>CM024603.1:37762484-39248130 GCA_014182555.1 Eucalyptus erythrocorys | reverse complement strand
GAAAGCGATGGCACTGACTCCTCATGGTGATGCTGCATTCCATGCCGTATCCATGGCAAATAAAGATCAGAGCTTTCCGCTCTCGGTCCCGAGGAAGCCAACTGCATGTGAACAGCTTCAGCCCTCTGGAATTCGTTATGTAATCCTGCAGCATCAACCACGGAAAAAGAAAACAGCTCAACGATAAAGGAAAAATCCAAGATTTTCCAATCTTATAATTGTAGAGAGCGAGAGAGACCTCCTCATAGGTGACGTTTTCAGCTTCAGGCTCCTGCAGATAGAAATCAAGCACCATGTCAAAAGAGAGAAAGAAACGGGAAAAGCGAAAGAAAGGGGTGGGTTTTCAGAGAGAGGAAATAAAAGGACGGTCAGAAAGAAACACACCATGCAACCAAAATCCGAAGATGATGTGTGAACTGAACACCAGAATAGCAAAGAGAAACAAGAAGATCCGGAGATGAATGTCTTGGGGAACAGACAGAGATTATCTGCGAATACGCATCACGAGCCAGAAGCTGTGGAAGGAGATAAGACTGCTACTTTTCTGCATGGACTTTCCGCGAGATAAGGAGGAGAATAAAGTCGAAGAAATATGGTGGGATACACGACATTGCATACGTGGATACGTCGCATTCCCCTTCAGTTTGTCCGTAGCTGGAGACTTCATCACTGCCTTTCTGCTAATTAAGAATAATTAAGGACCAATTTTCTGATCAAAGGTTTTCGATAGTAAAATTTAATAAAAATTAATAAAGAATAAAGTTGTCACAAATGTATCAATATAATATAAATATATTAAAAATGTACCAATTTAAGATTTTTTATGGTTAAAAAATTAGTTCAGTTTAAATTTGTCATATATGTATCAATTTTTGATTTTTCAGAATATTAATTCATTGTGATATGACCTTCCATATATTTTGATTCGATTTTCGTCCATACATGGTAAAACTTTGGATTCGCCCTAGTCCTTTTCAAGCAATCTCCTCCACATAATTATTTTTCCAAGAAAATACCCATTAATTTTCAGAATTGAATTATCAAAAATTACCTCAATAGACATGATTAATTGATTGGGTATATTGGTCATGTCACGCAGTAGGTAACATCAATTCTTTCAGATATTTTTCGTCATGGTAAGAGTCGCGATCATAGCATGCCGACATGCCGGTTCGATGATGAAAGGAGATGGGGTTGAGCATGGTTTCTCGGTCCTCTGCCTTTTATTTTGTTCAAGTACCGAAAGAAAGACGTATGTTCATTAAATTGCAAAGAGTCTAAATTGTTAGGACCTGGCTTTTGTCCCTTTCATAGGATGCTCGGAAAATTTGGAGATGAGGCCAAAATGGATATTTAATCTCGTGAAGGAACGGTTCAAAGGGCCAATTCCAGCGGAAGGTTAAATATCATTAAAGTCTCCAAATCCTTTTGGTCGATCCGATTTGCTTCATTTGACATCGCATCTTCATTGGAGCTTCGCTTGCTTGCTGATTAGTGTTATGTCATTTTCTAGGGTTTCTCAACTTGCATGTGTCGATTTCTACCATAAAGGAGGGGAGCAGATTAATTAATAATATCCTCCTTAATTTTTCTTTCGGGTTTGTGTGGTACATTACGACCGCTTCATAACGAGTGAGTCCACTGTAAAGCATATTTAATTATTTAAATTGCTTTCGTGGGATCATCGCTAGCACAGGTTACAGCTCCCCGTCCCATTCTGGACAACCAAAAATTTTTAAATCATCAGTCGGCGGTTTGAAAATTCTTCTCATTGGGCAGTCAACAAATTGCTTGATTAATAGGGAACCTAGGATCACGAGTATTGCTCTACGGGTTTAACAACTACGAAGAATTGGTAATATATATATATAAATTTACACACGTCTAGAACAGAGATTCAGAGTATCTTGGAAATATTAAGATACAAAAGGTAACTGCAAGAAAAAGAAAACAAAAAGAAGAAATACTCGATTTATTATTTAACTTGCCTATGTTGGGCTTCTCTTTTGAGGGTAATTATTTAATCATACATAATTAAATACCACTAATATTTGAATTTAAGAATAAAATGAAAATCTTTAAATTTTTCTGAAAAATGTAATCAAATCCTAAATTTTTCAAATAGTGTCATCAAGTCCCACTACAACTTACCCGGTTTGTATAACTCGATTTATTATTTCTAGAAAAGAACATAGAACCAAAGGAAAGAAATCATGGGGATTAAAAAAAAAAAAAAAAAACAATTGGTGGTTTTTTTTTTTTTTTTTTTTTGAAACAATATTTGTGAAAGGTTTGAAGAATCAACTTGCAATCGCTTGTTCGAATCAATAAGTTTTAAAATTGTTCATTTGAAAAAAAGGAAGCCATTATCATTGGATGATCATGATTTTTCCCAAAAAGTGAAACTATTGATCAATTGAGCATAGCTTCTTTTAACTCCATTCAATTTGAATGAAGATACTAACATGACCTTTAGATATATTTCGAGACCTTATGGCTTGACGTGGCTGTTGGATGCAAATTACGCAAACCCAAGATCTTCATGATCGAACAAAACATGCATAATTGAGTAAAAGATTAACGCACTTGGGATCCATCGTTCTTGAAGCGGAAGCGGAAAACCGATGTTCCACGCGCAAGTCATTCTCCTCTATTGCCTTCCGTATCACTGGACAGCTCACCCTTTAGCACTAAGTTAAGGCTTCTTATGTAAAGATATATGTGAGAATTAGGGTTAGAGGAAAAACTTGAACACTATTTATAGAGTTTTCAACCAGGCCCCCTCTCGTTCAAAAAAAAAAAAACCAGGCCCCCTCATTACGGGCTAGACTCAACTCGACCCACACCAACTAGTCCTATATTAGACTAATTAAAAAACATTTTATCTCATTTTAAACCAAAACCCAATAAAACGATAAATTATAATATCAATTAATGTAGTTCACGTCAAGAAAACTCTTACAATGGTATTAAGTAAAGTCCCACATGGTAAGAAGGAAAAAATTAACAAAATGAAAACCAAAAAAAAAAAAAAAAAAAAAAAAAAAATCTGGGGGAAAGCAAAATAAAGTGATCTTTTTAAATAAATAAAAATAATAAGAAAACAAGTAGGGAGAGTGGGGAATTCTACGGGGCTATGTATTTCACTTGTCAAAAGAGCGGCTGAAATCCCTTCTTTGAAGTCCCAACTGAATTACCTTTTTCCATTGCTATGTAGTTCTCCTTGTACTTCTGGTGAAAGCTGGCATATCACCACCGAACTCCTCTAGAACGTAATCCTCCAGTAGCTAATCACGAAAAAGGTTATAGTAGGCCCTAGCCAGTTGCTGTTTTCTAATCAAGCTAATTAATTTTGAAGAGGAAGAACAACTAAAAAAAAATTAAACTTATTGCATTTATACCACTTTAGTCCTAAATATTTTAATATGATCAATTTAGCCTTAAACCTTTTTGACAATTTGTCAATATAATCATTCCAACCAATTTTGATTGAAATCACTAACTTCAACAATCATCTTACTTTTACTTTGGCCAATTTAATCATAGATATTTTAACGATTTGCCAATATAGAAATTTTAATCGGATCACTAAGATGAACAACTATCTTACACGAACAAAATTTTAATCGGAGTCGAAACCCCGCGACGCAAGTTGCGGGGAGGTTGGCGACATGAACAACTATCTTATACGTGTCGCATGATTGACGTTAACATAAAAAAAAAAAAAAAAAAAAAAAAACTTACACATCATTTTCATAATTTTTTCTAATTTTTTGAATTTTTTATCCTATTTTTTCCTTCTTCCACCGTTGGTCACTAGCGAGGGTTGGCCTCACTAGCTTTGCGAAAAGCTTGACCTCTTTGGCAAGATAGCCCCTCACCAAATCTAAAGAGAGACCCTTGCGGGCCATTGCCGAGGCCTAGCAATCAATGGAGGAAAAGGGAAAAAAGAAAGAAAAAATTGAAAATTCGAAAATTATTAAATTGTAGCAAATTATCCTTATCAACATTTACTCTACCACATAGGACAACATACACAACGTCAGTGAACTACAATGATTATTTTGACAAATTTATCAAAAAGAGTATATGACTAAATTGACCAAAATTGAATACTTTAGAATTAAATTGACACAAATACAGTAAGTGCAAGTTTTTTTTAATTACTAACCAAAAATAAAAGTTTTTTTTTTAATTACTTTCCCATTTTAAAAGACATAAGGAGCTTCTCATTGCGATATTTTCTACTAATAATGCCAAAGTTGACCATGATCAACTACGACTCGTATCTCTCATAATGCTCCATTTGCATACATTACGTCCCCTGCCAGGCAATCCTAATCCCCAAGAGAAATATTGTTTTTTTTTTTCTCTGGAAATTAATAGTTATTATCACTTCTCTTTGCTTACCATTAAGAAAAAAACCCTAGTAAAGAAGGAAAAAAAAAAAATAGTCACTCTCTTTAACAAATCATTCCGTGAAGCGTCATTTTCAGAGAGTGACCTTTCATATAGCAAGAGCCGGTGAAATTCATGTGTTAGATGCAGATGATGGGCATTTGTTAGTATGGGTACTTGTTTAAGCCTGTTATGTGAAAATAAATGATTCAGAAAAGTAATGATTTATATCGTTTGAAATAATTCATCGAGGAAAAATGTTTTCATAATCAAACATAATTATGTCTAAACATTTTTATAGATGATGAAAATATTTCTCATTCATTTAATTTTGTGAGTGATATATGCGATTAATTTTAAAAAAAAAATTAAATCAATCCTTTTTGGCAAAACACACGCAACATTAGTTGAAAAAAAAGGCTGTCACTGATTGAGATTTTGATTTCTCAACCTATGTATAAAGCAATGGTGAAAAATTAAATCTTTTTTTTTTTTTTTTTTTGCAAAACACACGTAACATTTGTTGAACAAAAAGTAGAGGCGGCAAAATGGGTCATGGACCCATTTTGCGCCCATATTTCTACCATATGGGTCGAATATGGGTTAATAGTCCATCACAACTATTAACCCATATTGGACCCGCTTTTTTGTTTAATTTTATATGGGTCGAAAATGAGTCAGACTCGCTGACCCATTTTCGACCCATTTTCAAAGCCCAAAGCCAAAGTGGAAACCCATTTCACGCCATTTTCAAAGCCCCCCCATCTCTCCTCCCTTCTCTCTCTCTCTCTCCGTCCTCGATGATAGCAATAACTGGTACTCTCTCTCTCTCTCTCTCTCTCCGTCGCTTTCTCTGCTTTGCTTTGCTCTGTATGCGCTCCCTCTGTTCCTACTCCCTTCTCTTCTCCTCTTGCCTTCGAGTTTCGCGTTCCCTCCCTGCGTCCGGATCTGCTCCCCGTCGAAGGAACCCATTCTTTTGTTTTTCTTCTCTTCTTTCGGGGCTTCGATTCGGCCGCCGCTCACGTCTCGTTAGATTCGGAGAGGGAGGCGATGGATCAGACCGGACGGGAGGGGGAGGGGGCGGTTCTTATAATCGGGCGGGAGCGGTTTGTCCGCGGCCGATTGCGGCGTCGGGGACGGCATTGGACTGCAAAATGTCGGCGTCGGATTACTCGTCGTTTGCATTTTTTTTTTTTTTTTTTTTATTGCGCCTCTCTAGCGGCAAATGCGGTCGTTTGACTCCCGTTCGGACACGAGGCAATCGTGGTTCGATTTAGATCCTTGGACCTTTTTCTTTTTCCTTTTTTTTTTTTTTGTTCTCTAGCTGTTTATGAGTGGGTTACGCGATGGTTTCGAACGTGGGTTTCTCCGTTTGCGGATTAAAAACAGCGCGGGCCGAGACGAGAAGTACCGGCGAGAGGAAAGCGCTCGTCCCTACCGATCCGAGCATCGCAATACCCGAAGGAACATGTGCTTTGAGTAGCCAATGTGCAACTTCTCATCTCAAGACATTGTCTCAATACCTTGTTTTGGATGATCGACGAGGGCTGAATCGAATTGCTTGTGCATTTGTTGCTTCAAAGATCCGATGTCGGGTTTGGCGTGGGAGCATTAGATCGACGTCGGCGTGGGCGTGATTGATGCGGACTACAAAGGCCCGGTTGGGGTGATCCTGTTCAATTACTCGGACGTCAACTTTGAAGCAAAGGTAGGTGACAAGATCGTGCAACCGATCCTTAGTCCGTGATGATGGAGATTAAGGCATATTGTTTAAGTTAAGTAGTTTTTATTTTGTTTTATCATCTTTTCAAGGTTTAGTGAAGTCAGTTGTCGGTGCTCCACTCTGTTTTTATTCTGGTTAATAGATTTGTTTTAGGATTTGAGTTCTCTTGTATAGAGATGAATTCTTTTTGGTTTAGATGGATAGGTATTTCCTTGGTGCCTTACTATACCTTTTACACAACAAAGAAACCGGGGAGAAAAGAAATTGAGATTGGGTGCCAGACCTCGATTTATTGCCATAGCAGCAGGTCTCTAGGGATGTTCTGTTCCTTTGCTGGAATTTCTTAACCAGGTAGCATTGTACTGCGTGGTAAATTTTGATGGAATGTTTGTAGCCCAGGGACCTTGGTGTACCACATGATTCATTTAATTTCACTTTTGGGTAATCCTTTAATACACATATATACACATGTAGATACTACTTTGTAAATAGATTGTTTATCTTTGTAGCCGTACGAATTCCCGCCGTTTGGTTGGGAGTTGAATGTTGGTCACGCATCATTTATATGTGGACTAAGTTTTTTAAGAGGCCTCTTCATTTTCGATACTGGGAAACTTGTTCTTAGATGCCGTGGAGGAATTTGTGTTGGCTGAATTGAGTGTTTCTTCGCATCGAATTATTTGGGAATTCTTAGAGATTTGGACTAGAAGTGACTTGTAATGTGTAGCCGCTTTTCTTCATCGATTGCGTAGTATCATTTTTTTCATGGTTCTTTCAATCCCCTTTAGCAGCATATTCATGTTCTTCCCCCAAACTCCCTTCCACTTTGTAAGTAGTAGCTCAGCTTTTTCATTTGCTTCTAGTCTGACATAATTTATTGCTTACCCTATTTTGTCCTTTTGGCCTAGTCGCTATTGCAGATACTACATTCTGTGCGGTGCATACATACATACTTTCTCGAGAAAGCATCAAAGACAATGGAAGAAATGGAAGCTTTGGGGGTGAAACCAAATGTCAAAACCTACACGACCTTAATACATGGGTGGGCACGTGCATCTCACCCAGAGAAGGCCTTCAAATGCTTTGAAGAGATGAAGCATATCGGTTTGAAGCCAGACAAAGCTGTGTATCACTGCTTGATGACATCATTGTTATCAAGGGCAACTACTTTTCTCTGATGATTGTGATGTTCATGGAGATGATTATTGAAGTTCTGTTACTCCTTTGTTCTTCCTAAAATATTTTTCAGTTCTCGTGGTTAATTCTTGATGATTTGAATGAGGATTTTTCTCGAGTAAGGAAATAATTTCTTGTTGACACCGCAAGGCTTTTACTTGCTCTATTTGATGGCTGCATGAAAACAAACACTAGTAAAAGGCAAAGGGATGTGTGTCTAAAATTTGAACCACGCGCCACACAAGATGTCTTGTTAGGGCAAAAGATAGCTTAAGCATTTAGGAATTTTTGTCCCCATCATGTTAAATTTTTATGTTTTTTAACAATTTTTATTTTATTTACTATTTTTTAATTTAAAATTTTAGGTTTTTAACAATTTTTATTTTATTTACTATTTTTTAATTTAAATTTTTAGGTTTTTAACAATTTTTATTTTATTTACTATTTTTTAATTTAAATTTTTAGGTTTTTTAACAATTTTTATTTTATTTACTATTTTTTAATTTAAATTTATAGGTTTTTTAACAATTTTTATTTTATTTACTATTTTTTAATTTAAATTTTTAGGTTTTTTAACCATTTTTATTTTATTTACTATTTTTAATTTAATTTGAGGTTTTTATCCAATTAGCATATAGCTTAAAGTAAGCGTAGATATTTTTTTAGAATATTAGTAGGTTTTAGCAATATGGGTCGGGTCGGGTATGGATTGTAATACGGGTCGGGTCGGATATGGCCATTATATTTCCGCACTACAGAATATGGGTCAAAACGGGTTAAATGGGTCGAATATGGGTCGACCCATTTTCGACCCGACCCATACCCAACCCGACCCACCCATTTGCCACCTCTAACAAAAGGCTGTCATTGATTGAGATTTTGATTTCTCAACCTATGTAAAGCAATGGTGACTGAGAGGACCGACGGGAGGCAAACCCATTAGGTAGCTAAGCCCCATCACGTGATTAATTCAATTTTTTAAAATTATCTCTTGGCCCCACTTATTATTATTTTGTTTTCAATGGTGGATGTGATTCCAATTTTCATTAAAGGGGGTTAACTCACGATGAATTTAGAGTCGGTAGGTGTAGTTTAGTTATTAAACGTGACAATTCGACCGATTATAACGAGCAAATCCTATGGATCATGTCCCTTCCTTATTGGATTCATCGTGCACTAAACATCACTTCCTGATTTGTACAATCGAATCACTTATGTTAGTGTAAAGATATCTGTCGGTACATTATGTTATTTAGGATTTTACTCAAATTAGTGATTACTAATCCAATAATAAGTACTTCAATGATTACATTGTGTGTACAACGTAGAGTTCCATCTATATGGTTTTCTAGCGGGTGCTTCATTAAATGCCCCTCATTTATATGAATAATTCTTCTAAGCCACTTAACCTATTTCTGATTAAATTAATTTTCTCATGATTTTTTACCCCTAATTCATGATTTTTTTCCAAGATAATTACTCATACGACCATCCACCAAGTTACACTGTAACTGTTACAGGTACATCCAAAAACCATTATTCTAATTGATTTTTTTTTTTTACCGACCAAAACAAATCAATGTTTTCTTATCCATCATCTTTTTCTAACAATGGCAATCGCAAGACAATATATAAATAATAAAGAGAAACGGGCCTTAAGCCCAATAAGATACAATTTATCAGGCCCAATGGGCTTTACTTAGCCCAAAATGCAACGACGACTTCGACTGCGTTCCTCAGGCCCAAAACAGGTCATCGTATATAAGGGCAAACCCTAGCGACCACAGGACCCTCCCACTCATTTTCGCTCACCGTCGCAAGAGAGGCAGGCCGCCATTGAAGCTCCGACGAAGCAGCAGCAGAAGCAATGGGTAACGACCGTCCTCATGCTCCCCTCCGTCGCTTCGAGAGAGAGGGAGAGAGGCCCTCTGATTTCTAGCTTTTTTGGCTGACTTCTTCTCTCTTTTTTGTTCTTCTTTCGATGCGAAGCGAGGGTTAAGGTTCACGAGCTGCGACAGAAGTCGAAGGTGGACCTGCTGACCCAGCTGAAGGAGCTCAAGGCCGAGCTCGCCCTCCTCCGCGTCGCCAAGGTCACCGGAGGCGCGCCCAACAAGCTCTCCAAGATGTAAGTCTAATAGGTCCACTTGTCTTTCTTTCCGTGCGATCGTGGGATGGATTGAGAATGTGATTGTCGCGGTGAAACGATCGGTAGTTTGAATTTCTCGTGGGTCCCTTTGGTTCCGCGATGAGTAGGCGGTCCTAGGACGTTTTATCTATCGATGGTTTGAATTTGCTTTGGAGCTTTGATTTGTGAGCCGAGGGTTGCTCGACTGAGTTTGAATACTACGCTGGAGATGGAATAAGCGCTCTTGGCGACATTTTACTGCGAATGTTTTACTGGGCATCGTTTGTTTCTGAGCTACGATGTGGTTTACCTGGTACCCTATGAGGCTAGGACATGTGTAATTTGCATCCTTTTGATGTTTCTCATAGGTGGATGATGTTCTGAGGAGATAGGATGATTGTGTTTCTATAGAGGGAGTAATTCTCTTGCTTAGTTAAAGGATGTGTGCCTCCAGTGTTGTCGAAGCTTTTGTTTGATTGTAGGTTGTCTAGGGTGCTTTCTCTGTCCTTGTGGCTTCATTTGAGTTTTGGGTTTCGTGGTGCAGCAAGGTGGTGAGGCTGTCGATTGCACAGGTGTTGACTGTGATCTCGCAGAAGCAGAAGTCTGCATTGAGGGAGGCCTACAAAAAAAAGAAGTACTTGCCACTTGATCTGCGCCCGAAAAAGACCAGAGCCATCCGAAGAAGGCTTACCAAGCACCAGGTGATGCACAGTTTCTACTTTCTACCTTCATATGAATCACTTCGGAATTGGTTTGCAAAATGCCCGAATGAGTGAATTTGTCCAGATGGGACTGACAAGTACTTCATTGTGTTTGGATTGAGGAAGTGGAAGTAGTTGACTTGAGTTCTGAAGTAGTAACTCACATATGTTGGGTATCTAAAGTTGAGAGGCATGTGATAAGAGAAAAGAAGATAAAGGGAGTGTGAGGAAAAAGAAAAAAAAATCGAACTTGTGATCACATCATTCCATTGGCTAAAATTAGTTGCAGTTAGCGTAGTCTTATGTTATTCAATCACTTTATTTCCTTCCACATCATTCCCTTCCAGGCACACTCAAACAGGAGAAGTAACTGTCTCCATTCATTTTTCCTTCTATTTTATTTCTTTTCCTTTTTTTTGTTTTCCCACTGTCTCTAACTTAGATTACCCAGTAAAGCATACTAATGAGAGTAAATAATTTCATCATGCTCGCCTTCCATTAGGATTTGCTAGCTTCTCTATCATCTGTGATGTTTCTATGTTTTTATTTAGCATACAAATGAGAGTAAATAATTTCATAATGCTCACCTTCCATGAGGATTTGCTAGCTTCTCTTTCATTTGTGATGTTTCTATGCTTTTATGTAGAGCACATCTTCGCCTTCTAATTTATTATTTTTCAACCAATAGGCGTCTCTGAAGACAGAACGGGAGAAGAAGAAAGAAATGTACTTCCCCGTGAGGAAATATGCTATCAAGGCGTAGGCAGCTCTTACCATGCAATTTTGCAGTTCTATATCCTCCAATAGTGTAATTTTAGCTTCTCTCCGACTCTTAATTTCCTGTTTGACCAATGTCCAGCGAGCGAGTGATTTTGTCGTCTTTCAAATTGTTACTGCCTCACCTGAAACTAGAATACTTTGGTAGTGCTATTTTTTCCTGCTTTGTTTTGATGGAATATCTCTGAGTTGGGTACAAGTTTAAGGCCGTGCCTTAATATGCGAGGTGGGGGGGACGACAGGTTATCATGATAGAAAGAAAAGTCATTGCATTTTGGGTTTCATCGCCTCATCATCCCATAGGGATCACATATAAGGTTCTTGACATTGGCATCGAAGGTAAGTGCCCTGGCTGTCATATTGAAACTATGCTAAAACCCACCTACTTTGCGGTTTTGTGGAGAGAGGAGAGCATGAGATTCTTTATTAGATGCGACTGCTGGTTAATTGTCTTGCGACTTGTGGTTGTTGGGTTCGCTAGTCGGATCATTACCTTGCTCATCGTGATAGCCCATGGATCTTTCAGCTTCAAATAAAATGCTGACTTGCTCTAGCTCGATCCATGCCCCTCTCTTTTTGGCACGATTCTGTTGGAACCGAAATAGCTCTAGTTCGACGGTAGACTGGCCTGTGAGACTCACGCCAACAAATTTCTCAAATCTCACTTCGACTAGACAAATGCGAGTTTTAACCAGGTGCGGTCTGAGCTTTCCTTCTCCGTAGTTCGACTCAAGCCTAGCTTAGTACTCTCCGCTTTTGAAGCGACTCTGCTTTTCACGTTTATGATGCGGAAGAGGCTTGAAGCTTTTTGAAATATTCACATATGAGCATGTATGATTACAGATGATTCGATCATAATATTCTGGAAAAGTGATTTTTTCTTCCGTATTTAAAATTTTGAGTCAGAGAGCGTAGAATGTGGGTTTTGTTAATGGAAAAAGTGTCCTAAAAATCATAGATCTTAAGAGTGAGCAGTTTCTGATTCAGTCCAGATTGTATTCCTCCTGGTTCTCCAATTTTTGGAAGTTAGAAACTTGAAACCAACGTTGAAACTCGGAATTTATTATGTCAATTGGTTTCAAAGTCATTTTCCGAGTTTATGAAGGAACTGACCAATTTATTTATTTTTTTGATTTTTTGTTTCTTTTTTAGTGAGGGAAAAACACGATGAACACAACAATAAAAATACCCATTTATTAATAGCAATCATCCATAAAAAAAAAAAAAAAAAAAAAAAAAAGGATCTGTAAACTAAATAAATAATAAAAAGTTCAAAACACATGACAAAACGGGTCAATTTGTGTGGTGATCCAAGTGAACATGTGTGGGAAGGAAGTGACTCGGGGAATTAAGAGTGGGATTGCGAGAGGAGGAAGACGAAGATGAGGACGAAGAGGATGATGTGTTCATCACTCGGCAATTCATATCGATTGCCCTTGAGCAGACACCCCAAATCGACAATAGTGGAACGAAGAAACTGACGGACAGATTCCTTTTGATTGCGACCTTTACAAGTCCATCATCAGAAAATACTTTCCGCGTGGCTGAAAAGCCCATATTTTTCTGCGAGCAAACTCTCAGCGATATTAGTTTTAACGATTTATAGTATCTTTATGAGTATTTCTTGTCATCTTTCCTCTCTAATGCATATGATTCCACTTACATAGTTCCCATAATTGCTATGCACCCTTTGGTTCCTAACTACATGTTAATCTATCAAATGTTTTTGGGACGTTGAAAGTACAATTATGATATATCTCCAGTTCATTTCCAAAACTGTATAGTATAGGTTTCAAAAAATATGAAATTAGGAACCAAACTGAAAACTACGGAATCTCAAACCGAACCAGTTCCCACAACTGATTTCCGATCCCATCTGATTCTACTTGAAACCCATGCACGCCCTACTAAATCTATTGTACAACAACTAATTCGGTCTTAAACTTTTCAATTGTATTGATTTAGTTTTAAACCTTCTGATAATTGACAATTTAGTCATTTTAGCTAATTCTGATAAAAAAAAACCGATATGATGGTGTTGTCAGCATTAACAATTTTACGTGATATGATCAACATTAATGTAAATAATTTTCACAAATTTCTACAATTTTTACAATTTTTTTAAAAAATTTGTTTCTTTTTTCTTTTTTTCCTTTTTCCCTTCACTGACCTAGTAAGGGCAGCCCTTGCCAGGCTCATCAAGGGTGACCCTCACCCAAAACCGGCGAGAGCGCCCCTTGCTTGAGGCCAATGACCACCGGTGGAAAAAGGCAAAAAGAAAGGAAAAAAAAAGGAAAAATTCAAAACATTAAAAATCCTAAAAATTAATGGTGTCGACCATATCTAAATTACTAAATTAGTAAATCGTTAAGAGGTTTAGAACTAAATTAGGAAATCATCAAAATATTTAAAATTAAATTGGCACAATTGAAAAGTTTATGAGTAAATTAATAAGTCGTCAAAAGGGTTAGGAGTAAATTGGTACAATTGAAAGGCTTATAATTTATGAGTAAATTGGTATAATTGAAAGGCTTATTTGAATTGATAACGGTATAATAGATTTAAGACTTTTTGAACAACTTTCTTATTTATAAAACCATATGGTTTTCTCAACGACATCACACAAATTATATTGTCTCACGATAAGACCGGCAAGGATAATAAATGATATGATCTCCCCTCTAATGACTAATTCAAAGGGAGAAGCCTATGAACCGTATCATATGCACATGTTGCAAACTTCTGACCCATTAAACACGCATTTCCTAGAAAGCAAGAAATGGCCTCAATTTTCACACGACCGTGGCATCTGGATCCAATAATAGTCCGATGAAATTAATGCAGCAACCTGTCCGCGGACTGCTACACACCGCACCGGTGAACTTCTAGTTCAGAGTCGATCGAGTCATCCTAAGGACGCTCGAAGTAATGTCTGAAAGGGACTCGCGTTTTGCCGACACTTCATTTGCTTATCATATTTCATTGAAAGATCGAAAGAGACCGACACCGACTAATAGGTTCCTGCGATGTGATGTTTGGATTTTGCTGTATCCACTGCGATGGATTTTAAGCCTCTCTTTTTGATCTGATCTTGCATGAACCGAAATAGCTCTAGCACGAGGGTGGACCGACTGGCTTGTGGGACTCATGCCAATGAATTTCTCAAACCCCACTTCGCAATTTGAGTGTTAACCGAGGCGCGGTCTGAGCTTTCCTTTTCCGTAGTTTGACGTTCGCAAGCCTAGCTTGGTACTCTCTACTTTTGAAGCGACTTTGCTTTTCACGTTTATGATGCGGAAGAAGGTTGAAGCTTTTTGAAATGTACAGGAGTGAGCTGGTATAATTACAGATGATTCAATCGTAATATTTGAGAAAGGGGATTTGTTCATCCGTATTTGAAATTTTGAGAAGCAATAATTAAGAAATATAAATTGCCTCGAACTGTGGGAGGTCGATCTGAGAAGGGCAGATTGGCAGAGTTCCTTTGGTTGTTTTTGGTTTTGAGTTTGAGGGCCTAGAATATGGGTTTAATTAATGGAAAAAATTGTCCAAAAAATAATAGATTTTGAGAATGTGCAGTTTCTAGTTCGGTCCAGATTTTATTACTGATTATCTAGTTTTTGGAATTTGAAACCTGAAATTAACTTTGGAACTTGGAACTTACTATGGTTAACAAGTTTTAAGATTAATTTCAGGATTTATCCGGAAACCATTAATTTCTTTGTATTTCTTTTTTCACTTTTAGTGAAGTAAAATGACAAAGAATGCAACGATGAAAATGCTCATAAATTAATAGCAATCATCCATTAAAAAATGGATCCATAAACTAAATAAATTAAAATGTTCAAAACACATGACGACACAAGTCAATTCGTGTGGTGATCCAAATGAGTATGTGTGGGAAGGAAGTGACTTCCAGGTGGAATCGAGAATGGGGTTGTGAGAGGAGGAAGACGAAGATGAGGACGGAGAGGATGTGTTCATCACTTGGCAATTCTTCTCGATTGCCCTTGAACAGACACCCCAGATCGACAATGGTGGAAGGAAGAGACTGACGCACAGCTTCCTTTTTGATTGCGACCTTAATAAGTCCATCATCAGAAAATACTTTCTTCCGCGTTGCTGAAAAACCCATATTTTTCTATGAGCAAACTCTCAGCAAATTTAGTTTTAAAGATTTGTGATATCTTTATGAGTTTTTTTTTTTTCGTCGTCTTTCCTCTTTAATACGTATGATTCCAATTTCCAAGTACATAGTTCCCATAATTGCTATGCAGCCTTTGGTTCCGAACTACATGTTAATCTATCACGTGTTTTTGGGATATAGTATGATTATGATATGTTCCAGAACCGCATGGTACAGGTTTTAAAAAATATGAAACTAGGAACCAAATTGAAAATTACTAGAACCTTGAACTGAACCGATTCCCATGATTGATTTTTGATCTAGTTCGATTCTCCCCCGAGACTCATGCTCACCCCTACTAAATCTATTGCATAGTGGCTAATTCGGTCCTAAATTTTTCAATTGTATTAATTTAGCCTTAAACATTTGGATGGTTTGCTAATTTAGTTTTAAATATTTTAATAATTGCTAATTTAGTCATTTTTGTCAATTTTGACTAAAAACAACTAACATGACTATCTAGTCAATACCAACAATCTTACATGGCATAATTAACATTGACATGAACAATTTTTGCAATTTTTTTAAAATTTGTTTCTTTTTTCTTCTTTCTTTTTCCTTTCACTGACCTGGTGAGGGCGGCCCCTGCCAAGCTAGTTGAGGGTGACCCTCAGCCATGGCTGGTGAGGGCGCTCCTCGCTTGAGGCCGATGACCATTGCCATGGAAAAAGGAAAAAAGAAAAAAAACGAAAATGAAAGGGAAAAATAAGAAAAAAATTACAAAATTACAAAAATTAACGGTGTTAGCGATTTCCAATCAAGATTTGGCTATAATGATTAAATTGGTAAATTTTTTACAGGTTGATAATTAAATTAGGAAATCATCAAATTATTTAAAGCTAAATTGACACAACTCAAAGGTCTGTGGCTAAATTGGTAAGTCATCAAAAGAGGTAAGAGTAAATTGGTGCGATTGAAAATTTTATAACTGAATTGATAATGATATAATAGGTTTAAAATTTTTAAACAATTTTCTTATTTATAAAATCATATGATTTTCTCATTGACAACACACAAATTATATTGTCTCACAATAAGATCGACAAGGGTAGTAAATGATATGATTTCGCCTCTAATGACTAATTCAAAGAGAGAATCCTAAGAACCGTATCACGTGCACATGTTGCAAACTTCTGACCCATTAGACACGCATTCCTTGGAAAGTAAGACATGGCCTCAATTTTCAAACAACCATGGCATCTGGATCCAATGATAGTCCGATGAAATTAATGCAGCAACCTATCCGTGGACTGCTACAGAGCGGACACGTGAACTTCAAGTTTAAAGTCAATCGAATCATCCCAAGGATGCTCGAAGTAATGTCTGGAAAGGACTTGCGTTTTACCGACACATCATTTGCTCATCCTATTTCATCGGAAAATCTAAAGGGAGCGACGTCGACAAAAGGGTCGTGTGACGTGATGTTTGAATTTTGATCAATTAGTGTTAATGATGCGTTAGTTTCACTGAAAATCTTAGGATAAAAATATATATATTTTTAATAGAAATCAGTTTGAAAGAAAAAGGTTCATTTTAAAATCATTTGTGATTTAGAAAAAGGGATTTCATTCTTACTAGAAGGGAATCTAAACTTTTTGTTTTCAGATAATGAAAAACATTTTCCGCATATTGATTAAATTTCATCTTTTAAACATGAGAAAGTCAAAAAGCAATATCTCGAATCTCAAAAGTTGTTTTCCTTTAAACAAGTGAGCTCTAAATCTTGTTATCGAGGCAAATCTAATTGATTTTATCAAGTGATTTAGTGAATCACTGGGATTCGCCCCAGTGACCACCCTTCCAACATGGAAGGGGGAGGTGATGGGTTCAAACCCCCACCTTCTCAGGGAGGGATAAGGTAGGGACACGCAAGTTTCAAGAGTGGGTTTCGACGCAGGGCGAAGAGGTAAGGCAAAAATCTGAGAGTGAGTGTAGAATAAGTATAAAGTAGGACTGACAAAAAAAAAAAAGTGATTTAATGGAAATATTGGGTGAAAAAAGATTTCTCTTTCTGAAAATTGCATCATTTCACGTCCCTGTACACGAGGTCAAAGTCATTACATATCCTTGTCGTTCAGAACATTCGGGCGGCTCCTTAAGACAAAAGCCATTTTCTCGAGACTATCTGTCTAGCCTTAATTCATCGGATGAGTATAGATGGGGATCGCAATCTCTTTTAGATCTCCACATTCTTGTCTTTCTTCCACGTATCAAATTATATTCTATTCATTATAAAAGTGCTTATATGGGTTCATGCCGTCTTTCTGTGCCTTCAAATTCAACAAGAGAATCACTAAAAAAAGTACCAAAAAAATCATAAACTATTTGCATTTATGCCAATTAGTCCTAAATCTTTTTTTGCTGCCAATTAAGTCCTAAACATTTTTACGTTATGTCAATTCAATCATTTCCAGTCAATTTTGATCGGATTTTATTAACTAGATGCCGGCCGGCTGACATAGTCTGATCAGTGCTAACGTGGACAACTTTTAATAATATTTCAATGTTTTTAAGTTTTTTTTCTTTTTTTTTCTTCTCCTCTTCTTTTTCTAGCCGGTCGCCGGACCTCGGCAACTGGCCAGAGGCGACGGCCAGCAAGGTTGAGGTCGACCTTGCCGGCCACCCTATTAGTGACCGCAAGGGTAGCCTCGCGCTGGGCGGCGAGGCTCGCCCTCGCTGAATCTGGCGAGGGTCAAGCCTTGCCCATGGCCGGCGAAGGCGAGCCCCACCAGCTCGGCGCGAGGAGTGCATCGTCCCACAAAGGTAAAGCACAAAACCCTCGCGGCTCTTTGCAACACATCAAACAGATGCTTCGTAAACCAAACCAAGCAAGCAATCGGACTGTGAAGCAATCAATCAGAAACAAAGACGAAGGAAGAGATCCATCTTCTCTGCAGGAGGATTTTGCAGAGGCCTGTCACAGAAGAGAGAGAACGAACGAGAGAGAAAGAGAGAGAGAGACTAGCTCGGGGCTTGCCCTCGCCGCCCAGCGCGAGGCCACCCTTGTAGCCACTGGTGAGGTGGCCGACAAGGCCGACCTCGACCTCGCTAGCCGTCACCTCGACTGGTCGCCGAGGTCTAACGACCGACGGGAAGAAGAAGAGGAGAAGAAAAAAAGAAATAAAATCAAAATCAAAAAGAAAAAATTAAAATTAAAAATATTAAAATATTATTAAAAGTTGTCAACATCGGCGTTGATCGTGTCACGTCAGCCGACTGGCGTCTAGTCAACAAAATTCGGCCAAAATTAGTCGGAAATGACTGAATTGGCACAAAGTAAAAAGGTTCAGAACTTAATTGGCATTAAAAAGAGGTTTAGGATTAAATTGACACAAACGCAAAAAATTTACGACATTTTTCGCACTTTTCCTGAATCACTATTATCGTATGACATCCATCAGTAGACATTATCGTTTGAAAATCCATGGCCTATTGTCTACTTATAAATCGCCTTAGAATAAAGGATGAGGAGCTGCGACTAGCGTTGCCATCTTAAGGGGCATTGTTATGAGAATCCCATGTCCATGATTACATATTCGGCTATCAATAACATCTTTTGAAACTCACGGAATCAAGTCATTAACCTACATGTCTCATTTTAGGAGCACACTAAAATCTCTATCGTATCCGCTCAGGAGAGAGAGGGAGGGAGAAGTTGTCCAATTAATCCTCGAGCTCATCGATTTCGTACACCAGCATGCGAGGTGTGAGCACGAAATGATCGAGTGGCCAATTAGTAAAGAGCGTAAAACGTGAAGATAAGTCATAAAATCTAGTTGATTATTTGTTGGGAACGATGGTTATTTGAGAGAAAAATCAACTTGCCCTGGAAGAAAAACAAGGAAAAAGCCTATTATTCCTAAAAATGGCAAATGAGGAGCTGTTTCGTTAAACTTATTTGATTAATTAATGAGCAAAATCCACATGTCTAAAGAAAGGACATGCCGCACCTTTTTTTGGTTAACGTAATTGACCCATTAAACCTCACCCTTTGAAACTTTAATTAGCTTGGAGGTTAGACCAAACGAAAACGACACGCCGTTCAGACCTTTTTTTTATTGCCATATTCAACAACATCGTTAATTATAAAATTCTTCATGTCATCATTTGATAATGTCAACCTTAGTGTTAGTCTTAAAAAAGAGAGTATTATATAAACGGATTAAGATTCTTCATGTCATCATTTGATATTGTCAAACGTTAGCGTTGGTCTTAAAAGAGAGAGTATTATATAAACGGATTAATACCAACGTAGTCCTTATTTTATGGACTAGACGAGTAAATTAAATAAACAAATAATCGCAATAATTATCATTGAGAGGCAATGACTGGTTCAGATCAATCTTTTAATTAGCATTTTTTTTTGTCAATTCTATTCTAATTCTCATTCTCAAATTTTTGTCTTGCCTCCTTATAAAATATAATAATCGAAATTCATATCTGAAACTAAATTGTCCACATCCTAATTCCTTAAAAATATGGGAGTTCCAACTCCCAACCTTAATAACCACTGGGATTCGCCCCAGTGGCCACCCTTCCAACATGGAAGAGGGAGGTGAGGGGTTCAAACCCCCACCTTCTCAGGAAGGAATGGGATGGGGACGCGCAAGTTTCAGGAGTAGGTTTCGACGCCCACGCCTCTGTAAGAGGCAGGGCAAAAGTCTGAGAGTGAGTGTAGAATAGGTATAGAGTAGGTTTCTCATCATAAAAGAAAATTAAGCAAAAAAAAAAAAAAAAAAAACGTGGAAAAGATGTTCGGCTCGTCGTGATCTCGTGTAATTAGAGCGTGGTTAAACGACTGTTTTGTGTCGGAAACTCTCGGTTCTTGTCATGGGACGTATTCAACGGCAAGATTACGTGCAGTCCGTGTACGCTGTCGGACGAGATCGATCGTATGGTGATGGGATGTTTGACCGACGGGTATTTTTCTAATGCCGGGGGCGAGCTTTGAATGTCCCTAGTGTGTTGACCCGCCCAACATTTATGAAGAGAAGAAGATTTGGCGAAGGAATGAACGATGATGAGGATATTCGTCGATTAAGCACAAAATGGGCATCTAAAGATCAGGCCGGATTTTGCGAAATAAATTATTAATTAAAGAAAAGATAATACAAATGTTTTGAATGGGTGAATTGTGATTGGGCATTGTGATAAGACTCCTATCGTAAAAGTAAGAGGTCTCGAGTTTGATTCTTTTGCACTAAGTCATCAAGTCCATTTCAAATGGCTATGCATCCCTAATCACCTAAGGTGATCAGACGTGAGGACTATCACACTTCACAAAAGAAAATATAACAAAGAAAAGAGAATATAATTGTCTATTTATTTGAGCGAAAGAATTTTTCGCGAAATTAGTTTAGTTTTCTGAACTTTCACGCTTTTGATTTGCTAGAAATGATCTCAATAAACGGAAAGCCATTTCCAGGGTTCTTGTTGCTTCGGTTGGACTCGACTTTGCCAATTCGATTTCTGTAGCCGCCTCCCACAATACATTCCACACGCATATATGGCTGCAATTGAATTTGAGCACATGTTGCCTAATGGAAGACCAGGGGCACAAAAAACGGACCGCTGCCGTAGAAATAGTCGTTACAAGGAAACCAAGTCTGTTCTATACCAGATAGAATGCTGTAAGATCAACCATTGCTGCTGGAACGCGCCCTTAGTATGCAAGAAGCCTCTGGCAACGGAAAAAGCATCTAGAAGCCCTCATGCATGACTTTAGAACGAATGCACATTCACGCCAGTGTTGGTGGTTTCAAACAAGCTAAATGATCTTAATGCAAGCGATCTAAAAAGGGAAAATGAACCGAATAGTCTTTGAACTTTAGCTCAATATGCAATATGATCTCGCAATTTTCAATTTGTTCACATAATCTCTGAACTTTATGATTCTTGAGCTTTTGGTATCTATTCAAACTAATCCATGGATTACATGAAAATGTTCAATATTGTTCGGTGCTTAGTTTGAATATGTATCAAAAGTTCATAGACTATATTTAACAAATTAAAAGTTCAGGATCCATGTTGCACATTTGGTTAAAAGTTTAGGGATCATGTTGAATAAATTAAAAGTTTATGGACCACACTACATATTGAATTAGATTTTAAAGAGCATTTATGTAGAACTTGAGATAAGTACATTAGAAGTGCCAAAAGTTGTGTACAACACTCATTTTAGTGCCAAAAGTTTTTTCCAGATCATTTTTTTAGAAAATGATCATTTAAGTACTAATTCTGGTCTGGATTGCCAGAAATCTGATGTGGTTATATTTTATTAATTTCTCAGTCTTACGTGATTCGCCAATGTGCCCAAAATGACATCGTCCAAAAGTTGTAAACAATGATTATTTAGTGCCAAAATTTATTAAAAGTGATCATTTGAGTAGCAAATTTTATTTAAAGTGATCACTTCAATACCATTCGTTATTAAAAAAAAATTACCACTTCAGTGCTGAGTGTGTCATGTGAAAATATCACGTCATATTATAGGTAACACATAATTGAAGGGAAGCAGAGGAAATACTCGGTTTCTTCCCATTTAATTGAGGGGCCCTTCGAACTCGGTCAGTCAATGCTTCTCGTTCTTGAAATGACAGACGACCCGATCCATGGCTTTCTTCCTCTCTATACTATATTATCCCCCCCTCGGAACAGATGCCATCATCAAGCCAACGCTTCTCTCTCTCTCTCTCTCTCTCTGAGAAACATTCAACATAGACAAAACCAGAAATGGGTTTGATCAGAACGCCAGAGATTTCAGAAGAAAATGCCTCCATGTCGAGAAAAGCCATGTCCACCTCCCTCTCATCTTCCAAAGCGCTCTCGTCGTCCTCCTTTTCGTCCCGAGCTTCTCGCAACGGGAAGGTCGCGCCCTTCTCCAGCCTCTCCGTTTCGGCAGTGGAGGAGACCTTGCGAACTGCCGAATCGATAATCAAGAAATGGGACCTGAACGCGAAAGCCTCGTACACCCGGGTCACCTCCCTCTTCCTCCACGACAGGGAGGAAGCCAAGAGCTTCCTCCGGTCCGCCAACGCCCTGCGCGAGGCCATGCATTTCCTCGTCGCCAGCCATTCGGGCTCCGATAAGCTAGTCCTCGCTCAGAGCCTCACGCAGATCGCCATGCAAAGGCTCGAGAAGGAGCTCTACCACATCCTCTCCACGAACAGAGAACACCTCGATCCCGAGTCCGTCTCCCGGAAATCTTCCCGCCGTTCCGACGGTTCCGGGAACGGAAACGGGACCGCTTCCGATGAGGAGACGGAGGACAACGTCTCCGAATCCACCATGGAGGACGTAAAATCCGTCGTCGATTGCATGATCAGCGCGGGGTACGGCACGGAGTGCATAAAGATCTACAAGCTCATGAGGAAGTCCACCGTCGACGAAGGCATATATCGGCTCGGGATCGAACGGCTCAAGTCTTCTCAAGTTCAGAAGTTGACCTGGAACTCGCGCGAGCTTCTGATCAAGAACTGGCTGAACGCAGTGAAGGTCGCAGTGCAGACGATCTTCAAGGGAGAGAGAATCCTCTGTGACTACGTGTTCTCTGCGTCCAGCAAAATCGGGGAATCCTGCTTTGCCGAGATCACCAAAGAGGCGGCGATCAACCTGTTCCGGATCCCGGAAATCATCGCGAGAATCAAAGGATCGCCAGAGAGAATCTTCAAATTGATCGAGCTCTACGAAGCGACCTACGAGCTTTGGCCCGATATCGAGTCCATATTTAAGTTCGATTCGACATTGGATGTCAAATTACAAGCCCTCTCTGCACTGGTAAAGCTCGGAAACATGGTCCAAGTGATCCTGTCGAGCTATGAAGCCACAATTCAGAAGGACTCTTCGAAAATTCTCCCGGAAGGCGGCGGAATCCACTCGCTGACTCGATCGGTGATGGAATTCGCGACTTCCCTCACCAATTGCAGCTCGGCTCTCTCCGACATCTTGACGGACCATCCACCACCGGGAAATTTGAATCTGCCGGAGTCCTACTTCGCTGGTCTCAGCGCAGGCGATCTCCCGATGTCACCGGTCTCGGTCCGACTAGCATGGCTAATCCTCGTGCTGCTATGCAAGCTCGACGCCAAGGCCGAGCTCTACAAGGACGTCTCGCTCTCCTACCTATTCCTCGCAAATAATCTGAATTTCATAGTGGAAGAGGCAAGATCGACGAACCTCAAGTACCTGCTCGGGGACAAGTGGGTCGCAACACACGCAGAGAAGGTAAGGCAGTATGCTGCGAGCTACGAGGCGGCAGCGTGGAGCAAGGTCCTCTCATTGCTGCCGGAGGTGGCAGCCGACGGAGGATCGCCAGTAATGTTGCCGGAGGCGGCGGGGGCGTGTCTCCAGAGGTTCAGTGCGGCGTTCGAGGAGGAGTACCGGAAGCAGACGTCGTGGACAGTGCCAGACGGGAAGCTGAGGGACGAGCTCAAGGTGTCCATAGAGAGGAAGCTCGTGCCGGCGTACAGGCAGTTCTGCGAGGCGTGCTTAGGCATCACGAAGGGCGTTGCAGACGTAGAGAGGAAGCTCGTGAGGTTTGGGGCGGATGATCTGGGGAACTACTTGTCGGACTTGTTCCACGGGACGGCGGTTTCAGGCAGTTCGCGGTCGCCGTCGTCTCGGCCTCGAGGGTGTTTGCTTCGGTGATTTGAATGGGATCGACTTGTTTCGTTCTTTCGTACAACGGTGGAGGATGTGAATAGAATAAACTTCTCGACGATGAGTTGTCGTCGTCGGCTGCTTCTTTCTGATTCCGATAGTCCTGAAAATTGTCCTGGGAAAATAAGTATCTGTTTCAAATGGACAATGAATTTCTTTTACGACATCCTAAAAAAAATTAGATCATTAATGACATCGAAAATTGTCACGGTAAGGTTCCTAAAATCGCTGTTAACTTCATTTGACATGCTTCAAAAATGTTTACAGAGGATTGCATAATTCAAGAGTTTTGTAACGAGTGAAATTGCAGTTGGCCAACGAAGAAACTCTTATGTTTAATAGTGTTACAGCGGGAAGTGAGAAACGTATATCCCGTATGGAAGAGCTACAATCCTAGCCCCATGGCGGTAGCTATGTCCCGTAAACCCTAATGCCCCTTACATTACAGATTTTAATGGAGAAAATGTTTACAATCCAGGATCACATCAACGCTCTTCCATTACTGTTTTAACCCATCAAAACGGAAACTGCAAATCCTATTAGCCTTTAGTCCAAGTCACAAGCCCTGCACAAAGACCCTAACCCACATCGAGACATTGGGCTTCTCTCGAAGAGACGCTAACAGATGAAACTCATCGAGACATTGGGCTTCTCTGGAAGAGACGCTAACAGATGAACCATTGTGAGTTTTGAGTCCAAGTGCTTGCCGGAGGAAAGCAAAGTTTTGGGATGAACCATTGTGAGTTGAGTCTAAGCGCTTGTTGGAGGAAAGAATCGGAAGTGTTGGGAACATGCAATATAAGTCCAATACCTTCACCTATGAAGATCGCTAAAAGGGAGTCCATGTCCAAGAATCGGAAGTGTTGGGAGCATGCGATATAAGTCCAATACCTTCATCTATGAAGATTGCTAAAAGAGAGTCCATGTCCAAGCCCATTTATATATATCCAGTTGAACCCACTTTCACTTAAAATTTTAAGTCAATGAGTTATGAGCTAACTAAAATATATTAACTGCTCTGCATCATATCAATTCTCTAATGTAAAATTTCTCTAACAAAACTTATTCACATGTGCATCCTAACAAAAAAACTAGCAGGAGCTGCAAGGATGGTACCGAAAGTGAGGGGTGATACAAAGGTTTTCACCACCTATGCTAATGGAAAGCCCAGGGTAACAAATGATTTGTCATCACTCTTGAAAGCTAATGCATGTACAAGGTAAGGAGGAGGGAAATTATGGGTTGATTTTCGATATTAGGGATTACCACACTTTTGCTATGAGTGTGGTAGAATTGGGCACTGTGCCACATTTTGTGAAGAGGAGCAATGCGATGAGAACATTAGATACGAGCTGAAGCGAGTGAATGCAGTCCCCTTTGGAAGGTGTTTTACGCCAAATCCGGAAAAGCATTTGAGCGATGAGATAAATCCCGGAGGCTCCAACCCCTACTCTACGAGTAGTGAGTTGTGAGCCTAGGGGAAAGAGCCAAACACTTCCAAATTGCAAGGAGAAGCTGAAAAAGCCAGGACAACCCAATTCTCAAGCAACAAAAGAAATGGGAGCAGGGGGTAGCTCTTCAGGCAATGCAGCGGAACAACAACTAGCGCTGTTAGCAGCCCCATCCTACTCCCCAGTGATTGTAGAGAGCTTAAAAGGTCCCCAGAAGAAAATCAGTCAGGAAAGAAAACAACAAACGGTAAAATCCAGAGAAGGTAGTCCTTACGCTCCTTAGAAATGGAACTCAATCACCTTGGATAGACCCAACTCGTGGACCCAGAACCAAGTTTTGAATGATTCACAGATAGGGCTATGGTTGCTCTAATAGGCCACCAGGTTTCCAATGAAAATCTTAAGTTGGAATTGCCAAATATTTGGTACATCTTTTGACAATCCATGCATCGAGGGCCCTAGTGGCTCAAGAAAGGCTCTGGCATCATCTTTTTGATGGAAACGAAAGACCAAGAAGCAGTGATCCAGGGATTGAAAAGAAAACTGAGTTTTCAGAATTCTGGAGTAGTGAATCTAGGAGGAATTGCAGGAGGGTTAGGAGCTCTATGGACATACATGGTATCTGTGAGTGTGGAATGGACCTTGCATAAGGTTCTAGATCTAATTTGCTTGGAAAATAAAAGCCAGATGACAATAACATTTGTCCACGCAACAACAATATAGCAGGAAAAGCTCCAACTTTGGGGGATTTGAAGAGAGTAAGTCAGTACGACCCGCTCCCTTGGGTTTGCCTAGGAGATTTTAATGAGATTTGTACCCTAGGAAAAGGTAGTAAGACGCATGACTGAATACGAAATGTTAGCAGCTTTTCGTGTTTTCCTAAATGACTGTTCTCTGGTGGACCTAGAAAGTATGAGTTGTGCATATAGGTGGGCCAATAGTAGCAATGGAGATGCTGATATGAAAGAAAGACTTGACAAAGTGCTCTGCAATGTCGAATAAAAGAGTGATGTTCCCTAATGTCGAAGCTCACGCAGTACCTAGGATTGGCATTATCAACAGAATGAGCAGAGAGAGAGAGAGAAAGGATTTCAGATTTGAGGCACACTGCTCGAAAGATGAAGAATGCGGTACACAATTTCTGTGGAAGACCGCAGGAATGAAAAATGCACATACGCCGAGGAAACTTCATAGAGGATCAGAGGCTTTAATGAAATAGAGTAGGGATAAATACTCCAATGCTTAACGCCAAATCAACTCCCTAAAAAGGGAGCTTCGGGAGATCAAAAATGCTCCAACGTTGTATCGTAATAGGGAGAAGGTACAGCTACCGAATTGACCGATTGAAGATCTTTGGAAACATGAAGAAATGTATTAGGATATGCGTTCCAGAATTAATCTGCTCAAATGGGAGACAAAAACACAGTATTTTCATGCAACCGCATTTTAGAGAGGCGTTGAAACAAGAATTCCATACTAAAAATAACATATGAAGAATGGAGTCAGAACTCGGGAAAACTAAAGCAAACAACCATGGATTTCTTTAGGTCATTATATAGCACAGTGGGCTCACGGAACTTTCAGCCAGCACTGAACCAATGTCTGCTAAGACATGTGACAATACAAGAAGTAAAGGATAAAACTTTTCAAATGGGAGCCTTGAAAGCACCAAGTTCATATGGTCTAAATGGGCAATCATACCAGTATTATTGGGAATTTATTCAACATGATGTGTTCAACATTGTCAGGCCTTTATTTTCACATTGGAGTTCTTGATTTGAATCTGAATAAAACTCATTGTCTTAGTCTCCAAAAATCTCAATTCAAAGAGAATATACCAGTTTAGGCCCATTAGCTTGTGCAACTATGGCAATAAAATTATGTGTAAGGTAATGGAAAATCACCTAAAACCTTGACTTCCCAATTTAAATGGAATAGAGTGGAGCCCCTTTGTGAGTGACGCAATGATTCAAGATAATATCTTAGTGGTTCGAGAAGTACTACACTAACTCGGAGTCAGGAAGAGGAAAGGGAAATTTGAGGCTATTATGAAGTTAGACAAGAACAAAGCATACGACAAAAAGGAACTTAAAAAGGCTAATCCTAAATATGAAAAATAGTTGCACGGAGGGGCTCCACTTTCCCGGTGAAAAAACCAGTTTCCAGCAGCAGAGGCTCTTGGCAGGTGAACTTAGGCAGCCCTGAGAGTCCTCTTCTTGTCGCGCCCTTTCGAATACCGTGGGAAAATCTGTGACTAGGATGAAACTGGGGCGTACAAATGTACAGCGTCTTTCGCAGTCCGTACAGAGTACAAGAGGCCTCTGTCTCTCTCTCTCTCTCTCTCTCTCTCTCTCTCTCTACCGTGAAACCTGCTTTCCAGGATGCTTTTGGGCTCAAACATAATCATACATCTGGCTGACATGTTGGCTTAATTTATGATTCTCGTACACCCACTCGGAAAACAAGCAAACTAAAGACGAAAACGACGCCTACCCAAATCATTCATCGTCTTTCCGTTCGCTCCTATTGTTCCAGACTCACCCTTTTACCTAACATAAAATCTCACACCATCGGCCTTCTCGAAGCCCTCGACTCGTCTTCAACTCCAACTATGCATGCTCCCTCTCGTCTGACCTAAGTTTCATCGCTCTTGATCATCGAGGACCGTCTTTCTACCAGGAAAATGTCGACTCGACTCGGCTTGAGCTACATAGACGAACGCTGAATCCATATGCCCCACGTAATGTAGCAGCGGATGAGGTGAATTTGCATGAACCAATGGCTGAGTCTCCAAGTGATGTAGTGGCAAAAAGCCAATATAACTAGGCCGGGTTTAATGGAGAATCTCTCCTACCATGGATTGCTAACTCAGGGCCTCCACTCAGTAATACTAGAGGGCGTTTCAGTTCAAATAACACCGTTTATTTCAAAGGCCTATATTTATTTGTTCATAAGGGAACCATTTCACGTACCTGGAAGGCGAGTGTCTAACCTATATTTCATAACCAAGTAGGATTTGCAAAGATTCTACAATTGATCATGGAAGCAAAATAGGTCTTTGACGTGATTGTGTACTCTCTCTCTCTCTCTCTCTCTCTCTCTCTCTCTCTCTCTCTATGCACAATTTAATACTTTGAACTGCTATGTTGCCCTACCTGACCGGGGAAAAAAAAAACTGCATGTTACCCAACCCAAAATGATAGTAGTTAACAGTTCGAGTAGCTAACGGCAAGAAAAGTCACGCACAGTTTACAGCAACCATTACATTGCCTTGACAAATATTACATAGGATGATAGTAATGCAGTTCTTTATGCCACTTCAGAACTTTTCTACGACTTTAACTTTGCCCAAGATTTCAGCGGCAAAGTTTAATGTCTATCTGATAGGACTATCATTGACAGAAAATCCATCAGACCCAGGGAAAGGCTGCTTTCAACAGCACCATTCATTTGGAACTCTTTACAGTAAAACCAGAAAAACAAGATGCTCGGGAGCAGGGATCAATTACCTACTTTTGTAATCAGTCTATAAATGAGGACAACGCTGTCAAATGCGCATTCATCTTATACTACACCATTTCGACTTGAACTTGATCTGAAACGCGAAGGCAATTCGGGAATTTGTATCTCTCTCCTTATTTGGAGAACAGAAAAGAAGATATGAGAAATTTTAGTGGGTGTTTCTCAAAAACTGAGGATCCATTGCATGCTGACTTGCACTTTTATCGACTTTGAGGAAGTACAGTCTGATACTTCAAAAGTCTCTGATCTAATCTAAATGGGACAGGAACATTAAACCAAACCATTGAAATTTGCTTCCTAATCACTTTCAAAACTGTTATTAATGGATGGAAGAGAAGTACAAGAAATTACACTGACAGTCCTTTTTTGGACAGTCCTTTTTTGGCCCCTTTAACTTACAACTCCTAAATTAGAACATGTTTGAGACTGCTTGCAATAAGCAATTGCTCCCTGAATTGGTGACTCTACTTCCACATACCCTTTGCTGCTTCTGGTCGGAAGCTGAAATTCGCCGAACCTGTTGGAGTCGTTCGAGCACGAAGATGAGGAAGAGTTGGAAGATGACGATGACGAGGAGGACATTGAGATCTCAAGCTGCTTCCTCGATATGGTAAATGTCCTCCTGCGCGAAGATCCACCACCATTCTCAAAGGCCTTCTCTTCATTGAAGCTTCCAACCACGCCGAAAACTCGGCCGAACTTGTTTTTCTTCACCAAATTGTCACTCTGGTCACGAGACTCCCTTAACTTCAAAGCATGGTTTCGGGCCGTTTCCGTGCAGGACTTGTCTGAGCAGCTGGATTTGCCAAACAAGGCATGGACGTAGGCTGGAGAAGCCTTGAGCTTAGACAAAGACTGCTTGATTGTCTTAATTCTCCTTGTCCATGACTTGGTCTTCGCGCTTTGCTTCACAAAGTCGCTTGTTCCGACCGCCGATAAGTCACCGAGATACCCATCCAAGTTGAGCTCTCTGCTGATCCTGAAAGACTCGGAGGGTGACACGTTACATGAGTCAAATGGTGTGCTCATTGCCGTTGGCGTCGGGGCAGTTGTCATCAGAGGAGTGCTGTAGAATTCTTCGTAGTATTTGTCATTGTGGTCGACGTCAAGGAGCTCCGCGACCATCTCTAGGCGTGGAGGAAGGTGGAGAGGAAGGAGTTTGCCTTTGTAGAACAGCTCATCAGCTGGTGAGTTAGAGGCTTCTTTGTGATCTAATGAGGTTGAAGACATTTGGAACTCAAATTCTCTGGGGGTTTGAGGAGGATTAGTAACGGTGGAGTGGCCATGAAAGATGGAATATGAACCCACTTCCATGTCTATGTACTCTTCCTCTAAATGGCCATCATGTAGCGGAAGGCTTCTGGCCATCGTATGTGGAGATACTCTCTCTCTCTCTCTCTCTCTCTCTCTCTCTCTCTAGGATGGCTACTGAGGTTGTTCAAGTGGAGAATTTGCGTATAGGCGTCCTTTTATAGATGTGCTTGATGAGACACGAGCCAATATGAGAAACTAATCCCAGTTTTGAATGCGTCCAATCATAAAAGTCCAAAAATCTATAGGGAGATTTCTTTCTTATTTTCCTTTTTTTTTTTTTTTACCTAAACAGCATCTTTTTAGGTCAAATATCTGCTTCTTCTTTTTGGCCCTTTTAGTTTTTAAATGTCTTGGCTCAAACAGTGGGAGCAGTCCTCCTCTAACTTTAATTACCTTTACAAAAGCAAGAAAGAAAAACAAGAATCAAACTACGGAAGACTATGGAGAGAAGGTAATTAATATGTTATGCAAAAATTGTTAGGATTAGGCACGCAAACACAATGAAACAGAGAGTAAAGCCGAGAGAGAGAAATCAATACACAAAATTCATCATGATTCATCCTTAAACTAGGGTTACATCCAACAAAGGATTCCGCTATAATTAGTATACCTTACCTCTCTATTACAATTCTTAATTACAAGAGAAAAAGATTATATATAAGCAACACAACAAAACTCTAGGGGGCCAAGAAAGTCTAGGCCACCCAACCCAAATTACTAATAAAATATAAGTCTAAACTATAAAAATCTTTTGATGGTCTAGGGGTGCTACACCGTGGAGCAGGACCTCCGTGCCTTTTTGTTGACACCCCAACAAAAATAGTACCATAAATTCATAGGACACTTACTATGGTATTCCAAATTACCATATCACATTATGAATGTTTTGCCATAACTAAATACAAAAAAAAATCGTAACATGTCGCAAAATTGTTTCACTCTTAAGCAATTACATTGTCAAAAAAGAAAAGAAGATGAGACTATCTTTAAATTTCCCTAAATTCATGGTGGCTAGAGCAAAGCAGTCTTAGGTGACATCATCAAGAGCATATTTGTCGTTGGGACCACAAAACCTATGAAGTGATTCTGAAGTAATGTAATCACTAATCACAAAAGATAAGGGGAAATGAAAAAGAGGGCGCTTCTCATAATCAGCATTGCTTGATTTAACTAAGTGAGTAGCTGGGAACAAGAAGTGGTTTTTGTATTAGGGCACGATATTGGAGGGACCCCCTTTGCTTCCCACACATGCTTGATTAAGTCTTGCCATTTCACCCTACTTCTGTTTAAAGCTCGTGTGCAAATCACTCCTTCCAAAGATTTGATAATGCAAGAGGAAGACCAAAGCATGTTTTTTTAATCATAGAAGGATGCTAATGATATGAAACATTAGGCATGATTGAGTAGCAGTCGAGACAAGCTTTGCATAATTCTAGAAAGTAAGTTTTTCTTCTTTCTTTTAAAGCTAGGGGCATGCACAAAATGTTGTCATATATAGGTGGATCTTAGAATTGTAGGTTACTAGAATTTGACTCCTCATTGCAAGAAAAGGTTTTGGTGGTTTTTCCCACAAATGTAGCAAAAGATATATGCACTTGATATCTTCCTTCTCCTCTCTCTTTATTGTTTTACCACTTACTTGAAACTCATTTGCGTTGAAGAAATATCTTTCATTTTAGCATGATAATAATAGTTGAGGTTTTTCCCATACTAGTTAGTAGATGAAAACTTTATTCCCGTATGCTTTTCAAAGATAGTATAATATTTACGATATAAATTATTCATACTATGTTGGTGCATTTTTATATTTATACCAGTTAGTTACTTTATACTCTGATAATTTAGTTTTTTGTGTATCTTTTATAACTAATCGATAAAGTAAAGTTACATTTATGCTAGAATTATCTTGCTCCATCTTAATAACATTTTTCTATGACAATCTGCGCAGTGCACAAGCACACGTGTACGGCACCAATTATATCAAAAATATTTTGGGCTCCACTGGCAATTTATAATATTTATAATCTAATAAAAGTTTCTGTACACCACCACTGAATAATTAAAACTGGGGTTAGCCTCTCGTTATTGCACAATGCTTTTACATCATCTAAACATTAATTAGAGAGCTATTGGCCCCGCGCCCTCATAAGAAAAAAGGAACCCTAAGAGCCTGAAAATCACTTTATGACTTTGCTAGGGTTTGATTACATCCACTGGATTCTCCGTGTATGTTCTTGTTCAACCTTTTGAATTGTGTGTTCTACAGGAGTCTCGTGCGTATTTCTACTAATAAAGAAAAAAAAAGCGTAGTTGGTACGTTCAGACGGAACCTACTACAAACGAATTACAAATGGTTTCTAACCCGTAAACTATGATTCAGTGGGGTCCATATTATCAAAATCTATAGGGTTGTATTCATCTGTTGCTGTGGGGAGGAAGAGAGAGAGAGATGTTGACCTGGTGAGGACAGGGACAAACACAAAGAGGCGACACTGGATAGTGGGAGCCCAAGAATTTATGGATGGACTGCCTGCGAAGCTCGAGACCGTCATGTCCCTGTCTTCCCTTTTAATACAGTCCGCACGTTCGACCAAAATTCTCTCCTCTGTTCCTCGTCTCGATCAATCCTTCCCTTTGCTTTTTCTCCCCTCCCCACCTCAACAGACGAAAGCAGGACTCGGCCATTGCGCTGATGTTCTTCTTCAGTTCAAAGTGATGGGGTACTTGTTTGCCCAAAAAAGGAAGTCATAAGGTTACTTGCCACCATCTGTCTTTTCACCCAATAATCGCAGGGACTCTTCCTATTAAAAGAAAAAAAAAAAAATTAGCTTGGATTCACCATTCTGGGCAATGCTACTCGCTCCCTACTTTTTAACTAGAAGGACGTCCCTTTCTGCACGAAACGTTCAAGTAGCTTTCTGTTCAGTGAAAGGAGCCTCGGTAAATAAATCGTGGTACTTGATTGAAATCATGAATCTACAGTCTAGAGTTCTCTTTCTGTTCTTTCTTTGCTTTTTCTTTCTTTCTTTTTTTGCCTTTTCTGGTAGGAGCATAAATCATACCTTTTAACATTAGGAAGGGCAGTTTTCTTCATGTGCATAAGATGACCAAAAATTTACCAAATCTCCACTTTTAGGGCAAAAGACATATAAATAGACGGGCGAATGGAAGCCACAACTTGCTCCATCGAAATGACCCACCACGACCAGAATATCTGGACACCAATGTGGTTCAAGCAGTCCCAAGGATTGACAAGGGGGACCTCTCCATCTCGATGGCGTGGTCTCGGTTGCCGGGTATCCCCGAGCAGGAACAAAAGCAAACAATCGCAACATTGAATAGACTCGAACAGCTCAGACCAAGAACCTTTTCCCCGGGGGTCAACTTAAGGGGTTGGCTTTTCTCTTAAAAGATTTCCAGTTCGACCACTTCCTTGTGTACCCTCATTTCCTAAGCAGCCGAGGTCCCTGCGCAATGATGATGTTCCGCGAAAGAAGATACAAGCTCCAATTTCCATATCAGGAAGAGCTTTTGCCATACAACAACAAAACAACAATCTTGGTGCCCCACGTTTCGCGATTTTCTACTTACCTCTTTGTAGATAGGGAGACAGAGGGGCATGGGAGGTCCACCCCCGGCAACTTAAGAGATAAAATCCCCCCCACTTTGGAGCAGGCAAGCAGTTTCGACCACAACTTCAACTGAAATCAAAAGCCATGTGGGTTGCACGATGCCATGTGTTATCACGTCGACATCTATAGCTCGACCAGCGCAAGATCGTCGGCATCACAGAAACAAACAAGATCATACACAGATCTGGTGAAAGATTAGTGTTCTTTTAACATAAACAATATAGTACTTTCATACGGGATTTCCACCGAGTACCGGGTTACAACATACATTCGAGAAATTTACAGAAGAATGAATAAATTAAAAGTTTTGTAAGGCTGCTCCTGCAGCTTTCAAGAGACGAGATCCATGGTTATAATTGTACAGTATGAAGCATTTTCAATAGGGTTTCCTTAGGAAAAGCCATTTTTCACATAGATGATAGCTTTAGAATTTTAGTTACCAGTTGCTCAATCGCCAGCTCTCAGCTCTCTTTCAAGCTCGTCAAACTCCCAGTCACCAATCTCCTCTGTTGAATAGTCCTTACTCACCTTCCCAAACTCAGACTCCAACTTGGCTAATTCTGCTTCAGTGTCTGGCACTGGCTCTGCATTTGACACGGAAGACTCATGATGCTTAGTTACGTTGGTTTTTGGAGTCTTGTCAGTCTGTGTCGCAGAATCCAGCAGTACTGTGGATGGCGTCTCTCGAGGAGTCTCTTCCTTGGGGTTTGGGGGGGTCTCCATTTCTAGATTGGGTCTCTCGATGGATTCAAATTCTGCTCTCAACTTTTCAATGTCATCAAATAACTCCTTCACTTTGTGGTCGTCTTTCCTGCATCAGAAAGTTGCAGAAGTTCCCATTTCTGTGAGATAAGGAATTCAGACAACAGGACAGAAAAAATCCAGTTATGAAAGATAGCAGCAGAATTATTAACCTTGAAATTTCGGTACGCTGAGCATAGAATTGCTCCTTCATGTTATCCACTACACTGAATGTCGTTACAATCTGAAATGACAGATTTTTGGTTTAGAACAGGGTGTCCACTGAAAATTTGAATATGATGATCATCCTATTGGCTGATTCACAGAAGACTCAAAATAGAACCTTGGAGGCAATCAAATCGAGGAGAGACTATACTACATAAAGGATAACACAGAATAAAGCTATTTCAAGAAAAAAGTACGCAAATTGCTCAAGGGGTCATTGACATACACGACACCAAGTTAGTCTAAATTTGATACAGACCTATCAGCAAATATATCACTTCAAAACCTAAATTAGGTAAATAGACAACAGCAGCAACTGGACGGGCGAAACAATTAGCACAGATTGCTCATTTATCAGATATGCAGCACAAATTGCTCATTTAACTTGGGCAAGAATGGGCAAAAAAGAAAATTCGGGCAAGAACAAAGTGACAAGATGACCACGCAAGTTCTGAAATCTTAAAAATTTCCCCAGAAAAAGGATGCACAGTTTCTACAGTAAAGCGTGATCTACTACCCATGCAAGAAAGGTGTGTGATCTACTACCCATCCAAGAAAGGTTAGAATGCCAAACAGAATTGCACCTTGGCTTCATAATCTAAATACTCCTCCTCAAGATGTTTCCTGGGGTGAGCTGCCTTAGATTCCTCATTTCCCACAGTAGAAATGACCTCAGAACTGTAGTATCCAAAGGCAGATCACATTTTTGACCCAAAAAAGCCGGAGCAAATAGTAAAACAAGCCAAAATATGTCATAAACATCTTGTTATGCCAAATTTAAATTACCCTTCGCTCAAGTTCTTTAAGTTCTCCACAAATTTTCCAATACGACTTATAGCAGGTCCCAGCTCTTTCTGCAAATCATAACAAATTTGTCATAAAGAATGACAACAAGGCTGCGGATGAGAAGAAGAGAATGCATGGATAGATTAAGCTTATTCAAGAAGAAAAGAAAATGAAAGCTCCTGTAAGATTCTGCTTGGATAACAGCACCTGAAAAATCAGAGCACATAGAGTACCTTGTAAGTGGAAAGGAGCTGAACAGCCAAGTTCGCAAAATAGTCTTCATGTGTCTCCAATTCATCGCTATGAGCACCAGTTGAAAACCAAAAATATCCCATGTAAAGATGGACATATGTGATAAGATAGCAATATCGCACTTCTTAATTCTGCTAATAAACCCTCAAGTTGGGAATAAAAGTGCATAAAAAACCTAACTCTGAGAGAGAGAGAGAGAGAGAGAGAGAGAGAGAGAGAATCTGAAGTCCATACTTGACCTGCTTCTCCCTCACTTCTGCATATGAGCATTGGAGAACCCAAGTATCTTCCAGAAAATTAATCCACGTACTAAGAACCTCAGCTTCAACCTTACATGATGTGATGGTTTTTGACAGCTCATCTTCCTAAAGTATAATCACCAGAGAGTCAAAAGGTAGTTCAATAGTAATTAAGGAAACTTTAATATCAAATCAAATAACATAGCCTAAACCTTAGTTTTTAAGAGCACGACAATTTTATTGTTTGCTTCATCAAATTGGTCTCTCTCTTCCATAATATTGCGAAGGCGAGCTTGAGCAGCAGCCAAGGAGATATTAACCTACAAATATCCCAGTCATCAAAGTTTCCATTAAACAAAAAAAGATAACACAGTAATTACAAATTTACAATAGAACAAACACATTCACAGACATTAGATGGAGTTGACCAGAATCTAAAGTAAGTCAAATTGCAGTCTTCCAATATGCGTCCATTAATTCAGTTCAAAAACAACGATTGCCATTTTCCACTCTTTTCTGAAAGTAAAATTTAGGAACAAACCAAACATCTTTTTTTTTTTTTTTTTTTATGTTTTGGTTGGGGGGGCGTTACACAAAGGAATCATTTAGCAAGCAAAGTCCATTTATCTCCCCTAGAGCTTATGCTGATCAGATTGTCCATAGGTACTCGTGCAGCAAATCGTGAAATAAAGGCCTCTCTAGTAGAAATAGGTGTGCAATCAGAAGTAGAAACATCCATACAGCTCATTATACAGGCAGAACCATTATCAGCAGACATGGCTGTGCCTTGGACTTCATTGATGCAACTTTTCATGAATAGGCACAGTGAGATATCATAACACCACCACACTTATCGACCCAACTCATATTGGACAACTGCAATGAAGGCGAGTTCATCCTTGTCCAGTCAAATTGAAGACGTCAAGATATTGTATAAGATGAACACAGATTACCCAAATAGAACTTCCCAAATCCCAACTAATTTAATATGCAATAACCAGGGACAGCTTTCAAATAGCCTAAGGGACAAATACATAAGAAGGCCTCAACGATAAAGAACTATAAATGTGCAGTAGAATAACACGGTAAGACTCATCATATGGCACCACATCAATAGTAAGATGATCAAAATTCAATCAACCAAAAGAGGCCATCATAGTCTATTATCAGAAATCTTTGCACAAATATACATTTGATTTTAATTCAGAGAGAAAGAAAGAGAGAGAGAGGACCTTTTTCAATTCAGCCTCAAGCTGATCTCTTTGTTTCTCAAGTCCAGAAATCTCAGATGCAATTTCCTGAGGATAAAACATAGAAACTTTTAACAGCTGTACAAAAGAGACAAAACTCAGATAAAAGGATGGTCAACACAAAAGACAGATTGACTATACTAATAGAATAGAAGTCCAAAATTAGAAAAGGACGCACATTAAGCTCTCACTAGCCCTATCTTGGCTCGGCACCACTAAGAGATACTAAGTATTTGATTCCATAAAACATTCAACAGAAGAGATTCACTTGCGTACTAGTAACAAGAGCTAAAAAGACTAAAAACAGATAATTCAGGGATGCACCATTAGAACTCATTTTTCTAAAGCAGCAAGAAGCGGATATTAAACTGGTAAAATTAACATCAAGTAGAAAAAAGTTCACAAACTATATTTTACAACAAAAATACTACAATAGGAAATACACATTATGGTCCCAGATAGAGACTAGGACAGCAACTGTTCCTGCATGTTTGTATGAGAAATTTAAACAATAGAAATGTGCTCTGGAGCCAGATCACCTTCTCTTTCTCACCGGCTTCACTAGCCTTAACCGCACGAACTTGCAATGCTTCCTCTTTCTGTGATCTGTGAGATAAAAAGGCATATGAAGTAATTAACATTCACTAACAACTAACCATAAATCAGCAAGCAAGACTCTCTGGTATGTATGCAAGTATCTTACATTCTTCATGCCATCGACAACAAATTACAGGAAAGGCGGCAACTAGAACTCATTGTCTGTAGTTTCTAGTTTCTAGTTTCTTTTATCCTAACACTTTCCTGAGAAACATCACCAGATAACAATTCATACCATCCATGATTACCAGAGATCTTTGATATGATGGTAGTATGATACTCATTTCTACACCAGCCTATTGATAAAGTTGGCAAATGATACCTCCCTATCCAATAAATCAACACAGATTTTCTATGGGTATTAAGGAAGACTATATATATTTTTACACGCAATTCAAGAGAAAAGCTGTTCAACTTAGTGAACTCACATACATGAGATGACAACAGAGGGTTTCTTGTATCTTTTGAACTGAGGCTGAAAAGAGGCTGAACAAAATTAAAAGGCAAATTCCTTCTAATAGTGAAAAATTCAAGGACATTATCAGGTTCGTCAAACCAATGAAAATCAAAAACCCAACAGAGAATACCAACTCATACTCAAAAGCACTAGGGCAGTTGCACGCCAGACCTGTTGTGTGGACTTTAATGCCTGTTTAAAGCTGGGTCTAGCTAATTATAATAAAAACATGCCCAAGCCAAGTGCGGAAGATAAAGGGAGAACAAGGCCCAACCACGTGTCCCATAGAAATCCTGGGGGTTAGTGGTGGAAAAGACTACTTTCTTCTTCTGCATCTAGAATGTTAGGCAAACATACAACCACACAACATCATGCTTTCCCAAAATATTACTCCAACTCAGTAGGCCAGAGAAAGACTAAAGGCAAATGTTATTTATGCGAATTTATGAACAAGTTTCACTACCTAAAAATAGATAAAGTTTTGTGGTCGTCATGACCAAAGTATCAAATGAGAAATTGAAGAGAAATGTTGTCAAAGAGTTGGTCTTTTAATTTCATAGGGATAAGAGCTTAGGTCAGTAAACTACAAAGTTGATCTGAACAAAACTCATTGTTGATGGAGTAAATTTCAAAAAGGCAAAGGAACTGCAAAGGGTAGAAAAAAAAACTAACAAGATTACTAATCACAGGGGCTAGGCCTAGCAAAAGATCCCCCCCCCAAACCAAAAAAAAAAAAAAAAAAGAAAAAGAAAGAAAAATGTGCGAGCCATGTATCTAAATCACATAATATGCTGATAAATGAAATTTAAACCGTTTGGATGAGCTTCTGCCACCAGCAAGGAGAGCATATCAGAATTGACCAATAAAAGTATGGAACCCTTTATGTCATCCAAGGTACTACACAGTACATCAATAATAAATTATATGCTCAACTTACATGGTTTCCTCTTGTTTATATTGACAAGGAAATTTTAAAAATCACCATTTTCTTGATTTCTCTACTTCATCAGGTGAGTTCTTGAAATGATGGTTCTTATACTGTTAGTGCCATAAATTTTTCCTTTTGACTTCATTTTCAAGAAATATACTTAACATAGACCCACGAGAAAACCACATCAGGCACAAACGCGAATGATGTCAAACTACAAATTAGGAAAAGGAACGTGTATGACAAGATTAATCTCTTGCCTGTGGTCTGAAATGCGCTTTTCAGCTTTTGTCATTGAGCTGGCAAGAGACTCTGACAAGACCTTCAACTTATCAACCTGCTCATATGTTCCAGAAAATTGTGGTTAAATCAGAAAGCCTGGACCGAAAAAAAAAAAAAATAGTGCACAGTGCTTCGCCGTGTTTAAAGAAAGACAAACGGAAAACCTATAACCCAAAGTATGCATAAGCACACAAGGAAGCAATGAAAAGGGGTAAAAAGACAGAAGAGGATGATTGGTAGTCACTCTAAACCTTTCCTTGCCGGACGTCACCCTTCAATTTAAAACTCTTTTATCATGAGGTGCTGCTAGCTAAAAGTGACGTCGTGGTCAGATGGGTACACAAAGCAATATGATGTTGTCAGTTAAGTGCTATCATCTATGGTTACTCCTTGATGGTTGGGAGTGGTGGTGATGAAAAAAGCCAGGAATGATCCTGTTTTTTTTTGCTTTTTTTTTTTTTTTGGGGGGGTGGAGGGAAATTGTAGGAGCAACAGTAATATGGTGAAGTGGCGAAGGCACAGGCAGGAAACAACATGGTATTACCACAGCCAAAGAAGGTAGCTTAACGGTATGCCCAAATCAAGCAGCAGAAGAATGCAAGCAAAAGGCTTTATTGGATGCTTGGGCAAAAACAAATATATATGTTTAAACCTAAGTCTACTCCAGGAACAATAAGTGTGTTAATTGAAAATGATATAAGAAGTGAAGCCCATCTTAGGTAGTTTAGACAAGCAAAACAACCTTAAAAATATCCAGGGAGAAGATGCGACTTCATTTTTGAGATGCAAATTAAATTAGGTAGGAACAGCCCCCAAAGGACAGATGAAAAACTTTAAAGAAAGAAACTCAAGTACTTGGATTTTTCCGAAGTCTTAATGCTTAAGAAAGGACTATTGAGCATCTGAGTGGGGTGAGAAAGTAGTCCCACATTGGATGTCTACACCAAAAGAAGTAATTGACAATACCTAGTTGCACTTAACTCAATAGCTTAAGCTTTCGAATGCAAATGGGTCCAACTAGGTTGTCGACGGGCTAAAATTATGGGCTTTCTCTTAAATCTCCCATCATGAAGGCATTAAACTTCTGCAGAGCTTCCCCAACAAGGACAATGGTGAGGAAGCAGGTTAGAACCCCACTGCCAACTCCTTATAATGGGAAGAGATAGGGCTCTTGTTCGTTGCCATTGCAACCATGGTTTTGTTTAGTAAAAGGACCAATAATACACTCAGTTGTAACCTTATGTCGCAAGGGACTGACTAGTTCATTTTTCACTTAGGCATACCAGACCATCAAATGCCAACACCATTGTCAAATTTTCATGACAATGCACACTTCCTGTGTCTATGACAACAATCTAACATTGTGCATCAAACCATCAATGCCACACAACTAGAAAAGGGCTAATTTAGAAATTATATGAGCATTACACACCAAGAATGAGGCTTTCATGGCATGTAGTTGACAATGCACATTGATACAGACCTTTTGGGCATGAATCTCAGAAGAGTCTCCATTTTTTAAACTCTTTTTCTTTAGCAGAAGCCCTTCCAATCTTGAACAGACTCGGATTTTTGCAAGTGCTTCTTTCAACTCCTACAGGAAAATAAACATAAAAATTAGCAACTTAAACCTCTGGCTATGAGTACAATTTACAACTTCGTCAAAGACACCGTCCTATCCAAGATGTGTAAAGCCAGTGTTAAGGCACAAAACAAGAACCAAAATTAAGAATTGAACCAATCGAGTCCAATTAACCCCACATTTGTTTTGTGCACTTTCAGAAAGCTTAGTCACATCAACAGGAGAAAGTTCCATAGGACAAATCAACATACCTCTATGGTGGTTAAAGTTGCATCTCCAGGTGCTCCATCACTGTCTGCACTGGAAGCCTTCTGGGAGACACTAACTTCGTCAAGTTTTTTCTTTAGAATAGACGTTTCAGCATCTATTCTGCAACCAAAAGCCAGGTGAAAGCAGGGTAAAACCTCCTAAACACATTCTCATAAGCTGATAAATAACACTAATTGTTATTATACTTGAGGTAGCATGGATGAATATCAGGAAGCAGAGAGGGGCTTTTACGGTTATTTTGTGAAATCAAGAGTCAACTCAAACTTATGAGGAAGATGCCCATCCCAGTAGACTTACAATTTAGATGTGATTAGCAAAACATCATACGAAAATATAATTATCCCTAAGTCATCTAGAAGTCAGCGATCAGGTTTTGAAAACTTCACGACAATCAAATAAAGGCTTCCCAATACTACCAGTTGAGGCCTTGAACATCTCATAGTATCACACAGACGCCAAATTTAACGCCATACCCAAGTAGGAGAGTAACTTCGACCAAAAAAAAAAAAAAAAAAGTAGGAGAGCAACAAGCGTACTGATGGAGACCTCAAAGCCACATTAAACTTGGGATTTCAATAACAGCAATCTTGGCCCTCTAAAAAAAGCCAAAGAGACGAATACTTCCATACTGTGTATGTAACCAAGTTAGAAGGTCAGAGAAGAAACTATGACTGGTATGAGTTCCCAAAAGAAGTACGGCTATATGGTTTTAGAAACCAAATGATTAACTAAACTCTGTCGTCTAAAGAGAGATGAACAAAACCACACAACCCTCAATAAGTTCTATATTACTGATATATATAGATCAACCATTATTTGACTAGAAATCTCACTGTGAAGCCTCTCTAGAATAAAATATAAAAAGGTTTTCAGCCTCCTCATTAGCATACCTTCCGAGATCAGAATTTAATTTTAAGCCTGAAATGGCGCACTGTGCAAACTGAAGCAGCTCCTCTCGCTTCACCTGGACAAACAAATTATAACAAAGAGCAATTACACCCCAAATATATAACATGGACAAAGAAAGTCGAGTGCTAATATCATAAACCAACCGTGTGGTATCAATTTTGAATTCCAACACACTTGACAAACGATTAAGTTCATACCACCCACATAACCATTTATGTTGTGTTTGGTTTGCCCCAGTGCGCAATGGAATAGGCATTCCACATGAAACGCCCATTCCACCACTTGAACAAAGAGTGGTTCCAAATCACCATTCCTTTCCTTTTTTAGCCAAAAAATTTATAACTTAAAATTATGTAACCCACGATTATATACAATATACAATATGCCATCAATTACTTATTTTTTAATTATATTATGAAATACAATAAGATATTTTAATTAATGAAACAATTAATGTTTTTAAGACAATACAATTATTGTACATTTAATGCAAGTACAATATAACTTAAATTTATTTGAAAGTTCTCATTCAATTCAATTCCCACAATAATTTTCTCTTACAAGCAAACATAAGAATCCTCATTCCAAAAATTCCCACAATTAACAAAAAAAAGATTTTGAAATCATCATTCAATTCTCTGATCCATTACATCCTGCTGTACCAAATGCAACATCAGTCTCTCATCATTACATTTAAGAAGAGATTGAAAACTCATTTACTTCAAGGTAGTACCTACTTCGATCGCCAAAGTAATTTTCTTGTAAAAGTCAGCTCAATTACACCCATGCACAAGTGTCAAAAGGTAGAAGGACAGCGAATGGAGGGACTAAGGAGGCAGTTTGAGGTTAGTAGAAACAATTTCTGATCCTCAGAAAGATTTCATCAGTTAAATATTCATCCTAAGAGCTAAAGCAAATATTTGTCAGAAAGGGCTAACATAATCACCCCAATAAAGATGACAATGTGAAGTTTAAACCAGAGGATCAGAGTTAATTGCACATCCTGTTTGCTGATTATTTCCAGAGGCTACAAGATTTGTTTACAGGTAAAATTACCAACACTTCATCTTGATAGCCTGAGAAAGCTTGCCCCAAATCCTGTATACTGCTCACAGTAGCGTAGTGAACTTCCTTTCCTCCAGTAAGACAGAGCCTGCACATAATGTTACCATCACAAAGAAAACCTTAAAGTACTTCAGAAAGAAACCTGTGCTAAAAGATTCAGAGTTACTCGTGTTTACCTAATTTAAAAGGAGAATCATCTCGTCAAGTTACAGATAACTCAACAAGAAACAAACCAGTATCTCAATGAGTTATAATCAATAGCACATTCTGATACCAAGAACCAGAACATTGAAAGCTCCTATGACGGGGGAAGTGCATAACTCAGAACTAGACATTTGAGATATTATGCCAGTTGGCATGGTGGATATACTCACCCAAACATGTCAAGGAGCAAAGCAACCTCTTCCTCATTTGGGGCTTCAAGAATCTGAACAAATGCAACCAGTCGATGGTAAACTGTAGTAATAATTGGAAAAGCACTTAAAAACCTCAAATCAGTATAGCTAACCCCAAATCAAAAATTGAAACAACTTAAACCGATGTCCCGTTGTTGCTTCACATTATTTTAATGAGTTACCTAAAGCTTCATCAGAGTACTGTCTTTGCTCATCCTATATGATTTTTACACAATATCTTATATTCAAAAGACCACTTTTCACCTCATGCCACTTATACTACACAACCATAAAAAAAATATATATATATAGAAAAACGCACCATGGATAAGATAATGCCTTCCAGAGCTTGACTCTGAAGGAAAACATCACGAAAATTCATTGGCTTGCCCCCAACATCAGGATCATAATAGAGAACCTAAAACGGTAAGGAAAGGTCAGAGGCAGAGGCAAGTAAATCAGACAACTGAAACTGAAAACTGTCAATAGGTCATCTCATTCATGTAAGATGTCATCCATCTTTCTCCAATTTCAGCTCAAAAGTACTAAAGACATATGTCTACTGACAGTATCATCTCTATGATGTCATTTGGAGCAAAAGCATGTAAAAGAAGGAAGTGGGAAACTCACTCGGTAGCAACTGGGCATAATTTAAATGACTTCACCCGAACCATTGAAAAAACTTGTGCTTCTTCATAGGAAAACATGGCATTAAAAGATAAGGCGAACTACACCCCCCTTTGGAAGATGTGGGACTTAATAATTTTGGCTATACACTGTTCGTTCATGGAACCAACCCAGAATGCAATTCATAGTCACACCACACCATCAAAATCCTGCTACCTTAACTTTTATGGTCATATGAAATCAGAATGTCAAGCTGCAGAATGCTCAGTCCTTAGAAGCACCATCAGCACAGGAAGCATGTTTTTCTTTTTCCAGTGGAAGCAGAGTAGAAAACAACTAGCAACACACTTGGGCTAAAATTCAGAGAGACAGAAAGAGGACATATGCTGTATAAGGCCCTGCTTGCTTACCATAGATGGACTTTTTGGACTATCCTTCGCTTCATCAGGAGCAGGATTCTGCTCGAGGTTCTTTTCTTTCTCTTTCTCTTCAGCGGTACCTCCAAATGATTTCCCAACATCCTTCAGCACAGCCACCCATCTTCTAAGTAACTGAACTCTTTCAGGACCTCTATACGTAACAGCAGCATCTTCCAATCTTTTGACTGTATTCTTGACACTCTTAAAATTCCGAGGCCCCTAAATGTTCATTGCAATTTAAATAAGTTAAATTGCAAAGAGCCCCCTCCTAAGTTTCCCAAAAAAGAGATACCAAACTAGATCAGGACATCAATTACCACTGCAAGCTTAAAGGGAAACAATCAGGATGCTATATAAACGACAGTAACAGTAACAATATCTACTTAACCAGGACTGTCTTTCTAGGAGGTGTAGCAACTTCTGAAGTACTTGCTCTAAGGTCCCACACTTTAATAAAGCAACTCGCAGTAGCATCAGTTACATATAGCTAAAATATGAAGCCAGTAAAACCAGAACCTCTTCGAATTTGGCAAAAACCTGCGATAGAGGTCGAGAAGACAAGCACATTGATATGCACCAAACGATTTCCTCAAACACGATAACCACGAAACCGAAAAATAGCTGAACGCGAGGAAAACGGAAGCTAAATTTAGCTCGTCCGACGGGAATCGGATCGAATTGAGTTCCCCAAACAAGCACGCTCGCGCACGAGCTCGAGCGCGGCACCATACCATGCGATCTTGCAGGATCTTGGCGCCCTCGGAGACGGCCTGGCCGGCGTGGTGGACGACGGAGTCGGCGTAGTTCCTGACGGTGCGGGTGATGTTGTTCTTGTTGCCGACCTCCACCGCCTTGCTCACGGCCGACCTAAACCACGACATCCTCGCCCTCTTCTTTCTTCTTCTTCTTCTTCTTCTCTAACCTTCGCGTTTCCTTCGAGCGCGGCGGAGATTGGCGGGGCGATGAGGGAAGAACGCGAGGAGGAGCGAGCGAATGAGCTCGAGCGGAGAGAGGCTCCGGCTCGGGAGGAGCGGCTCGATCGGTGCGGTGGCGATGGGGGATGAGGAAGAGGGGGGAAACGTCGAGCGGGTCTTGGTGACGGTGGAAGACGAAGACGGAGAAGAAGACGACGAAGCAGTCAAAGCCCGGGATCGACCGAGTCGGAGCTCCGAGGCTGGAGAAGGACGGAACTGCGTCGTTTCGAGGGGGGGAAAACTCTTCTTCTCGTGATCAGCAGCCACCAACTAGTCTCTTCTCGGTCAGTCTCTCTCGTCGCTGGACTCGCCGCCACGTTAGGCTACCCATCATTTCCTACCAAATTACGTTCGCGCGCCCGGGTTTTGGCGCTTGTTGCAAAGTGCCCCCTGATTTCTCAAATTTATTTTCCCGATTTTCCCCCCGAACTCCCCAGATCGATTCCGATGTCCCCCCAACCTTCCGCCAGAATTCTGGCTGAGCGCCGGGCACGTGACGTTCGAGTTACATTTGGTAGGCCAGATACAACTCCAATAAGATATAAAACTATCATATTCAGCATTTGGATGACTTGAATTCTAAATTTCTAGATATATAATCTGAATGAAAAAAAATACCAAAATGGGATATACTTAAATGGGATAATGATTATACAAAAAGGAAAAGAAAAGAAAGCAGAGATATGATAATGGAATAGAAAGCATCCTTTTGTTGAAATAGCAAGAGATCGGGGGAATTACCAAAAAAGTCATCAACCTATTGTAATCGTGCCAATTCAATCATAAACTTATTTTTTTTGCCAATTTAGTCATAAATCTTTTATAATTATGTCAATTCAGTCCATCCAACCAAAATTGGTTAACCTACGCGACGTGGGCCAACCGAGGGACAACTGGCCAAATGAATGAATGCTAATGTTTTAATATTTTTTAATATTTGTTTTTCGAATTTTTTAATTTTCTTTTCTTTTTTTTCCCCTTCTTCTTTTTCATTTGGCCGGTCGGCCAGAGGCGAGGCTTGCTCGACCACTGGCGAGGCTCGCCTTTATCGGTGGGGGCGAGCCTCGCCAATGGCTGGGCGAGGCTTGCTTTCACTAGTGGCTAGCGAGGCTGACCTCGTCGGTCAGAGGAAGGAGAAGAAAGGGAAAAAAAAAAAATCCTAAAAAAAAAATCGAAAAAAAAAAATTAAAAATTGCTATATCGGCATTCGCCGGCCAGTGTCCATATCATCATATCGGCGTCGGCCAAATTAATTTTAGGCCGGATGGACTAAATTGACATAATTGTAAAAGGTTTATAACTAAATTGGCTAAAAAAAAAGTTTATGACTGAATTAGCACAATTACAATAAGTTTAAAACTTTTTTTGGTAATACTCCCCCCAAGAGATTCATCCTCAAAAGGAGAAAAAGAGTGAAAGCTCGTCAAGCAATGATTCTGTCCATGGCAATCTTATCATACCATCGAGCTCTATCTTTGAAGACCAGTCCACGAGCTCCATCATCGTTTGCCGCCTAGCCATTGTCCCTATTTGTCATGTTCTCTCTCTATCTTGACGTGTTGGATTGATGCCGTTCGACACTTTAGACTTCGGATCTAAGACTCGTGACCTCGAATACAATGTCGTCGGCCTCGAGGACCCAAGAGTTGGGATTGCTTGAGGTAGGGCTCGTGCCTGGTGCTAGTCACGGTCAAGGGTGCAAATCGCAGCCACGAGCTTGCATTAGTTGAAACAAGGGTTCGTGGCTAACGCTTGGAGGATTCTTGAGGCTGGGCCTCGTCCTGGCATCGGTCATGCCCTCCATGCTGCAGCCGGTGGCCTCATCGACGACTGCCCGGCTAAGAAGCACACAGTACCCTGGTCGGCATAGAGCAATTTTATAAATCCCATTATTATTCTTAACCTGATTTATATCCTATTGAACAAAAAATCTAGTTCCTGATGTCCTCTCATACTTCGCTTTCCCAAAAGGAGGATCATTTTTGTTCCAAGCCCCAACAAAATCAAAATAATTGAAGTCTCGATCTTTCGTAAACCGGAGAAATCAGGAGAATCATCAGGTGGGTTGACTCACCAATGTGTTAAGAGTCAAGTTGACTGATTCGAGGGCTATGGTACAGGGCACGTGGTCTTGAAGCTGACATAGGGCATTGCCTTGGGGTCAAATTAAAAAAAAAAAAAAAAAAAAAAAAAAAAAAGGCAGAGAAGATAGAATAGTTGGGTTAATCAATGGGCAACCTTCCCCTATAATGTACGATGCCCATTAAATTCTTCACGAAATCTTCAATTAGAGGACCACATGTCAATGTGGAGAAAATATTCAATAATTTCATACCGCTCCGCATTTATAAACTCATACTTAATTATGGCTTGGTATGAATATTCTCTTGGAATCAAATAAAAGAAAACACTAAAAAATCAAATTTTCTCTCTCTTCGCCTCCACCACAACCACTGCTTCGATCGACAATCCACATACTCGACAATCTAGTTCAGTGTCTTCATCGCCCAGGACATCGCAACCTTTATCCTTGAGTTCTTTACCAAAAAAAAACCTTTATCCTTGAGTTCATTGTCTTGTCACGGCTATCGCATCACTTCAAATTCTGTTATTTATAGTGCGTTCGGTAACGTTTCTATTTAAAAATTATTTATGGGAACATAAATAAAAAAAGTATTTTTGCTTAATGAAACAATTTTTGAACAAAAAAATGTGTTTGGTAAATTTATTTCAAAAATAGAAAAAGAATAGAAACACGTTTGGCAAATTTATATAATTTTTTATTTCTTTTAATTTTTTAATATTTTATTTTATTTTTCTTATTTTCTTTCTTATTTTTCCTTTTTTCTTTTTTTCTTCTTTTGGCGGGTCGCCTGCCTTGGCCATGGCCAATGACCGGCCAACGGCCGGCGGCCTCGCCCAGCCATGGTTGGGCGAGGCTGAGCTTGAGCTCGCCTAGGCTGGCACAAGGTTGAGCTTGCCCAGATCCAGCAAGGCCGAGCTTGCCCAGGCCGACGCAAGGTCGGCCTCACCTTGGCCGGGTGAGCTCAAGCTCGCCTAGATCCGGCGAGGCCAAGCTCGTCCAGCGGCCAACAAGGCTCTCGACCTAGCGGTGGCCTGGCGATGCCGAGCCTTGCTGACCACTGGGCGAGCTCAGCCTCACGAGGGGCTGGCAATGTTCCGACGAGGTCGCCGGCCCTCGACGGCGTCGCCGGCCAAAGAAAAAAGAAAGAAAAAAGAAAAAGAAAAAATAAGAAAAAAAGAGAAAAGAAAATAGATGAGAGAGAAAATTTATTTTTAAATTTTGTTCCAAAACAAGAAACAATTTTTTTTTTTTTTCTTGTTTATGTTCCAAATGTGTTTCTAAATACAAAAATAGATTTGAAACAAAAATGCAAACAAACGCGTTTATGTTCCTTTTTTGTTCCCTGTAACAAAAAAACAAAAATTTTGTTTAAAAACAAAAACAAGAAATAAAAACAAACAGCCCTTAAAGTCCGCTCTCAATCGATGCTGTTATTGATTTTGTCACTAGTGCAAAAGTCGACACTCTGAGTTGCCCAGCCACGACACTAGTCCAAATCTAAGGTCGTGCCTGTAGATTTGGCCTAGCTGAACACCATCGTGGCTCCACATCTAGCAAACTTCCACACCTGAAGCCACAATCTAGCCACAACCGGCTCATCCATAGATGAAATGCGCGAGGTTGAGATCCCAACAGCCGTGGACAAGGTGCTACGCAGACCATCATGCTCATATATCAAAAAGGAAAAAATAAAGGAATAGAGATCATGCTAGAGAAGTGAAGGCCGACCGCAAAGATGATCAAGAGGGTGGCTTGGGTCGGATGTCCAACAGTACTTGGGCCGGACATGGTGCCATCGACTTCGCCGGGATGCTTGGGGGGCAAAGGTCGGGCTCAAGTTGGCCGGACATGAAATCTAATATCTGTAAACAAATCTAAAGGATTCTCTATGATAAAAAATCGGAGGGATTTGAAGAGATTTTGTGCATTACTTAACATGTTTATATTTCTTCATGAAGATGATCAAAAGGGTGGCTTGGGTCGGATGTCCAACAGTACTCGGGCCGGACATGGTGCCATCAACTTCGCCGGGATGCTTGGGGGAGGCAAAGGTCGGGGGCTCAAGTTGGTTGGACATGAAATCTAATATTTGTAAACAAATCTAAAGGATTCTCTATGATAAAAAATCGGAGGGATTTGAAGAGATTTTGTGCATTACTTAACATGTTTATATTTCTTCCTAACTCACGCTCTCATTCTTTATCTATTCATAAGTACGCAAAAGCAAATTTGCATCATAATCCATTCCTTTTTCCTTTCCCTTAACGGGCATGGGAACGGCGGCATATAAACTCAATCCCATGTACATTCTTTTTAACCCACTTTGAGAGCGCTGGGCCAAATCGTCCACGCGAAGTCCATCATCGCCCCCCATCCGAGGTCGCCTCCACGTCCATCACAAATCCGAAAAAGCTAACCCGGCAAGCCAGAACACTCGATAGAGAGAGAGAGAGAGAGAGAGAGAGAGAGAAAGCAGGTCTCGCGAAACCCTAGAATGGAGAGATCGAGCCACCGCGCCCGGGAGGAGCGCGACCACAAGCACCGCGGCCGCGAATCCGACGAGAAGCGCTCCTCGCGCGGCGGCGACGACAAGCGCCACCGCGACTCCTCCGATCACCACCACCGGCACCGCGACCGCGACCGCGACCGCAAGTCGAAGCGCGGGGATCGGGAGAGCTCCCGCGACCGCGACCGCGACCGCGACCGCGAGAGGTCCCACGACTCCCGCGGCGGCGGCGGCGGCGACGACGACGAGCGCGATGGCGGCGGATTCCGTCGCGAGAGGTCCCGCGACCTGCGGGACGAGAGGGAAGGCAGCAGGGACAGGGAGGGCAGCAAGCGGGAGAGGGATCACGAGTCGAGGAGGGAGAGGGAAGGCAGCCGGGATAGGGCCCGGCGCGAGAGGTCCCACGAGGAGTACTCGCGCGGGAGGGAGGGGTCGGTGGAGAGGAGGCATAAGAGGAAAGAGAGGGAGAGGAGCGAGGAAGGCGGGATCGACGGGGAGGACGCGGTGGATAGGGTTTCGGAGGCGGAGAAGAAGCAGAGGAGGCGGTTCGAGGATGCGAATGGGGAACGGAGGGAGGAGAAGAGAGAGCGGAGGAAGTTCGGGGATAAGGTGAATCAGGAGGGTTTGGAGGATGGAAACCACCTGAATGTGAATTCGAGTGTTACTGTCGATGCAAATGAGGTTAAGGTGAAGGAAGTCGAGGATGGTCGGGGTGACGGCACTGCCAATGGCGGTGTGTCCACTGCAAATGTAAGTATTGCTCTGCTTTTACTACGCAGATTCAAATGAGGTGTTTTGTTTCTCTTTCGTTTCATATTTCATTTCCCAGAATTTCTCACTAGTTTAGTGCTTAGGCGTGACTCTGAGGATGAGATCTACGTTCTCGATGTGGCAATTTTGTGGCATGTTTAATTCATTTGCTGGTTTGAGGGACCGGCACCATTGCCTACCAGCAATGATGGCCGATACAAGACTTGTTTGCAATTTGACTTTTCCCTGTTGTCCTAGTTGTTTTCTTTTTATCATAGCGACAGACGCATGCTTCACATGTCCTCCTGTGAAGTTGGATGATTATTAACTTGTATGGCTTGACTTACTTCAGTGAACTATATTATTTATTTCATTCAAGATTCTGGTTACCCATGGTATACTTTCTTGTTAGACAGGCTTCTTACAGTGTTTATATTGTAATCTTCTTTGTGTGTTCCTTCTTTCTTCGCTGCATGTTCGTTTATCTTTCACCCTTTTCCAAGAGGAAATTTTGCTGGTCTTCTCTAATGACCTGACTTGTTTTCCGAAACCAGGGTGCGGCTCCTGAACCGCCCACCATGACATCAAGGACTCTGCCTAGCTCCACTCTAACCTCTACTCATCCCTTCCCTACCAAGGTATCTTCAATTTCTACCACAAATGAAAATAAGGGAGTTAGTATTACCGGATCTCATGAGGTTCCTGGAAAAACTAGTACAGATGGGACATCTTCAGCAGCTGGAAAAAGTGGAAGTTTATCCCTTGATGCTTTAGCAAAAGCTAAGAAAGCTTTACAAATTCAGAAGGAATTGTCCGAAAAGCTGAAGAAAATTCCTTTGGTAGGTTCTCTAGTAGAGATAGCTTTGGGTTTTCCTTCTGGTTTTGTAGTTATGCTCCCTTAATTATTCTATGGTGTTGTGCTTGTGAATTGTGAATGTCTTCTGCAGCTAAACAAAAGTGCAAAGTCAGTATCAGATGGTACTCAGGTGCCAAAGGAGGGGACGGATGCCTCTCCTTTGGCTTCTGCTAAGCCCTTATCAGCTGGTTCGACGTCCAGTTCGTCGTCCTTGCCCGTTGCTGATGCTGCATCCTCTGTGAACCCTCCTGCCAGTGGTGTACCAACTGCTTCTGGTTTGTTAAGTGCACCTAACTATGAAGCTGTAAAACGAGCACAGGAGCTTGCAGCAAAGATGGGATTTCGCCAGGACCCACAGTTTGCTCCTCTCATCAATTTATTTCCAGGGCAACTGGCAGCTGATCTTTCTCTGCCACAAAAGCCTACCAAGGCCCCAGTCTTACGTCTGGACGCACTTGGCAGAGAGATAGATGAACATGGAAATTTAGTGAATATTTCAAAACCAAGCAACCTCAGCACTCTCAAGGTAGACTTATATCTCTAGCTATCACTATCTGGATTTCTACTTTTGGTGCTCTCTTTTGTTCACTAACATGATTTTTCTCAGGTTAACATCAACAAACAAAAGAAGGACGCCTTCCAAATTCTAAAACCTGATCTGGATGTTGATCCTGAATCGAATCCTTATTTTGATGAAAGGATGGGTATCAATAAAACCAAACTTCTAAGACCAAAGAGGATGAGTTTTCAATTTGTTGAAGAAGGCAAATGGTCGAAAGAAGCGGAGATCATGAAGTTAAAGGTATTGGTTGTTCCATCCTTCTGATCCCTTGTGCCACTTGTTACAGATTTTAACGTAATTGTTCTTCCTTTGATTAGAGTCAATTTGGAGAAGCACGGGCAAAGGAACAGAAAGCTAAGCAAGCACAGTTGGCAAAGGCAAAGTCAGCTCCTGATATTAATCCCAATTTGATTGAGGTGTCAGAAAGAGTTATCACCAAGGAAAAACCAAAAGACATGATTCCTGAAATTGAGTGGTGGTAAGTGAGCTTTCAATCCTGTGACAATTAATGTTTCTTAAGCAACCTCTTGTGCCTTAATCACTCTTCTTGATGTGTGCAGAGTTATGATATTATTAGTGCCATTTGTTCTATATCTACCCATAAAAATCGGACAGATTTTTTTTACTCGGAGGAGTTTTTGCTGAGTGCATTCATTCCAATCAATATCATGGCAGAAGAAGTTGCTTTAATTCTTGAAGTGCATATCTTGGAGATCTATTTTTTGAAATCATTACTTTTCTTGGGGGTAATTTTGTGGGAATGTCATGCTAGTATCATAGTGCTCCCTTTTGTTGTGATGAGACTGTCCATGACCTAAGCACGAAACTTGATGCCGAATGAAAGTTACAAGTTTCTTGATTCTTAGCTTTTTTAAAAGAAGCTTTCCTCATCAAATTATTGGATATAACCTGGGCTTCTGTACCATGAATCTCAAGAACAGATTTCACTGTTTATGGTGGATCTTTTGTTGGCAACAATAATGATTTGTTTGTCAAATTCCTTTGTGCAACCTCTTTGTATGGAAGTCTGGTTCCCTTAGGATCTTGAATGAACCTTTGGACAATCATCATTCCGGTTGATGTTATTTGAAGTTCCCTGAAAAACTTTTTGTCTCTCTGTAGGGATTTGCCTCTCCTGCAAGCTGGTAACTATGGTGAAGTAATTGATGGCATTATGACTAATGATAAACTCAAGATGGACAAGATCACTATATATGTGGAACACCCTCGTCCTATTGAGCCCCCAGCAGAGCCTGCCCCTCCTCCGCCTCAACCGTTGAAGTTGACCAAGAAGGAGCAGAAAAAACTCCGTACACAACGGAGGTTAGCCAGGGAAAAGGAAAGGCAAGAGATGATTAGACAGGGCCTGATAGAACCACCGAAACCAAAGGTTAAGATGAGCAATTTGATGAAAGTTCTTGGTTCTGAAGCAACCCAAGATCCGACCCGGCTTGAAAGGGAAATCCGTGCCGCTGCTGCTGAGCGTGAGCAAGCTCACGTGGACAGGAACATTGCTCGTAAGCTAACTCCTGCTGAGCGGAGGGAGAAGAAAGAGAGAAAGCTCTTTGATGACCCCAACACAGTGGAAACTATTGTCTCTGTCTACAGGGTTAATGATCTCTCACACAAGCAGACCCGATTCAAAGTGGATGTCAATGCTCAAGAGAACCGGTTGACGGGATGTGCAGTGCTAGCCGATGGCATAAATGTTGTCGTTGTTGAAGGTGGAAGCAAGTCTATCAAGAGATATGGCAAACTAATGCTGCGGCGAATAAATTGGGCTGCTGCTGTGAATGATGAGGATGAAGAGGAAGATGACAAAGAGGATAAGCCAGTGAACAAGTGTGTATTAGTGTGGCAAGGCAGCGTTGCAAAAGCAAGCTTCAATAGGTTCACCGTTCATGAGTGCATCACTGAAGCTGCTGCTAGAAAGGTCTTCTCTGACGCCGGTGTGGGTCATTACTGGGATCTTGCTGTCAACTTTTCGGATGATCAGATGTAAATTGAAGATATCGATCATGCAGGTATTTCCATTGGGGGGTGTGCTTCATGATGAGCTGGTTTGCTAGCAATCTGGTGATATTGGATGATGCAAGGTCGTGTTCTTCGCCTGTAACAGGCCATAACTGATTTCATTTTGTACTCTTCATTATGAGATGGATCTCCTTTTTATGATGCCTTATCTTTTCGTGTCCATGAATAAGAACCTTATACTCAGAGGGCTTTTGGTATAAACTTGCGTAATTCGGGATTAGCTCAGCCAGATACTCTCCATGGATGTTTGTGTCCTGCCTTGTGGTTCTGTCCTCTGGAGTATATTCGACTGTTGTCAATCTATGGGATGTATTTTTGCTCTATTTCCCCTCCTGAATTCCTTTTACCTTTCATATCTTTTGTCGTTGTTCTTTTTGACTTTAATTAACGGTCCACATGAATATTTGGCCTCCTTTGTCGGTGAAGTGGCTGAGGAACAAACTTCTATAACATCGTGATGGTTTCTTAGTCGTGAGGGCTTGATCTATGAATACCGGAGTCCAAGGGTCGATAGGTATGTTTACACTCTTTGCCTGTGTCAATCTTATTCATTCTTGAAACAATGATTCCACATTGATGGGTAATCCTTGGTTCAGTGTGCATCATGTCCCTGGTGCCATCTTTTAACCTGTTTTAGGAAACATTATATTGATTAAACTCTCTTTTTTTTTTTTTTGGGGGGGGGGTTGGGTGTACAATTTTGCCCTTGCCTGGACGAGAAATGGTTGTGATTGTGCATATGCTTTACCTCCATAATCTTATGGAGAGGAGAGTTTTCGAGGGAAGTAGATTTGATTCGCGTGGAGATCCACTCCTGTTGGTGGATTTTTTTGGAAAGTCACTTAGGGTAAAGTTCATGCTTGGGCTGAAGAGCCTCAGTGAGGTCATCAGAATCCATGCGTCCGTTTCTTTAAGCTCTTTCGCTCGCGAGAGAGAGAGAGAGAGAGAGAGGGAGGTGCGTAACAAAGACACTGATGGGTAACATCGGCTTACGCCGAAAATATCTGTGCCTGTGAAAAAAGCAGAAGCATGTGGTTTTCTGGGAGAATTCAGAAGGCTAGGCTTGACTCGAAGGGGCTAGAAACGAAAAAATGGTCATGGCATACGCACATGTATGATCCCACGAGTTTGTTTTGACTTTCGATTCTGAATTTATAAAGGTGACGAAGTTAGCTTTGCAGTTGGGTAAGGAGTGGCCCATCTGCATCAACTAACCAAAAACGCCCATATTACTTCCCATTCCCATCTTCTCGGTTCTAGTCTTCATCATCTTCAACTTCTTCAGCTCTGACTTCCCCTTATTAGCAGGTAAACAAAACCTATTTGAGATCTAATTTGCCGTCTTTAAATTAAAAGAAACGACCTAATCCCCGAATAAGGGTGGTTGGCATTCCTTGGGGTCTTGAGTTACCTCGATCCCATGCAACAGTTAGAATAATATCAGACCATTCACTTCCTTTTAATTTTTAGATTATAGAGGTCTATATCATCGACTATAAAGTCGGTCTCCTTATAATATGATTGAATCGTGGCCTTTTTCCCCCCAAACTTTTCTGTTCTCTAGCCAGCCACCCTCTTGTGTTCCAATTTCTCCTTTTGCAATCATTTCCATACCTCAAGGATTAGACATAGATAAGTGAACGACTTTAGTCGAGAGAAAGGGAACGGACCGGGCGAGACGAGACAAAATTGTCGGAAGTTTTTTTTTTTTGGTAAAGAAAATTGTCGGAAGTTTATATCTCATAAAATATTAAAGTTTTGTTGCCAAAGGAAAAAGAGAAATAGATGACCACCCGGGCCTCCTAGCCGTTAAACTAGTTCAACTAAGGGCGACAAAAAGAACATGTTCAACTAGGAAAATGGTTAGGGGATCGGAAGAATTTACACTGCCAACGTGACATGATTCTTACCCAATCCTAAACCAAAGAAGCTTCATCTATTGATGGCATCGATGCAGCCACCAAAGTCACAACACGTACATTCACTAGGAGTCGATAATCGCTGGTCGAGACATGTTTTCACATAGTCTCGTATCAAATAAGAAAACCTAGAAAGCCAAATACGAAGAGAATGCCCCGGACTGCATATTGCATCTACGGTTTCCTCCTGCCCTCTGCTTAGGTCGTAACTTCCATTATGGTGTTGGGGTGCTCCAATCCGTCACGAAATATATGCTCACGTCTATTCTGAACCAATCGCCATACTCCGTAGGCACCTCATAAGAGGCAAAGGGGAAAAAGCAAGTAAGGAAAGAGTGCGCTCGTCTTCGCTTATTTTAGCGATATGTCCATTTTTCTACGCTGGATTGATTGACTTCAGCTAATCTCTGCCGCGCTATAATTTTCAGAAGCGGACGACGCTCATAATGACCAATATGCAAAAAGGACTACTCGAGGCCACGCCCGGTATCATACGTCGACCCCCCGTTACCCGAAGAAACGCAATGGTCAGAGGGACATATTAGACGTGGGCTACGGCAAGTGATGTTGAACCACAAAAAGAAACTCTTGGCAACTGGGCTTGCATCACTGCTCATTGCATTCTCCGAAAGAAACTCAAGATTGGAAGAGTAATAGCCGACGGCCACAGGTGATCAACACCTTACCAACCTCTTAGTTTTCCACACACACCCAAAAACAAAAGAAAACGAAAAAATGCTAGTAAGAAATGGACCCAAAAGTCACCCAACACCCATCACGCCACGTGTCGCGGGGAGGGGAGGGGGCCAATGGGGATGGGCCAGGTGGCGTATGGGAGGAGGGTAAGACGTATAGACATGAGGTTAGGAGGATGTAGGTGACCTTTCTCTCACCTCACCCCACCGCTTAAAACACTGTACAATCACCACCCCTTCCCTTCCATGCACTCTCTCTCGATCTCTCTCTATACACGCTTCTTCCCTTCCCATGTGCATTGTATATATATGCTCTCTCTCCTTTTTTCACCCCAAAAAAAGGACGTTTTCTCTCTCTCTCTCTCTCTCTCTCTCTCTCTCTAACGCCGTCATCCCTCCGCCGCATTCCATGAGCCATCGCCCATCACGCCGTTAACCCCGCCGCCGTCTCTCTCTAAGCGCGACGGTCGGTGTCCTTCTTCATCGCGAAGGGCTTTTGAATGCGAGTGTTTATATAAAGCGTCCACTCCATCCGTCATCCCTTCTTATAATGTCTCGCATTGTCGCCGCGAATCTCTCCCCCGCCAGAGACCCCCGCCCCTTCTTCACCACCGCCATGGAGCTCCACGACCTCCCCGCCGCGCCGCCGAGCCTCCCGCCGCCGCCCCGACCCCCTCCCCGACGCTCGCTCAGCTCCTCAAGCGCGTCGGCGACGCCCGCAAGGAGGCCACCGGCGACGGCGGCGAGACCCCCGTCCACCACCACCAGGCCCTCGACGTCGACCTCAGCGACTCCAGCCTCGAGCCCCGCTCCCTCCCCTTCGTCCTCCAGTTCAACAACCTCACCTACAGCATCAAGGTCCGCCGCAAGGTCGCCCTCTCCTCGCTCCTCCCCCGGCGCCGCAGCCGCCTCGGCTCCGCCGCCATCGAGGAGCCCGTCGCCGGGGAGAGCCTCTTCTCCCGGACCAAGGTCCTGCTCAACGACATCTCCGGCGAGGCCCGCGACGGCGAGATCCTCGCCGTCCTCGGAGCCAGCGGCTCCGGAAAGTCGACGCTGGTCGACGCGCTCGCGAACCGCATCGCGAAGGGGAGCCTGAAGGGGAGCGTGACGCTGAACGGGGAGCCGCTCGAGTCGAGGCTGTTGAAGGTGATATCGGCGTACGTGATGCAGGACGACCTCCTCTTCCCGATGCTCACGGTGGAGGAGACGCTGATGTTCGCGGCCGAGTTCCGCCTCCCCCGGACGCTGTCCAAGTCGAAGAAGCGGATGCGGGTCCAAGCCCTGATCGACCAGCTGGGCCTCCGGAACGCCGCGAAGACCGTGATCGGCGACGAGGGCCACCGCGGCGTCTCTGGCGGGGAGCGGCGGCGCGTCTCCATCGGGATCGACATCATCCACGACCCGATCATCCTGTTCCTCGACGAGCCGACCTCGGGGCTCGACTCCACCAGCGCCTACATGGTGGTCAAGGTGCTGCAGCGGATCGCCCAGAGCGGGAGCATCGTGGTCATGACGGTGCACCAGCCGAGCTACCGCATCCTCGGCCTCCTCGACCGCCTGCTCTTCCTCTCCCGCGGCCAGACCGTGTACAGCGGCTCCCCCACGAGCCTGCCGCTCTTCTTTTCGGAGTTCGGCCACCCAATCCCGGAAAACGAGAACCGGACTGAGTTCGCGCTCGACCTGATCCGGGAGCTCGAGGGCTCCCCTGGCGGCACCAGGAGCCTCGTCGAGTTCAACAAGTCGTGGCAGAGCATGAAGCAGGGCGCCCGGAACTCGGAGCCCGACCGGAACGGGCTGTCCCTGAAGGAGGCGATCGGCGCCAGCATCTCGAGGGGGAAGCTGGTCTCCGGCGCGACGAACGACGCGAGCCCGGCCTCCATGGTCCCCACCTTCGCCAACCCCTTCTGGATCGAGATGGCGGTCCTGTCCAGGCGGTCCATTACCAACTCACGGCGGATGCCGGAGCTTTTCGGGATCCGGCTCGGTGCGGTCCTCGTCACCGGGTTCATCCTCGCCACCATGTTCTGGCAGCTAGACAACTCCCCCAAGGGCGTCCAGGAGCGGCTCGGCTTCATTGCCTTCGCCATGTCCACGACCTTCTACACCTGCGCCGACGCACTCCCCGTGTTCCTCCAGGAGCGGTACATCTTCATGAGGGAGACGGCGTACAACGCGTACCGGCGGTGGTCCTACGTGCTTTCCCACTCGCTCACTGCGCTGCCTGCTCTAGTGCTCCTCGCGCTCGCCTTCTCGGCCACGACCTTCTTCGCAGTGGGGCTCGACGGGGGCTTCTCGGGCTTCCTCTTCTACTTCCTCATCATCTTCGCCTCCTTCTGGGCGGGCAGCTCCTTCGTGACCTTCCTGTCGGGGGTCGTCCCGCACGTGATGCTCGGGTACACCATCGTGGTGGCGATCCTCGCCTACTTCCTCCTCTTCAGCGGCTTCTTCATCAACCGCGACCGCATCCCGTCCTACTGGATCTGGTTCCACTACCTGTCCCTGGTGAAGTACCCGTACGAGGGGGTGCTGCAGAACGAGTTCCAGGACCCGGCCAAGTGCTTCGTGAAGGGGGTCCAGATCTTTGACAACACGCCGCTGGGGGCGGTGCCGGATTCCGTGAAGCTGAAGCTGCTGTCGACAATCAGCAACACGCTCGGGATGCAGATCACGGCCTCGACATGCCTGACGACGGGGACCGACATCCTGCAGCAGCAGGGGGTGACGGACCTGAGCAAGTGGAGCTGCCTGTGGGTGACGGTGGCGTGGGGATTCTTGTTCCGCATCTTGTTCTACTTCTCCCTCTTGCTGGGGAGCAAGAACAAGAGGAGGTAAGGGGATCTCATCTCGGGGGTGGGTCGGTGGAGTTCCTCTCCCTCTTCCTCGATTGCCAAGATTCAAATTTGGCGGGAAGCACACTGGTTTTTTTCTATTTTTTGTTCTTATTCTTTTTCTCGTGTTTCTTTTTTACTTTTGTCGTTATAAAATGAAGTTGGGATCGAATTTGAAGACGTTTGTAGAGGGTATGGGCGGATGGATGTGAAACTGTTGCATATATGCTAATGTTTGTTCCATTACACAAAATCCAACATCGTTTGACGATCAAATTACATGCTTGAGGTCGAATCATGCTGCCATCGTTAGGAGGAGGTTGTAGGGTACTGTGTTTCGGTCCGGTTTTTGGGTTTTATGACCGAAAACCTAATCGAAACATTTAGAAAACCCATTTTATGACCTTTTCTTCGAACAATATTGAGACACGATTCGAAACCATTCGAATTTTCTTGTTCCGGTAAGTTCGATTCTCTTTGACAGCTCTACTTGCACTATCACTTTCGTGTGACTATATATGTATATTGATACATGTAGATGCATGGGCGTTTATATGTAGACGCGGTTTCCTAGTTTTGTGAGCAAAACTTATGTGCACAACAGCTAATGATAGGTCAACAACTTGTAGTTCTCAAATCTTGGAAATTTCGACCAAAGGACCACATGGTGGGCGCCTCCAATACCTCCTTGTTGTTTAAAAACCATGACAAAATTCACACGTCGCGCAAGAAAACCAGATGCCCCGAAACCTATCCCTATCCTACCTCCTAAATCACGTATGTTAATGATACATGGGAACGATCAGGTCATCCATACGTATCGTGGCCCTCTGTGTAGGCCTGACGGAAATTGAAATAAAGTGGAGTGGGAAACTGCAGCTCTGAATTTTTGTATATTATCTTGTGCGTGTTCACTACTCTATTTGTAATACAAGGATAAAGTGTAAGATAGGAAAGAAATAAATGAAAATATACATCGATTCTAATTCGTATTTTACCAAATCAATTACCGATTAAATGAATCAATCATTGATACTCAGGATCAGAATTTCCTAAGTTATCAAATCATATTTTCAACACTCCCCTAAAGCTGGTGGTCTATATATATCGAGGACACCAAGCTTGCTCAATAAATATGCTTGGTAAAAATGTCCGCAGGTTGCTCTGCAGTTCCTATTCCTCTCATTATGATGATCCCTTCTCGAATCTTATCTCGAGTGAAATGACAATCAACCTCTATATGCTTTGTCCTCTCATGAAAGACTAGATTAGTTGCTAACTTGAGTGCGGCATCATTGTCATAGAATAATTCACTGGGTCCATCGACTTGTACTCCAAGATCCGCAAGCAATCCTCATATCCAGATTATTTCACAAACAGTTTTTGGCATATTTCGATATTCTAATTTTCTTGATGATAATGATACGGTTGACTACTTTTTTGTTTTCCACGAGATAAGAGATTTTCCAAATTTGATACAAAAATCAGTGATGGACCTTCTCGTCATTGGACAAGTGGCATAATTTGTATTGCAATACGCCATCATTTTCATGTCGCAATCTCGAGATAGAAAAATGCCAAGTCCCGGGCATCCCTTCAAGTATCTCACAACTTTCAAGGTTGCATTCATGTGGGACTGCTGTGGCATGTGCATGAATTGACTGACTATTTGTACATCATAGTATATATCTAGTCTTGTCATCGTGAGATAAATCAGTTTTCCAACAAGTCGTTGATATACTAATGGATCTTCAAGTAATGAGTCCTTAATGGAAGAAGATGAGCTCGAATCATACTCATGTGTCGTTAACTTTGCATTCTGCTCAATCGGGATAACTGCCGATTTGCATCCTAACAATCTTGCTTCAGAGACTATTTCCAAAATGAACTTTCTTTGATTGAGAGATATTCCTTTGTTAGACCAAGCTATCTTAATGCCGAGAAATACTTAGGAGACCCCATGATAAGGATGTCATCAACATATATTAAAAGATAAATTGATGAAGTACCTTCAATCCATGTGAACAAGGCATAATTGTATCTGGAATGCTAAAAACCTGTGTTGGTTAGAGCAATAGTGAACTTAGCATACTATTGCTTAGAAACTTGTTTGAGTCCATACAGGGATTTGCGGAGACGACACACACGAGACTCCCTCTGTCTGCATAATCCCTGCGAAAGCTCCATTTAAATCTCTTCATCCAAATCTCCATGTAAGAAAGCATTATGGACATCCATTTGATGTACTGGCCAATTGCGAAAAGCAGCAATGGATAAGAAAGAGTGAACATTGACTTCTTTGGCCTCGGGAGAGAATGTTTCATGATAATCAAAGCCTTCCCGTTGCGTGAACCCTTTCGCAACTAAACAGGCCTTATATCGCTCAATGGATCCATCTGCCTTAAATTTGATTTTATAAACTCAATAGGTTTTCATCCTGCTGGTAATGGAACAATATTTCAAGTGTGAATTTCATTGAGAGCCTTCAGTTCGGCTTCCATAGCATGCTGCCATTTAGGATCATGCGCTGCCTTAGAGTACGAGGACGGTTCCTGTTCTTTGGAAATTCTACTAATGCAACACCTGTGTTTTGATGATAGTCTACTAAAAGAAACATAAGATGATACTGGGTATTGTGTACCTGGACAATCCAACATAAGACATATATAATCCTTTGTCCACGGAGGAGGTCGAGTGTGACGTCTAGAATGTCGAGGCTGCTCAATTCTGGTTTCTTCTAATAATATAGGAGACGAACTCTGATGATTCATCAATGAAGAGGTCACTGAAGAATTTGATGAAGGATCTTTCTCAGGTGAAGAAGCTGGTGAGTCGATGGTTCGATTTGAATCACCTGTTGTTACCGGCATATGCTGTTCTAGTGCAATGAATATATACTGAGGCTGAACAGTTAGATCTTCTTCTGACAAGAAAAGTCGATGATCTGATTCTGAAGTTGAGAACATCGACGTAGTTTCTTGAAAAGGAAAAATATCCTCGTGAAAAATAACATCCCTGCTTACAAAAAAATGCCCTGTAGAGATCTCCATGATGCGGTAACCTTTTTGTAGTGGAGGATATCCCATAAAAACACATCGAATAGCATGAGGATCCATTTTACTTCGGTGGCCCAGATTTGCCGCATAACACAGACATCCGAAAACTCGAAGATGATCAATTACCAATTGCTTTCCATAAAGTAATTCAAAAGGAGTCCGTCCATTGAGAATTCTAGTTGGCATGCGATTAATCAAATAAGCTGCCGTGACTACACAATCACCCCGAAAATCTTCAACTATGGAAGCTTGATATTTAAGAGCTCGAGCTACCTCTAAGAGGTGGCGATGTTTTCTTTCGACAATCCCATTTTGTTGGGGTCTATAATTACATAAACTTTCATGTAAAATTCCTCGAGAAAACAAGAAAGAGTCACATTCTGCGGAAAAGAACTCACGTCCATTATTAGTGCGAATCTTCTAAACAGGTTTGTCAAATTGATTTTTAATGAGAGATAGAAAATTCGACAGATAGAAAATTCTGTTGAAAAATTCTAACTCTTGGATTGCATAAGGAAAACCCAAGTAGCTCGACTATGATCATCAACAACAGTAAAAAAAAACGAGACCAATCACGATGTGGAGTATGGTAAGGTCCCCAAATATCCATATTAAGTAAGGAAAAGGCACTGGTGGATCTAGATGTGCTAACTGGAAATTGTGTCTGAGACTGTTTTGCCAATGGGCATATTAGACATTTAGGATAAGGAAATCGCGCAGTCTGACCGAAGCGTTGATGAAAAATAAGATTTTTATTACTAGCAATGGCATTACAAGAAATGCTTTTATGAATAATTCAAAGATCCTTAGAGGATCAATCCAAAGATATAACCCTTCTGCAACACTACCCAAGCCCATCAGTCTGCTAGTTAAAAGGTCCTGAAAGAAGCAATCATTGGGATTGAACATGGCACGACAAGAATTATCCTCACAAGCTTTCGAGACTAATAAGAGATTGAACTCGAAATCAGGAATAGATAGGACAGTGCCAATTTTGGTGACATGAGTGGTATTTCCATTGCATAGGCGTACAAATACTGAAGAATGTGGCCTCTTTTGAATACTAGAAAATAACTATTCATTGCAAACTATGTGATCACTAGCACCTGAATCAATTATCCATGTATCAACTGATATTGAATTTTCCTTGTATGAAGAAGTACCTGAGAAATTCCCAGCCTTACCATTTGTTGCCAGCTGATTTAATGCCTTAATTATATTCTGATACTGATCTTGGGTAATTATCTGATTTGCCCCATTAGTCCTTTGTGCCGAAACTTGGTAAGCAGCAATTTCTTTTTCCTTCTTATCACCTGGCTTTCCATGTAATTTCCAGCATGTATCGATAGTATGATGAGGACGTTTACAATATTCACAGTATTTACCCTTAATTTTTGAATTTTGCCCAGTATTTTTTGTTGATGACGTGGCATTTCGGGAGCCTCCGGATGCCTATATGCGGGTGCTGTCGTGGCCAAATAAGGTTTGTTTGATTCAGCTGGGCTAGCGAGCAAATAAGGACTGGCCGATCTCCTTTGATGTGGACCGTTGGATTCAGATGAACCGATCAAACCGTAGCAGTCCGATTTGCTTCCATCCCAACCGTTTAAAGTAGGGTTTCCAGGGTTTCCACCTATCCCAGTTGTAGTCCCAAAATGTCCGCCCCCTCCTTGCCTGAAACCCTCGACTCCTCCAGCCATCTCGCGACTGCCATGGATTCTGTGCGACGTCTCTCCAGATCGAAAGCTTGTTTGGAGGGCAGTAAGGGCAACCCCTTCGCCCGTTCTACTGTGCTCGGTCACGGCTTGCTGCTAGCTTTTCTCTTGGACCGCTAATGGTAGATCCGACTGAGCGGAGGCAATGGGTCCATCACCAAGATTTGCGATCGAAAATGTGAGTATGTGTCATTCAAGATAAGCTGGTAAGTAGCCGGTTTGTTTTGCAGAGTTGACGTCGCAACAGCAAACCAAAAAGGAACCGAAAGGCAATTTAGATATACGGAAGCTTAGGCCAAAATACAACGTTATGATACCATGATAGAAATTGAAATAAAGTGGAGAGGAAAATTGTAGCTTTGTATTTGTGTATATTATCTTGTACATGTTCACTACTCTATTTGTAATACAAGGGTAAAGAGTAAGAAAGGAAAAAAATAAATGAAAATATACATCGATTCTAATTCCTATTTTACCAAGTCAATTACCGATTAAATGAATCAATCACTGAGTATCAGGATCGGAATTTTCTAAGTTATCAAATCATATTTCCAGCTAGGCCAGCTTGGGTGACCCATTTTGCATCTGATTTATGTCCTTTTCTTTTTGACTTTGTGCTAGGGTTGCGTGTCTTAGTCACAGTGCTAATATGTTTCGCAAGGTTGTTATCGAAACGATGGGACCGAAGTACCTAGAGTCGCTTGTTCATGCACGTACGCCATCCTCCCTCGGTCAAGGCACATGCCACGGCCGATCAATGCGAAGGCATTAATACGAGCTCCGGTACGTTCATCCGATTCTCGTCCAGACTTCCCCAGCAACTATTTAAAGAAAACTTAATTGTGCGAGGGGAAATCAATAATGTGTAAAGTAGAGTATCAGTGATAGGCATGTGGGGGGGGGGGTGTTCGGTTCAGCTCGTAACGCACCTCTGCTTACACATTGAATCCTCGAATCGTTTTGGACCGACGCCCAACGGGGTGCCCCTCCTGTCAATGAGATTTGATGAGCTTTCGGCTCCAAACCAGCAGCTATTTGCGGGTTGGAATTGGGGTTGCTTTTTGAGATTGCAATTTTCCTTGTCTTGAGTCCGAGTCTGTACTTTGGTTTCTTATAGGACAAGAACTTTAGTAGGTGAGGTCAGCACAGATCATTTTTATGGATTATATTTTCCCTCTATCCTTCTAAATAAAGGATCACAAGAACATCGTGCACATTATATACTAATTAATAATTAAAATAGATGTCTATCGTTATAGTTCCCTAATCACAAGAAAAGGTCAATGCTTTTGGTCGGTTTGAAGGAAAACGTGACTCCTTTTTTTTTTTTTGTGCTCCGGGAAATTTTAAATAGAGCTATGGAGTTAGAGTGTTTCTTCAAATGAGCTCTTGAAAGATTTGTAAGATCACATTCAACTATTTTAAAATCTTAAAATATTATTAGAATGTGTGATTTACTATTTAAATATTTCAACACCGCCCATACTTAGTTGGGCCTTTTTGCCTAGTTCTAAGCATGAAAATTTAATTGAGGAGATAAATCGGGCCTGTAAAATTTGAACTCAATATCTCCGATTTTGATATCATGTAAAAATTTGTAAGATCACAACCAACCATTTTAAAAGATTAAGTTATTAGATGAATGTGTTGTTTACTATTTAAATATTTTAATAAGCTCATTGAGTGAAATTTTTAACAGGTGAGGTCAGCACAGATCATTTTATGGACTATATCTATCTTCTATCCTTCTAAATAATGGATCTCATAAACATTGTTCATAGTAAATACTAATTAATAATTGAAATTGATATCTACCATTATACTTCCCTACTCATGATAGGTTTGAGGGAAAGGTCAACTCCTTTTCTTTAATTATATTTCCCTAATCACGATAGGTTTGAGGGAAAGGTCAACTCCTTTTCTTTATTGTGCTTAAAGAAATTTTAAATAGAGCCATGGAGTTGGAGTGTTTCTTCGAAAGAGCTCATTGAGTGAAATTTGCCTTAATTAAGATTTCTGCAATGGACAACTCAATCTCATAACACGTCTTTAGCTCACCGACGCACAGTTCAGCTCAGCTCCTCAAGCGCGTCGGCGACGCCTGCTAGGAGGCCACCGGCGATGGATGGTGGCAAGACCTCCGTCCACCACCGCCACACCCTTGACGTCGACCTCAGCGACGCCAGCCTCGAGCACCACTCCCTCCTCTTCGTCCTCCAGTTCAATAACCTCAACTACAGCGTCAAGGTCCGCCGCAAGGTCGTGCTCTCCTCGCTCCTCCCCTGGCGCCGCACCTGCCTCGGCTCCACCGCCGTCGAGGAGCCTGTCGCAGGGGAGAGCCTCTTCTCCCGGACCAAGGTCCTGCTCAACGACATCTCCGGCGAGGCCCGTGACGGCGAGATCCTCGCCGTCCTCGGGGCCAGTGGCTCCGGAAAGTCAACGCTTGTCGACGCGCTCGCGAACCGGATCGCGAAGGGGAGCCTGAAGGGGAGCGTGACGCTGAATGGGGAGCCGCTCGAGTCGAGGCTGTTGAAGGTGATATCGGCGTATGTGATGCAGGACGACCTCCTCTTCCCGATGCTCACGGTGGAGGAAACGCTGATGTTCGCAGCCGAGTTCCGCCTCCCCCGGACGCTGTCCAAGTCGAAGAAGCGGATGCGGGTCCAAGCCCTGATCGACCAGCTGGGCCTCCGGAACGCGGCGAAGACGGTGATCGGCGACGTGGGCCACCGCGGCGTCTCTGGCGGGGAGCGGCGGCGCGTCTCTATCGGGATCGACATCATCCACAACCCGATCATCCTGTTCCTCGACGAGCCGACCTCGGGGCTCGACTCCACCAGCGCCTACATGGTGGTCAAGGTGCTGCAGCGGATCGCCCAGAGCGGGAGCATCGTGGTCATGACGGCGCACCAGCCGAGCTACCGCATCCTCGGCCTCCTCGACCGCCTGCTCTTCCTCTCCTGCGGCCAGACCGTGTACAGCGGCTCCCCCACGAGCCTGCCGCTCTTCTTTTCGGAGTTCGGCCACCCAATCCCGGAAAACGAGAACCGGTCTGAGTTCGCGCTCGACCTGATCCGGGAGCTCGAGGGTTCCCCCGGCGGCACCAGGAGCCTCGTCGAGTTCAACAAGTCGTGGCAGAGCATGAAGCAGGGTGCCCGGAACTCGGAGCCCGATTGGAATGGGCTGTCCCTGAAGGAGGCAATCGGCGCCAGCATCTCGAGAGGGAAGCTGGTCTCTGGCGCGACGAACGACGCGAGCCCGACCTCCTTGGTCCCCACCTTCGCCAACCCCTTCTGGATCGAGATGGCGGTCCTGTCCAAGCGGTCCATTACCAACTCGCGGCGGATGCCGGAGCTTTTCGGGATCCGGCTCGGTGCTGTCCTCGTCACCGGGTTCATCCTAGCCACCATGTTCTGGCAGCTAGACAACTCCCCCAAGGGCGTCCAGGAGCGGCTCGGCTTCTTCGCCTTCGCCATGTCCACGACCTTCTACACCTGCGCCGACGCACTCCCCGTGTTCCTCCAGGAGCGGTGCATCTTCATGAGGGAGACGGCGTACAACGCATACCGGCGGTGGTCCTACGTGCTTTCCCACTCGCTCACCGCGCTGCCTCCTCTGGTGCTCCTCGCGCTCACCTTCTCGGCCACGACCTTCTTCGCGGTGGGGCTCGACGGGGGCTTCTCGGGCTTTCTCTTCTACTTCCTCATCATCTTCGCCTCCTTCTGGGCGGGCAGCTCCTTCGTGACCTTCCTGTCGGGGGTCGTCCCGCACGTGATGCTCGGGTACACCATCGTGGTGGCGATCCTCGCCTACTTCCTCCTCTTCAGCGGCTTCTTCATCAACCGCGACCACTTCCCGTCCTACTGGATCTGGTTCCACTATCTGTCCCTGGTGAAGTACCCGTACGAGGGGGTCCTGCATAACGAGTTCCAGGACCCGGCCAAGTGCTTCACGAAGGGGGTCCAGATGTTCGACAACACGCTGCTTGAGGCGGTGCCGGATTCCGTGAAGCTGAAGCTGCTGTCGACAATCAGCAACACGCTCGGGATGAAGATCACGGCCTCGACATGCCTGACGACGGGGACTGACATCCTGAAGCAGCAGGGGGTGACGGACCTGAGCAAGTGGAGCTGCCTGTGGGTGACGGTGGCGTGGGGATTCTTGTTCCGCATCTTGTTCTACTTCTCCCTCTTGCTGGGAAGCAAGAACAAGAGGAGGTAAGGGGATCTCATCTCGGTGGTGGGGCGGTGGAGTTCTTCTCCCTCTTCCTCGATTGCCAAGATTCAAATTTGGCGGGAAGCACACTTGGTTTTTCCTATTTTTTGTTCTTATTCTTTTTCTTCCGTGGTTTTTTTTTTTTTTTTTTTTTACTTTTGCTGTTATAAAATGAAGTTGGGCTCGAATCTGAAGACGTTTGCAGAGGGTATGGGTGGATGGGTTTAAAACTGTTGCATATATGCTAATGTCTGTTCCATTACACAAAATCCAACATCGTTTTACGATCAAATTACATGCTTGTGGTCGAATCATGCTGCTATCGTTATGAGGAGGGTGTAGGGTACTGTGTTTCGGTCCGATTTTTGGGTTTATGACCAAAAACCTAATAGAAACATTTACAAAACCCATTTTATGACCTTTTCTTCGAACAATATTGACACCCGATTCAAAACCATCCAAATTTTCCTGTTCCGGTCAGTTCGAGTCTCTATGACAGCTCCACTTGTACTATCACTTTCATGTGACTATATATGCACATTGATACTTATAGAAGCATGGGCGTTTATATGTAGACGCGGTTTCCTAGTTTTGTGAGCAAAACTTATGTGCACAACAATTAATGATAGTGTAGGGTATGCAATCCCTGTGCTCTATATTAATTGTAGAGTCTGCAACCCTTCGCAACATTAATTGTAGAGTGCACAGCTTATAAAAAATAGAAAGCACTGGTGATTACACGAGAATTGTAATAGATAACTTAAGGCACTGATTATATTAAAACTGCGGTATAAGCATAACTTTTAGAATAATCACTCAGATACAACTATTGCAATATATCTTCTCTACACCATATACACAAAATACTCACACTCAAGCACACTCGGCTATTCTATTTTTCCCTTTTCTATCACGGAGGGATAACTCGCTCTGAGGCTGCGGTGCCTCCTGAGGCTCACACCTTAGGTTTCTCTCCAACAGACTCTCTTTCTGTCTTAATCTCTTCTTCTTGTAACTCGTGTGGCCTTTTTTGCGTTTGCACTCCCAAGCCTTATTTATAGACATCTTCCACCGCCTGGACTCTACCGCTATTGACTTCAACTTGAAGAGCTGAAGTTGAACTTTTTCTTCTTCTAAGGAGTCAACAATCGTGGGCTGCAACTTTTCCTTCACGTCCTAGTACTAGTAAGTTGAACTTTGCTTCCTGCTCCTTGAAGGCTCCATAACTACTATAATATACTATTATAATATTATTTTCTCTAGAATTCTTACATGTAGAGTGGAGAATTCTTTCTTTGTTTTCTTCATGCTTTTGGCTTCTTATTATTATATTAGGTGTTGACTCCAACAGATAGGTCAACAACTTGTAATTCTCAAATCTTGGAAATTTCGACAAAAGGACCACATGATGGGCGCCTCCAATACGTCCTTGATGTTTAAAAACCATGCCAAAATTCACACGTCGCAAGAAAACCAGATGCCCCGAAACCTATCCCTATCCTACCCAATCACGTACGTTAATGATACATGGGAACGATCAGGTCGTCCATACATATCGTGTCCCTCTATGTAGGCCAGCTTGGGTGACCCATTTTGCATCTGATATATGTCCTTTTCTTTTTTACTTGTGCTAGGGTTGAGTGTCTTAGTCACAGTGCTAATATGTTTCGTAAGGTTGTTATCGAAACGATGAGAGCGAAGTACCAAGAGTCGCTTGTTCATGCACGCACGCCATCCTCCCTCGGTCAAGGCACATGCCACGGCCGATCAATGCGAAGGCATCGATTACGAGGTGCGCTACGTTCATCCGATTCTCATCCGACCTCCCCAGCAACTATTTAAAGAAAACTTAATTGTGCGAGGGGAAATCAATAACGTGTAAAGTAGAGTATTAGTGATAGGCATGTGGGGGGGTCGGTTCAACTCGTAACGCACCTCTGCGAACACATTGGATCCTCGAATCGTTTTGGACCGACGCCAAACCGGGGGGGAGAATTACCAAAAAAATCCTAAACCTATTGCGGTTGTGCCAATTCAGTCCTAAACCTTTTTTTTTTGTCCAATTTAGTCCTAAACCTTTTATAATTGTGCCAATTCAGTCCATCCGGCCAAAATTGGCCGGTTGGCGTAACGTGGACGCCGACGAGGGACAACCGCCGGCGAGGTATTTTTTAATATTTTTTATATTTTTTTCGAATTTTTAAATATTTTAAAAAATATATATATTTTTTTTTTTTGGTCTTCTTCTCCTTCCTCCTCCGGTCGGCCGACGCCGCCGAGTTGAGGGTCGGCGAGGCGACCTCGTCGGCCACCGGCGAAGGCGAGCCTCGCCCGGTGACGCGAGGCGACCGTCGCCGATCTGGCGAGGCCGAGCTTCCCTGCATCCGGCGAGCTCGGTCCTCGTCGACCACCGGCGAGGGCGAGGCCCCGCCGTGCTGCGTGGTGTAGTCAAGTGGCGGGAGGGTTTTGGCGACGAGTCCGAGGCGTTGGAACGGGGTTTTGGCGACGGTCACAGGCCGGGGGAGGGTTTTGGCGACGGTCCGAGGCGCCGGAACAGGGGTTTTAGCGATGGTCATGGCTGGGGAGGGTCGCTTGAGCTCGGAGGGGGAGATCGTGCCAACGATCGGGGACGGGGAGGCGGCGGGGGGTGGCGATGGCGACGGCAACCTCGCTGGCCACTGGGCGAGGTCGACCCTCGCCCTCGCCAGTGGCCGGCGAGGCGGCCGTTGCCAGATCTGGCGATGGCCACCTTGCCGTCGCTGGGCGAGGGTCACCTCCGCCAGTGGCGGCGGGCGAGCCTCGCCGGTGGCCGGCGAGGTCAGCCTCGCTGCTCGCGCCGGCCGAGGAAGGAGAAGAAGACCAAAAAATAAAAAATAAAAAATTTAAAAATTTGAAAATTTGAAAATTTGAAAAAAATATTAAAAAATATTAAAAAATTACCTCGCCGGCCGGTTGTCCCCGCCGGCGTCCACGTCAAGTCTTGGCCGGCCAATTTTGGCCGGATGGACTGAATTGGCACAATTATAAAAAGTTTAGGACTAAATTGGACAAAAAAAGGTTTAGGACCGAATTGGCACAACCGCAATAGGTTTAAGACTTTTTTTGAGATTTGATGAGACTTGATGAGCTTTCGGCTCCAAACCAGCAGCTATTCGTGGGTTGGGATTGGGGTTGCTTTTTGAGATTGCAGTTTTCCTTGTGTCTTAAGTGTGAGTCTGTACTTTGGTTTCTTATAGGACAAGAACATCGTGCACATTATATGCTAATTAATAATTGAGATAGGTGTCTATAGTTATAGTTCCCTAATCACAAGAAAAGATAAATGCTTTTAATAGGTTTGAAGGAAAACGTGTATTTCTTTTTTTTTTTTTTTTTTTTTTTTTTGTGCTTATGGAAATTTTAAATAAAGTCATAGAGTTGGAGGGTTTCTTCAAAAGAACTCTATAGAAATTTATGGGATTATAGCCAACTGTTTATCATTGAAATATTCTAACACTCCCCTAATGCTTCATGTAATCCTTTTACCCAGTACTAAGCGTGATTTGATTGGAGAGACAAATGAGATTTGGAAAATTTTGAAATCAGGACCTCCAGCTTTGATACTATGTAGGAATTTGTCCCATTTATTCTAAAAACTTAAGTTATTAGATAAATGCGATATTTATTATTTAAATATTTTAACAAGCTTATCGAGTGAAATTTTTAATAGGTGAGGTCAGCACGAATCTTTTTATGGACTATATTTTCCTTCTATCCTTCTAAATAATGGATCACAAGAACATTGTTCAAATTAAATATTAATTAATAATTGAAATGGATGTCTATCGTTATAGTTCCCCGATCACAAGATTGGTGCTCTTGATAGGTTTGAAGGAAAACATGACTCCTTTTTATTTATTGTGCTTAGGGAAATTTTAAATAAAGCCATGGAGTTGGAGTGTTTCTTCAAAAGAGCTTTATAGGAATTTATGGAATCATTGCTAACCGTTTATTATTTAAATATTTTAACACCCCCCTCGCACTTTGTCTAGTCCTTTTTTCTAGTACTGAGCGTGATTTAATTGCAGAGATAAATAGGGTCTGGAAAGATTTGAACCCAAGCCCTCTAACTCTGATATCATGTAAGAATTTATTTCAATTATTCTAAAAACTTAAGCTATTAGATGAATGTGTTATTTATTATCTAAATATTATAACAAGTTCATTGTGTGAAATTTTTTTTTTTGGTAAAAATCATTGTGTGAAATTTTTAATAGATGAGGTCAACGCAAATCTTGTTATGGACTATATTTTCCTTCTATCATTCTAAATAATGGATCACAAGAACATCGTTCACATTAAATACTAATCAATAATTGAAATAGATGTCTATCGTCATAGTTCCCCAATCACAAGAAAAGATTAAGGCTCTTGATAGGTTTGAAGGAAAACATGACTCCTTTTTTTTGTGCTCAGGGAAATTTTAAATAGAGCCATGGAGTTAGAGTGTTTCTTCAAATGAGCTCTTGAAAGATTTGTAAGATCACATCCAATTATTCTAGAATCCCAAACTATTATAAGAATATGTGATTTATTGTTTAAATATTCTAACACCCCTTTATACTTAGTCTGGTTTGTTTGTCTAGTTCTAAGCATGAAAATTTAATTGAGGAGATAAATCGGGCTTGTAAAGATTTGAACTCGGGACCTTCGGTTTTGATACCATGTAAAAATTTGTAAAATCACAACCAGCTATTCTAAAAGATTAAGTTATTAGATGAATGTGTTGTTTAATATTTAAATATTCTAATAAGCTCATTGAGTGAAATTTTTAGTAGGTGAGGTCAACACGGATCTTTATTGTGCTTAAAGAAATTTTAAATAGAGCCATGGAGTTGGAGTGTTTCTTTGAAAGAGCTCCATAGGAATTTGTGAGACTACAACCAATTGTTTTAAAAACTAAAGTTATTAGAAAAATTTGTGATTTATTATTTAAATATTCTAACACTCACCTTCATGCTTAGTCTAGTTTTTTTTGCCAAGTATTAAGTATGAAATTATAATTGAGGAGACAAATGGGACCTGAAAAGAAACTTAGGACCTCCATCTTTGATACCATGTAGGAATTTGTGGGACCACAATCGACTATTTTAAAAACTTAAACTCTTAGATGAAGGTGTTGTTTATTATTTATATATCCTAGCAAGCTCATCGAGTGAAATTTTTAATAGGTGATGTCAACACAAATCTTTTTATGGATTATTTTTTCCTTCTATCCTTCCAAAAAATGGATCATAAGAACATCATTCACATTAAATACTAATTAATAATTGAAATAAACATCTATCGTTGTATTTCCCCAATCCTGATAGGTTAGAAGGAAAACATGACTCTTTTTTTATTGTTCTTAGGGAAATTTTAAATGGAGCCATGGAGTTGGAGTGTTTCTTCAAAAGAGTTCTATAGGAATTTGTCGGACGACAGATAACTATTATAAAAACTTAAACTATTAGAAAAAGGTCTAGCTTATTTTTAAATATTATAATACTCTCATTTCATGCTTAATTTGGTCTTCTTGCTTAGTACTAAGCATGAAAATTTAATTGAGGAGATAAATGCAGCTTGAAAAAATTTGAACTTGGGACCTCTAGCTCTAATACTATGTAGAAATTTGTGGAATCATAGTCAATTGTTCTAAAAACTTAAATTATTAAATAAATGTATTGTTTATTATTTAAATATTTTAGTAAGCTCATTGAGTGAAATTTTTAATGGGTGAGGTCAGCACAGATCTTTTTATTGACTATATTTTCCTTCTATCCTTCTAAATAATGTGTCGCAAGAACAACATTCACATTAAATAATAATTAAGAATTGAAATAGATATCTATCTTTATAATTCCCCAATCACAAGAAAAATTGATGCTCTTGATAGGTTTGAAGGAAAACATGACTCCTCTGTTTTTTTTAATTGTGCTTAAGGAAACTTTAAGTAGAGCAATGGAGTCGGAGTGTTTCTTCAAAAGAGCTTCATTGAGTGAAATTTGCCTTAAATGAGATTTCTGCGATGGACAACTCAATCTCAGAACACATCTTTAGCTCACTGAAGCTCAGCTCAGCTCAGCCCCTCAAGCACGTCGGCGACGCCCGCAAGGAGGCCACCGGCGACGGCGGCGAGACCCCCATGCACCACCACCACGCCCTCGACATCAACCTCAGCGACGCCAGCCTCGAGCCCCGCTCCCTCCCCTTCGTCCTCCAGTTCAATAACCTCAACTACAGCGTCAAGGTCCCCCGCAAGGTCGCCCTCTCCCCGCTCCTCCCCTGGTGCCGCAGCCGCCTCGGCTCCACCGCCATCGAGGAGCCCATTGCCGGGGAGAGCCTCTTCACCCGGACCAAGGTCCTGCTCAACGACATCTCCGGGGAGGCCCGCGATGGCGAGATCCTCGCCGTCCTCGGGGCCAGCGGCTCCGGGAAGTCGACGCTGGTCGACGTGCTCGCAAACCGGATCACGAAGGGGAGCCTGAAGGGGAGCGTGACGCTGAACGGGGAGCCGCTCGAGTCGAGGCTGTTGAAGGTGATATCGGCGTACGTGATGCAGGACGACCTCCTCTTCCCGATGCTCACGGTGGAGGAGACGCTGATGTTCGCGGCCGAGTTCCGCCTCCCCCGGACGCTGTCCAAGTCGAATAAGCGGATGCGGGTCCAAGCCCTGATCGACCAGCTGGGCCTCCGGAACGCGGTGAAGACCGTGATCGGCGATGAGGGCCACCGCGGCGTCTCTGGCGGGGAGCGGCGGCGCGTCTCCATCGGGATCGACATCATCCACGACCCGATCATCCTCTTCCTCGACGAACCGACCTCGGGGCTCGACTCCACCAGCGCCTACATGGTGGTCAAGGTGCTGCAGCGGATCGCCCAGAGCAGGAGCATCGTGGTCATGACTGTGCACCAGCCGAGCTACCGCATCCTCGGCCTCCTCGACCGCCTGCTCTTCCTCTCACAAGGCCAGACCGTGTACAGCGGCTCCCCCACGAGCCTGCCGCTCTTCTTTTCGGAGTTCGGCCACCCAATTCCGGAAAACGAGAACCGGACTGAGTTCGCGCTCGACCTGATCCGGGAGCTCGAGGGCTCCCCTGGCGGCACCAGGAGCCTCGTCGAGTTCAACAAGTCGTGGCAGAGCATGAAGCAGGGTGCCCGGAACTCGGAGCCCGACCGGAACGGGCTGTCCCTGAAGGAGGCGATCGGCGCCAGCCTCTGGAGGGGGAAGCTGGTCTCCGGCGCGACGAACGACGCGAGCCCGGCCTACATGGTCCCCACCTTCGCCAACCCCTTCTGGATCGAGATGGCAGTCCTGTCCAAGCGGTCCATTACCAACTCGCGGCGGATGCCGGAGCTTTTCGGGATCCGGCTCGGTGCGGTCCTCGTCGGCGGGTTCATCCCAGCCACCATGTTCTGGCAGCTAGACAACTCCCCAAAGGGCGTCCAGGAGCGGCTCGGCTTCTTCAACCTCGCCATCTACACGACCTTATACACCTGCGCTGACGCGCTCCCCGTGTTCCTCCAGGAGCGGTACATCTTCATGAGGGAGACGGCGTACAACGCGTACCGGCGGTGGTCCTACGTGCTTTCCCACTCGCTCACCGCGCTGCCCGCTCTGTTGCTCCTCGCGCTCGCCTTCTCGGCCACGACCTTCTTCGCGGTGGCGCTCGACGGGGGCCTCTCGGGCTTCCTCTTCTACTTCCTCATCATCTTCGCCTCCTTCTGGGCGGGCAGCTCCTTCGTGACCTTCCTGTCGGGGGTCGTCCCGCACGTGATGCTCGGGTACACCATCGTGGTGGCGATCCTCGCCTACTTCCTCCTCGTCAGCGGCTTCTTCATCAACCGCGACCGCATCCCGTCCTACTGGATCTGGTTCCACTACCTGTCCCTGGCGAAGTACCCGTACGAGGGGGTGCTGCAGAACGAGTTCCAGGACCCGGCCAAGTGCTTCGTGAAGGGGGTCCAGATCTTCGACAACACGCCGCTCGGGGCGGTGCCGGATGCCTTGAAGCTGAAGCTGCTGTCGACGATCAGCAACACGCTCGGGATGAAGATCACGGCCTCGACATGCCTGACGACGGGGACCGACATCCTGAAGCAGCAGGCGGTGACGGACCTGAGCAAGTGGAGCTGCCTGTGGGTGACGGTGGCGTGGGGATTCTTGTTCCGCATCTTGTTCTACTTCTCCCTCTTGCTGGGGAGCAAGAACAAGAGGAGGTAAAGGGGATCTCATCTCGGTGGTGGGTCGGTGGAGTTCCTCTCCCTCTTCCTCGATTGCCAAGATTCAAATTTGCGGGAAGCACGCTGGTTTTTTCTATTTTTTGTTCTTATTCTCTCTCTTTTGTGGTTTTTTTTTTTTTTTTTTTTTTACTTTTGTTGTTGTAAAATGAAGTTGGGCTCGAATTTGAAGATGTTTGCAGAGGGTGTAGGTGGATGGATTTGAAACTGTTACATATATGCTAATGTTGGGAAAAGTATCAAAATAGATCTAAACTTTTTGTATCGATACCAATTCAGTCCTAAAAATTTTTTTTTATCAATTTTGTCGTAAATCTTTTCATATTAGTACTAACTCAATCCATCCGATTAATTTAAGTCGAAAAATTGCTGATATGGCCATCGGTGGTCTTATATGGCGCCACATGGACAAATTTTATACTTTTTATATTTTTTTCAGATTTTTAAATTATTTTTTCTTTTTTTCTCTTTTTTTTTTTAATTTTTCTCCTTAACTCTCGCCAGCCACAAACGAGGGCGTCGTGCTCTGCCCAGATCCAAGCGAGGGCCAAAACCCTCACCCATTGTCAAGAGCTCAGAGCTTGAGCGACGATGTCAATGGCTAAGGGTTGGAATATACGGCAGCTATGGCTGCAAGCAAGAATAGAGAGAAGGACCGTGAGCATCGTGACATACGGCGGCAGTTATGGGCCATGGCCGCTAGCTCAAAATGCCCCCGATCTTGGCTTTTGGGAAGCAACATGCGAAATACATTCCCACAAAGATTTAGTTTTTTTTTTTTTTTTGGTCAGCCCACAAAGATTTAGTTAGTCGGTGCATTGAGGGTATGTTTTCAGATTTGCATACTTTAGTGCCTTAATTGCTCAAAGCTCTCTTTGAAAACTCTCTTGAGAAAATAATTCTATTTCAGGCCCTAACTTAAATTTTCCCTTGTCATGAATGTACATTCTCTACTAACATATTTTCCCCATCTACGCTTTATTCATTCAAATATTCTCTTTTGACATTATGAAAAAAAAAAAAACAAAAAACGAAAAAGAGGAATGAATCATGCACGGTCAAAGCAAATGTAATCACTTTTATAGCTAATGATTAAAAATTTCTAGAATACATTCACTAGAAATCCTAAAACTTATCACAAAAATGCAATTGAGTTTTAGAATTGCAAAAAGAGTAATTAAATCATAAAATTTATTAAATCGGTACAATCGAGTTCTTTCATTAACTCTTTTCTAATTCAACTAATAAAAAATGCTAACGTAACTTGTTTAATACAATTTTTATTTTAATTAAATTAAAGTAAGCTAAAATTTTTAAAAAGAAGTAGGCAACAAGAGCCGTTATCGTCACCGTTGTCTCGTCATCATCGAGAGGCAACGGTCAGTGGTTGTTGTTAACTTGTTGACAATAGGCGAGAGTCAATGACCCTTGCCTAATCCTGGCAAAGGACCACCACTGGCAGGGGTCAAGTGGCGGCCCTCGACTAGGATTGGCTAAGAGCCGTCACCCCTCGCCTAATCTAAGGGAGGGCCTACAAGCCCATGCTTGTTATCAACAAGAGTCATCGGGCCCTAATCAGAGTCCAACAATCCCCATAGACAATCACCGACCCTTCCTAGTGATGGTGGGGCGGCAGCAACGATGAGGGCCCTTGTTGCCCGCTTCTTCTTCTTTCATTTTATAAATTTTAGGATTTAATCACACTCGATAAATTTTAGAACTTCCGTAGTATATATCCCAGATTACTTGAGGATGCCCTGGGGGCAATAATGGTACTTTCCACGAGCCTACTCCAACGGGGTCGTACCACACGCGCGCGCGCGCACTCGGAAGCGTGGACGATTGTCAGCCTCAGAAGGACTTGTTCCAGCAAAAATATATAAAAAAAAAATTTTCGAAGGCCACAAAAAGTATATATCACACTTCAAAAGAATTGCCAAAAAAATAAATAAGAAAAAAAAAAAAAAGGAAATACTTATCCATTGGAAACGAAAACGAGAGAAAATCAGCGGCAGCAGCCACCAGCCATGGCTACCCCAACCGCCATTCCGTTCCCATCCTCCTCCCTCCGCCTCTCCACGCCCTTCTCCTCCCCGCGTAGGCCCCACGCGCCGAGCCGCCGCCGCCGCCGCCTCCCCTTCCCCGCCCGAGCCGCCGACTCCGACACTCCTCCCTCCGAGGCGGCCTCCGCCTCCACCGCCACCGACTCCGGATCCGAATCTGGATCCCGCCCCGCGCCCGGGCCCGAGGACGACGCGTTCGAGAGCCGGCTCTCGCAGGTCCGGCTCCGGTACCGGAGCGGGACCGGCAAGAAGGCGGAGGTCCGCAAGGAGAAGAAGTCGAAGCGGGGACCGTCCGCGCCGTCGGGCGGGATGTACCTGCCCCCGGTGGCGCTGCAGGAGCCGGCGTCGGAGGGGCTGAAGGTGGAGTTCGGGTTCAGCCCCTACAGCGAGAGGGCGAACGGCAGGATCGCGGCCCTGGGGCTGACCGCGCTGCTGCTGGTGGAGCTGGCAACGGGGAAGAGCGTGATCAGCTACCACACGCCGGCGATCGTGCTGATCCAGGTGTACTTCGTGGCCGCGGTGGCCGCTCTGTACTTGAAGTACGAGAAGGAGAGAGTCAGCGTCTGGCCTCGGTCTTCCTCCGACAAATGACGACGGCCGTGGCGACGGTGGCGACTGTGGCGACGGCGGTCGATGCTTCGTTTCTCCTGTGTTTACACTGCACATTCCGTTTTTGCGCTTTTGATTTTTGGAATTGGCTCATCGGGTGACTTTTGAGATTCTACTTTCAAGAGGGTGAACGGATATTCAATACCGAGTAACTTTTTTTCTGTGGGCTGCTCTTGCCGCGTCAATGTCGAGTAACGAAGACCGCGATGACGATGAAAACTTCCATTGAAGCTGATTCTGTAAGACGTATAGTTTTCCAGAAATTCGAGGGTGATTCCTTTGAGAAGATACTATGAAAGTAAGGCTGCTTATGCATATCATTCTCGCAGCCGGATCCATCCAACCACTTCAAATTGACTTATTTAACCCATTTTAACCCAATATAGGAAAAATCATATCATCATTTGAGGTAATAACATGGGCTTGCGCGAGCATGAATTCAATTAGTTGGGAAAATGTGGGTTAAATCTAAATAAATTTTGACCTATCTGGACACCTTTATTATTTTAGATTGTACAATTCTAAATACACTTAATGAATATAATTAATTCATATAATAGCTCGGCCAATTAAATATAGATTAAGAAAAGAGATTATGATCGATTTTGATAATTCTACTCACATCCACACACAGTTCTGACTTGACTACCATAAGAGGATAATAAGAGGACATCAACAGGCGTAAATTATCAACAGAATTAAGATCCTTATAGTCTTTAGACCAATGATAGATAATCAATCCTCGTCAAGAGCTCGGAATCAGAAAGCCTGACATTCGCCCGACAAATTCATCAGAAGGATTAAACAGTTGCTCGCATTGCGCAAGGACCTAACAAAATTACCATCCACGAAACCAAATAAGTCGGTAAATGTAGCAAAACTATCGTCTTGAAAGCAAATGCAGAACATGTACCCTCGCGGGATTCCTCCACTTCTACCCCAATCTCTGTTATAAAAAGAATGAATTCATATGTTACACTGGAGGAGTCCCGCTCGGCTCAGATGCTAAAACCCCTAATGCCAAGCGCTCGTCCAATCGATCCGGGGCGGAGCACCTTTTATGAGGAATTTACACTTTCTTTCCACCAACAAAATTCCACTGCACAACAAGAATCTTAGCCCCCCTTCTTCAATTCTCTCCCCCCCACTCCGTCTCTCCACAGTTACAGGTGGTGGCTCGCCGGCCCTGGCTCGTCACAATCTTGAACCGCTCCAAAAAGGGAAAAAGAAAAAGATACCAAAAAAAAAAAAAAAAAAAAAACATGCCCTACCTGTTATACATAGGGGGTCAAGAATGGCCCGGTTTTCCACGCCATTTCTTCTCAAGGGCTGCAACAGTTGCAACCCATTTCAGTCAACTTCTCTATGAGGACGCCCGCGTCAGAAAATCATTGACGGCTAGACTACTATCTCCGTGAGCCACTGCACCCCCAGGCTCTGGGATGTAGAGACTGGAAGAAGAAGCCTGCAAACAACGAAGGTTAAACAAAGCAAAGCAGATAAGCATGAGTCACACGTGCTCAACACAGAGAGAATTGGCTTTGGTTAGGCAAGGCTGGTTGATTAACAACCACGAAGGATTCTATCTTACAAAGCAAAACCAAAGGCGTCAAATGGAACCTCTTTTGGATCTCACTAGGGTTAGTCTATAGTCAGTACACATAGAGTTGGTAACCGTTTTCAGTACCTTAGTATCAAGCTGCATCTCTCCATTGTTATCGGCAACAAGGCATGCACCATGAGCTTTTAACCAATCCACACACTCCTCTAATCCAACTGAATCCTTCTCCTCACTTCCCCCATTCACAGACGAAGCATATGCAAAGCCCAGAACCTTTGCGACATAAGAAACAGGAACTGTTGGTCGATACGACCGGCACATGCAATTTACAGCCTTATACCGCATCTTGTCAACAAATAAATCTGCAGGTACATTGTTGTTAGGTCCATAGCATTTCATATAGATAATTCACTAAAACAAACATATATTTCACCTACCCATAAGGCACGAGTTCAAATTAGGTGCTGTCCTATACAGTCCAAAAAACATGACGTAGTTCCCTGACGTCACAGCTCTGCGGACTGCAAGAGCATGCTTTACAGCTTTGTCATTCTTTGCGTCATTTGACAATCTGATATACACGAAAACTACCTCTTAAGTTTCAAGGCAATCAGAGAACACAAGCATGCACATTATAAGAAACAGGCAAAAATTTTACGGACTCTTCCTCCTAACACAATCCATGGTTGTCATAGATCACTGACCTTGACATTGAGGATAAGAGATCTCTGTAGTTGTTGGAATGCAAGATGACACAAAGCAAATTGTAAGCAGAAAACTCCATATGACAACCTTCAATCCCTTCTGCATAAAGAGTCTTCAGCTGTGATTGGCACTGGAAATACAAAGGGCATCAAAAACATTCTATAAGACTAATAGATGACTTATAGATAAGGCCTAGATAATACATCAGATATCTCTAACGTGCTCTACATGATGACCCTGTACAGAGTAGTATGCTTTCTTTGTCCATTCCCTTGCTTAATACACCTCAAAAAGTCGACCACTAAATTGTTGCAAATATTGCAAATACATTTCTACAACTAAAAGGTATTTTGTAAATTAATCTCAGTCCCTAAGTAACCTCTTCTAATGAGATATTGAAATAGCACTATACCATAAATTAAGCTAATTTCACTGTATCAAACAATAACCTGGTTATACTCTGGCAGATCACCAACTTCCAGAGCTAAGCGAGCATGAGTTTCATAGACCTGCAACAAATTAACACAAATATTAGGTGACATTCACATCCAAACGAGATTACAATTAAGAACACATTGTTTTTGGGAGGAATGGCCACAAAAAAGAAGTCATCTAAATTTTCCACGACATTATGCCACTATATAGAAACAGAATTTGAAAATAATCACAAAATATTATGCTCATACGCAGCAAAACGAAGTATTCGGTACCTTGACTGTAAGCTTATTGCGAATCCGTTGAACGGTTAAGTCTTGACGAATGGACTTCAACTGATCACATTTATAGAGGTAGTTCTTCTGTGAGTTCTGAACCATAGTAAGAGCTTTCTCCAGAACTTCTTCTGGTCTTACCTGTAAGAAATCAGGAATTTCCCCAATTAATTATCCTTCCTAGAGTCGGTCATTTCTATACAAATTACACAGCACTACAAGTAAGATGCCAAACTCACAGTGGCAGGATCAGGTGCAGAGGTGAGACGCAAATAACGTTTTTCAATTTCCTGACAGGTCCCCCTGACAGTTAAGGCATCCCAATCAATATCTTCAACAGCTTTGCTGCCACTTTCTTCAAAGGTTTTGCTTAGCACAATGGCAGTCGCCCTTCTAGCATATAGATTTGCAGATCCAGCAGACTTTGGTTTAAAATGGTTGATCTCTACACGATTGCCATGTGCTTTTTCAAAACGCTTAGAGCGGCTCTCACGCTTCCTCCTTTCCTCTGGTGTATTGGAAAAACCTATTGCACCAGAATAAAAGGCTGTCAAGCCTGATTCCTTGTCACTATCACTTGATGCGTCACCATTATCAGCAGTTGTCAGGCTGTTGGACAGACGCTGTCTCTTGAATGGCTTCTGAAAACTCGCAGTTTTTTGCTCCGCCGCCAAAAAGTTTGTGGTGTTCAACCCATCCTTGCTCTCCGAATTGCCAACATATGGCTGTAAAATGTCATTTTCAATATATATTAAAAAAAAAAAAAAATCAGAATGATCATACGTGCACTAAAACGTGCTTCTCACATCAAAATGACCAATGAAATCACTCAGACTCGTGAAATGGGAAATATGCAACAACTCGTAGTAACAATTAAGCAGCATAAACAAGTGTGATTTGGATATGTAGGAGAGAAATGAAAAAGATAACTACTGAAGAAGCATCCAGTAACTGAAAACCAATTAGTGAAAGGCCAAACTGACAAGTTAGATAAATAGTACCTTTCTGTTCCTATCGTTCATATATCCACCATATTTTACTGGTTCAGTCGTAAGTGGCAGCGTTTTATTAACTAACTTTTCCTCTGGTAAAGGCTCCCACCTACTTTTGGTTCTTCTGCCTGGACTTCTTCGGAATGTTGGTAACGGTGGAGTTTGGAGGCTGTATCAGAAGAAAGTTATCATAACCCACCAAATGTATAGGAATGTAAGGCCAACAAATGCGCCTTAACAGAAATAAAGAGAGCGGAAAAATAATGTGTTATTCAAATCTGATTTACAAATAGAAGAGAGAAAAGATGTAGCTTCATAATATGAATAGTACTCATCCTATGCCTAATTGTGCAAAGCCAAGAAGCAATTTGCTGGCGAGTGTGGGGAGCATGGCCATAATATCCTGGATCATACAAGATTGGGGATAGTAGTAGCATGGCTTAGATGTATATAAGTCACTGTCTAACAGTGTATGTTGCAGGGACTAATTAGTACAATTTCCAACCTTTTATTTAGCATTTTCAAATGTATGACAATACGTTATATGACGGTACTCTAAGCGAAGTAATGGCCACAGATAGAATATGAAGCCATGATAATGCAACAAGTAATGACAATGCATAGATAAGTGGTGTAATCATACGTGTTACTGAGTCCATCCATGTCCGGTAGAGGGAAAAGAGGCTTAGCATCCCAATCTTGTGTATAAAGAGTCCCATCAGCAGTTGCACTAGTAATCAACTGAAAACAGAGTCCGCATACAAAAGTTGCAGATTATTACATAGAAAGTGTGATAGAGCATACAAATTCACTACATCAATAATGACGATGACCACCCAAAAACAAAGAAAGAAAATTTCCTTCGGGTACAAGAGGGAGGTTCTATCCAGAAACCCCATAACTGGTAAATCAGATGTTGAAGTAAAATCGTCATATGCATTTCCAGCGGTCTTGAATATTCCACTATCACATGAATCGCATGGGATGGAAGATAAGTTTCTCTGATCCAATTCTAAGCAGATAATTTTAGCCATCTAGGAGGAGTTTTATCTTCCAGTTTTCAGAGTAAAATTCCATTAAGAACAAGCAATTCCTTTTAAGAAGAGGGAATTTCTATCAGACTAACCTCCTTTAACACCGCTTGAGAAGCAGCGATTTGTGCTTCATCTTTACAGCGAGCTAAAGCCCTCTCAACATAACCACGCAACGACTTAGGGAAAGCCGCATGCTGCACAAAAGAAGATCTACTTCAGCATAAATCATCACAAATTCTTCAAGATCAGTAGAAAGTTCAATAAACGAAACTCTCCAATAGTTTGCCATATGCCACTTTTGATTGCTTAAATGACAGGTATTGAGATGGAAAATTTCTAGAATCTGTTTAAGGAAAGTGTCTTATTTCAGATAAAATTCCATTTCAAGATGTGATGAATGCATCATATAAAGCCCAGTAACAATGACAACAGCATCAAAACTGAGGCATCACCAACATCAAAATCAACCAGTGCCTAGGAACAGGCATAAATGACAGAGCAGTCAGGCTCAGAAGACTTCAAGACAAAATGATATGCATGAGGAGCAAACGTTTCACCTTAAATGCAGGATCAGAAGCATCACTAGACATTGCTTTGTCACTTGGCTTTGGTAGTGAAACACCAATATATGCAGGCTTTGCCGCTGCTGTAGTCCCAAAGCCAACTTTATCGGTTTTCGTTAATCCCAAAGCCAAGTTCGAAACTATTCTAGGGTTTGTCTGAATCTGTACTTTGCTACCTCTTCGAGGATCTAATGCCGGGGAAATTTGTTGGGGTGCTTGATGAATCTGAGGAGCCTGATGAACAACCGGATATTGCAAGTTAGACCCTTGATCAGAGGTACTCCTTTGTTCATCTGAATAGCTTCCATAGGCATTTGTTGACTCCATAGGCTGATAAAAGGCTGATTGTCCAGCGGCACTGTTCTGGTTTTGGAATCCTGGAGCAGCATGTTGTTTCCAATAATTATCATGACCAGCACCAGCAACGACACTAGGCTGAACAACAAGCAGAGTCAAAGAATTATGTTAAAAAATTTTGTGTACAATATTGAAAGAACTAATTGCCAGAATCAATATGGACAACCGAACTATATGTCTTATCTCAACAATAAGGTAAAAAATTTCTTCTCAAATCTTTCGCAGGGAAAAGTTGAAAGAAGAACTTAGCACACAGTAATACATTTCTGTGCTTCTCTACCATGGTGAACGGTGACATTAACAGCAGTACATAACCATAAAGCACCCAATCAGAAATAATATAAGAAGATTCGGGGGAGTCAAAATTGCAGCATTGTACATAAGTGAATTACAAACCTGCTGGGAAGGCAATCCTGAAAGTCCTGGTTCTGGCCTCCACGATGGGACTGCAGTTGGTAGTGGCTGGCTATTTGAAGCTTGGGTCCCATTTGGAACTCCAGGAGTTGGACATGTGGGGTTAGATGAACTAGCAACAGACAGATTTTCCATCCCAGGAGCACAGCTAACTTCTGATGGAGCATGATAATCTGTCCATTGCTTAAATTGTGGTTGATACTGCACTGAAGCAGCTGCAGAATTACCAGAACCATAAGCACTGGAAGTTGAAGGGTAGTTTGAATACTGATAAGTGCTGTAATTTGCATAATTTCCATCATTCCATGTTGTCTGAGTACTGTAATTACTGTTTGGATATGTTCCAGCTGTCTGGTAATCACCAGGACCATAATATGAGTTTGAATAACTCGGTGGGACAGCATAAGACCCGGTATTCTGAAACGAAGAAAGAGGCTGATAAGGGGAGCTCGTGCTTTGATATGCTCCTGCTGGCTGTGAGTACGAATGATTAGTTTGTTGCTGATAGCCACTATAGTAACCTGTGTATCCGGTAGTTCCATACCCATATGAATTAGTGGGGTTCTGGTATGTCATATAACCATTGTAATCTTGCGGTACACTTGTTGAACCTAAACTCAATGAACTTGCCTCGGTTGCACCATTCATGTCATCTCTCCGAGGCGGTTGTGTTTGTTGCTCATAACCATATGTTGAACTAGCAGAATACCCATTTCCTGTGAAGCTATTATTTACATTCTGTGGGGTCCAAGATGATGCTTCAGACCCAGCAGTTGAGGTAGAATATGAACTCGGTTGCCCATGCCTTGCATCGACTACATGTCGATCCTAAACAACATAAGCAATGCAAATTAACACCAAATCTTCAAGGGAAGAAATCACATAATGTAACTTAAGTTGGCAATAGGAGAAACAAACCCCCAAAAAAATTGAACGCTTGCAATCCACTGAATGCATCAAAGTTGAAGCATGTCTAGACTATCTTAAGAACATAAAAGTGGATATGACAACATTTTTTGTTCAAAGTCTCATTAAACTTTCTTTTTTCCAAGAGAGGTTGCAATAGAAATTATAAGAGTCTTATGACGAAATATGAGAAGGCAATGAAGAGACAACTAACACAAAAGATGTGTAGTTCTAATTTTGATTCATTATACATGTTCTAAAGATTGATTCAGTCTTCCATGTAATGTAAGTCAGATATCAGACAGCAAAAGTGAGTGATAGACAAGTATGATATTCTATGGTTCATAGATACCGAAATCCTAAAGGAAATCCTTCCAAGAAAATGGAGGTGGAATTGCATCATACAATCTATGGAAAACATGTCGTGGACCAAGGCATGGTAGGCGACTCAAGTTTTTGAGATCTCAAAAGCTTGTAATGGATATTACACGCTCACCCTGCTTTGCTGCAATAGGCCTGATTTGGACATTTTCTTTATTGTAATAGAAAAAAAAAACTATTACACCAATGATTCAGAAACTTCCACATTTGAAGACCAGCACCAAGATCTCAAAATTCACTCAGTCATCCACCGCACAAAAGATTGGCAGAGTGATGCGACCAAAAGGCATTTTGCAGAGCCCATACGAGAGGTTAATATTTAACATGCTTGGGCGTAATGATGTACTCAAGATGCTCTACTAATTACTTCCAATGACATAATACCAGCACCATAGGGATGGGGAAGACCTAAGCAGACATGGCAGGTCAACTTTTGGTGCTAGGGAACATTTGAAGATGGAGGGCTGAATTGGACACATTAAATCAAGAGGATCATGTAACCGAACCCAAAAAAGGATAAGCAACCGCAACAGCAAGACCAGTGAGTAAAAGACGACGCATCAATGACACAAACAAAACAGTCCGAGATGGAAAATGCCAGAAGAAGCCCCGATATGCAAGACATAGACATAAAAATCCAATTTTCCCAAAAACCCACCTACCAAAAATCATAAAACCGCGAAGGGAAGAACATTAAGGCAAAAGGGGGATAATAACCAACAAGACCCGAGATAATTCAAGCAGGCTCATAAGCTTTCAAGTCTTTTTTAAGCATTATCAGCACTCACATGACCGATAAAACCCCACTTTCTAGTTGTCAGTAATTCCAAGCATTACCCCAAACTCAACAACAGCTCCCCCGCAGAACAAAGAATCAAAAGCAAAAATTACCTCCAGCGAGTTCGTCCCGGGCGGAGCCAACGTCTCCGTAATTCCTCCTCGATTCATCATTCCCTAAGCATACTGGTCCACACATCAAAGCCCACACGGTCAGCACAAACATCCGCAGCTGAACTAAATCAAAAAAATTAAAAAATAAAAAGAACCCGTAATGCAGCAGCCAAAACGGAAAAACGGGAAAAACCCTAACCGGATCACCGGAGCCCGTACCTGCGGACAACACGCCCCCCGGCGACCGAGTTCGTGGAATCACGGCCGACCGACCGCGCCGGCACCGCGCACGCCCGATTCGAGAGATCCGAACGCGAATTCGAACCGCCCAAAAAAAAAAAAAAAAAAAAACCACAAGAAAGAAAAGGGGAGGACAAGAGAAAAAAACACAGGAATCAGCGCAAAATCACCCTGGGAGCACGAATTCTCGCGAGCATGCGTGTTCGTATTGATTAGAGAAACGAAATCAAATCCCCCAATCGATTCGTCGCGAGGGGGAGGAAAGAGGATCGAATTCGACGGGGGAGGGAACGGATTGAAGCGGAGCGCGGACGAAGAACGGACTCGACTACATGAATCGGATGTATGTATGGAGAAATTAACAGGTTGATGGGGTTTATAAATAAATAAAAATAATGGACTATATATATTTATATTTATATTTATTTATAAATTATATATAGAGAGAGATAAATGAATTTTGAGGATCAAAGCGGCGTCGTTTTTGGACTCGGGGCCTGCGTACGGAGCTGGGGCGGCCCGGGAAGGATATCCATATTTTATGGATTTCTTTTTTATATAAAACGTTCTTTTATTTGCGGGAAAAAAGAAACGAAAAGGGCAAAAGCAATATTCCTTTCCCCCCTTCCTTTTTTTTTTTTCCTTCCCCTCTTTTTATCGGGGATTGTTATTACACTCCGTTCTTCTTTTTCCAGAAAAAAAAGACGATAAAAATAATACCCCTTTCCTTTTTAATGGAAAGGGAGGGAGTTCGTGACTTCTTCTTCTTCTCTTTTTGTCGAGATTTATGATTTTCATTACGATTTTTTTTTCAAACAGGAATGCCATTTTTTTTAATGATATTCAACATGTTCCTGTAATTAGCTAGACATTGAGAGTGAAGTGGCCCGGGAGGACTTCTTAGATAAGAAGTTTTCAGTTCCGGTACGCGATGCAATTTCCCAATAAGCCGATTGACAATAATGGTGTGAAGAGATTTTCTAAAATATGGAATCCGATGTTCGGTGTGAGTCTTTAATGAATTGGACGGTAAGCATGTGTTTGGTACGTTACATATCTAGCATCTAATATGATTCCATGATTAGCTAGCTGCCAAGGATGGTATAAACAAATTCTACATTAGTTGTTTTTCACTCTGTGGTATTTCATACTTAGATAGTCATTAAGAATGGCCAAAAACCATATGAAATCTTCGTTTTTTTTTTGCTTTTTTTTTTTTACTTTGGAAATTTGACTTGAGATTTTAGTCATTGGTCGATTGATGATTTGAGACTTAATTTTCGTCAAGTGAGGAATTGCGGTTTCAAAGTAAAAAAAAAAAAAAAAAACAAAAACAAAAACAAATTAGATGTTTGACTCACTGTGGGTTGCATTCAAGCGTTGAAAACGAACACGTTTGACCAGCTCATGACCCGATTAGGATTCAATAAAACCTTGGGTCCTCAATTGACCAAAATAAAATTTCTTAAGTCCCTAATTGACCAACAACCAAAATGTTGATTCATGATTTTGCACTTATCCCATCTCCATTTAGGATACCAATTTAAGTTATTACGCTACATTTGGTAGCTATGATAAAGATCAGGATAGGATAAAAATGTCCTATTATGTCCTATATTTGGTTCTTGCCTGAAATAATATAAAATATGACATAAGGGGATATGGCATGGATAAAAATATCTCATAAAAAGTAAGCTAAAGGTGGATAGGATTTGTTATATTCATGATGTGAAATTTATTATTTTCAAATCACAAAATTCTTAGATTAATAAATAATTAATAAAAATAGGAATTCTAAAATAAAAATAAAAGTTGAAATAACAAAGAGTAACAATAATTGTATTTTTTATTTATTCCTATTTTATTTGTATATTTAAGTTTCTTTGTACTTTATAATATATAATATGTATATATTATATATCTAGTATCAATATTTATTATATATTTTATGTATATTGGTATAATTTATTATTTCATAATTCTTTTATTATGAAACGATGGAAGAAAATAAAAAGAAAATTAATAAAAAAGATCGAAAAAATAATTAAATCAATATGAAGCGGAAGAACTTAAATTTTAAATGAACAAATTCAAACTTGAAAATAACTTTCTAATTCTTGAAGAATGAGGGACGATGGGATTTCTAAACGAAAAAAATACCCCCTCCATCTCCTTCTCCTTTGTATCTCCGGTTTTATGAGGAAACTTCATGATTCATCCATAATTCTTTAGTTCAATTCAAAGCTCTACAAAAAATGAAGAGGGATTTTAAACTTCTTCACCTTTGTAGTTCTCTAGTTAATGTAAAAATTCACAAAAGTAACAAGAGAGTTGAAACCTTTCTCCTCTATAACTCGCAATTCACAAAATTCGACACGAGATAGTCAAATCAATATCTTTTTGGAATTGCAAAGATGAATGATCACGTTTTCTCTCTCTAAGTAGATTTGGCATTTGCATCGTTGTAACTTGTTTACATTACTTATCATAATCGAACCCTTGGCTCTGAAATTCTTCAATGAGCTCTTTGCTATTTGAAATTTACATGGTACAATACTCACATATTGATTGATGGAGGTAACCTCTGTTTATACATTTATAGTTTCTTTAGAAGCATATTGTGGGATATTCTAATAGTGATCATTTGCACATTTACATATTCATTTACACTAAGATATGATAAGATATGAAATTATTCGATTTTATTATTGTAATTTACCAAATAAGTAGATAAAGATATAACAAAATATCTAAATTTTATATCTTATCCTATCTAATTAAATGCTAACTAGAAATCCAAATGGCCATATGCAACTTGAAGAAACAATTGTCCAAAAAGTGTTGAACATTTCAATTATGTTAATTTTTTTTAAAGTTTTTGACAATTTGCTAACGTAATCCCCCCAAGCCAAATTTGGCCAAAAATTGCAAACTTAGATGTCGAATGTTTCACATAGCATGATTGGCGCTAACATTGAAATTTTTTAAATTGTTTTTCTCTCTTTTTTTTTATTGGTTTTTAAGTGATAACAAGGACGCGAGCTTGCACGCCCTTGCCTAGTGGCTAGCAGAGTCGATCATACCATACCACATTGGAAGCCGAGCATCGACATCAACGATTTCCAAATAAAATTAGCCAGAAGGATAATGTCGGCAAATTGTCAAAAAATTTAGCACTAAATTGGCCATCATACAATAAATTTATATGACTTTTTCAACAATTTTCCAGTTATCAACATCACTCAAACTAAAATTTATGGTGCTATCATTGCATATTTAAATACCATTTCAAGGTCTACAATATTCTTCACATGCTTTATGGCGAATCATGGCTGTCAAAATAAGGAAGTCCCCTTGAACAATAAACAGAATTGACCTTAGATCAATTTATGAACTTAAGTTAGCAAATGCTTAATTTTTTTTGTTTTTATGTTCAAAAGCAATTTAAAGAGTTACAGTATTTCATGCCTACATTCTCTTTCTCCTTCAATTCATTTCTAATTTTCTCTACTCTACGAGCCAACGACCTGTAAATGGCGTGATAAGTGAATATCTACGAGTGATTGTAATCTTTCCAAGTATGATCGTCAATTGCATATTCTGCTGATAAATTTACAACAAGATGGTAAAGAGATGAATATACGGGATCGTCCTTCCATTCAGTTTATCTATGCTCTTACTTATGCTTAATTCGATTTCAAAACGAAGAAAAATTAAATAGAAACAATCCTCATCCTTGAAGAACAAGTGAACTTCCCGGGCCCATTCAACCTATTAATCGTCCTTTAAGCTGGGGTGGTAAATATGGAGCGAAATAAAAAATGAAACGGGAAATTTAGTATTTCCGTTTTTCATCAAGTCAAGTCAACCATAGAAACCATACCGATTTATAATTCAATACCCCAAGTCAGTCTCGATCGGAAGAGGGACAATGAATAAAAAATCATGGGGATTCGAACCGTAATGATTGCAAACATAAACCAATCGCTATATCCCGTCTTGATTGAAGTCGTGTTGGTGATCCGAAAAGATTTTGACTTGGCAATGACTGGCGTCACCTTGGGTCAAATAGAACCCCTAAAATTGACGAAGACCGAAGCTGATCTATCTTAGTTTTTAAGTCAAGAAGGTCTCGCCAAACCGGGAGGGTATGAACTCTCGATCGCTCCGCAATAGAAAACGACATGCGCCAGAGGAGTCCCCTTAATCAAGTTTTAGTCATAATTAGTTTATCCATCCTGGTCACATCATCACCGTCCCTCCCACAAAAACTTTTAGTATTTCATCGGCTCAGCCTATGAGAGGTAGACCCATTTTATTTGTGTGCTCAAGACAAAACGAAAGTGACACGTAGCATATGCATGGCAGCTGCGAGTCCTCGCTTCTAAGCGCATCAGAGGTCGCTCGCCATTCAACGCATCGTCCAACCAATTCCGAGCGCGTTTAGAGGCGTAGCGGTCACTTGCACGCAACAAAACTGAAGGAGTATCTCACTCACTCCAGAGTGGCACTCTTTTACGAATTTTGGCAAGACATACTTATAACCGATCACAATTTGCACAACTGGTTCGGGTTCATTTTCCAATCTCTGTTCAGAGGTCAATCCATACTTTTACGCAGCCTTTTTACTCGCTTAGTCTCTGCCCCTGTTTGACAGAGAATTTAAGATTTTACTTATTCTCTTTTCTTAAGCATAGTTAGGAAAAAGAAAATTCTAAGTCACGCCCTTCTGGGTATGGAAATTCAGTTGGGTCTTTGCATGCTCAGATGTTCTATAAGAACCAGGAGTAAGGAGGTCATACAGCCGCGGCTGTAGCTTATGGTAGAGTGTTCTCTAGGGAGAAAGTAATCAACACAGTGGGTGATATTATCTAGAGATCTCCAGAACCATCTTCACATTCAGTCTCGGTCTTGCTGTTGTCATTAGGTAGTGGTGTTTGAAGTTCAATTCCTATCACTACCATCAAGTCCAGAAGGCTGAAACAATCTACGGCCTTGAAAATCATGGATGAAACAAAAAGCAATCCAGGCTCCTAACATATGGTGCACTGAACTGAGCCATATGGGATTGGCAAGAATGACTAAACTTTGTTATCCACCCAGATTCGGAACACCGCCGCCCTTTGTCAGTATTGGAACATCACTGCCTTTTGTGATGTTGTCGTATCCAGAGAAATAAGAGCAGAAACCTAGACAAATTTGTAGTCATAGTTTGGGAACCACACACACATGACGAGCCAAATACTGTCTCATGGACTCGTCATTTGCCAACTGAAGCGGAAAGGATTGAGTCAACAAAGCCTCATGGTCAAAAAAAAGATTCCCTCCGGCAATCACCTGTTCAGCAAATTCACAAGAGGGCAATCGAGACTTCGAAGCCACATTCTATTATCCATTGACGCACCCGATCTTGGCCGATCCCGATGACTATGCAAAAAGACAAAGATGTCCACTGAAAGGTTGACCAGATGATCCGAGAAGTTGGCTTCCTAAAATAAGTCAGAACAGCTTACAGAGACCACTTTGAGCACTTAGAAATTTGAAGTCAGCGGAGGACTTCTCTTCGGATGAACACAAAAACATGTCCTGGTGACAGATGAATGCTGATAAACAAATCAACCGTCTCCATTTTTCAATCAAGCGGCAAACGAATAGCCTCCAAACCCATGCCATTAACTCTGCAGTGAAAAAATACCTTCAAGCAATCCCCAGCGAACCACTGCCTTGGACTCAATGGCATCTCTCACATTGGTAACGAGCTGAAAATACCGAAATGCTAGTGTATTTTCTCCCCAGAACCTTAAGGTAGGAAGTCTTCCACAAGCACACTCAACAGTATCTACTCCACCAGCTTCTCTATTAAAATGAGACTAATGCAGTAATTCTTTAACCCCAAGCAGGAGTTGCAGCAAGAGAAGAAAGAGAAACTTGATTCTTAAGCCAAATATCCAAAACATCTAAAGGCCCTAAACAATATTAGCTCCTGGTGCCAGCATAGACGAACTGGACTAAGAAGCATGCATCTTCACAAGCAAGGAATCATATACTTTGTGTTTATCCAAGTTGACCATGCAGAGAAGTCTCCAAGAAAGCTTTAACGCGAGATAGACAATTCATCAAAATGGATTTCTTTTAACAGCCTTACATGTACTAGGACTGCTAAAGAACTCATTGGATTTCATCCTTGTAATGACAATGACTAGCTGGTAGTTACTGACGAACTAATGATTCCACATCAGGTAGGGAATGCTTGATGTTAACTATCTTCTTCAGTGAGCCAAATCAACATCTGAAAGGGGCCTCCCAGTTTATACAAGGTCTGATTCATCAAAATATCCCCCACTCGATTCACAAAACTCATGTCAGGTCAAAAATTTGCATGATGAATCTGACAACGGAGTTATTACCTGCATTGCCCCAAAAAAAAACAAAGGAATTGTAGGAAATTAGTTCAAATGATGCAAACACGAAAGCATAACAATCCGTTGAACGTACGAGGTGAGAGACACCCATTTCCATTATCAAAAGTATGCAGATCCAACATTGCCTCTGGTACTCACTTGGAAGATCATGTCCCCTCAACTCGCTGCTGGAGCCACATGCATCAATAATTAGGACACCATTTGTCAAAAGATGTTTCTGTACATTAGTCATCATCCCCAGCAAGATATGCCATCCTCATGCAAACCCATACTAGGACCTGATCAAAACCTTTTTCTTTTACTTCGAGAAGGATCATCAAAGTCATCAGACGACATTCCTCCATGCCTGTAATTGCCATCCGGCTCATCAACTGTTCTTGCTTTATGCACATCTCCAGCCCGATTTTTATTCCTTCTGTCTAACTGCGTTTCCCTTGAGCTGCCTCTTTTATGATATGCTGGATCATCTTCTGCACAAAGCCTATATGGCCTAGACGCTTCATCTGTATTGTACATAAAACTCTCACCATTAGCACCAAAAGGAGACCTAAGATGGCGAACAGGCCCATGCTTTTCACCCAACCTTCTCCTCTCATCGGGCATAGGCACCCTAAAGTACTCACCCTGTGTTCTTTCTCGTGAATTAATAATATCATATCTTCGATTTCTCAGTGAAATCCTCCCAGATGGGCTTCTGTTGGAGGACATGATAGGCCGAGGAAAACCATGGTCCCTTCCAGAATTCATCTCTCTCAACTCATCAAGTGGTTGGGTCACAAAAGGAGGAGAATTCTGCCTTCTAATCATCATCCCACTATGGAAGCAAGTGCGCTCAGGTGATCTCATCCTATTCCTTCTGTACAATGCCGGAGACCTCCTATGAGTCATTGGCTGATGGCCACCAAATCCTTCTGGAGATCTTCTCCTGGGTGGCCATTCAACAGGAGACCTACTTCTTAATCTTAAAGGAGATTTTGAACGAACACGATGAAAAACTTTTTCCTTGAAAGATGTGATATTCCTATCCCCCCGAATAAAACCTTCAGCTTCTCCATACGAAGGTTGACAAGCAAACATCGGTTCCATATTATCATCCTCGAAGTCCCTCATGAACTTGTTTCCATGCCTCAATCCGACAATTTCAGAATCAGACACATCCATACATCTCCCAGGGCTAATGTTTCTTGATATTCCACCAATCATAGGTTGGCCTCGAGCTGCATGTCCATCTCTTCCTCCGGGTGAGCGCCTCCTTGAGGACAGATGACGGAAATTCTGTGCCTCATCAGTCAAAAGCTTTCTTCCTCCCCGCCCTGCACCACCAACACCATCCTCTGTTGCACCATTGTAATTTCTAAAATCTGAAGGATATCTATTGTATCTGCCAGGAGGAAACTCTGGAAAACGATTATAAACTTTTGGACCCAAATCCTGCTCAGGATCCCAATTGCCACAGTCATTGGAAACTCTCGCCCTATCCCGCGCAAAGTTTGATCTAGAGTTTCGAGAAAACATATCTTGATTCCTCTCTCTTGGAAATTTGTTTAACCCATCATCACGATATTCGTCCCTGGTCAAGGTAGCAGTAAGAAAATTAAACCTCCTACAACAATTTACATATGCAAAATAAAAAGAAATAAGCCAGTAGAACTAGCAAAATAAAGTTAATCACCTCCCTCTGGATGGCTTATCTCCCTCAAGGGCAATATCTGGTAATCTTTTCCTTCCAGCTCGTAGCGGTATAGATTTATCGGGTATAGATCTTGCTTTGTCAGGAGATGAAACATTAGGTCGAGACAAATTTATAATCCGCCGCTTACTGCCCTCAGATTTTCCATCTACAACTTCGCTGTTCAAAGATGCTTCTGCCACGGGCAAACCCATATCAGTCTCATCACCATTTCCAGTAGACACAATACTGTCAGTTTTTGCAGCCTCTTCATCAACAAGATTAGTGGTGGCGACAACTGCAGGGTGAAGTTCAATGGCTTGACTATATGATGGATCTGATCCCAGGTCCTTAGATGGACTTCGGCTCACCAAATCATCAAGCACCTTTCTCCCAGTTGTATTCAGTGGACTCGTAATTTCAGAATTAACTGCAACTGTTTCAATTGGAGATAATTCTTGCAAATGAGAAACTTCATCAACAATTTTTTGATTTTTGTCCACATTAGATGTAGAAAATACTCTCATAAGGCTCTCGTTCATTTGGCCATCAACCTGGGTTCTAGCATCATCCCCCTCTCGGGGAAGAGTAGCACAATTTTGACAGGAGCTCTCGCCAAAATCAATTCTATTTTGCTCAGATTCACAATTGCTGACATTCTCAACTTCCGTCTTACCTGTGTTTCCCTCTGATGTACCGAGCAAGACTTGTTCCCGAACCTCACCATCCTCATACTCATTATCTTCTCGATGGAAATGCTCCTCATCTACAGCCACAGGAGGACCCTGGTTTCCATCTGAATAGTACTCAGAATCAGAATCCTCTTCCATGATGCAGGCAGATATTTCAATCTTTTCTCCATCACTTGCAGCATCCTCAGCATTTTCCTTCAAACTTGGAGGGATCTTGTCAGTCACTTTGAGGCCACGTTCTTCGTGATGTGCAACCTCAGTGTTCTCCGCTTCTAGTGCATTCTCCACGCTAGAAGGTAGTTTGCTACTACCAGGACCAATACTTGTTGCAATAGTATCTGACCCAATCTCCATGGCATTTTCAGAAGTCTCCCGAATCTGAGATGATTCCCCCTCATGATGAGCCCCTTCTGCAGGATGTTTGATAGTGCCAACCATATCACGATCTACAGCTGATTCAGAAGGACAAGGTTCAGTTTCCAACAAGTGATTTGTGTCTCCAGCTTGTTTTACCAGTGAGCGTAACTCAGAACCATTTGATGTCTGTTCGCAAGACCTAAGACATGTATCCTCATTGGTTCTGGATGCTTCCATACCCTCACAACCTGGCTCAGCTTTTATTGATTTGGAATTAACAGTCTGTAGGGTCGTACAGATTGGACTCTCATGGGCTTCCCGAAATTGCTCATCTTTGGACTCACACTTGACAGTTCTATTGTCTGCTGTCTTCAAAGCACTGAAAGACTGTTTAACAGACTCGTCAACGGGTTCCGGTTTTACAATCGACGGAGCAACAACATTCGGCTTGCAAGTTGATGCCAACATTTGGACATATTTCACCCCTGAATAAATGCTAGCAGATAAAGTTGGCTGTCGAAAGGGATTTGATTGAAGATATGAAGGTTGAAGGCCTAAATTGAGAGAATTTTCCGATATACAATTATCACCAATTGCTCTAGAAGGCAAAGGCATGGAAAGAGCACCTCCCTTACATTCGCCCCCCAAAGTACTCTGTTCTAATGATTTTCCAGGTGCCTGAGTAGAAGGCTTCATGTCATAGTTGCCGGCGGTGGCATTCATCTCACCATAGACAGAATCAGCACTGACACAGACTGAATCGCTCGCAGAATCTTCCCATGCATCCATCGTTGTGTTAAGATCCCAATTTGACCTGTTAGCACGAAGAATAGTAGCATCGCTATTCGATCTTTTCCCACTGCCAGTAGATGGACTGCTCTTTTCATCGGTCAGAGACAAATCTAAAGAGATGTTTTCAAATTTCTCTTGATCCAGGCAAGTCCCTTCACTCTTGTGGCAAGCAAGGCCCACATCCATCATTGACGAAGCATCTATTTTACTGGATTTGTCATCTACTTCAAGTTTGTCTTTGGTACAAGATCCTTTCCCTATTAAATGACAACTTCCGCTCAAAGCCATTGGCAAATCAGATCTTCCCAGCATTCGATCATGTCCCCCAAGGTTTTCCCCCATCATGGGCTTGTCCCTTCTATCCTTGTCATCTGAGGAACCTGAAGCAAAAACCAACTTTGGTTCTTGGACAACTGCTGTAGCAAGCTCACAGTTTCCTTTGTCCATGCAATCGTTCTTCTCCTTAAGACTAACCCGCTCCCCTATACTAACACTGCTCACATTAGCTCCAAGTATGTTGGATTCTTGCTTCTCACTTCCCAGGGCCACAGCAACGCTAGAATTTGAGGGGACAGGCCCTTGAAATGTAGTGACACGTCCCATCTCCAGCTGTTCATCAATTTTCTCTGGCAATGGTGGTTCATGAGGTGGCAGAGATGGTTGCTGAGGTAGTGGAGATGGCTCCCTAGGTGGCGGTGGTGGCGGCGGTGATGGCTCCTTAGGTGGAGGCGGCGGTGATGGCTCCCTAGGTGGAGGCTGTGGTGATGGTGGACGGACAAACGGAAACCTCCGTTTCTTGATGGGAACTCCTGCACCATAATCACTAGAAGGTGGGGTAGCTGATCTAACCCCAGTCTGCCAACAAAGACTGAATCAATGGAGGTTTCAAATATTGGTACTAGCAAAGGACAATTCATGAATGAAATCAACACCTCTTTGCTCTCTGAGACGGGCATAGCTCAAGGTCCTTATAGCCTTTCTCTATATTTTACAAACTTACTGTCCTGTCCGTCTGACCAAACCAGAAGCTCAATCCTCGATGATCCCTGAAAGCTTATACAGAATACTCTAAACACCGTATTAGCTACTCGAAATTACCACTCCCGGAATCGCAGGCTGCTCTTGCGCTTGGTGGTCGTCCTCGATACCTGCACGGAGAAAGGAACTGGTAAACAATAAAGATCAAAGGCGTCAAAGAAAGAGGATGCAAAAATCAAGTGGTGACACAGAGTTCAGAGGGGAAAGGAGACCCATACACAGGAGAAACAAGTGGCAAAGTTATGCACAGACATGAGCAATTAGTAGGAGATGACAGCAGAATAAAGACGAGAAACCTCTAAAAGCTAAGAAAAACAGAATAAAATCCGCACAGACCGTGACGAGACGGGAGGACCAGGAAAAGAAGATTCTTTTTCTACTCCACCGAAACCCCTCGGTGCGCACATCGTGCTTCGTCTCCAAGAAACCTCCACAACCACGTATTCCTCCACATCACACGCGCCAAAGGCTGAAAAAAGAAAAGGGGGGCCAATCGGCCTTTTCACACCTACCCAGACGACGCGAACCAAACCCTAGGAAGAAAAAATCAAAGCCTAGACGACGGCGTCGTCCAATCAACGACTCCCCAGGACGATCGCGCCAGATCCAGGCCGAGATCGGCGAGGCGTGGACTCTTAACACTGTGCAAGCGAGATCGGCGCGCAAACATCCCGAACCGGCTCCGATTGCCCCCAAAAAAGAAGAAGAAGAAGAACCGCGCCGAAAGAGGGACCGAAACGGAGACGCCCGGAGAGAGAGAGAGCACGCGCACGCGCACGCGGGAAATCCGACCGGGACAGAAAGACCGACGGCACACGCAAGCGGGAGGACGCAGATCGGAGGACGGACGGACGCACGCAACGCAAGCCGGAAGAGAGCGCGACCCGACGGAATCACGGACTCGACCGCTGCCGGAGAGAGAGAGAGAGAGAGACTGACCCGATGGCGATCGAGGAGGAGGCGGAGGCGGAGGAGGCGAGGCGACTCTGAAGCCTCGCGGAAGAAGGGAGGAAGTGACACGAGAGAGAGAGAGGAAAAAAGTTGGAGAGAGAGAGAGAAAGTTAAAGAGAAGAGTAGGGAGGAAGTCTAGTTATGTCTGCTGAATTAGGGTTTCGCGTCGGGAGGGGAAGAAGAAGGGGGTGGTGGGGGGCGCGGTGGGGGTGGAGTTTTTAATTAAAAAGAAAAAAAGAAAAAAAGGGGAGAAATTCGGGAGGTGGGGATGTGAATACGATCCTTCCCCAGGCTTGACTTTTTGGGTGCTCGCTCGCTTGCTTGCTCGTTCAGGAGTCTCTGTCACCCTTAGCCGACCCCCACCCCGACCCCCCAATCGCGTCCCGACGCGTGGACCCCCTCCTCCTTCTGCTCCTCCGGGGGAATTTTGCGATTTCGCCATTCCCCATTTTTTCTTTCTTTTTCTCTTTCGGTTTTTGTCCTGTTCCTATCTTTCGTGCCGTGTGGGGACCGGCTTGGCTTTTTGCCTTTTCCTTCTGTCCTCGTTGCTTTTCCTTTTGTCATGTAGACTTTCTGCTTTGTTGAAAAATGGTCGCTTTCGCCGATGCTTTCCTTCCCACCTTCGTCCTTTCCCTTTGATTTCACTTTTCCCGTAATTATGGGCCTCCTTAAAAAATATATATATATATATATATATATCGAAAAAGAAAGGACGGAATAATTGACGCGGAAATTGGGGCCCGCTGGGGACCCGGACCTATCATGTAAATTTCATGTGACGTTCGTGCGTCTCTTTAATCGTTGTACCATATGAATTTCACATTAGATTTCTTTAAATAATCATCCAATTAGACGAGACTAGACTGATCGAGTGGATATTGACTTTGGAGATTTTTAAAAAAATGGTTTGCCATGTTCTTATCAAGCAGAAATGTGTTCAATGTATTTACTTTATATGATCGCTAGATATGCAATAAGTATTGCAACGATATTATTGTTCATTTTATAGATTAGCCAAATCGCAATTCCCATTTGTATTGGCGTATATCGCAAATAGTCAAATATGACACCTACGAGTATATAATTTGGTATCTTAGCATACTTATTTAGATATGTTCGGAGACATTATGACTAGGGGTGTGCATGGTCCGGGCGGGCGGTTCCCGACCTAGAACCAGGAACCGTCCACTAAGGACCGGTTCCAAAAAATTGGAACCAGGATCCACACGTTTGTTGCATGGATCCACCCGGGAACCGGACCGTCGATCCGGTCCGGTTCCTTGGTGGATCCATGGAACCGATCTTGATGTGAAAAATTTTTGATTTTCAACATAGAATGATTACGTGACATCAAAGCAAGCCAAAGAAAGAAAAATCAAATTTAAGTACGTGGAACAAAGATTCATTTGTTGTAATTATAAATGTATCATGTAGATAAAAAAAACAAGAACACATGGAATGCAACATTCTCCCATTTTCTACTTGCAAATAATCATAAATGGTTAAATTTTTTTGACCAAAAGTAAAGGTTTCCTAAAGAATGAGATGAGATGTATGGTTTCTTTTAGTAATTTTTTTTCTAATATTAAAAAGGTTCCGGTCCGGTCCAGGTGGGTGGGCGAGCGGATCCGCCCATGGAACCGGGAACTGGACCGGTTCCCTCAAGACCCGCCGATTCCGGGCGGTTCCGGTCCGATTCCGGGTGGATCCCGAGTATTTTGCACCCCCTAATTATGACTAGTCATGCGATATTAATAAAGGTGGGGTAGTTCTTGATCACAATAGCCAAAAAAGAAAGGTCAACACCACTTCCACTCTATATATAACTAAGTATATACACTAAAAAAGAAAAGCAGAATAATGGCCCTCAATCATTCAATTACAAAGTGATGGTCCCATTCTTTTTCTTTTCTTTATAGATTAAGCATTTCACTTTTTTGTTTCTTCTTGTATTAAAGGATTTTGCTAGTGTATTCATAAATATTCCTATAACATTCTACCTATTCAGTGTAAAAGTATCTCACCGGTAATAAATAAAAAGATAAATTATTTAATACGGGAAAAAGTTCAAAATTTTTATTATCATTCTTTTTATAATAATTTACTAGTTCTTCATCTTGTCCCAAAAGCTCACTTTCTTGGTTTGCCGTGTTCTTATTGAGCAGAGACGTGTTCAATATATTTACTTTATACGATCTCTAGATATATAATAAATATTGCAACGATATTATTGTTCATTTTATAAATTAGTCAAATCACAATTCCTGTTTGTATTGGTATATATCACAAATAGTCAAATATGGCACCTACAAGTATATATGTCGGTATCTTAGGACGCGCATGACAAAATTTCTGAAACGAAAATCAATTTCTATTCCACGAACGAGTTTTCGAACAAAGAAACGCGTTTAATAACAATTCAAAATTTATATTTCTAAAATAAAAATTCATTTGATAACATAATAAAATTTCTATCTTTAGGAGCAGTAATGACAGCGTTTGATGGCCGAAGTCCGACATCCGATGACTGGCATCCGGCATCCACAAGTGGCAAGTGGGCGACAAACGGTGACAAAGTGAACGATAAGAAAAATTTTGATTTCTCATTTCTGTTCCAAGAATAAAAAGGCTAAAAAATTTAACTTTTGATTTTTGCTCCAATTTTATTTCTTGAATAGAAACCTGTTCAATAAATTGAAAAATGAAATTATGTTACCAAGCAAATTTCTATTCCAAACGTGTTCCAGGGAACTAAAAAAAAGAGAAATATAGAAACATAAATATTGTCATGCACAACCTTAGCATACTTATTCGGATATGCTTGGAGACATTATGACTAATCATGTGATATTAATAAAGGTAGGGTAGTTCTTGATCACAATAGCGAAAAAAGAAAGGTCAGCAGTATTTCAACTATATATAACTAGATATATACACTAAAAAGGAAAAATGAAATGGCCCTCAATCATTCAATTGCAAAGTGATGGTCCCATTCATTTTTTTTCTCTATAGAGTAAGCATTTCGCTTTTTTGTTTATTCATGTATTAAAGGATTTTGCTAGTGACCCACCTTGTTGGTGGCAGAGATGGTGGAGTTGCATGCTGGCCACTCACAAGGCCAGAGTTCAACTCCCCACCTTGTATTTATGCAACCGAAGTACGGTGCCGTGGGAGGTAGGGCCCTACGTTAGTGTCGCTCCGGGTTTACGTCGCTGGTTTCCGGCTGTACAACGATTCTTGGATTAAAAAAAAAAAAAGAAGGATTTTGCTAGTGTATTCATAAATATTCCTATAGCATTCTACCTATTATGTGTAAAAGCATCTCACCAGTGATAAATAAAAAGTATTGTGTGAATTTCACGTGACGATCGTGCCTTTCTAATCGTTGTTGTATCGTATGAATTTCACATAAGATTTCTTTAAATAATCATCCAATTAGATGAGATTATACTGATCGAGTGGATATTGAATCTCAAGATTTAAAAAAATGGTTTGCCGTGTTCTTATTGAGTAGAGATGTGTTCAATGTATTTACTTTATATGATCGCTAGATATGCAGTAAGCATTGCAACGATACTATTGTTCATTTTATAAATTAGTCAAATCACAATTCTTGTTTGTATTGGCATATATCGCAAATAGTCAAATATGACGCCTACGAATATATACATCGGTATCTTGGCATGCTTATTTGGATATGCTCGGAGACATTATGACTAGTCATGCGATATTAATAAAGGTAGGGTAGGTGTTTTTTTTTTATAAGGGAATAAAGGTAGGGTAGTTCTGGATCACAATAGCCAAAAAAAAGAAAGGTCAACACTATTTCTACTCTATGTACAACTAAGTATATACACTAAAAAAGAAAAGCAAAATGGCCCTCAATCATTCAATTGCAAAGTGATGGTCCCATTCTTTTTTCTTTTCTCTATAGATTAAGCATTTCGCTTTTTTGTTTCTTCATGTATTAAAGGATTTTGCTAGTATATTCATAAATATACCTATAGGCTATAACATTCTACCTATTCTGTGTAAAAGTATCTCACCAGTGATAAATAAAAAGATAAATTCTTTAATACGGGAAAAACTTCAAAATTTTTATTATCATTCTTTTTATAATAATTTATTAGTTCTTCATCTTGTCCCAAAGGCTCACTTTCTTGGTTTGTTGTGTTCTTATTGAGCAAAGATGTGTTCAATATATTTACTTTATATGATTGTTAGATATACAGTAAGTATTGCAGTGATATTATTGTTCATTTTATAAATTAGTCAAATCGCAATTCCCGTTTGTATTGGTATATATCGCAAATAGTCAAATATGACGCCCGCGAGTACATACATCATTATCTCGGCATACTTGTTCAAATATGCTTGGAGAAATTATGACTAGTCATGCGATATTGATAAAGGTAGGGTAGTTCCCGATCACAATAGCCAAAAAAGAAAGCTCAACACTATTTCTACTCTATATGTTACTAAATGTATGCACTAAAGAAAAACAAAATGACCCTCTATCATTCAATTGCAAAAAGTGATGTTCCCATTCTTATTTTTTTCCTGTGTAGAGTAAACATTTCGCTTTTTTGTTTCTTCCTATGTTAAAGGATTTTGTTAGCGTATTCATAACAATAACATTTTACATATCCTGTGTAAAAGTATCTCACTAGTGATGAATAAAAAGATAAATTCTCTAATACGGGAAAAACTTCAAAATCTTTTTTTATCATTTCTTTTATAATAATTTATTAGTTCTTCATCTCGTCCCAAAGGCTCGCTTTCTTGGTGAATTTTTTATTTTGAATATATTGGTCTAAAATATATTTCAAGTCTCTTTACTAACTATATTAAAAAAATATATATCTTTTATGTTTACGAAGCATGTAAGTCATTATAGAAAAATCTAGGAATACACTAAAAATAACGCACATTAAACATTTTTTATTTTATGTAATGTTTTGATTTAATTAAATTTTATCTTTAAAGTTCTATATTAGGGATTTTTTTTTTGTCAGTCCTACTCTATACTTATTCTACACTCACTCTCAGACTTTTGCCCTGCCTCTTGCAGGGCGTGGGAGTCGAAACCCACTCATGAAACTTTATTTTAATTGTGATTTTATTTTGGAAAATTTTCAAAGAAAATTCATACACACACAAAAGACCAATAAAGAGGGGATTTGATAGTGATATGCACAATGAAAGCAAAAATTATCCATGTTAAATTATTTCTGGACTCCACTGAACAATTTGCCCATAGATTTGATTGACAACGTCAAAAGGAATTGGGTTCCTTGGAAAATTTTCCTTTCGACAAAATTAATCTGAAAAATTTTAAATAAAGGCCCAAAGTACATTCGTTCTCTTAAATAAGAGCTTGAAGTGGATCTAATTCAAAGAAGATCCCGAAGAGACTATGTCTATTTTAAATGAAGGCCTAATTTTCTAGCTGGCCAATGGCATTTTAGTTATTTACCTTTCTTCATCGGTGATTAGTCAATTACCTGTGATGTCGGAAGGGCTAGGCGAGAGTTGCCCTCAATGGTGCTGATGAGGTGACCTCTACCCTTCTCAAGAGGCCACCCTCGCTCGTAATCGACTAGCCCTTACCAGCAATGGGCAAATGGTGGTCAAGCCTTCACCGACCCTTACCAACGACTAGTAAAGGTCACCAAGCCCTCATCAACGGCCGTTGGCCATTGTCAGAAAGAAAAAAAAAAAAAAGAAAATAATGGAGAATAATACAAAATTAAAATTGTCATTATACGAAAATGCCATTGACCGATCAGAATATTTATCGGCAACCAGTAAGGTCAAATCCATATCTAAAACAACCATGATCATTTCGGGTTTTTATTTAAAACAACCATGACCACTTCAAGCTTTTAATTCAAATGAGTTGCATTTCGAGCATTTATTTAAGAAACCAATAGTATTTCAAGTCCTTATTCAGAATTTTCCCAAACTAATTTTTATGGAAGTAAAATCTAACAAGTAAAAAAATAGTGCATTATATATACATGGAAATTTTGTCTTTTTGGTAAATAAATCTCACATGGAAATACAAAATTTTTAAAGAGGGAAAATAAATAAAGTTGAGAACACGATTTTAAATTGCAATTAAATGAACAAGGGTGGAAATAGCATTGCCCAATAGAAGTTAGTAATCTTTCAATTTTGTCACCGTGGTGTAATATCATAGTCGAACTCAAATGCACGCGTTCACATTGGGCAATTAGTAATCCTCTTTCAATTTTGCCACCGTGGTGTAACATCAAACTCAAATGCGTGTGTTCACATTGGGGCAATTAGTAATCCTCTTTCAATGTTGCCACCGTGGTGTGATGCATTTGTTCACACTACCATTTTAAGAACAAGAGTCGACCAATATTGGAATCGGCGGCGCAGCGAAAGCGGATTGTAATTTTGCAATTATATCATGAGTTATAGAAATCGATAGAAATAAAGAGATGAATAATAAAATGACACCATAAATTTACGTTGTTCGGTCCGAATGTCGGAACCTATATCCACAGGGAGAGTCAGCAAAATAATCCACTATAAATCGGAGAATTACAATATTACAATCACTCATACATTCAAGTGTTTCCCAGCCCTACTTTATATCTAATACCCACAGTATTTAACAACTCAATCCGATGGATTCGACTCCGCACAAACCTCTATGAGCTCATGCCTCTTACTCTCTCGAGCTCTTTTCTCTCACTGCAACTTCGTCCTTAGAAGCTCTCTCTCCTTTTTATTGGTGGCAAGGAAGGAAATAAAATAAAATTGTACTCCATAAATGTCAACACAGCGCCGACCTTCAAAGAATGTGCCTCCATGCAATTAATGATGGCTTATGAGCGTATGACCATGCACAAGGAGAATAGCTTATGCCTTCCCTCTTTCTTTATCAATAAAAAGACAAAAGAAGTCCACAAAAGATGATCAAGAACATGACCAAGAGTAGAGAGAGGATTCGACGCCTACAAGATAGGCTTCAGAAGCAGAAGCAGCAAGTGCTTACCAATTTCTATGGGCATACATGCATATGGCCATGTGCACGCATTTAATGAGGTTGAAGAAATTGGAGGAGGATCAACTCTCCAACTAATTTCATAATGATAAATGAGAAGGGCTACAAAATTCAACACGTGGACCGTGGCCTTCATTTCCAACGTGAAGCTCATATCTAGGGCTAGATCCTTTTTGGTTCCTATCACGCGCCTTTTTTTTTTTTAATTAAATGCTCCACGGACGTGCTTTCTCGTTTCAGCATGTAAATATTTTATGCATATCATGTATCATATATGGATTCAAACTCGAGACATAATTTAATAATCAATTCATCAGCTCAAATTAGTAACCTAGGAGCATGAAGACAACAAAACAACTACCCCGGGTTATGCTGCTCCGTGCCCTCTTGCCTTGTTGCTGCAACTTGGTTCAATTTTACCAATCTTATCATCCAATTACCTCCGCTCCAATGTCATCGGTATGCATCTATCAACACTAGTAAACGTGCCAATGGACACTTCACAGATCACCTCAATAATTTGATGGGTCTTGTACTACATATCACGTGCAGCTATTTCAATCATAACATGACAAAATCAATTAACTAATTAATTAATGGACCATCGGACTTATTACTATTCAGACATGCTTTATTTATTTATTGGAGGGTGGTGCCTTGCATTAGTAAGATGCGTCAATGGACACCTAATCAACCACGTCTAGAATTCGATGGGTCTTGTGCTACACATAACGTGCAAACTAGCGTCTATCTCAGCCCATGACTTGACAAGATGAAGTAGGTAACGTGATTAACGGGTTTGACCAGGTTTGCTAATATCCAACCCCTTTTTTAAGGGAATTTTGGATGCGTTCCTTTGATTGGAGGGATGGCATATCAATGGATACTTCATCAATTCCGCGCTACGCATCATTTGCAAATTCGCATACATCTCAATTATAACTTGACCAAATCAAGTAACTATTGGATCAACGGGCCCGATTGGTCATATGTTTCTGAGGCAATTCTAGACTTTAACACTGCGGTATATCAATGGACACTTCATTAATCCCGCGCTACGCATCACTTGCAAATTCGCATACATCTCAATTATAACTTGACCAAATCAAGTAACTATTGGATCAACGGGCCCGATTGGTCCGGCTAATATTCAGATATGTTTCTGAGGCAATTCTGGACTTTAACACTGCCTTTCCGTACAATCGATGGGTCATTGCGCATGGCCGGCGTCTCTGCCGTCATCGTCGGCTTGTCCTTGCGCCTTGGACGGAGCAAGCACGTACGGAGTTAGTTCTGTTCCTGGGCCGGTGAAGGTGTCTCAACAAAGGCCCGAGAAGAGCCACAGATCTGGGCCCAAAACAATCCGGGCCCGATCGAGTCCAAAAATTTGCTTGGGCCCATTATTCAAAGGTTCCTGGGCCGTGCTATACTTGGGCCAGTTCGGCCCAGTGGCCATCCCTAAGGCCGGGTAGTAAATCACCGACGAGAATCGTAAAGGCCGATCGAGGGGCAGTTCCGTAAAACCAGAAGCGCGCGCGTAGATTTTTTGCCATCGGGGACGCGATTTTGGCCCCACCAATGCGACGCCGTTGGCTGGCCATATATAATGACCGGACGGGGCCGGGTGGATAGGCACTTCTCAGTCAGGAGCGAACGGCAGAAATTAGGGTTTTTGAATCGCGCTTCGCCGGAGAGAGCTCGGAGCCCCCTGCAGGTTCGTGTCCGTCTCCCGTTCGAATTCTCGATCTAGGTCGCGTTCGATGCATCTAGGGCTCCGTCCGGTCCTTCGAGTCGCGGACTGTTCGATTGAATCGGCGGATCTGAGAAAACTTCCAGCGCATGCATTCTTGTTTCGCCGTCGGAGGATCTTTTTCGTCGGTTCGATGCGTCCCGCGCTGCTCGAGGTTGTCTGGGTAGGATCGAGTTTACTGTGATCGTAGTCATCCGGTCCTTCTTCAATTCCTTCGGTACCTTCCGGTTAGGAGGTTTTCTGTGGCATATCGGCGGAATAAACTCAATTTGTTCTGGAGGCTGTTAAAAGGTCGGGAAACGGGCTCGTTTGTCGCGACACGGTGGAGGAACTTTCGATTGTTGAGTCGGTGTGATGGGATTCGGGTTTTCTGTCCGCTGGAACGGCGTGTCCTTAATCTTGATTTGCTAATGAGCGCCTGGGGTGCGCCCGAATTACTGAAGTTGGTGCCTTTTGATTTAGCTTTTGTGTCGATCGGAGTGGTTTTTTTTTCCATAATCTTGATTTCTTATCGAGCGCTTGGTGTGCGCGGACCACTGAAGTTGGTGCCTTTTGTGTTTCGTAAATTTGATTTGCTTAGAGGCTCAATTAACGAACTTTTTGTCTCGATTGTCTCAATTCTGGTTGATTTCGATGTTGGTGCAGCTGAAATGCGCTTTGAGTTCGGTTGATGCAGGGATTACATGGTGATTAACCCTTTTGCCAAATTGCAGGAAATATGCCTCGCTATGATGACCGCCGCAGCAATACGCGACTCTATGTAGGTCACCTGTCTTCGCGAACAAAGACACGTGACTTGGAGGATCTCTTTGCTAGATATGGAAGGTATCCAGTTGAAGTTTAATCTAGTAATCATCCTTGTAATGTGTGTCTAGATTTATATTCATTTCCATCGAGCATATGAAGTCTGAAGTTTTAGTGTTATTGAACCATGATTCCTGGTTTTTTGTTCATTGAACTTGGTAAGTTCACATGGTGGAATTTATTTCTGTATTATTAGTGGTTGTTTGAGTAGGATCTTTGTGGTGGAAGTACATAGGGACCTTAAAGCTTTTGGCCAATCCCTTTAATGTTCTTGACCTGTATTTTTTACTCTATTTTCTCTGCAAGAGTGTTCCACGCCTCGGCCTGTCCATGTGGTTAACTTGGATGATCTTGTTGAAGGTTTCTTTCTGTCGTAAGAGGACACCCTTGGTGGACTGGCCAGTGTTTATAGTATTTATGCATATATTAGTGGAAATGGCAAGATTCCAAAGTGGTGTTTTGTTAACCTTTGAGGGGCGAAGTATCAAACCTTCCTGATATCCTGATGGCCTTACTGTTTGTGGCAAACCGTTTACGCAGAATTCGTGCTGTGGATATGAAGCGAGACTACGCCTTTGTTGTACGTTCTTTCTTACCCATTCTTATAAGTTACAACTGTCTTCTAGGTGTTTCGCAGAAAGGCCAGAACTACTTTTTGGGAAGTATATTTAATGTATGCCTTCACGAAATGATAAAATGCAAAATGTGTCTATGTTTTGCTTGTTCTCTTTGATGAAAAATTACAGGAGTTCAGTGATCCTCGGGATGCTGATGATGCAAGATATAGCTTGGATGGAAGAGATTTTAAAGGAAGCCGTATTATCGTGGAATTCTCGAAGGGGGTGAGTGATTGGGTAAACATTCTCGGCTTCTTTATGTGCTGCTCAATTTCTTGCTGTGCTTTAATTTTTTGCTCTCATCTATTGGATTTCTAGGATGAGCTGCTTGTACTTTAAAATGGTAGATTAACTTATTGTAACTTTTCTTGGGATATTTTACCCTTTCATGTTGAAGGAAAAAAACTATCAAATTAATTTCACTTTGCCCTTTGTCTCAGATCAGTCACACCCATCCCTTGGTTGGCTGATGTTCTGTCACTCTGCTTTTTTGAAAATTTCTGCTTTATGCACAGTGGGAAGTGAGTCGTTCTTTTTTGTTTTTTTTTTTTTTTTTTTTTTGGGGGGGGTAGGGTAGGGGTTGTGGGGGTTGTCCCATCTGCCTGCTTTGTTTTGACGATCCTGGTTTACTTTATGTTTTGCCTTGTCCATTGAATTATGATATTACTGCACCTTTAGCACTGGTAATGAGGGAGTGGAATTAGCTTGTTCTTAAGGGGAGTAATTGCTCATCTTCACATGCAGACACCACGTGCTCCTGGAGGATCTCGTGATTATATGGGTAGGGGTCCTCCTCCTGGTTCTGGGCGCTGTTTTAATTGTGGAATTGATGGCCATTGGGCTCGAGATTGCAAAGCTGGGGACTGGAAGAATAAATGCTATCGATGTGGGGAAAGGGGCCATATAGAAAGAAATTGTCAGAACAGTCCAAGGAAATTAAGGTACTCGTGATGTTCTCATTTGGTGCTAATGATGTTTGGTGAAATAAAGGTACTTGCTTACATGGCTCCTTCTTGTTTTTTGTGTAGACGTGAGGATTACTCACGGTCACCTAGTCCTCGCCGTGGTCGGAGTAGGAGCCGAAGTTACAGCCGCAGTCGTAGTTACAGGTCTGTTCATTGCCCTCTTTATCTGTCTTTTGTAATTCACCTTTCTTGGAGATACCTGTAGAAGAGTAGGTGTAGACCATAATGATATGAAGTATGACACTTTGATCGTTTCACCCTATTTTGCTCGCGCGGAATTTCCTTGTTTATCAGCATTACATCTTGATTTGCTAGGGTCGACTTTTCTTAATTTGTTAAAAAGGAGTTGATCATAGTCGTTAGCATGCTGCATGCTCATTCCCTGCTGCAGGCACAGGATGTGTAGTGTAGGTCTCCTTGTGTTTAGCTGGCAAGGTTGCAGGCTATTTACTTGGCCTCAAGACTTTCACTACTGTTTAGTTTTAAAGGAGATAATTCCCTCTTTCGAATTCATTGCTTGTATTATGCTTTAAGCTTAGCTCCTACCATTTAAACAGACACTGCTGAGATGAAGGTTGCAGGCTATCTATTAAGGTTTGCCTGCATGCAAATGGGACATGCAGTGTGCCTGACTGCATGCCATGTTAAAGAATTTGCTCTTTCTTGAGCTAGTTAGTTGATTAAGATAAACTTGCACTTTTCACATTAAGATGTAGGTGGATTCTGTTGAATATTGTGGTTACGTGATTAGTGTCAATTTTTCTAGTAGGTCAATCTCTCCGGTAAAGAGGGAGCGAAGTTTTGATGATGTTGAAAGAAGGCCAAGGAGCCCCATTGGTAGTCGGAGCCCTAAGCGGGGAAGGAGTCCTATCGGTAGTCGCAGCCCCAAGCGGGGACGGAGCCCAATCGCTAGTCGGAGCCCTAAGCGGGGAAGGAGCCCACCATCCAGAGCAAGAGATTACAGCCCAGCTGCTGATGAGAGAAGCCCCCAGAGAGCCAAAGTTGATCAATCTCCCGAAGATAAGAAATATGCTAATGGGTCGGATTATAGCAACAGTCCCAGGAGGAAAAGCATGAGCCCTGTCAATGATGCTGAAGCTGATGGCCCAAGAAACTACAGGAGCCCTGCTGAGGAGAATGGCCGCAGTCGCAGCCCCAGCCCCATGCCTAGGGACGAAGAGGCAATGGCTGAAGATGATGATAATCGCGATTCTCCGAGAGGCAGTGAGTGAGCATCGCCTGTGTGATGTGCGACATCCGCTAGTAATTTCTGGTCTTGTATGGATAGAACTTATGGTGGAGTTCCGCTGCTTGCTTAGATTTTACCGACAACATTCATAATTTGCCTTAAGCTTTTCTTTTTTGTTTTTCTTTCCGGAAGGGCCTCCGTATTTATCAGGGATATGATTTGGGTTTAGACCTTAAAAATATTTTGTAACGCTCTTTTGTTTTCTCATGTGTTCTGGATGGATCTTCCGTAGTTTCTCTCTGGTATCTTTGTTGCTGTTGATGCGGGCGCGCATGTGCATATGCATTTGTAAAGTCTTATCGAAGTGGCTTCTTAGAAAGAGCTGAGCGCGTGTTGCCGTGTGAATGGGGACATTCGCCTGTCAATCGTCATGGAAGTTATTCCAACGACAATGGTTCAGTCGTGTAGAGACTTTTTCCATTGGCTACTTTGCTAGTGATGGTCCCAGGTGGAGTAGGTTTAAGGATGGATCCCTTTCTCGTAAAAAGGTGGACGCTCCTGCCTACTTTACTGCCGATGGAGATTTGTCCATTGCTCTAAAGCTTTTCAGACGTCTGCATCTCTTATTAAAATCGGGTATAATAGGGCAACGTACGTGGGCGAGTTAAGTTAGATTATCTTTTGCGAGTACCGATAATCTGGACCTACATTGGCAGACATGTTAATGAGCCTTTCATCATTGTTATTCATTCCTTTTAGGGTTAATACCTTGAAAAATCCCAAACTGGTACACTTGTGATAAATTTACCCCAAACTATTTTTTTGACCATGAAAAACCCCAAACCCAGACACACCTATGACAAATTTACCCCGACTAACTATAAAAAACCTAGACTGGTATATTTATGACAAATTTACCCCAAACTAATTTATTCGACAAAAAAAAATCCCAAACCTGGTAAATTTGTGATTAATATACCCCGCTAAATTAGATTAATACCACAAAAATCACAAAAATTGTAAACTGTGACAAATAGAGTGTAAAATCCCAAATTGGTATATCAGTCAATTGTCACGTGTCATTTAACTTTATAATTTAATAAGAAAATTTAACTAAAACTAACGAGAGGGTAAATTTGTCACAAGTGTACCGGCTTAGGGTAAATTTGTCAAAGATATACGAGTTTGGGGTTTTTGGTGGTTAAAAAAATAGTTTGGGGTAGATTTGTCACAAGTGTACCAGTTTGGGATTTTTCAGGGTATTAACCCTTCCTTTTATGCTAAAAGCAGGAAAAACAAAAATTCAAGCAATGAGAAGGGGGAGGCCTTTTTCCCCCGCCCAGTTGCAGTTAGCGCAATTTATATGTAGTTTACGCTATGAACATAGATCTTTTGTAAAATTGCCGCGCCTCTTCCTCGGGCTAAGCATTGAAAATCTGTTTAATCTCTCCCGTCGGTGAGCTAGATTCGAGCCTTTTCACGAATGGTTTGAAGTCGCAATGCACAAGCTCAAGCATGAACTTTTGTGATGGAGTCGGCAAATTTGTTTTTTTTGTTTTTTGCTTTTGGGCATTTCTCGTTGATGAGAAGTTTTGCAGGATCACCGGAGGCAAAGCAGCTTTGAGAGGTTAAGTGTTCGTTTATATATATGTACGAGTCTGCAACATATTCCGTCCTTGAAATCTTAAAGTCTGCCGTAGAAAATAAGTCGCGAAGCCCGTGCTTGCCATTTTGTGCAGGGAGCTTTACTCGAAACCTGTGAATGAGAGTGATATGCGTCCATCGGTGGGAATTAGTTGAGTCAAAGACTCAATTGTGCCGTGTTGATGAGAAAACTGAAAAGCCAATCGGTTAGATTGCATACGTGAAAGTTTGTAATAAAATTCATGCGCGCATGCCATTAAAAAAAAATATATAATAAACATAGGTAAATGATGTTTTAAAAAAAATGATCTTTTTTTGACCAAAAAAAATGTTACTGTTAATGAGTGTCCAAGGCATTGATTAACCATAATTAATGAAGAAAAAATTTCAGTTTAATAAATTAATTGCAGATCATGACAAAGACATCTATTTGAATTTTTTTTTTTTTATTTGGTTGTTCAGCAAACGGCCCCTTGGATATAGCTCAATATACTTTCGAAAAAATCCACTAATATTGTCAACCAAAAATACTGCCAATATATCAAGAATTCTCAATACAAGCTTCTCCCTCACCAGTTTTCTTCTAAAATTCGGAATTGAAGGGAAAAAGAAAAGGGTTATAAGCTTGGAAAAACCTCGCCAAATTAATGTCAAACCGCCACTCATGATTCTAAAACAAATTTAAAGCCTAATAATCTCCCCTTTTCATTCTGTCCGTGCGCATACATACATAATACTCGCTTCTCTTGTCAACTCCGTTGAAAAAGAAGACGGAAGAAAAAAGACAAAACGAAGGGGGGCGGCGGGGGGGAACATCCTAAAATTCCGTGCACCCTCCCTCTCCCGATCCCTCCCCTTCAAAAGCCCGCTCCTCCCCCTTCCCCCCCGCAACATCCGCGTCCTCGAAATTTAAAAAAGCCCCGCCCTCCTGACCAAACTGCCCTCCGTCCCCACGCGAAACCACAGAGCGAGCCAGGCCACGGTCCACTGGTCCAGCAGCAGCAAGCAGCAGCCTCCTCGTTCCTCCATCTCCTCTCTCCACACTGCCAGCCATCATTACTCCGTTCACTAAATTCTGTCCGCCGAAAAGCCCCAAATCCCACCCGCCCTCCCCATCGCTTCCCCCTTTCTCTCTTTCTTAAAAGCACAATCATCGCTCTCCACTCGATCGCCACCTCGCATTCATTTCGGCGCCCCCCGCTCCTCGCCGGCCCCTGGCTCTGACTCGGTAACGAACGCCAACTCCTCCTCCTCTTCTTGTTTTGTCAGTGTCCGGCTCGCGCCGGTTGATTTCACGGCGCGCTGAAATCTCGCAGCCTGGATCGCACTGGATTTTTTTTTCCTTTCCTTTTTTTTGTCTTTTCAAATTTCGAACGATTTTTTTTTTTTTTTTTTTTTTGGGGGGGTTGTCTTTAGGGGGTCTATCCGAAGCGTTTGCGTTTTTAGTTGCTCGTATGGTAAGTTCGTAACGTCTACTTCTTTTGGGTCCAGATTCTTTTTGCCTTCCGTCCTGCTGCTCCGCCTTTCTTCCAGTCTCAGAATTCCAGTCCAAATTTGGCGAAGCGCTCGAGAGGGAGGCGGCGCCCGGTTTTTCGACCGTTGGGAGGGGGAGACGATCGGAGTCGTGAGGCGCGTGCGTCGCGCTCGGTGAGTTTTTCAGTTTCTTCTACTCCTTGATTTTTTTTTTTCTTTTTTGTTTGGAAAATCCGTGGGCGTGGTGTTCTCTGCTCTTCTCATTTCGGTTGGAGTTCTGTGCTTCTTCTTCTTCCGCTGCCGCTACTGCTGGATTTCGTCGGCCGTCGGGGCTTGTGATTGTCCGTTGATTCCGCCTTTTCCTCCTCATTTCTCACTGCCTGATTTGGTTCGCTCTGATTTTTCTCGATCGAATTGTATGGCCGGCTTTATGCAGTGTCGATTCTCGGGATTGTTTCGCTCTGTTTACGGGGATTTCGCGTGCTCCGGTTCCGTCGATTTTAGCTAGATGCATTTTGATTCGATGCCTCGTGTGTTCTCCTCGCTGATCGTCTCTCTGCTCGGCGTGCCTGTGCCCTTGGGGTTCTAGGGTTTAGGGAAACTGTTGAGAGTCATTATTACGGTTGCTTCCGTCTTTGAAACCCGGGTTGATCGTTGGATCCTCGGAAGAGGAGTAGATCGGAAGCCCTGACACTCCCGTTGCTGAAAACTTCTTGTTAATTTGCCTCTTGAATTTTAAATTGCTGACTGTAACTTTTTTTCTAATTTTTAATCCCCGAACGTTCTTGCTGCTTTCCCTTTCCCATAATTTTTTAAAGTCTAAACTAGTCGTTGGGATACCTGGGCATTCTATCTTATCAGATAGCTACTATTAAACTCTAAAAGATGTGGGGAGTCTGCTTTACTAAGATGTTTGGGGAGGTGAATCAGTCGAGGTGCGTGAAAGCTGGTGCAGACGCCACCCGATGGCTAAATAAACTCTAATTTGTTGAAATTTTCTATTTCAACATTGCTGTCTAATGAAATATAACTTACCATTTGATTTTTTAAACATTCATTTGATTATTCAACTTTATAGTGCGGGACGGGGTAATTAATATAACCCTTTATGTGTCTCCTTTTGGTGTGCCTTATTCTATGCTTGTTTATCAGCGGGATTATTAGAGTGAGCTGATTGTCAGATTCAACATGTGGCCTGAAATTATTTCTCAGTCATTCTGAAAAGTGAGCGATGCAGTTTGATTCTTCTAACTGATAATGGGAATCTTTTTGGTCTCGACTTAGATCTAGGATCTTGAAATTTTTCTATATTTAATTTATGTAAGTGACTCGAATAATAAGTGCAGACTGTCATCCTTTTTAATGCAGTTGCATATTTTTAAATATCTCAGGTGCCTCTCATGATTATCTTCATGCTAGGTGCATCCTATGTTTCTCTACAATGCTTTATTTATTTCTCTCTTAGACTGTTATTTGCTGCACGCAAGCTCCTCATTTCTCATAGCATCTTATGATTAGCAGAATAATGGTTTGTTATGTTGTCTTCCAGGTTCCCTGAGCCTTGAGTCATTGCAACGGTTAGGACGAGGTTGTTATCATATGCCAAGATCCTTAATGAGCCAGCTTGACGCTTCCTATTAAAGATTTGCAGATGAAAAAGCTTTTCTTTTTCCGCTCATCTGGTTCTGGCAGTGCTAATAGTGTTGGGAATTCTCCACCGTCGACGGATAAGACATGTTACCCCCCGTTTGACAACAGGTTGACTGATCAAGTTGGAGAGAAGCATGTGAATAATTTACGAAGCCCTAGACGTCTGTTCACCAAATCTCGAAATCAAGCATCCGACAGTCAAAGCTCAAGTACTTGTTCAGGTTCACGACTTAGGAAGAGCCGCTCTTTATCTTCTGCTAACTTCCTTGCAGAAGCTTTGGAGCGAAAGAACTCATCTTCCTCTTTGAGTGATCAGAGCAGATCTCCTGCTCGACATGAGCATTCTGAATATTCACCTTGGTAAGTGACTTGGTTCATTAAGACTTTGAAGCTAATTTTGGGAACTTATTGTTTAATGATTAATACATCCTTGTTTGCAATGTTCTCTTTTTAATATTTCCAAGAGTCTAATTAAATGGGTTTCCATCAGTCGTCGGACCATTACTCCGGAGAAGCAGTCGTCCAAGCTGAAAGAGTTTGATGAGATGGCTTACAGAAATGGAAATGGGTTCAAGAAGCCAGGTTACGTTGTCTCCTATGATGATGCATCACTCTCTTCTAATTGCTCTAGTAGAGTTTCAAATAAGGTTGTGGACCGCTATATTGATGGTGAGCAGCACCAGGAGAGGAGCAGGCCGAAGAAAACCTTTCAAAAGATACATACTGGTAAGGATGGTGGGAATCGTCCCCCACGTGTTCAGTATACAGCTCCCACGTCACCAACTGATAGTGTGAAATGTAAGCCAAGGGCTCAGTCATTTAGAGAAGTTAAAAGTCCTTGCCTTCACTATTCATCTGGAGATTGGGTAGAGAGTGGTTTTGGCCATGAATCCCCTAGAAGGCTTGCTAAGAATGTGATTGAGAGACTCTCCCAAACTACAGTTTTCCCTAAAATAAGTTCAAAGGAGTTCGACCATGATATTCCCATAACAATTGAAGATATCTATGGTGATTCCTTGAATAAATGCTCTAATGGGGAGGTAGTTATTCATGATGACATTCCTTCTCATGAAACTGATGAAACTACCAAAAGGTACCATAGCGAGAATTCCTCTGGTTTCCACATGCCGCATGTCTGCCATATGGAAAAATGTGAACCTTTGTGCACTGATGTAATTGGAGACGACATGGACTTTGAACTGCAAAGTAGGCTTGAGGGAGCACAGCAAAGGGTTGCATTCCTTTCTCAGGAATTTGAACAGGGTCACTTTCTTATTGACATTAGTTTTGATGTGCCAACACTCATCCGGACAGTTAGAAACCTTTCAGAAGACAGAATGAGCTTGGCCGTCGAGGTTTCTGACCTTTTACAATCTAGAATTTCTGACAGGGCTTCTCTCAAAGAAGAACTTAGGCTGGCAAAGATAGACCTCGAATCAAAAACCAGGAGACTGGAAAAGGAGAAGAAGGAGCTGCAGTCGGGTTTGGAGAAGGAACTCGACAGAAGGTCAAGTGACTGGTCATCCAAGCTTGAGAAATTCCAGCTAGAAGAGCAGAGGCTCCGTGATCGTGTTAGAGAGCTAGCAGAGCAGAATGTTTCGCTCCAGAGGGAAGTCTGTTTAATCAGTGAAAAGGAAACAGAGTGCAGAAGTTCGATGAAATATTCAGAACAGAAAGTTAAAGAGCTAATGGAAAAACTGGAGGTACTTAGCACGAATAATCATGAGTTTGAGCAAACAATCTCTGAGTTACAAGAAAAGTACGTAGCAACGAAAGAGAATGGCGAGCTACTTAAAAGAAATTTTCAAGAGAAGGAGAAGGAGTGTAAGGAGTTGCACAAATCAATAGCGAGATTAATGAGAACCTGCAGTGACCAAGAAAAAACAATCGAAGCGCTTCGAGAGGGATTCAGTGATGAATTTGGAAAGCAGCGATCTCTGGAAATGACTGACAAGCACTTGGCGAAATTGAGGACGGAGCAAATCAGACTGACAGGAATTGAATTGGCCTTAAGAAGAGAGTTGGAATCGACTAGACGAGAAAAGGATTATCTTCGACGAGAGAATATCGGCTTGTTAAGCCGCTTGAACTGCAATGGGAAAGATTCTGGCGACTTGATGTTTCAGCTAGACCAGGAAATTTCAGCTCGTCTTTGCTGCTTGCAAAACGAAGCTTTGTCAGCGCTAAATGACAGCTCCCATTTATGTTCAAAGTTACTAGACTTCTTTAAGTTGGAATTCAGCCACAATAATGTGACCAAGCAAGGTGCGGAAGCTATCAAACACAGTCTAGATGAGCAATTTATTGTTGAATCAGACATGAAAGTGCATGGGATCAAGCGTAGAAGTGAAAGCTTAATGAGGAGTCTGCAAGCAATGTCTGGCTTGCTTCATGAGAAGGCGAAACCATTTTCTTTGAAAAATAGACTGGGTGCTGATGCTGAAGGTTCAATGCAGCTAATTGATCAAACTTGCGAGGTAAGTTACTAATCAGTAGTTACTAATCGACAGGCCGATCTGATATTGGTGGACTTTAGATGAAGGCTCATGTATGTGCTGCGATTAGCCTATTTATTGAGCTGGTCTCTCTACCGTTATCTACCCGTGTAAGCATATCTTTCATGGAGCATCTACCGGTAAACCCTAATTCGGAGAAGACATTCTGCCACCTATTTACGTTTATGTGGCCTTTTTCTCCGTGGACGCGTGCATTCATTCTTTTTGCATTCTGTAAGCTTAATCCTTTGTCATTCTTTTCCTTTGTCGAGCGAATTTAGTCCCCTTAAGGGTGTTGTTCTGCAGCAACTTTCATGAAAATCCCTCTGCGGTTCTTGATATTTTCCGAGGTCCATACCCTTTTCCAAACGTTGGTTTATCAGCTTCTGCAGTATGATACTTTCTTCCTTATCGTCCATTTAGTTTGTTCTGATTTGTCCCTTCCCAACGCTTCTTTAACTTCCTTCCTTGTCGGGCATTTAGTTTGTTCTGATTTGTCCCTTCCCAACACATCTTTTACTGCTTTCTGTTGTGGTCTATAAATGACGTTATGCATGTTATTCGCCCACTCATGCTCGATCCACAATGGCGTGTAATAATCCCCAAGATCCGACTTTAGTTTGAACATCCAGTTGGACAGTTTCTATATTAGAGGCGCATTCATTTGAAAGGATTTTGCTATCCTTTGCAACCCAAAACCATTGCTCTACAACTTCCCCATAGAGAGCCCTGATGAATTTTCCTGTTCCTACCACAGGATACTTTGATGTCAGAACTTAAAGCAGAGAGTTTAATGACGAGCTTATTGAGAGAGAAGCTCTACTGTAAAGAGCTGGAAGTTGAGCAGCTCCAAGCCGAAGTTGCAACAGCAGTAAGGAGCGCTGATATCGTCAAATACGAAGTTCAGAACGCATTAGACAATCTTTCCTGCGTTACCCACAAGTTCAAGGACCTGGAACTTCAGGTATTCCACTCGTGTGAACGATCAACGCGTCGGGATTTCATCAGGCCATCGTCTTTGTTTATCACTCCTGAGCATTCGATTTACTTACCCAGAAACTTCTGCATATGAATCTTGAACAGATGCTGAAGAAGGACGAGAAGATGAGCGAGCTCGAGAACGACCTGCAGGACGCTCGGAAGGAGATGGGCGTCATGAGGGGGATACTGCCGAAGGTGACCCAGGAGAGAGACCTGATGTGGGAGGAGGTGAAGCAGTACAGCGAGAAGAACATGCTCCTGAACTCCGAGATCTCCATGCTGAAGAAGAAGATCGACGTCCTCGACGAGGACATACTCATGAAGGAAGGCCAGATCACGATCTTGAAGGACTCGTTAGGCAGCAAGCCGTTCGACCTCCTCGCCAGCCCCGACTTCACCCGGGAGTTCTTGCTCGAGTGATGCGCGATCGTCACGCGGCGACCGCGATTCACACTGTGAATATATATGCTTACATTTTGTTTTTTTCGAATCTTTACACTAGGGATTGGTTTGATTCCAAAGAAATTTGGTACATCTTTCTTTTCTTGCCTGTTGTTGGTTGTGGGAAGTGAACGAAAAGAATGAAGCGATTCTTTTGTTCATTACTACTCAGTTCCGTCTGCAAAGTGAAAACCCTCATAACATTCTTGCAATTTAGTCTAAGCCCGTCTCAATGCAGGAAAACACACATGAGATCATAAAGTGGGAGCAATGACCTTATTCTGTTGACTTTCTCGGTCACGTTGACGGACAAAAGTCACTCTATTGCTCTACTGAAAGAGAAGACAACCTCGTCTTTACATTACAAAGCACGGTGGCTAATCAAATTCCTCCCCGACAGGAAGCGGAGAGGGTGGTTGTGCGGAGGTTTCAAGGGTGCTTGGGCACGGGATCGACTCCGACTGACTGGAGTGTCTCGGCCTTCGGGGGGTGCGCGAAGGCATCCTTCCTGATCGGGTCGGGGACGGCCTCCCCGGGGTTGACGTCCTGCACGTGTGCCACCTTCCTAAAGAAGGATCGGGTCAGGAAGTTCTCCGATTCCTCCACTACCCGCTCCGGCTCCACCACCTCCGGTACCGTCTCCCGCCTCGACTTGTTCACCCGCACTGCCGGCGAGTGCATTATCTGCTGCTTCACCGTGTGCAGCCCCAGGGTTGCCGCCAGCAGTATCATCCCCACTGCCACACATACCGGCACATAGTTTCCCCACGGCTTGCCCGCCCTCTGCTCGGCCCGCCCAACGTCGCGTGGCGCAGACGGAGCATAGGCCTTCAGCTTCGGCGCAGTGGCAGTGGCGTAGGACGCGCCGGCACTGGCGCCCCTCGCGCGGTGCAGCATTGAGTACAAGCGGCTCTGCAAGATGAAAATGTGACGGGTACAGTTCGCTATTCGAGCCGGTCAGAAAAGGAGTGGAAAGAGAGCATTAGAAGAGACCGTGGGCGCGACGTACCGGTGACCGGAAAGCCATGGCAGACGTGCTGGACCGTGCAGCCAGAGATCAGACGGAGTTAATAGTAATTCTAGCTTTCGAATCAGGATTGCGGATATGCTGCAGCAGTTTGCACGGGTTTTGGGTTGATTCGAGTTGAATTTGAAGGGCTGACACGAGTAAAGAGAGAGAGAGAGTTGTGGAGACACGTAGCGCAATGGAGAAGAGCGGGGGTTGACACTTGGCGGTGCTGCAGAGGAGACAGGATCAACGTGGGAGCTTCTCAGAGCGCCACGTCGCCAGTCAGTTGTCGGGGGAAACGACGACAGTTTAATCAGTTCACAACATAAACCGACGCGCGATTTCGTATGATGCATCGCTCGGTAATTATCGGACATCTGACGACTTTCAAACCGTTTGACGACACGCTAATTTTAAGTCATTAGCATTTCGGCAGAAACTGGTTTACGCTGAGCCACGGATTTTTCTCCTTCCCCGAGCGAGAAGAAAAATAAAAAATGCAGGAAAAACACGGGAAAACTACAGATCCAGCCAAACATCATCGCTCACCAATGGACAGAACCACAATGTCAATAGTATGAAATTCATTCAATTCTACCCAGATCACATCAGCAGATTCAGTGCTTCAAACGCCTGGCAGACGTTGCTTTTCATGCACATATGACAAGCGCTGCTCGAGATAAACAGGGATGAAAAACCAGGTACCACGCGAGCCAAAATGATAAAGTACAGTATGTTATTGTCTCTGTTCAATTTCACCGTCGCTCCACCGGATCTCCCGACACGTCACATTGCCTCCGTTTCTGAAGCCAACCGACGCGAAAGTGAATCAATCTCTGAGCAACACGAATCGCACGTGACTCTGGCGAACTTTATTCAGCTTGGGCATGCACGGTAAAGAGAATCACAAGGACGCAGGTCTCCAGAAGTCGAACGGCATCCGATGCTGAAGGAGAGACACAGGCAAACAACAAAGATTAGACATGGAATAAAACCATAAGCAGCAATGCGAGCTTGTTTAGAGAGTACGCTTTCCTATCGTCTCCCGAGCTCGAGACAAGACTAGAGATCGGAATCGATACGGTTGATGATATGCGTTAAGTCATCGCAATTCACAATACAACGAGAGATCAAGCTTTCAGGCATCGTGACTTTTGTGCATGTAGATATGGTGACTAGAGCAGAAAGCACCTTGGCTATTGGCATCTTTGTTCTCACTGAATCGACTAATGATAGGTCAATATCAGCTATTGCAATCCCTGTTGACACACGATCTGAAATAGAGAGCAAAAATGTTACTTTCAACAGGGTTGCAATTGCCCAAAAGTGAAGGAAGAATATTTCTGTGGCTACAATGGAGCATAAATTCGTGCAGATCAGTGTCTATAACAGCATCTCCAGTCCATGCAGACTGACATCGCTAAATATAGTCTTCTCTTTGGTATGCAAGTTAATTTAAAAGAGAGCGATGGTGTAAAAAAGGCCCATATAGCCGATCACAATGAACGAAATAAGGCTAAGCACGTTGCTTTCCTGCTTAGAATTCCCAATAACAGATTAGTCAGAAAAAAGAAGTGGAATTCGTCCTAACCAGGTAGACGACCAACTACGGTGCCCCACGGATCAATGATTAGTGTGTCGCCATAGCTCTCTCTCTTGTCATTATGCTTTCCAGCTTGTGCAGCAGCGATAACCTAATGATGCATCAAGGCAGAGTTTCACAAAACAAAAGACTGACTCAGACAGTGCTTCTGTTTCAGTAGCTTTGCACTAAGTAGAGTAAAACAATTACATACATAGCATTGAGTCTCTATTGCACGAGCACGAAGCAGAATTTCCCAGTGTGCCTGACCCGTTATCTTTGTGAAAGCTGCAGGCACCAAAACAACCTAAAGATGGTAATAGAGATGTCAGATTTAGAAGAACTTACATATGTACATCCAACAAATCAGGCCGCTTGCTACCTGTGCTTCATGTTGGAACCTTAGCTGTTGATAAAGCTCTGGAAATCTCAAATCATAGCAAACTGTCAGCCCCAGACGTCCGACGGGGCTGTCTAGAGCTACTATATCTTTTCCTGTAAGAAATAAAAATTGAACTGGTGAAGAAGTATAGAATCCAGGCATTTATGCAAGAAGTAGCAAGCATGGTTCACCAAAATAGAGAAACAACAATCAAAGACTATACTATATACAGAGAAATAAGACCAATCACTCCTATGATAGTACACCACCAAAGCAGAAGGAGAAATTAAATAAAAGGCTCACTATGTGACAGAAATTAAATGAAAAGAAAGACTAAGGACTGTGGTTTCTAACTTAAACCGCTCTCTAAAAGTAGCATTTGAATAACTGACGTGGCCTTTTCTCTAAGCATAGAAATACCTTTCTTGATGCACAGTAATTTGAACAGAGTAAAGAATCATATCATTTTCTGAATCAGCATAAAGGTGCTTACAGAAGGTGTATAAAATGTAACTCACTATTGTAATGGAATATTACTCATGATCTCATCAGAGCATCCTATAAATATCATCACAAAACCAAAGGTGACGATTGCACAAAGCTACATGCTACTATCCTTGACTTGAACGAGCAAGACAAATATACCTGGTTCTGTGAAGCTGCTCTCTTTGTATGACCTTCCGCCCGGAACATCCACGTCAAACCTTAGGCAAAAGGAAGAGCACACTTTATTTTGTGATTGATGCCAATGCAATGGGCAAATTGTAGCTCAACTAGAAGGAAGCATTCCCATAACAAATGCAGAAATATCCAACAAAAAAAGTCTTGTAAGTGCAAGCAAAATTCAATAGAAAATCACTTTAATTTGAGCTAGCTCTCGTTCTTTCTTATTAAATAATTCACAATGGTCTGCCATTTCCCAATTCAAATGACAAGATAAATTTGGCATCTAGAGAAATGGTTCTGAACAGGCATTGGCCACAAATTGAGTAGACAGATGTTTGATTCTAGATTCATTTGTGTTAGGAATTCATCTGGTCTACAATTGCATCTCTCTCTCTCTCTCTCTCTCTCTCTCTCTCTCTCTCGCGTGCGCACGCGTGCTTGCAGATGCTCCTGCCATAGCCTGTTCATGCTGTCAACAGATGACTGGAAAACATGATCATTGTGCATGCATGTGCACACGTATATGGGGAGGGGGGGAGATGCAAATTCACATTTTCTATGAGTAAGTTAAGAAACCAAAATCACGAGGGTGCACAGTAGGCAAAGACTGCTCAAGACATCTATCATCCTAGGAGCATGTGCATTAGCTGTGTTCAATTATAATCCAGTGACGAAAGTAAAACACAATCTGATCTGGAAGTCTATAATACATTAATGCAATGCAATAGGCAAATAAGTTGAAGGGAACTTATAACATGACATTATATCTAAGGGTGTTGAAGTCGATAACCATACAAGTGTATCTTCCGATAAGTGCTCCTAATGTTACCAGCATCATCAATCACAACATGTGTGTTGCAGATATGCGCCTCCTCTGACCCCTTTTCTTGGAATCCTCCAAGTGACAGCCAGATCTTTGACTCCCTTCAATTGAGAGATCAAGTGAACGCACTTTAGAACACAACAAAATAATAGACGAGCAAATTGAAGCTGTGTCTCCGTGATCCAACAGGAAAAGAGATGTGACAGAACAGCAAAACAACAGAACAGGGTTCGTGACCAAATGGATACTGGAGTTCACATATTCAAGCAACAGAGCATCCACGCCATCCATCACCTTGCAAGAGATTGGTATTGCTGCATGATCGGTCCATCCAACGGTTCCGCAATCTTAACACTGTCCCCATCGTTGGCGCCGATGAAGGAGAAGCTTTCCGGAAAGCAAAGCAATTTAGCCCCCGCAGAAGCCGCTTCCTTTACCAATACCAACCCAATCAACGTAAGAACAAACCACACATGCGACATTAACAGTATAAACCGTAATGGTTGTCCATACGAATCAGCTTTCACGGAAGTTAGCAGAGTCAACCAAACACAACAGCAGCATCAAGCTCACTACAATTCACCACTATCGGGGTAAAAAAAAATTGCTCATAAGCAGAGATAATCATCAAACATCTAATCACCCACCTAAAATTCATTGCCACGACAGTTAAGTTCACATAATTCATAGAAAAAAACGGAACTTTTGACAGCTAGATGAACGAGGAAGCTGAAAAAAGAAATCCTTCAATCCTTCAGCATGATAACCGATCGATAAAGCGTAAATAAGAGTGCAATGAAACGATTAGGAGCCAAGACGCGATAGCAAAAGAGAGGGAAAGAAAAGCGAGAACATGAGAGTTACCTGGACGAGGCGAGAGCAGGTGGCGAAATTGGCAGCGAGGTCGTTGATGGAGGTCATCTGGGCGGCGGCGACTCGGACTGCGCCGGCGGCCATGGCTGAGTCGTCGGCGGCGGCGGCGGCGCGTGATACCGGGGACCAAGAGCGCGGCTGGGGAGAGGGGATGGCGAGGTGGGTCGACGCTGTAATTGGTCGGAGAAGAAGAGTGGTCGCGGGCTGGAAGGAGAGACAAAGTGGCATCGTTTGTTTCGTACCGGACTCTCAAGCTGCCACCATAAATTTTTGTCTTTGTCTGACCCTTTTTTTTTTTGGGGTTTTTTTTTTTTTCTTTTTTGGCTTGAAGTTGTTGGATATTTAGAAAATATAAAAAGAAGAAGAAGAAGAAAACCTGCATTTTGCATCATTTTGTTAAGTATCCCATAATAATTCATGTATAAAGAAAGTCCTATAGATTTGATATTCAATTTCATCACTAAAGCCATTAACTTTTTTTAAAATGTTTTATTAATATTTTATATCGATCAATGGAAATTTGAATCCCAAAAAGAATGAGGTGAATAATAAAAAAAAAAAAATATTGCTGCATTTTCAGCCTAAACATTTAAGTTTGGAATTTGGGTTTCATATTTTGCAAAAGTTTAATAGTTTATACCATAAAATTAAATTTTTGGAGCTGCAACATAACATTCGAGAATTTGGAGTGTAATGATCTCCTTAACATAATTCACGAGGTTTAGTATAAACATCGAGTGATCTCATCTAAGAATCTATTTAGTTAGGATAAGTTATTGAGAAGGAGAAAAAGGAAAATTTGATTTGTCTGTGCTTTCTCTTAGTAAAATAAGAAAAGTTTGACAACATTCTTCTTGGAATTTACTTTTGTTGATGGATGACTAACACGATTCGAAAAATGTCATTTTCTAGTGAAAGTTGTTTTTAGAACTTGAGTCAATCGTTTTGTATGCATTGAGGATTTGTTTTCGTGGGTTTCGCTTCCCATTGTACGGCTACTCTCTACTTCTCTAGGATGTAACCACAATCTTGTCGGCAGGGTATTAGCTTTATATGAGCAAGAAGTGCCATCTCAATTCTCAAAAAAAATATTACGTGCTTGCACTCGGATATATTTTAAATACTCAAAATGCATTACATTCACTTTAATTGATGCATGTGAAAACTCCTCTAATTCCTCCTGTACAAGTGAGTGGCAGTTTTTAACTTTCATTTAAGTTATACGCGTTCAGAAATTAATTTATGGAAATATGATTTATTACAAAGCAGTTAATTTCAATGTTGATAATTTGAATAGGCAAAAAAGTTAATAATTTGATAGTGCACATATATAAATCGTTGTGCAATTTGAACTACGGGAACTTGAATAAGGTAGAGATTTTTTTTTTCCTTTTTGGTCAAAAGGTAGAGATTGTTCTAAGTGTAACATTGCGTGCTTCCAAGTTAATTATCGAATATTACGTTTGATCAATTTATGAAAAAAAACATTAAACTTTGCTATATTTTGATATGGGATGATTGATTCAAAAAGAGATATACCATATTTCTAGTTACGTAAAATTCTCGCCTAATAAGGGGACAAAATGTATCCGTCGTTACCAAAAAAAAAAAAAAAAATGTATCCGAATGTCTAAGCTTTGCCCGTGGTTTTGATTCAAAAGTGCAAAAGAATCAATACGCTCGCATTCCACAAGCCTATTACCGTGAAAAAACGAAACTTTCGTTTCTTTCCTCGATAAAAATCATATCTTTAAGCATGATCACTCGTTCAAATGACCAGAACCTTCGATGGAATCGAAAACTAAAAGAATTAAAGGGCAAAGTCCGTAGAATAAATACGGGAAAAAAGGGAACAAAGAAAAAAAGGAATCTTTCAGTTCCGAGTCTCGTTTTCTTGGCTCTTTCCGTCGCGGTCTACAGACGAGCAAATGTTGCCTAAAATGGTGGTCTGTTGAAAGGTCAAAGGAGAAGAAAACCTGCCGAAATCGCCGTATATAGATCAAGAGGAAAACAGGAAAAAAAAGAAGAAGAGAAAATGAGCGAAAAAGGCTGAAACTTTCTTTCCCATTTGCCCACAGAGAAAGAGAAAGAAGAAGGAAAAGCTCTCTTCTCTGTGATGGACTAGAAACCCCTTCCTCTCAAAGCTTTGTTGTATCAGCTCTGTCTTCGAAACCAACGCGAAAAGGTGAAAAGGGGAGGAAGAAAAAGACCCACGATTTGTCTCGCCCCCATTCATTTATCCCGGCGATCTGGCATTTCTTTCGATCGTTCCTGCCGAATATTACCCGGTTCGTTGCATCCACCGATTGGAAATTCGATTTCTTTTTGTTCTCCGAGATGGGTTGTTGCCACCGAGGGCTGTGATTCGGATTCTTGTTGGGTCTTTCGGGAACATTTTGGTCATTGATTAAAGGTACGTGATGGGTACTTGAACGTTGCCGGAAAGTTTTGATCTTTACCGCGATCTGACTGATTCGTGCATTTCTTGGGTCTCTCTAGAACGTGGTGTTTCCTTCATACGGGTTATATTTCAATGCATTGGATTCTGGATAGATGAAAATGCGAATCAGAGAACGTTCAGTTTTGTATATGTGCTTTTCCCTCTGTTCTTATGGTTTCTATTTATCTCCTGGATCTTGTTTCCTTGGTTTACCGCGCCTCTTGCTTGATCCACTATATCGTTTTTGTTTCAATAAGCCCGTTTGTGCATTATCATATGCTTTCGTATAAATTATATGGTTAGCTTCATGCAATCTTTGCAGATACCACCAATTGATGTTTCCTATGTTCTTGACATTATGCAGATTAATGGTGTCTGTGTTAATCAGCGCAAATCTGACTTCTGGCACTTGTGGCGTGGCTTTGAGAATTGCAAAGAAACTAGAGCAGAACTTGGGCTTTGGTATCATTTTTGATAACTACCTTAGGAATACATTGATTGCTGGATCATTTGGGTGAGAACATGTAAGTTATGGTAACCGGATCATTGATGAGAATTGTATCGCCTTGTTGGAAACCTTCGGTCGAGGGTGACGACTCAGGAAAAAGCGGAGATGCGAGCGGCCGTGTCGATGGCTTGTTATGGTATAGAGATTCAGGGCACCATGTAAATGGTGAATTTTCAATGGCGGTAATTCAAGCAAATACTCTACTAGAAGACCAGAGTCAAGTTGAATCAGGACCGATGAGCTCCCTTGAATCTGGTCCTCAAGGAACATTTGTTGGAGTCTACGATGGGCATGGAGGCCCTGAAGCTTCCCGGTTTGTCAATGACCGGCTTTTCGACTACATTAAAAGTATGTTTTCTTGCAGTTGCTGCATCTGGACTTTTACACACTAGCAAAGATATTTAGCCATCGCAGTTATTTTCACATGGAAAAGAAAAAAAGCCAGACAGTATTTTCAGTGTCATAATTTATCAGTCTAGTAAATAAAGCTGTTAGGTTTTGGAATCATGACTAAAATATAGGATAACTATGTAAATGGCTGTGAACCATCATTCTGATGTGTAGGGCCGTTCTTTTACCTATGCTTCACTTCTGTTTGATTGTAGTCACATTTTCAAGTAGATGAAACTGAGAAGAGTTAAGTGAGATTTGAGTGAATTGAAGTGTGGCGTGAATTTAGAAGCAAGCACTTTTCTCAATCTCTGCTGCAATCCCTGTAGTATATAATGCAAACTATGAGAAGATCTGTGAATAGTTGCTGGCAAACTAGAAACTACAGATGGATTATAACCTTTGCATTGTCCATCATTTGAACATTGAGATATTTGCAATGTTTTAGCTCGTTTGAGCTTCTACTTGACAAATATATGCAGCAAGTTGCAGTTAGATCATCTTAGGAAAGATGGGTGTGTTAAAGGGAGTAAAAGAGGGTTTCCAGGAACTGCAAACCAACTCATCCATGTTAGCGAGCATGAAAACTTCGTGCAATATTGTGTCTGCTGTTTTTTGTTTGTTTCAATATTCTCCTCCTCAATTGACAGTTGTTTATTTGCAGAATACACGTCAGAGAACCGGGGAATGTCCGCTGATGTTATCAAGAAAGCTTTTTTAGCCACGGAGGAGGAATTTCTCTCGATGGTAAAGAAGCAATGGCCGATTAAGCCACAGATTGCTTCAGTTGGCTCATGTTGTTTGGCGGGCATCATTTGTGGTGGCCAGCTATACATTGCAAATGCTGGAGACTCAAGGGTCGTGTTAGGACGAATGGAAAAGACTGTCAAGGACGTCAAAGCGATTCAACTGTCATCTGAGCATAATGCCAGTTTTGAATCTGTGAGAGAGGAATTGCGTCTATTGCATCCCGATGATCCACAGATTGTGGTTTTAAAGCACAAGGTTTGGCGTGTGAAGGGTGTGATTCAGGTAATCTTTTACTGAATAGAACATATTATTGCATGAATTTTTTTTTTTTTAATCTTTTGCAAACTTAGTTTGTGACAAATGTAACTTTACAGTCATTGCGCTTGCGTTGTGGGAATGCACGACTTTTCCATGTCAGATAAATGGTTTCTTCCTTTCGGTAGTTTTTAAGTTACCATACTGTTTGTGTTCATGGTTTTTAACATTTTCCATCTTCTTCTTGAGTTTCTTTGAATTCAGTAATTGTTCTCTCTTATGGCATAGTGGAAGTTATTGAACTTAAATCCGTTTGGTAGAGTGAGAAAAGTAGTCCTTTTCTTTTCATTATATCCGTTACTTGCACATTTTGCTGGCTATACTTTGAATGTCGGTTACCATTTAACTTAGGGGAGCTCTCACAGAAAATTTTGTTGACACCCCCCCCCCCTTTTCAGCTGTTGTAGCATAGGCAAATGGTTTTCTCAATGTGGGGACGCTTTCCATTGTCATTTATGATATGCAGCAATGCAATACTTAAAAGCATGTTATTTGTAGAAAACTTGTTTGTCATTTTTCAAATTGCTCTTCCTTTTTCCCTCCTTGCGTTCCTCCATAAGGAATTAAGGATTTTTGATGTCTCTTGGCAGTTTCTCCTCTTAATTAGTAGGTCCTAATTGTAACTTTGAATGGTGGTACTTCTGGAGTTGGGTTTTAGATCCTAGACGGAGGTTACTTTAAAACAGATTTTAAAATGCATCTAAGGCTGTTGGCCAAAAAGATGATAAATAAATACACCTGAACTAGTTTGTTTGTTTGTGCTGCCAATATGCTCCAAAATTGTCTGACTTGAAGTTTGGTTGATATATCCAATTTAAAATTTCCATCAGCAGTGTCTCCACCATTAGTGCATGTTGTCTGATGATGGTTACATTTTTCTGGCCTAACTATTGTACTTCAAAACCTAAAATGACAACTGGAAAATTACTTCTCAATTTTACCAACCGATCTGAAAGGTAAAAAATTACAGTTATCTCACTCCAGCTGATCAATTTTCGTCTAACAAGCTGACAATTTGGTATCTAAAAGCCTTACTCTACTTAATGAATTAAGGCCAATTGAAAAAGGATTTGTTGATTTAGTGTGCACTTTCTTTGATAATCAAAAGAGAAATCTCAATTTTCGAGACACTTGCTTTTATTGTGATTTGTGTGGCCAGTAATTTGAAAAGGGGAATGTTAGAGAGTGCCCCTTGGGCACTTGTTAAGCCTTACTAAACATGCTTTGGAAATTTGGGATTTACTTTTTGAAGTAAGTGACTTTATTAAATGTGTTATTTTTTTATTTTCAAAATGTCTTCCAAGTGTTTTTTCCATTTTTACTTAATTAGTGCTGTAGGGCGACTTGTTAACAAGACCCATATGAAATATATGACCTTTCAGTCAAGTATGCTTAAACAGTGTTTTGCTTTTTGTAGCCATTTTTGCTCAAGGACACTAGTTAATGTGGTCCTTAAAAAGAGAATGAGGGAAGTTGCTGGAACTATGCAGCTGAAGTATGTTTAGTTTAATTTAGGTTTTGATTTGACTCAAAGGTTACGTTTTCTATTGATTATAAATTTTATTTTATTGATGAAATAATTTCAAAAGATATGCACCTTCTTGGCCAACAATGTACATGGGAGGCATGCTACTTAATCAATCGAACAATGAATTTGGAAACCAAAAGGCCGCGTTATAAAATTGCCTTATGAGGGGAGGTCCATGTGGCATATGCAAGTTACTTTTTCATTACATACTGTTTTGAATATGGCTTCGACAGACAGATATCCATAAGTTTTTAGAGCATTATTTCCTGGGTCATTTTTAACTCAGTATAACTGATGCGGTTGTCATTTTTATTCTAGGACTTTTCCGTGCCAATATACTGACTTTTCCATACTTGTTTGGAGCTGTAGAAAGCTACAAAATCCTAACAAAGCTACATATGGTTCCTTGTGGATTTTCTTCCAGCTTAAGTGAGATTTTATCAAGTATGAAGTTCTGGTGTCTGTATCTAGACATATATAAGAGAATTTTAGTAGTGTTGATGGCATGTGTCTTGTGGTGTTATGCCTGCAAGCTTTCGTAGGATGAGTAGAATTCATGGCATCAAGCTTTTGCTGAAAAAAAAAAAAAAACAAAAGAAGAAAATTCATGACCTCATTTTCTTCGCAGACAAGCAGTTTGATGTTCCGTTTGATGTTTTACTTAATCATGGTGATGGTAGATAATCAGCAAAGTTCCTAGAAAATACCAGTCTCTGAGTGGTTGATGATATTTTTGCTAATTAATTTATTTTTTTCTTTTGTAGGTTTCAAGATCCATCGGCGATGCTTATTTGAAGAAGGCGGAGTTCAATAAGGAACCTCTCTTGGCAAAATTTAGGCTTCCGGAACCGTTTCACCGACCGATCCTCAAAGCTGAGCCTTCTGTTCTAGTTCAACAGATTTACCCTGAAGACCAGTTTCTTATATTTGCATCAGATGGCTTATGGGAGCATCTTAGCAATCAGGAGGCAGTTGACATTGTCCAAAACTGTCCACGAAATGTAGGATATCTACCCCATTTTTTGAATTTCGTTATTTGCGCGTGGCAAAATTTTGCTAAATTTGCTTGGGGTGATTCTTCTGCAATTATCGAGTGAGACATTGGTGGATTTGCTTCTCAAAGTCTTTGGTGGGAGTCGGTTTTTCTTTTTCTTCCTATCTTATGCTGTGCTTTTGAGATCCCCATCTGAGTTTTCATGTGTGTGCAGGGTGTTGCGAGGAAGCTTGTCAAAGCTGCGCTCCGTGAAGCGGCAAAGAAGAGGGAGATGCGTTACTCTGACTTGAAGAAGATAGATCGCGGGGTGAGGAGACATTTTCACGATGATATCACTGTTGTAGTTTTGTTTCTGGATTCGCATTTGATCCGTCGCAGCTCCTGGCGGGGGCCTCTGGTCTCGCTCCGAGGAGGCAGCGGTCCCTCTGCAAATGGGAAGACCTAGTCGAAGAGATCACAGAATCCATCAAATTAAAGACTTTCAGATCGGTTTTTTCTCTTTTTTTGGGTATGAGAAAGATTTCTATAGTTTTAAAGTCTGCAAAATCGAAAATGGATGTTGTAATGTTGTATAGGCACTTGATCTTCCTCCCACGATGCTATAATGCCCAACTCTTTGTATTTGGACAGAACATTGCATCAGTGAATTTTTTTTCACACAGAACAATGTATCCATTCAGTAGGCAGTAAGTCCTTTGGCCAAGCAAATCCCTGAAGGTTGCAACGGTCCTCCTTTTAAAGGTCAAACTCTGCTTTTCCAGAAATAGAGGGTATTTCTTGAACCCGGATCATATGAGCCTCGCTTGCGTCACGTGAGGCCTGACTCGTCCAACAATGGTTTACACACATCAGGTGTAGCTGTGCGGGTGCCGCCAATGAGTTAACAGGTTCTACCGTCTTGTCTCAATCGGAAGAGACTTGTTCTTTTGGTGTCATGACTTATAATATTCTGTTTTCCCGCTCACTACTCTCCCACATCACGGCCTCTATCAAGCACTAATTAACGGATGACACCCCTCTCTCTCTATCTCTCTCTAGTGCTCGAGTGAGTGAGAGAATTGGGGAGACTGAGGCAAGAGAGAGAGTGATGGCAGTGGTGTTAGCGGCGAAAGGCTGGTGTGGCATTGTGGAGAAAGGTGACGGTGAATTGTCCAAACGGCAATTGGCCAAAAAGCCATCTAATGCAGACTGTAAAGTGGACATGTATATACCTCAGTCAGGCAAAACCTGAATAAGATTAGCAATGTTCGCCAAGTTGACATACCCCTCAAGGGCTACAAAATTCAACCAATATAACAACTGATTCAGCACTTTCTGAAGTCAAGAATGTGAATCCAACAAATTAATGCTTAATCAAACATGATCCTGGACACCAGCAACTTTGACAACAGTAAAAAATGCTAGCAGGGGAAAGAAAAACCCAAGGGAGAACCCCACGCCCTATATGCATCCCCATGAGAGAGGTCTTCCGAAAGATGAAGATATCGAATTGTTGGCCCTTTACACCATCCTTGATAGGCAGAATTCCAGGATTTGCAATAAGGATGCTGGTGAACACGCTGAATTTACAGGAGGGGAAACAAGAACGCCAACGATATCTGTTACTGATCTTTGCACAAATTCCAAGGAGAGCAAATCACTAAGTTAGTGTAATGAGGCAAAGTGTTATGAGTCTAGTTTACCACCATTCGAAACCTAAGCTGAGGAGCACCGTGCAGGCATCAGACAAGTAAAAGGTAAGGTTGGCCAAAAAAAGCGTTCTGAAGGCTAAGAATGCTATTTGAGTAACACTTTCCATATCTTCTTCATATACACTACCAAAGACCATAATGCTAGCCCTGCTGAGGCATAGAGCAACACAACTCCAGAAGCCACTAAAGATTCAGCTCCTCTGAGACTGCAGAAACATAGATAGCACAAAAGGATTATGATTGTATTCAATGATCAACCTCATGCTAAAAGTATGCATCATAGAAAAGAACAAAAAGAAGCTAGAAGCTGACCTGCCATCTCGAGTAGCCAGTAAAATGGTAAGTGCTGTCATCTGAGTAGCAGTTTTCCACTTCCCCAATTTATTTACAGCAACAGCCTGAGATATTTTTGCTATTCTTATGGTGCAATTTTATAACAGTTTTGATTCTTCATAGCAATTTTACTACAGCAGTATATGTGGAATTTACCTCTAAAAGCTTACTATCTTGAGAAGCAGCCCATTCTCTCACTGCAGACATAGTTATCTGGAAACGAGTACAAATGTTTGTTCAAATAATTTACCAGGGTATCCAAATCAAACAAGATCAACATAGAATGAACTGGAAGAAAGAGAAGAGACATCATTTGCACCCAGAGCAACAATTTGCAATCATAATTCATAACCCTTCAAGACCTCTACAAATTAAACGAGAATGCTGATATTTGCACTATTGAAGGCTGTCGACAATCTTAAAAATCAAATCTCGGTACAAGCATTACAGCTGTGTGGACTAGTTTGATTGGAGCCAAAAAAAAAAGGGATCGAACTGTTAATTAGACATACTAATGGATATATTGTCACCAATCGCATCATTCAGAGTTAGATCATGATTGAATTGCAAATAGATTTGAGATACAGAGTCTGTGAACTCACCTCTCTACCTATGATGGCAATAGCAGGAGCAGTGATTAGCCACGGCAGCTGTCTAAACACAGAAATTTCCAAAGGTCTGCTACACAGCAGGATCAATATGGCCGCGACCATAAGCTGCAATCAGTGAGCATGAGTGTTAATGAAGAGCTCTTGCATGTTGACCTGACAATAAGCATCTCAATTGTCAAAAACTTAATGATCAACCACACCTTATCAGCTACAGGGTCTAGAAAAGCACCAAATGCAGAGCCTGAACCCATCTGAAACGAAGGTGAAAAAATAGAAGTTACATATAGTGCCATGTAAAGAATTGTTACAACTTCCATCATTCCAGATAAAATTATACCTTACGAGCAAGGTATCCATCGAGCCAATCCGTAATTGCTGCTGCAATGAAAATGCCTGTTGTAGCCGTGGTACCCCACCGTGTATCCACATAAAAGGCTATAGACAAAAAGCGATGTTAGGACTCCTAGTTATACAACTCTTCCAATTTATCGTACAACAAATACTTAAATGAACGATACTGCCTAGGGAATGCATGCTAGGAAGATTAGAATTCTGCCATGGCTAGCACAAAGGTCAAGCAGCAAAAGGAACACCCTTTTAACACATAGCTCACAAACCCGTAAACTGCAGAAACTCAAAATGTCCTGTTGGGCCAATCATACTGAAAAATTACAAGGGAGTAATGAGCAACCAAGCTATATTTTTCTAAGACAAGATGCAAATCCACGCCAAACACTTGCACATGAAATGCATAGGCATGAAATATCCACTCAATTTTTGTCTCCCCCCACCCCCCTTTCTCTCTTCTCTCTCTCAAACATGAAGTCAGACCAAAGCCACTCCAAAGCTTAATGCTCCAGTTGGATCATGGCTTTTAGCACAAAAGTGAGGCGTCAAACACGAAGACAATAAGCCCTGCATTTCTTTAATGCATCATACACATGTGCTTCAACTGTAGGATATCCAAGAAGCATGTCTCACCAGTTCTGCAGAAAACCAATCAAATTATCCCCGCACAAGGGACCAATGGCCCTCTAGAAACAAAATTTGTTCCTGTTTTCGTGAAGATAGAAGAATTCCTCATCCCATCCCTATGAACTAATCACTTCTGCGTCTGACAACCTCAAGTCTTGCATCAGCCACTGTTGGCAGCAGCGGCAGCGGTTGGAAGCCCGATAGAAAAACTAACATCCAAGCAGTAGCACTACTCCATGATAAAAGAGCACGAAAACTTCCAACGTAAATTTTATTCCACGAGGAGAGCAAACAATAAAACGAACTCAGTTCATATGGCCGAATTCAACATAGAACGTGAAAAACATTTTGGAATTGTTTGAACTGATGAGACAGAAGCGTTCAAAAGACATTTCCGCTCCACATGAAAGCACCAAGCAGATCACCATTCGACAAGGACGACAAGGAAGACAAACAAAATGACAAGAACAGAAACAGAATTCACTCTCAAGTAGAGCGAAACTCACTGCTAACAAGAAGGGGCACGGCGGCGACACGAGCAAGCGTTAAAATCGTCGGCAACGTCAACAGCTGATCAGCCTTTTCTTCCTGATTCTGCACCGACGGCGATGGCGGCCGATGATTCCCGCTTTCCGATTGCGAGCTGCTCTTTCCGTCATCGTCACGCAACAAGCCCTCACTTTTGCCGCCCTCGAGGCCGGACGAGCTGGAACTAGAGACGCACTTACAGCCGGCGCCGCCGCGCCGGACGAGGTACGATCCGACGCCATTCGAGGTCCTTCCACGAAGACTTCCGTAGCGACCGTTCAACGGCGCCGCGACCCACGCGCGCAGCAGTGCCGCCGCCGCCGCCGGCGAAGGCCGCGCGTTCGCGCTAGGTTTCGCGAGGAGCGACGAACGGGCCCGAGCAGACGGAATCGCGGCGGCGGTCGCGCCGCTCGTGAGGAACCGGATCAATTTGTGCGGGTGGGGGCCGCGAAGCGAGGCCGAGAATCTCAGGTTGACGCTCGGCATGGCGGTTCGCGGCGGCGGAGCGGGCTCGACGGCGGCGGACACGAAGCGATCTTCGGGCGATCTTGGAGCTCGAAAGCTGACTCCTTTGCTCTCTCTAGTGTAATTGCCACGTGTCGAAAACTCGTTTTTTTCTTTTTCCTTTTATCTTTCCCGGGAAAATGTTTCGTTTTTTTTCTCGGTCGTCTTCTTCCGCAGGGAGCGCTCCCTGAAAACCCTAGAGAGAGAGAGAGAGAGAGAGAGATGGACAACCTACTCGACCGAGCGCTCGGGCTGGACGGGCGCGGCGACCGGTGGCCCCTCCTCGGCAAGGTGGTCCTCGTCGAAGACTGCGTGGAGACGGGCGGCGCGTTCGTCGTCCACCACATCATCAAGCGCTTTCTCTCTCCTCAGCCCGCCGCCGCTTCCAACCATTCCCTCATCTTGGTCGCCTTCTCTCAGCCCCTCTCGCACTACGATCGCGTCCTCCGAAAACTGGTAATCTTTCTCTATTTCTCTCTCTGCTGACAATGGGTTGGTGCTAGTGATGGTCTCCGTGTGGAAAGCCCTGGTCTTTTGCTTGTGTCGGAATGATGTCGTTTTTCTTTGATCAGCTGCTGACATTGGACTATGGATGTTTCAGACACAACTTTTATGATCGCCGCAATTATAATTTTTTATTTTGGGTGGCAGGGCTGCAATTTAGTTGCCCAAAGGGATAACAGATTTTTGTTCTTTGACATGCTCAATCTCCGCTTCCCAGGTGAGGAATTCAGGTAAAAATCAGCTTCATAGTGAAATATCATTGACCTTTCACATGTTTAGTCAGTTCAGCGTGATTAGAATTTCAGAATTTCATGTGTTGGCTTGAAATTTCTAACACAGGCGTTATGGTTTTAGCCCCTAAGTTCAGGGTTCCACTAGTGGCAAGAGCCTTTTGATTTTGATTTAGTCTGATCGTGTACGGACTTTAGCCAAGAGACAGACTTCAGCTGAAAGACGGAGTGGACTTCATCCCTTTGATGAAATTCCGCTCTGACAAATGTAGTCTTGATTTGTTCCAAGAAATCATGAGGGTGCATGAGTGTGTATGCATACCATGCATGCTTTTCCCTGTGTAAGTGTTTCATGGGACGTAATTTTACATGTGTAATATTTCTTTTTCTTTGTTAGATAGAGAAGATGCGAAAACTGGGAGCAGCGTTCTTGTTTCCCTGTTTGAGAAAATATACAATGCCGTCCATGCCTTATCTGCAGAGAAGAACGGCATTACCATCGTGATAGATGATATTGCCCTTATGGAGGTGGTGGCTAATGGTTCTTCAGATAGTGTCTTGGACTTCATGCACTACTGCCGTACTTTAACGTCAGAATTCGTAAGACACTGGGCTGCTATTACAATGTATTTTCTTCTTGCACAATTCATTGTACTCCTTATGTAATTATTGTGCTCTTTCATTTATGTCACAGGATTGTTCGGTGGTTGCTCTCAATCATGGGGATATCTACTCGAGCATGGAAAAGCCTTTGCTTATGTTGAATCTAGAGTACCTATCTAATATTTTGGTAAGAGCAGAACCTTTGGCCACTGGTTCAGCAGTTGATGTGCACGGACAGGTATTTCTCTGCTGGAGCAAACCTGTGATGCTCTCTGTCTAGATGAAGTTTCTGCTAGTTGCTAAAAATATTTCCTGCTTGTAGCAGGAAACTCCTTTTGCGTCTGAAGAATATTGAATATTGGGTGGTCTATTTTTAGAATAGATTTTGCTTCCTTATGATGATAGTGAAAAGAAGTAATGAATTATATCAGTTCAAAGGAAAAAAAAAGACGATCTTGATGGATTCCTGGACCTTTTTTTGGATCCAAATGTGCGTATATGACAAATCATGAGCTTTCATGTGATTTTGTTGTGACTTTTCATGATTCATTTGCAGTTGATGGTTTTCAATAAGGGTGAGCATGACAGGAAGGGGACTCTGGGCAGCAAGGTACATAACTTCCATTTCAGGGTCAAGGAAAATAGCGTGGACTTTTTCTATCCCGGAGGCCATGGCTGATGAGAGCTGCAGCTGTTGGATAAGGGAAACATATATTATCCTTCACATGTGCAAAGAAGGGGCCACTTTGGCAATTTTTGTTACCCACCTGATGCACAAAAGCTGTTTATTACTAGGATGCAAAATGGCTACGGGAAACTCATGATAACAACAAATTAGACAGATCTATAAGCTGACTTGATGGAAGGTCTTCTTTCGCATATGTTCTAGTCAGACCTGTCATGGAATCTAACCACCTTTGACAATATCTTTGTTGATGGACCATTCTAAATTTATAAAGGAACTATGATCCCCTGTTTGCATCTCCATGACTTGGTGTTCTTGCTGCTCTTCCCCATGAGAATGGGAGTGCCAAGTAGTAATGCAGTCTGAGATGGCTCTCCTGTATCGTATTCTTCGATGGTTTGACACAGTTTTTTTGTTCTTATAATCTGTTCTTGCTGCACACTGTTTATTTGTTTTGAAGTTCCGCCCATCATGGAAAGTAGTCGACTTTTGGCAGATCGGTCTTTGATGCGGTCCCTCATCTGTTCTGTGCATTAATTTGTTCTCTATGACAGCTTTTGGGGTGGTCATAACACTTGATATGTGATTGGTGACCATTTTTGTTCAAATCGATTTGAATCCCCTTTCATTAGGCTACTTGTCTTCCCTGCTTTAGTGATAAGTCTCGTGATCAAAAGGCTGGCGGAGTGATCAAGGAATTTTAGGAAGTATATGTCATTCCCAAAGATTCAAGTTTGCGCAATTCTTTCATGAGTATGTCAGTATGAAGATATTCCAAGACATGCAAATAAGGTTTTACTAATAGTTCATGATGTGAGGTGAAAGAATTGCCGCAGTCCTTCGGCTGTGTTTGGTCGTGGATTTCTAAGATGGGATTAAATAGGATTAGATATAAAATCTAAAGATTTTACTATATTATTTGGCGAATTATGGTAATAAAATTGGATGTTTTCATGTCGTATTATGTCTTTTTTTTTTTTTTTGTAAGAACTGCATATCAGTGTAGATGAACTTGAAAATGCACATTGGGAGATAATTAGAGTTGCAATTCATTGTTTAAAAATTCACAAATCTACAATTATTGTACTATAAAATCATAAACGACAAAGGATCTCGTTGCAGCATTTTAGAGGTTCAATTATGACAAAAATCAATGATATGAATTCAACCGACGAATGCCAAATTTAGTCATAGAGAAAAAGCATGATCATTCAACGAATAGTATTTTGACTCTTTCATCCCTTTCGTGAAGCTTCGATCTGAATTGGGGAACTAAGGAGATAGAGTTTTACTCTCTTGTCACATTTGTGAATCATCAACGTGAACCAAAGAATTACAAAGGAAAATGAGCGTTGACCCTCTTTACTGTTTTCATGGAACTTCGACTTAAATTAGAAAATTGAGGAGGAGATGGTGATGTTTCAACTGGAACTTGCTTTTTTTTTTTTTTTTTTTTTTTTTTTTTTTTTCAAGTTTAAATTAGTTCATTTGAAATTTAGGTTGTCCTACTTCATTTTTTTACTTTTTTTTTTTGTTATTTCGCCCTCCCCCATTTTAGTTATTTTTTTCCCGCCATCCTTCCTTAATGAATATTTTACTAAATAGTTTGCTATACTAATATACCTAAGAGATGTAGTGAATATAAATACTGCATCTATATACAATCTACAATATAGAATAGAAAAAATTCAAATATTTAAATAAATAAAAATAAATAAAAGTATTATTTTTAAATTTTTATATTAAAATTTAAATGTTAGTTAAATTTAACCATTACTTAAGTTTTCTTAACTTAAGAAGTTTGTTATTTAAGAAACAATCATTTTCATAACATGGACATAAGAAATTCTATTTACCTTTCTCTCGACATACATAGGAACCAAAATAAAATAATTGGTGCCTGTGAATGCACCACGCCATTCCAATCTCAAGAGAGAAGATATCAATTGCTCACCCGATTAGCCGCCACAAACATTGCTTCCCAAATGACAGGGCATGTGCCATTTTGGTAGTTACAATCTGCCTAATTAGTAGGACGATGAAAAGGACCAGGTTCTGAGGACATCCTCATTCCTCACATGCAGCTCATGGGCAAAGGAAATGCTTGAATGTGGCTGCCTAATCATCGGGGGCCATAGCTGTTAAAAAGGTGATGCTGGGTCAAAGAAAATTTCCTCTATCTGCTTGAATGTGGCTCCTAAGTGCCAACGTTATTGCCAAAGAGTGTGTGATCCGAATGTATTGCCTTTGAATAGCCGATTGTTAAGAATCAGTGTCACAAGCACACCTTGACAGTAGGGATAGGGAATTGAGGAAGTGCTCTGTTTCTAATTCTCCATTTTCGGGTTGTTTCAAAGAACTTGCGTAGGAGCAGCTGGGAATTCATACAAGAGTTCATCTTCTGAAGGTTAGATCCCCGCGCCCTCCCCCTTCTGTCAGGAAAGACAACTCAGACGAAAAAGAACACATCGGATGTGCTTTGCATCGACAATATTTATCGACGGTTACCTCAATATTCACACGTGATGAATAATAGTGTGAGTTGATATTACGCGTAATTCAGTTGTCTAGGATGAGAGCGGACATGGTTCCCCGACTGATTTTAGATTCTCGCACAGAATGCTTTCGTTTGGATATGAGTTTTAAGGCAGCACCTGGTCAAGGACTCAGATTGCAAAAGATGCTGCACTTCTCAGGTTGGGCCCTAAATGACCCAACCTGGAAGACCACCATGTGAAGATCAGACTTCTAGCATTTATTTGTGCAGAATGTCTTACAGAAACAAACAGCACACAATGTCTTTTAGAGGTGACCTAGATTAGGGCCCCAGCATACCATCTCCTAGTAGCATAGCAGTAGCAACATGAGTCCACAAAATAAATATAGTAACGCAGTGTCTTCTGAATGTCTTCAATCCACATGATAAATGTTGTGAGCAATGAGCAGATCAGATCGACCACGAAATCCTATATCTTCATCAGGATAATAGGTCAGGAATCTGCCTCCTCCCCTTTGATCTCATTGACAGCCTGCCGCACAAATTGTCCACGAACACGCGGTCTCTGTTCTGCCAGTTTCTTCCTGCTGTGGTATCGAACCTAAGAAAGCATTAACTTGAAGGGTTCAATTCTTCCTCCTCTTTCCCTTATAATTAGAGAAACAAAACAAGAAACCAAGAAACAACCATGCTACTATGCCAATGTCATTTTCTTCCTTTACAAGTAACTATACTCCCGCACAATCATTGGTTCACTGACTTCATTAGCATTCCTTTTGTGAGCATCAGGACTACATGATTCTGAAAGGACCGCATAACTCCTACCTGATACTTTATGTTCATCTCTCTTCTCACTAATCAGAATGCAGAAGCGATGCATGCCTCAGTAGAGGTTTGTAATTCATTATTAAGAGGTACTGTAAGGACACTGGACAAGCTACTATAAATGTGCACTTAATTTATGAAGTTGATATTCTAGTCCTGTGTGAGGTTACTACGTATTACTTATCTTCAGTGTCTTGACAACAAATATAATTTTTTTTTTTAAAAGGATCAACCACCAACCCTATGGCACATTTAACAGGACTGTTTTCTTATTACCTTTTTCTCAAAACACCTTTCTTTTCTTTTTTGCCGAAATTTGTTCAGAGCAGCTTCTCTTTGGGCATTCCGACTTTGTTCAACTCCATTTCTGTTCGTATATCCAATCCCACCATTGGCTCCACTTTCACATGGTATCTTATTTTCTCCATCCACGTTTGTTTCTTGATCATTTGTGGGGAGGTTCCCCCCATTCTGCCCATTGCTTGCATGATTACTGCCAGAGGCACTTCCGTTGCAGCTGTTATTGGTAACAATACCTTCATATGGTGTACTCAAGACGTTGGATGACCCACACTGTGGAGCAGCAGCTGCTGTGCTTTTCGAAGCATTGTCATGATCCTCAGCTGGCTCCTGCATTTGAGTTACATTCTGCGCATGGTGGTGGTGGTGGAGATGGTAATGGTGGTGGTGGTGCTGCACTTGAACATGATGCTTCACACCCCTAGCTTGTGCCATAATCACGTGAGCCATTGCTGGGTCTACTTTACCCTGTACTGTAGGCTGAGGACATGTACCACCATGTTGCACTGGTTGGAAAGCAGAAGATTTATGGAGATATTTTAAAATAGACTTAGAAGGTGGTTTGTCAGTGACAGTTTCTAGCTTCATGAAAGCATTGTTCGTGGTTGAACCCACGTCATTATAGTTACTGCTTCCATTGGAACCTTGATTCAGCGGAGGGCTGCTTGAATTGGACTGGAAATTCTGCACATACTCTGTTTTGTCTACCTCTGAGCTATTGTCAGCTGGGGAACAGCTACCGACATTTCCGGTTGGAGTTTGATTGGGAGTAGAAGAGTTGTACCTGCACAAGAATAATAGTACTTAACACAGCAACAAGTAATGGTTTTCATTTTGCCTTGAGTTCAGTGTAATTGGATTTTCTTGCCTTGAGAAAGCTGAGAGGTCAGAACGTTTCAGAACTTTTTTGTCATGGGGATTGCTCTCAACATCATCTTTCATCCTCTTCAAACTGAGCTCAAGAGACGGCATCTCCTTGATATCATATGCAGCCTTATCTTTCACGTCAGACATTTTGGATGAGCCATTGGCGACATCAAAATTGACTCTTTCCACTGGAGGGTTGCTACTACTAGTGACAGCACCTGTTTTGGCATTTGATTTCTCACTGTTGAGCTCCAACTGTTTATCCCCCAATTGCTCATTATTTTTTTGGTGGTCAATCTCAGAGGTTTCGTTGGCAGTAGGATCTGCGGTAATTTTATCATTTTTACTTGGTTCTTCAATCTGCAGATTAGGTGCTCCTATCTCCAAGTCTTTGCCCATCATGTCTTTATCTTAAAAAGGAACCAAGCATGAGAACGTGAAAAGAAATACAAATGGAAAACAACACCAGTCATCTGAGGCTATAATATCCAACTATAGATGCTGCAAACAGAGCTGGACATACCAAGTTCATCATATTTTCCCTTAGCATTCCTCATTGCAGTCATAGGCACCCAGTTACTGCTGACCGTATCAGGCCTTGTATGGATAACTTGTGCACAGGTGCTATCTGGAGGATCAGCCAACTGCTCCCAAGAGGACGCTTTCTGAGGACTGTCAATTTCCACTGCCCTTTTCGTCCAAGAGCTCTGCAAAGAGAAAATTGTCAGAGTACATGCCGTTTGATTTTTCTAAACAATGTCAAAATATTCTACAGAGGAATGCAAAAACTCAAATCTGCATGCTGACATGAACAAGAGCGAGTCAATAACAATGCTTACAAGCCCAAAATAGAAATTTCCAGCAACACCATAGCCTAATTTCTAGAGGATTAGTTGTATTTGAGCAAACCAGAGATCAGAGTTGTCCATAAGATAACACGTGGAGTATGTTTTTTTCCTAATGTTACATGTAATCTTGATATATGCCCTTCAAATATTAGATATTATGTTCATTGGGATCAAGAACAGACAGACTTTCGCCGAAATTCTTGACTGAGTCAACAAGATGGAGCCAAGAAGTGGAGCCAAACATAGCACAGATACACTCACAAAGCAAATGACACCATTCATGCCACTGATGTCTAGATGTGACTTCCACTTTAAGTGATTCAGGGTTTTAAATTGCTACCAAGATGGCCTAGACTAGTTGATACTATGGGCATAGAGGCCAAATAGCTGATAATGATCACAGCAAATGTGACTTTCGAAGACATCCGCATTATAGCATATGGTAGTATCATAAATTAACTTTTATGGCTTAAACATAAAACTGGTTATGGTTTAAAGGGATATTAGAGTGCTTTTCGAAGCATCTAATGGTGCCCAACGCTGACTTCAGTTCATTTCTAACCCAAAGGGTGAACTAAGAGCAGTGGAGGTGAGCGTTTGGCCCAGTTCAACCCAGGAACCTGTTGGAAGGAGCCTGGTCAATGCCTACTGGGATTGTCAACCTATGAAGTAGTCCAGCTCCTGGTTCTAAAGACATGGAAACGGTCCCTTGCGGGGTAGGTACCCATTTCTAGAGTTCAAACTAAGTTTGAACCACCTTTGAACTGGTTGATTTCTTTTAGGATGATTACGAGGCAAATTTTAAAACTTGTTGCAATAATGCTATTGGGTCCTAAAACTTCCATTTTGTGCATTCAAGTTTTAACAATTGCAACTTCAACGCATATGAGTCCTTCCATTAACTCCGTCAGTTTTAAAGGATGCAAAATATTATGTGGTTCTTTTTCCTAGTTATTCAATCTTATATGGCAGTTAATAAAAAAAGGGCCCAGAAATTTTCCGTCCACTAAAACCTAACGGAGGTAACAGAATGACTGAAGTGATCGACTGTAACAAGTTTTAGGACTTCAAATGCACAAAGTGAAAGCTTTGGGAAGTGCATTATTTTAACAAGTTTTATGAATCCAATTGTTATTGTTCCTTTTCCTCTTGTAAAACTTATCAATATTGACAGTCGAGGAGGACTGAATGTCAGCCTCGAGTTGGATGATCAACAGGCACGCTACTCTCATCAAACATTCCATCTTGTGAAGGTAAAAAAAAAAAGGCTCTAAAACTCATATAAAAGGAATTTTATTACATAACCTGGCATACTTCTTTCAGGGAAAAGACCCTAATAATATCATCTAGTGTTTTCATTTTTTACAGCCAACCTCTGCATCACCTCATAAACTCTAACCTCATAGAAATCTCTCTCTCTCTCTCTCTCTCTCTCTCTCTCTCTGACATTGTTATGCTCTATGGATCTGTTCACCAGTGCGCCTGTTGGTGCTCTCTCCCTCTCTCTAAGCTTGATATTTTTTTCTCAATGTTAGAGATCTTGTTTTCTCTTGCTGGTGTCAGGAGCATTAGAGTGTGGAAATTCTATTGATTAACTCACAAGCCAACTAAAGCCTCATCAATTAAGCCCATTTGTTAATCACACAAGCAAAGGGAAATTCGGCCACAACATGATCCAATGGTCCAAAACGTCTAACATGGAGCTTCTAGAACTTGAAGACTAAATGCAGACTGCGAAGGCATGGTGGAATGATCTATAAACTATATAAGGATTTGTATGGCTGGAAAAAGTCCCCATGAACATGGTTTGGAAAACTTAGTTCAGTAAACCTGGAGTTTGAAATGAATCGGTATGCTACATTTCATTTAGTTTTCTATGGAACCTTTACATAATGCTTAAATGTTTTATCATTAAAGGGGGTGACATAGGTATTACTGCTCAACAAACGACAAAAGTCCATCAATGCTTTCTACCCAAGGACATGGGCAAGTTGTCATATTTCCTTCATATCGAGGAAGCACATTTGCATCAGACATTCTAGAGGAAATTGGTATTCTTACATCAAGACCAATTGCTACTCCTGCTATTCCTAGGGTGAGATTAGTAACAGATCGGGGGAACTCTACTTTACCTGGACCTGGGTGTGGGTACAGTTCTATGTGTTGGACTCATCTAAAAAGGATCCAAAAATTGGAAAGGGGTACAGAGATATGTCCTATAATTTGTTTTACACATATGTTCAATTTATTAAAAGGCTTAAGAGCACAAATTTTTGTTCAATTTTCAAATTTTTTCCTTGATACAGACATTTTTTAGGTTGTTTTCTGTTTAAAAAATAAGTACCTTTTTTAACATTTCATTGAGCACAACTTGGGCCAAAAAGCTTATGCTACTGCTTGCGCCTTTCTTGTACCACCTTCTCTTATTTGGTGGCCCAGTTAACCACTTAAAGCTATTAAATGAAGACAGCACAGAAAGGACTTAGTCAAAATAAATATTAAAAAAGGGCACAGCTTCAGAGAGAGAGAGAGACAAGATGAAAGGACACTGCCTGCACTCTCTTTCTCTCTCTTCATCTGGTCTTCTTTTTCTTCTTCATATAATAAACAATAAAAAGAAAAGCAGAGAAGATAAAGAGGACAAAAACACAAAGATGTAACTCAACAGCCAAGCAAGCCTTGTCCACTGCTCAGATGGTGAGTCTAACACAGATCCTGTGTCTGTAACCTAGTTGTATTGTGTCGTGTCATGTCGACACTGGGCTTTGGCCCAAAGTGCCGATCCTGGTAATAGAGGGTGAACTTTTTACCCCAAGGCATCTTTGCAAACCAATTAGTAAATCAAACTACCTTACTGTTACTCATACAGATGTAACCTTTGCCGTAACTGCTATTAGTCAGCTTCTTGATTCATTGCAACTGAGACATTAGAAAGAATGGTTCATATTGTTAGGTACAATAAAGCTCCAAAATTGTGATGGAGATTAGGGAATAAGTGTATTTTGACATACATCAACTCAAATTAAATGTGCTCTCTAGCAAATCAAGTATGCTACTTTTTTATTGGAGGAACTCTTTATGTCGTAAAAGAATAAGAAGCAAATGATCATGGCTAGATGTAATGCAGAGGCAAACATAAAGCTATGGCTTTGCTTTGGGATTTCTGTAGACAGAGGCCATGAGATTACTTCTTCAGGCTGAAGTTCCCCATGAAATGATTAATAAGCAAGACCCACCCCCCACTACCTTGAGTGGACACATCTTGACTTACTCCTTTTTGGGCTTGGCCACGTGAACCAAGCCAGGAAATAGTAGATGGTATAGAGCAGAACCCTCTCTAGTAGGCATGTCGTTGAAGGACGGGCTAGCCCCTAACAGATCTGACGAGGCCAGGGAGTGACCGCTATGTCCAGGGCTTGAACAAGGTGTGATAACTGGCACAATTCCTAGAGGGCAGGGATGGATCAGGCTAGATAGTGGACGGGGGGAGCACCACAAGCCGATATAGGCAGACACTAATGAGAACGATAGTGCTTTGATGGAAGAGTTTGTGATCAAAGTTCTACATCGGTCTGAAGATACCTCAAGAAGTAATTCATAAGACTCACCTCCAAATGGTAACCTAGAGCGTTCATGAATACTTTTTTTTTTTTTTTTTTTTTTTTTTGGGGGTGGTTGGCGGTTGTTTTGCCCACATGGATCATGTTGGGCCTTTATAGCACTACACACAACTTCTAAACCCACATTTCACGAGACTACTAAACAAATCAGTGATGGTCATTTTTTATCGAAGGATAAGTTAATCTTCATAACAAGCTTGCACATATGACATACATGATCCAAGCTCCAACTTGAGGCAGAGTGTTGAGAGACCTCTTTGCAATTAGCAATATAGGGTTAGACTCAATGTTTGTAGAATCGGATCTTTATAATCTTTGTACAATATATATAGAAAAAGGAGCATATTAGAAAAGCTAATTATTTGGTTCCAAATGCCCCTTATTCTATCTTAAAGTATCCTTGCCCTCAACAAATTAGCAATCGCAACATCTAAAGTGGCATCAAGATGCACTTATCCTACATAAAGCGAGTGTGTGGGGACTTTAACAGGGTATGCAGATTTTAAGTGACTAACCATAGTGCATCGATTCGGATCGACAAGTAAAACTACGACGAACTCTATGCTCAAGAACTACAATGACCTTATGCTAAAAAAAAACCATCCCCTCAACATTTATATATTAAACTAATCAGATATGGGCTTAGATAATGCATTGAATTCCAAAAGATAGAGAAAATGAAGAACAGCAACCTTCTATTTGTACTCTGGAAAGGGAGAATTTCATTACCTGAGTGCCACTTCCATTGTCACTTCCATCCCTAACACCGATGCTCTCGATATCATCCTCATCATCGCTGTTCGTGTTGTTGTCAGAGTCCTCACAACTTTTTGACTTGGTAGATCTTTGAGTCCTTATACCACTTTCACTTCCGCTACCACTAGACTGCTAAGAGCATGAGCAATGAATGCAAAACAGAAGACAAGGGGACTGCACTTTAATGCCCTTCAATCATTACACAGTAACATACTTGCAATTTGAGTGTAAAAGAACAAAAACTCACAGCTAAATAGGGTTCAACTGTGGTCCGAGTATTTTCAAATCAAAGAGTTCAGGCATTTGGAGCCAAAACTAAATGTCGTAACTCATATGCATATAGAATAATACAAAACGCTGGTCTATCATGTAATGTCATGAAAAGGAACTGAGATATTTGAGTGACTCACACTGTGGCATTTTCTCCAAACATGCTGCCAGAGATTTTTAAGCTCATTCTTTCTTATAGGCTTCACTAAGAAATCTACTGCACCCTTCGATAAACATTGGAAGACTATGTTCATGGAATCATTAGATGACATCACTGCACAAAAAACTCACCAGGTGTAGCAGTTACAAGTATCTAACCAATAAGATAACAGGTGGAAAAAGATTATAATTTGGAAAGAGTATCAGGAAATTATCAGTAATATACTCACTAATCACAGGAACGTTTTTCCAGGTTTTGTGACTCATAATCTTGCATAGAAGTGCAATGCCGGTTACACCAGGCATTACAACCTCAGTCAAAACAAGGTCTATGCGATTGGTCAGATCTTCCAAGATTTTCCATGCCTGTAGACCATTGGCTGCAGCTGTAACTGCAAGAATATTTCTATGTTAAATTGTTAATTTACAGAAAATAAGTAATTCAAAGTGTGCAATACAGAAAATACCATAACATACCTACATTTTTTCAAAAGAGACAACAAAACAAGAGAAGAAACGAAAAAGAAGAAACTTGTTTAATTACACAGTGGGCAGAATATCCGTCTCCTGTCAAATTTTCATGTTTGTCAATGAATGACATGCTCTTTTTGTAATTTCATCGTTATCAGTCACCATGAAATAGGGAATTGCATTATGATTCTTCTAATGTTATCTGCTATTTCATATACGAAGAATGCATCTAGACCAGTGCGTGATTTCTAAAGGTCAGCATGAGTGACTCTACTATGAACAAAAGAGCTAGTAAATGTATGTACAAAATCTGTATCTCTAGGGCAAAGGGGAAGAGGATGACCGACAAAGTTTCTATGTGATGAGGACATTGTGGTAATGAACCTTACCAACTAGCCACTAAATCACAGCCATTAAAAAAAAAAAAGGTTAGGATATCTACAAACTTGAAGCTAGAAGAGTCATGCAGAGACATAGTAGTTGTGAAAAGAGAAGAAATTAATTGCATTTCCACAATGAACTATACCAGTGCCGACATAGCTATTCTTGAATTTAAGAAGAATGAGGTCAATGCACCGACAAATGCTAAAGGAGATATTTTCCTTTAAGCATTCAAAATCGGAGCAAATGAAGGAGCTTCAATATTCTAATGATCTAATAGAGTGCGAATCAAAAGAGCCATTCTTCAATTTTGTTTATCAATTATAATCTGACATCAAACAAAGTAAAGTTAACCTAATTAAACATGTCGTCATTAAAAAGAGCTTCAGACAACTAATATAAGTTGCTTTGCTTATAATACACATGTAAGGATTTCTGTTGGTATAGACTAAAGGAACATAAACCAAAGTCCTAAAAGTATGAACATTTGCATTTGATATTTGTTGTGGGGAGAAGAGTTTGTGTAGCTTAGTAAATGAAAGACAACTCTTGAATATGTTAATGTAGGCATTTTGTTATATTAAGAAAAGCTAGCAAGTACCCTTTGAAATTCAAAATCAGAGACTCAACAATTAGTTTAAGACAATTCCAGAATTTACAAGAATGAATTGAAAATACTTCCAGTGTCTCTTAGATGCAACAAGCACAACATAGATAGAACTGCTCGATCCGCCATATCTTGCCACTTGCCAACAATAGATCATTCCAATCAATCTTTCAAAGCAGCTCCTTGTGCATTCAACGAAAACAAACAATGGAAATGAAGCTTACAAATAGATAACCGTAGGCTAAGTTAAACAGTCATATATCTTTGGACTGCTATTCATAATTTTCAGTTGGGTCATTGCACGTCTGTAAGTAGTTTAGGTTGAGACAGATTTTCATCCATACCTTAAACATGTTATAAAAAGCTGACATGGCACCTAATGGACACTTTTGTGACTCTCTATCCATGTGCCATATGGCCCATCTCCTTGATGTTCCATTACTTTCTAATGACTTGTCACTAATGACTTGATCTAAACCATTTCAAAGTATGATAGCTTCATGCATTTTGAAAGCACAAAAACCAGATTGAAAATAGCCTAAAAATGAACAGCAAAAGGAGTAATTCACCTATTAGTCTGGAATAAGTGCATGAGCACATCACTTCGATCAATATGTTAGCCAAGCATCACCTATTCTAGAAACTTATTTGTTTGCTACCATTCAAGATGACCTAAAAGTTTCTTATCAGTCCTAAAAAATCCCTATTACTAGCTTCGGTCAAAAGTTTGGGCATGGACAACCATAACTCTTTAAGAAAACAGTTATGACCCTACTTCTTGTGTAACTCCTCATAGGGGCAATCGAAAGAGAAGCTTTTATGAGATTTGCAACTTGACACGTATCCAAATGGACAGCGCAGAACTTGGGATTAGAATTATATGAGTATCACCAAATAGTAAGCCTTCTCATACTCATGCTATGACTCTCTCTCTCTCTCTCTCTCTCTCTCGCAACTTGACACGTATCCAAATGGACAGCGCAGAACTTGGGATTAGAATTATATGAGTATCACCAAATAGTAAGCCTTCTCATACTGATGCTATGACTCTCTCGCAGAACTTGGGATTAGAATTATATGAGTATCACCAAATAGTAAGCCTTCTCATACTCATGCTATCCACAACAACAAAAACAAAATTTGTTTAATTATGGGGGGAAAATGCTGGCCACTGCAATGCCTAAGGGATAACCCATTCTACCGGAAGAATTTAGTCAGATAATTTTCAATGATCATTTGGAGATATTTGTCACTTAAATAGATTTTGCAATCCTATTCAACTACTTAGTTGTGCAAGTTCCAGAGTAGTTCATCTCACCTTATCATTGTCATTTCTATTTAGAGCAGGTCAAACAACAACCAGAATATCACTTCGACTTTAGTTCGATAAAAACCTGAGGTATAGACATTCTTAACTTTAACAAATTTCAGTTGATAGGCAACATGGCCTTTGATTGTAATTTTCTTCATGTGACATGGTTTCATGAGCACTAATTCAAGTTCAGATGTCACTTAAAGTAATAAGTATTCTATCATAATCACCCAATTATTTCCTGACATGATTCTTTACATGACTTAGAGCATATTCTTTTCCATCTTCATGCCTGCAAGAGTCCATCTTGACGAACATATTCATGTTCATATGCTAGAATTTGTCTATCAAGTAAGAGTTCTGACTGTGAGGGTTATGCACTTACCTTCGTAACCACAATTTCGAAGTAGTGCACCAACGACTTGTCTAGTTGAATCATCATCTTCCACCAGCAGTACCTTCAGAGACCTTAGTGGTAGAAACCTTTCCCAGTGAACCGATGGCTCTTCTGACTGCTGCTGTGACCTTGGAATAACAGAATGCACATGCACAAAATCTTGTGATTCTGTTGCTTCGACCTTCCTATCTGATGCACCTTCCACATCCCCGTTGATCTGTAACTCATCTTGCTCTGCCAGTTCCTGACCATCGCCTCTGACTCCATCCCTTATATCCTTGTTATCATCATTTTTGTGGTGATTTTGTTCTGCAAGCCCCTCAGTCCCAGGTCTATTATTGGTCATCTGAACAATCGGCATCAACCAGATTCAAAAAGCCCAACAATAATACTGGATTTAGTGGGGAAAGGAACCTCCTCAAGTTTAGTAATAAGACTGCACATCCCGTTCTCGTCAGTATGAAGAACCCGAAATTATGGCGACCTCAAAAAATCTAAAACCAAAAGGCAAACTGCTATTAGAAGATCAACCAGAAAGAGAACATATAACTTAAAACCTGGTAATTAGAATCATACACGAGAGGAGAAAACACCCCACATTGATAAGAACCGCTAATATTCCATTTAAGATATTGTCAAGTTTTGAATGACTGTTCTATCGTCAATTAGAGTAATCCAATCGTAGACAAAAGTACTGACAAAATTATCCAGCTAGGAACAGAAGGTAAACGTGATCAGACTGACTCAGACCAGTAAGTTTAATTAGCGACAGAACTGACCATGAACTTAATAAATCCACTAAAAGGTGCAGAGTCAGATTTATCGTCCACGATTTTCACAAGACAGTGATATTCTCCATCATCTCTACAACCATAGTGATAACTTCTCCTTCTGAGAACTCATAAAATGTTAAAATTCAGCTTAAAATTCTCTATCGTGAGAACATAAAATGAGTACTAATCTACTAGCCAGCAGAATGACGAGGTACTTACACGATAAGCCCACTTACTTCTCTGTCCTCTCTCATCTACACTTCACTTATAAAAACAATAACCGGTACTTGGTCAAGAACATTAGTATCTCGGCTCATGTGAAACTTAAAGAGAAGCGAACCAGCTCAGATCGATAATGAAAACAAAAAAATGGACCCTCTGTTTCCACTATCACTGAGCCTACCAACAAGGACAAATTTTCTCATCCATCCATGTGATAACAAACCCGCATTCGGCACTTAAAGGAAGGAGAGGTCCGACATAACGGAGTTCACAAAAGGAAGCATTGACTTATTGATTCACTGAGTCTTTACATTCGCAAGTACTCAAAGTTTTAGTTCCTTGGAAAATTTAAACAACAACGAGCCTGTATCATCACTCTTTACCCAAAAAAAAAAAAAAAAAAAAAAACGAGCCTGTAGCATCACTGCCCCCCCCAAAAAAAAAAAAAAAAAGATTTTATTCTGTTCCTCCCCATGATTTTCTCGTCAACCAGAGTGATTAGCCTCATGAGTCATACGCCAGCGATATGCAGCCATATAACTACAAAATAGCGTGCCGAAAATAGAAAGAAGCGAACAGAACTTCAGATCTACAAACTAAAATGATATCTTTTCCTCAACTACTACGGCTCGTAACTAAGCAACACCATTCTCCTGGCGAAGAAACGGATTAGAGGAGCGAAAACTCTCGGACAGCAGAACCGAAAAAAAGTTATCACGCACGCGGAACCAAATTCATTCGCCCCACCTAGCTTCCTATTCTTCCACCGACAAAAATCGGGGGAACGGCCGTTCGCGGAAACGAAATTCGGACATCAGAAGGCTCATTTCAGCAGAGCTCTTCAATTAAGAAGACGAGGAAAAAAAAAAAAAGAAGAAGAAGAGAAGAGACGCTTCGAGCTCAATCAATTCACGCGAGACTGTTCGACTCACTTTCGTCTGTTCGACTCAGCAAGAACGGAGCTCGCGCGCTCTTCTTCAGGCCATCGCGATCGAGCGCGAGATATCTCGGGGAGGTGGAAGAAAAAGGAGGACCTCGGAGTATTTGGCGTTGAAGATGATGATGGAGGAGAAGAAGAAGCAGAAGAAGGAGAAGAAGAAATGGGGGGACGAAAAAGGGCAAGGGGCAGGGGGAGGTTTTGACTGGTTAAGAAACGGGAGAGGGTAAGAGCGAAGAAGGGCCTCAACAAGCGCCACGTCGGCGCGCCACGTCGGCCGCGGGCCCCGCGGGGGAGCTGGAGCTGGGCGAGGATCAAAAGCCGGGGCGCGAGTTGTCGCCCGATAGATCTTCGGAGGGGGAGGGAGGGGGGCGCGGATCTGATGGGGGCGGATCGGATCTGACAAGATCCGCCCCAGGGGAACGTGGCGCGTCGCTGGGCGAGCAAAAGATGCTACCGCGGGACGGCGTCGTTTTGGGGGCAAGTTCGGTGTGATTCCGAGACTGGGCAAAATGACGGGACTGCCCTCGGTCGGGTGGGGGTTGCGTTTGGAAAAATATCTGCGCTGGAGCCTGGCAAGTTGGCAACGGCCGGCCGCCACCACCACCGGATGATAGGGACAAATATCTAACCATTCGCGCTCGAATTTCCGCGGGAGGGATAAGTATCTTATTACTGATATTCGTTTGTTTCGTCGAAAATAAATTAACTGAAAGATAAACTCTAAAAATTATCATTTACATCACTTTAAAAATAAATAAATAAGTATTTAGAAATTAATTATTATCGATGACAAAAATATTTTTATTGACATTATTCCAAGTGACATAAATAATCATTTTTATTTTAATATTTTTAAATAATTCATTTTTCGCGAAACAAACGCATTGTTAATCCCTTATCTTTTTAAGTAGCACGTTTATGTACTAGTTCACTCATCATAAGAATATGAGACGAAACTTATTATATAACATTTGGTAAAGATGGGACACTTTGAAGTATTCCCTTCCAATTACTCAAGCAGATGCTAATGCGGCTATTTAACATTGACTTTATATATACGTGATAAAAATATCATCTATGTACTATAAAAATAAATTATGAACCTTATCCATTATGACACTAGCATGCCAAATTTTTTTGTCATAAATACCGTTAATTGATTTTTTTGCCAAAAGTTATAACATTTATATATATATATATATATATATATATATATTTTTTTTTTTTTTGTGATCCAGGGAACTTCGTACAATTGGTAGCTGGCAAGTAAACCCTGGGGCAACACGGAGGAAACCACCACTCCCGTGCCGCGGGCAAGTTCACCTGCAACGCTCGGGATTTGAACACTCAACCTTTTGTGAGAGGAAGATGTCAGAAGATGTGGAGAAGGCAAGGGAGGATCGTGAATTGGAAGACATAAGAGAAGAGAATGCAATAGGGTTTAGGAACTTTTCTCTTTCTCTGTGTGTATCTTCATGTACATTACTTTGTATGTATATTACACGGATTACACGAATAAAGGAAAGGAAAAATTTACAGAATCATTATGATCTTCTCCTATCTCAATCTAATCCTAAATTGATCTAATTATGATTATGACCAAAAATAGCATATCTTCCAACACTCCCCCTCAAGCCGATGGCTTGTAGATATCCAAGACTCCGAGCTTGCTTAGAAGATATGTATGCTGTTTTTGAGATAGCGGTTTGGTGAAAATGTCGGCCGGCTGCTCTGCAGTTCCAATACCTCTTGTCTCGATGATCCCTTCTTGAATCTTGTCTCTTGTGAAGTGACAATCCACTTCAATATGCTTCGTTCTTTCATGCATTATAGGGTTTGCTGCAAGCTTGATCGCTGCATCATTGTCACAATACAGCTTTGTTGGTCCTTTTAGCTTTATTCCAAGATCTCCAAGCAATCCCCGCAGCCACACGATCTCACATGTAGTTTTTGCCATGGCCCGATATTCTCGTTAGAAGACAGAGAGACGGTTGCTGTTTCTTGGTTTTCCATGAGAGAAGAGACTCTCCAAGCTTGATGCGAAACCGATGAATGACCTTCGACTCATTGGACAAGTTGCGTAATCTGCATCACAGTATGCAGTCATTTCCATGTTGCATCTTCTGGATAGAAGTATCCCAAATCCTGGGCATTTTTTTAGGTATTTCACAACCTTTAGTGCAGCGTTCATGTGGGACTCCCTCGGACTGTGCATGAATTGGCTGAGAGTTTACACTGCATATGATATATCAGGTCTTGTCATTGTCAGGTATATGAGTTTTCCAACGAGCTTCTGATAACTTGTCGGATCTTGAAGCAAAGGGTCTTGAGATCTCCCTTCAAGAGGATCCGCTGTGGTTAATTTGATGTTCTGCTCGATTGGAATAACTACTGGCTTGCAACCTGATAGTCCAAATTTTCCGAAATGATTTCTAACACAAACTTCCTTTGACTGAGAGAAATCCCTAGGTTTGATCGAGCAATTTCAATCCCAAGGAAGTATTTTGGTGCTCCCAAGTCTTTTATATGGAAAGTGGCATGCAAATATTTCTTGAGGCTTCCTATTGCAGTTTCATCATTTCCCATGATGAGGATGTCATCAACATATATCATTAAGTAGATAGATGACATACCTTTGGTCCATGTGAAAAGAGCATAGTCATATTTGGACCGCTTGAACCCCGCAAAGAAGGAGAGCATTAGCAAATTTTGCATACCATTGTCTTGAGGCTTGCTTCAACCCATAGAGGGATTTGCGGAGACGACATACTCTATTCTCCCCCTGTCTCCGTAATCCTTGAGGAACATCCATATAGATTTCCTTGTCTAGATCGCCATGAAGGAATGTGTTGTGAACATCCATTTGATGCAAAGACCAATCATGAACGGCTGCAACTGATAAGAATGAACGGATAGTGACGTCTTTAGCCACTGGAGAGAAAGTCTCGTGGTAATCGAAACCTTCTCGTTGGGTGAACCCTTTAGCCACCAATCTGGCCTTATATTGCTCGATTGACCCATCAGATCTATACTTGATTTTGTATACCCATTTACATCCTATGGGTTTTTTGTTCGGAGGGAGAGAGACGAATTCCCAAGTCTGGTTATCTGTCAAGGCCTTTAACTCAGCTGCCATTGCCTGTTGCCAACGTGGATCTCTAGAAGCCTTGTCATAGCTGGAAGGCTCTCTTTCTTCGGAGATCCGACTAATACAAAGATTTATGATCGATGAAAGCTTGTCGAAGCATACATAAGAAGATATTGGATAGCGGATACCGGTGAGTTTAGTGACGCGCAGACATAGTCTGTAGTCCAGGTTGGTGGTCTTGTAGCTCGTCCCGAACGTCGTGGAGGAGCTGTTGGTGGTGGAGGTGAGGGTTCCCCCTCTGTTGTTGTCGCAGGAGGGTCCTCAATGGTAGCAGCTTCTGTGAAAACATCATCTACAACCTCATCTGAAGAGGAGGTGGGCAAGGTGGAAGGAATCCCGACTGTGGGAGGTGCTGCCATAATGCATCCTGGGAATGTATCTTCATCATCTAAGCTCCCATGAGGACCAATGTTGTTTCCCACGTTGTCTTGAGGAGCCGAGTTTTCCCGAAAGGGGAAGATGTCTTCGTGGAAGACAACATCTTGACTTGTGAAAAAATCTCCTGTGATTGTGTCTAGGACACGATATCCCTTTTGTAAATTCGGGTATCCCATGAATATGCATCGTCTTGCACGAGCACTCATTTTGTCCCGAGGCCCCATCACTGTAGCATAGCACAAGCATCCGAAGACCTTCAGATGTTCCAATGTTGGTTTCTTCCCATAGAGTAATTCAAAAGGTGATTTGCCATTCAATACTCGAGTAGGCATTCGGTTGATTAAATAAGCTGCAGTGACAACACAATCGCCCCAATAATTCTCGGGAATGAAGCCCTAAAACTTAAGGGCCCTGGTGACCTCTAAGAGATGGCGATGCTTCCTTTCCACCACCCCATTTTGTTGTGGGGTATAAGCACAAGAGCTTTCATGGAGAATGCCTTGGGATAGGAACATGGAGCGGCAATCATTATTAAAAAACTCTGTCCCATTATCAGTGCGGACACGTTGGATTGATTTCTTGAACTGATTCTTGGTCAAAGTCAGAAACATCCTTAGATGAGAAGCAACTTGTGCCTTTGATTGCATTAGGAATACCCATGTGGCACGGCTGTAATCATCCACAATGGTGAGAAAATATCGTGAGCCGTCCCTATGTGGGGTATGATAGGGACCCCAAACATCCACATGAATCAGGGAGAAAATTTCATTGGAACGAGTAGCACTGGCAGGAAATGGAATTCGAGATTGCTTTGCAAGTGGGCAAATTTCACATTTAGAGTAAGGAAAAAAGGCACTGTGTCCCATTCTAGAATGCATAAGAAAATCTTTGTCATTGATAGATAAATTACACAATGATTGTTTATTCAGGGATACTAAAGGGAAAACAAATTGACTAGGATAATGAATCCAGAAAAAAAGTCCTTCAAAAAAACTACCCAAGCCCATCAGTTTCCCAGTCGAAGGGGCCTGGAAAAAACATTTGTCAGAGTCAAAGAATATTTGACAAGAATTTTCTCTCGCAAACTTTAGAGACAGAAATAAGATTGAACTGAACCGTGGGACATAAAGGACATTTTGAAGGGTTAATTGATGACTCAATTGCACAAAGGCTGTCCGAGTGACATGAGTGAAGTTTCCATTTAGTAATTGCACAGAAATTGGTGTGTCTAATTTTTTGTGCTTACTGGAAAAAAATGATCTATCACAAATAATATGATCGGTGGCCCCTGAGTCAATGATCCAAGCCCTTCTTGAAATAGAATTTACCAGGCAATGAGAAATACCTGAAAAGCTTGTTCCTTTCTTCCCAACATCGATTTTTTGTAGAGCCTTCATCAGCTGCTCATATGAAATTGGTTGTTCACTATTCAGGCCGGCTGGTCCGGTGACTCGATAAGTCTGAAAGATTTTTCTTTCCTTTTTCTCCTGGCTTACCATGTAATTTCTAACAATTTTCCATGGTATGATGAGGTCGTTTGCAATATTCACAATATAATTTCCCTTTTCCTTTTGAATTTTGGCCGAAATTTTTTAAAGGAGTGGGAAAATACTGACCGTCGGATATTTTTAAAGCCGAAAAAGCTCGGCCGTCCGATCCATTTGCCGCCAAAAAAACTCGCCCGTCCGATCCATCTGCCACGGGAAAGATCTGGCCGTTGGATCCCCTCAGCGATGGATTATATCCACCGTCGGATCCTTTCTGCGACAAATAATAACCGCCGTTGGATCCGCCGACTTGCTGTGTCCACTGTCCGCCGTTAGATCCTCCCGTGAGATCCAGGCCGTCGATCCCTTCCCTTTTAAGCCCTCTGTCGAGAGAGATGGGCAACCCTAGCCCCTGTTCACGACTCTCCCTCTCTCGGGCTAGGGTTTGCTATGGGTATCGCTGGACGCCGTGCATCGCGAGGGCGATGCTGTCGCTTCCTCGCGCTTGCTCTAGAACCGCGAGCCTCTGGCTTTCCTCCTGGACGGCTAGCTGGAAAATCCGTCCCGAGAAGGTATGGGATCCATCGCTAATATTTGAGATCGAAAGGTTTGGAAATTTTCATTCAAAATCAAGAGAAATCTTGTGGTTTTCTCCCTTTCTTTTATGGATCTGTACTGTCGAAGCGTTTCCTTTGGTCCCTCGAGCTTCTCCTCCACAGCTTCAAGTTGGTTCCAGAGAGAGGAAAGTATGTTGTAACACGCGGTGACAGTCATGTTCCCCTGTTTCAAATCGCTTAATTCCTGCGTGAGATAAAATATTTTGGCCCGATCTAACTTCCCGTACATTTCTTTGATGTTATCCCACATTTTTTTGGTGTCTTCGGTCGAGGGAAGCCCGGCGGCTACCTCTGGTGAGACGCTGTTGCCGATCCACGTGCGGATCAGGTGATTGCACTTTCTCCAGTGCCTGGCCAGCCGCTCATCCGAAGGTATGAGAACCGTCCCATCGAGAAAGCCATCCTTGTCCTTAGTTACAAGGGCTCGCCGGAAATCCTGCGACCATTTGGAGTAATTCTCCGATCCGGTGAGTTGTAGACTGATTAATTTCAGATTTGGGCCATCGGCGGTTGATACGTATAAAGGGTCACCGGCCTCCGGTCGTCCTGTGATTGCTGTGATCGGGTATGGAAAAAAACCGGGCCCGATATTCGGGTAAGGGTTTGTCCCTATGCCCGATCCGTCAGATCCGGATCCAAAAGCCGCATTGAATGTGCCTGGATTGAAAATGCCTGGATTTGTCCCAGGGAAAGATTCCCCGGACCCGCTCATGCGCTCCAAAGCGACGGCCGAATTTGCCCCATTCGTGGTTGGTGGATTCCCATCAGACTGAGGGTTGCTCATGGTGCTCCCGGTCCCTGGCAATGATGCATTTGGGCTTGTCCCAATGTACCATGGGTATGGTACAAATTGGTAAGGCTGCCCAGCAATGGGCAACCCCATGTTTGGCTGAGCCGGGAAAAATTGCCAAGGAAAATTTTGAGCCTGAGGTTGTGGCTGGATCGGCATTGTGGTCTGCAATTGCTGTGCGATGTAACTTCTTCGGAATCCCGGTGTCGACACCGAAGATTGATTCTCTCGGTTGACTCATGGTAAGTGACGATCCCCCGTTTCTTCTTTCTCTATTGAAAAATGATTCCTTCGCTGCTTTGATCTAATTTTGCATATCAAGGAGCCTCGGCAGGTAATCTGAAATTGCGGAAGCAGAATCAGGAGCTAAAGCTCCGATACCATGTCAGAAGATGTGGAGAAGGCAAGGAGGATCGTGAATTGGAAGACAGAAGAGAAGAGAATGCAATAGGGTTTAGGAACTTTTCTCTTTCTCTGTGTGTATCTTCATGTACATTACTCTGTATGTATATTATACGGATTACACGAATAAAGGAAAGGAAAAATTTACAGAATCATTATGATCTTCTCCTATCTCAATCTAATCCTAAATTGATCTAATTATGATTATGACCAAAAATAGCATATCTTCCAACAGAAGAGCACTCGCTCCAGCGACGCCACCCAGTGCGGTGGTGTTATCAAGTAGATATTAGTAAATGAAAAAAGATAGAATTTGATATCATAATAGACGCGGTTTAGGATTTTTAGTGAGACTATTATAAAGTTGGAGTACTGATGCCTTTCGTGTTCTCCTGTTCTTGCGTGGGAACGTCTAAGGTGGAGACATTGTTTGATCACGTGGAGTGGAGGACAAAATTTTATCCGGAATTCGATGGCTAATGGTACTTTCTGTCTGGTCGTGGTCCTGGTTGGATATGGTCTTTTCTAGGATGCAACTTGACGCGACAAGTGTCCCACGGCATGTTAAATTGTTTAGGACAAATAATTAGTTTGATTTAGCTTTACCAAAATAATAATAATAATAATAATTAGTTTGATTTAGCAATCTCGCCCCTCTCCTTCCCCAAAATTTTTTTATATAAACTCAATTTATTTCGCAAAAAATGAACAATTTATAAAACGATCATTTATTTTGCTTAGGAAATTCTTATTATAAATTGTTCATTTTTCATACAACAAATGGAGTATTGATAATTTCAAGTTCGTATTCAACTTTCATGGATACTCTATGGATTCAAGGTTGATCATGATCTCATCTTACATTGGCTTCACTTATTGAAAAAGCAGACTCTTTATTTTTATGGTCAATTCCACCAAATCTAAATTATGTCTAGCACGACATTATTATCCCATATTTTTTACTCTCGCCAAATTACTAAATTATGCCGGTATATACTCAATATCCCATAAAAGAAAAAAATTTCCATGTCACCAAAACCTTTCAACTTGTACTCACATAACAAAATGTTTTTTTTGTCAAATCGCTACAAGTTTAGGATAGTGGAGTCGATGGTGGCCCAAAATCTTTTTCATGGTGGATGGAAGGTAGTTCTGTCGCACTGTGGTTTGCCGAAATAAAGGCAAAGGATGTCGCTTGATTTAGGAAAACTCCCGGTGTTTTTCTCTTTTTGTACATCGATTTCGACCGCTGCTTCTAAATTTAGCGACATCGACAGAGCACAAGGATTTCGTGAAAAGGTCAATAAAAGATGGTGCGAAGGTGAAAAATGCCCTTTCTGAGGCCATGAATTTCTTGCCTTTTGCGATGGTCTACGTCTTGGGAGTCCTGCTTTGAATCTCATGCCGTCTTCGCGGCCCTCGTTTCGTGGCCGCCTTGTACACATAATCGAGCGTCCTGAATAAAGTAGAGAGAAAAGTTCCGAGCGTGAAAAAGGGCTTTCGATTCCCTCGCTTTTCTTTTTGCGAGGCGTCTCTCTTTGCTCTGCTCCTCTCGTTCGCTGCTCGACTTTCTGCGCGAGATTCGTGTCCTTCCTAGGCCGAGTTCGTGGCTCCTTTTCCATGCTCGTATCGGACGGGAGAACTCGTCTGAATTTGGCGGTGTAAGATTGAATCAACGAGGTTGACCTGGAAATCACTCACGTGCGCCCGCGATTCGAACTCGACGGATGAAAGAGACACGAACCCCCCTTGGATTTCTGCTGTGATTTGCTGAATCCGTCAGGCCGGCGATGGACTAAGCTTAGGTCATTTAATTTGTTTTCATTTTGTTGAGATGATGCGATATAGTTCAATGAGATATATGTTGTAGACAAGTATTTCGAAAGAGTAGTCGTTCTGTTAGTTCTTTCCTCATTGTTTAAATTATTCGTCAGCCTATTTCTCGTATGAATATCGACACGTTCTTTGTCATTCTACACGTCAGGAAAAACATAAGAAATACTCTATCGTCTCATTCTTTCTATTGGTTTGACATTTATGACTTTTCTTGTTTTGACTCGAATAGAGAAGTTTGGACTAATATGAAGGTCCGTTGAATCTTAGAGAATAATCGCATGCCCATCTTTGTGTTACTAGATAATTTACAAGTTAAAAAAAAATGAAAATTAACTTTCCCAATTACCCTTTTCTTTTCCCTAAATTTTGTGCCATCTAAGAGATAAAAGGAAATTTAACCTGGGACATCGAGAAAATGTATCCTAAAACATTTACATAGCCGAATATAGATCTCCCCAACCCCCTCCCAAAAAAAAGGAAACGAAAAAAAAAAAAAAACACTAGGGTTGTCTGGAGATGTAGAGGACGGGCATAAATATAATATTTTTATTCTTTGGGCATTGTGCCTTTTGCTTTTTGCCAGAAGCTTGGGAACGAGGTTTGCAGACTCCACGTATCACAAACTAGATAACATCGAGAGAGAGGAGAGAGAGAGAGGGGCATATATGTCACCCGCCTATTATTCTCATTTTTTGTGGAAAACAAGAAGGCGTTTCACTTAAAATAATTAATCAATAATTTTTTCATCGTCAATGATAATATACGTCTAAATATTTTTATGAACAATGAAAATATATTTCGTCCATTCAATTATATAAGTGATATAAATGATGGTTTGTATATATTTTTCATAAAATAAATATAACTGAATATATGTATTGATGAGTGACTTTCCATGTTTTGCTCTTCATTTCTGCTATTTGATTGTAGTGTCTAAAAATTCCAACTTCAATTTGTCTCTTCATTGTAGTGTCTGGGAATTCCAACTTCAATTTGTTTATTATGAGGTGATAAGTAGGTTGTCCATAGAGAGACATATATTACAAGAATAATGACATGGATAGTCTATAAACTTAATGTTATCTCCAAACTTTCAATTTATACAACATGGTCCTTACTCGTTGATTAAACATATAATGACATCCCTTGACTTTTAATTTATTTAATATGATTTTTAAACTTTTGATAAATGTTCAAATTAGTCAAAAACTATATAAAAATAAACAAAGCCAGCATTTCATCAATTTAAATTTAAGGAAATATTGAACACTTTCATCAAGTTTAGGCATTAATTTGAATATATACTAAAAGTTAAGAGATTGAATCAAACAAATTAAAAGTTTAAAAATAATAATTTTTTTTTGTCAGTCCTACTCTATTCCCACTCTACATTCACTCTCGGACTTTTGCCCTGCCTCTTGTAGGGTGTGGGAGTCGAAACCCACACCTGAAACTTATGTGTCCTCAACCCATTCCCTTTCCATGTTGGAAGGGTGGCCACTGGGGCGAATCCCAGTGGTTAAGTACCACATATAAAAAAAATTAAAAATTCACATTAGAGATCAAGTCATAGTTTATTTGCATCATTCTCTCTATATTATAAAGTGGATTTTCTCTATATTATAAAGTGGACCGGGGGTAGCATGATAGACGCCCAAAATATCTTGGACCATGCGAAACCACTAACAGAGCAACGCGTGGCATTGGTTGGGGGGGCCGCCTGATCACGTGATTCCCACGTCCGGGAGGAGACGCTTTATTTTGCTCTCCGCAATCTCCGGGGATTCACGTGTCCCTTCTCCACTCGTGGTCGGGGGTATTGGTGAATGCACACACACCAAGGACCAAGATCCTCCTTAAAAAATTGATTTAGGGTTTTCTTTTTTGTCCGATGTATTTAGATATTTCTCACAATCAAATAATATCGGATTACACTGAATTACATATAAGTTTTTGTAACATCACCACCATAAGTGATGTTATACGTTGCGGCTGATTTCTTTATAGGAATCATTCACTGATGAATAACACGCGGATGTCTTGGAGAAAAAGATTTGTTGAGTGGTCCACGAATGAGGGTATTAAAAATTGTCATTGCACCATATGGCTTGACCGACATGCTATCCATATCGTATTGGTTAATTTTGAATGCTAATGTGGAAGCTATATTTAATTACTGCATTGGACACATTTGATTGCTTTTATTCTAAACCGACCTGAATTAAAAAGGTCCGATTTGATTTCAAATGAGTAATTTTTTATTCAATTGTTGTTTAATTAAAATATCAATACCATCACATTAATTTCTTTTGTGCAGCTTCCGATTTTAAACCGATATTATCTTCAAGCGTCATATTTTCTTGCAAAGAAGAAAGAAACTAGAAATTTCCCCCAGTGAAGCACGATCGTTTCAGTGCTCTTGGAAATTGGGGTCGTTTCTCTCCAGCAAATGATCTGATGATGCATCCTGGGTCGAAGACACCGCCCTCGACAGTCACAGGCAAACAAAATTCCTCAAACTAGACGATACGCAATGGCAGTCCCTCTACTCCGGAGCGACTCACGTTCGGTCCTGGTACTTCAAATTCGGTTCTGTCGAATACGATGAACTCTACTCGCAATCGCTGCACTCCATGTCGGGCGAGCATCCCGATGTGGCTGCACCGATTGCAGATAAGCTAGTGTGTTCAGTAAAAGAATTCACTGACCGGACATTAGTTACAATTTACAGTGACCATAAAAGGAAGTACCCTCAAAACAAAGGTTGAAGGCACAACAATGCGATGCCAGAATAGGGGGATGAAAACACAACAATCTTGAATTGCTGTAATGAGCAAATTCCATGCACGTCCACAGTTTCATTGGACATCGTATCTGAAGCATTCCCATCAAGCAAGATCAATAGCAATAACCAAAGATATGGCCTTATCCTACCAAGGGGGGCTCAACTAGAAAGATCAATGCAAAGGAACTAGAATGTGTGAACCAGAATTTGCAGATCAGCTGCGAAGTTGCACCACCTACATCGAGGACCAACCAAAGAAACTCACTGCTATAAACAGATCTGGAATTTTGCAACTGAAGGCAAAAACAAGACAGTAGCATTCTAAGAGCACAAGAAACTGCAAGGATCCAGAATTTTTGCAACTGAAGGCAAAAACAAGACAGTAGCATTCTAAGAAAACAAGAAACAAGCAGTAGAGACATAGCTCCATTTCTGCTCGTACTAGATATTTTTTGACTAAGTATTCACACTTCATGTTGGCATGCAAAATCCACCTGGCAATTCATTTCCCGCCACTCTCAACTGGAATATGCTTCAAGTGAGAATGAATTATCGATCAATTAGATAACTTATACAGTTAATCCGTTAGCATCCACATGCCATGATGATTCTAGAGATGTTCACCTGCCACTGGTTACATAAAATTGCTCTGGCAGACTTGTGCTTATTTTCTATACATTCCAACTGCACGATTTGAAATAAATAGCAATGACACCTTTGGCATACAAAGAATGAACAGACTTCAATCTTCTAGATACAATACGTCAGAAATTATGCTGCTGCAGATCTTTTATCATCATTGTCTCCAAGGTTCAAAGCTTGAAGCAGCTTTGGCCATGACTCGGGGATCCCTCCTGGTAGATCAAACTCCAACAACTTGCCCCGCTGTCTATAGAAATCTTCCACAGGTTTTGTCTGCCAAATCAAATATTCATAGATAACAGAGGGTATACATGATTGCAAAGAAGAAACCGAACTAGGAATCTGATCCCTCTTTCAGAGATGATATAAAAAAACATGAAGAGGGAAGTCTATTTGAGCTTTGCTCGTGTTATGCTCCTCTTTTGGGGGATGCTGTGACAATGCATGAGTATATATGTAATTATTGAAGCAGATGACAGAGATGGCACTGAAAATGGCAAGCTTCCAAGAAGTTTAGAAGTTTTAAAATCATGGAGACATACCAGCTCATTGTATATGCGAAGCCGTTCCTTTACAACTTCTTCAGTGTCATCAGAACGAGTGATCAGCTTCGATGCACACTGTGGAGGGGGAAGGAGTGCAGCCATATACATCCCAGGTTGCCCATTCTCACCCTTGATGTCAATGCTGGCAACGTTGTAATTTCCTCCACATTGATTGCAGATCCTCCTTCCAAGGCATTTTGCCAGTAGTGCTTCTTCACGAAGCTTTAAATTGACCACTAGGTCGATGTCAGTTACTCCTTCCAATATCTCCTGAAAACCACTGAAAATGTAAAACAAACTGCACCAACAAAAAATGTAAAAATAAAGAAACTATGGTGACTACGTTTAAGGCAGTTTCTGGTCAAAGTTATCATAATAAGATGAGTTCTGCACTAAATAGATAAACAAAATTTTATAGATAAACAAAATTTTCTAAGAAAGCGCCACGGAATTCAACAGAAAGCCAGCACAATGCTAGGCATCTTAAGACACAAGGTCCTTCACCACAAATCATAAGGATATTCAGTTGAGATAAGCTAGTTTGCCACACAGAGAATCACCCAGCAACAAGAACTGGGGATGATCCTGTGCACACACACACACATGACACAACAGACCAATCAGATGAACTTATATATGGATTCCTTTGTACTCAGAGATGTATATTGATTCAAAAATATGTGTAACATACAATCTGAATCATGTACGCTCTGGATGATAAGGACTCATAGACAAAAAGTTGGTTATTGTCCTACCGGGCATGCCTGACTGACAGACTCAGATCTACTTTGAAAAACCTCTCAAAAAAAGGCAGATTAGCAAATTCATATTGCAATCTACCTTTACTTTTTGACACAGAGTTGAGATAGTGATAGATTTAATGACAGCAAGAAAAAGACACCAGGGATGGCCCGTGATGCTTTACCTAATCACTGCAAGATGTTTCACCTAATTACTGCAAAGGCCTATCCTCTGCCCCTGGGCATGCAATCTTCATCAATGTGATAAAATCTATAGAAGGAAATTAACGGAAGCAGAACACAAATGGATGATGATCGTGCCTGTCACTGGTGTCCTTACTATAAAATCACTCAGTATTATCTCATAGACTGACTTTAACTCAATAACAAAGAGAAAAAGTAGCACATGTAGAGGAAGTGAGAGCTTACAAGAGCATGCCAAATTCCAAATTCCAAAAGCTTAGGCTGCTTTTAGTAAGTTTTTGGAATTGTGGAACTTGGAATGTAAGCCTCTCAATCCTAGCAAGTGCAGTCAATGTGGGACAGCCCACAAGGAGCATGGCATACATATAATAGCCAGCAAACGTGCCTGTTGGGCTGAAATGGTATTGGATCAGGCTTACGATTCTTTCTGGTAACAGCCTGGGGACATTTTCCTATTAAAAACTGCTCCTGGACTTTAGACATAAAGACAGTTTCTTGTTGAGAAGGTACAGAAGAACTGGAACCACAAACAACAATTTCTTACTCATTTACTCAAAAAAGATAAAAAAAGATGTGGAAAATTAAAGGGTACATTTCTTGACAGAATCATTTGCAGCTTCTACGCTCGTAGAAATGTTCAACACTACTAGCCCCTGAAGTTTCCTGATAACTTGGCAACTCAACCAACGAATTGCGCATAAAATCAGCCCCTCAACAACAGGGAACAGTAATTTCAGTAAAGTTACCGAAGCAAATTGAGCAGTGCCCAAAGCCAAACAGCAGAAATTCTCACCGCCTGTCTTACAGTCCGAGGGAAGCCATCGAGTATGAATCCAGTCTCACCCTTCGCTTCTCCGGCTTCAAGACGTTTCGCCAATAAATCTATAATGATTTCATCCGGCACCAATTTCCCGTGGTTAACGATCTCTGCAAGCTGCAAAACATCAACCAACGGCTATAAAACGACCAGGCATTTTCGCAGCGGATCTAAGAAGCCTCCACTCCCACCACAACACTTCACTTCCCTCCCAAGACTTTCCACAAAACCCATCAACTCGGTTTTAGCTGAATCGCTAAACCGAATTCAGGGAAGCTCCGCGCCCACTAACAGCAACAAATTCCGAGATCGGATCGCAACGTGACAACGAACCTGCGAAGAGAGCGGGCCGGAGGCGGCGAGCTCCTCCCGGACGAGGTCGCCGGTGGAGATGTGCGGGACGCCGACGAGGCCCGACAGCCGGGAGGCGTAGGTCCCCTTGCCGACGCCGGGGCAGCCGAGGAAGACCCACTGGTGGTTCCTCCCCTCGGGGCTCCGCTGCAGCTGGAGCTGCTTCGGGCCGCCGCCGGAGCCCGATCCGAGCTCGCGCCCGGAGCAGAGGCCCCGCGCGGCGACCGCCGAGGCCCTCGCCAGCACGAGCCGCTTCAAGACGGCCATTGGGGTTGGCGCGAGAGAGAGAGGGAGAAAGTTGCGGTGGATGGTTCCGGGGAGCGTGGGGGGTTGGTGAAGTGACGTGGGTTCTCCTTCTTCTCCTTCTTCTGCTTCTTCTTCCTGGTGTCGTCGTCGCGCGTGACGTCGGACTGAGATGGTTGCACGAGGGGAAAAACGAAGAAAACGTGGTCGTTAATGGCGGACTTTTGCGGGTGGGTAGGCACCGGAATCTAACCCTGGATTTTCTTTTTTACTCCTCTCTCTCTGTCTCTCTCTTTCTCGATTGAGTATCGTCGGTCGATTCCGTTTAACTAATTAAAGAGGACGGCTGGAAAAAATCCAGACATACATATTTATCACATTTTTTTTCCTTTTCGGCTTTGACTCTATTGGGTTCGACTTGGCATCATTGCCAATTAAGACGACGACGACGTGGTCGTGTCGGGTGTTTCGCTTCCGCCAAATATTCCGACCCCAAAAAATGAATTTCCCTCTCCCGCGAAAAATAAGCAAATTAATAAATAAATAAATAAAGGATAGAGAGAAACGTTCTGTGAGAAGAAATAAGAAGCAAATTTTAGTGTCGAGACATGTTTTTTTTTGTTTTTTAAAAAGGAAACGCGTTCATTAAAAAAATCAAAACAACTCTCGAGCGTGGAAAACTTGCACACGGTATAGGACTCTACGCGTCGGATGATTGGTGAATACGCACAGTGAAAGGGAAAAGAAAATCTCCGTAATTTAACAAAAAAAAAAAAAAAAAAATCGAAAAAAGAGAGAGATGCAACGGTCTATTTGATGAGTTGGGCCTATTCGGACAAGGGTTTGGATTTATTAGATATAGATCCGAACGGTCGACCTAGAAATTGACTATTTACTAATAAGCTACTATTTGTTATTTAAAATTATAAAAAAATGACACAAACAATTCTTAAACATTGGCCTAATATGTAGTCTCGTCTTTAAAATTTTAATTTGCTAAATATAGTCATTAAATTGTCCATAAATGTTTAATCTAGTTTCTAAATTTTAATTTGTTCAATTGGATCTTTCAACTTTCCTAATCTTTAATATGTTCAGTTGGGTTCCTCGACTTTCTAAAATAAACTTAAATCGATTATTCAGTACTATTAACAATTTTCATTTCAATCCGTTTTCTAAAGAAAATATGTTATCTATTTGTTACCTTTTTTTATCTTTATTATTTTTACTATAATTCCATTTAAGCATGTATATCATCATGCAGAGATATATCAAATTTATACTCGTTTTATTTAGAAAGTAAATGCTTTCATAAGAATATTCAATAACAACATTAATTCATCTACAGACTTCTCATACTTATATTAATCTGAATCTTGTTCCTAAATTTTTACAAAAACAATTTCCAAGTTTTTGCTTTTTGTATTTATCAATTAAATTTAGTCAAATATGTCAAATAAGAAATTAAAATTACAGGAATATCATTCCATTTCAGTTATAAATGAAATTCTACTCTTACTATTATTGAGATCATAATTTGAATATCTTAAACGGAGCTTTCGTAATTTTATAAAGACCAAAAGGGTAAAAAAGTAATAAAACGATAAACATGTATTTTTTTTTGGTTGATTTACAAATAGATTAAATCGAAAAAGTGCTCTAAAATTTCGGCAACAGTGTAATTACAAAAAGTTTTGGCCTTTTTCCGAGAGCTTTCGTGGAAATTGATAATCTTCCTCCTCCTTCCTCTACGTTCTAATCTGTAGAAAAATGGAATGGGCCTGTAAAAGGAAGGAATGGGCCCAAGTGAGAAGCCCACCCTCTCGGCCTCCAAGTTTCGCCACTTATTTCCCGATTTGCCACTGTCTCTCTCTCTCTCTATCCCTCTTTCTCTCTCTGCGCGAGCGAGCTCGAAACCTGAAGCTCGGTTCCCGAAGAACAACCCTAATCCCGACTCCCTCCCCCCATTGGCCATCGCCCCCTCCCCAAGAAGAATCGATCCCCCTTTCGCCAGTCCGATCTTCGTCGGCCCCCCTGTACGCCGGATCGATTCGATCGTTCCTCCGTTCTCTTTTCCGATCGCTGAATCGAGCGGGACGAGCGACGATGCCTCCGAAGCAGCAATCCAAGGCGGACGTGGCGAAGAAGCAGAAGGTCGTGGAGGACAAGACGTTCGGGCTCAAGAACAAGAACAAGAGCAAGAACGTCCAGAAGTACGTCCAGTCCCTCCAGCAATCGGTCCAGCCGAAGCCCGACCCGTCGAAAGTCGCCGCCAAGGTCACCCTTTTCTCTTTAGATCGCGTCAAAAACGCCGACTTGCGAATTGGGTATAGGGCAATCGGTCCTGATTTTTTATTTCTTATTTTTATTTTTTTATGTGGAATTTGCAAATGAGAGAGTTCTTGGATTTTCTTTTTCTTTTTACTTTTCATGCTGAGGACAACAAGTGTTTAATGCTTTTGGTGAAATGGAATAATAACGGTAGAGACTTTGCATGGCTTGAGCAGAAGAAGAAGGAGGAAGAGAAGGCGAGAGAGAAGGAGCTAAATGATCTATTCAAGATTGCTGTCAGTCAGCCGAAAGTGCCAGTCGGTATGTAATGTGCACTTGCATTGTGATTACTTCGAACTCTTAGCCCCTTTGGAGCTATAGTCTTCGTTGACTCGTCCATGGATGGTACTTGTAGTTTTTGGTGATTAATAGTGGAAAATGACTTATCTGTAGATTTTGCTTTCTTCAATATAGTATGGTGTTTTGGTGGATAGGTGTTGATCCCAAATCTATATTATGCGAATTTTACAAGGCGGGGCAGTGTACTAAAGGGTTTAAATGCAAGTTTTCCCATGATCTGAATGTCCAAAGGAAGGGTGAGAAGATAGACATCTACAGCGATAAACGCGACGAAGGTAGCTCACTGGGCTTTTTCTGTGGATTGTCGTCCACATGCCGTTCTTTAGCTGTCTTGTGTCCTATATTTGAGCTATCCTACAGTCTGATAATAATGATTACTTCGGATTTAAGATACGATGGAGGATTGGGATCAAGCGACATTGGAGAAGGTTGTGGAGTCCAAGAAGAAAGAATATAATCAGAATAAGCCCACTGAGATTGTATGTCTCTCTCTCTCTCTCTCTTTATATCCATGCACACAGGCTCGCGTGTGAATGAGCCATAGGCTTTCAACTGCTCTGTATTGGTTAAAGTCAGGCAAACTTCTTTCACTGTTGCTGTATGCCATGTACAATATCTGGACATTATAATTCGTCCTTAGATAGTTAAGATTGTTTATTTCTATAGTTTTATTACAAAACTAATGATTTGGTCTACAAAAACCCATCAGTTTAATGTTCCTTACTGTCTTGTGACTGAACACATCACGTGTATTTCACTTCAGTGGAAAAATCTTTCCAGGAGTTCTCCCTCACAGCAGTCCATGCTTGACTTTACTGTTCTCTGGAAATCTCTAGGAATTGAAATTACCGCTCAACATCATATTATAAGTCTTTGTTAAGTTCTCAGAAGAACCTTGATATATATATATATTTTTTACCTGTTGCTGGGATAACATATGATCATGGTTTTGTGTAAACAGGTTTGCAAGTACTTTCTGGAAGCAGTTGAAAAGAAACAATATGGTTGGTTCTGGTCTTGCCCAAATGGTGGAAAAGATTGCCACTACAGACATGCTTTACCACCAGGATATGTTTTGAAGTCACAAATGAAGGCACTTATTGAGGAAGAAGCTGACAAGGCCCCCATTGAAGATGAGATTGAAGACCAGGTTATCAGCATTGACGATGTTTTCCGTCATAATAAGAAAACTGACATTTTTTCTACTGATTTCATTTCTATTCCTGATAGTATCTGCTTACTATGTACCATCACTATCCATCAAGATCCATTGCTACTTACATTTTGATTACTTCAGCGATCGAAATTGACTGCTTCAACTCCAATGACTCCTGAGTTGTTCATGCAATGGAAGAAGAAAAAGATGGAAGAAAGGGAAGCCGGCTTGGCTGCTCAGCGAGCAGAAAGGGCCAAGAATGACCGCATGAGGTATTTTTATTAATTTTTTCCTGTTGAACTTGGGAAATCCTGTTGGTAGGATATGATGCTAATGTGGTTTTCTGTCACTTAAGTGGGCGCGAGCTGTTTCTATCGGATGCTAGCTTGTTTGTGGATGATGCTGAGGCATATGAGAAGTACCAGAGAGAGGAAGAACGGGAAGATGCCAAAGACAATGTAAACCCTCTTCACCTTTCTTTTTGGTGTTATATGTTATTTTAGGCTCCTAGCAACTAGGAAGCTAGATATTGCTTGTAGCTTTGGAGTGTGACTGTATATTGCAGATTGTAGGCTAAAGAGCAGTGGTATCAAAATGGTCTCTTAAATTTGCAAAACTTTTGTCTGTTTAATTCACCTGACCCTGTGACAATATACGGGTAATAAAGCAGTTTCGTACTAACTGCTCATATTAACCAATTTGCTAGACATGTTCAATGTGCCATTGGTATGTCCAAAGCATGAACTAGTGCATACCCATCACCTTTTAGTAATCTTTGGAGTGAGCGGTGTTTGACGTGTGCAGGCTGGCTTGTTATTCTTTTGAGTTCTACGGTTCTTTATCTTTGCTGCTTACCTTTGCATTCGTTCAATTTCAGGCCGGAGGCAAATCAACAGAGGGGCAACCAAGCACATCAAGAAGTGCGGTGGCCGAATCTGAAGAGGTCCTGCTTGATGACGACGACGACGAGCTGGACATGGATGAATTAAATGAACTTGAAGCTAGTTTGTCGAAAACCTCAATTCAAATTCGTGAGCCGGGAATTGAAGCTTCATCCTGAAAGATCAAGTGGGGAGAGAGGTTGCTCTGGAAAGCTTGCCCAAGATTTACTTGAGAGGAGATTCAATGTTCCGGTCAACTCATCTTTTTTGGGGACCCGTTTTATGCCGTCATTAATTGTTCTGATTTAGGGGTGGTACGAGTTTTGATTTAGTCGTCCCGATGTAGCTGAATAATGTAATTATTCACATACGAAAGACCGACTGCTCAAGGTTGTATTTGGGAAGGTACTTAGGGTGCTTTCTTGTTTTCTTTCATCGTTTTCGTCAGTCCTAATGGTGCTTTGATTTGTAGAGGGAAAAAAAAATAGGCCCCTCGTAAACCAAGGACCCAGGTTGGGGCAACGGTGTCCTCGGCTTGCATGCCGGAGTCCCGGGCTCTGCCCTAGCGGACTCGAACCTGAGCTAGGGCATGGAGGACCCAAGCCCGACCTTGAGGAACCTTGCGCTGGGATCTTTAGCCCAACCGTCGAGGTCCGAGGTCCCTGGCCTTATCGCGGCGGACTCGAGTACAAGTGTTTGGGTCCAGGGCCCAGTCTTAGGGATATGGGCGCTGGCTTCTGGGATCGTAACTTAAGTTCTGGCAAATCAGATTGATTAGATAATTTTTTCCATTGAAAAGTATAGGAGTAAGATATCATGAAAATCGGATTGATTAGATAATTTTCTCCATTGAAAAGTATAGGAGTAAGATATCATGGAGCCATAGAAGGAATTGATATGGACAGAGAGGAAAATTAATGCAATTTAATGGGTGCATCTTTCCTCAATGGGCTTGTTCGCGGAGACAATCTATCCTGTGTTGAATGATTAGATCGACGACCATGTTAGTTCGAAGTGACTGAGACTGAGAGACTTGATTACAAAATGAATTCAAATTCAAAGGCTTGACTAAAGAAATTAAAAGCTCCAGAATTTAATTGAAAAAAGTGCGTAAATGCAAAGATGAAAAGTCAAATTTTACCATCATAATTTACATAGTCTTTCATTTATTTTTTTTTCTTTTAAGCCCATACGATTTCTTGGAATAAGTAAAGAGAATGCGAGTGTTGACTCTGAGGGAAAAAAATCGAGATCACAATTCTCAATCATCCAGATTAGGAGATAAAAAATAGAAAGAAATTAGAGAGTTGTCCGTCTGCTCCAAATTTGCCCTCAACGTAAGACCGAAAGATAAAATTATAAAGGATGCAATGGTAATTTTGCATGCCCTCGTTCCCTTTTTCTTTTTTCCTTTTTTTCTCCCCCAATAAAGGTAATGTAATGACCGATATTTCCTACATTTTTTACTTCCTATAAATTTCTAAATAACACGAGAAATAATATTCTTCACTTTTAATTATCTTCTCCGACCTCACAGGACATCTTCTAAAAACACAACGTAAGACCAAGAAATAGTCTCTGCTCACATAGGTCAATTTTAAGCTGAGACCAGAGATGTGAGATGCAGCTGTTTCTCGATTGTCAATGACTCGACGACAGACAGACAAACTTTCAATTCAATTGAATGTCTACAAGATCCTGTTTAGGTCGCCTGGGGTTTCGCAACTCAAAAAAGAGATCGAATTTGTTGAAGGTAAATGAAGTATTAGATAGCTGATTAGTGATTATCTAGTAAAATTATCCTTTGGTGTCTTTTTCTTGGGATACAAGGTCCTTGTTCATAAAAATCGAGTGGGCTAAACCCGATTAAAGTTGGGGCTAATTGAGCATATAAATGTTTTATTACTCATCAGTCTATGTTAATCCGGACGAACACAAGGTTGAAGTTTAATAGAAAAAATTAGCTAATATCATGAAAAACCTCAAACTAGTGTCCATGTGATAAATTTATCCAAACTAATTTTTTGACTATAAAAATCCTAAACTAATTCACCCGTAATAAATTTATCCTAAATTAATTTTTTGATCACTAAAAATCTTGAATTGGTGTTTTTGTGACAAAATTACCCTCCATCAATTTCCATTAAATTGAAATAATTCCATGAAAAATCATAAATTAGTACACTAATGTTAAATGAAAAAGTAAAATCCAACTTGTTACACTTATTAACTATCACGTGTTTCTAATTCAGAAATTTGATGGTAAAATTTAGTGAAAACTCATTGAAAGTAAATTTGTTACGAATATATCAGTTTGAGACTTTTGGTGATCACAAACGTAATTTAAGGTAAATTTGTTATATGCATACCAATTTAGATTCTTTATAATATTAACCTCGAAAAAAATGGTACTGAGTTCTTTTAAAGATACATATAACTTATACTTTATCTTTTGTTTAATCGAATTCTAGGAGGTATACCTGTTTCAATTGGTGTATAAACATGAGGAGGATAATTAAATTTATCATAAGTATTTAGGTCCTGGCCCTCTGGGATACGAGCGTGGCGTTTGGGGATTGTAGCTTAGGCATACCAGACTGATTAAGCAATTCTCTACATTAAAAAATATAGGAGTAAGATACCCTGGACAAACCATAGTGGGTTTTTTTTTTTTTTTTTGGTCGATAATAATGGGAAATGACATAGACTAAAAATAAAATTTATGCAATCTAACGGGGGCATCTTTCCTCAATGGGCTTTATCCCGTGTTGAATGATTCGACGACCTTGTTAGCTCGAATTGACTGAAACTAATATGTCAAAGACTTGATTATAAAATTTATTCAAATTCAAAGACTTGACTAAAGAAATTAAAAGCTCGAGGATTTTATTGAAGAAAGTGCATAAAATGCAAATATGGAAAGTCGAATTTTGCTATTGATCATTTATATAAGCTTTCACGTATTTCTTTATAAGCATATAAGATCCAAAATTTCTTTACTATTTGGAATAAGTAAAGAGAATGCGAGTGTTGACTCTAGGAAAAAGTGAAAAATTGAGATCACAATTCTCAATCATTCTTACTAGGAGATCAAATGAAGAGAAAAGTTCATATCTCTGTTTCAAATTTATCCTCAACATAATACCAAAAAATAAAATCGTAAAGCAAGTAATGGCTCTTTCCCTTTCCTTTTTCCTTTTTTCTCTCCAATAAAGGTAATGAAATTACCAATATTCCCTCCTTTTTTCACTTTCTATAAATTTCTAATAAGACGAGAAATAATTTTCTTGACTTTTCAATATACTTCACCGACTTCAAAGAACATCTTCTGAAAATACATTGTAGGACAAAGGGGCATTATGTGTTCACATTGGTCAATTCTAAGTTGAGACCAAAGAAGTGGGATGCAGCTGTTTCTTGATTGTCAATGACTTAGTAATAGATAAAGTTTCAATTCAATCGAACGTCCACAAGACTCTAGCTACGGTCATCTGTGATTGTGCTACTTGTAAACGAGATCAAATTTGTTGGAAGTAAGTGAATAATCATATAGCCAATCAACAATTACCTAGCAAATTGATTTCTGAGATGTCATTTTCTTCGGATACAAGGCCTGTGTGCATAAAACCGAGTGTGCTAAGCCCGATTAAAATCAAGGCCATTTGAGCATCGTTTTATTATTCATCAATCTATGTTAATCTGGATCAACGCAATGCCAAAGTTTAATAGAAAAAAGTTCCCATTGAATTATATTACAATACATTAAAATTTTTGACTATAAAAATCCTAAACTAATTTACCCGTAATAAATTTATCCTAAACTAATTTTTTGATCACTAAAAATCTCAAATTGACGTATTTGTGACAAAATTATCCTCCATCAATTTCCATTAAATTGAAATAATTCCATGAAAAATCATAAATTAGTACACTAATGATAAATGAAAAAGTAAAATCCAACTTGTTACACCTATTAATTATCACGTGTTTCTAATTCAGAAATTTGACAGTAAAATTTAGTGAAAACTCATTGAAAGTAAATTTATTATGAATATATCAGTTTAAGACTTTTGATGGTCACAAACATAATTTAAGGTAAATTTGTTATATACGTACCAATTTAAATTCTTTATAATATTAACCTAGAAAAAAATACTATTGAATTATTTTAAAGATACATATAACTTATACTTTATCTTTTGTTTAATCAAAATTCTAGAAGGTATACCTATTTCAATTGGTGTATAAAGTGTTTAGGTCCTGCCCAGTCTCTGGGATATGGGCGTGGCCCTTGGGGATTGTAGCTCAGGCGTACTAGATTGATTAAGCAATTTTCTACATTAAAAAATATAGGAGTAAGATACCCTGGACAAACCATAATGGGATTTTTTTTTGGTCGATAATAATGGGAAATGATATGGACAGAAAAGAAAATTTATGCAATCTAACGGAGGCATCTTTCCTCAATGGGCTTGTTCATAGAGACAATCTATCCTGTGTTGAATGATTCGACGACCTTGTTAGCTTGAATTGATTGAAACTAATATGTCAAAGACTTGATTATAAAATTTATTCAAATTCAAAGAATTGACTAAAGAAATTAAAAGCTTGAGGATTTTATTGAAGAAAGTGCATAAAATGCAAAGATGAAAGTTGAATTTGACTATCGATCATTTATATCAGCTTTCACGTATATCTTTATAAGCATATAAGATCCAAAATTTCTTTACTATTTTGAATGAGTAAAGAGAATGCGAGTGTTGACTCTAGAAAAGTGAAAAATCAAGATCACAATTCTCAATCATTCTTATTAGGAGATCAAATGAAGAGAAAAGTTTAGAAGTGTATGTCTGTTTCAAATTTATCCTCAACATAATACCAAAAAATAAAATCGTAAAGTAAGTAATGGCTCTTTCCCCTTTCCTTTTTTCTTTTTTCTCTCCAATAAAGGTAATGAAATTACCAATATTCCCTCCTTTTTTCACTTTCTATAAATTTCCAATAAGACGAGAAATAATTTTCTTGACTTTTCAATTTACTTCACCGACTTCAAAGAGCATCTTCTGAAAATTCATTGTAGGACAAAGGGGCATTATGTGTTCACATTGGTCAATTTTAAGTTGAGACCAAAAGAAGTGGGATGCAGCTGTTTCTTGATTGTCAATGACTTAGTAATAGACAAAGTTTCAATTCAATCGAACGTCCACAAGACTCGAGCTATGGTCATCTGTGATTGCGCGACTTGTAAACGAGATCAAATTTGTTGGAAGTAAGTGAATAATCATATAGCCAATCAACAATTACCTAGCAATTTGATTTTTGAGGTGTCATTTTCTTGGGATACAAGGTCCGTGTGCATAAAAACCTAGTGTGCTAACCCCGATTAAAATCAAGGCCCATTTGAGCATCTTGTTGTTTTATTATTCATTAATCTATGTTAATCCGGATCAATGCAATGCCAAAGTTTAATAGAAAAAAAGAAGTTTAATAGAAAAAAGTTCCCATTGAATTATATTAAAATACATATAAAAATTTTACCGTATTTTTCGTTTGATTGAAATTATGCAAGGTACCTATTTTGGATTTTTTAAAAATTTTGTTGGTTGTATTTAGACGAGGAGGATAATCAATTGATTTCTTTGTTGGTCAGAGAGATGGAAAGAGAAGATGAGTGGGAAACGGAGAGGAGGGGTGGGTTAATGCGAAATTACATCTCTACAAATTTTCTTCATTTTCTTTATGTGGGTCATGGTCAACCAAAAGAAAGAAAAAAACAGGATGTGACCATTGAGCCGATCGCTGGCATTCGCATTCAGGTCTACAGTGCATAGAAATTTATGAATTGAGATATGTGGTATTTTTATTTTTTTATTTCATTTTCTGGATACAGCTGGCCGAGTCGTGTCAATGTTGGTTTTCGCGCAGCTGGATTAGTCCATCATCTCGAGCCATCTTAAGAATGTAATCCACACATTGGCCTGGTTTCTCTTGAATTATCTTTCCGAACAATATTTTATTACACGAGGTTTGGGTATAAACTCATGTTTACTTATTTGTTGTGTAGGTCTAGTTCTGAAACATTAAATAGATATAAGGGCACATTTGACGCAATTAAGAAACCCTTTCACCGCAAAAATGATGAGTATATCCCTTGCGTTAATAGTTTGATAAGTCGCATAAGTGATTACACACACACATATATGGGGAGTTTATGCCTTTAATGAGTGGAATAAATTAATTTCATTAAATATTGAGACATTATTTTGAAGATCAGAATCCTTAATCGTGCCATAACTTCAAAAGTAGTGTGAAATTACACTTTAATCATGTTAGAGTTATCGAGCATCCATCTAATATATGATTAGTTTGGAACTCTCTTGTCTTGATATATAGGGTGAAAATTATGAGATCTCTCAAAGTTTAATATCTTTTGACATATGCAAGACCATTGTGTCCTTAAAATTGTACAAGAGACCCGACTCAGACAAGTGATCGATAACCTAGCTTGACATGCCATGGAAGCCAGTTCTTGCACCTACTTAACGTAGTTTAAATAATTTGAGCTCTTAATAGTCATGTTCCGATAATGGACGAGGGAGACCAATCCCAAAGTGTTGCCTTCATTTTAGGAGATAAGTCTGCCAAAACTGAATGGGAAGTCTTTTGCAATCATGCTCTCAAAAGTATTCACATTTTAGAAGCTTTACGTGCAAAAAAAATTCATGATTACCAGCCCTCTTTGGAGGTCTTAATTTGATTCTTGGTCCGTCTTTTCCCGAACTCGAAAGGCTTATCCAACAGATTTCCTATGATCTATTTAATCTCAATCAAGTCTTAAAGACCACAGTTTCGATTGTGACACTGAAGTATAACATGTGCATGGGGAAACAAAAAGAGTCCAAAAGAGATGATTTTTCCTAGGATGAAGGAGCATGATTGAAGTTTACGTCCACAAGGAATAGGATAATTCCATTCATGATTGGCCCACCTAGAACTGGCTATCAATCTCCAAGATTTTCTCTTCATAAAGCTTGACTGTAGATGATGATTTGATCGTACAATAATGGCAGGTGATTCGGGCAGGCTAACGGAATCACGTAGACTAGATCAGTTTTGAGATTGTAGAATCGAGACAGAAATCACGATGGCATTGGAAAAGAGAGCAGAAGAAGTCAGTCCCACATAAAACTCAATACTTGATCCAAAGCTCGGAAAGGAAAAAACACTAGTTAGGTATGGCCTAGGACTATGTTTTTAGCAGTTTATGCAAGAGTTCGACAAGAAAATAATGTGCAGTAACCTTTTTTAAGCGAAAGAAGATTCAAAATGGAGATTGCGTTCTTTTTGTAAGTAGAATCGTCTCAGACATTTCCAAAATGGCAAAACTCTTGGGTGCTCCTCATCATTGATCACTTGACTATTCACCACCCGATTAATAAAAAAATCCCTAAAATTATGGGACCGATTTTTCTCGTTAAAGGAAAGCAATGCAAGGTCCTATAATGGGCCGATCCATTATCAACTGGGTAGAAGGTGACGTTGTGTTTCAAAAACAATAAATATTTTCTGGAAAAGTAAGTCTCAATGGTCCCCTCTTAGTTGCACGTGAAATTGTTAAGCACTAAGCAAATGATAATTTGATCATACGATTATGACAAACGATTTGGGTAGGCCAGTGGAATCAGTAAATTAAATTGCGTTCGAGATTTGTTGAATCAGGGAGTGATAAGATCTTCATGGAAAAGGAAGAGCAGAACAAGTCGGTCCGCGTGAACTCAATACTTGGTTCAAAGTTAATCCAAAAAGTACATTAAAAAAAAGCACTAAATTAAATTGCGTTCGACTAGAAAAATAATGTAGAGTAACTTATTTAAGCAAAAGAACTAATCAGTCACATACTTGGACAAACATATTGGAGAATGTGTTCTTTGTGTAAGTAGCATCAGCATCGTCCCAATTTTTACAAAATGGTGAAACTATTGGGTGCCTGCATCATTGAACACTTGATCATTTACCCAATTACTTAAAAAACCCTAAAAGCATTGGGGATCCTAAAGTCCTAGGCTCATGCCTTGAGGTCCCACACTTGGCCTTGTGGGACTCAAACTCAAGCCTGGGCATTAGGGACCCAAGCCTGACCTTGGGGGACTCAGCCCTGGGGGACTCGACCCTAGGGGCCTTTGGCCATGCCATTGAGGTCCCTAGCCTAGTTGCCCATGAATTGAGCTTGGCTACCAAAGACTCTAGCATAAGCACTAGCCTTAGGGCTACAAGGATCTTGGCCTAGAATCGAGGGAACTGGCCTGATCTCGAGGGACCTCAGGCTCGAGCCATAGTGGTTAAGTTGCGTAGTCATTGAAACAATGTCAAAGTTTGATACTCGAACAAGCCATAGTGGGAAATGGAGATAATTGTCAAAAAAGTCCTAAACTTTAATAGTCAAACAAATCCTAAACCTTTTAATGTGCCAATTTAGTAATACATATTTTTTTTTATCTTAATTTAGACGTAAACCTTTTAAAAATTTATTAATTTAGTCTGAAACTACTACTTGGATATTTGGCCAAATCTATTCTCAATGTAAATCTAAAATATAAAGGATGGAATGGTAATCTGGCATTCTCTTCTTCACCTGTCATTTCCTCCTTTTTTAACCCCCAAAAGATGGTAATATAATTACCCATATTTCCTTCATTGTCACCTTCTATAAATTATAAATAACACAAGAAAAATAATTTTCTTCAGTTTTGTTTCCTTCACGGACGTAAACAAAGATCTCCTCACAACAATGTAGGACCAAGCAGATCTTTGTTGACATGGGTCAATTTTAAGATGAGACCAGAGATGTGGGACGCGGCTGTTTCCTGATTATCAAATGACTTGGTGATGGATGGTTTCAATTTCAATTCAATTGAATGTCTTTAAGAAGTTGGAAATGGAGATCGAATTTGTTGAGGTAAATGAAAAATTTAGCTACCCAATTAGTGATTACCTAACGAAATTATTTTCGGGGTATCATTCTCTTGGGATACAAGATTTGTGTGTATTGAAGTCGAATGATTTTACCATATCAACATCGGGGCCACTCGAACATTTTATCCTTCTATTAGTACCTGTCGATCTATGTTAATTTGGACGAATGCAATGTCGAAGTTTAATAGAAAAGGGTCTATTAAATCATATCATAAGTTCGGACATGTCTGGATACACTCTTCCCCTTTACATCTTTCATTGATTCCTTGGCTCCAACATGGGCCAGAGAGATGGAAAGAGAAGGTGACTGAGAAAGAGGGAGGAGAGGTGGGTCAATGCAAAGTTCCAATGCCACGATTTTTCTCTAGTTTCTTTACAATTGGACCAATGGCAAGCATCCGCATGCGTTGTGAACAGCACAGAGTTTTGTATGTTTCCACGTCCGACAATAACATAATATTTGCGCACCCCAAGTCCACTTCAAGAGCGCACTTTCTCACTTCGTCGTGGTGTATTCAGGATATTATTCCCGACAACTTTTATTACATCCAATATATATTTAAATCTTCATTATTTGTTTGTTGTGTAGATTTAATTTTAGGATCCTAAGTAGATCACGTCGAGATGATGTGAAAGCACGTGCGACTAAGTCAGGAAATTCTTTCTCCTCAAAGATGATGAGAATGTCACTTGCATCTATGTCTCAAATTATTGGTAGTTTTATTGGTGGGTCTATATATATAGGAACTTCATATCTCTAACATCATATTAGTTTGGAAGTCTCTTCTTTATGAGATGTCAAGTTTAATACCTTTTGACATTTGCGGAGCAATAGTGTATTTAAAATTGTGCAAGAGACCCAAATTAAACTTGTGACCGATAACCTAATCCAATACGCCATGGAAGCCAATTATCGCACCAAGTTAACACGGTTTAAATAGTTTGATCACGTTAATCATAAACCTATTGTATATATGTCAATTTAGTGTCAAATTTTTCAATTTTGTCCTAAAACATTTGCGTGAAATTTCAATGTACTCTCTCCATTCAATTTTCATCCAAATTCGCCGACGTCTGCCATAGAGGATAGATGGCCACAATTGGGCCGCCACGTTGGTGAATTCTAACGAAAATTAATCGAAATGACTATATTGAGATTTCATGCAAAAATTTAGGACTAAATTGGTAAAATCAAAGAACTTAAGACTAAATTGTCATCTACAAAATAAGTTTAGGACAAAGTAGGTGAATTTCCCTAGTTTGAACTCTTAATAGTCATGTTCCCATGATGGACGAGAGAGACCAATCCTAAAAGGTTGCCTTCGTTTGAGATCTTAATAGTCAAGTTTCCTAGTTTAGGACAAAGCAAGTAATTAGATAAGTCTGCCCGGACTGGGTGACTAGTCTTTTACAATCATCGCCCCAAAAGTAATCAATTCAGGATCACCGGCCCTCTTTGAAGATCTTAACTCGATTCTGGGTCCACCTTTCCTGACTGAACTCGAAAAAGACTGATCGAACGGATTTTCCACAATATATCTAACCTTAAATCTTGCCTTGAAGAACACGCTTTTGATTGCGTCACTGGAGTATAAAATGTGCTTAGTGAAATGAAAGGAGTCCAAAAGAGATGATATTCTTACAGGACGAAGGAGCATTAGGGTTGACAATTGTCGGGCAAATATTATTTTAAAGTCATTTTTGGCACTTTATCTCGACAAGAAATAGTACAAGTTGACAATTGTTAGGCAAAATACTGTTTTCTTAAGCCCTTTTTTGGGAGTATATCTCGACAAGCAATAGTATAATGCCGTTTCTAGTTGAGGACACCTGCAACTGGCCATCATTTTCCACAATTTTTCTTCTCATAAAGCTTGGACGGCGGATGATGATTTGATCACACGATCATGACAGCCGATTTGGGCAGGCCAGCGGAATCCCGTAAATTAGATTGGATTCGAGATTCATTGAATCGAGGGAGAGATCACGATTAGCTTGGACAAGAGAGAGCAGAAGAAGACGGTCCACGTAAAACTCAATCCTTGATTCAAAGTTAGCCCAAAAAGTTAAAAAAAAACACCAATTAAGGTAGGGTGTACAACTATGTTTTTAGCAGTTTATGCAAGAATTCAATCAGAAAATAACGTGGAGTAACTTTTTTTAAGCAAAAGAACTAATCAAGTCACATATTTAGACAAATGTAATAGAGAATGTGTTCTACTTGTGAGTAGCATTGTCTCGGACATTTCCAAAATGGTGAAACTCTAAGGTGCTCTGCATGATTGATCATTTGGCTATTCACCCAATTAGTGAAAAAAATCCTAAGAGTACAGACCAATTTTTAGTTAAAGGAAAGTTATGGGAGGTCGTGCACTAGGGTGATCGATTATTGATTGGTTAGATGGTGATATAATGTTTTGTAAAATATACATATTTTCTCAAAAAGCAAGTTTCGATGGGTCTCCACTTAGTTGCATGTGAAATTGTTAAGCGCTAAGTAATTAGTCTCGGTTAAGTGGTCATTCAAGGGTGTGATCAACGCTAATGCACCGAATCCTATCAAAAATTCTTTTTTCTATCATATCCACTGCCGTATTTACTCATGCAACTATCGATTTTAGCTAAAAAGCTAACAATGACATCAAAACTTTTAGCATACGGAAAGGTGTTCATGTGATCTAACAAGGTTCTCTCCCATCCATTAGCGAACACATTTTCTCCCCTGGCCTAGCTCCCTCGGTTATTGGATTTTACCAAACTAAAGCATCAGCTAGAGTTGATGTCATGAAAATTTTTCAAGCCTTAACCGAAACTATGCATCAGTCAAATTGATGTCTTCCCAACCTTAGTCAGGTCAATGCTGGGGAAGTGGGAGACAATTGCCATCGACCTGACCCCACTTGTTGTTTGATTTTAAGCCAACAAGCGAACCCTCTTCTCTTCAGAATAAGAAAAAACAAAAGAAGTAAAAGAGTAGATGCATTTCTCATTTGGCCTCATGTGGCTTTTAACCCTACAAAATTAAAGTTGGCCTATACCCTTTTTAAGTTGTTGAAATCATTAAAAACATATAGGCCAAGAACATATGTACATGCGCCTTATTTGATCTCATAAGCGCCTCCACATTAGTATTTTCTAACAAAGGAACTTTTGATTAACTTAAGGTAGACCCATATGCTCCTCGAGTTTAATACCGATAGTTTTGAATTATGTTGATGAACGAAGTCAAATTGAAACTTGATTTTTTTGGAATTATGATCTTAAGGGTTGTATGTACGAAATTCATTAAGGATAACGACTTCATTGTAAGTTTTTCCTTCTAATGTTATTCATGCCTACACAGACATTTTGATCATGCTCTAATTGGAGTCTATTCTCAGCCTATCAAATTCTTATTTTGTTCCCCGACATTAGGATACGCCACTCTGTCGGGAATGGGTGGACTTTTTGTCCTGTTCATCGAAGACGTGAAGGACTTTCTTTTTCTTTGCTTTCTGTCTCTCCTTGAAAATTTAGTCAAGAAAGGCAAGTGGGCATGGAGATAAGGGAGAACCCATAGATTACGAAGACTTTTTTTTTTTTTTTAATGGACGAGATTACGAGGACTCCAAAATGGATTTTCCCTTACTAGAAGAAGGTGCCGCGGAAGTGACAAGTGGCCCATTTAGAGTTCATACAATATTGCGACTTATAAAAAGAAAAAAGAAGAATGAGAAAAACACACGATGCCACACGCGTTCGTAGTACCTTCATATAATCTCCAACAACAAAAAACAAAGTGGAAAAACAAAATTAAAAAAAGAAGAGAAAATGATACAAATTATTTATGAAATTAAATCTAACATATAATATGGTTCTTAGACTTTTAATTTATTTAATGTGATCTATAAACTTTCATTTATTACGTAATATTGTTTTTAAATGGTTCCTTTATTTAATATGGTCTTCGAATTTAGGGTAAATGTTCAATTTGATCATTGAGTTAGATAATTTAGAGACTAAATTGAATTCAAGGATATAATAATCTAGAGATTATATTAAATATTTATCATAAATTTAATGATTAAATTGAATAAATTAAAAAATTGAGGAGGATATTGCATATTGACTTAAAATTAGGGACCACCTTGCATATTAAGTCTAAGGCTAGGGACTATTTGTATTTTATTTTTACTTTTAAAAGAAAGAGAGATACAAGATGCCTTCCTTTGGAAAAATAAAAACAATAAAAGTTCTCGCCAGCCACTATTGCTTGACATGCACAATCAAAACGAGGTCATGAACTTGATCTGCATTTCGATCCCTTCTATCCTGTGCTTGTATCAGAGAGAGAGAGACACTGAAAATCTATCATCCACCGACTGATATGGTCATAATGAATTATTTACTACATAATCACCGTGTTTCCTTTTTTCTTTTTTTCTTCTGCAAACCCACGAAGCACTACACAACAAAAGAAGCAAGAAAATAATAATAATCACCGGGAAGAAATAACTATCATCCGTCTCCATAGTCTCTCTCTGCTTCTATCAAATTTTGCAGTGCATTCGAGAGTGGAGTCATACATTCATGGGGTCAGAAGAACGTGAGGGCGAATCTTGCTTGGCCAACGAGCACGTGCTGATCTCGAGCGGCGTTGCAGAGGCCGGCTTTCCAGGGATGGAGCTGCTCTTCCTCCCGAGCCTTGCCATCGATGCCATACGGGCCACTTTCTTCGCGACCCACCTGAAAATGCGGACTTTGACCTGCCCTCTCTTCGGGGGCAGCCTCGCCTTCGAGTTCTTCTCGGGGCTCTTCCTCGTCAAGCACGCAGCGGCCATTTTCAGTGATCCTCTCTCTGCGAGGAAAAGGAGACAGAAATCTCAAGAGGGTTATCAGAGATGAGGAAGGAGGGAGAGGTGAAGGAAGCAGAGGAGGGGGTTGGTGTGTTTTACCGTGTTTTGGCGGAGACATATGTGGGTCTGGTTAACATATATACAGAGTCAGCAAAGTGCGAAAGAGATCTCAGAGAGAGAGAGAGAGAGAGAGAGAGAGTGAATTAGATGATGCTTGTGGTAGTGAGTGATGTGGAGGGACGAGGTACGAAGGAACAGCTGTTGCTTCCGCCCAATTGCTGGGATCTTCTTAGGATACTGTTCGATGATGAGAATTCCAAAAGCAAGCAGAATAAGCAATTCGGCATCTACAGTCAAATGGGGGTTAAAAGGAAGAGAACTTCATATTATAAGCAAAGAAAGGGACTTGGAAAATCTAATGTCACCATACATGCCTTTTTCTAGCTTGTCATTCATCTTCACGGTCGAAATGAGTTTTTACCGCTCTTTTTGGTGTTGGGGTAAAGGTAATAATTCAACACTCATTTTCAGTGTTACAGTGGGCTACTTTATCGAGCTTCACTTTAGTCAATTGATGTTTCCGTTAGAATTTATCTAGCTTGAAAATATAATAACAAATATAGATATGAGTATTGTGCGCCTAAATATATATTTGTCCGACACAAAATCAAATGTTAATTTCAGAGAGAGAATCTCAATATTACACGACCCAACAACTTAATTTTATATATTGACACACATTAATTCAGTTTTATCGTAATTCAAATATTTGGCAAATGAATTCAAGATCAAGATATTTTCGACCGACAAAAAAAATCGATACGGATTGCAAACACGAAAAGGACGCCTTGAAGGATTCGCGCTGGCCTTTGATTATGACCAAGATTGGATTCAAACCGAAGAAGTCCATCAGAGAAGTTTCGCCTCTTTCTTTGGTCTAAGGTCTCCGGAAAGGACAAGAGAGAAGAAACGACTTGAATAAATACAAAAAATAAAAAAGAGCAGATGCGTTTTTTCATTATTAGACCTCAAGTGGGTTAGGGAATTGTCCAAAAGTAATTATAAATTCTTCAATTTTATTAATTAAATCCTAAATATTTTCGCATTTTTCCAATTAAGTCAATTTAGTCAATTTCAATAAAAAATAAATGACTTAAACGGTGGTTGTCCTAAGTGACACAATCGGCGTTGACAAAAATAATTTTTTATAATATTTTAATAATTTTTGATCTATTTATTTATTCTTTTCTTCTCTTTCCCCCCTCTCTTTTTCTAATTTTTTTAATTTTATTTTACAAGTGGCATTTGCGGGAAAGGCCATTGCGCAACAGGCGAGGGCGCCTTGCCCGTGGTTGCTCGAGCTCAACTTGCAGTCGTGGCCATGTGCTCCTATAACTCGAATGGTCGTGATTGTTCAACCCAAAGCCACTGACCAATCAACGACTTAAACGTGCGAGTCGTGCGAGTCGTGCGAGAGAGAGAGAGAGAGAGAGAGAGAGAGAGAGAGAGAGAGAGAGAGACCCAAAATAGCGAGGTCGCTTTGCTCTTTGGGGTCCCTTTTGATTTATGAAGTTAATAGATCCTCTTCTTTTTGAAGTGATGCGGACGATTATTAGGAGACCCGAAATTGCGAGGTCTATTTGCTCTTTGGGATCCCTTCACACACCATTTGTCCTTCATTTTGGAATGTGAATGTGCAATATACCGATCAAGCCAAGGATCGGAAAAAGATTGAAGGCAGGCAAACCATTTTAATGTCGTTATTCCCTCTCAGTACTTGTAATAGCTATTTAAATATGCTCCATAGTCAATAAAATGGGAAAATATCATAAATGGTCCATGAACTTTCATGTAATATTCAATTTCATCCCTAAGTTTTCGATTTGTTCAATTTAGTTCATGAACTTTCATCTAATATTCCATCTAGTCCCTAATTATTTGAAAATTGACCACTTTTCTTTTTTTTTTAAAATACCAAACTGTTTTTTAATAAAAAATAAAAATACCAAACTGGGGTTTTTTTTTTTTTGGTCGAAAAAATATCACATTTATGCAAAGTAATAAATGTCAATATTTCTTTCCTTTCTCCATATTAAAAACAAATGGAAAAGGGGACAATAATAATAAATAAAGGTAAATCTTGTATTTTGATTTCTTTTTTGTATATGCAAATTACTTGAATAATGTACAAAAGCCCATTAATCGATTTTTCCCTTTTCGGTGAAGTCCATAAAAAAAAAAAAAAAATCAATTGATGGGCTTTTGTACATTATTCAAGTAATTTGCATATACAAAATAGAAATCAAAATACAAGATTCACCTTTGTTTATTATTATTGTCCCCTTTTCCATTTGTTTTTATCTGGAGAAAGGAAAGAAATATTGACCTTTATTACTTTACATAAATATGGTATTTTTTCGACAAAAAAAAACCCAGTTTGGTATTTTTATTTATTTATTAAAAAACAGTTTAGTATTAAAAAAAGGGCAATTGATCAATTTTCAAATAGTTAGGAAATTGGTCAATTTTCAAATAGTTAGGGACTAGATGGATCATTAGATGAAAGTTTAGGGATTAAATTAAGCAAATCGAAAGCTCATGGATGAAATTAAAGATTAGATGAAAGTTCAGGGACGATTTGTGACATTTTCGCAAATAAAATTTAGTGCGGAATATAAATGTCATGCATTTATTGTCATTGAAAATAAATTGTCAATATTGAGATTAATCGTGATTCATTTAAACGAGACGCGACTCAATAAAAAAATGCAATGAAAGTTTAATATTATGTGCATAGTGCAATTAAGTGATAACCTTCATGATTGATGTAATCTGACCTTAAACAAATACCAAAAGTATACTCTCAATGGAATTGTGCTATATGTGTTTTAGGCTCCTTCTAACAGGGGTCGAATCTACAAATAGAATATCTTCATTTTTTTAAAGGTGGGGTTTCGTTGGTCTTACCCATTTTTCAAGCGAAATATCCAAGCCATCTTCTCAATTTAATGTGAATATGACCGTTAAATCTTCACTAGTCTTATTTTTGTCATTATCCAACATGATTCATGTATATGAAAGAGATTATACATTTGCCTATCTTACTTTCCTTCACAGGGATAAACGAAGTCACTAGAGGATCATGATTGCGGTTGCTAATCTTGTTCTTTGTTTACCCCAAATGATTGGGGGAAAAAATGCTGTTCACGTGGCATTGCATCAAACGACATTATTTTTTACTCTCTCTCTCTCTCTCTCTCTAACACATTCTTGTCGAAGGCAAGTTGGGAATGATTCGGTATCTTTGCTGCAATAATTCTTTTCAGAAGTGGAAAAATTGTCCCCAAAAAAAAAAAAAAAAAAAAAAAACAACCGCGTTGAAAAACTGTTATGTCTTGTTACGACATCTTTGACTAATTATCTATTTTTTTGGTAAGATTTGACTAATAATCGTGCGAGAGCACGCTTGCCCAATTGGTTCACCCGTTCTAATCAAGACGAATCTCCTCCTTATCAATAATCTTATGGGGCCTTTTGAACCCATGTCATGAAATTAAAAACATTTGCTCGTATGCGTTCATGCAATGTTTGGCAATCATTATATACGTACATGTTCAAGAACATACGTACATGAGCTTTATTCGATCTCATTGGTGCATCCTGCGTATGTATTTTCTAGTATACTTTCACCTACGGAACAAAGAAAATGAAAAAAGAAGAATAAATTAGTTTCGGGGGATATGGTAGACCACATACTCCTCTAATTTAACACTGACACTAAGCAATTGATTTTCTCTGAAAGCTAACGACAAAATAAAAAGAATATTTTCACCTTAAAGAAAGATGTTACACAAGATCCAGCGAAAATCTGTCCCGTCCATTGGTTAATATTTTTCTCCTCTTTTGCCCACCTAACTCTGCTAATGCCTTATTCTTCTTGAACAAAAAGTGTCATCTCGAGTTGATGTCATGAAATTTTCCAATGCCTTAATCAAAACTATATATCAAATCACAGTGCTCTAATCAAAACTCAAGTCAAATTAATGCTGGGGAAGTGGGAAACAGTTGCTATCGTCCTGACCCTACTTGTCATTCCAATTTTGAGACAACAAGCAAGCCATCTCCCCCAAAATAATAGATGCATCTTCTTTATTGGCCTCAAGTCGGTTTTTTTTTTTTTTTTTTTTTGGAAAAGTTTTTTTTTTTTTTTTCGGTAAAGGCCTCAAGTCAGTTTTTATCCATAGAAAAATTAAAATTGGCCTATATCCTTCCAAAGTTTGTTGCAATCACTATAAACATATGTATACATGAGCTTAATTTGATCTCATCGTTATGCTCCACATTGATATTTTCTAGAACATATATCACCAATAGAATAAACAACTAGAAAAAAAAAAAGAATAGGAATTTTCGAATAGATTCGGGGACAAAATAGACCCACATGCTCTTCTAATTTAATACCGACACTCTCGAATTATGTTAATATATGAAAACGAGTTGAATCCTTTTTTTCCCGGAATTCTGATTTTAATACTTGCGTCACTTCCAAGTTGCATGGAAGTGATCTATCGAGGGCAACTACCTAATATTCTGATACAATGGAAAATTGAACCTTTTGCTTTCTATTATTGGACATAACTAAAGAAATATATATATATTATCATTGGCCAAAGGAAAAAGGCTTGGATGACTCCACTTTTACTCCGCCAAGAGTGATGTCCAATCTTGACCCCATATTTTTTTCCAAGGAAACGGACGACTTCTTTGTCTAGTTTCTTTGGTGGGATTTCCATAAATAAATAAATAAATAAATAAATATATATATATATATATATATATATATATATAATTTGAAGAAAACCCATAAGACACCCACAACAATAAAAAAAATTATGATTAGGACCTATTCATCACCACCAATCGAGCAACCATGACCGCGAGCTCAAGTCGAGTGGCCATGGCGGCCTCAAGCTTCGTGGCCTGAAAAGATCTGGGAGACATGACCAGTGTAGGTTGAGCTCGTGCCCATGAACTTGTATATTCAAGGTTACTTGCAAGCTTAGAGCTTGAGCTTGCGGCTTGGCAATCATGATAGACCCCTATCTCTCTTTATTTTGTTTTCTTCTATATTGTTTGATGCGGCACCTATTTGGCCGTAGATTATAACGTGGAGCAAATCATAGTATGACATATGTATTTATCTGTGTAATTAACTTTACAATTCATATCAACAAAAATCCACTAGCAAAAGAAAAAGTATAACGGAAGGACTATTGTGGGGCAATTTTTAACATAAGGGATGATTTTTATTTTCAGACAGAAATAGAAGCGTCACTGGTAATACTAATCCTTTAATAAAATAAAGAGACAAACCTTTATTCCAACCTTTCTCATTCTCGATTCTCAGCCGGTCAAATTCTTTTTTTGGTCCAAAATATAGATGTTGGAAATGCAGTGAACTCTGTCCTGTCCTTCAAGGAAGTGAAAAGGAGTGCGCATTTCTGATTGTTTTCATTTTCATTTTTCCCTTTCTTTGTGTCCGTCCTATTCTTTTTTCGGTCTGTGTCCGTTCGTCCTTGAAAGTGGGTCTAACAGAATCCATTCTGTTCGACTACAAAATGGATTCTGTTTTCCTACAAGAAAGTTGCGTGGAAGTGACACGCGGCCCACTTACACATACATCGCACAAGATCTGAAGAAAAATGAATACAAAAGAAAGTAGTCGAAGCTGAATGAGAAGAGAGCTTGCTATCAAGCTCATCTTCTTCTTTCTTTAATGGTCTTTTCATCTGAGAGCTCGATTCTAATTAGAGGTGGCAAATGGGTGGGTCGGGTCGGGTATGGGTCGAGTCGAAAATGGGTCGACCCATATTCGACCCATTTAACCCGTTTTGACCCATATTCTTGTAGTGTAAATATAGTGATCCATACCCGACCTGACCCGTATCTGACCCATACCCGACCCGACCCATATTGCTAAAACCTACTAATATTCTATAAAAATACCTGCAATTACTTTAAGCTATATGCTAATTGGATAAAAACCTCAAATTAAATTAAAAAATAGTAAATAAAATAAAAATTGTTAAAAAAAACCTATAAATTTAAATTAAAAAATAGTAAATAAAATAAAAATTGTTAAAAACCTAAAAATTAAATTAAAAAATAGTAAATAAAATAAAAATTGTTAAAAAACCTATAAAATTAAATTAAAAAATAGTAAATAAAGTAAAAGTTGGTAGGAGACTAAAAATATGTCCAAAGAGAGAAGTCTCTATCATACTTCTATTTAGTAAGGCATCGAGCCTCTTCAGAAGTACCAAAGACGATTGAATTTTATCTTTACATCCTCCAAGGTAATTCAACAAACTATTACCAACTCCATATCCTCGAATAAACTATCATTTTTAGATTTCAGACATTGGAGTGCCACTCTAAGTGCTGGCTTAGGATTCATCTTGTCCTCAACTTAAAAGCTCATTTAACATCCCCATATACCTTTAACATATACTCGTGCAGAACATAGCGATGGGCAAAGTCATGCTCAAATGACATGAACATCATCTTACTGGTCCCCAGCCTGTCTTTCACTCCTACTTGACAAATATAACCTGATCTCCTATGATGGGATCTTGAACGTATCGAAAAGCTAAAGAAAAGAGTGTAACAATCTTTGATCCAGAATACGCATTGCGACCAGCCTAACAATGGAAGGCATCTGTATGCAATACATTGAAAGAAAGATCAACCAATGACTTTATGCATCATCCTTCACTGCAACGGTTTTTACCAGTACCACTTGCGCCTCATGTCTCATTCACTTACATCAATCACGAAAGAGGTTTTAACAAAGCACGGGTACATGCAAGTTTTGCCCTGAATTACCTACAGATATCTGAGCGTCTGCAATCATTCATCCATGGCAACTAGACTATTAGTTTGCAGAAGGCCAATCCAACCTATTCAACGCATTTGGCCAAAGAAAAACCCCACTCACCATTGATGTTGCCTAAATAATTCAATAACATGAATTAAAAAAAGCATCAAGCAGACTACAACTTGCACTACTCCAGCCAAAAAGAAACTCTTGTACTACAGGCTCTTAAACAAAGTGAAATATCATCTAAAGAGAATCAGGCAACATATTGCTTTGCGAGTATACCACTAAAGGTAATTAACATAGTACACCTGGCTAGATGGTTCACGAGTTCTGCCCATCTTCCCTTCCTCTATCCCCACTGCAGCAATAGAAATGGGGCAGCTTGACACGACCACATACCCTAGAACAAAGAGAGGCATATTATGCAATTGAAGATATATATCAAGATATTTCCAAGTGTAGTAACATGTGGACTTGCATGTTTGACTTTTAAGCCAGCACAAATGGTACAAATGGAATAAGTAAAGAGTTTAGTAAATAAGAAGTCAAAAATACAATCAACACGTGGGATATACTCTCTGAGGTCGTGGGTTGGTGGTGTTCAAGTCTCCCTCGCCAGGCGAGTCTATCACGGCTAAAAGTAAAACACAACTTTGAATAAATTGTGTTGTATCTAATAAACTAAACTGAAAAGATGTTTGGCTGACACAATGAGATAGGCAGATGTATTCAAGAGCAACAACTTTGCAAAGTCTGAAATTATTTGAAAAGGCAGGTGACAAAAATTGTCACTTCTTCTTTACCAAAAAAAAAAAAAAAATTGTCACTTCTAGTGTATCAGACATCCAAACATCATGTAACAATCTTTGAAAAATAGTTTTCCTCCACTGGCAAGGTATCATTTTTTGTGATGACAAAATGGTGACAATAAAATGTAAGACCAGCACAATGAAACCATGCTTGAGTCAGTTTTAGATAAAAGCAACCCTCTGTCCACAGTCATGAAGGGTCACACCACCATCTCCCCAATATGGCATTGCGTTGCGATGCGTTCTGCCATGGCCATACAGGATCAGTCAACTCTCTGCCTCCATTGCACCGGGTCCCACACTGCCATGGTGAGAAGGTAAGCACATCTCTCTGCCACCGTGGAGAAACCACCACATCGGCAGGCAACTCTACCCCTTTCAAAAAATTTACCTTTCCCATGTTTCTAACGTCTATTTGATTCTCAGATTAAAGTTGATGTGGCCACAACATCAGCAACATATTGAGACCGCATCAGCCATTTGCCACACCAGTATTTTACATTCAATTTAACCATTGACAGGATCACAGTAGAATTTCAGAATAGAGGGAATACTCTTCCCAAACCTAGGGGACATCCAAAGTGATAACAGATCAAGAAACTCATTTCACTTCCCTTTTGTGAAAATGACTTCTAAAGACGACACTTGTTCTAATGGTAGCTACACCACAAAGGTATATTTTTTTCTCAAGCCAGGTGCCTCTAGAGATTCTAAGGTCATAAACTTCAAAAGGAGAGAGAAAGGGGAGGACTTATCAGGAAATAGAACTGCAGAAAATTTTAGCAATGAGGCTCAATTAGCTTCCCCGCCGGTCATCTACAGTCGGCTATGCTAGCCTTTGTACAAACTAATTTCCTCCGAAGCTTTTATTGAAATAGCTTTTGCTACTCATATATTAAGAATATATCAACTCCATAATTGAAAACAAGCCGTCCACTGCATACATAGGATTATCAGGCATCCAAGAACCTCAAAACTCAAGTTCATAGCGCCTTGCACCCATAACAAATAGAAAACAAAACTGATCCCAGCATCGATTACACCATTTCCCAACGAAATCACGCAGTCCGAAATCTGAACTCTCCGATTTCAGCAAGTCCCAGCAAACAGAAAGAAATCCAACCACACGACGATCGCCCAAAACTAAATTAACCCAATGACGATGCCCAGCAATCTCCAATCCTACCCACGAACAGTAGCCGACCACATAATCCGACCGCACAAACTTAATTGAAATCCAATCCTCAGTCCCCGAGCAGGAACATCCGGCATTGCGAACGGACACACACGGCGAATGGACCGAAAATGGAGAGAAAGAAATGAAAAAAAAAAAAAAAGAAAGACAATGCCGAAGAAGCTGCGCGTCGGAGTTACCTGAAATGATCAGGCGAAGCGGCGGCGACGGAAGGCGTGGACGCCAGGATCACCGCGCTTCGTCGTCTCCGATCGTCGAGGCGGTTTGATGCCCTTTGAAACCCGCGAGTTCCTCTGCGCTAGAACTTCTCACTTCTCCACAGAGAGAGAGAGAGAGAGAGAGAGAGAGAGAGAGAGAGGATGGGACTCGGAAGAACGACGGTGATGGGTCGAAAATGGGTTTCCACCTTTGGGCCAAAGGTGGAAAATGGGTCGAAAATGGGTCCGAGAGTCTGACCCATTTTCGACCCATATAAAACTAAACAAAAAAGTGGGTCGAATGTGGGTTAATAGTTGTAATGGGCTATTAACCCATATTTGACCCATATGTTAAAAATTTGGGTGCAAAATGGGTTCATGACCCATTTTGCCACCTCTAATTCTAATGCGTTCTGTTTTTACATGCTTTTATATAACAATAGAGGAGTAGCTTCTAGATCTAAACCAACCACTCCTTGAATGACAGCTTAGCACACACACATAACAGAAAAATAGAGCTCATGCATGTGTACAAGAAATAACTATGCTGAAGCAAAATACATAGTTTCACACCCTTCTAATTCTACTGACTATTCTTTCTTCACTCCAATCCTCTGTTTCCTCTGTTCCAGTTGACTTTCGTTGCTGAGTTTCTTCTTGCTACTTCCTTCTAAGCATTTGCAACGCTACATTCTCAACATCCCCTTGCAAACTAGGTGTGGGTTTGAACCCTAGACCCAGTTTGGTGCGTATGATGCAATGGTCTTGTCTAGATAGTGCTTTAGTACAAATATTAGCAATTTGGTAGTTGTTCGGAACATATTGTACACTTAGAACCAAGAGATACTTTCTCGCGAACAAAATGGAAATCAATTTTGATATGTTTTGTCCTGGCATGTAGTACATGATTAGTCGTAATAGAGATTACTGATTGGTCATCACAAGAGATTATCGTTGGTGAAGCTAATGAGATGCCAATGTCCCGAAGAACAAAACTTATCCATGTGAGCTCAGCAGTAGTAGAAGCTAGCACTCTATACTCTGTTCCTGTGGATGATTGAGATACTGTAGTTTGTTTCTTTGTTGACTAGGAGAGTATGTTGGACCCAAGATAAGTATAGAATCCAGATGTAGAACATCTTGTTTCAACATAACCAGCCAAATCAGCATCCAAAAACCCATAAAGCATCAAGTAACTATTGGAGTGAAGGAAAAGTCCCAAGTTTACAGTTCCTTTAACATAGTGAAGAACTCGTTTTAATCTGTTAAAGTCACCAACTGTAGGGTTCTGCATTTTTTGACATGCATGTGATCAGTTCTTGGAACCAATGTCCAGGTTTGGTTTTCATGAAGTGCATTCATCTCTTTGATCATTGCTCTATGCCACCCCTCACAAGCTAATGCAGATTTGATTGTCTTGGGTTCTGTAGGTACATGATATTCGGCCAGACAAGCAAACTTAGGATTCGGTTTCACAATACCTGACTTGGACCGGGTTTGCATGGAGTGTTTTGATGTTCCAGTTGATATCGTGGGATGTAGAGCTTGTCTCTCTCGATTCTAGTAGCTATCAACCAAAATTGCGATTGGTTGACTAGGTGCACCATCTCCACTTATCTCTAAGACAAATGATGAATCTGTTATAGTTGGTGAATGTGGATCTGATGGTGTTTGTGACTTCTCAGTGGTGGTGTTTGGGACACGCATCTGTTTGTTTTCAAGCAACTCATGTTCTTGTAAAAATCCTACATTATTTTGTGGAATCTTCCTCACTTGTTCTGCTTTGGTTGAATCCAGAAATTTAACCTCTTCAATCCATTTCTTGTACAAAGCAGTATATTGCGGAAACACCTCATTCAGCGTCTTAGCGAAATGGAAGAAACTCTCATCGAATGTGACATTTCGGCTAATATAAACTCTATCATCCGAAGGTACAAGACACCTATACCCTTTATGTTTATCACTATAGCCGAGAAACACACAAGTGAGTGAGCGAGGATCAAACTTGTGTTGTGTATATGATCTAAGACAAGGTAGCAAGCACTTCCGAAGACACGTAAATGTTCATAACTTGGTTTATGCTTGAAGAGCTTATCGTATGGGGACTTCATCTGTAAATTTTGAGCAGGAAGCATATTTATAATAGAAGTTGCAGTCAAGAAGGCATCCGCCCAGTAAATCAATGGGACTCTTGCATGAAACAACATTGATAATCCAAGTTCCACCACATGCCTATGCTTCCGTTCTGAAATCCCATTTTGTTATGGAGTATATGGACATGACATATAGTTTTTGATTCCATAGGCTTTTAAGTGATTCTAAAACTTATTGCTTGAAAATTCACCCCCACCATCACATTGAAACACTTCAAATTTTTCAATCAAATTGATTTTCCTCATACTTTTGAAACAGGATGAAGATATCATAGATATTTGATTCCAACCTCATTGGATAAACTCAACTATAACGAGAAAAGTTATCTATAAAGATAACATAGTATCTGAACCCTTGAACTGAATTCACTGGAGATGGTCCTCAAACATCACAATGTATCCTTTCCAAAGGAAAGTTTGTTTCAGATTCATATAATGGAAAAGCTAGCTTAGTACTTTTTACTATTTGACAACTCCTACATACAGCTTGAGTCGTCTTATTGCAATGGATCAGCTTTTGATGCTGAAGAAACTTGAAGGTTTGAAAATCAGTGTGAGCTAGCCGCTGGTGCCACTCTTCTTCTGCAACTGCCTTATGTCTTTGAGTGAAAAGGACCTTAATGGTTTGCTGGTCCACTTTGTAGAGACCCCTAACTTTCCTTCCAAACAGCATCATTGTGTTGGTTTGATGGTTCTTAACATAAACACCATATTTGTCAAAAACAAAGGAGCAAGGATAGTCATTGGTTAGCTTAGAAACCAAAAGCAAATTTTTCTTTATTTTTGGAACCACTAACACATCATTAAGGGGTAACACATCACATTTAGTGTGTAAAAATGCATTTCCAGTAAAGGTAATAGGAAGATAGGATCCATCCCCTATTATTACTACATCCGAGCCGATATACTTTGATGAGTTGTGAATAATACCCGAATTAGCAGTTATATGAGCTGAAGCACCCATATGTAGATACCATGTACTCCCTTTCGGATCTTCGAGATGTACTGCTGCAAGTGCCGTTGGAATGTCTTGGTCTTGGAAGGAATTATCAAAGCGATACCAACACCGAAGTGCATCATGTCCTGGTCGTTTGTAGATTTGACATATCACTCTTGCACCTCCTGTTGCTTTCTCCTCTTGACTATTTTTAAGTGAGGACTTCAGGGGAGGATATGACTTAACTTCTTGATATCTTTGTGGAGCACCTGCATAAGGCTGAAATCCTTGGCCAAAATTACTCAGCTGTGGTTTATAAGCTCGAACCTCTTGTTCTTGGTTCGAATCATAGGCTCTGTAACTTTGATTTCTTCCATAACCATGACCTCAAATACTATAACTTTGACCATCCCTGCCATAACTAAATCCACCTTTATTTCCATAAAACCTGTTGTTTCCTCTCTGTCCTACGAAGGCAAGACTTGATTGAACTATCTCACTATCTACATTTTGATTCCCTTCAGCATTCCTCTGCCCATAATAGTCGAAGTTTGGATTATATTGGTTTGAGAAGTAATGTTGCAACCTTGTTTCAAATTTTTCCAGTTGCAAAATAACTTCATCATAATCCAGTTGAGGTTTCAAACAATATATTGTTGTTCGAAATTCTCGTACTCCAATCCTAACCCTTCCAAGACTCCGAACACCTTTGTTATCTCATCCAAAGGCTTATCGATTGCGTTCAACTAGTCGCAAATCAATTTATACTCTCTCAAGTATTCAGATAATGGCCTATTTCGTTTTTGACATGCTTGGAGTTTCCCTCTTAGCTCAAATTCTCTAGCTACGAACTTCTGTGTAAATCGGTGTAACAAAGTTTGCCATACCTCATAAGATGTTTCCAATCCGATACTTAGCCCCAGGATATTCTCAGATACAGCTCCACTGATTCATGAGGAAATTAGCCGATCGGTTCTGATACAATCTGCATAATCAGGGTTTGGTTCTTCAACCGCCTTACCATCGACATCTACTCGTATCTTCTATGATGGTGGTGAAACCTCACCATTGATGAACCCAAACAACTCCTGACTCTGGAGAAATCTGTGAGATTGAGCTTGCCAAAGAAGAAAATTATCTTTAGTGAGCTTAATCGTGACAAAATTGCTCAAGTTTACGTGAATAGGAAAAGGAAATTTGGGAGCTCTTACAGCCATGAATCAAAGCGTATTAGGGGTGAGCGGTTCCGGGTTCCGGTTCGGTTCCGTCGGAACCCGGAACCTACCCTCGGTACGGGTTCCTCATTTTTGGAACCGGAACCTACCCGTCGAACCGAGAACCTGGAACCTACCCCATCACGGGTTCCAGGGTCGGTTCTAGGTTCCAACAGGTTCCTTTTTTTTTTTTTTTGTTATTTTTATATTTGAACTATAACGTACACGCATACTCTACGATAACTTCCCACATCTTAGCAAACATACCAATGTCAACTATCAAGAATTTGGACATACATAATCAAAACTAATAAGAAGTTTCCAAAGAGGAAAGGAGATGCTTGATTAACTATAATTATTGTGCCCACATATGTCAATATATGTGCACTAAAGCTTAAATTATGCACAATTATTCTGTGAGAATAATGGCATCTGCACTAGTCTATAACAAATCATGTATCAGTTTCTACCATCACCCACATCATAAAAAAGAGGAATCTACTCATGAAATGCTTAACCTATGTGAGATAGGCAGTAAGGCAACAAACCATATGACGGGTAGCAAACTCGAATTTAATAGTGTTCGATTAGTAAACTCTGGGCATGATCAGATTAATTCAACTAGCCCACTTGGGTAGATAAAGAAACTGGATTCTAGGGAGTTAAAGCCAAGGCAGACGTTACGCCTACAGGTTTTAATAAGATAATGAGCAATCATACTAAATCGCATATTCGATTGTGTGTGTAACAATGAAGATGCAACTATTTGAAGCTAATTCTCTGAACCTGTTCAAAAAACAAGAATTTGAATTCAGAATGAACTAACCTGATATATAATTTGCATAACATATCCCCAAAATCCAGCTCTTTGCAAAATCTCCTCTTCCTTGTAGCGGCTTCTCAATTTACTAACCCTAGTTTCCACTACTTTTACCTCGTAATTACTGGTGGCTGATATTCGATTATCTCCTAAATCTCTCTCCAAAAGCTGATCCGTCAACCCATTTCCAGTGGAAGGTTGTCTTGAATACACCCAACATCCATAGGCGGAAACCACAGTACCCAGCTACATCAAAAGGTCTTTGCATTAGCAGGAGCTCCTTCAAATAAGCAATTCAATAGACTCAATACACATGCTAGACGCCCGACATGTCATTTTGGTTTTCTAATTCTGCGGTTGCGTATTTACATGGAAATTGTGGATGAAGACACATAAGAGCTGCTCTACATGTGTCAATCACAAAATCTTTTTAAGTAATATGAAGGAAGCCCGGCAGGATCATATCAGCATAGGCAAGATAAAGAAAATCAAATAGCTGGAAGGCTAGCCCCAGAGGAGAGTTCAACACGTGACATTGGAACAAAAGACCACATAAGACAGAGATTTATCCATAATTCGATAGACATATCTTGACAGATGCAAGATCAAGCAAACATATCCAGATAATCCATTCTAAGCAAAAGCCTACCGTCAATGAAGCTATGGGTTTGAAGAGCCACAAAGAGGGGTGGATATGAGACGATGAGAAGCTAAACGCGAACAAAAAGTAAAGCTTAATTGTGCCCACATATTGTTATTCTCACAGATGTTGCATCGTCGGGGCTTCTGGTGCGAGCAGCGGTGGTGGGTCGCGAGCGGAGATATCAGAATTGGCCTCATCGGGGCTTCTGGCGCGAGCAGAGGTGGTGGGTTGCGAGCGGAGACAGTAGAATCGGCGTCGTCGGGGTTTCTGGCGCGAGCAGCGGCAATGGGTCGGGAGGGGAGACAGCAGAATCGGCGTCGTCGGGGCTTCTGGCGTGAGCAGAGGCGGTGGGTCGCCAGCGGAGACGAGCTCGGCTCAGATCTGCCCGCGTTAGGTAGTCGGTAACAGGCTTCGAGGCAGAGCACGGCAGCGACGGGCGTTGAGCGGCGAGGGTTCGTGCGAGCGACGTCGGCGACTGGCGTCCGGCAGCGTCCGGCGGCAGTGGCCTTGAGGGCGAGCGGCGTCTGGCGAGACTCTGAAAGACTGAAAGCGAAAGGGTCGGGAGGGTCGGGAGTCTCGAGGGAGGGGGTTCCTTTTGGAACCCTAACCGGTTCCGAGACCGTTTCTTAAAGGACCGGTTCCGGGATGGCCGGTTCCTGGAAAAATGGAACCGGGAATCGGAACTGGTCCTTTAAGAACCGGGAACCGAACCGGAACCTCCGGTTCGGTTCTCCGGTTCCCGGTTCTACCCGGGAACCGCACTCACCCCTAATGCGTATCTTGAGCACTCAGAGAATGGCTCTAATACCATGAAAAAAAATGAATACAGAAGGAAGTAGTCGATGCTGAATGAGAAGAGAGCTTTCTGTCGAGCTCATCTTCTTCTTTCTTTCATGGTCTTTTCATCTGAGAACTCGATACTGATATGTTATGTTTTTACATGCTTTTATATAACAACAGAGGAGTAACTTCTAGATCTAAACCAACCACTCCTTGAATGACAGCTCAACACACACACATAACAGAAAAATAGAGCTCATGCATATGTTTACAAGAAATAACTCTATTGAAGCAAATGACGTAGTTTTACACCCTTCTAATTCTATTGACTGCTCCTTCTTCACTCCAATCCTCTGTTTCCTCTGTTCCAGTTGACTTTCGTTATTGAGTTTCTTCCTGCTACTTCCTTCTAAGCATTTGCAATGTTGCATTCTTAACAAGATCCACGATGCGGTTCCTCCTTTCTTTCTACAAACGGTAAACAATTAACATCTTTTCTTGGCAGAAAGGCAAAGGGAAAGAAAAAAGTGGGCTTCCAATTTCGTGAACGAGCATTTAAATTCATCTACGAGCTACCGATTGAGAAAAATGATTCATCCTTCTTCAAAGAAAAAGAGAGAAAGGAAGAGAGGGTTCGGGTTTGTATTAGGTGGTACTTGTGGAAGTGATTGATGTGGTGGCACAAGATGCGAAGGGAAGCTGTTTGTTTCCATGCAATTTTTAGGATCTTTTTAGGTTACCTTTGATAATGAGAAACTGAAGGCCAGCATGATAAGCAGTTAAGCATATTCGGTTAAGAGGTGTCTAAGCAATGTGGAGGTGCGATTTACAAAGGAGAGCTGTTTTTGTTTCCATACAATTTCTAGGATCTCTATAGGGTACTTTTGATAATGAGAAATTATAAGACACCATGATAAATGCATAAGCAACGATTGAGCTTGTCATTTTCCATCTAACTCCCGACTGATAAGAGTTGTAGCGCTCTTTTCGGTGTTGACATGAGGTGATTAAACACCTATGGAAAATTTACCGTGGGCGTTTTGCATAAATTGATCCGACATCTCTTTAGTCAAATGGGGTTTTGGTCAGAATTTAATCCAGCTTGAAAATATAGAAACAAGGCAATAATATAAAAAGACAGGTGCACATACACAAGGAACAATGAGAGTGCGTTTTGTTGGGCTTTAGGGAAAAGCTTTTGGGAAAAAGTAAAGGACTTTAAGTTAAAGGAGTTTTCCAAAATGCAAATTGTATTTGTTAAATTGTAATCTAAAAGTCTATTATAAAATACTTTTTAGTAAAATAGTGTTTGGGAAAATTATATTTACAAAGGACTTCAATTACTATTTTTTTTAAAAGAAAAAAATAGTTAGCCCTAATAGACTAAGGATGGGTGGTCGTCGGCGATCTCGATTTATTGCCAGTAGCTATCGTCTATCCCTGAAGACCACTAGCGAGGGTCGCTTGGGGTTGGGCAACCCTCGATGAGGGTCACGTGGCCTAGCTGAGGGCTACTTGGGGTTGCGCAACCCTCACAACCCCTCACGAAGGTTGCTTGACCCTAGCGAGGGCTAGTTGGGTCATGCCTCACAGAGGTCACCCAAACTCGACGAGGGCTAACTAGGTTGTGTGATTTGTGCAATCCCACATGAAGGTTGCTCAACCTTGGTGATGGCCAGCTAGGTCGTGTAAACCCTGGCAACTATCATCGATGCAGCCCTCACCGGTGCAACCCTCGCAGAGGTCGCTTGACCTTAATGAGGGCCAACTAGTCCCGCGATACTAGGCAGCCCCTCACCGGGTGCATGACTACTAAGGGTCATTTGTTGTTTGGATTGGGTGACCTCAACCAGCTCTGTGAGGGTCACTTGATCCAAATAGCACTCACCTAGGTCGTGCAACCCCTCACAATAGTCGCCTACACCGGTGACCGTCGCCTGGGCTTTAGCCGGTTGTTGGCCCCTTGCAAGGCACATCAACCACGTCAACTAACCCCAATGGAGAAGAAGATTAATGGTTGCAAACGAGGGCAAGACTAGAACACATTCCTCTTGCTTTCTTGCATGTTGAGAAGGTTAAAAACCCAAGGCACCCCAGGAATTGCCTTAGGTTTTCAGCCTTTCAAAGACAAACCTTTCCTGAAGGTGGTTTTAAAAATTTTGCCAAACATCCAATGTTTGGCCCAAAATGCTTTAGATGCCTAAAGTCCCTTCTAAAAACCTTTCCCAAATGCCACTTGAGTTTATTTAACGTGATTTTTTTTTTTTTTTTTGCCCTTGGTTGACTGTAGTCACGCTGGTTAAATCCTAAAGAACGCAAAATGCAACACCTTAATAGATAAGCATTTCTCCATGGAATGCTTGTCCATGTGAATAACGTGAGTTTATCAACAACAATGACGGTCTCCAAGTAGACATTTTTAATGATTTCTTTTGAGAATGAAATTGCAAGAAGTTTTTCACTGATCGACGAGAGATTCCCATGATGATGCCACCCTTGAGTTGAGTCCACTGATTCGAAGGTGCAAACGACTTGAAGTCAAAAAGTTGTAATAAAGTTGCGCACTTCATTTCAAGAGTCGAAGGAAATAAAGGATGAACAGATAGATAGGAGCTGTGGCCCCTTTGCCAAGATGATTCTCTCTTTTTACCAACCTAGCAAGGGTGGCACATTGTATCAAGAAAAATTACCCACAAGGTCTTTGGCCTATTATAATTTTATTAACTTAGTTGTAAATCTTTTAATTTTATCAATTGAATTATAAGTCTTTTCAAATTTAACCTATTAAGTCTATTTAGCTAATTTTAATGAAAAATTATTAACATGGACACTAATCATCTTACGTAACACGATTAGTGCTAATGTGAACACTTTTTAATAATATTTTACTATTTTATTTTTATTTTTGTCTTTGTCTTTGCTTTTCTTTTCTTTTCTTGTTTTTCTTACATCTTTAGCCAATGAGGGTCACCAAGTAGGGATGAGCATGGTTCGTATTGTACGATCCAACATCTAACAAAGGGACCAACTCGCACATTGTTGGTCCCCAATTTTTTGGGACTGAGGACCAACCTAGTTGAGTCTGGAACAGAGGACCAAACCAACGCTTCGGTCCAGTTCTAGGATCAAGCCTGGATCAACTGATTATTTTTTATTTCATTTTTTTTAAAGAACAAACACACTATTTTATATTATATCTATCAACAATGCCACGTTGAGAAATCAAATTATGAACACTAATACATATCGAACATATTTATAAGGTAAAATAGAAATTTACACTTGCTAAAAATAACAAATCATAAAAACAAATGCGCAAGGCAAGGGAATGGAGGGGAGCGGTGAGGGGAGTGAAGAGAGGCTAATTGTGAGGCAAGCAAGGCGAGTGAAGAAAGTTTTGTTTTGGTCACATAGCGCTAGGTTTCGTTCTACTTTACATTTTACACGACAAACTGAAATGTGAAAAGAACATAGGAAGAGGCATTAGGATTTAGAGTAGATAGAAGCATATAATATATATAAATATAATATGTATGTGGTTGATTTGGGTTGGACTAACTCTAAGTTTCCATAACCAAGGATCAACCCGCATAGTGTAGAATCTAGGGGTCTTAGGACAAAAAATTGACCTAGTGTCCTTGGGAATTAGATCAGCGTTGATACCTAAATTTTGACGACCCATTTAATCATTTATTAATTGCGAAGAAAATGAGGGATCAAATCTTAAACCCTAGTAAAAATAATTTCCATTAAATTGCATGATGTGTAGACATTAGGAGCATTTGCATTAGTGGTAATAGAGCCTTTTCGTTGAAAGAAAAAAAAAAAAAAAAAAAGAAAATTAATTAAAAGAAATACTATATAAAAAATATAAAAATATATATATATATATATATATATATATATATATATAAAAAAAAGCGAGACCAGGCTGGGGCCAAGCCGGCCCAGCCTTCTTTCCTTTCTTCTTTCTTTTTGTTTTCTTCAGCCCTGCCCCCCGGGCTCCTTGCCAAGAGCCCTCTTCTTTTCTGGGCCCAGCCCGCACGCCTCTCTTTCTTCTTCCTCCCTTCATGCCGCTCACGCCTTCTGCAAAAGGAAGAGCAAATGAGGTACAAAGACAGGAGAACGCAGGTCTTAGCGTGATCCTAGGGTCGGGGATCGGGCCGACTGCAACAGTTTGTGTTTACCAAAGTTGAATGGATCAAACTCGATAAAAATCAGGGTGATTTGAGCATCTGGTTCTTTTTTTTTTTTTTTTTTTTGGTGGTATATACATCAATCAACGTAAATCTAGACCAACGTATTGTAAAAATAGAAGAAGGTCCATCGAATCACATGCTGTTTTTTTTAATGGGTTGATGAACTCACATGATGAAGACAATGAACTAACTCACATGATGAAGACAATGAACTTATATGGTTTGGTTTCAATATGGGTTATAGAGATGGAAAGAGAAGGCGAGTAAAAGACAGACCGGAGGGGTGGGTCAATGCGAAGTTACATTGCTATAGACTTTTCTTTATTTTCCTTTTCATGGGATAACGGGACGTGACTAGTCAAACCAATTCGCTGGCGCTCGCATACAATTGAATGTCACACCAAATTTATCACTGTGCATATATTTTGAGCTATTGATAAGTCACGTTCCCATAATGGACGAGAGACACCAACCCCAAAAGGTTGCCCTCATTTTAGGGATATAGGTCTGCCTAAATTGAATGGGAAGTCTTTTACAATCATGCTCCCAAAAATAATCACATGTTAGAAGCCTGACATGCAAAAAAATTCATGATCACTTGCCCTCTTTGGAGATCTTCATTTGATTTTTGGTCTGTCTTTCCCACTAACTCGAAAAGCTTATCGAACAGATTTCCACTATCTATTTAACCTTAATCTGACCTTACAGAACACGCTTTTGATTGCGACATTGTAGTAGAACGCGTGCATAGGGAAACAAAAAAAGTCCAAAAGAGAAGATTTTTCCAAGGACGAAGAAGTATGATTTGGAAGTTTATCTCGACAGGAGACAAGATAACCCCCATTCATGGTTGGGGCCACCTAGGACTGGCTATCATTCTGCAAGATATTCTTTCCATAAAGCTGGAATGTAGATGATGATTTGATCATACGATAATGACGGACAATTTGGGTAGGCCAACGGAATCGAGCAAACTGGATTAGATTCGAGATTGTAGAATCTGGAGAGAAATCACGATGGCATGGAAAAGAGAGCAGAAGAAGTGGACCCACGTAAAAGTCAGTACTCTATTCAAGTTAACAGACAGGAAAAAACACTAATTAAGGTATGGCTTGGGACTAAGTTTTTGGCAGTTTATGCAAGAATTTGACTAGAAAATAATTTAAGCAAAAGAACTAATCAAGTCACATGCTTAGACAAAGATAATGGAGAATATGTTCTCTGTGTAAGTAGTATCGTCCCGAAGATTTACAAAATGGTGAAACTATTTGGTGCTCCGCGTCATCAATTACTTGACTGTTCACCCAATTACTTAGGGTGCATATAACAAAATTTATATTTCTCTATTTATTGGTTTTTCTGTTCCTGTAACAGGTTTGTAATAGAAATCTATTTGGTCATACAATTTCATTTTTCTAATTCTGGAACAAATTTCTATTTTAGCAATAGATTTGGAGCAGAAATCAAAAGTTAGAATTTTTAACTTTTTTTATTTCTCGAACAAAAGTGAGAAATGAGAATTCTTCTTATCGTTTATTCTCGTCATTGCCCACCCATTGTCTGTGAGATGCTAGACGCTTGTTGCTGGCTGCTAGCCATTGGTCGCCCACTGTCAAATGCCGGTCGCTGATTGCCACTCTCCCTAAAAATATAAAATTTATTATGTTATCAAACGAATTTTTATTCCGAAAATAGAAATTTTGAGTCATTATCTAACATGCTTCTTTATTCAGAAACTCATTTAAGGAATAAAATTTGAAAAATCAATTTGTGGCCAAAAGTTGACTTCTGTTCTAGAAATTTTGTTATGCACACCCTTAAAAAACCTTAAAAAGATTAGGGACTTAGGGATTGTAGGCTCATGCCTTGAGATGCTGCACTTGGCCCTGAGGGACTAGAACCCTAGCTTGGGCATTAGGGACCCAAAACTCGCCTTAAGGGACCCAGCGCTAGGGGTCTCTAGCCCCACGATTGAGGTCCCTAGCTTGGTCGCTCGGGAATCAAGTTTCGCTACCAAGGACTCTGGCACAAGCCTTGGGGTCCTGAGCTCAAGGCTTCAAGGATCCTAGCCTAGATTCAAGGGAATAAGCTTGATCTTAGGCGATCTCGGGCTCAAGCACCACAAATGTCGCGTTCAAACATCAAGGCTCAATCGAATATTTGGAAAATGATTTTTAATTCTAAAAAGAGAGTCATTTTTCTAAATTTAAATTTAAATTTTTGTTGATTTATTTTTTTAAAACAATTTAAACCTTGTAAAATTTGAATTATTTTTAATTTTCGCAGAACAAACAAGAACGAAAGAAGCTTGACCTGACTATATTTTCTGCCGTGGTCAAGTTTTCATTGTTTTGGTGGAGATCAAGATTGGAAAGCATTACCACTGCCTACGGTGGCCGTGATGGTTTGGGCTTTCTTCTCCTAACGCAAAGGGAGAAGTTCGAATCCCTTCATGATCGCTAGGGATTCTTAAGTGTGGCGTCGGGGTGATGGGTCCTCCGTTAGCGTCAGCCCAGGATTTACTCTTCGGCTATCGGTCATGTGGATTCCCTCGGTCACCAAAAAAATAAAAAAAGATTGGAAAGCATTGCATCCATTACTCACCAACCGTAGGGAGAAAATAATTTAGCCAATGACCCAGTGCGAAGTCGCCTTTGATTGAATTAATTTTCTAATCAACTCGTTCCCACGACAATCCCTATTAATTCAAGCCACGTAGTCATCAAACGCTGCCATGGTATGATACCGGGGACTAAGCCATAGTGGGAAACGACGCGGAACCGAAAAGAAAATTTATGCAAATTCATGAAGACCATATCTTTCCATTGTGGCGTGTTCACGGAGACGAAATTTTTCTCGTGCAATATTTTAGCATTTTCGATAGGCATGTTAGCTGTAATTAACAGAAATGAAATTGGTACATGAGAGAATTGATTATAAAATTAATCAAAATTTAAGATTTGATTAGACAAATTAAAAGCTCGAAAATTTAATAGGAAATACGTTCGTGGATGAAAGGTTGAGTTTTATCATTATTCGTTTATATTATCCTTCACATATTTCTTTAAAAAAGGAAATTTGGATTTTATCGTTTGGGAGAAGTAAAGAGAATGTGAGTGTTGATTTTGAGAAAACGAAACCAGTCGTGAGCACAATTCTCAATTATTTGGATTAGGTAATAAGAAAAGGAGAGAAAAATTGAACATTTCACATTTGCTCCAAATATGCTCTCAATGTAAAACCAAAATATAAAATCGTAAAGATGGAATGGTAATCTGGCATGTTCTTCTTCACCTTGCACTTCCCCTTTTTACCCCCAAAAAATTGTAATAAAATTACTCATATTTCCTTCATCGTTACCTTGTACAATTTTCAAATAACACAAGAAAAATAATTTTCTTCAGTTTTATTTCCTTCACCGACATCAATAAAGATCTTCTGACAACAACGTAGGACCAAGCAGAATTCTTTGTTGACATAGGTCAATTTTAAGTTGAGACAAGAGATGTGAGATACAGCTGTTTCATGATTGTCAAATGACTTGGCTATAGATGGTTTCAATTTCAATTCAATTGAAAGTCTATAGGAAGTTTGAAATGGCGATCCTGCGAGCAATGAAAAATTAGCTAGCCAACTATTGATTATCTAGCAAAATTATTTTCAAGGTATCATTCTCTTGGGATATGAAGTTTGTATTTATCAAAGTCAAATGAATTATGGCTGATTATATCTGAGGCCACAAGAACATTTTGTCCCGTTGTTAACCATTGATCTATGTTAATCCAAACGAATGCAAAGTCAAAGTTTAATAGAAAAAGGTCCATTGAATTGTACGATAACGAGGAATCATGTCTGAATACAATCTTACCTTTCACATTTTTTATTTTAATCGAAATTCTTTGCCGGAGATCGTGTTTTGAATTATATTAAATAATTGTTGTGTTCACAGGAAGAAGACAGTTGATTCCTTGGTTGCACTATGGACCAAAGAGACGAAAAGAGAAGGCGACTGGGAAAGAGAGAGAAGAGGTGGGGTCAATGCAAAGTTCCATTGCTACGATTTTTTTTTTTTTAGTTTCTTTTTTCCTTTTCTATGGAGTAAACAAGATGTGACAATTGAACCAATGGCAATCGTTCGCATGCAATGTGAACAGCACAGATTCTTGAAAGTTTCCGCGTATGATAATAGCGTAATTTCCGTGCATATCAATTGATTCACTTCTAGAAACTAATTTAAAACTCACAATTCCCCATTTCAACGTGATGCATTTACGATTTTAGGATGATCTTCTGTATGTCGTCATTTATATGTTATGCACATTCAACTTTAAAACGTTGCGAGGGGATATGAAAGCACATCCGACAGAACCGTGGAACTCTTTCCCTGCAAAGATGATGAGAATGTCGCTTCAATGTCTTAATTAGTTAGTAATAATTCAGGGGATTTGTTCGGTAAGTCTTGTTGGTGGGTCTATATTAAGGGACTTTACATCACTAACATCATATTAGTGCAGGAGTCTCTTCTCAATATACTTGGCGGAAATTATGAGATCTCAAGTATAATATCTTTTGACAATAGTTCATTTAAAATCGTCTAATCAATCTTAAACCTATTGTATAAATGTTGATTCAATTCTAAACTTTTTAATTTTACCAATTTAGCTCTAAATATTTATGTGAAAGACCAATATAGCTTTTCATCCAATTTTCACCTAAAATCATTGATGGGTGCCACAAAGGACGGGTTGCTATAATTGGGCCATCATATTGGCTATTTCTGATAATTATTGAGATTTCACTCAAAATTGTAGGGTTAAATTGGCAGAATCGAAAAGCCTTAGATTGAATTATTATCCATATAATAAATTTAGGACTGACTAGATAATTTTTTTAAGTTTGAGCATTAATAGTGATGTTCCCATAATGGGGTTACCTTCATTTTAGGGAGATAGGTCTGCCTAAACTGAATAGGGGGAGTCTTTTACAATCATGGTCTTAAAAGTAATAACATGTTTTTTTTTTTTTTTGGTCAGTAAAGTAATAACATGTTTAGAAGCTTAAAAAAAAAACCACTTGCCCTCTTTGGAGATCTTAACTTGATTCTTGGTCCCTCTTTCCCCGAACTTGAAAGGACTTATTGAACGAATTTTCCACGATCTATCTAACCTTAATCAAACCTCAAAGAGCACGCTTTTTGATTGTGACACTGAAGCATGAAATGTGCATAGTCAAGAAGAGATTCCCAAAGAGATGTTCTCATGGGACGAAGAAGCATGAGAGTTGACAATTGTTGGGTAAATATCATTTGTTTGAAGTCATTTTCGGGATTTTTTTTAACTCCACAAGAAATAGTAAAAGTAGACAATTATTGGGCAAGTATTATTTTTTAAGTCATTTTTGGGACTTTATCTCGACAAGAAATAGTAAAAGTTGACAATTGTTGGGCAAAATATTCTTTTTTAAAGTCATTTTTTGGGAGATTATCTCGACGACGCATAGTGTAATGCCATTCACAGTAGGGGACACCTCCATCTGGCTATGATTCTCCATGATTTTTCTTCTCATAAAGCTTGGGCGGCAGATGATGATAAGGACCGACGATCTGGGTAGGCCAGCGGAATCACGTTAATTAGATTGGATTCGAGATTTGTTGAATCGAGGGAGAGATGACGATTAGCACGGAAAAGAGAGTGCAGAAGAAGTCGGTCCTCGTAAAACTCAATACTCTTGATTAAAAGTTAACCCAAAATTAAAAAAAGAAAACCAATAATTAAAGTGTGGCCTAGGATTATATTTTAAGTAGTTCATGCATAAATTCAACTAGAAAATAATGTGGAGTAACCTTTTTTAAACAATAGAACTAATCAAGTCACATATTTAGACAAATGTAATAGAGAATGTATTCCTTTTGTAAGTAGCATTGTCTCGGACATTTCCAAAATGGCAAAACTCTTAGGTGCTCTGCATCATTGATTACTTGGCCATTAACCCAATTAGTAAAAAAAAAAAACCCTAAAAGTACAGACCAAATTTTAGTTAAAGGAAAGCTACAAAAGGTCGTGAAATAGGGTGATCGATTATTGATTAGATAGATGATGATATAATGTTTCGTAAAATATACATATTTTCTCAAAAAGTAGGTCTTGATGGGTCTCAACTTTGTTGCATGTGAACTTGTTAAGCACTAAGCAATTAGTCTCGGTTAAGTGATCATTCGAGGAAGCGATCGATGCTAATGCACCAAATCCTATCAAAAATCGATTTTTGCTAAGAAGCTAACAACGAAAATGAAAACTTTTAGCATAAGGAAAGGTGTTCACGTGATCTAACAAGATTTTCTCCCATCCATTAGCGAACATTTTTACTCCTCTGGCCTAGCTACCTCCGCTATTTTATTCTACCAAACTGAAGCATCAGCCAGAGTTGATGTCATCAAATTTTCCAAGCCTTTATCGAAACTATGTATCAGTCAAATTGATGTCTTCCCAAACTTAGTCAAGTCGATGCTGGGGAGGTGGGAGACAATTGCCATTGACCTGACCCCACTTGTTATTTCATTTTAAGACAGCAAGCGAACCCTCTACTCTTCAGAATAAGAAAAGACAAGAAATAAAAAAGAGTAGATGCATTTCTCATTTGGCCTCAAGTGGGTTTTAACCCTACAAAATTAAAGTTGGCCTATATCCTTTTTAAGTTGTTGAAATCATTAAAAACATATAGGTTGGGAACATTTATACATGCGCTTTGTTTGATCTCATAAGTGCCTCCACATTAGTATTTCCTAAGAAAAAGATTTTTGGTTAGCTTTAGAAACAAAGTAGACCCACATGCTCCTCTAGTTTGATACCACCACTTTCGAATTATGTTGATAAACGAAATTAAATTGAAATTTGATTTTTTGAAATTATGATTTTAAGAGTTACATGTAAGTGATCCACTGAGGATAAATACTTAATTGTAAGTTTTTCTTTTCAATGTTATTCATGCCTACACAAACATTTTGATAATGCCCTAATTGGGGTCTATTCTCAGCCTATCAAATTCTTGTTTTGTTCCCCGACATTAGGATATGCCCCTCCGTCGGAAATGGGTGGACTTTTTGTCGTGTTTCAAAGACGTGAAGTGCATATTCTTTTGGGTTAATCTGCCACGAAAAAGCAAACCTGACAATCTTTGAAACTATTTTTTTTTGACCACAAAAACCCCAAACTTATATACCTTTGACAAATTTACCCTAAACTGGTACACTTGTAATAAATTTACCCTCCGTTAGTTTTAGTTAAATTTTCGTTAAATTATAAAGTTAAATGACATGACATTAGGATATTTGAGATTTTACACTTTATTTGTCATAGTCAATTTTTGTGATTTTTTTTGTGGTATTAATCTAATTTAGGAAATGGGTTTATTTTAGGACTTTTTTGTCGTGTTTCAAAGACGTGAAGTGCATATTCTTTTTTTTTTCTTTCTTTTCTTTTCTTTCCGTTCCCCCTTGAAAATTTTGTCAAGAAAGGCATGTGGGAATAAGAGAGAACCCATAGATTCCGATGACCTTTTTTCTCACTTTTCTGGACGAGATTACGAGTTTGTTCGTAGGACCACTTAGAGTTCTTACCATGATGTGACTTATAAAAAGAAAAAAGAAGAATGATAAAAAGACACGTCGCCACACGCGTTTGTTTGCAGGACCTTCATATAATCTCTAACGACAGAAAACGAAGTGGAAAAACAAAATAAAAAGAAAAGAGAAAATGATACAAATGATTTATAAAATTAAATCTAATATATAATATGATATTTAGACTTTTAAACTATTTAACATGGTCCCTAGATTTTCACTTATTACATGATATCATTCTTGAATTTTTCATTTATTCAATATGGTTTTCAAACTTATAGTAAATGTTCAATTAAATTATTGAAGTAGATAATCTTCAATTAAATTATTGAAGTAGATAATCTAAGGATTAAATTGAATTCAAGGATATAATGATCTATGGATTAGATGGAACATTTATCATAAGTTTAAGAATTAAATTGAACAAATTGAATGTTTGAGGACAACATTACATATTGAATTAAAGTTTAGGGATTCCCTTGCACATTGAACCTAAGTCCAAGAATCATTTGTCTTATTATTTATTTTTTTATTTTTTTTAACAAAAAGAGAGATACAAAATGTCTTCCTTTGGAAAAATGAAAACAATAAAAGTCCTCGCCAGCCACTATTGCTTGACATGCACAATCAAAACGAGGTCATGAACTCGACCTGCATTTTGATACCTTCTTTCCTGTTCTTGTATCACAGAGAGAGAGACGCTGAAAATCTATCATCCACCCACTGATATGGTCATAATGAATTATTTACTACATAATCATCGTGTTTCTTTTTTTTTTTCTCTTTTTCTTCTGCAAACCCACGAAACACTACACAACAGAAGAAGCAAGAAAATAATGATAATATACATTGGGAAGAAATAACTATCATCAGCATTCATAGTCTCCCTCCGCTTCTATCAAATTCTTCAGGGCATTCGAGAGTGCAATCATACATTCATGGGTTCAGAAGAACGTGAGAGCGAGTCTTGCTTGGCCCGCGAGCACGTGCTGGTCTCAAGCAGCGTCGCAGAGGCCGGCTCCCCAGGGACGGAGCTTCTCTTCCTCCCAAGCCTCGCCATCGATGCTATACAGGCCACTTTCTTCGCGACCCACCCGAAAATCCCGACTTTGACCTGCCCTCTCTTCGGGGGCAGCCTCGCCTTTGAGTTCTTCTTGGGGCTCTTCTTCGTCAAGCACGCGCCGACCATTTTCAGTGATCCTCTCTCTGCCAGGAAAAGGGAGACAGAAATCTTAAGAGGGTTATCAAAGATGAGGATGGAGAGAGAGGTGAAGGAAGCAGAGGAGGGGGAGGTGTGTTTTACTGCGTTTTGGCGGAGACATATGCGGGTTTGGTTGACATATATACAGAGTTAGAGCAGTGTGAAAGAGATCTCACAGAGAGAGAAAGAGAGAGAGACAGAGAGACAGAGAGACAGAGACAGAGATTGAATCAGATGATGCTTGTGGCAGTGAGTGATGTGGAGGGACGAGGTACGAAGGAACAGCTGTTGCTTCCGCCCAATTGCTGGGATCTTCTTAGTATACTGTTCGATGATGAGAATTCAAAAAGGCAGTAGAATAAGCAATTCAATATCTATAGTCAAGTGGGGGTTAAAAGTAAGAGAACTTTCTATTATAAGCAGAGAAAGGGACTTGAAATTTTGATGTCATTACACAAACCTTTTTCAACTTGTCATTTTCCATCTTCACAGTCGAAAAGAGTATTTACCGCTCCTTTTGGTGTTGGAGTAAAGGTAATTCAGCACTCATTTTCGAAGTTTCAGTGGGGGTACTTTGCACATATAGATCGAGCACCGCTTTAGTCAATCGAGGTTTCCATTTATGAGTGTTGTGCATGAAAATTATAAAAAGATCCATTTGTTAGACACAAAGTAAAACGTTGATTACAAAGAGAAAATCTCAATATTACATGACCCAACACACTCAACTTTATGTGTTGACAAGTTTTATCGTAATTCAATTATTTGACAAAATGAAATCAAGAGCAAGGTGTTTTAGATCAACAAAAAAGATCGATACGGATTGCAAACACAAAAAGGACGCCTTAGAGGATTCGCGCTGGCCTTCGATTGCATGACCAAGATTGGATTCAAACCGAAGAAGTCCAGCAGAGAAGTTTCGCCTCTTTCTTTGGTCCAAGGTCTCTAGAAAGGACCAGAGAGAAGAAACGAGCAGAATAAATACGAAAAATAAAGGGATATATGCAACACAAGTCCTAAAACTTGCAGAAAAGTGCGAATTAAGTCACTAAAACTTACAAAAGTGCAATCAAGTCCTAAAACTTGTCAACTTGGTTCAATTCAGTCCTAAAGTTAACACCGTTAGTTTTTCCGTTAAAAATTGCGACGTGGCGCCGACGTGGCATTTTAAATTATTTTTTATTATACACATGGATTTTAACATTATTTTTATTATTATTTAAATTAGATTTAAAAACAGAAAAGGAAAAACTAAATTTATTTAAAAAAGAAAACTCGTGCAAAAAAAAAAAAAAAAAAAAGGACCACCGATGGTGCTCCGCCGCCGCCCATTGCCGGAGTGGCCGGCGACGGTCGCCGGCCCCGGGCGGGGTGGCCGGGCCTCGCCGGCCTCGCCGGCCCCGTGCGAGGGCCGGCGAGGCTCGCCAGATCCGGCCGGCGAGGCTCGCCGGCCCCGAGGGAGGGCCGACGAGGCCTCGCCCGGGCGGGCGACGGTCGCCGACCCTCGCCCGGGGCCGGCGACCGTCGCCCGCCCCGGGCGAGAGGCGCCCCTCGCTCGGGCGGCGAGGCTCGCACGGGCCAGCCTCGCCGCCCGCCCTCGCACGGGCCGGCGAGGCCTCGCCGAGTGAGCCCCCACCCCGCCCGCGGCCGGCGACGGTCGCCGGCCCCTCCGGCGACCGTCGCCGGCCCTCCGGCGTTGGGCGGCGGTGGAAACCACCGGTGCACGCACCGCCCTCTTTTTTTTTTTTTTTTTTTTTTTTTTTGATTTTCCTTTTTAGTTTTTAATCTAATTAATATTTTAGTTTTTAAATCTATTTTTTAAAAATGAATAAAAAATAATTAAAAAAATCTACGTGGAAAATAAAAAATAATTTAAAATGCCACGTCAGCAATTTTTAACGGAAAAACTAACGGTGTTAACTTTAGGACTCGAATTGAACCAAGTTGACAAGTTTTAGGACTTGATTGCACTTTTTGTAAGTTTTAGGACTCAATTGCACTTTCCTTGCAAGTTTTAGGACTTGTGTTGCACATATCCCAAAAATAAAAAAGAGCAGAGGCGTTTCATTATTATACCTCAAGTGGATTGGAGAATTATCCAAAAAGTTCTAAATCTAAATTTTTGTCAATTTAGTTCTAAACTTTTCAATTTTATCTATTAAATTATAAATATTTTCACAATTTTCCAATTGAGTCAATCCAATTAATTTTAATTGGAAATCATTGATTTGGATGGCGGCCGTCCTATGTGGCATAGCCGGCGCCGACAAAGATATTTTTTTAATATTTATTTTTCTTTTCTTTTCTTTTTAATTGTTTTTCTTTTCTTCACTCTTCTCTCTCTCTCTTTTCAATTTTATTTATTTATTTATTTTTTATTTTACAAGTGGCTGGCGAGCTCATCGTCCGCAGGAGAGGCCATTGCAGCAACGTGCGAGGGCGCCTTGCCCATGTTTGCTCGAGCTCAACTCGCAGTTGTGACCGTGTGCTCTATAACTCGAATGGTCGTGATTGTGAGCATCAGCCTGGTCGCTCATCGGCTCACCTACGGTTCAACCCAAGCCATTGACCAACCAACGACTTAAACGTTTGAGTCGAGAGAGAGAGAGAGAGAGAGAGAGAGAGAGAGAGAGAGAGAGATTTGATTTATGAAGTTGATAGATCCTCTTCAATTTGAAGTGATGCGGACGATTCTTAGGAGACCCAAAATTGCGAGGTCTCTTTGCTCTTTGGGGTCCCTTCACACACCATTTGTCCTTCATTTTGTAACGTGAATGTGCAATGTCGTTATTCCCCTCAGTACTTGTACTAGCCTTATAAATATGATCCGTCAAGAGAAATTGTCGGTGAAAGTCAATAAAACTTAGCGCAGAACACAAATGTCATGCATTTATCATCATTGAAAATAAATTGTTGATAGTGAGATTAGTCGTGATTCATTTAAACTAGACGCGACTAAAAAAATGCAATGAAAGTTTTAATATTATGTGCATAGTGCAATCAAGTGATAACCTTCTCGATTGATGTAATCTAACCTAAACAGATATCAAAAGTATGCTCTCAAGGGAGTTGTGCAATAGGCGTTATGGATTCCTCCTAACAAGGGTTGAATCTACAAATAGAATATATCCTTAGGGGTGGGTTTTTGTTGGTCTTACCCATTTTTCAAGCGAAATATCTAAGGCATCTTCTCACTTTAATGTGAGTCTGACCATTAAATCTTAACTAGTCCCATCATCATCATCAAAGAAAGAGAGAAAGAAAGGAAGAAAGAAATTAATTATGCATTTGCCTATCTCATCTTCCAACATAGGGATAAAAGAAGTCACTGTAGGATCATGATTGCGGTTGTTAATCTTGTTTATTGTTTACCCCAAATGATTGGGGGAAAAAATGCTACTTCACGTGGGCATTGCATCAAACGACATTTTTTTTTTTACTCTCTCTCTCTCAGAAGGCAAGTTGGGTATGATTCGGTATCTTTGCTTCAATAATTCTTCTCAGAAGTAAAAAAATTGTCCCAAAAGAAAACAAACGACCACGTTTAAAAACTGTAACGTCTTGTTACTACATCTTTGACTAATGATCTTCTGTTTTCTGGGTAAGATTTGACTAAGATCGTGCGAGAGAAACTTGCCCAATTAATTAATTCATTCTAATCAAAACAAATCTCCTATTTACGAATAACCTTATGGGGCCTTTTGAACCCATGTCATGAAATTAAAAACATTTGCTCGTTCATGCAATGTTTGGCGGTCATTATGTAAGCACATGTTCAAGAACATATGTACATGAGCTTTATTTGATCTCATCGGTGCCCCCGCATGCGTATTTTCTAGTATACTTTCACCAACAGAACAAAGAAAATGGAATTAAAAAAAAAAGAAATAAATTAGTTTCGGGAGATAGGGTAAACCCACATGCTCCTCTAATTTAATACTGGCACTAAGTAATTGATTTTCGCTGAAAGCTAACAACACAAATAAAAGGAATATTTTTACCTTAAAGAAAGATGTTAGACACGATCGAGCGAAATTCTGTCCCATCGACCGGTTAATATTTTTCTCCTCTTTTGCCCACTTAACTCGGCTAATGCTTTTTTCTTCTTTAACAGAATGCATCGTCTCCAGTTGATGTCATGGAATAATCCAAATTAATGCTGGGGGAGTGGGAAACAGTTGCTGTCGTCCTGGCCCTACCTGTCATTCCAATTTGGAGACAACAAGCAAACCATATCTCCCTTCAGAATGACGGAAAAGACAAATAAGAAAAATAATAGATGCATTTTCTTTATTTGGCCTCGAGTCGGATATCCATATATAAATTAAGGTTGGCCTAATATCCTTCCATAGTTTGTTGTGGTCACTATACACATATTTTCGTCAGCTTTATTTGATCTCATCATTACGCTCCACATTGATATTTTCTAGAACATATATCACTAATGGAATAAATAATTGAAAAGAAAAAGGAATTTTCAAATAGATTCGAGAATGAAATAGTTCCACGTATCCTTTTTTTATTTAATACCGGCACTCTTGAATTATGTTAATAGATGAAAACGAGTTGACTCCCTTTTTTTTCCTGGAATTCTGATTTTAATACTTGCATCATTTCCAACTTGAGTGGAAGTAATCTATCGAGGGCAAATACCTAACACAATGGAAAAGTGAACCTTTTTCTTTCTATTATTAGACATAACTATCGGAACATTTTTTTATTTTTTTATTTTTATCATTGCCCAGGGGGAAAAAGCTTGGCTGACTTCTCCAAAAGTAATGGTGCAATCTTGACCCCATATTTTTTCAAGGAAACAGACGACTTCTTTGTCCAGTTTCTTTGGTGGGGTTTCCAGAAGTAAACGAAAGTTTTGCCAAAGTAAAAACTAAGGAAAATTATCAATACGAAGAAAACCCACAAAACACCCACAACAATTAAAAATAAATTATGACCAGTACCTATTCATTCACCAATTGAGCGATCATGACCGTAGTCTCAAATCAAGCGGCCATAGCAGCCTCGAGCTTCGCGGCCAAAAAAGATCTAGTGGACATGACCAATGTGGGTTGAGCTTGCGCCCATGAACTTGTACATTCATTGTCGTTTGCAATTCGTGAGAGACCTCTATCTCTCTTTATTTTGTTTTCTGATATATTGTTTGATGTGGCGTTTATTTGGCGACACATTATAATGTAGAGCAAATCATAGAGCGATATGTGTATCACAGTATCCCTGTAAGTGATTTTGCAATTCATATCAACAAAAGTCGACCGGCAAAAGAAAATGTATAACGCAAGGACCAACGTTTTGGGCATTTCTTAACATATAAAAAAATAGAGGAATGATTTTTAGTTTTGGACAAAAATAGATGCGCGACTGGTAATATTAATCCTTTAATGAAATAAAGAGACAAAACCTCTATTGCACACTTTCTCACATCATCCGATTGCCCACCTCATAACTGCGCCGTCCTCCTGGCAGGACCCTTGCCCATATTTGGGTCTCATTCTCGATTCTCAGCCGATCAAATTCTTGTTTTGGTCCATAATTCGGATGTCGGAAATGCAGTGATCTCTGTCTTGTCGTTAAAGGAAGTGAAAAGAAGTGCACATTCTGATTATCTGCTTTTTTTTTTTTTTTTTCTCTCTTTCTGTCCGTCCTTTTCTTTTTTCGGTCGGTTTCTGTCCGTCCTTGAAAGTGGGTCAAACAGAATCCATTCTATTCGTCTCCAAAATGGATTCTGTTTTACTACAAGAAAGCTGCATGGAAGTGACACGCCGCCTGCTTGCCCATATAGCGGCCGAGATCCGCGATGTGCTTCCCCGTTTCTTTCTACTGAGGGCAAACTATTGGCATCTTTTCTCAGCGAAAAGGCAAAGGCAAAGAAAAAAAGTGGGTTTTCAATTTCGTGAACGAGCGTCTTAATTCATCTGCGAGCCAACGACCGAGAAAAACGATTCATCCTCCATCATAGAGAGAGAGAGAGAGAGAGAGAGAGAGAGAGAGAGAGAGAGGTTAGGGTTTGTATCAGATGGCACTTGGGGAGGTGATTGATGCGGTGGCACGAGATGCGAAGGGAAGCTATTTGTTTCCATACATTTTCTAGGATCATTTTAGGCTGCTTTTGATGATGAGAAACTAAAGGCCGGCATGATAAGCAGTTAAGCATCTTTGGTTGGGAGGTGTTTAAGCTATGTGGAGGCATGATGTACAAAGGGGGGCTGTGTCTCTTTCTCTACAATTACTAAGATCTCTATTTGGTACTTTTTGTTGAGGTTATCCCACATTAATTATGAAAGGAGTTGGTGATCAGTTTGTAAGTTTTTGGATGCAGGAGTCATATGGGGAGAGATTGTTGAAGTTATTCCCCATCAGTGGTTTATAAGTATAAGGGAAAATCTTATCTTTGAACTAACTTTTGAAATGAGAGGGACAGAAAATTATAAGATACCATGATAAATGCATAAGCAACAATTGAGCTTGTCATTTTCCATCTACCTCCCCATTGATGAGAGCTTTAGCGCTCTTTTCAGTATTGATATAAGATAATTAAACACCTATGGAAATTTTACGACGGGTGTTTTGCATAATTCGATCCGCTGTCACTTCAGTCAAATGGGGTCTCGATCGGAATTTAATCCAGCTCGAAAAAATAGAAACAAAGCAATGAAATAAAAGACGGGCGCACGTACACAAGGAGCGGTAACTATAGTAATTAAGAAACATGGAATTTTTTATCGTTTTGTTTTTTTTGGGCCCTTGGTTGATTGTAGCCATGCTAGTTAAATCCTAAAGAGCCCAAAATGCAACAGCTCATAGATAAGCTGTCTGCGGAATGCTTGTCGATGTGAATAACATGGGTTCGTCAACAACAACAGTGATCTCCAAGTAGACCTTTTTAATGATCTCTTTTGAGAATTGAATCGCAAGATTCTTTTAACTGATCAACGAGAGATTCCCATGATGATACCACCTTTGAGTTGGGTCCGTTGATTCGAAGGTGCAAACGACTTGAAGTCAAAACTTGTAATTTAAGTAACACTGATATCAACACACGACACGATCTAACATAATGTGCCAACATGTCGTTTCTAAAAAAAAGAAAGAATTTCAACATGTTGTATATTAAATATATATTTATATATACGGAATGAATTATTGTTTTTATTAATTTGATTCAAATTCAAAAATAAATCAATAATAATAAAATATTCTAAGATGAATTTACACTGAAAACATTAATCCACCATTTGTTAATATCATTCATTGTTTCAATTTTATAAATTTAACTCTATTCCAATAATTCATAAAATTTGGAGAAAAAAACAAGCAATTTACATTTTAGACTCGCATGTCAAACGTCTCGGAAGATAAGAGAAAAAAAACTTAGAGGTGAATTATATATTACAAGAAGTGAGAGTCGAAAGAGAAGAATATACTAAGTTTTTTTTTTTTTAATTTCGCATTTATTATTTTTATTATTGTTTTTTTTATTTTTTCACATAAATACATTTTGACCCTTAATTTATTCAAAATTTAAAATTGATCTCGCATATTGAAATTACTTGTCGGAAACTCACATGTCGAATTCTAACTCGAATGTCAGAAAGTGTCGAGAAAGTTGACCAAGTGTCAAATTTTCCGATACGTGTTGATCGAGTGTCTGAAAGTGCTAAAATGTATGATACGATATGAAAGCTTTTGGAGAGTGTAGGTGCTTTCTAGGTTATAATAAAGCTGTGCACTTCAGTTTAAATGGACTCGAAGGAAATAAAGGATGAATAGACGAACGAGACGTGAAGCCCCTTTGCCAATATGATCCTCTCTTTTTCCCAACTCGGCAAGGGTGGGACATTGTACCTAGAAAAATTGTTTATAAAATCGTCAGCCTGTTACACTTTTACCATTTTAGTCATAAATCTTTTAATTTTGCCAATTGAATAAAAAAATCTTTTTACATTTTGTCAATTGAGTCTATTTGGCTAATTTTGATTGAAAATCATTGACGTAAATGCTGGTCATCTATGGCACGGTTGGTGTTGATGCAAACGATTTTTAATAATATTTTATTACTTTTTCAATTTTTTTACCTTTTTTCTTTTATTTCTTTGTTTTCTTTTTTTTTTTCAACTCTGGCCGGCTAGAGTCACCGGGCCCTTGCCGAATGTGAGCAAGAGTTGTCGAGCCCTTATCGAGTCCACAAGCGAGGCCATCACGACCACAAGCATGCAGCCTTGCCTAGATCTAAAGAAGCGGCCTCGCCCGCGGTCGTAATGATCCAGGCAAGGGCCCTGCAGCCCTTGTCGGCTAGAGTTGTAAAAGAAAAAAAAAAGGAAAAAAAAAAGATAAAAAAATTCCCGTCAACACCGAACGTACCAAGACAGTCAGCATCTATGTTAACAATCTCTAGACAAAATTAATCAAATTGACTTAATTGACAAAATTAAAAGATTTATAACTGAATTGGTTAAAGTACAATACGTTTAAAAAATTTTCGACCTAGATATGCACGCATATGGACTTGTTTTTATTATATTTACAAGTGTAGGGAAACGAATTCCCAAAAAAACGATCTGATACTTAATCGAACATCCAAAAACGAATGCGGAAAACATGCCCAGAAAAACATGTTACATCGATAAAAAAGTATATCACATATTCATACCTTAGTTTTCGCAGATTAAGCACTGCCGTTATAGTTTTATGAGGAATTCTTGGAAGCCCTAATTTCGTTCGTAAAAAGGAGCATATTGTTTCTTGGGGGGAAAAACTAAGAGAACGTAGAATAGAGAAAACGTATTTCCTTTTTCTCTAAAACGCTACTTATCCGATAAGGTTACATCTCATATATCATAGCACAGTTGACAGCCGGATGATAAATCCTTTGGTGATGTTAGCGGAGGACCCACCACTCTGATGTCACATGTATGACACCTAGCGCCTCCACTAGGTTTCGAATCCCTCACTTCAGGGCAAGGATCATTGGAGTTCTTATCCAGCGAAGCCATTACGGTCGATGGTCAGATATCACAACTGTTCATATATCACAGTTGCCCAGATTCCCCCCTTTTTATTTTACAGTAACTGCATTGACCCTTCACTTAGGGGTCGGGTTTTGGCCCAACATGGATGGATGGGCTTAAGTAGGCCCATCAAACATAAAAACCCATCAACAAGCAACGTACAAATTTAGAATGGTGGGGCTTCAATCCCTCTGGAGTACATAGCAGAATCCGGGCTCTTCTGATACCAACACAAAATCCATCCCGCAACAGTTTTCGTCGCTTTTCTTGAATAGCAGTTGCATGTGAGCATACCCTTTCGGGCTATAAAACCAATACATGGCAGCCTCCTCTCGGCCATACTTGGCAAAGCCGGCGACTTGGGTCGAAATTGAAGTCCGGCCTCGCCCTAGAAGAGGTGGTAAAATGGATCCTTCAATCTATTTTTCCACGCACGATTGCTGATGGGTATAAATGGAGCTTTCCCATTTGTTGTGCAGATTAAAAATGAGTTATAAGGAATAAAGAATAACGAATGGATCTAAACGGATGTAATTTGAATCCATCTTTAAGATAAACTATGATGAAAATGAAATAGAAACGTCCCTTGTCGCCACTTTTTACTCGGCTCAGCCTTGACTTTTTCTTCAAATCCGCGACGGACAAACCCTCGAAGACGATGTTCGTAAATAAAAGACATCACAGATGAATCTTTTACATATTTCCTTCATTTTCACTCTTTATAATTTTCAATAGATTAATACCATGAAAAGCTCCAAACTGACATACCAATGACAAATTTACTCCAAACTAATTTTTTGATCACCGTAAACTCCAAATTAGTACACTCGTAACAAATTTACCCATTGTTAATTTCCATTAAATTTTGCCATTAAACTACTAAGTTGGATGACATGTAACAATTAATAGATATACCAATTTGGAATTTTACCCTTAATTTATCACAGATATACCGGTTTATAATTTTTCATGACATTAATCCAAAATAACGGAAATTAACGAAAAGTAAATTTATCATGATATACCAATTTAAAAGTCTAGGTAGTCAAAAATTGGTTTAGAATAAATTAATCATAAATGCATTGTTTGGGGTTTTAATTATCTAAAAAAAAATTAATTTTGGATGAATTTATTACGGGTGTACTAGTTTAGAATTTTCAATAAAAAAAAAAAAAAAATTAACCACTGGGATTCGCCCCAGTGGCCACCCTTCCAACATGGAAGGGGGAGGTGAGGGTTCAAACCCCAATCTTCTCGAGGAGGGATGGGGTGGGGACGCGCAAGTTTCGTGGGTTTCGACGCCCACGCCCGCAAGAGCGGGGGACAAAAGTCCGAGAGTGAATGTAGAGTAGATATAGAATAGACGACAAAAAAAAAAAAAAATAGTCAAAAATTAATTTGAGATAAATTTATCGCAGATATATCAATTTAGAGTTTATTTATTTATTTATAATAATGATCATTTTTAATTTGGCACAAGAGATACAATGTTCTTCGCTTTTATTTTCTTCACCTACCAAACAAAAAAAAAGAAAAGAATAGAGAAGAATCCAAAAAACATGGCGGAGGAACCATGGGGAATTCTATGTTCACATTGGTCAAGTCTAAGCTGAGATCAGGGATGTGGGATGCAGCTGTTTCATGACCGGGAATGACTCAGCAATGGGATGGCTTCAATTCAATCAATTCAATTCAATTGAAGACCTGAATCGAGCAAGACGTTTGTTGACTTCTTTTTTTTAGCAAGACATTTGTTGACTCGAATCGTCCACAAAAGTAGCAATTTCGTGACATGATGGTGGTGTAAAAAATATCTATAACATTGCTGTCTGTTAGAGACTGAGTCTCATATTACCCTTCTTATAAGTACACAAAAACACGATTTTACAATTGAAAGAGTGTGTCAACATGGAGATTGAAGTTTTGTTGAAAGTGAACAGTATCCCAACAAAGTAATTCTTGAAGGGTCGTTCTCTTAGGATGCACGGTTTGTGTTTATCAGAGTTGAATGGATCAAACTCGATAAAAATCAGGACCATTTCAGCATCTCGTCCTTTCAGTACACATCAATCAATGTAAATCTAGACGAAGATACTGTCAAAATAGAAAAAGATCCATCGAATCACATGGTGATGTTTTTTTTAATGGATTGATGTGAACTTATATGATTTTGTTTCGATCTGGCTTATAGAGATGGAAAGAGAAGGCGAGTGGGAGACAGAGCGGAGGGTTAAGTCAATGCAAAGTTATATCGCCACGGACTTTTCTTCATTTTCCTTTTCATTGGATAACAGGATGTGACGGTCGAACCAATTCGCTGGCGCTTACATGCAATGTGAACATCGAGTGCTTTCACGCGCGACAAGGGTTTCCATTTGGGTTTGCTTCTTGTTTTTTAATCCATTTCTTGGCCGATGACGAAAGGGGTTGGACCCCAATAGTGAATTTGCACTCGACAAAGGGGCATGGTGCATGGATTACGAGCGAGAGTAGAATGCAGAGGCTTACCTTAGAAATTTATGAACTGAATCATGTGATCCTTTTTCTTTTTCTTTTTCTTCTTTGACGAGGTAATAGATGATTTTTTTTGTAATTTTCTGAGTTTTCTTCTTCTTTTTTCCTTTCCTTTTCTTCTTTCTTAAACTTTTCTTTTCCCTTTTGGATGTGATTGGTCCTAATGATGGTCGATGAGGGAGTTGCAGCCACCCCTCGCCCAGATTTAGAGAGGGAGGGCCGCAATGGCCTAATGTGGCCCTTGCATGTGGTCGATTACCAACCAACTGTAGGAGAAAAGGAAAAGAAAAAAATTTAAAAAAATTGCAAAATCCATCCACTTCAGCACTGTCCAATTGTGCCACGTAGGCCCATTGATACCACGTTAGTGATTTTTGGTCAAAAATGGCCGGAATGACTTAATTGAAAAAAGTCAAAATATTTAGAACTAAGTTAATTAAATTAAAAAAATTAAGATTGAATTGACCACCTACAATAGATTAATGGTTTTTCGAACAATTTTCCAATCAAATTAATGCTGAGGAAGTGGGAAGCAATTGGCAATTGCTATCGCCATGGCCCTACTTCTTGTTCCATTTTTTAAAACTGCAAGCAAATTATCTCCACTTCAAAATAAGGTAAAAGAGAAATTAAAAAGAATGGATGCATTTTCTAAACTTGGGCTCAATTGCAATTTTATCCCTATAAAACTAAAGTTGGCCTATTTCCTTTCCTAATTGTTGTGGTCATTAAACACATATATATTCAAGACATATGCACATGAGCTTTATTTGATATGAGCGCCTTCACATTCGTATCTTCTAAAATATATATCACTATTAAGACACAAAAAGGAAAAAAATGTTAGAACTTTTGATTAGCTTCTGGGATAAGTTAGACCCACATGTTCCTCTTATTCATAACCAGCACTCTCGAATTATGTTAACAAACGAAAACAAACCGAAATTCTTCTCCGAAGTTGTGATTTTAGGACTTGTGTGTAAGTGACTTAATGAGGGCAAAGACCTATTTTTTTTTTTTTTTTGTTACAATGGAAAAGTAAGCGTTTTCCTTTTCATTATTATGCGCAACTACACAAACATTATGATCATTGCCCAAGTCGGGGGCAATGCTCAACCTATCAATTTTGCGTTTTGGTCCATGATACGACATGCCCCTCTCGTTCGGCTAGAGTCGGCTCTATGTATATATATATATATATATATGTCGAGAATCGGATGGAATTTTGTCTTCGCGTTCAAAGAAGTGAAAGGGTGCATGCTCTTTTCCCTTGCTTTTCCCTCTTTTCGTTCCCTCCTTCGAAAGCGGGTCAAGATAGGGAAGTGGGAATGCAACAGTAATGAAAGCCGATCCATCCTATGGGAGGGGCACTTCAAAGTGGACTGCATTTTGCCAGAAGGATGGGGCGTTGCCTGGAAGTGACAAGATGGCCCACTTAGAACTCTCTGTGATGCGACGGATAAGAGTCAAAGAACCACATTCAGGAAAAAAAAGAAAAATTATGGCAAACGATTGGCATCTATTCTCTCGGCAAAAAGGAATTTAAGGAACAAAATAGTTTTGCAATTTTGTGTATGAGTGTCTAAATTCCCCTTCGATCGAATGAGCAAGAAAAACGATTCATATTCCATCGGATTTGCAACATTGGGCGGGTATAGGCTACGTATACCTTGATAGAAGGCATATTTATAGATGAAGTAAAACTACATGGGCATTTTATCTAGGGTTAATCCTGAAAAAAATTTCAAACCGTGATAAATTCGGGTCTCATTAGTTTTCATTAAATTTTACCGTTAAATTTCAGTTAATGGATATATCAATTTACGGTTTTACCCTCTATTTGTCACATGTGTATTTGTTTATGATTCTTTGTTATATTAATTCAATTTAACAACGGGCAAATCTCTCATAAATATATTGGTGGTCAAAAAATTAATTTGGAATAAATTTGTCATAAATATATTAGATTAGAGTTTTTTGTGGTCAAAAATTAATTTGGAATAAATTTATTATATTTAAATTAATTTGGGATTTTTTGTGATACTAACTAATTTATTTAACTACTATTGGAGTGCTGACCAGAAAAAAAAAAAAAAAAACAAAAAACTACTATCGGAGTGAATTGCGACAAATACAAAATGCTTTCCTTTGTAAAGGGTAAGCCGCAGGGAATCGTATGAGGGGCACAAACATGCACAAGAATAGATAGATACGCCCAAGAAATGTCATGAAGCCAACCTCCATTTTGTCCCCTCCCTGTGCTTGTAACAGAGACACACTGAAAATCTATCATCCATCGACATATAGTTATTAAAAATGATTATTACACAATAATCACATTTTCTTTCGCTGCCTTTTTCTTCCCTAAACCTTTGAAGCACTACAACAGAAGAAGCGAAAACGTATCCTTGGGAAGAAAAACGATCATCAGTCATACACAGTCTCTCTCTACGTCTTCGAATCCTCTAGGACAATTGCGGAGTTGGATCGTACATTTATGGGGTCAGGACACCGTGGGGACTACTCTTGCTTGGCCAGTGAGCACGCGCTGATCTTGAGTGGTGTGGCCGAGGCCGGCTTGTTCCTGACACAGCTTCTCTTCCTCCCGAGCCCCGCCATCGATGCTACATCGGCCACTTTCTTCGCAACCCACTTGAAGATCCCAACTTTGACCTGTCCTCTCTTCGGAGGTAGCCTCGCTTTCGGATTCTTCTTCGTTGCGCACGCATTGGACATTTTCTGTGATGCTCTCTCCGCAAGGAGATGGAAAGAGAAACCTCAAGAGGATTATTAGAGATAGGCGAGCAGAGAGAGGTAAGAAAATCGGAGGAGGTAGGGGTGTGTTTTGCTGTTTTGCGGTGGAGACGGATGTGGGTTTGGCTTGCGTATATATAGAGTTTGAATGGACTTCACGTCAGGTGTGAAAAGAAACCTTACAGAGAGAGAGAGAGAGAGGGGGGGGGGGGAGGCACGAGGGTTTGAATTAGAAGACACTTGAGGTAGTAAGTGATGTGGGGTACGAGGAATAATGAAACATATGATGTTCCGGATAATTGTTCAAAAATTACTAAATTTATTATACAAAACAATTCAATCCTTAATTTTTACAATCAATTTAATCCTAAATTTTTGGACAATTTTTCAATATACTGTTTCCAGAGTTGGACATTGCTCACATGTACAATTTTCGCATTTAAATTTTTTTTAATAGATTTGAGGGTTTGAATTAGATGACATTTGCAGAAGTGGTGGTACAAGGTATGATGGAACATATGATGTTTGGAATAATAGTTCAAAAAATACTAAATGTATTGTAATGATCAATTTAATCATAAATTTTTCAAAGTAGTATTTCTAGCCAATGTTTGTTGAAAACCACCAACATGTACAATTTTTGCTCTTTTTAATAAATTTTTTATTCTTTTATTTTCATTTTTCCTTTGATCACTTTCTCGGAATGGTCATCGGGGTCGCCATCACCCAAGTTCCGTGCCGTCTTTTCTTTCTTGAGGAGAAAGAACCTTCTTGAGTTCTCACTTGATCTCATGTCTTCTTTTTTGCCGGCCACAAGTGAGGGCTGCAAAGCCCGCACCAGCTATGGGCATGAGCCACAAAGCCCTCACCTAGTGGCCGACGAGGGCTTGCACGCCCTCATTTGTGGTCGCCAAGGGTCATCAGTCATTGCCAAGGCCCCACAGGGTCACAATGGAAAAAAGTAAAGAAAAAATTGACAAATTTATAGAAATTTTTAAAAAATTGCAAAAATTATCTATATCGGTGAATTCTGATCAAAATTAGCTAGGAAAACTACATTAAAAAATCGTCAAAAGATTAAAGACTCAACTAATTAAATTGAAAAGTATAACTTAAGATTGAATTGGCCATTATATAATGAGTATAAGACTTTTTGATCAGTTTTTTCAGTGTTGTTTCCATACAAGTTTAAGGATTTTTTAAGATACTTTTTTTATGATGGGAAACTAAAAGCCATCATTATAAGCAGTTAAAAAGGACGGGATATCTTCTTCTTCTTTTCCGAAGGTGAGCACATAAGCAAAGGTAGGAACTCGAAATTAATATCATTCTACAAGACTTTTCAGCTAACTCGCAATTGATAAGAGTTTCAGCGGTCCTTTTGGTATTGACATAAGATATATTAAACACCCATTTTCGAAGTCTTTTTGACGTGACGAGATAATTCCGCGACGACACCTTTTGTCTCGTGATCTGATTCGCAGGTGCAAACGACATGAAGTCAAAACGTGTATTATAAAGCTGTGGAAATCAAAAAGGAGACGAAGGAAATAGAGGACAGAACAAAATAGACAAGATTTGCCTGAGATGATTCTCTTCTCTTTTCCAACCCGACCGGTGTGGGGGACATTGGGCATGCTCATTGGGGGTTTTAATCCCTATATCCACGTAAACCAGCAGGGAAAAGTATGTATATGGACCGGATCCGATGTATTAACAACGCAAGAGTGATTGATAGGATCGTTCGTTGTAGAAGAATGATTCTGCCTAAACTCAATTGGTACATGCCCAACCAACCAAATTTTACGACTCATGTGATATCCACGGCATGATCTCCCAAAAAAATGAAAGTATGAATTCCACGAATAAATAATTTATTTTTGGTGAAGACCACGTACAAATAGTTTGTACAATATTAGATGAAAAATGAATTATTGAGCAACGATCACTATATTAAAATACACGGCACCACTAACTATTTTGCACAAATTAACATATTTTCATCATGATTCAATTATTTAACAACCAAATTAAAATCAAGATATTTGAAACCGATAGAAATCAACAAGAAATATAATAGGTGCACCCCTTTTTTTGGGCCATATATGGCAACCCCCATGAGTCGTGTAGGTCATGTCAAATCAAGGTTGAGTGGGGCATAGTCAGAAAAAGCCTAGCCACTTTCTTGAATAATTTTTTGTCAAAAAATTATTATTTTTTATTCTATTTCTGAAAATTTTTTAAGTATTTTAAGGTGTTTGGGAACTGTCCAAAATTTCTACTCATAAAATAAAATGGCATTTGGTATCGCTTTCAAAATTTTCAATCCAAATCATTTCTTTTAATTTTATATAATTTTATTACTTTTTTTCCTTCTTCAAGCTTTGACTGGTTGTCGGCCAAGGGATGACTAGAGACCGGCTAAACGAGAGTTTAGCTGAGCCTTGTCAACGCTAGGTGAGGCTCAGCCAAGCCTTGGCTAGGTGAGTGGCCTCACCCAAATCTAATGAGGTCGAGCCCCGCTAACGACTAGTCGAGCCTTTAGTGAGCTCATCGGATCTTGTCCAACCGGTCACCGGCCTCTGGCGATGGTGAACAGCGACAAAGGTGGAAGAAAAAGAGAGAGAAGAAGAACAAGAAGGAAGAAGAGGAGAAAAAAATAATTTGACTTTGATTCTAGAATTATTTCTGAGAACAAATAATTAACTTTTTTCTACTCCTTAATTCTATTTCAAATTTATTCTAGGAAATAAGAGAATAGAAATTTTTATTGTTTGGCCTATTACCAAACGCGACCAAAATCTCCAAAAAAAAAAAAATCAAAGAAACCATTGACCTTCTTGTTAGTTAAATATTCCAACCTCTTAACTTTAGTCTAGCAAGAGCGGCCCTCAGCCAAGCGGCAAGAGGGTCAAGCCCTTGCTAGATGCGACGAGGGCCTGGCAAGGACGACCCTCACTTGTGGCCGGTCCGCAACCATGGCCAATACGAGCCACGGTCCAAAGGAAAAAGGGTACAATCCACATCTGGTGAAGGCGACCCTTGCCCGTGGCCACAATCCAAAGGTAAAAGAAAGGGGAAAAATGACAAAATTTTAAAATATATATAGCTAAAAAATAGAAAAGTTATTAAAAATTTAATTTAAAAAGTCCACGTCAATGTCAACCGTCCTATGGCACAGCCAACATCCACCTCAATAATTTCTAGTCTAAATTGGACAGATAAACTAAATTGATACAAATATGAAAATGCTAAGAATGAAATTGGTTTAATTGAAAAGTTTAAAATTGATTTTGTACTAATACAATAATTTTAAAAAAAAAAAATTGGTGCTTTTCCACGTACATTTTAAAACTCATTTATGACCTGAGAACTAGAACCGGCGACTGAAGAAAGCACCGGAATCCGATTGAACTATGATCGTCAGTCGTGACCAGAATAGAGGCAAACAGAGCATACATGGAGGGTTTATCGCATCTGGAGTAACGGTCGGGCTAGGCTGAAGCGAACAGAATTTGGGCCGAGCGAGCCGAGCCCAATTTGAACTGAAGCGAAATGGGCTGATGGGTTGCTGCGAATTGGACCATGTGCTTGATGGGCTTGACTGGTGGTCTAGGCTGCAGTTGGTTGGATCCTTATCAGATGGAGCCGCGTTATTATTATTATTTTTTTCGTTGGTTATTTTTTTATTGTTCTTTTGTTTCATTATTTTAAATTTTTTTAAATTTTCACTATAGAAATGCATGTTTGACTTGTCGGCAAAAATTCATGTGCTGTCAGCACCCTCTGGCTATGCTGATAAGTAAAAACAAATTAAAACTTCTATATCTAGAATTCTAATTTTATAAGCGACCTAACGAGGCAAAGACTTTATTTATATTAATGCAACAGAAAAGCAAATGTTATTCTTTCTATTATTATACGTAACTGCACAAATGATTCGATCGTGTCCAAATTGGGATCTCGAATTTCAGCCTATCCAATTCTCGTTTGGGTTAATACCATGAATGTACGTTGCTCTCGATTTGACAAGGATCGGCTTTATCGTATGTCTGGGAAGTGTAGACTTCGGTCTTGTCCTTGACGAGAAGTGAAAAAAGGACCCGCAAGGATTCTTTTGTCTCTCCTTGTCCATCTTCGGGAGTCGGTCAAGATAGGCAAGTGGCATGACGACGGTTTAGAGAAGCAAGAACCGATGAAGGCGTGGAAACGACATGGATTTGGTTTCGTTAGAAGAAAGTGGCATGCAAGGGACAAGTGGCCCACTTACGACTCTTCTTTCATATACGCGGCTCGTGGGGGAAGAATAAAAAGCAAAAGAACATGGATCGTACGACAAATGGTCATGAATTTCAAACCTTTATTTTGTTCCCTATCTCCTTTGACGCATCAGAGACGCCGAAAAATCCATCATCCATTGTCATATATGGTCATCAGAACTTTGTTGTTACGTAATCATCCCTTATTTATTTATTTCTTTTCTTGGGCCAATTTTCTAAATAAATGTCAAATTTTAGGTCAAGTCTCAAATCTGTTCTGTCTAAAAGAAAAATCATAAACTTTAGATCCAGCCTTAAATCTACTCCGACTTTTGTTTTGTATAAAAAAATCACCAACTTTTAGTCTATTCTCAAATCTACCTAGTAATCCAATCCCAATTTAACATGACATTTCCACATTGATAATTAATACGAATTTGTCGACTTGAATCGAGCATGACATTTGTTAACTATAATCGTCCACAAAACTAGCAATTTCGTGACATGACGGTGTGCAAAAAATACCTACAACATTTGTCAGTCAAAGACTCTAAATCTCATATTGCTTCTCTTATAAGCACGCAAAAACACGGTTTGACAATTGAAAGAGTTTGTTGACTGAATTTTTTCTCCGAAGCTGTGATTTTAGGACTTACATGTAAGTGACCTAAGGTAAAGACCTAATTTTTTTATTTTATACAATGGAAAAGTAAATATTTTTCTTTTTCATTATTATGCGTAACTACACGAACATTATGACCATTGCCCAAATCGGGGGGGCAATGCTCAGCCTATCAATTTTGTGTTTTGGCCCATGATACGAGACGCCCCGTTCGTTTGGCGAGGGTCAGCTCTATGTGTACATATGTCGGGAATTGGATGGAATTTTGTCTTGTCGTTCAAAGAAGTGAAAGGGTGCATGCTCTTTTCCCTTGCCTTTCCCTCTTTCGTTCCCTCCCTGGAAAGTGGGTCAAGAAAGGGATAGAAATGGAACATTAATAAAAGCCGATCCATCCTATTGGAGGGGGGCTTCAAGCGGGACTGCGTTTTGCCAGAAGGAGGGGGCATGCGTGAAAGTGACAGATGGCCCACTTAGAACTCTCTCTGATGCGACAGACGAGTAAAAGACACGCATTCAGATAATTCTTTTATGGCAGACGATCGGCATCTATTCTCCTGTAAAAAGAAATTTAAGGAACAATATGGTTTTGCAATTTCGCGTATGAGTGTCTAAATTCCCCTTGTATCGAATGAGCAAGAAAGACCATTCACATTCCATCGGATTTGCAACTTTGGGCAGGTATAGGCTACTTATACCCTGATAGAGGGCTTAATACTAAAAAAAAATTTCAAACCGTCAAAAATTTGTCCATCATTAATTTTCATTAAATTTATCGTTAATTTGCTAGTTTGATGACATGTGTGTTGATGGATATATCAATTTACGGTTTTACCCTTCATTTGTCTCATGTATATTTGTTTATGATTCTTCATCATATTAATTCAATTTATCAAAAACTAATAAAGGGTAAATCTGTAACAAATATATTAGTGGTCAAAAAGTTAATTTATGACAAATTTATCATAAGTGTATTATTTTGGAGTTTTTTATCAAAAAATTAATTTGAAGTAATTTATTATATTTATATCAATTTGGGATTTTTTGTGATATTAACTAATTTACTTAACTACTATTGGAGTGAATTGCGACAAATACAAAATGCCTTCCTTTGTAAAGGTTAAGCCGCACGCTTTTGTATGACGGGCACAAACATGCACAAGAATAGATAGATACGCCCAAGAAATGTCATGAAGCCAACCTCCATTTTGTCCCCTCCCTGTGCTTGTAACAGAGACACACTGAAAATCTATCATCCATCAACATATAGTCATTAAAAATGATTATTACACAATAATCACATTTTCTTTCGCTGCCTTTTTCTTCCCTAAACCTATGAAGCACTACAACAGAAGAAGCGAAAACGTATCCTTGGGAAGAAAAACGATCATCAGTCATACACAGTCTCTCTCTACGTCTTCGAATCCTCTAGGACAATTGCGGAGTTGGATCGTACATTTATGGGGTCAGGACACCGTGGGGACTACTCTTGCTTGGCCAGTGAGCACGCGCTGATCTTGAGTGGTGTGGCCGAGGCCGGCTTGTTCCTGACACAGCTTCTCTTCCTCCCGAGCCCCGCCATCGATGCTACATCGGCCACTTTCTTCGCAACCCACTTGAAGATCCCAACTTTGACCTGTCCTCTCTTCGGAGGTAGCCTCGCTTTCGGATTCTTCTTCGTTGCGCACGCATTGGACATTTTCTGTGATGCTCTCTCCGCAAGGAGATGGAAAGAGAAACCTCAAGAGGATTATTAGAGATAGGCGAGCAGAGAGAGGTAAGAAAATCGGAGGAGGTAGGGGTGTGTTTTGCTGTTTTGCGGTGGAGACGGATGGGGTTTGGCTTGCGTATATATAGAGTTTGAATGGACTTCACGTCAGGTGTGAAAAGAAACCTTACATAGAGAGAGAGAGAGAGAGAGAGAGAGAGAGAGCACGAGGGTTTGAATTAGAAGACACTTGCGGTAGTAAGTGATGTGGGGTACGAGGAATAGTGAGACATATGATGTTCGGGATAATTGTTCAAAAATTACTAAATTTATTATACAAAATAATTCAACCCTTAATTTTTACAATAAATTTAATCTTAAATTTTTGGAAAATTTTTCAATATAGTGTTTCTAGCCAATTTTGGTTGGACATTGCTCACATGTACAATTTTTGCATTTTTTAAATTTTTTTATAGTTGAGGGTTTGAATTAGATGACAAATGCTGAAATAAGTGATGGGCCAACCTTACCAGTGGATACCTTATCTGTTGTACCTTGGGCCAAGCCTAAACTCATCATCGCTTGGATATGTGGGCCACCAGAGCCACGTCCAAACCGATGGGGGCCCGCCAGCCACGAGTGGGGCAATCTCAATCGACGGATTGGAGCAGACAAGCAAGTCAAATGAACCGGGTATGGGAACAAATCCCTACTTGGGATATTTCAATGCAGGTTATCCAATCGGGTTAGCGAATTGGGTTTAGGGACGAATCCCTACCCTAATCTCACGCCCGGTTTCCTGCCGTTCCCAACGGCAGCCCTCACCGAACGACCAAAACCTGGCGACCCCCCATTCGTTTCCACCGCCAACGAACCAGAACTGCAACTAATTAGCTAGCAGCTGACCGGACTAGAAAATTACTCCAGGTGGTCGCAAGAGTTCCGGCGCGCCCTAGCAACGAAGGACAAGGATGGTTTCCTTGACGGAACCGTTCCAGTACCTCTCGATGAACGTCTGGCCTGACTCTGGAGGAAGAGCAACCGACTCGTCTGAACCTGGATCAGTAATTGCATCTCTCCAGAAGTCGCAGCCGGACTTCCACCAACAAAGGACACTAAAAACATGTGGGAAAATATCAAAGAGATGTACGGTAAACTGGATCAAGCAAAAATATTTACCCTAATGGAGGAACTCATCAAGTTAAAGCAAGGGAACATGACGGTCATGGCTTGTTTCAACAAGCTATCGTCACTGTGGAATAACCTTGAAGCGACCGAAGAAAAACTTGAGGGCCCAGAATCCACGATCAAGCAATACATATCTATCAAAGACAGGGAGAAAGCCACACGCTTTTTGCTCATTTTGAATGAGACATTTCTCACCTTTCGCTCGCAGATCCTCACCATGGATCCCATGCCACCGATCGGATGAATCTTTCAACTAGCCATACAGGAGGAGAGCCAGCGGCTCGCGTCGTGAGAACATGCAAGGAACAACGAAAGCATGCCTTTGCAATTCGCGAAGAACGGCGAGACGGGGCCAACAAAACCCTAGCGTGAGAAAAGGAGAAAAGAGGGACGCTAGGGTTCAGTGGAGGAGACTAGGGGTGTGCAAAATACCCGGGAACCGCCCGAACCACCCGGAACCGGGCCGGAATCGCCCGGAACTGGCGGTTCTTGATGGAACTGGTCCGGTTCTCGGTTCCATGGGTGGATCCACCTGCCCACCCACCCGGACCTGACCAGTTCCCTTTTAATATTAAAAAAAAAATTACTAAAAAAACACCTAGGTCAAAAACTCTCAACCCTCTCTCTCGACTCTCAACTCTCAACCCTCTCTCGACTCTCGACTCTCAACCCTCTCTCTCGACTCTCGACTCTCAACCCTCTCATCTCAATCTCACTTCTCTCAACCCTCATCTCGATCTCACTTCTCTCAACTCTCATCTCGATCTCACTTCTCTTCAATTTCTTCTGCGGCTGCCTCTAGTTCCTCTCGCCATCTCACTGTTGCTGTCCGCCCTCGTGCCGGCTGCCACCCGCCACAGCCTCTAGTTCCTCTCGCCATCTCGCCGCTGCTGTTCGCCCCTCGCGCCGGCCGCCACCCGCCACAACCTCTGCTCCGCCCAGCAGCCAGCAGTGACCCGCGCTCTTGATTTCTCTGTCGTCCCTCCTCTCCGCCCAACCTCTACTCGGGGCCTTTGCCGCCTTTCCCTCTCGAAGGTGAACTCGAGACCTTTGTGTCGGTAAGCCTTGCTAAGCTCTTTGCTAGTCGATGAACAAGTGTTCATCATATGCACGTTTTCCACAATTACGAGGTGCATTTCTGTTAAAAAGGAAAGAGAGGTAGAGTGGGAAGAGGAGGCTTAGCAGCAGCTAGGGTGAGTCGGTTCTAAGGCTGAAACCTGAAACCTAACGAACAAGCCTGAAAACACCAATAACCAGTTCCTTTTATGAAAATCAAATCAGAGCACTCATGTAATAGTATTTGTAGCTCAGACTAGCTATTCCTTGAACTAGTTTAAAAGCGGGTAATTCTGGACCAAACCTAGAGCACTCCCTCTTGTAAGGGCACCACTTGGTAACCGATAATCGAACCAGATTGCAACTGTGCCACTGGCGCCGCGACCTTACTGAGATTAACATTTCAGAATATTGACCAATCTTCTTCCTCAGAACATCGACCAATTGCATGCTTGCCTTGCTGCCCTGTTCTGTTTTCAACTGACTTTGCTCCTCTTATAAGTGTTTCCGTTGATTGATTGCTTTTATACAATGTTATTAGATGATTCCACTTGATTTGCCTTGATCTACAACTTTTTATACCTGATATGTCATTCTCTGTTTTGGCTGAAACGAGGTGCTAGATGAGGTTTGTTGATCTCGAGCCCTTTTAAACATAAAAAATACACTTCTAGAGCTTCGATTTGATATGTCGCACGCCCATAGTGGATGTCATTTGGTCGCTGAAAAACACTTTTGAAATCTGTCAATTCTGCAGCAGTTTTAGATTGATTTGTTGTTCTGATTTACTGATGTTCTGTTTTAGATGGATTGAGCCGGTAGATGATGTTATTACGATTTAATGTCTTCTGGAGATTTGTAATAGACTTCTCAAGCTTTCCATAGTCATATTATATGTGCGATTTGGTCATCGTTTGCCCTGCTTTTCCATTTTTTTAATCGAACTTTGGAAATCTGGAATTTGTCTTGAACTGCAGTGCTGTCTTAGTGTCTTGTCCCTATGAATATGATTGTTCATCATTCTTGTGTAATGGTTAATGCTGGGCTCGGCACTCGCGCAGGTTCAGTCGTGTGTTCATGGTCATTCCCCGTAGCCATGGGTGTCCTGACTCATGACAGGGGCGTCCGCATTTTGTGATGCCTTTTAAAATAGTTAATTTCGTGGTGTGATAAGTGTTTAAGTGTTGATAGTGTGTTGCTTGATTCAGGTGATTCATTAACATGTCAACGGAGGAATCCTATGATGCAATAACGCCAATAGTGGAATCAACATCACAAGAACATGAAGGAGGTGAAAACTTTGAAGAAACATCCAAAACAAATAAGGTATCCGATTCTTGTCCATGTCCTCCTCCTAGTAAGCAAAAATCAGCAGCTTGGCTTCATTTTCGACAAGGAACAACTCATACAAATGGGAAAGTTGATGTATATTGCAATTACTGCGTATCCAAGTATTCGTACCACGTTGATAATGGTACTTCAAATATGTTGAAGCACTTGAGAAAGTGCAATAAGTATCCTCGCAATGTAGATAAAAGGCAAAAATTGTTTGCATCACAAAGAGTAGATGGAACTCAAATGATATGAGGAGATACTACTAGTAGTACTGGGAGTGGTGGAATTTTAACGACATGGAAGTTTGATCAGGAGATTTGTAAGCAAATGCTCATTCAGATGATTATAATTGATGATTGTTGAACGTGTTGGATTTCGTGATTATATGAATCAATTACAACCTCTCTTCAAGCATATGTCGCGGTTTACGGTGGCTAGGGATTGCATGAAGTTGTATTTTTGTGAAAAAAGAAAATTGATGGCTTCTTTTCGTAAGCTTAATTCTAGGATCGCCCTCACGACTAATACATGGAGTTCCATTCAGAATTTGAACTATCTATGCCTTACTGCACATTTTATTGATGAAAATTGAAAATTGCACAAAAGGATCATTAATTTTGTGGTGATAGCTAGTCACAAGGGCAGGGATATTGGGAGAGTAATTCATAAATGCATATATGAGTGGGGAATAGAGAAAAAAGTATCCACAATCACAGTGGATAATGCTAGTTCAAATGATATGGCCATTAATTATTTGAAAGAAAAATTTTCAAGAGAGAAGCTATTGATCTTAGATGGTGAATCTTTATACATGAGGTGCACGGCTCATATATTAAACTTGAGGCTCATTTATTAAACTTGATTGTGAAGGATGGCTTGGCCGAGATACGTGACTCCATTACATGTATTCGAAACGTGGTTAGGTATGTGAGGAGTTCTCCTATGAGTGCTAAGACATTTCGAGATTGCATTGAAATTACAAGGATTGCTTATAAGGGTTCAGTTTGTCTTGATGTCTCAACTAGGTGGAATTCCACTTATCTAATGTTAGAGAGTGCCATACAGCTAAGAAAAGCTTTTGAAAGGATGGAAGAAGAAGATGTTCTTTCCTAACTGAGCTTAATTCTAATACTCCAAGTAGCGTTGATTGGGAAAATGCTATTGTTCTTTCTAATTTTTTGAAGAAGTTTTATGATACCACCAAGAAGATGTCCGGAACTTTGTATATAACTTCAAATGATTATTTTGTGGGGATAGCTTCTTTGTATAAATATTTGCGAGAAGCAACGAAGGCTTTTGATCATAGGGTGAGAGTTATGGGCTTGAAAATGAAAGAGAAGTTTGACAAATATTATGGAAGTTTCGAAAAAGTCAATATTATGGTATTGATTGCGGTAACATTGGATCCTAGAAAAAAGCTGAATTATGTGAGGTATTGTTGTAGACTCATTTATGATGATGCTGCAGAAGTTGATGAGATGTTTGATAAGGTGAAGTCTGCCCCGGAACGTGTGTTTAAATTTTATGAGAAATCTTGTCACACTTCTAGAGACAAAAATTTGGATGGCGAGTTGGTAAGTTCTACTAATATCGGTAGTAGCTGCAATTCTTATTTGAATGAGGGAAATGAAGAGGACAATTCCAGCTTAACTTTCTATGTGCAAGAGCCTTCGTATGATGACTTTCTTAATGAGGAGAAGAAAAGTCCGATGGCAACTTATCTCGAGCTCGATCGATATCTTAAAACTGAACTTGAAGATGGTCGTGATTTTGACATTTTGAAATGGCGGAGTGTTGCTGGCCAAAAGTTTAAAATCTTATCTTTGATGGCTCGGGATATTTTGTCTATTCCCGTTACTACTGTTGCTTCATAATCAACTTTCAGTACTTCTGGTCGTGTGCTTGATGGTTTTCGGAGTTCTTTGACTCCTAGAGTTGTGGAAGCTTTGATTTGCACTCGAGATTGGTTGAGAGCAATTCTTGAGCCGATTAATGTTGAAGAATGTATTGAAAATGCGGAAATGTTTGAATTGGGTAAGTCCATATCATTTCATCATGTAATTCTTTTGTATATCTATTATCTAATAACTGAATACTTTATTTAATATCTTCTTTTTGTTAGATATGGATGATGTTAACAAGGAGATTAACAAGGAGATTGGCGGTCCATAGAGTTTACAAGTTGAAGTGTATGCGTGGATAATTTGACAAATCGTGATGCTAATTCATTCCGTTGCTTCAGCTTTTGCGAATTAAGTCTCCCTTCCTTTATTGTGTTCTTGGTTTTTGGTTTTGAACCTACGCCTTTGAGGCTTCTACTTTTCTTTGATTTATTGTACTCATCTAGATTGTCCTTATTCTATTTCTATAGCAGAATGATGTCCATGATCCCTGTCTTCTATTTTTCATGTACTTTGTTTGTTGGCTGTCGATCCATTCGGTTTGTGAATCTTTATACTACCCTTGACCTCTCTTGTCGCCCCACCACTCGATATACAATATCCTTGGCTAAAGGAACTGTGTTTTCTATGCATGTCATCTGATGAGTTCAGTTCTTATCTCTTGTGCTGTCTCGATTCATTTTTTATCCAGGCAATATGAAGCTCATATTAGGGGTCTGAACGCGTACGATTGGCACAAGAAGTTCGTCAGCGATTACGGTATGCAATTACTTTCTCGTCTGGAATGTTTCCCCTCGATTGAATGGGAACTCGCTTTGTTTGTGGGTAATGTCGCGATGTGATTGGGTTAGCCGTACATTTTTACTCCTGGCGTTGGACTGCATGGAAGGATGCACTTTCTCTTCTGATATTGATTTCTTTCCCTGTTGTGCATGAAGAATTCTTGTCTGGTTAATGATTTTGTTAAGTGGGACTTAATTGTCTGCGGAAGTTGGATGCCAAGAAAGAGTGCAAATATTTAACTTCTCTCTCTCTCTCTCTCTCTCTCTCTCTCTCTCTCTCTCTCTCTCTCTCTCACTGTGTAATATTACATACTGAAGCTATAGCAAGGATCTTAAGTCATCTATATTCGCTTTCTTTTCTAGGAGAGAGTTGATACATTCACTTATTTTTGTTATACATATAGTTTTATCTATTCAAGAGTGGTTTTTCCCTTCAAGGGCTATCCACTCGCCATTATTCGGTTTGCTTACAATTGACATCACATGTTATAAGGTTCAACTGGAAGGCTGTCTACTGGTCTGATTCTCCTTTTCTTGCAGTTAATTTCTGCAACTGATTGGCACAGGCAGTCAATGGACCATCCAATCAAGTTCATTACAAGAAGGCAATTGTACGCACTCAAGTTCAAGATTAAAACAGGTGAACTGTTTTGACTACATTGGACATTTAACTTGGTAATTTATCAAGGTAGCAAGGGAGGCGTCTTAATTTCGTCATCTGCATGTTTCATTGTTTGGCATGGTTTAATGATGGTTATAGTTCCAATTCCTCTCTTGATTGTTATATTTCATTTTTTTCTTGCACTTAGGATTAGAGAAACAAATGGCTAAAATCGACATGGCTTTCGAGTAGGTCTTGAGGCTGGGGGCGAGGATGGCCGGACAAAAAAGGTATCCTCTTTCCTCTTCCATCCAATTTTGTCCCTTGCTCTTTCCACCCGACAGAAGTTGTTCTCACAGGATTCGCTTAAATGAGGTTTCGGGTTATTAGCAGCATTTTCAAAATACACTAATGTTTTATATGGGTTATTGTACATTTGGTGCACCTGGCCCTTGGTAAAATCATAATTAGTGTAGGTCTCTTGTAGTCATACATCTCTGATATACTGCAATTATATTTCTAGAGAACAATCTAGGTATGGTAAGACTTGTCTAATGTGTTTCCAGATGAGGAATGCTAACACCTAAACAAAAACAATGTTTAGTGAGACCGGTTCCATGGATCCACCCGGGAACCGGACCGGACCAGCGGTCCTGTTCTCGGGTGGATCCATGCAACAAACGGGTGGATCCTGGTTCCAATTTTTCGGAACCGGTCCTTAGCAGGCGATTCCCGGTTCTAGGTCGAGAACCGCCCACCCGGACCATGCACACCCCTAGAGGAGACAAGCGTTCCCTTAAAAGGGAAGAATTCAACGGCCCAGATGGTAAATTGTTTTGCAAATATTGCAAACGTTCTAACCATATGATTGACAACTGTTGGAAATTGCACGGAAAACCAAGAGAAAAAGGAAAAAAAATTTCTGCTACTTATCAAGTCAGTGGACCCACTGGTCCGAATGTTGATCCTCCTATTACTTATGGACAATACCAACAGCTGATGCAAGCACTACAAAAATTGGATAATTGTGACAAATGATGGAGCTTTTCAGGTATCACACATTGCTTGATTAATTCTATATCAAGGAAAGCGTAGATTATTGATTCACAGGCAAGCGATCATATTATATGTGACAAAGGATTTTTCTCAAGTATAAATGAAGGACTAAATTTTCTTGTTGCCGTACAATTACCCAATGGAAATATCACTCATGTTAATGTGACAGAAACAGTCAATCTCAATTCTCAAATTATTCTCCAAAATGTCCTATATGTCCCAGAATTCCAATTTAATTTTATTTCTGTGTCAAAAGTCTGTAGAGAAAATTCATGTCGGGTATTATTCAATGTTGATACCTGTTTCTTTTAGACCCTTTTGACTGGCAGACTGATGGGCTAGGGTAACCTTTCTAAAGCACTATTTTTTTGGTCAAGTTTTCCAAGTAATTTTGATTTATCCTGCATTTCCTTGAATAAACCTTCCTTGTGTAATTTGAGCATGAATGACAAAATTTTCCTTATGCACTTGAGATTGGGTCATAGTGCCTCAATTCCTTGTCCTCAATGCCCTATATGTCCTCTTGCAAAACAATCTCGTACACCATTTCCATCTCCATCCAATAGCTCCCGTACTAGTGAGATTCTTTCCTTAATTCATGTGGATATTTGGGGACCTTATTATATAGTTAATCATGATGGATCTCGTTACCTCCTCACCATAGTAGATGATTATTCTCGTGCGACGTGGATTTTTTTGATGCAATCTAAGGATCGAGCTTACTCTCATTTAAAAACATTCATCGCATTATCCAAGAATCAGTTTGGAAAATCCATTTAAAGGATCCGTACTGATAACGGGGGAGAATTCTTCTGTCACAATTGCTCCTTGCTCCTTTCATCTCATGAGATCCAACATGAGAGTTCATGTGTTTATACACCACAACAAAATAGAGTGGTTGAACACAAGCATCGCCATCTATTGGAAGTCGCACGTGCCTTGAAGTTTCAAGCTTCAGTTACAGAAGATTATTGGGGAGATTATGTCATCATGACAGCTTATTTAATCAATGGCATGCCCACTCAGATACTCAATGGGCGAATGCCATTTGAACTGCTATTCGGGAAGAAACCTGAGTTGAAACACCTCAAGGTTTTCGGATGTCTATGCTATGTTACAACAGTAGGTCCTCCAGACAAGTTGAGTCCACATGCTTGGCAATGCATTTTCATGGGATATCCCAATCTACAAAAGGGGTATCGAGTTCTTGAGATTTCCACAAAGGAATTCTTTGTAAGTCGTGATGTAATCTTTCATGAGAACATTTTTCCCTTCTGTAAGAAGACACCTTCAAATGAAGATTCAGGGATGATTTCCAATCATCATGGTCTCTTATCTAAGGAAGCATTACCTCGAGATTCTAGTTACATATCACTAGGACAACCGAGGAATATTCCTATTCCTGCACTTATTTCAGCAACAACGCAAAATCCAGCTGAGAATTCGAACTCCTCGAAAAATCTCTTGGAGAACACACCAGAAGACTCCACCACTAATGAGGAAATCAGGATATCTCCAATGAGAGAATCCCTTCTCCTGTGGAAGTCAATCAACCAAGACGTTCTGGTCGGGCTACATGACCTCCAACCTGGACCAAAGATTATATCTGTGCCACTCACAACTCTCTAGGTATTCAATATCCAATCTCATCCTATGTTTCCTTTCATAGATTATCACAGGAACATAGATGTTGCACTAGTCACCTATCAGGACAAAGAACCATCTACTTATGATGAGGTGTCCATTGATCCGAGGTGGCAACAGGGCATGAAGGCAGAACTAAAGGCACTGATTGACAATCAAACATGGAATCTTGTCTCATTGCCACCTAATCATAAACCAATTGGGTGCAAATGGGTCTACAAGACTAAATATCGTACCGATGGCTCCATTGAATGCTACAAGGCACGGTTGGTAGCCAAGGGATTCACCAAACGAGAAGGTTTTGACTACCATGAGACATTCTCTCCGGTCGTTAAAGATGTCACAGTCTGTTCATTCTTAATTGTTGCTGCCATTAATGACTGGCCTCTACATCAAATGGACGTGCACAATGCCTTCCTCCATGGTGATTTAGACGAAGAAATCTATATGGATATTCCCCAGGGCTTACGTAGACAGTGGGAGAATAAAATATGTCGTCTCCGCTAATCCTTTTATGGGTTAAAACAAGCCCCCAGGCAATGGTACACCAAGTTTGCAAATGCTCTTACAACAGCAGGCTTCGAGCAGTCCAAACATGACTATGCTTTATTCACATGACGTAGAGGTATGTCATCTATTTATTTGATGATATATGTTGATGACATTCTTCTTATCGGAAATGATAAAACTGTCGTAGAAAGATTCGAGGAATATTTGCATGCCACTTTCCACATTAAGGACTTAGGAGCACCTAAATATTTCCTTGGGATTGAAATCGCTCGATCTAACCAAGGGATTTCCCTTAGTTGGCGAAAGTTTATATTGGAGATTATATCATAAGCAGGTCTAGCAAGATGCAAGCTAGCTGTAATTCCCATCGAGCAGAACACTAAGTTGGCTACTGCAGATTATGAAAATGGCATATCTAGAAATAATGATCCAATACTCAGAGATCCATCAGGTTATCAAAGGCTTATTGGGAAACTCATATATCTGATTATGACTAGGCCCGATATCTCCTATGCAGTACAGACACTTAGTCAGTTCATGCACAATCCAAGGCAATCTCATTTGGATGCTGCCTTGAAGATTGTGAAATATTTAAAGAAATGTCCAAGACTTGGGATACTCCTATCTAGGAAATGTGACATGCAAATGACAGCATAATGTGATGCAGACTATGCAACATGTCCCATAAGTCGAAGATCAGTCATTGGATATTGCATCAAATTGGGAGAATCACATCTTTCATGGAAGACCAAGAAGCAACCTACTGTGTCTTTGTCCTCAGTTGAAGCAAAGTATCGAGCTATGGCCAAAACCACTTGCCAAATAGTATGGATACGAGGCCTTCTTAAGGATCTCGAAGTACAAGTGCAAGGACCAACGAAGTTGTACTATGATAATGATGCCGCCCTCAAACTTGCAGCAAATCCTATAGTGCATAAGAGAACCAAGCACATAGAAGTGGATTGTCACTTCACACGGGAGAAAATCCAAGAATGAGTAATTGAGACAAAGGGAATTGGGACGACAGAATAGCCAACAGATATCTTTACCAAACCCTTATGTCAAAGACAAAACACGTATCTATTGAGCAAGCTAGACGTCTTTGACATCTACAAGCCACCAGCTTGAGGGGGAGTATTGGAAGATATGCGAGGATTGCCCGAGATATTTGATGGGAGATTTGATTTAATTAGAGCCGATTACAATTGTGTGCATATCAATCAAGATTAGATTTAGATTTAGATTGATACATAGGATCATTTACTTCCATTCATTTTATACTCCTTGTATTATATCTACAGAGATCTGTACATTTACAAAAACAATCGAAGAGAATAGAAAATTATCTTCCTTTGGTCACCATCTCCTTAGCTTCTTTCAACTCAGCCTATCAATTTTGTGTTTTGGTCCATGATACGAGACGCCCCGCTCGTTCGGCTAGGGTTGGCTCTATGTGTACATATGTCAGGAATCGGATGGAATTTTGTCTTGTCGTTCAAAGAAGTGAAAGGGTGCATGCTCTTTTCCCTTGCCTTTCCCTCTTTTCGTTCCCTCCCTCGAAAGTGGGTCGAGAAAGGGATGGAAATGGAACAATAATAAAAGCCGATCCATCCCATTGGAGGGGGACTTCAAGTGTACTATGTTTTGCCAGAAGGAGGGGGCATAGCCTGGAAGCGATAAGATGGCCCACTTAGAACTCTCTCCGATGCGACGGACAAGAGTAGAAGACACATCCAGATAATTTTTTAATGGCAGACGATTGGCAGCTATTCTCCTGTAAAAAGGAATTTAAGGAACAAAATGGTTTTGCAATTTCGTGTACGAGTGTCTAAATTCCCCTTCGATCGAATGAGCAAGAAAAACGATTCACATTCCATCGGATTTGCAACTTTGGGTAGGTATAGGCTACTTATACCTTGATAGAGGGCATACTTATAAATGAAGTAAAAGCTACATGGGCATTTTATCTAGGGTTAATACTAGAAAAAAAAAATTCAAACCATCACGAATTTGTGCATCATTAGTTTTCATTAAATTTTACTGTTAATTTGCTGGTTTGATGACATGTGTCAGTTAATGGGTATATCAATTTATGGTTTTACCCTTCATTTGTCACATGTGTATTTGTTTATGATTCTTTGTCATATTAATTCAATTTAACAAAAGATAAATCTATCACAAATATATCGGTGGTCAAAAAATTAGTTTGGGATAAATTTATCATAAATATATTAGTTTGGAGTTTTTTGTGGTCAAAAAATTAATTTGGAATAAATTTATTATATTTAAATTAATTTGGGATTTTTTGTGATATTAACTAATTTATTTAACTACTATTGGAGTGAATTGCAACAAATACAAAATGCTTTCCTTTGTAAAGGGTAAGCCGCACGCAATCGTATGACGGGCACAAACATGCACAAGAATAGATAGATACGCCCAAGAAATGTCACGAAGCCAACCTCCATTTTGTCTCCTCCCTGTGCTTGTAACAGAGACACACTGAAAATCTATCATCCATCAACATATAGTCATTAAAAATGATTATTACACAATAATCACATTTTCTTTCGCTGCCTTTTTCTTCCCTAAACCTATGAAGCACTACAACAGAAGAAGCGAAAACGTATCCTTGGGAAGAAAAACGATCATCAGTCATACACAGTCTCTCTCTACGTCTTCGAATCCTCTAGGACAATTGCGGAGTTGGATCGTACATTTATGGGGTCAGGACACCGTGGGGACTACTCTTGCTTGGCCAGTGAGCACGCGCTGATCTTGAGTGGTGTGGCCGAGGCCGGCTTGTTCCTGACACAGCTTCTCTTCCTCCCGAGCCCCGCCATCGATGCTACATCGGCCACTTTCTTCGCAACCCACTTGAAGATCCCAACTTTGACCTGTCCTCTCTTCGGAGGTAGCCTCGCTTTCGGATTCTTCTTCGTTGCGCACGCATTGGACATTTTCTGTGATGCTCTCTCCGCAAGGAGATGGAAAGAGAAACCTCAAGAGGATTATTAGAGATAGGCGAGCAGAGAGAGGTAAGAAAATCGGAGGAGGTAGGGGTGTGTTTTGCTGTTTTGCGGTGGAGACGGATGGGGTTTGGCTTGCGTATATATAGAGTTTGAATGGACTTCACGTCAGGTGTGAAAAGAAACCTTACATAGAGAGAGAGAGAGAGAGAGAGAGAGAGAGAGAGAGAGAGAGAGAGAGAGAGCACGAGGGTTTGAATTAGAAGACACTTGCGGTAGTAAGTGATGTGGGGTACGAGGAATAATGAGACATATGATGTTTGGGATAATTGTTCAAAAATTACTAAATTTATTATACAAATCAATTCAGTCCTAAATTTTTACAGTCAATTTAATCCTAAATTTTGGGACAATTTTTCAATATAGTGTTTCTAGCCAATTTTGGTTGGACATTGCTCACATGTACAATTTTTGCATTTTTTAATTTTTTCTAGATTTGAGGGTTTGAATTAGATGACATTTGCAGAAGTAAGTGATGGTAGAAGTTATGATGGAACATATGATGTTTGGGATAATTGTTCAAAAAGTACTAAATTTATTGTAATGATCAATTCAATTATAAATTTTTCAAAGTAGTTTTTCTAGCCAATGTTTGTTGAAAACCATTGACATGTACAATTTTTGCTCTTTTTTAAATAATTTTTCTGTTTTTAATACATTTTTTATTCTTTTCTTTTCATTTTTCCACTGATCAATTTCTCGGAATGGTCATCGGGGGTCACCAAGGCCTTACCAACCCTTGCTGGCCACAAGTGAGGGCCGCAAAGCCCAAACCAACTATGGGCATGAGCCACGAAGCCCTCACCTAGTGGTTGAAGAGGGCTTGCACGCCCTCACTTGTGGTCGTCGATGGTCACCAGGCATCACCAAGGCCCCAGTGACCCTCACGGCCTAGAATTGAAAAAGAAAAGAAAAAATCAACAAATTTATAGAAATTAAAAAAAAAATGCAAAATTTATCTATATCGCTGAATTCCGATCAAAATTAGCTAGGAAAACTATATTAAAAAATCGTTACAAGATCAAAGACCAAATTGGTTAAATTGAAAAGTATATCTTAGGATTAAATTGGCCATTATATAATAAGTATAAGACTTTTTGATCAATTTTTTCGGTGTTGCTTCCATACAAATTTAAGGATCTTTTTAGGATACTTTTTTATGATGGGAAACTAAAAGCCACCATTATAAGCAGTTAAAAAGGACGGGATATCTTCTTCTTCTTTTCCGAAGGTAAGCACATAAAGGTAGGAACTCGAAATTAATATCATTCTACAAGACTTTTCAGCTTGCCATTTCTCCAGCTAACTTGCAATTGATAAGAGTTTCAGCGGCCCTTTTGGTATTGACATAAGGTAAATTAAACACCCATTTTCGAAGTCATTTCTTCGTGACGAGATAATTCGACGAGATAATTCTGCGATGATACCTTTTGTCTCGTGATCTGATTCGCAGGTGCAAAGGACATAAAGTCAAAACGTGTATTATAAAGCTATGGAAATCAAAAAGGAGACGAAGGAAATAGAAGACAGAACAAAATAGACAAGATTTGCCTGAGATGATTCTCTTCTCTTTTCCAAACCCGACCGGAGTGGGGGACATTGGGCATGCTCATTGGGGGTTTTAATCCCTATATCCACGGATATCAGCAGGGAAAAGTATGTATATGGACCGGATCCGATGTTAACAATGCAAGAGTGATTGATAGGATCGTTTCATTGCAGAGGAAGTATTCTGCCTAAACTCAATTGATGCATGCCCAACCAACCAAATTTTATGACTCATGTGAGATCCACGGCATGATCTCCCAAAAAAACGAAAGTATGAATGCCACATACAAATAGTTTGTACGATATAAGATGTAAAATGAATTATTAAGCGACGATCTCTATATTAAAATACACGGCACCACTAACTATTTTGCACAAATTAACATATTTTCATCATGATTCAATTATTTAACAACCAAAATTAAAATCAAGATATTTGATATCGATAAAAATCAACAAGAATTATACTAGGTGGGGCACCCCTTTTTTTCGGCCATATATGGCAACCCCCATGGGTAGTGTAGGTCATGTCAAATCAAGGTCCAGTAGTGCACCGGTCAGAAAAAGCCTCGCCATCGGTCAGAAAAAGCCTCACCACTTTCTTGACTTCAAAAAGTACGTTTGACAATTATTCTGTTGTCAAGAATATTTTTTTATTAGAAATAATTTTTTTATTCTATTCCCGAAAAAAATTTCTAAACATTTTAAGACATTTTAACTGTCAAAATTTTTACTCACAAAATAAAATGGTGTCTAGTACCATTTTCAAAATTTTCAATCCAAATCATTTTATTTTAATTTTTAAATAATTTTATTACTTTTTTCTTCTTCTTTTTCTTTTTCTTCTTCAAGCTTTGGCTGGTTGCCGACCATGGGATAACCAACGACCAGCTAAACGAGAGCCAAAGAGGCTGCTTCTTGTCAGCAGAGCCTTGTCAATAGCTAGGCGGCTCAGCCAAGCCTTGGCTAGGCGAGCGGCCTCACCCAAATCTAATGAGGTCAAGCCTCATTGACGGCTAGGCGAGCCTCCAGTGAGCTCATCGGATCTCACCCAACCGGGCACTAGCAACTAGTGATGGTGAATGGTGGTGGCTGTGGAAGAAAAAGATAGAGAGAGAAGAAGAACAAGAAGAAAGAAGAGAAGAGAAAAAAAAAATAAATTGACTTTGATTCTAGAATTATTCCCGAGAACAAAGAATTAACTTTTTTCTACTCCTTAATTCTATTCCAAATTTATTCTAGGAAATAAAAGAATATAAATTTTTATTGTTTGGCCTATTACCAAACGCGACCAAAATCTCCAAAAAAAAAAAAAATCAAAGAAACTATTGACTTTCTTGTTAGTTAAATATTCCAACATTTTAAATTTAGTCTAGCAAGAGTGGCCCTCAGCCAGGCGGCAAGAAGGTCAAGTCCTTGCCAGATGTGACAAGGGCCTAGCAAGGGCAACCCTCACTTGTGGCCGGTCTCCAACCATGGCCTACACAGGCCACAGTCCAAAGGAAAAGGGTACAATCCACATTTGGTGAAGGTGACCCTTGCCTGTGGGCAGTATTGGCCACAATCCAAAGGTAAAAGAAAGAAGGAAAAAAAAAAAAAAAAAGGGAAACTGACAATTTTAAAATATATATAGTAAAAAAGTAGAAAACTTATCAAAATTATTTTAAAAAGTCCACGTCAATGTCAACCGTCCTATGTGGCACGGCCAACATCCACCTCAATAATTACCGATGTAAATTGGACGGATAAAATAAATTGATACAAATATGAAAATGTTAAGAACTAAATTGGTCTAATTAAAATGTTTAAAACTGAATTAGTATCAATATAATAGTTTTAATAAAAAAGTGGATACTTTTCTCCGTACATTTTAAAACTCATTTATGATCTAAAACTGGAACCGGCGACGAAGAAAGCGCCGGAATCCGATTCAACTATGATCGGTAGTCGTGACCAGAACAGAGGCAAACAAAGTATACGTGGAGGGTTTACCACATCTGGAGTAACGGTCGGGCTGGGCTGAAGCGAACAGAATTTGGGCCGAGCGAGCCGAGCCCAATTTGAACTGAAGCGAATGGGTTGATGGGTTGCTGCAAATTGGACCATGTGCTTGATGGGCTTGACTGGTGGTCTAGGCTGCAGTTGGTTGGATCCTTATCAGATGGAGCCGCGTTATTATCATTTTTTTTTCGTTGGTCATTTTTAGGGAAAATCTCAAAAAAGGACCTGAAGTGGAGCCATTTTGTCAAAAAAGGACCCAAAGTGGACACTGTCTCAAATAAGAACCTGAAGTGACTAACCTACTCTCAATTAAGGACCCGAACTTCTAATTTTATTCACGCTAGGGGTACTTTTGTCCAAGAACATTGTTGTTTTTTTTTTTTTTTTTGTCTCTCTCTTTCTTCTTCTTTTTTTTTTTTTTTCCTTCATCTTTCTCATTTTTTACATCACCTACATTATCAGCCCCTCCATCGCTCTGTGTCATCTCGTTGTATGACCAAGATTGGGTTTTCTTTAGTACGAGCCATTACAACGTAGTCTAACTCATTAAAAATTTTAAATTTCGCTCCTCAAAATGGTTTGTAGACAATTCCACGAAGCCTAAATGAGCTTTCAAAAATAAGTTCTTTTTATTCCAACATTCATTGCAAATTCTAATCTCAAAGCCATAATATGAATTTGCTTTTGCTAAGACTCAACTTTTTGTCCAACTCCCAAGTTATGCAACTAATCCCTTTGGCGACGTATTTCTCTCACCTCGAGAGTGCATCAAACTCCACTTATTTCGGGCCTTCCACTAACCCAGCAACTACAATTTTTTGTGCTGTTTCCGATCCTGCTTGCCAACAACAAAGTAGTAATATCCAAGCATCGCTAGATCATCTTGTTTGATTAACTTATGCCTCTATTCAATTAATACTTGGTGATCAACAATTTCACGCTAAAGAACAATTTTGTTGCAGTTGGCAACTATTTCAACCTTGGCAAGAGTTTGCCTCATCAATTTCAAATTTGGGTTTGCCTCTCTTACATAAATTCAATCTTTCAAAGATCCCCCTTCCCCTTTGCAATGCCAATGCCTCCTTTTAATAATCCCTAGTCAGGAGACATCCACTCACACTCTTGCCATTCTCATCGACATAGCTCTTCTCCTCAATCGATACCCCATCTTGAGATTGATCATTAGTTGTATATGACATCATTAACTGTAGAAACTGTCATACTTCGTTGCCCATCGCCGCCATTGACAAGTTTTATTCGAGCTCTCGACCTCATCGACCACTGCCCCTGATGGAAAATCCAACATCATCGTTGTTGGATGGAGGTCAATCCGAGCTTTAGGCTGAGCACAAGCGAGCCGAGATTTGATGCATCTTGAGGAATTTAGGATTTTAGCATCCAAGAAGGTGACCGGTAGCAAATAACTCCAATCCGACTTCTTGTCACTAGGACCAATTACGTGATGACATGAAGCTTACGAGGTTGCTAGTAGGAGCCCTCATTATGGTGTTGAAGAAGGAGGCAATGTAGAGTGAAGGAGGAGGTGTGAGGAAGATGAAGAAAGAAAAAAAAAAATTGAAGAAAAAATGTTCTTGGACAAAACTACCCCAAGCTGTAAATAAGATTGAAAGTTTGGATCCTTATTTGAGACGAAATTAGCCACTTTGGATGCTTATTTGATACAGTGTCCACTTTAGGTCCTTTTTTGAGAAAATGAACTGACTTTCGATCCTTATTTGAGATTTTCCCTTATTTTTATTGTTCTATTGTTTCATTATTTTTAATTTTTTTAATTTTTACTATAGAGATGCATGTTTGACTTTTCGGCAAAAATTCATGTGTTGTCAGCATACTCTGGCTATGCTGATAAGTAAAAACAAATTAAAACTTTTATATCTAGAATTCAAATTTTATAAGCGATCTAATGAGGGCAAAGACTTTATTTATATTAATGCAACAGAAAAGCAAATGTTATTCTTTCTATTATTATACATAACTGCACAAATGGTTCGGTCATGCCCAAATTGGGATCTCGAATCTCAGCCTATCCGATTCTTGTTTAGGTCCATACCACAAACGTAGGCTACTCTCGATTTGGCAAGGATCGACTCTATCGTATATGTGGGAAGCGTAGACTTCGGTCTTGCCCTTGACAAGAAGTGAAAAAAGGACCCGCAAGGATTCTTTTGTCTCCCATTGTCCATCTTCGAGAATCGGTCAAGATAGGCAAGTGGGATGACGACGGGTTACAGAAGCAAGAACCGATGGAGGCGTGGAAACGACATGGATTTGGTTTCGTTAGAAGAAAGTGGCATGCAAGTGACGAGTGGCCCACTTACAACTCTTCTTTCATATACGCGGCTCGTGGAGGACGAATGAAAGGCAAAAGAATATGGATCGTACGAGAAATGGTCATGAATTTCAAACCTACATTTTGTTCCCTCTCTCCTTTGTCGCATCAGAGACGCCGAAAAATCCATCATCCATTGTCATATATGGTCATCAGAACTTTGTTGTTACGTAATCATCCCTTATTTATTTATTTCTTTTTCTTGGGCCAATTTTCTAAATAAATGTCAAATTTTAGGTCAAGTCTCAAATCTGTTCTGAAATCTTTTTGTCTAAAAAAAAATCATAAACTTTAGATCCAGCCTTAAATCTACTCTGACTTTTGTTTTGTATAAAAAAATCACCAACTTTTAGTCTATTCTCAAATTTACCCAGTAATCCAATCCCATTTTAACATGGGATTTCCACATTGATAATTAATACGAATTTGTCGACTTGAATCGAGCATGACATTTGTTAACTATAATCGTCCACAAAACTAGCAATTTCGTGACATGACGGTGTGCAAAAAATACCTACAACATTTGTTAGTCAAAGACTCTAAATCTCATAGTGCTCCTCTTATAAGCACGCAAAAACACGGTTTGACAATTGAAAGAGTTTGTTGACTGAATTTTTTCTCCGAAGCTGTGATTTTAGGACTTGCATGTAAGGGCGCACATGATTGCGCGCTATTTCTGTTTCCGAAATTGTTTTTCTATTTCATAAACAATTCTAGAATAGAAATCCGTTTGGTAAAATTATTCCACTTTTCTATTTCGAAATAGATTTTGGTTCCGAAATAGATTTGGACAAGAAATCGAAATAGAAAAAGCTATTTTTCTATTTAAAAAAAAATGAGAAATAAAAAAATTTTCATCGTTCATCGCCGCCGCCGCCGTCCGCCTCGGTTGTCGCCCGCCGGTTGTGCCACCGCCGCCGCCGATCGTCGATCGTCCGATCGCCGCGGTCGCCGCCCGCCGCCCTCGCCCCTCCGCCGGCCGCCGCCGCCACCGCCGCCGTTGTCGTCGGTTCTTGGGCGTTCGCCACCGCGGGGCGCCGACCGCCACCGCGGCACGCCGCCCACCGCCGCCGCCCACCTTGCCGCGACCGCCGTTGGTCGCCGCCCGCCCGACCGCGCCCGCCGCCTCCGGACGCCACCGCCGTCCGCCAACCGCCGCCGCCGGAAATTTTTGTGTCGTTATCAAACGAATTTCCGCCGCCGGCCGCCGTCCGAGAGAGAAATTTTGTGTCGTTATCAAACGATTATTTTCTTAGAAACTCGTCCAGAAATAGAAATAGAATCATGCGCGCCCTAAGTGACCTGAGGCAAAGACCTAATTTTTTTTTTTTTTTATACAAGGGAAAAGTAAATTTTTTCTTTTCATTATTATGCGCAACTACACAAACATTATGACCATTGCCCAAATCGGGGGGGCAATGCTCAGCCTATCAATTTTGTGTTTTGGTCCATGATACGAGATGCCCCGCTCGTTCGGCTAGGGTTGGCTCTATGCGTACATATGTCGGGAATCGGATGGAATTTTGTCTTGTCGTTCAAAGAAGTGAAAGGGTGCATGCTCTTTGCCCTTGCCTTTCCCTCTTTTCGGTCCCCCCCTGGAAAGTGGGTCAAGAAAGAGATAGGAATGGAACAGTAATAAAAGCCGATCCATCCCATTGGAGGGGGAAGCGGGACTGCGTTTTGCCAGAAGGAGAGGGCATGCGTGGAAGTGACAGATGGCCCACTTAGAACTCTCTCTGATGCGACGGACAAGAGTAAAAGACACACATTCAGAGAATTCTTATGTGGCAGACGATTGGCATCTATTCTCCTGTAAAAAGGAATTTAAGGAACAAAATGGTTTTGTAATTTCGCATATGAGTGTCTAAATTCCCCTTGGATCGAATGAGCAAGAAAGACAGATTCACATTCCATCGGATTTGCAACTTTGGGCAGGTATAGGCTACTTATACCCTGATAGAGGGCTTAACACTGAAAAAAATTTCAAACCGTCACAAATTTGTCCATCATTAATTTTCATTAAATTTATCGTTAATTTGCTAGTTTGATGACAAGTGTGTTGATGGGTTTATCAATTTACGATTTTACCCTTCATTTGTCACATGTATATTTATTTATGATTCCTCATCATATTAATTTAATTCATCGAAAACTAATAAAAGGTAAATCTGTAACAAATATATTAGTGGTCAAAAAGTTAATTTGTGATAAATTTATCATAAGTATATTAGTTTGGAGTTTTTTTGTCAAAAAATTAATTTGAAGTAATTTACTATATTTATATCAATTTGGGATTTCTCGTGATATTAACTAATTTATTTAACTACTATTGGAGTGAATTGCGACAAATACAAAATGCCTTCCTTTGTAAAAGTTAAGCCGCATGCTTTTGTATGACGGGCACAAACATGCACAAGAATAGATAGATACGCCCAAGAAATGTCACGAAGCCAACCTCCATTTGGTCCCCTCCCTGTGCTTGTAACAGAGACATACTGAAAATCTATCATCCATCCACATATAGTCATTAAAAATGATTATTACACAATAATCACATTTTCTTTCGCTGCCTTTTTCTTCCCTAAACCTATGAAGCACTACAACAGAAGAAGCGAAAACGTATCCTTGGGAAGAAAAACGATCATCAGTCATACACAGTCTCTCTCTACGTCTTCGAATCCTCTAGGACAATTGCGGAGTTGGATCGTACATTTATGGGGTCAGCACACCGTGGGGACTACTCTTGCTTGGCCAGTGAGCGCGCGCTGATCTTGAGTGGTGTGGCCGAGGCCGGCTTGTTCCTGACACAGCTTCTCTTCCTCCCCAGCCCCGCCATCGATGCTACATCGGCCACTTTCTTCGCAACCCACTTGAAGATCCCAACTTTGACCTGTCCTCTCCTCGGAGGCAGCCTCGCTTTCGGATTCTTCTTCGTTGCGCACGCATTGGACATTTTCTGTGATGCTCTCTCCGCAAGGAGATGGAAAGAGAAACCTCAAGAGGAGTATTAGAGATAGGCGAGCAGAGAGAGGTAAGAAAATCGGAGGAGGTAGGGGTGTGTTTTGCTGTGTTGCGGTGGAGACGGATGTGGGTTTGGCTTGCGTGTATATAGAGTTTGAATGGACTTCACGTCAGGTGTGAAAAGAAACCTTACAGAGAGAGAGAGAGCACGAGGGTTTGAATTAGAAGACACTTGCGGTAGTAAGTGATGGGGTACGAGGAATAATGAGACATATGATGTTTGGGATAATTGTTCAAAAATTACTAAATTTATTATACAAATCAATTCAGTCCTAAATTTGTACAATCAATTTAATCCTAAATTTTGGGACAATTTTTCAATATAGTGTTTCCAGCCAATTTTGGTTGGACATTGCTCACATGTACAATTTTTGCATTTTTTAATTTTTTTATAGATTTGAGGGTTTGAATTAGATGACATTTGCAGAAGTAAGTGATGGTAGAAGTTATGATGGAACATATGATGTTTGGGATAATTGTTCAAAAAGTACTAAATTTATTATAATGATCAATTCAATCATAAATTTTTCAAAATAGTTTTTCTAGCCAATGTTTGTTGAAAACCACCGACATGTACAATTTTTGCTCTTTTTTAAATAATTTTTCTGTTTTTAATACATTTTTTATTCTTTTCTTTTCATTTTTCCACTGATCAATTTCTCGAAATGGTCATCGGGGGTCACCAAGGCCTTACCAACCCTTCCTGGCCACAAGTGAGGGCCACAAAGCCCAAACCAGCTACGGGCATGAGCCACGAAGCCCTCACCTAGTGGCTGATGAGGGCTCGCACGCCCTCACTTGTGGTCGTCGATGGTCACCAAGCATCACCAAGGCCCCAGTGACCCTCACAGGCCCACAATGGAAAAAGAAAAGAAAAAATTGACAAATTTATAGAAATTTTAAAAAAATTGCAAAAATTATCTATATTGCTGAATTCTTATCAAAATTAGCTAGGAAAATTGCATTAAAAAATCGTTAAAAGATCAAAGACCAAATTGGTTAAATTGAAAAGTATATCTTAGGATTAAATTGGCCATTATATAATAAGTATAAGACTTTTTGATCAATTTTTTCGGTGTTGCTTCCATACAAGTTTAAGGATCTTTTTAGGATACTTTTTTATGATGGGAAACTACAAGCCACCATTATAAGCAGTTAAAAAGGACGGGATATCTTCTTCTTCTTTTCCGAAGGTAAGCACATAAAGGTAGGAACTCGAAATTAATATCATTCTACAAGACTTTTCAGCTTGCCATTTCTCTAGCTAGCTCGCAACTGATAAGAGTTTCAGCGGCCCTTTTGGTATTGACATAAGGTAAATTAAACACCCATTTTCGAAGTCATTTCTTCGTGACGAGATAATTCTGCGATGATACCTTTTGTCTCGTGATCTGATTCGCAGGTGCAAACGACATGAAGTCAAAACGTGTATTATAAAGATGTGGAAATCAAAAAGGAGACAAAGGAAATAGAAGACAGAACAAAATAGACAAGATTTTCCTGAGATGATTCTCTTCTCTTTTCCAAACCCGACTGGAGTGGGGGACATTGGGCATGCTCATTGGGGGTTTTAATCCCTATATCCACGGATATCAGCAGGGAAAAGTATGTATATGGACTGGATCCGATGTATTAACAACGCAAGAGTGATTGATAGGATCGTTTCGTTGTAGAGGAAGTATTCTGCCTAAACTGAATTGATGCATGCCCAACCAACCAAATTTTATGATTCATGTGATATCCACGGCATGATCTCCCAAAAAAACGAAAGTATGAATGCCACGTACAAATAGTTTGTACGATATAAGATGTAAAATGAAATATTAAGCGACAATCTCTATATTAAAATACACGGCACCACTAACTATTTTGCACAAATTAACATATTTTCATCATGATTCAATTATTTAACAACCAAAATTAAAATCAAGATATTTGATATTGATAAAAATCAACAAGAATTATAGTAGGTGGGGCACCCCTTTTTTCGGCCATATATGGCAACCCCCATGAGTCGTGTAGGTCATGTCAAATCAAGGTTGAGTAGGGCACCGGTCAGAAAAAGCCTAGCCACTTTCTTGAATAATTTTTTGTCAAAAAATATTTCTTTTTTATTCTGTTTCTGAGAAAATTTCTAAGTATTTTAAGGCATTTTAGAACTATCCAAAATTTCTACTCATAAAATAAAATGGCATTTGGTATCGCTTTCAAAATTTTCAATCCAAATCATTTTCTTTTAATTTTTATATTATTTTATTTTATTTTTTCTTCTTCAAGCTTTGATTGGTTGCCGGCCAAGGGATGACCAACGACCGTCTAAACAAGAGTCGGTGGGGCCGCATCTTGTTAGTTGAGCCTTGTCAGCGGCTAGGTGAGGCTCAGCCAAGCCTTGGCTAGGCGAGCGGCCTCACCCAAATCTAATGAGGTCGAGCCCCGCTAACGACTAGGCGAGCCTCTAGTGAGCTCATCGGATCTCGTCACCGGTCACCGGCATCTGGCGATGGTGAACAGCAGGAAAGGTGGAAGAAAAAGAGAGAGAGAACAAGAACAAGAAGGAAGAAGAGGAGAAAAAAATAAATTGACTTTGATTCTAGAATTATTTCCAAGAACAAAGAATTAACTTTTTTCTACTCCTTAATTCTATTTCAAATTTATTCTAGGAAATAAGAGAATAGAAATTTTTTTTGTTTGGCCCATTAAGAAACGCGACCAAGATCTCCAAAAAAAAGAAAATCAAATAAACCATTGACCTTCTTGTTAGTTAAATATTCCAACCTCTTAACTTTAGTCTAGCAAGAGCGGCCCTCAGCCAGGCGGCAAGAGGGTCAAGCCCTTGCCAGATCCGACGAGGGCCTAGCAAGGACGACCCTCACCTGTGGCCAGTCCGCAACCATGGCCAATACGAGCCACAATCCAAAGGAAAAAGGGTACAATCCACATCTGGTGAAGGAGACCCTTGCCCGTGGCCACAATCCAAAGGTAAAAGAAAGGGAAAAATGACAAAATTTTAAAATATATATAGTTAAAAAATAGAAAAGTTATTAAAAATTTAATTTAAAAAGTCCACATCAATGTCAACCGTCCTATGGCACAGCCAACATCCACCTCAATAATTTCTAGTCTAAATTGGACAGATAAACTAAATTGATACAAATATGAAAAGGCTAAGAATGAAATTGGTTTAATTGAAAAGTTTAAAATTGATTTAGTACTAATACAATAATTTAAAAAAAAAAATTGGTGCTTTTCCACGTACATTTTAAAACTCATTTATGACCTGAGAACTAGAACCGGCGACTGAAGAAAGCACCGGAATCCGATTCAACTATGATCGTCAGTCGTGACCAGAATAGAGGCAAACAGAGCATACATGGAGGGTTTATCGCATCTGGAGTAACGGTCGGGCTAGGCTGAAGCGACCAGAATTTGGGCCGAGCGAGCCGAGCCCAATTTGAACTGAAGCGAAATGGGCTGATGGGTTGCTGCGAATTGGACCGTGTGCTTGATGGGCTTGACTGGTGGTCTAGGCTGCAGTTGGTTGGATCCTTATCAGATGGAGCAGCTTTAATATTGTTTTTTTTTTTTCGTTGGTTATTTTTTATTGTTCTATTGTTTCATTAATTTAAATTTTTACTATAGAGATGCATGTTTGACTTTTCGGCAAAAATTCATGTGTTGTCAGCACACTCTGGCTATGCTGATAAGTAAAAACAAATTAAAACTTATATCTAGAATTCTAATTTTATAAGCGATCTAATAAGGGCAAAGATTTTATTTATATTAATGCAACAGAAAAGCAAATGTTATTCTTTCTATTATTATACATAACTGCACAAATGGTTCGATCATGCCCAAATTGGGATCTCGAATCTCAGCCTATCCAATTCTTGTTTAGGTCCATACTACAAACGTAGGTTGCTCTCGATTTGACAAGGATCGTTCTATCGTATACGTGGGAAGCGTAAACTTCGGTCTTGCCCTTGACAAGAAGTGAAAGAAGGACCCGCAAGGCTTCTTTTGTCTCCCATTGTCCATCTTCGAGTATCGGTCAAGATAGGCAAGTGGGATGACGACGGGTTACAGAAGCAAGAACTGATGGACGCGTGGAAACGACATGGATTTGGCTTCGTTAGAAGAAAGTGGCATGCAAGTGACGAGTGGCCCACTTACAACTCTTCTTTCATATACGCGGCTCGTGGAGGACGAATGAAAAGCAAAAGAATATGGATCGTACGAGAAATGGTCATGAATTTCAAACCTACATTTTGTTCCCTCTCTCCTTTGTCGCATCAGAGACGCCGAAAAATCCATCATCCATTGTCATATATGGTCATCAGAACTTTGTTGTTACGTAATCATCCCTTATTTATTTATTTCTTTTTCTTGGGCCAATTTTCTAAATAAATGTCAAATTTTAGGTCAAGTCTCAAATCTGTTCTAAACTTTTTTTTTCTAAAAAAAAATCATAAACTTTAAATCCAGCCTTAAATCTACTCCGACTTTTGTTTTGTATAAATAAATCACCAACTTTTAGTCTATTCTCAAATCTACCCAGTAATCCAATCCCATTTAACATGGCATTTCCACATTGATAATTAATACAAATTTGTCGACTTGAATCGAGCATGACATTTGTTAACTATAATCGTCCACAAAACTAGCAATTTCGTGACATGACGGTGTGCAAAAATACCTACAACATTTGTTACTCAAAGACTCTAAATCTCATAGTGCTCCTCTTATAAGCACGCAAAAACACGGTTTGACAATTGAAAGAGTTTGTTGACATGAAGATCAAAGTTGTCAAAAGAAAACTGTGAGATTTTGTAGGACTACTGTCGACCGTTCTAAAATATTAACGTTCTAAAATATTAGGCTGTCATAAAGCATAGTTTAATATTTTATTATTCCAACACTCCTCCTCATGTTTAGTCGGGTCTTTTTTACTTAGTATTAAGCGTGAAAATTTAATTGGTGAGTTTTACCAAAAAAAAAAAATTAATTGGTGAGGCAAATTGAGCCTAAAAAAATTCGAATTCAGAACCTATGGCTCTAATCTATGTGAATTTTTATGGAACCATTGTTAACTATTCTAAAAGCTTAACTGTTAGATAAAACGTAATTTAATATTTAATTAATCTAACATAAACGAAGAATTAGATGGCCAATTAGTGATATCCCAGCAAAGTAATTCTCGAAGTGTCATTCTCTTGGAATGCAAGGTTCTGTGTTTATCAAAGTCGAATAGATTAAACTCGATTAAAATCGAGGCCATTTAAGCATCTAGTCCTTTTGTCACCCATCGATCTGATGTAAATGTAGACCAACATATTGTCAAAATAGAAAAAGGTCCATTGAATCACATGTTGATTAAAAGCTTAATGGGTTGATGAATTACATGATGAAGACAATTGAATTTATTTGGATTTGTTTCGATGTGGGTTATAGAGATGGAAAGAGAAGGCGAGTGGGAGATAAAGTGGAGTGGTCAATGCAAAGTTACATCGCCACAAACTTTTCTTCATTTTTCTTTTCATGGGACAGTAGGATGTGACGGTTGAACCAATTCGCTGGCGATCGCATGCAATGTGAACACCCCAGCATTTTTTTCAGTGCTTTCACGTAGGGTAAGGGTTTCCATTCGGGTTTGCTTCTTGTTTTCTTTAGCATTTATTGGCCAATAAGGAAAGAATTGGAACAAAAATAGTGAATTTGCACTCGACAAAAGGTGCATGATGCATGAATGACGAGCAAGGGTAGAGTGCAAAAGGCTTACCATTTCTTGGCCGATAAGGAAAGGGTTAGAAACTTATGCATTGAAACATGTGGTCCTTTTTTCTTTTTCTTTTTCGTATGGCGGATCAGGTAATAGACGATTTTTGTAATTTTTTAAATAAAATTTACTATTTTTCCTTCTTCTTTTTTCTTTTTCTTTTTAAAATTTTTCTTTTCACTTGTGGTTGATCTCAACAATGGCCAGGCAAGAAAGTCATGGCCCTCGGTAGCTACCTCCAAATTTGGCAAGGGAGGACCACAATGCCAGAGTGTGGCCCTTGCCTATGGCCAATCGCCAGCCATCATCAAGACCAACCCTAGAGGACATGAAAGGAAAAGAAAAAAAAAGGAATAAATAAATAAAAACCTAAGAAATTACAAAAAAAAAAAAAAAAAAATCGCATAAGTCAGTGATGCTTACCTGATGTCGTTCAACCGTGCCACACAGGCTAGCCCACACCACGTCAACAATTTCTAATTAAAATTACCCAGAATGTTTAGATTAGACAATCGTAAAAAAAAAAAATTATGACTAAATTGATTAAATTAAAAAAAAAATCAATTGAATTAACTCCGTACAATAAATTTAAGTCTTTATGAACAATTTTCCATCAGATTAATGCTGGGGAAGTGGGAAACAATGGGAAATTACTATCGCCCCGGCCTTACCTTTTGTTTTATTTTTAAGACAACAAGCAAATGAACTCCACTTCAAGATAAGGTTAAAATAAATCAATAAATAAAAAGAATTGATGCATTTTCTTAATTTGGCCTCAAGTGCATTTTTATCCCTATAAAACTAAAGTTGGTCTAGTTCCTTTCCTAATTGTCGCAGTCATTAAACACACACATATATTTAGGATATATGCACGTGAGGTTTATTTGATCTCACTTGCACCTCGGAGTTTGTATTCTCTAGAATACACACACACATATATATAATATCACTTGTAAAACACACACACACACAAAAGATGGAAGTTTTGATTAGCTTCGGGACAAGGTAGACTCATGTACTCCTCTCATTCAAAACCGACACTCAATTAAAAAAATTTCTCTGAAATTGTGATTTTAAGACTTGCGTGTAAGTGACTTAGTGAGGGCAAAGACCTAATTTCTTTTAATACAATGGAAAAACAAATCTTTTTTGTTTCTTTTCATTGTTATGCGCAACAACACAAACATTACGATCATTGCCCAAATTTGGGGGCAATTCTGAGCCAATCAATTTTTTGATTTGGTCCATGATACGATATCCCCCTTTCGTTCAGCTGGGGTCGGCTCCATGTATATATGTGGAAAATAGCGTGGAATCTTGTCTTGTCGTTCAAAGAAGTGAAAGGGTGCGTGCGCTTTTCCTTCGTTTCTTGTCCCTTTTCTGGTTGCCTCGTCGAAAGTGGGTCAAGAAAGGGAAGTGGAAATAGGACAGAAAAGAGACGATCCATCATTGCGGGGGGTGACTTCAAAGTGGATTGCGTTTTGCCAGAAGAAGGGGCGCACTTGGAACTTCCGTGATGTGATTGATAAGAGTAAAAAAAAAAAAAAAAAAAAACGCATTCACACCAAACGAGCCAAGGATGTGATTCTTCCTCCTTTCGCGTTTGATGGCAAGATCGGCATCTATTCTTTGGCGAAAAGGGATTAAGGAACAAAATGGTTTTGCAGTTTCGTGTATGAGTGTCTAAATTCCCCTTCGAGCAGATGACCAAGGAGAATGATACGCATTCCATCGAATTTGCAACTTTGGGCAGGTATAGGCTACTTATACCTTTTCTTTGCTACAATAGGCTACTTATACCTTGACAGAGGACATATTTATAAATGAAGTAAAACTATATGGGCATTTTCTCTAGTGTTAATATTATGAAGAAATCTCAGTTCGGCACAACTGTAATAAATTTGTCCTCTATCAATTTTCATTAAATTTTACCGTTGAATTGTTGAGTTGGATGACATGTGGCAATTAACGGGTGTATTCATTGGGAATTCTCCATTTATCATAGATATATCAATTTGAAGTTTTTTGTAACATTAATTCAATTTATCAAAAGCTGACGAAAGATAAATGTGACGCATATGTATTAATTCTAGGATTTTTTGTGATCAAAAAATTAATTTTAAAATTTGTCATAAATATACCGGTTTGGAATTTTTGCTGATCAAGAGATTAATTGAAAGCAAATTCATCACATTTGTATCGATTTCAATTTTTTGTAATATTAATTATTTTCTCTAACTACCGTTGCAGTAAAATGAGAGAAATACAAAATGCCTTCCTTTGTAAAGGTAAAGCCACGCGCTATCATTTGACAGTCACAAACATGCACGGATATTTTTAGATAGATACACCTTAGATATGCCATGAAGCCAACCTCCCGTTCGTCCCCTCTTTCCGTGCTTGAAATCAGACAAGACACTGAACATCCATCATCCACCGACATACAGTCCTTAAAAATGATTAGTACACAATCACCTTCTCTTCCTTCGCCTTTTTATTCCCTAAACCCATGAAGCACTACAACAGAAGAAGCGAAAACACAACCCTGGGAAGAAAAACGATCATTATTTACACAGTCTCTCTCTACCTCATCAAATCCTCTAGGACAACGTGAGGACTACTCTTGCTTGGCCGATGAGAACGCGCCGATCTTGTGTGGTTTGGCTGAGGCCTGCTCGTTCTGCACACAGCTTCTCTTCCTCCCGAGCCCCGCCATGGATGCCATATCGGCCACTTTCTTCACGACCCACCTGAAGATCCCAACTTTGACCTGTCCTCTCTTGGGAGGCAGCCTTGCTTTCGGATTCCTCTTCGAGCTCTTCTTCGTCACATAGGCAATGGACATTTTCTGTGACGCTTTCTCCGCAAGAAGAAGGAAAGAGAAAGCTCAAGAGGGTTATTAGAGATAGGCGGGCAGGGAGAGGTAAAGAAATCGGAGGAGGTGGGGGTGTGCTCTTGCTGTGTTGCGGTGGAGACGGATGTGGGTTTGGTTTATGTATGTAGAGTCAGAATGGAATTCACGTCAGGTGTGAAAATAAACCTTGGAGTGAGAGAGAGAGAACACGAGGGTTTGAATTAGATGACAATTGCGGAAGAAAATGAAGGCATGATGGAACAAATCATGTTTGGAATAATTGTTCAAAAAGTAATTAATTTATTATGGCGATCAATTTAGTTATAAAATTTTCAATGTAGTGTTTTTGGCCAATGTCGGTTGGAAACTGCCACTTGTACAAAATTTGCTCTTTTTTTCATGATTTTTATGATTTTTTTCTATAATTTTTTTTCTATTCTTTTTCCCATTGATCACCTTCTTGGAATGGTCATCAGGGGTTGCCAGGGCCTTATCGACCAAGCCAAAAGTGAGAGAGAGAGGGGGGGTTTGAATTAGATGACAATTGCGGAAGAAAATGATGTGAGGTACAAGTTATGATGGAACATATAATGTTTGGAATAATTGTTCAAAAGGTACCAAATTTATTATGGCGATCAATTCAATAATACATTTTTCGATATAGTGTTTCCAGCCAATGTTTGTTGGAAACTGCTGGAATGTATAATTTTTGTTTTCTTTAATTTTTTTAATTTTTAAATATTTTTTGTTCTTTTTTCCACTAATTACCTTCTACAAATGGTCATTGAGGGTTGCTAGGGCCTTACTGACTCTCACTAGCCACAAGTGAGGACTGCAAATCCCTCACTAGCTACAGGCATGAGCCATGAAGCCTTCACCCAGTGGCCAATGAGGGCCTGCATGCTCTCGCTTGTGGTTGTTGAGAGTCATTGGCCATTGCCAAGGCTTCGGTGACCCTCGCCGACCCACGTTGAAAAAAGAAAAGAAAAGAAACCAAGAAATTAATAATAAATACATAAATTATTTGAAAAATTGCAAAAGTTATCCATGTTAATGAATTCCGGCCAAAATTTGCCTAAAAAACTATATTGAAAAATTGTCGAAAAGATAAGGATTGGTCAAATCGAAAAGTACAATTTAATTTGATAAGCATGAAACTTTTTTCACAATTTTTCCAGTGTTGTTTCCATGCAAGTTTTAGGATCTTTTCAAGATACTGTTTACAATGGAAAGCTAAAAGCCATCATGATAAGCAGTTAAAGAGAATGATATATCTTGACGGCACTTAACTCAACCAGGGGAACTGAGCTAGCTTGAGGTTGAGTTTAGTGTCGTTAGGCGCACTAGCTCAGCTGTGGAATTTTCACCCACCTTCACTCACCCTAAGTGTGGAAGGCTACTATATCTGTTTATCCGACGGTAATCAAAACAGAAATCCTGATGTGGTACCTACCTTCACCATCATGAGATCCTCTAATTCCCTGTCTATTTTTGTTTTTCTGACAGAAAGGGAATGCGAAGGACAACACAAGACCTCTTACCTCAGAACAGATCTCCCGCCTGTTTCCTCCTTAAGCCTATTAAGACATGCTCAGGTCCAAGTATATAAGCAAAGAAAGGAACTTGAAATTAACATCATTATACAAGCCTTTTCACCTCGTCATTCTCTAGCTAACTCGCCATTAACAAGAATTTCCACGGTCCTTTCGATATAGATATAAGGTAAATTAAACACCCATTTTTGAAGTCATTTTGTCATGACGAGACAATTCCACGACGACACCTTTTGTCTCATGATTTGATTAGGAAGTGCAACGACTTTGAGGTCAAAAGGTGTATCATAAAGCTGTGGAATTCAAAAAGGAGACAAAGGAATAAAGGACAGAACAAAATAGACAAGATTTGCCAGAGATGATTTGCCTCTCTTTTCCCACCTAACCGGCGTGGGACATTGGAAATACTCATTTGGGGTTTCAGTCACTTGAGTATTTTGGCAGAGTCCGGACTCACTTTGATTTTCACATAAATCACCAAGGAAAAGTACGTACATGAGTGATTGATAGGATCGTTTCCTAGTAGAGGATTTATTCTTCCAGGGCATCATCTCCAAAAAAAGAGAAAGAATGAATACTATATGTGATCTGTTTACATGACATTAGATGAAATATGACTTATAGAGCAAAGATCTCAATATCACAAGACATCGCATGACTAACTATTTTGCATGAATTAACACATTTTCATTGTGATTCAATTATTTAATAACTAAAATTAAAATCAACACATTTGAAACCGAAAAAAACTGGCACGAATTATAACTAGTAGGGCATCATTTTTTGGGGCCATACATGGCAACGGCCATGAGCCGCCTAAAAGTCGTGTCAAACAGAGGTCTAGTAGGCCACCAGCCAGAAAAAATCTGGCCACTTTCTTAGGTCCAACGTCTCCCCAAAAAATCACAGAAGTCGTCAACTTTCTTGTTATTTAAATATTCCAACCTTTTAGTTGAGTCCCATTGATTGGGTAGATCGAATAAAAAAAATTTCAACCCAAGTTGATCAATTTATGTACAATACAATTTTTGCGATCCAAGCCCAACATATACCGAACCTGACCCATTTTACCGAATCACATCTATATTTAGTCCAACTAATAAAAAAACTATGTTCACCCATTTAAATTATCTATAGCTCTTCATTACTTGCATGAAATTTCTTATAAAATTTTTAAAAATAATAACAAAAATGAAAAGATGCCTATAAATAAAATAAAAAATGCAAAATAACCTAAAAATTGATGTTCATGTGTTCGGGTATTTTTGTTCTAAATTCTGGACAAGAAATGGTATCCTAAACAATGCAATTAGTCTTGAAAGTTGACAATGGGAGACTACTCATTGAAAATCTTTTGGTAATTGTCAGCTTCTAGTTATTTAAGCTAATATGAGGTGATGATAAAGTTTGACAACTTCGATAATTAAGAATGAGAAATTTAATCCGGGCACATATGAACCGCATTTTGATCGAAAATTTTACATGGGCATATATCTACGAAATAGTAATGCCAAGGAATGCTTTTCAATGCTAAAAGAGATTATGTCAACCAGGAAACGACAAAACTTTGCTTGAAATTAACCCTTGTTTTTCTATTTTACTTTTCAAAACCCATTTATGATCCAAATTTCAAGTTAAGTGAGTCATATATGATTCATTTAATTAAATATGGGTTTTGTGACATATTCTGACAGCCCTAAGTTTAAGTAAATAAATTTATGTTGGCTACTAGAAACTCAGTAAAATTTCCCAAAGTAATAGGTAAGAAAGGTATGGACGATTTTACCACTTCGCTTTCAAAAGATGAGACAAGTGGATAATTTTTTTTTTTTTTAATCCATGCTATTAGATTTATCAAAGAGTTGGCAAGTTTCAGAATGCGGGTAGTGAAGGTGAAAAAAAGAAGAAGAAAACAATCAAATGCCTAACTTCCCAATTACTTGCTGGTAATTTATCAACGACACTTTTATGAACACACCAATGTTTTCAACAATTAGTCATTCATAAACTTCTCTTATCTTTTAAGATAATGACACAAATGGTCCATTAATTTTAATTTAATGTGCAATATAATTTAATTTGTTCAATATGATCTCTGAAATTGTGATCCTTTGAACTTTTAATTTGTTCAAAGTAGTATATGAACTTTTGATACGTATTTAATGTAGTCCCTAAATTATATGAAGATATTCAATGTAGTCATTTTATTAATTTAAGTTCGGGAACAACATTAAATATTTTTATATAGTCCAAAGACTTAATTGAATACGTATCAAAAATCCAGGACATTGAACAAAATAAAAGTTTAGGAATTACGTTGCACATTAAGTTAAAGTTTAGGGATGATGTTAAAATGAAATAAAAGGTCAGGGAATCCGATTCAACTATGACCGTGACCAGAATAGAGGCAAATAGAGCATACATGTAGGGTTTTTTTGCATGGGGATCTGGAGTAACGGTTGGGCTGGGCTGAACTGAACCGAACTTGGGCCTAGCTAGCCGAGCCAATTTGAACTGAAGCGAAATGGGCTGATGGGTTGGTGCAATTGGACCGCGTGCTTGGTGGGCTTGACTGGAGGTCTGGGCTGCGCGTGGTGGATGCTCATGAGACGGAGCCGCTATGTTATTGTTCTTTTTTTCATTGGTTACTTTTTACTGCTTTATCGTTTCATCATTTTTAACTTTTTTTTTATATTTTTTAGTACAGAAATAAATGCATGTTTGACTTACCGACAAAAAATTCATGTGTTAACATTACTCTCAAATTATGTTAATAAATGAAAGCAAATTGAAACTTCTATATTATGAAATTATGATTAATATGAATGGTCTGATAAAGATAAAGACTTAATTATATTCATGCAACAGCAAAGCAAACATCATTCTTTCTATCGTCATACGTAATTGCATGAACTTTTCAATCATGCCTAAATTTGATATCAAATCTCAGCCTATCAAAGTCTCGTTTGGGTCCATAACATAAATGCGCGCCTCTCTCGATCTAGGAAAGATCGGTTCTATCGTGTACGCGGAAAATGTAGACCTTGGCCTCGTCCTTAACTAGAAGTGAGAAAAGGACCCGCAAGGATTCTTCTCTCTCTCTCTCTCCTTGTCCCTCTTCGAGAATCGGTCAAGATAGGCAAGCGGGATGGCGACGGGTGAGAGAAGCAAAGAACCGATGAACACGTGGACAGCGACATATGGATTTGGTGTCGTTAGAAGAAAGTGGCATGCAAGTGATGAGTGGCCCACTTACAACTCTTCTTTAAGATGCGCGGCTCGTGGAAGAAAGGAAAGGACAGGGAAGCAAAAGGACATGCATAGCGTACGAGAAATGGTCACGAATTTCAAAGCTGCATTTTGTTCCCATCTCCGTTGTCGCATACAGGACTAACATCATCCATCGTCTTATTGTCAAAAAATTTTGTTGTTACATAAGCATCCCTTTTTTTTTTTTTTTATATCTATTCCTTGGATCAATTCTTAAATTTTTTCTTCAGGAAAAACCCTAAAAATTTACCTCGAATTTTATTTTATCTAAAAAAAATCATCAACTTTTAATCTATTCTCAAATCTACATAATATTTCAGTCTCAACTTAATGTGGCATTTTCATATAGATAATAAATACACATCGGCAAAGCTACATTAAAAATTATTTTTGAAATAAAATCGCTCTAGAATATAAAAATTAGGGACGGCTAACCGCAACTTTTGGACAGAGGATTAACGAGGACAAATTTATGACTAAACTAAAAATTGATGATTTTCTTTTCAATAAAAAAAAAATCGGGGGTAGATTTGGAATTAGACTTAAAATTTTGGGTTTTTTCAAAGAAAAGAAATGTTTGGGGTAGATTTGAGATTGCACGTAAAATTTGAGCTTTTTTTTTTAGACAAAAAAAATTCGGAGAGGATTTAGGATTAGACCTAAAATTTTGGTCTTTTTAGGAAATTAGCCCCTTTTCCATCTTATCTTACACCCACGGAAGAATCACTACAGAAGAGAAGAAGCAAAAGCACATACTTGAGAACACAAACAATCATCGGTAGTACAGTTGCAGAGGCGAAGCAATCTTTACAGAGAAACCCGAGGGCTACTCCTGCTTGGCTGGTCAGCACGAGCTGACCTTACACAACCGCCGCCGCCGCCGCCGCCGGCGGGGGCGGTGGCGGCGTGCTTGGCTCATCGGCGACGTGGCTTCGCTTCCTCTTGAGCCCCGCCATCGACGATGCCACATCGGCAATTTTCTTCACGATTGTCCTGAAGATGCCAACTCCGATCCGTCCTCTCCTCGGAGGCAGCCTCGCTTTCGAACGCTTCTCGGGGCTCTTCCTCGCCGCGCGCGGGTTGGACATTTTCCGTGATCCTCTGTCTGCAAGCACAGAGAGAGAGAGAGAGGCAGAGAAAGCAAAGGAAGTGGAGGGACTGTGTTTTTGCTGTGTTCTGGTGTCGACACGTCTGTGGTTGATCATTATATAGAGCGAGCGAGAAAGCGTTGGGCGTTCGAGAGGAAGGAGGGGGGGAAGCTGTTGGGAAGACTTCCATGTGTTTACTTTTTTCCCAGGAAATTGCAAAATCCTTTTCAGCTTGTCATTTTCCATCTGCCATTAGCCTGCGGAATGCGTGCGGATGTTGACGATGATGACGCCTTCATCCGCCTTTCTCGACGCAAAAACTTTCCAATATGATCTCCTTTGATAGTTGAATTGAAAAAGTTACAGAATTTCATTTCGATTATGGAATCGGCTTTTCCAAAATTTAAAAGTGCCCTTGAAGATGATGGAGGAATTTTGGTTGTTGCGGATGTACTTAATTAATTAGCGATGATATACCATATTTAACCACGCCCAATTTCCTTAAAAATACTAACTTTTGGTCGAGCCTCGATCTTAGATCTATTTTAAAGTGGTTAAATTATGAAATATAAGGCTAAGCATCATCGTTTTAGTCCAAATCTTATCTTCTAATACAAAACTTATTCAAATTATATTAAAAAAACAATGTGGTTCTTAAATTTATATTTATTCTAATGAGATTCTTTTAATTTGCAATAGTTTTATGATTAAGTCACACTCATGTACCAAACTCGAGCCATTGACGCTGCGTAATCATTGAAGAACGTCGGAGTATGATACCAAGAGTCAGGTTGACTAAAAATGAAGAGATGAGAAGAGGGAGAAGGATAACAGACAATCGCCACCATTCGCATGAGACGTGAATGACACTGAATCTTGTATATTTCCATTGGGGTTTTGCTTTCTTGTTCTTTTTTTTTTTTTTTTTCTTTTTAGGATCAATATACGAAAAATCTCAAACTAATACATTAATGATAAATTTACTTCAAATTAATTTTTAATCACTATAAATTTTAAATCGATACATATATGAAAATTTTATCATAAATTAATTTTTGATAACCAAATATTCCAAACGATAAATTTGTAATAATTTTTCTGCTGTTATTTTTCATTACATTATATTAACATCATGAAAAACTATACACTAGTAGATATGTGATAAACGGAGTATAAAACTCCAAACTAATACACGGCCGTCAACTATCACATAACATTCATCTCAGCATTTTAATGATATAGTTTAATAAAAACTAAGGAAGAGTAAATTTGACACATATGTACTAATTTGGAATTTTTAATTATAAAAAAATCAGTTCAAAATAAATTTATCACAAGTACACCCATTTAAATTTTTTCATGATATTAATTTTTCTTTTGTGATACCTTTGCAAATAAAAAGAAAGGGTTGGACCAAAATATCAAATTTGCACACGACAAAAGGACGTGAATCATGCGTCCCTCTTTTCTTCTTTTTTTTTTCCCCTTTCTCTAGTGTAGCGGGATCACGTGGTATCCGAACTATTTTTCGTGCATCTCGATCGCCACCTCTCCAGATGATTTCAAGGGCAAAGGCTAGATCAGACGAGTAACCCACATGTCAACTGCACGGCGGTGGATATCTTCGTGACCAGTAGTTATTTGACTCTACCTCGCACGGCGGGTAACCTAGCCTCGCATGCTACCGAAGCCTATTCTCGAACAAATATTTCTTGATCCGGCCTTAAAGAACATGCTTTGATTGTAACAGAGAAGCACTGCGCACGCATAAGAGTCCAAAGATGACACTACTATAGGTGGAAGAAGGCTGTCAGTTGACAGTTGACAGTTGTTGGGCAACTATTAATTTTTTAGTCATTTTTGGAAGCTCGTCCCGACAACAAATTATATAGACTGAAGAATAGTTGGACACGCCTACAACTATATGCCTATACACCTATAAATTATATATTTGAAGCATCCTCTTCTTTTTGGAGGCAGGCAGAGGATTTATTCTGCCATTCCCCTTTTAATGCTTGTACTAGCTATATAACTAATCCCCTATCAAACATGATCCGCCAAGCGAAATTTTTGGCAAGAGTCGATATGGTTTCGTACGGAACATATGTGCACTTTTTGTCACCAAAAATATTGATGATAGTACAGATTAGTCCTCATTAATTTGAATGAGACATGACTCATTAATTTCTAATAAAGAGCACACCGAAAGTTCCAAATATCACGTACATGATGTGATCGAGTCATCAACTTCTCAAATTATGTAATGGAATCTTAAATCTCATTGGAAAGTATAGCCGAATTATTTAGATCGATGAACAAATACCAAAAGTATGTTAGTATAACGGGATCGTGAGATATGAATTATGAGTAGCTCTTAACGAGGGTCGAATTCAAGGAAAGAATGTCTTTATCTTTTGAGGCTTCGAATTTCGATGTATTGACCTCATTTTCAAGCACAATATTTAAGGAATTTTCTCACATTAAATAAATTCGATGATTACATGTTAACTAGTCTGAAAAGTGCCATGTGTTGCTAGTTCATCTTGTGCTATTCACCAATACTCATAAAGACAAATCCCTTATTGACGAACTTTTTTTTACTCTGTCGTGAAATCAAAAGTCTCTGCCCGGATATGGTCATGAAATTTTGCTTTGCAATAATTAAACACGTATATGTTCAAGTACGTACGCACATGAGATTGATTCTACCTCATCAGTCATCACTCCCTCCACATTGGTACTTTCTAGAATATATCTCGCTAATAAAACCCCCAAAAGAAGAGAGAGAAAAACGAAGAAGGAACTTTTAAGTAATTTCCGAAAGGAGGGTAACCCAATTATGTCAACAATTAAAAAAAAAAATCAAAACTCTTCTTTTCTCTAAAATTGTTCTTGAAGAGTTGCATGTAAGTGATCTATTGAGGCGATGACCTAATTTATTTTGATACGATGGAAAAGCAAACATTGATCTTTCTATAATTACACATAACTACATGACTTTAATGGAAAATTATGAGTCAAATTATGAATCTGACCTAAGTGAAAAGATTGAAAGTGTGGAAATATGATGCTCAAAAATCTTAAGCTGATCCTTAAAATCTATCGGAATTAAAGAAAAAATTATGATTAGGACTAAGGACACTCAAGTTTAATCATTCGACGTTAATAAATCAAAGAAAATCTTTGACTTACTTTTGAAAGATGTCCTAATTAATTAACTGAAGGCTTTGTAATTCCAAGTAAAGAAGATTTAGTAAAAAAAAAAAAAATGTGAGTAGCGTCATTTATGAAGCCATAATACAGTTAATTGTACTGTTTTCAAGAAAACAATTCAAAGAGCACAATTAATCGTATTCTTTCTTGGTCTGCACCTAGTTGCCAAGAAAGAAGACGAAAGAGGAAGGAAAAAAAGAGAAACGAAAAAGCTTTCAATGAATTGGCAGATTTTGTGAGGGGGGCACAATGTCAGCATTATTTTCCTCTTGTCGTTCATGTAGACAACCATATGAGATTTTTAACAATGTTCATTAATGGAATCTAGCTAGAGAGTAAATATGTCACATATATATAAATTTATGGTCTTTGATATCACAAAAAAAAAAAAAAAAAAAAAGGCTTGACTTAAATGCGTCATAGTGAACCATCATAATTTCAAGAGTAATTTAAATGAAACATGACTCATTAGTTTTTAATAGGAACTGCACCGAAAACCCAAACTATTGCATGCATAATACAATCAAGTCATAAGCTTCATGATTGATGTAAGCTAGTATTGAATCTTATATGAAATAATAGTTAGATAGTCTAAACCATTGAAAAAATACCACTAGTACATACTTTGGAATGAGATCACGCAATATATTATTGGTGAACTCCAAATAAGGCTTGAATCTATAAAGAGAATATATTTATCTGTTAAGGTGCGGAGCTCCATTGCTCTTGACCATTTTTCAAGCAAAATGTTTGGGGAAATGTCTCACATTATATAAGTTTGTTTATTAATCTTAACTAGTTTCAGTATCATTATTATCCATCATGATTCATATACTTGAAAGAGATTATACATTTGTTTATCTTACCTTCGTTCGTAGGGATAAACAAAGTCACCATAGGATCATGGTTGCGGTCACTAATCTTGTTCTTTGTTCAACCAAAATGATTAAAAAAATCAATAAAATGTCTTTCACATGGACATTGCATCACTTTAATGCAAGTAGGGGTCGGTATCTTGACGGCAAGAATCATTTTCAGCAAAGAGAAAGACTGCAAAAGGAGAAAATAAAATAATAAAATACATAGGTCCCGCCGTTGAAAATAGCGCTAATCATCGACCTGTTTTATTCACGAATATTTTATTTGTGGACGCTTTTGTCCCGAATCATGAAACTAAAAACACCTGCCCCGTCCATGTTCATGAAAAAGTACTTATGTACACGAGCTCCAATCAGTCCTCCACATTGGTATTTCTATAATATATATCACTTACGGTACAAAAAAAAAAAAAAAAAAAAAAAAAAAAAAAAAAAGAGAGAAACTTTGAATTAGCTTCTCTAAGTAGACCCATATGCTTTTCTAATTTAATACTAGGGCGAAGACCCCCGCATTGATTTTTAAGACTTGGACATAAGTAATTTATCGGGTGAAAAGACTTAATTTATTTCGATTGTACATAACTATATGGAACAATTTGATCATGCCCAAATTGGGGGTCTCAATTGTCAGCCTATCAAATTCTCTTTTTGTTCCATAATGTAAACATACGCTACTCTCTCTTGTCCTTCAAAGAAAAGAAAGAAGATCGCATGTTCTTATCTTTCGTTCCCCTTTGAAAAAAAATGGGTTTTGCAATTTCCCATACGAGCCAATGACGAAGAATATGGTTCAACCCAAGCCATGGCCCACGGACGACCGAAACATTTGAAGTGATGCGGACGATTCGATGGGGGAGGTTTTCGTTTTGTAACGTTACCGTGCAAAATGTCGATTAAGTCAAGGTGAAAAGACGCGCATTATCATGAAGAAGATTGGAGACGCGCTTTATCATGAAGAAGATTGGACGCACGCATATGCATTGATTTTGTTCTTCCCCTCTAATACTTGCACTAGCTATCTATATCAGCAAGTCCCTTTCCAACATGAACCACCAATAGAAATCGTTCACATGAGTCAATGTGGCTCCGCGCGGAACCCAAAGGCCACGCATCCTTCGTCGCAAATAAATTGTTGATGATATAGATCAGTCGGGATTAATCTAAATGAGACGCGGCTCGTTATCTCTTGACAAAATAGTGCACTGAAGATCCTAATTGTTTCGTGCACGATGCGATCGAGTTGTGACCTTGTTGATTGATGTAATTTAGTCTTACATTTTATTTAGAAAGTACATCAAATTACTTAGACCGCAGATGACAAAAGTACATATTTTGGAACGGGATTGTTCGATATGCACTATATGTCATGTATTTTGGAATTACATCGTTTGATACACACCATAAGTTACATGTTTTGGAATGGGATTGTTTAATATGGACCATGAGTTATTCTTGACAAGGGTTGAATATATAAAGAGATGATCTTGATCTTTCGAGGGGAGGAGGTTCGTTGATCTTACCTAACTTTAAACAAAACGTCTTATTACCCAAATGATTGGACTTAAAGTATGCTCTTCATGTGGGCATTGCAATCTCTCTCTACCACACGAATTGAGTGAGTGGCGGGGCTTTCATTCTTCATATTGTTGTCTTTTTTTTTTTTTTTTTTTTTTTGCTAAAATTTTTTCATATCGTTGTCGAATGATAGATGGGTATGGTTCGACAATAGTTCTTTTCAGCAGATGATAAAAATTGAAAATAAAATAAAATAATACATGGGGCCACGCGGGAAAGTGCCATGTCTTGTTAGTTCATCTTTGACTATTGTGCGTGCAAGTGAAACTTGCTCAATAGGTTCGCCAGTAATCAAGACGGATCTCCGATTTACTAATAATTTTATGGGGCAATTAGTACCGATGTCATGAAATCGTCAACATTTGCTCGTATATATTCATGGAATTTTTTGCAGCCATTAAACAAGTATGCATTCAAAAACATATGTACATGAGCTTTATCGATCTCATTAGTGCCTCCACACCGACATTTTATAGGATATAATATATATAATAGAAAAAATAAAGAAAAAAATAGAAAATTTTTATTAATTTGAGAACAAGGTAGATCCACATGCTCATCTAATTTAATTCCAGTATTCTCGAATTATGTTAACAAATGAAAACAAGTTGAAGCTTCTTCTTTTTTTTTTTTTTTTTTTCTAGAATTGAAAGGGTAAAAACCTAATTTATTATGATACAATGAAAATGTGATTATTAAATTAAACTACATAATCATTTTGATGATGCCCCTACCAGGGCTAAACTCTCAGCCTTTTAAATTCATCTTGGTCCACAGCATTAATAAAATCCATCCGGTCGTCCCCATCGATGGATCGGTTATCTTCTCTCACCGTTCCCACCTGCCCATTTTGAAGTTGCATGGAAGTGAAAAGTGGCACGCTCAGAACTTTTGTGATGTGACTATAATAGGAAATGAAAAACACATCCACGTACATCGTGCAAGATCAATGATGATGGGTTTCCCATTTCATGTACTAACATCCTCGTTTTCCTTCGATCCAAGGACCAAGAAAAACGATTCCATACCCCACCAAATTTGCAACTTTCGGTCATTCTCTGTTGAAGTATATTGAGAATCATCGTTTTTCATATAACCTGGGTCGGGGAAGATATAGCCTGATGGAGAACATACTTATAAATGAAGGAAACCCACGGGATAATTTCTCTAACCTTTTCATATGATGGGACCAAACATCGTAAGATCTTCATTCGTGCCACTGTCGTTTTGATATGCACAAACGTAAACATGACAGACCCACCCAAGAAAGGTCATGAAGACTATGCTCGTATCAGAGAGTACGTAATCATCGTTTTCCTTTTCTCCTCTTCTTCTCTAAACCCACGAAGCACGCTAGACAACAGAAGTAGAAAAATACATAATCCTCAGGAAGAAGAAACTATCATCAGTATTTATAGTCTCTCTCTGCCACATCAGATTTCCTAGGGCATTCGAGAGCGGAAGCATATAATCTATGGGGTCAGAGAAACGTGAGAGCTACTCTTGCTTGGCCGGTGGGCACGCGCTGGTCTGGAGCGGTGTGGCTGAGGCCGGCTCGTCGGGGACACAGCTCCTCTTCCTCCTGAGACCTGCCATCGATGCTATACCAGCCGCTTTCTTCACAACCCACCTGAAGATCCCGACTTTAATCTGTCCTCTCTTCGGAGGCAGCCTCGCCTTGGAATTCTTCTTCGAGCTCTTCTTGGGCAAGCACGCATTGGACATCTTCTGTGATACTCTCTCTGCCCGGAAAGCGAAGGGGGAATCTCGAGAGGGTTATTAGGGACGAGAAAGCAGAGAGAGGTAAAGAAAGTGAAGGAAGCTGCGGTGCGTTTAGCTGCGTTTCGCGGGTTAGGTTTTTATAAATGCAGAGGAGGACTGGGGGGCTTTTGAGAGGAAGGAGGAGGAGGGTGGGATGGGAAGGAAGGAGGAAGGAGGGCGGAAGCTGTGGGGGGGACTTTTTAATTCATTATCTGCCGTATGTAATCACACGAGCAGAAAAAAGGAACTTGACTTTCAGGATACAGGCCTTTTGCACTTTGTCATTTTCCATCCAACTCGCAATTGATAAAAGTTCCAGAGCTCTTTTTGATGCTGATCTAAGCTAATTAAACACCCATTTTGGGACTCACAGTGCGCATCTTCTACAATAGATCCAGCATCGCTGGATCGAATGATGTTCTGATTGAAACTTAATCCATCACGAAGATATGAAAACGAATAAATGAAATAGAAGAGGGGGACATACACAACACAAGATGAGATCATTCTCGCAAATAAATAACGGGGAATATCATTCTTTTGGCTCTTGATCTATCGTGGCCGCACTGGTTAATCCCAAAAGAACCAAACTTCGACGCCTCATAAGATAGAATTTATCTGCGAAAATGCTCTTGTCGACGTCACAGGCTTGCGGTCGTCAACAACTTTTGAATCCCATGATTTTGATTTGCACGTGCAAACGACTCGGGAGTCAAAAGTTGTAATCAATCCAAGCTGCGGGGTCCAAAGGGTGAAACTGGCCATAAAGGAGGACCAAATTGACATCATTTGTATCCCCCGTCAATTCACCCAGTAATATTCTCTTCCTTTCTCCCACCCGAGAAGGGCGGGACATTGAATGTACTCATCTTTTAGATTTTTCAACCTAGTCATTTTAATTAGCATATATGTTATATGTTGAGTCAAACATTATTATATTTTCCAAGCAACGTACAAACTAACATGAGGGTTTCGCTCTCTCTCTCAATATTAACACAAATCGTCTGAAAAAAGTAAGTGCTTGATCGAAATGTATTTGTTAGACGATGATATCTTGAAAACCAAGGAGATAGGTCGAGTTAGCTTACTCCTTTTTACTTGAAAATATATATTTATATGAATGTACATATACACGTTACATCATCCGATAATTGTTGGTTTTCTCGCATAGCAATTACATGTGTCAACTCCATGAGAATAAACTTTATTCATGGTATGAGAGAGCTTAAGAGAATTGTGTCGTCCGTATAGAAATCGCTATGTCTAGACTCAATCTATACATATTCAAACAATCAAATTTTACGAATCACATCATATTTATGCATGATCTCTGAAAAAAAGAATAGTGGATCCAATCCATTTGCACGGTACTAGATGAAATACGATTTACACAGAAAAAATCATAATATTACACAACACAACACACCTTACTTGATAAGTTGATACAAATTAACGCATGTTTGTTGTATTTTATTTATTTGATGGTTAATATTGAACTAAAGATATTTTAAATAGATAAAAATTGACACAAATTATAAACGCTATCGTACCACGTAATAAGAGAGCTTGCGCTACTAACTCTTACTTGAGTTGGCTATTGACATATACTTTATTTTATTTTTTATATTGCCGACATTTCTTTTCTCAAACAAGAAAAACTTGTCTTACCTTTAACCAACTATTATTTACATTTCTTAAAGATGCCTTAAATTTACCAACAAAGGAATTATCGACTTTATTTGAGTAACTTACCAATTTTTCTCCTATTAAATCAATTAATTTTTAGTTACTAAATTTTATTTAAGTAACTTGTCAAATGGTTGGGTTGGATCAATTTTAGATCAAGTCAAATATGGTCTCACCCAAATTGATTTGTTTAACCTTTTTTTTTATGCAGTGCAATTTTAGTGATCCAATTTGGACCCAACACATACCCAACTCAATTTATATTAATAAAAAAGTATCCATATTCAACTCAATCTGCATACACTCATTTAGTCCATTTTATGCTCTTTATATAAATATATCGCTTAAAAAAATTATATTAAGTAAAATAAAAAATGGGACAAAGAGCCTAAAAATCTACGTACTTACGAAGGACTAGAAAAGTATGCATGTGCTGTGCCCGCACATACTCTAGATGCATGTCCATTGATCCAAGTCAATTCAATCTTCCTCTTTTTTGTTGCCAAATTCAATTTATCACTAAAACATATAATAAGTGGAAGTAATAATTTATTTAGCGATTATGTATATGTGTGCTATAATAATTATACATTCCCTAATCAAATGTCACGGTTCCCAAAGCAAAGCAAGCACACAAGAACACAACTAGCTCTCAAATTCCAGCCATCCCCCCATCTGTTAAATAGCTCAATTACTCGCACAATAGGCCCACACAACCATCGCGACTTCAAAAATAAGGGTTTAATTAGCTTATATTGACATTCAAAGGACCCTCACTCTAGTCAAAAGTGCTTCGATTCGAGAGAATGAAAGGTATAAATAAACTAAAAAAAAAAAGAGCTGGTCCCGTGCCAGAGAATATATTGGCCCTTTTTGTCACCATCGATTACTTGTAAATTCATCCGGAACAACAAAATTCCTCCATTTTCGAGGGCACTTATCGTAGACTTGCTACACTGAATCTTCGCACAATCCGTTCCGATAATCGGCAATGAAATTCGAATGGTCCGAATCGGGCCGTCGTATGTCCATCCAGACCGTTCCACCGGAACGACAAAGGAACGACCGGGACTTCGACAAGGAGAGCGCCGTCGCTCGCGCCCGCACGAGGATGAGCGTCCGCCCGAGGCATCGCATGAAAAAGGGGCAGGAACAGAAGAAAGTGCCAGATAAAGAAATGTGGCCACACGTGTGGTGGTCCCTCCACGCGGTCTCGGGATTCAAATAAACAAAGTTCCGACAACGAAACGCAATGCGTGCTAGGGTTCTTGCTTGTTTTTTTATTTCGTTTTCACACTATTTTGGTAAAGATGGGTCGGAATCGAATCCATTCAGATCCCATTTTTAAGTTGGTCTTCATTTTTCTTGTGCTGCGTCTTAATCCCGTTCGTCAAATTGAAGCGATCCATTGTAAACCCCAGCCGAGCAAATTCGAGCAGAGAAATGAATTTGTGCATCCATTTTTGCCGGTCACCCTACTAGACTTCGGTTCGACTTAGTCAATAGATAGAGAAAGTTGCTGTGTATTGCTTTTAGGGCCGAGAATTCATATTACAAGCTGTAATCATTTTCATGATTCTACTTTATTTTTGTGGGCATGAGGTGTCTTGATTTTGATTATTATGTAATTAATTACAACGAAAAAAGTGAAATTTCGTATTATTATATAAATTTACGTCTAATGTGACATACCGTGTCATGTTTTATAGAGTGTCATGAAAATAAATTATGTTGAGTCATTTTTCCTTTTTCAAAGGCCATGGATGCCGTGTGATTAGTGAAATTTGGTTGGTTAAATGTGCATAATCCGAGCCTAGGCAAAGTATTTCTTTTATTTACAAGACAGACGATTCTCAAACACCACCCCTCCTTCACTTCGGGTCGCATCAGGCTGGGCCTTTTTTTTTTTTTCGCCCTTGCTCCGTGCCCCACACTCCTTGCTCTCCTTCTTCATAAGTTTGAAACATACCCACGTTAGTCTCCATCGCACCTCAGGCAAACACTCCTCCTCCTCCTCCTCCTCTGCTTTCTCTACCTCTCTTTGCTAGCTCATCTTTGATAACGCCCTTTGAGATTTCTCTACTGCAGAGAAAGGGTCAAAGATAAAATGTCGAATTCGCACGCGACGAAGAAGAGCTTGAGTAAGAATTCGGAGGCGAGGCCGCTTCCCAAGAGAGGACAGGTCAAAGTCGGGATCTTCAGGATGGTTGTGAAGACAGTGGCTGGTATAGCATCGATGGCGGGGATCGGAAGGAAGAGAAGCCACGTCGCGGACAAGCCGGCCTCGGCACCGCCACTCAAGATCAGCGCGTGCTCGCTGGCCGAAAAAGCGTAGCCCCCGGGTGTCTCTGTAAATGTACGATTCGACTCTGCAACTCTACTACCGATGACCGTCTTTCTTTCTCAAGCATGTGCTCTTGCTTCTTCTGTTGTAATGCTTCGTGGGTTCAGAGAAGAATTTCTAGTTACCTTACGTCAGTGAAATGTAAAGCACAGAGATAGGGGACAGGATGCAGGTCGTCTTCGTCCCCATTCTTGGGCGTGTCTTTTGTCTATTTTTATATATGTCTGTGTTGTATATTTACTTTTACGAAGGAAAGCACTCTGCATCTCTCGTTTCTTCTTTCGCCTATTTTCTACTGTAGCGTTCCTTAGATTCTCGCGTCTTGAATTAGTTGATTCAAATGCCCCTTGCCGTTGCCTCCCTCTGTTTCTTCGTACTCTGTTTTCGGGGGACCAAAAACCTACTTCTGGGTCGACAGGAATGAAGGTTTTAGAACGTTTGGTGCCGCCAGATGAAAAAGGTTTTAAAGAAAATGACACGGACGAGGTTTAACTTCATTCATAGGCTCAACAAATTGTGATCCGGAGGTTGAAAATTCGATGGAGGAGGAATCGTTTACTTGGTCGCAGCCCTCGGAAGGGGAGATTCAGGATTCCGAATGAACGGAATTGGAAACCCATTTTTTGTCCTTTTCCCATTTTGCTGTGGAAGAAAAGGTGCCGATTGTTTTCCCCAGAGAGAGAGAGAGAGACGGGAGGAATCGCATCGTTGGATCTCTCGTACGATGTAAATCTTATTGTCTTCGCTTTCCTTTTAGGAGTAACTTTCCATGCCGCGAGCAACAAATTCCATCAAAACTAGAGTTTGATAGGCTAAGAATCGACATCCCGATTCGGATATGATTTGTGTAGTTATGCTAAAAAAAATCGAAAGAACAGCGTTCCCTTTTTTTCATTGAATTTCGAAAATATATCAGATATTTTACCCTCAATAAATTCATTCACGCCCAACTTTTAATATCACTGTTCTGAAAATAAAAAAGTTTCGATTTATTTTCATTTGTTAATGTCATTCGACAATGCCGGTATTAAATTAGAGGAGCACGTGCGTCTGTCTACTTCCAGCCATCGCCCGCCCAAAGTTGGGAATAAAATAAGGAGGGAAAAGCAAAAGGCACACGAGAATAAGACAAGCTCTCTAAATAATTTGCACCATAGGCCCACATAACCACCAGGATCAAATTGAAGACTAAAAGATAAAAAGCATTCTGCAAATCCTATTCCTTTCCCCAGTAGCCAAGCTTTCACCACGAAGAAACATTTTTTTTTTTTTTTTTTTTTTTGTCTCAGAACTGGAGAAATAGGTGCTCGATTGTTTCTACTCGGTTCTTACACAGCAAACATAGAGGATCAGGTACGATGCTGATTCCATAGCTCCTTTGCCTCTTTCTTTGGCAATTTTCATGCAGTTTTGAGTAGCCAATACATTTTGTACGGTTGACACTCAATTAATGCACAATGAAACTCGTTGATGAGTGAATGGAATGCTCTCTCCATTAATTGAAATCAAAGATTGAAATGTTTACAAATAACTAAAAAACAGCAAAGTTTTTTTTTTTCTTTTTTTGGTGACCCAAGGAACCCCCGCACGGCCGACAATGGGAGAGTAAAAACCCCAGGTGACGCTAGCGGAGGACCCATCACCCCAACGCCACACTTAAGAATCCCTAGTGACCGTGAGAGGATTTGAACTCCTCCCCTTGCGTTAGGGGGAGAGAGCCCAAACTATCGCGACCACCGCAGGCGGTGGTCAGCAAAGTTTGTTTGATTTTAATAAAACAACAAAAAAATTTAAGAATGCCTGATTTTTTTTTGCTCACCTCGTCTTTAGTTTTTTTTTCCCAAAGAGTTTGGACCAAAGAAAGTGGTGAAACGTCTTATGACCGATGTTTGGACTTGTCAAACGGGTGAGTTGGATTAAGTTGAGATGATTTAAAAGAGGTCCAACCTAAATTGATACATTTAACTTATATGAAACCATTTGTACGTAATATAGAATTAACGATTCACACCTGATAATATTCGATCGGGACCAACCTAACTCAAGCTCCAATGTAAGAGAATTATAGGTACCAAAAAGTTTTAAAAAGGGGTGGTTCCATGCTTGAGATTGATTTTGGTATTTTTATAACAAGTTGATGTAACTACCATCACTTAATAATTTTTTTAAGTATAGTGCATTATCGCCAATTACTTAAATTCATCTGAATATTAGTAACTCAATTAAAAGTTGGTTAATCATAACTAACCAAAAACTAAACAACTTGACTAGAGGACAGCTGAGAAATCACTCAAATCAAAGTTGGTAATTCTTTTTGGTTTCGGTAAATTTTAATATAACAGTCAGTAAATTTTTTTTTTTTTTTTTTTTTTTTTTTTTTTTTTTTTTTAATGGATTTCAACAGCGACAAATGGACCGTTCTCTTTTAAGAGTTTGGTGGAAGGTGGAAGCGTGCGCAGCCTTTCGCGGATACTTCCACGTCCGGACGTTGACCCGAATCTTCGTGCGCGGATTTATATGAACTGCCTACAACCGTGCAAGAGTACAAAGCTGATTCCGATGATTCGAAAAGCATCAGGACCTCACACGAAGTGATGCCCGACAATCTGCGCTCGAAGCTTCCCCGAAAACTTGGTCTCCACCTTGCCCGATGCCAATGGAGGAGATCGTTTCTCCGAGCCGTAGACCTGGATTTCAACTAATCAGCAAGTCCATTCCATCATTTTCGTAGTGTTTTCCTATTGAAGACGACGCCACGCAGTTCAGCCCGTGCTTCAATTTCTCAATCTGTTCTCTCGTGTTTATTATGGAATTCGATACTTGCTCCAATTGGGGTTGGAAAAAAAAATCTCTAAGAGAGTTGATGAATTTTAAAAAGCTGAAGAACCCAATTGGGCATTTTAAAAGTGTTATTGCATTCTAGTCCTAAAAATCGTGTCCATAATGCGAGTAAATAATAATCATCTTCTCAATTGATGTAATCTTTTGACCAAAAAAAAAAAAGTTGATGTAATCTAGTCTTAAATGGGGGAAAGTACCAAAAAGTCCTAAATAAATTGCATTATTTCAATTCAATCAATTTGACTAATCTAGTCCTAAACCCTTTTTGGTATTTGTTTAAGGTCTAGGATGAATTGGCAAAGCAATAGATTTAGAACTTTTTTGTAATTTTACCTCTTAAATCTTACTCGAAAAGTATGATCAAATTGTTTAGGCCGTTGATCAAATACTACTAGTACATACTTTCAAATGAGATCGTGTAATCTGTATTATGGGCTAACTTCAAACGAGGTTGGATCTATCAAAAGAACATTTTGATCTTTTTAAGGTGCGGGGCCTCATTGGTCTTTCCCATTTTTCAAGTATAATGTTTGAGGAATTGTCTCACATTATATAAGTTCAATTATTAAATCTTAACTAGTTCCATTATTCTTATTTTTGTGAAAAATTTTATCAATTCAGTCATAAACTTATTATTTGAATAATTTGCCAGAAAGACTATATTGGCAAATCATCAAAACATTAAGAATTAAATTAGTATAATTAAAATGTTTATAACTGAATTGGCAACTGTACAATAGATTTAGGATTTTTCGGACAATTTTCCTAATTTTCAACAATAAAATCCAAAATAGAATATTGCGAATATGAATTGCGCGTCTTATTGGATTGTCACGAGCGATGGTAGGCGCCAAACGTTGGTGTCGGGTAAATAACAAGAGGCAAAATTGGGTAAGAGCCTAAAGGAGTGCCGTTCGAAATGGCGAATGTGAAGGGGTCGCTACATGCATACGAAGGAATCATCAGTACGGCCGTTAATTAAGAAGGGCATGTGGCCGCCTTAGAAAACTTTCTGGTCTTGTGTTATTGGTGGGTTGAAGACGAGTTTGTAATGGACCCAGGTATAGCCCACTTTCTTGTTGGGCCCTAATTCAACCTGTTCCATCAAATAACAGTTAAAGTTTGGGCCCCTTAACCTATTTTGCCAATTCTAACATTTGACTTTTTTTAGTCAAAACTTCTAACGTTTAACTTACTTTTCGATACTTGCTCAAAAAAAAAACAAAATATACTTTTCGATAATCGCGTCATTTTTTCAATTCATCGACTTTTCTGAATTTTTTTATCGCTTTCGTCTGCCTTGTAACTATCTTTTCAAATTGAGTTAATATTTGGAAAATCTCTAAATTGGCATATATGTAACAAATTTACGTCAAATTATTTTTATCATCATAAAAAACTTCAAACTGGTACATTTATGATGGATTTATCAAAAGCTAATTTTTTTAATTATTAAAAGCTTAAAACTAATGCATTTATGACAAATTTGTCATCTATTAGTTTCCATTAAATTAGATTAATATTATGAAAAACCACAAAACTGATACACTTGTAATAAACGGATGGTAAAACTCCAAATCGGTACAATCATTAATTATTACATATCATCCTATCAATCGGGCTAATAATAAAATTTAACAAAAATTAACGAACGGTAAATTTATCACAAATATATTAATTTAAGATTTTTCATAATATTGATTCATCATAAAATAATGGAAGATGGAATTGTTCATTACCTGAAATGGAGGAGAATTCCAATCCTCAGCTTGAAAAAAGGATTTTCCCCACTTGGGATTGAGCTAAGGCGGAGACAAAGCTTAGAGGAAGCTTCGCGGCGGAATGTCGTGCGTTCCTTCATGTTGGATCTCGATGCTTTTTGAATAACCGGAATTAACGCTGTACTCTTGCACCGATGTGGGCAGTTCATATAAATCCGTGCAGAAGATTCTGGTCAATGTCCTGATGCCGAAGCATCCGTACATGGCAGCACGTGCTCCAACCTCCCACCAAGCTTTTAAAGAGAAAGGTCTATTTGTCTCTATTGATATACATAAAAAAAATTCTTCTATTTTACAGATTTTTATTTTTGCATTTTTGGAAAATACTTAAAGTTTACCACAATCATAGAGAACCATCGACGTTTACATGAATGATATACCAATTTTTCTCCGATCAAGTCAACTAGTTTTGAGTTAGTAACACCCATTCAAGTTACTAAAAATTATTTAATTTTCTCATTCCGGATGAATTTAAGTAATTGATGGTGGTATATGATGTTTAAAATTATCAAATGATGGCATTTGTGTCGACTTGTTATAAAAGTAACAAAATCAATCTCAAGCACGAAATGACCTTTGTTTTTGGTACCTTTATATCTCTTGAATTGGAGCTCAAGTTTGGTTGGGTCTCGATCAAATTTTGGTTAGGTATGGATTGCGAAGATTGTATTATGTAAAAACTGGTCAATATAGGTTGAATAGATCAATTTAGATTGAATCATTATTTACTCATTTAAACCTAATCCAATCCACCCTTTTGACAAGTCTAGACATTAGTCACAAAAGGGAAAATTACCTAAAAAGTCCTAAACCTATTACAATTATTCCAATTCAATCCTAAACTTTTTTTTTTTTTTGGCCAATTTAGTCCTAAACCTTTTGTTTTTGTTCCAGTTCAGTCCATCCGGCAAAAATTGGCCGGCCAGCGCTGACGTGGACGCCGACCGGGACACCCGGCAAGAACGCCGACGTGGCAATTTTTAAAATATTTTAAAATATTTTTTCGATTTTTTAAAATATTTTTTAAATATTTTTTCAATTTTTATTTCTTTTTTTATTTTTTTCTCCATCTCCTTCCTCTCGCTCGGCGGGCGCCGCCGCCGAGGCTAGGGCCGGCGAGGGCGAGGCCTTGCTAGATCCGGCGAGGTCGGCCTCGCCGGCCACCGGCGAGGGCGAGGCCCCGCCGATCCGGCGAGCTCGGCCCTCGCCGGATCCGGCGGGCCTCACCCTAGCAGGGCGAGTTTGGGGGCGAGGAAGGGCTTGCGGAAGGCGGGCGGATGGCGTTGCTGGACCAGACGGTGGAGGCGGGGTTGGCGCTGCTAGGGTTCTCGTCATCGGCGGAGGAAGGCGGCGCAAGGTCTCCCTACAGTCCGCCCAACATCTCTCTCTCTCTCTCCTCTCTCTCTCTCTCTCTCTCTCTCTAGGGCCGCGAGCGCTGCTCTGCGAGATCGAACGCCACCCGCTCGCCCTCCGCAAGGCCTCCCTCGCCCCCCCAGACTCGCCCTGCTAGGGCGAGGCTCTGCCGGATCTGGCAGGGCCTCGCCCTCGCCGGATCTGGCGAGGCCTCGCCCTCGCCGGCCCTCGCTGACCCTCGCCTTCGGCCAGCGGCCATTGAGGGGACCTAGACTTAGAATCAGGGAAGACGAAGTCAATTTTCTGCAGGTATGCATCCCACAGCGGGCGAACACTCCCGTTCAAGCCCTTCGGGGACAGCCTTTTAGCGTAAAACCACTCGCCTTTTAGTTCGAGCCTAGAGACACTCGAGATGCCAGGGATGGAAACATTTCTAACATACTCGAGCTGCATTTCTTGGAGGATCCTACCAGGCGAGAGAAGAAAAGAGGAGTTTAGAAAGCCATGAGAAGTTTTTCACAAAAACACTCACTTCATTCAAGGGACTCTGCCCAACACAATACAGACTCCTTGCCTTATATAGGCAAATGGGAGACACAAACAGACAAAGACCAACTAATGGGTGCAGGAACAGAAAAAGGCTCGGAACGAAATTTCCGGGAGGGAATTATTCGCACACTATGAACGCACTGCATGCGTGAACGATGCTTCTACTGATACTTTCCCTAGCCTAGTGAACAGTAACTTTGCTACGGTGACTTTGTACGGACAACGGCATTTTCGGCGGTCTCGTCCGTCACGGGCATTGTAGCTGTTGTGGGAGTCATCTGAGCTGTAATTTGATGCAAAGAGGTGTTCTTCGTACTTTTGTTCAAGAGCTTCAAGATCTGCAGGTGAGAGAATTTGTCTTGACGAGGATGCTTCATGTGCCCAATGTGAGGCTTCTTCTTGTGCCCAATCGGTGTTGTCGTCAGGATCAGGGATGCTTGGCTGAGGCCGGTTGACTGGATCCTTGTAGAAGGATACATTCATGTTTTGAGATAAGGACGAGGATCCTGGAGCATAGGGGTCCTAGGACAGAGGACCTCCCCATCTAGCATAGGGGTCTTGAGTGGATTGGACAATGTCATGTGCATCTGTCATTTCATGCTCCTGGGATGACGCAGCTTGTCTGAAATCATCGAGTGCTTCCTTGGCTTCTGGTGCGAGTTCATAATGATCCCAAGAAATTGCTGAACTTCCTTTTTGGAAAGGTTTTCTTCAGGAAACTTCAATAATTCCTGTGCAATGTGTGGCCCTGGGTAGTACGTACCTTTATTGAGGTGCATACCAAGAAATTCAATTTCTGTCTGGGCAATATTCATTTTCTTTTGAGAAAGCATAATGCCATGCTTCCTGACAATTTCCGCAAATTGTTCAAGGAGTTGGCAATGCGATTGCTCATCAGGGCTGTAGAGCAGAATATCATCAATATAGACTGCAGCACTTGACAGGATTGGCTGGAAAATTCGGCACATGGCCTTTTGGAAGAGGGATGGGGCAACTTTCAATCCAAAAGGAAGGACTTTCCACTGGAAGTGCTGGTTTGAGATACAGAACCCTGTTTTGGGTCTGTCATCAGGATGAATGCCCAATTGCCAAAATCCGCTTTGAGGTCAAACTTGGAATAGATATGGGCTTTGGTTAGGCCAGCAAAGAGAGAATCTCTTGAAGGTAAAGGGAACTTATCATCTTGGAGAAAAAGGTTGAGAGGTTGATAGTTGATCACCAATCTCATTTTCCTCTCGGTTTGCTCAAAGACGCTTATTGACATAAAAGGCTTCACAAGCCCATTGAGAATTGGAAAGTTCAATAAGTCCTTGCTTTGGAGAAGTTCTCGAGCATTCCCTTTGTGCCAAAGTTAAATGTTCCGGGTTCATTCCCGAGTGACTCGCCTTGGTTGGATTTATATCTTCATTCTTTTTAAACGGAAGGCGAACAAAGAACTCTGGATTTTCCCATAAGGGATGAGAACATTTTTGAGCGAACTCAGCATGAGATTCGAGCATGATTGAAGCAACTTTTGCATGATTGGATCTAATAGACTCATGTGAATGGAAAAGAGTCTTTGAATATTGACGAACTCGAGAATTGGTCTTTATACTTAAGACCTTTTCCGGGGATGATTCGAAGTTGAGCGATTTGAGTCATAATATCCCACCCAATTATCGATCTTTATTGGGGAGACTGGATCCAAAGATTTTGGTTGTGATAGAACACTGGGGGAAAGAATTGGACAGTTATAGGAGTGGTTCGACATTTGTGGAGAAAGTATCTCCGGACGCCTTGAATGAAGTCTCGGACATGAGAAGTCCAATATTCTTCGGCAGAATTTTGGTGTCTAAGATGGAACAACTTGCTCCCGTGTCAATAAGAGCAATGACATTGATTGGTTTTGCAAACTTGGAAGTGAAGATTTTTACGGAAAATGGGGACACCGGGTTTGGCTTGAAAATATGTCGGGAGGTTGTTCGAGGATGCAAGAGATATATGAAAAATCTCTTCGATTCTCGTGTCGACTCGGTTTCACCGGAAGTTTGATAGGAAGGGATAATACAAAGAGTATGTTCTGATGGCTCTTCATCAGCGGAGAATAAGGATTCGATATCATCATTTTCAAGAGAAATTCCAATTTCATTCTCAATATGATGAATTAAACGATTATGACCTTTTTTCGCCTGGGGACAATTTTTGGCAAAATGTCCTTTCTGGTTACAGATGAAACATCTATTTGATTTCTTGTGGCCTGCGCGATCCTTCCTTTTTCGGAGATATCGCCATTTCTTCTTTCTCCGGTAGTGCTTAGAGCCATATTTGTGTTTTTTGATACTGAATTTCTTGAAGTGTTTTTTCTTCCGGCAATACTTTCCGCAATCGCCGTCGCAATCATTTTTGGAACACTTGATTTTCAGCTTTTGGCGGGAACAGGCTGCTTCAAGGCTTTTGTCTTCTATAATGTAAGAGCGGACCATTTGTCTTTTCAAACAAAGCTCTTCAAGACACGAGATGAATTTATTGCTGTATTTCTCCCAAAGGAATGTCTTGTACTCTTTTTTGCTTTCCAAAAAGGATCTTTCAACCATCTGGGTCAATTCTTTGGGAATAGAAGTCGGAAGACATGCTTCAAATTTGAATCGGCTCAAGCCGATAAAAGAGTTTAAGCATCTCCTGTAGTGTTTATCAAGATGCTTCTTCGGAGAGAACAGCATTTTCTTTCAAAGAATTCTCTTCTTTTCGCCCGACAAGGTCGGTGGGTTTCCCTATAAAGAAATGATATAAAATGGTGATGGCATGGCCAAAATCTGGTGACATCAGGAAATGAATCTGGTCCTGTTCGGATACTGATTTCCACCAGTTTTTTAGGCTTCCAGTAAACCTGGTGACGAAGTTATAGAGGACATCATTCATATCATGGTTGGTAAGGATTGAGTATTCAACCAAGTATGAAATTCTTCAAATCTTTCTGGCCATTTGTGATAAGGGATATCATCAATGGTGAAGAACTGTTTCGATGCCATGGACACATGTTGTCCGGTACTATGTTGGACAACTTCTGGATCAGAATAATTAGATTCCATTTCAATATCTGGAGCTGGTGGATCAGCCATATATATGGATGAAGTGATTGGTGCTTCAGGAGGGGAATAAATAGCAGGAATTGAAAAGGATGAGGAAGATGCAAGAGATACCGAATCTGATTCGGAATCAAAGATGTCAGGGAAAGTTTGTTCTGCTGGAAAGAGAGTCTGGTCTTTTTGGATAGCAGAATCAACAGGATTAGATTGTTCCTGAGTACCCAATTCCTTTAGAAAGGATTCTAGAGGGTTTGAAAGCATCATCTGATCTGGCCTTTCTCTGATGACCACAGAAGAGGTTGGCCTAGTTGGCCCAGAGAGATAGGTTGGCCTTTGGTTGGCCCTTTTCGGTCTTTCTTTTTCTTTTCCTTTCTCCTTTTGTTTTCGAGTGAGTTCTTTAAGACGATCTCTCATGCTTGCCATATCTGGTTCCTTCCTGTAAGGATCTTCTGGAATGGCAGCAAATATAGACGTCTGAGGCGAGGGAGGCACATAACCGGTTCTCACAGTAGGTGCTAGCGGATCGAAAGGTCGAAACCTTCCTTCTTCAAGGATTTGAATCTGCCTTTTGAGCTTCTCTATTTCAGGCTGCGGGCTTTCAAAAGAATGATACCATAGGCGTTGTCCTGATTCCAAGGCCTCAAGTCTTTTGTGGAATTCGAAAAGCAATTTTTGGTAGACTCATCGTGTCTTTGAAGATCTTGTTGGACATTCCCGATCTTGTAATCAATGACTTTGAAAGCATTGTTTTGTGCCATCAAAGTTTTTGATTGCCAATTTAGGACGGCTTCAGCAGGAGTAGTCTTTTTTGGTCTTCCATGCTCATCTACCTCGTTAGGGGTAGATATTTTGGGAGTATGGCGAAACCTTTTTTGTGGATCAGTATACTCTTCCTGGAGCGGGAATGTGAGTCTCGGACTTTCACGGACAAGAGGAGGGAAGTCCGTATCTTGGAACATGGCAATGGAAGAGACAGTTTGCTTTTCTGGTGGAACTTCAAATGGGTAAGAGTTTTTCTTAGCCCATTTCAGAATTGGCTTATAGAACGGGGAGAGAGCGGGTTTCTTTTGGGGTGGAGAAGGTGGAGGTGATGGTGGTGGAGAGTTTGTTGGTGCAACAGTATATTTTGGTGGTGGAGGAGGTGCGTAGGAAACTACGTACTGGTATTTGTCACACTCACCAAGAGTATCAACAGATGGATCTCCATTTAAGTACTGTTGAAACAGGGGATCCCTCTTTTTCTTTCGCCGAGGTGGAGGTTTTTCGAATGGATCAACCTCATCAGGAGATTTCGTGCAAGAGGAGCACTAGCAAAAAGGATCCCAAAAACAATGACCATATGGGTCTTTATAATAATGGACTGACTATCCATCACTTTGAAAATGTCGGACATGCTTTTTTGGGTCTGGCTCGGAAATAGCTTCAGGAACACATGGTTCGATCATAAAAAGAGTTTGGAAGATAGATGGACTACCGTCTTCTTTTTCTTTGCCGAACTTGATGGAAACAGTTCCATCTTTCTTTCGGATAAATTCAGAATCCGAGGACTGGGATGGGCTTACTGTTCGGTGCAGGCTTTTCATAGTTTGTGATCCATGTATCTCGGGAGAAGAGTGGCTAACTTCTCCTTCGGGATCTGTCTGGGAACATGAATACAAGAAGCTTGATCATTTTGCATGGAGATGAACAAAGCATCTTCATTTCCATTGTTGAAGTTTAGATCAAGAGCATGGTTCGCACTCGATAAACCATCTCGGTAGTGGAGCGTTGCAGCAACGAGTCGCAGCCCGAGGGGCTCCCGTGAGTTGAACCTGTACTTTCATAAAAGAAAGTAACTTGTGGATCTGAAAGAGCAATATTAAAGTTTGGATATAAAGTGACAAACACTATGCCAGCATTCAAACTGGTTTGAACTGTGCCAATACAAGCATGTTGGTACTCTAGAAAACGAGTATCCAATAATGTTATCCTAGCAACAACGGGTAAACCTTTGCGACCATGAAAGGTAAGAGCAAGACGAACAGCACCATAATGAATGTGAGTATAACCCTGCTGGGTCCACTGTCTGGGAAACTCTGGAGGAATCAAGAGTAACAAAGTACTCCTTTTCGCAGAGCGGAATAGGGTGCTGGTCAAACTTGGAAGACGGACGTACTCTTTTACTTGCTTTGGGGTTTGATGGATGAGTTGACGAATGGAGCGGATGGGTGAAAAGGATGAACTGGGTTTAGCAAAAGCGGAATATGGTCATTGTTTTTGGGATCCTTTTTGCCAGTGCTCCTCTTGCACGAAATCTCCTGATAAGGTTGATCCATTCGAAAAACCTCCACCCCGGCGAAAGAAAAAGAGGGATCCCCTGTTTCAACAGTACTTAAATGGAGATCCATCTGTTGATACTCTTGGTGAGTGTGACAAATACCAGTACGTAGTTTCCTACGCACCTCCTCCACCACCAAAATATACTGTTGCACCAACAAACTCTCCACCACCATCACCTCCACCTTCTCCACCCCAAAAGAAACCCGCTCTCTCCCGTTCTATAAGCCAATTCTGAAATGGGCTAAGAAAACTCTTACCCATTTGAAGTTCCACCGTAAAAGCAAACCGTCTCTTCCATTGCCATGTTCCAAGATACGGACTTCCCTCCTCTTGTCCGTGAACAGTCCGCACTCACATTCCCCGCTCCCGTAAGAGTATACCGATCCACAAAAAGGTTTCGCCATACTCCCAAAATATCTACCCCTAACGAGGTAGATGAGCATGGAAGACCAAAAAAGACTACTCCTGCTGAAGCCGTCCTAAATTGGCAATCAAAAACTTTGATGGCACAAAACAATGCTTTCAAAGTCATTGATTACAAGATCGGGAATGTCCAACAAGATCTTCAAAGACACGATGAGTCTACCAAAAAATTGCTTTTCGAATTCCACAAAAGACTTGAGGCCTTGGAATCAGGACAACGCCTATGGTATCATTCTTTTGAAAGCCCGCAGCCTGAAATAGAGAAGCTCAAAAGGCAGATTCAAATCCTTGAAGAAGGAAGGTTTCGACCTTTCGATCCGCTAGCACCTACTGTGAGAACCGGTTATGTGCCTCCCTCGCCTCAGACGTCTATATTTGCTGCCATTCCAGAAGATCCTTACAGGAAGGAACCAGATATGGCAAGCATGAGAGATCGTCTTAAAGAACTCACTCGAAAACAAAAGGAGAAAGGAAAAGAAAAAGAAAGACCAGAAGGGCCAACCAGGCCAACCTATCTCTCTGGGCCAACTAGGCCAACCTCTTCGTGGTCATCGAGAAAGGCCGATCGATGATGCTTTCAAACCCTCTAGAATCCTTTCTAAAGGAATTGGGTACTCGGGAACAATCTAATCCCGTTGATTCTCGCTATCCAAAAAGACCGGACTCTCTTTCCAAAGAACAAACTTTCCCCGACATCTTTGATTCCGAATCGATTCGGTATCTCTTGCATCTTCCTCATCCTTTTCAATTCCTCGCTATTCATTCCCCTCCTGAAGCACCAATCACTTCATCCATATATATGGCTGATCCACCAGCTCCAGATATTGAAATGGAATCTAATTATTCGATCCGTAAGTTGTCCAACATAGTACCGGACAACATGTGTCCATGGCATCGAAACAGCTTCTTCACCATTGATGATATCCCTTATCACAAATGGCCGAAAGATTTGAAGAATTTCATACTTGGTTGAATACTCAATCCCTTACCAACCATGATATGAATGATGTCCTCTACAACTTCGTCACCGGGTTTACTTTGGAAGCCTAAAAACTGGTGGAAATCGCATCCGAACAGGACTAGATTCATTTCCTGATGTCACCAGATTTTGGCCATGCCATCACCATTTTATATCATTTCCTTATAGGGAAACCCACTGACCTTGTCGAACTGAAAAGAAGAGAATTCTTTGAAAGAAAATGCTGTTCTCTCCAAAGAAGCATCTTGATAAACACTACAGGAGATGCTTAAACTCTTTTATCGCCTTGAGCCGATTCAAATTTGAAGCATGTCTTCCGACTTCTATTCCCAAAGAATTGACCCGGATGGTTGAAAGATCCTTTTTTGGAAAGCAAAAAGAGTACAAGACATTCCTTTGGGAGAAATACAGCAAGAAATTCATCTCGTGTCTTGAAGAGCTTTGTTTGAAAAGACAAATGGTCCGCTCTTACATTATAGAAGACAAAAGCCTTGAAGCAGCCTGTTCCCGCCAAAAGCTGAAAATCAAGTGTTCCAAAAATGATTGCGACGGCAATTGCCGAAAGTATTGCCGGAAGAAAAAACACTTCAAGAAATTCAGTATCAAAAAACACAAATATGGCTCTAAGCACTACCGGAAAAGAAGAAATGGCGATATCTCCGAAAAGAAAGGATCGCGCAGCCACAAGAAATCAAACAGATGTTTCATCTCAGTAACCGAAAAGGACATTTTGCCAAAAATTGTCCCAGTGCGAAAAAAAAAAAGGTCGAATCGTTTAATTCATCATATTGAGAATGAAACTGGAATTTCTCTTGAAAATGATGATATCGAATCCTTATTCTCCGCCGATGAAGAGCCATCGAACATACTCTTTGTATTATCCCTTCCTATCAAACTTCCAAAGTGAAACCGAGTCCGACACGTAATCCGAAGAGATTTTTCATATATCTCTTGCATCCTCGTAACAACCTCCCGACATATTTTCAAGCCAAACCCAAAGTGTCCCCATTTTCCCGTAAAAATCTTCACTTCCAAGTTTGCAAAACCAATCAATGTCATTGCTCTTATTGACACGGAGCAAGTTGTTCCATCTTAGACACCAAAATTCTGCCTCGAAGAATATTGGACTTCTCATGTCCAATACTTCAATTCTCAAGGTCCTGGAGATACTTTCTCCACAAATGTCATAACCACTCCTATAACTGTCCAATTCTTTCCCCAGTGTTCTATCACAACCAAAATCTTTGGATCCAGTCTCCCCAATAAAGATCTGATAATTGGGTGGGATATTATGACTCAAATCGCTCAACTTCGAATCATCCCTGGAAAAGGTCTTAAGTATAAAGACCAATTCTCTGAGTTCGTCAATATTCAAAGACTCTTTCCATTCACATGAGTCTATTAGATCCAATCATGCAAAAGTTGCTTCAATCATGCTCAGAATCTCATGCTGAGTTCGCTCAAAAATGTTCTCATCCCTTATGGGAAAATCCAGAATTCTTTGTTCGCCTTCCGTTTAAAAAGAATGAAGATATAAATCCAACCAAGGCGAGTCACTCGGGAATGAACCCGGAACATTTAACTTTGGCACAAAGGGAATGCTCAGAACTTCTCCAGCAAGGACTTATTGAACTTTCCAATTCTCAATGGGCTTGTGAAGCCTTTTATGTCAATAAGCGTGCTGAGCAAACCAGAGGAAAAATGAGATTGGTGATCAACTATCAACCTCTCAACCTTTTTCTCCAAGATGATAAGTTCCCTTTACCTTCAAGAGATTCTCTCTTTGCTGGCCTAACCAAAGCCCATATCTATTCCAAGTTTGACCTCAAAGCCGGATTTTGGCAATTGGGCATTCATCCCGATGACGGACCCAAAACAGGGGTTCTCGTATCCCAAACCAGCACTTCCAAAGTGGAAAGTCCTTCCTTTTGGATTGAAAGTTGCCCCATCCCTTTTCCAAAAGGCCATGTGCTGAATTTTCCAGCCAATCCCGTCAAGTCTTTGCAGCCTATATTGATGATATTCTCGCTCTGACCCGATGAGCAATCGCATTGCCAACTCCTTGAACAATTTGCGGAAATTGTCGGACGCATGGCATTATGCTTTCTCAAAGGAAAATGAATATTGCCCAGACATGAAATTGAATTTCTTGGTATGCACCTCAATAAAGGTACGTACTACCTGTGGGCCACACATTGCACAGAATTATTGAAGTTTCCTGAAGAAAACCTTTCCAAAAAGGAAGTTCAGCAATTTCTTGGGATCATTATGAACTTGCACCAGAAGCCAAGGAAGCACTCGATGATTTCAGACAAGCTGCGTCATCCCAGGAGCATGAAATGACAGATGCACATGACATTGTCCAATCCACTCAAGACCCCTATGCTAGATGGGGAGGTCCTCTCGTCCCAGACCCCTATGCTCCAGATCCTCGTCCTTATCTCAAAACATGAATGTATCCTTCTACAAGGATCCGGTCAACGGCCTCGCCAAGCATCCCCGATCCCGACGACAACACCGATTGGGCACAAGAAGAAGCCTCACATTGGGCACATGAAGCATCCTCGTCAAGACAAATTCTCTCACCCGCAGATCTTGAAGCTCTTGAACAAAAGTACGAAGAACACCTCTTTGCATCAAATTACAGCTCAGATGACTCCCACAACAGCTACAATGCCCATGACGGACGAGACCGCTGAAAATGCCGTTGTCCGTACAAAGTCACTGTAGCAAAGTTACTGTTCACTAGGCTAGGGAAAGTACTGTAGCGCATCGGTTCTTGTTCACGATGCAGTGCTTCATAGTGTGCGAATAATTCCCTCCCGGAAATTTCGTTCCGAGCCTTTGTTCTCGTTCCCTGCACCCGTTAGTTGGTCTTTGTCCTGCTTGTGTCTCCCATTTGCCTATATAAGGCAAGGAGTCTCAGTATTGTGTTGGGCGTAGTCCCTTGAATGAAGTGAGTGTTTTTGTGAAAAACTTCTCATGGCTTTCTAAACTCCTCTTTTCTTCTCTCGCCTGGTAGGATCCTCCAAGAAATGCAGCTCGAGTATGTTAGAAACGTTTTCATCCTGGCATCTCTGAGTGTCTCTAGGCTCTGAACTAAAAGACGAGTGGTTTTCTCGCTAAAAGGCTGTCCCCGAAGGGCTTGAACGGGAGTGTTCGCCCGCCGTGGGATGCATACCGCAGAAAATTGACTTCGTCTTCCCCGGTTCTAAGTCTAGGTCCCCTCAATGGCTACCCTCGTCGGCCGAGAGGAAGGAGATGGAGAAAAAAATAAAAAAAAGAAATAAAAAAATTCAAAAATATTTAAAAAATCGAAAAAATATTTTAAAATATTTTAAAAATTGCCACGTCGGCGTTCGTCGGCCAGCTGTCCTCGGCCAGCATCCACGTCAGCGCCGGCCGGCCTGTTTTGGCCGGATGGACTGAACTGGAACAAAAACAAAAGGTTTAGGACTAAATTGGCCAAAAAAAAAAAGTTTAGGATTAAATTGGAATAATTACAATAGGTTTAGGACTTTTTAGGTGATTTTCCCGTCACAAAAGGTTGCACCACTTTGTTCCACCACTTTCTTTGGTCCAAAATCTCTATAAAAAAATAATAATAAAGACAAGACAGGTAAAAAATAAATAAACGTTCATTAATGATTGCCACAAATCTATGTGTTTTTTGGGCATTTTTTTTTTTTTTTTGTGTGTATTTTTTCAAATTTGGATTGCAAGAATGTTAATAGTAGACCTGTCAAAATGGGTGATGCAACTCATATTTGATGGGCTGAGTCATTATATACATTATTTATATTTAGTAAACAAATCGTATATGGATTTAATCATAAAATAAGTGTTAAATGGGTTTTACAACAAAGATGACGAAAAGTTCCTCTCTATATGAACCTTGCAATGGCCAACTGAGTATCTCCTGCAATTGCGAAGACCATGCCCCGTCATGAAACTTCAAGTAGTCATATTTAAAAAAAGAAAAAAATTAGATAACTTGGAGTGTATTTGATAACCATTCTATTCACGAGAATAATTTTTGTTCAAAAATAGTTTTTTTTTATTATGTTCCTTAAAGGAGTTTCTGAGCATTCAAAAACATTTAATAATTACACAAATTCTATTTTCGAAATAGAAATGCGTTTCGTACGACACTTAAATTTTTTTATAACATAAAATTTATTTTAATTTTTTTAATAATATTATTATTATATATATTTTTCCCTCTAACTAGGGGCTTGCTAGCCAATCGTCGGCCTTAGGGGAGCCTCATCAACCCCCAACGAGGTCGAGCCATCGCCTAACCTAGGCAAGGCTGAACCTCGCCTAGCCATGGCAAGGCTCCAGTGAGGTTGCTTGAGCGATCGGCTTGAGAAAGAAGAAGAGAAAGAGAAAAAGAATGGGAAAAAAAATGATTTGGGCTTTAAAAAAACAAGAAAATGATTTTGGCTTAATTTTTGAGTTGTTCTCAATCATAAACTTTACTAAATGGATTTATATTTTTTTTTTTTGTTGGTGAAATAAAAAGATATAAATAGTTTCCGTTTGGCCAATTACCAACATGCACTTAATTGCAATGCCAAAAAAAGAGAACTGCCGTATCAGAAAGACCACTTTGATGTGCTGGTCGAATTTCATGAGTCCATTCCGTTATTGCCCTTTCACGATTGTACTAGCTACATATCTTATCCCTTTCAAATAGGAGTCACCAACCATTGGGATTCGCCCCAGTGGCCACCCTTGAGGTGAGAAGTTTGAATCCCCACCTTCTCAGGGAGATGAGGTGGGGACGAGTAAGTTTCAAAAGTGGGTTTCGACTCCCACGCCCTGTCTGGGGGGATGAGGTGGGGACGAGTAAGTTTCAAAAGTGAATTTCGACTCCCACGCCCTGCAAAATGTAGGGCAAAAGTCTAAGAGTGAGTGCTAGAGTAGAAATGACCAAAAAAAAAAAAAATGAGTCACCAAGAGGTGTCAAGTTTTGTGGGGAACCCTCAAGCCATGCATTTTTTTTCATAAAAAAATAATGAGACCCGATAGATTAACTCCTTTTTGGTTTTTTAAGAAAAAGTGCACTAAAAGTCCCATTTTTTCGTGTGTATACTTAACTTCTGAATTTTCAATTCCGGAAGCATGTGGCGTGGCATTGACAAGTGTGCCCACTTAGAACTCTTCTTACGATGCGACTAATAGAAGAATAGACAACGTGCGAGATTCAACTATGCGATTCCTCTCTCTCTCTCTCTCTCTCTCTCTCTCTCTCTCCGGCAAACGAGATGCACTTCCGCTCTCTCTCTTTTATTGGCAGAAGGGAAAAAGCCCTTAAGGAGAAAAACAATCATCAGTAGCACGATTGCAGAGTTGAGTCGTGCATTTGCAGAAAAAGCCTTGAGGACTACTCTTGCTTGGCCAGCAAGCGTACGCTGATCTTGAGTGGTGTCGCCAAGGCCGGCGAGTCTGTGATGCGGCCTCTCTTCCTTCCGAGACCCACCGTCGTTGACGCCATATCCCTCACTTTCTTCACGACCATCCAGAAGATCCCGACTTTGATCCGTCCTCTCTTCGGGGGCAGCCTCACTTTCGAATTCTTTATCGAGATCTTCTTCGTCGTGCATGGGTTGGACATTTTCTTGGATCCTCTCTCTGCCAAGAAAAAAGGGTTATTAGAGATAAGCAAGCAGAGAGAGGTAAAGACAGCAGAGGAAGCGGAGGAGTGTTTCGCAGTGTTCTGGTGGAGACAATGTGTTGGTTTGGTCGTGTTTATATAGAGGGGGCGGCGGGTTTGAGAGAAAGGACTAGGAAGAGGACGGTTTGGGCGGTTTTTCCGGTTTTGCAGAGGCACTAGGAAAGAGCCAGGAAGCTGTGGGGTGACTTCTCTTTATCTATTTATTTATGAGAAATGCGAAGAAGACGGTGCCATCACCTTATGGAAGGGGACGGTCTACTCTTGACCACAAAATCATTTCCTAGAAGAAGAATGAATTTTCATCCGGTTTCTATGAAATTGGCCTTCTTTAAAACATTAGTTTTTTTTTTCTTTTTTTGGTCGTATTTAAAATATCAGTTTATTTACCCATAATTTTGCATAGTTATGCAAAAAAAAAAAAAAAAAAAACTAAATCATAGACAATCCTTCTGCGAATTAAGAAAGTTTTTTCTACTTAATATTTGTTAGATCAGAATTTACCAAGATACATGTCATTCTATAATGTTGCTAAAACATTATATTATATATAAGCCAACATAATCACAAACATGACAAATTATAATGTTGATATAACACACCTTATGTTTAAATGTCCTCACCGAGCCTATCCCGGCACAATATTATTTGCTCTAGTCCTGATAACCTCATTTTCATAATTTTATAACTTGTGTTACTATCTCATGTTTTGGCGAGACTAGATAATCTACAAAAGCAGCAATTCAAACTCAAGCAACATGGAATCAGAGGTGTGATTGAAATAAAAAGGGAATCTGACTCCCTGCATTATACAATTTTACTTGAGCAAATTTTATCTTTTACTTAGTTTCTATGCATTTTCTCATAATTCACCCTCTAAATTTAAATGTACAAAAAATTTTGTCTCGCTTTTTAAGCTATGATTCTTCATTTGCCAATATGAAAAGTGTACTATCCTTATATATGTAAAGTCTATCATAAAGCTGGCAATACATTTATGTAACTTTTTACTTCTTAAAATCAACAAACATTTGCATTTCCCTTTTGAGAATTGTGCATAATATTTTACTAATTAATTTTAGTGCAAAGCACGAGACCTAAATAGATATCAATAACGGATTTAGCTTTTGTGGTTTTATAGCGCAAGGGCCATTTCTGACAATTAGCTTTGGAAGTTTTATTTTCCAGTTGCCAAAATGAGTCTCAGCTGGCGTAATATGAGAATTGACCGTCACAAATTCAATGTAACGGTGCCGTTAGGCTACCTGCACTCTTTATTTATTGGGTTTTGCTAGTATAATAGTTTTTGGACTATTGTGAGAATTATAGCTTATTGTGAGCAACAAATTCTCAGATGAGTAGGCCCCACAACAACCTATTATTATTTCTTTTTTTTCCAGAATAAATTATTATTTTCACAGTAGGTTAAACACCGTCACCCAACCATTTCTCTTATTTATTTATGGATAAAAATTACCAAAAATCTTAAATTATGTCCATTGTGAAACATTTACTCCTAACTTTTTTCTATGATACCAAAAATTTCAAATTTACATATGCATGACATATTTACTCTCTATTAAGATTCCGTTAATAAGCACCGTGAAAAATCTATCTACATGGACGCCGGAAAGTAAATAATGTTGACATGCGCCATGTGGGAACGTAATAAAGATGACATTGTTTTCACTAAAAATCATCTGACAGAACCTTAACGGAGGTAAATGTGTCGAATAGGTACATGTTTGAGATTTTTTATATCGAAGAAAAATTTATGGTGAATATGTCACAATTGATACAAAAAAGTGCAGACAAACATGTCACGATAGCTGTAATTTGGAGTTTTTGATGACTTTTTTCCTTTATTTATTTCCGAATGTAATCAAGGGAGCAAAGAAAGGAACATGAATTTTGATGTTGATCATTGTACAAGCCTTTTGAGCTATCTCTCCTTTTGGTGTCGAGGTAAACTAATTAAAAACCCATTTTCGAAGTTACAGTGGGTACCTCGTATGAAATAGATTAGACGTCTTTTCAGCTAAAGAACGCTTCGATTGGAATTCCATCCAGCTCGAAAATGTAAGAATAAATAGAGAGTTTGGGACACTTGGAGTGCCATAACTTGGCACGGGGGGACACTTAAGTGCCATAACTTTTTTTCGGTACACTTAAGTGCCACTTTTTTTTCAAATGGGACACTTAAGTGCCACCTCCGGCGACCTTGCCGGAAATCCTACGTGGCACGTGTTTATTATTTTTTAATGCTTGCATGGCTCGCCGGAGAGCTGAGTCGGCGCCGACTCGGCGAAACGACGCCGTTTACATAATAAAAATTAATTAAATTAAATTAAAACTTAATTTTAAATAAAAATACTCTAAAAAAAAAAAAAAAAAAAAAAGGTGGGGACGAAGGGGCGGGCGGGCGAGGGCTGAGCCCTCGCCGCCGTCGCCTCCCCGCCGTCGCCAAGAAGGGCGGGCGACGGAGGGGGAGGGTCGGCCGGGGTCGCCGCCCCCGCCGATCGGGCGGCGAGGGCCGGCGAGGGCCGCGAGCCCTCGCCGCGATCCGGCGAGGGCTCGCGGCCCTCGCCGCCGGTCGGCCGGGGCCGGCGACCCGGCCGACCCTCCCCTCCGTCGCCGACCCTTTCCGGCGACAGTGGGGAGGTAGCGAGGGCCCGCAGCCCTCGCCGCCGGTCGGCCGGGGCCGCGACCCCGGCCGACCCTCCCCCTCCGTCGCCGGCCCTTCCGGCGACGGCGGGGGCGGGCGGCGGCGGCGAGGGCTCGGCCCTCGCCCGCCCGCCCCTTCGTCCCCACCTTTTTTTTTTTTTTTTTTTTTTTTTTAAATTTTTAGAGTATTTTTATTTAATATTAAGTTTTAATTTAATTTAATTAATTTTTTATTATTTTTACACGTCAGGGACGAAACGGCGTCGTTTTTGCATTTTTTGCCACGTCAGCATGCAAAAACAACGCCGTTTTGGACCTCCATCGCCGGAAAATTGCGTTTGGCCGGAGTGGCACTTAAGTGTTCTATTTTACTCCGATATTGGCACTTAAGTGTTCCATTTGAAAAAAAAATGGCACTTAAGTGTACCGAAAAAAAGTTATGGCACTTAAGTGTCCCCCCGTACCAAGTTATGACACTCCGGGTGTTCTTTACTCATAAATAGATAAAACAAAAGAAGGGAGCGAATGCATGAGGCACGACAAATTTGGTAATGAAATATCAATTCTTTGGTCATTGATTCATCGAGACCAATACCAATCGATTCCAAAAGAACCAAAACGCGACACCTTGCGGGAAGCGTCTATCTTGCGAAAAGCTTGCGTGTTTCCCCACGTCCATGCTGATCTCAACGCAGAGCTTTTTGAGAATTAAATCGAAAAGGTTCCTTTCACCTACCAACCATGCTGCTGCGACGAGAGATTCTCAAAGGGACGCTTGGAGTCCCCCATGAGTTGATTCGAAGGTGCAGACGACTTCAAGTCGAAAGTTTAATCTTAACTGCGAACCCTCAGAAGGCCTTAAATTCACCGCAATCAAGAAGAACTATTCATCTTTATTTGAGTGATTTACTGACTTTTTTTTCTATTAATCCGATTAGTTTTGGGTTAGTATCTCTCATTTTCGAGTTCCTTATCATAATTATTTGATTTTTCTTGTTCTAGGTGAATTTAAATAAATGCTGCTGTTATTCGTGAACTTGTTATAAAAAGCCCAAAACCATTCTCAAGCACGGAACCACCTTCCTTTTTGGTATTTTTAACTCTCTTGAATTGGAGTTCGGGTTGAGTTGGGTCCCACTCAGAGTTTGGTTAGATATGGACTGCTAAGATTGTATTACGAAAAAATGGGTTCATATAAGTCAAATTGATCAATTTAGGTCGAATCACTTTTGACCCATTTAAATATAATCCAGCCCAGGTGTTTGGCCAGTCTAGGCATCAGTCAAGAAACATCCCACCTATTTTTTTGGTCCAAAATCTCTGAAAACTAAACTAAATACAAGAAGAGGAAAAAAAAGAAACATTCGTAAAAATTGTTGTTGTTTTAATTAAATCAATCCAACTTCGTTGTTTCTTTTTTGAACATTTCAACCTTTGATATTAGGTTATGGGGAAAGCATTCCATTCACTCATTAACGAGTTTCAAGGTGCATAAATTGAGTGCAAACTTACAAAAGAATTATGTTGGCTACTCAAAACAGTATAAAAATCTCTATGTTAGAAAATTTAACGGTAAAATTTGATATTAATTAATGGAGGAAAAGTTTGTCGCAAGTGTACCGATTTAGGTTTTTTGATGGTGAAAAAATTAATTTAGAGTAAATTTGTCATGAGTATATTAGTTTTGGATTTTTGCAAATAAAAAATAACAATTTTAGATAAATTTGTCACATATATATTAGTTTCAGGTTTTTCGTGATAAAAAAAATTAGTTTGAGTAAATTTGTTAGAAATATATCAGTATAGAATTTTCTATGGTATTGACACTTTTAAATTTATCAATTCTTTCAAAAAAGAATTCCCAACCTCGATTAAAGCAAGCATAGAACCCAATATCAAACACGAGCATAGAAAGGGAAATCGAAGTGTGAGTTGAACTGCGTGATGTCGCGTTGCATAGAAAATACATTACGAGAATGACAGAAAACGGAGGAAGTTTTGTCCAGAGGATCTTCTCCATTGGCATTGAGCTTAGGTGGAGACAAAGCTTGGAGGAAGCTTCGCGCCCGAATGTCGTGCGTCCCTTCACGTTGGATCCTGATGCTTTTTGAATCATTGGAATTAACGGTGTACTCTTACACCGATGTCGGCAGTTCGTATGAATCCGTGCACGAAGATTCAGGTCAGCGTCCGTACGTGGAAGTGTCCGTAAATGGCAGTGCCGCTTCCACCTCCTAGCAAACGCTTATTGGGAATGGTTCATTTGTCACAACTGATATCCCTAGAAAGAAAATTCTTATATTTTATTGATTTTTATTTTGCATTTTTTAAAGACACCTCAAGCTTGCCACAACCACGAAGAACTACCGACCTTTATCTGAGTAGTTTTCTTAGATTTAGCCTATTAGTTTTGGGTTAACAACTCTCGTTCGAGTTATTACTGACAATTATTTGATTTTTCTCATTCCAGATGAATTTAAGTAATTGGTGGTATACGATGTTTAAAATTATCAAATGATAGCAACTATGTCGACTTGTTATGAAAGTGCCAAAATACATCGGTCATAAAATGTCCTACCACTTTCTTTGGTCCAAAATCTCCATGAATAGTAACTAAAGACGAGAATGAACGAAAGAAAATGAATATTCGTTAACGATTGTCACAAATCTATATGTTTTTTTTTGCGCACATATTTTTTTCTGTGTTTTTTTTTAATTTCTTGTTAATAATAAACATGTTAAAACGGATCATACATCAATTTTTCAACTTATATATGATGGGCTGAAGTGTTATATACATTAGTTAAATGGGTTTACAACAAAGGAGAAGGAAAGTTCCGGTGTGTGTGAACCCGGCGATGGTCAGCCGAGTGTCTCACGCGAGTGAGGAGACCATGCGCTGCCGCGAAACTTCAAGCAATCATACTTAAGAGGAAAACCTGACAACTAAACTGCAATACCCGCATGTCAAAAAAAAAAAAAAAACTGCAATACCCGAAAAAGAGAACTGCCGTACCAGAAAGACCGCGTCAATGTGTGCTGTGCATACCATAGTCTTGACTTTCATGCATCCATTTCGTTTTTTCCCTTTCAAATAGGAACCACAAAAACGTGTCAAGTTTCGTGGGGAACACACAAGCCCTGCATTTTTTTTCATAAAAAGAAATAAATTACCGACAATAGAGATCAATCGTGATTAATTTGAATGAGACTCGATGCGATAATTCCTTTTTTTCTAAACAAAAGTTCACTAAAAATCCCATTTATCGTGTGCATGTTGAGATTATGTCGTAACTTTCTCAATTAATGTAATCTTGTCTTAAATTCTAGGCCCTTAGATTGGTAGACAAGTACGAAAAAGTATATCTTGTAAAATACCATGGCCCATGGGTTACAATTTATTGAGCATATGGATGAAGTTAAACTTACTCCGTGACATTTTTGTTTGAAACTTTTCTCATCTGATGGCACCAAACGTTCCAAAACCTTCATTCTTGTCGACCCATAAATAGGTGTTTTGGCCCCCTAATAAACAGAGGACGAAGAAACAGAGGCAGGCAACGGCAAGGGGCATTTGAATAGACTAAATCAAAGACGCAAGAACTTAACAACTTCTACAATAGAAGGGAATCGAAGTGGTAACAAGGATGAGCGAGAAATGCAGAATGCTTTCCTTCGTAAAAAGTAAAAAAATACAACAGAGACGTCAGTAAAGATAGACAAGACACACCCAAAAATGGCGACAAAGTCGCCCTACAATCTGTTCCCTAACTCTGCGCTTTGCATTTCACTGACACAAGGTTATTAGAAGTTCTTCTCTGAACCCAGGAAGCGTGACAGCTGCAAGAACCCATTCCTCGAGAAAGAAAGACACCGGACCGTACATTTACAGAGACAACTGAGGGCTACTCTTGCTCGGCCACGAGCTGTTCTTGAGCAGCGACGGCGAGGCCACCTCGTCCGCGAAGCGACTTCTCTTCCTTCCGAGCCCCGCCGTCGATGCTATACTGGCCACTTTCTTCACAAACATCCTGAAGATCCCGACTTTGACCTGTCCTCTCCTGGGAAGCAGCCTTGCCTCCGAATTCTCACTCGAGCTCTTCTTCGTCGGGCACGAATTCGACATTTTATCTGTCATCCTCTCTCTGCAATAGAGAAATCTCGAGGGGGGTATTAGAGATGACCCGGCAGAGAGAGGTAGAGAAAGCAGAGGAAGAGGAGTCTTTGCCTGAGTTTCGGTGGAGACGAATGTGGGGATGCTTCAAATTTATGGAGGAGGAGAGCAAGGAGGGGCACAGAGGACGGGCGGTCAGGAAAAAAAAAAAAGGCCCGACCCGAAGTGAATGTGGGTCGGGTTGGTGGGCTTGGACTAGATAACTGTGGAAGTGAAGTGACGTGGGGAAATTACAACGAATTGTCTTGGTGGTGTCCTTTTCATATGGGAAAGGGCTCACCTCCTCGAGATTAAAGATAAGGGCATTTAGTTTCAAGAGCGAGATTTGATTCCTATGCTTTCTAAAATCAGGATAAAAATATTGTAAAAAGTCAAGACAAAAGTCCAATAATAAATTGAGAGTTAAAGCATAACGAAAAAAAGGGGACTTTGTCAGCATAATAATCTTTGGATACTATGAGAATAACGGTCTATTATAAATCACAAATTTTTGAAGAAACAAGTCTCATAACAATTTATAATTATTTTTTTTATAACCCAGGGAAGCCCTGTGCGTCGCTTCGCGGTGGAATGAACCCTAGGGACAAGTAGAGTAATCACCACCTTTGCTTGCCGCGTAAGTCGCTTGACAACGCAGCGATTCGAACTTTAGACCTCTCGTGAAAGGAACCAAAGCTCAACCACTACGCCATCACCATGGGTGGTAATTTATAATTATTTATAATTTCATTTTTTGTAATTCAAAATAGACCGTTACTTTTATAGTACATTTTAAATTGTCACATAATCATATTTCAGAAAAACAGAAAAAGTGATACATATAATCCATCCGGCGTAGCAGTTACGCAACATCCTTCACGAGACCAACCAAAGACCAAACGTTTAGGCACGAGAGACACGCGTGCTCTGACCTCCGGGTGTCCTGCGTCCTGAGATGACGGGGGAAATAAAGCTGCCAACTTCAGAAGTGGTCGAAGAAATTAGACGAGAAGAAGCAAGCCCCCCTCGCCCCCCGCCCCCGGCCCTTCTTTTTTCCAACCCAACGGGAGTGGGACATTGTATCTACTCATTTTAATTATATTTGTCGACCTAGTAACTTTAGTTAGATGCATGTATGTAGAGCCATTATATTGTATTCACAAGCAAAGTACAAAAACACATGAGAGAATCGTTATGTCCATAGAAGAAATATTATGCCTCAACTTCGTTTTTTGCGCATTCAACCACCCAAATTTCACAATTCTCATATCATCCTTGCATGACATCTGAAAAGATGAGAACATTGGACACAATCCTTTTGCCTAACATTATATTAAATTTGAATTTTAGAAAGAAAATCCCAATATTATATGACACGATATATTGACACGAATTAACAAATTTCCATCAATAAAAATTGACACAAAATATGTGCAATTATAAGACATATTATGAATTCTCAACCCCTAAAAGCGACACATGACAAACTCTTTTTCACAATACATAGCAAGCAGCAATGTTAGTGAGCCGTGTCAAACCCAAGTCCAATAGGGCATCGATAGAGGTGGCGAAACTGGGTTCACAAATCCACTTTTCCACTCATTTTGTTGGTCTATGTTAAAAATGGGTTGATCTAATTCGATGAACAAGTCATAAGAAATGAAGATCAACTAAAAGAAATGGGTCCAAATGAATTCTATTCAAATTCATCTTCAAATATACTATAATAAAAATAGAATGAAAAACAGATTAAAAAAAAAAAAAAAAAATCTCCCCAATCTGCACTTCCTTACGGCAAACTCCTTGGAAAAGGCGAAAATAAACCGCGGGAAACGATAAAGTACAAATATATACTCCCCTTGATTTTTTCTTCAATTCTTTAATCGTTGGCATTTTGTTCTTTTTCATCGAATCAAATGACGTAGTACCAGACACGTCATCCAGCATCAGCACATATCAAAAGAAAAAAATCTATGATTTTCCCTGTCTGCCGACGTGAAAATATGAATATATTAATTTCATTTTTCTGATCTAAGAATTAGCCTTTGCAAAAGTCAAAGTAGAGTTGTTTTTGGAAGTTTTATCTCGGCTGTGAATTATTGATAGTTGGAGATGGCCGCAACTTGCCATCCCTCTGTTATGATTTCCTTTTCATAAAGCTGCAACCGAAAAGGTGGGCCGATTCGGGGTTGACTGATGGAATCAATGTAGATTAGATTTGAGACTGTAAAATCGAGAGAGAAATCATTATCGTGAGAAAACAGAGAGAAAAATCGAAGGAGAGCGAAAAAAGTCAATTCGCGTCAAGCTCTGTACCTAGTTCAAGTTTAGAAAAAGGATGCTTATTAAGATTTAATGTGAGAATTAAAAAAATTATAAATTCATTATAATTATGTCAATTTATTCTTACTTTTTTTTTATCAATTCATCAAATTAATTTTGGTCAGTCGATACTAATGTGAACACTGAACATTTGACCAATGCTAATGTCAAAATTTTAAAATAATTTTTATTTAATTTTTTATTTTCCTTTTCTTTTTCTTTTTTCTCTTCTTCTGACGAGGCTTTAGCAAGGGCTGTAGCCCTCACTCGACCTCGCCAATTTTAGGCTAGGTCTGGGGGCCGCAAGTGAGGCTCACCTTGCCATGGCCTTGCCGTAGGCAAAGGCGGCCTCGCCAGCTACAAGCAAGGCCATGGCGAGGTTGGCCACACTCAGATTTGGGCAAAGCCACCTTGCCCGTGGTGCTCAGTTCTCGCCGATCGCTACGAGGAGAAGAAGACAAAGGAGGAAGAAGAGAAAAGAGAAAAAGAAAAGGAAAATTTTAATAATAAATAATAAAATTATTGAAAAATTGTCACGTTAACGTTGGCTGAATGGCTGGCCTGCAAATGGACTGAATTAGTCCACAAAAAAGTTTATGACTAAATTGGTACAATTACAATATAGTTAATGCTTTTTTTATTATTCCTCGAAGGCTTGGATTGGATTATATTTATTAGCAATTTATGTGAGAACTCGACCAGAAATTAACGGAAAGAAGCGATGAATCCTAAATAACATGGAGTAACTAATTTAAGCGAAAGAACTAATCAAGTAACATCATTGGATAAGTACAATGGAAAGTAGCATCATCTCAAACATTTACAGAGTGGTAAATCAATCATTAGACTATTCGCCCCTAAGAAATATGAATGGATTCTTCTTCGGAGGAAAGTTAAGAAATATCATGTTATCCATGGTCGATAATAGAATGGATAGAGGGTCAACAGTGCTTCGAAAGCAATTAATACTTTTTCTCAAAAAGCAAGTCTCAAATGGATCTCAGCTTATAACTCATATTATTGGGTTTAATAGATTTGATAAGGTCTTCGACTTGAAAGAAGAAATAATGCTCTTATGAATTCACTGAAAAATGGTGGATTTTATGTTCATCAGCTCTGTCACGTGGATGATTCTTATCAGGTTAGGTGGATTCCAATTGTATTAAGCTCATTTTGATGGATGTTTACTTGATCCATTGATAATCGATGAAACTTTGTACGACGGGTTGACACCGAATCCCATTAAAAATTCGTCTATTAGCCATGTATCTTTATGTCCAAAACATAATTTTGTGTGGTAACCGCCACAATATTTACTCACCCAAGATTTGATTTTCGCTAAGAGCTAACGACATGATGGAAGATTTTAGCATAAAAAAAGGTTTTTTACTATAGGATCATCGCATGCTTTTTGTTCATGGAAATGACTAGAAAAAAAGAAGCATGCTCTTCAGATGGGCATTGCATCAAACTATGTATTGACTGAAGTGGTAAGGCTTTAATATTTCATGTCGTCTGGTATCTTTGCAGGCCATAATTCTAATCAGCAGAGGAAAAGTTGCAAAAAAAAAAAAAAAAATGCAATAGATAGGACACGTCGTGATGTGCGTGCGTCTGCAACTTGCCCAATTTTCGCCGGTACTCATCAAGACAAATCTCCTATTTTATGGATATTTTGTGGGCCTTGGTCTCGGTGTCATGAAATTGAAAGCAACTGCTCGTATATGTTCATGAAAATTGTTGCAGTCATTAAAAGCATGTACATGTTCAAGTACATGTCTACACGAGCCTCATTCGATCTCATCCTTTCCTCCACATTGGTATTTTCCAGAATATATATCACTAATAGAGCATAACTAAAGAAAGAAAAATAGGAACTTGTGCCTAGCTTCGAGCACAAAGTAGACCCACATGCTTTTCTAATTTAATCTTGGCGCTCACAAATTATGTTAAAAAATGAAAACAAGTGAAAAAACTTTCTTTTTCTTTTTTTTTTTCCCCCAAAATTGTGGTTTTAAAACTTATCATGTAAGTGATCTTTAAGGAGAAAAACCTGATTTATTTTGATATAATGGAAAATGTAAACATGTTTCTTTTCATTACTAAACATAACTCGAGAGCTTCTAAGCATATAAAAGGTTTGGAAATCTCCAAATTTGAATAGGGACTTCTTACTTCGATATCGTTTGGATTTTTGTGATTAACTATTCTAAAATCTGAAAGCTGTTAATGGAGTCATAGCCTGATATTTAAATAGTGTAACAAGAATTGCAAGAACATTTTGATTATGCCCAATTTAGGCTGAGAGTAGGCTGACAATTCTCAGCCTATCAATTTGTCGTTTTGCTTCATAAATATCTTGCCCCTCTCCATTTGATAAGTCGGAAATGTGGTGGACGGAGTCTTGTCCTTCAAAGAAGAGGGAAGGAGCGCAAGTTTCTTTTATTTCTTTCTTTTGTTTGCTTTCTCCGTCTGTCCCTGCGTGAATTTCGGGGAGGAGAACGGGCACTTCAAATTTCTTCGAACTCTTCCTTATCGTGACCAAGGATTGGGAAAACTACAAAAAACGCATTCACACATCGGACGAGGTCGACCATTCGATCCGTCTTCTCTCTCTTCTGATGGCGAAAGAAAGAACGGCATCTTTTCACAGCGAAAAGGGAAAAGGGGAAAAAAAAAAAAATTGGGTTTTCAACACCGCGCACGAGTATCACGGTTCCAAGTTGGGGTTCCCAAATTAATTTTTTGACCACGAAAAACTCCAAACTGATATACTTGTGACATATTTACCCTAGATGACCATAAAAAAAAAAAACCCCAAACCTGGTATATTTATGACGAATTTACTCCCAAACTAATTTATTTGACCGCCAAAAATCCTAAACTTGTACATTTGTATAATAAACGTACCATCCATTAAATTGGATTAATATTGCAAAAAATCACCAAAAATTTTATAATTGTGACAAATGAAGAATAAAATCTCAAATTAGTATACCAATCAACTGTCATGTGTCATTTAACTTAGTAATTTGACATTAAAATTTAATAAAAACTAATAGAGGGTAAGTCACAAGTGTACCATTTTGGGGTAAATTTATCAAAAGTGTATTAATTTGGGATTTTTGATGGCTAAAAAATTAATTTGAGGTAGATTTGTTATAGATGTACCAGTTTGGGATTTTTTAGGGTATTAATCCTAAAAAAAACATTTTGATGTGGCAGCAATTCATAAGATTTAAACACTATTGTTTATAATTTAAGATGAGAGTGTGAGGCATGTGCTAGACTCATGAAAACTAAATTGAATTTTCTTCTTCTTTTTTCACAACAATTGGTTATGTCTATTACGTCAATGTATAGTTGAATTCAGTTTAATTATTATATGTATAAATCATAACAAGTCGATATGAAAGTATGTTCGTGCAGACTAATTGCCTTAGGTTTCTTCTAGAGTCGTGAATTTTTAGGAAAACAATGCATCCCGCACAAGCCCATCTCCCTTCAACCGGCAGAGGAAGACTATCTTCTCATCTATCAATTACTCACATTAATTACAAGAATTCTCCATAATAGTGTACATATCCCCATATTGGCTGGCCTAGGAATATTCAAGAGTATACAAGTAGTAGACTCGCTTGGCCTTCTTGGATCACCCATGATCCTTCCTACACTGAAAACCTTCGGGCCATGACGCAATGAAGCATGCTACATTTATGTATTGAGAACACCCCGAAAGGGATTGATCTGATCAATCCAACCACACCATTATACGTTCTTCATCAAGATGTTATCAGCTCCTATACTATAGGCCTAAAGTTATATTATTTGGCACGAATTTGTATTATTTAGATTAGAAAAACCCAAGCTTATTTATGCACTCAAGTAGAAAGTGATGATCACGAAAGAATGGGTAGAGAGTTCTGGAGGAAAGCCAAAAACCCTAAGATTTTTATGTTGACTTCAGGTGGTGTTTTGGCACGTACACATGCGAAGCCGCCTGATTATGGACATGGAATTCTTGGAGATGATTTGTTCTGTTAGCAAGCAAAAACCTTTTTTAGCAACCCTAAAGGAGATTTTTGAGAGATTATGACAGCAAAAAGTAGGGAAAATGACACAAATAGTTCATAAATTTTGGCCCAATATGTAATGGTAGCCTTGGACTTTTAATTTATTCAACGTGGTCCATTAACTATTCATATATGTTCAATTTAGTTCCTAAACTTTCAATTTGTTCAATCTAATCCCCCAATTTTCCATATCAAAGTTAAATTAGTCCTTCTACTATTCATAGATTTTCATAATTACAGTATTACTCACAGAATACATTTTTATTTCATTCCATTTCATAAATCAACAAAAAACTAGTTCTCTTTAAGTATATTTTAAATTATGATTTCTAAGATAATAAAAATATAACCTCATTTAGAGTTATATTATATACATATTCATTTTATTTCAAAAATAAATGTTTCATAAGAATATTTAATAATGATATTAATTTATCTATAGATCCCCGTACTTATATTAATCTAAATATTAATCTTAATTTTTTAGATAGATAAAATTTTCAAGTTTTTATGTTTCAATTTTTCTTAATTAAATTTAATTAAATATGTGAATATGAAATTAAAATAGTAAGAACATCCACCCACAATGACTATAAAAAAGGTTCTACTTTGACTATTGTAGAGATCAAAAGCTAAAATATATTTAAATGGAATTCTCGCAAGATTTATAAAGATCACAAAGTAAAAAGACAGCCATAGCTTTTGTTGATTTTAGGAAATGGGTGGAAATAAAAAGATATTCTAACATCCAAGCAATAGTACAATTATGAAAACTTTGACTTTTTATTAAAAGTTTGGGATTAGATTAAACATTTAGTAACTATTCAAGGACTATCACATCCACGGAGACCACAAATGAGGGGATGTGTGTTAACTTCACTCAGCAAATCAGCAGACCTCACAGCAATGTGAGAAGTGTGACAATCGAGGAGTTAACTAAAGAAGTAGCTACTGAAGCTGTAACAGCTACTGTTGAAGAAAGAAAAGCACATGTTACTTCAAAAGATCACTGAAGCTGCTATTGAAGAAAACATAACACGGGTGAGCTGTAAATAATGACGAGGATCGCCAACTCAGCTCAACTCAACTCAACTCAGCTCAAGGCTATGAGGATCGCCAGCTCAGATTACAAGAGTACAAGGCTGTCATTTTGAAGTTGTTAGTTTGTTGTTAGTTTGTTGTTTTGTTACCTGAATCTGTTAAGCTAGCTCCCATAAATAGAAAGAAAGTTTCAGTTAGTGGATAGAGAGAAAATCATCTTCTTCGATGATCAATCTAACAACTTATGAGCTCTATAGAATGGTGAATGCATAGGAACAGAGCAACATCATATACAGAGATAGAGAGAAATGAATTCAGAGATTATGTATTGATCATTTTGCTGATACACAATACTCTTGTATTACATTGATCTTCGTAATGAGAAGAAGTGAGGAATTATTCAATTGATTCATAAGTCTCTTTACATTTGATCTTTGCTTGTATCTCTTGAAGCAATACGAAGATCTCTATTCTTCGATCTCTGTTCTTCAACAAGATCTCCAATTTCTTTTGATTTCTTCATGGTATCAGAGCGCAGTGCGATCAAGCTTGTGATCATACCTTTCATAAGGATTCACCGAAAGCTGTTTCTGAAAGTTGAGAAAGAGTGAAAGCTGAAGCTGCAATATCAAGGTACAGGATCAAAGTAAGTACCATAAACTCTCTATAATATCTTTGTTGCTTGAAACCAAGAAGACACAACAATGGCAGTGAGAGTATCAAGGTATCCCTTTCCTATACATGTCAATATCTCCAACTTTGTCACGATTAAGCTTGCAGAAGACAATTTCCTATTATGGCAAGCTCAGATCGAGAGGTTTTTAAAGAGTCAGGAATTACTTGGCTTTGTTAATGGAGAAATTATACAACCTCCTCGAATGCTGTAAAGGATAGTTGAAGGATGTGAGTCTGAGATTGTTAATACAGATTACGTTGATTGGATAAAAACCGATCAACTAGTGTCCTCATGGTTAAGTGGAACTGTATCAGAGAACGTGTTGAGTATAATAATTGGTGTAGACACCTCCTATGAAGTATGGCAAACATTGCTGAATCGTTTTACACAGAAATCAGCAGCTAGGGAGTTCGAGTTAAGGGGGAAACTTCAAGCCTGTCAGAAATATGATCGAACTCTTTCAGTCTATCTTAGAGAATACAAAACAATCTGTGATCAGCTTAATGCCATAGGAAGATGTTGGGATATAATACGCAGAAACGACAGGATCTTGCAATTTACGTCAACGAGAAATCGCCAGAGAAAATAAACGAGAAAAATAAGGACACCAGGAATTTACGTGGTTCGGTCCGAGTATCGGTACCTACGTCCACGGGGAGAGCCAGCAGCAAATAATCCACTATAATCGGAGTATCAGAGTTTACAATCGCTCAATCACTCAAGTGTTTCCCACACCTAGATTTAACCCCAAACCCAAAGTGTCTATAAATAAACAACTTAACTGAGATACAAACTCAAGGCACAAGATTAACCGCGCGTTCAAGCTCCGGTACAATACGCACTACGTATGACTTCGCGTATCTCTTCAGCTTCGCGCGACTTGCGACTTCAAGGATCACGTACAGCTTGAAGGGTTTCTTTCGTTCGGCTTTGGCGGCTTCTTTCTTCATAGGTCTTCGGCGTGCAACTTCAAAAGAAAACCCTCTGCATCTTTTATATATGTGGGTGTGCACCACTTTCCTATTTTAGTTCTACAAAACCAACTAGGACACTGCCTCTTCGTAGCTCCTTTTTTTTAAATATTATTTCCTCTTTTGCAGCAGCGAAAACTCGAGCCATAAACAACAATTCTCCACCTTGGCTTGATGTCTGAAACCAAGTTATAGTGCTCATCATCCATGCTGCTCTCCCAACACCCCGACAGGCGCTCACTCTCCACAGACGCCAATAGAGCTCAAGCAGAGCTTGAGCTTCGCCAAAGGAACAGACTTAGTCATCATGTCTGTCGGGTTATCTGCTGTAGCAATCTTTTTAACAGTAACAATACCCTTAGCTAAGACATCTCGGATGAAGTGGTACCTGATGTTGATATGCTTCGTTCGCTCGTGATAAACTGGATTATATGCCAAATATATAGCACCTTGGTTATCACAGTGTATATCCACACTTTTCAGTTCTAACCCAAAGTCCAAGAGCAAACCTTTTAGCCATATCGCCTCTTTCGCTACAAAGGTTAGTGCCATGTACTCTGCCTCAGTCGAAGATAAGGCAATGTGATCCTGTAAGGATGCTTTCCAACTAACTGCACCACCTGCTAGCGTAAATACGTACCCTGCTAAAGACCTACAATCATCAAGTCACCGGCGTGATCCGAATCCACAAAACCAGTGGTCTCACTACCATTGCTGTTCCTCCGGTATACTATACCCACGTCTGTTGTCCCCTTCAAATACCTGAGGATCCACTTCACAGCTTCCCAATGAGCTTTTCCAGGACGCTTCATATAGCGACTAACCACGCTCACAGCTTGTGAAATATCAGGCCTAGTGCACACCATAGCATATATAATACTACCCACGGCACTAAAATAAGGAACACGGGACATATGCTCCTCCTCCTCCTCAGTCTGCGGTGATAATTTTTCTGAAAGTTGAAAGTGCTTCGCTAAAGGTGTACTTACAGATTTTGCCGACTGCATATTAAAACGTGCTACGATCTTCTCAATATATTTCTTTTGAGATAGACGTAAAACTCCTGCAGCCCTGTCACGCAAAATCTCCATACCCAAAATTTTCTTTGCAGCACCTAAATCTTTCATCTCAAATTCAGCATTTAACTGCATCTTTAGCACATCAATATCAGACATATTCTTAGCTGCTATCAGCATATCATCAACATATAAGAGTAGATAAATCAAAGAACTATCATCCAATCTCCTATAGTAAACACAGCTGTCCATCTGACTTTTTGTATAGTCTCGACTAGCCATGAATGCATCAAAACGTTTATACCACTGTCTAGGAGATTGTTTCAGCCCATACAAAGATTTCTTTAACAAGCAAACATGATCTTCCTTACCTGGAATAGCAAATCCCTCCGGTTGCTTCATGTAAATCTGCTCCTCTAACTCACCGTGAAGAAACGCAGTTTTCACATCAAGTTGCTCTAACTCGAGATCCTGCGAAGCAACTAAGGCAAGTAAAACACAAATAGAAGTATGTCTTACCACAGGAGAGAACACCTCGTTGTAGTCAATGCCCTCACGCTGTGTATATCCCTTCGCCACAAGTCTCGCCTTATACCTCGCTTGTCTCGACACCGGAATGCCCTCTTTCCGTTTGAAGACCCATTTACTTCCGACAATCTTTTGGCTCTTAGGTACTTTGACCAGCTCCCATGTCGATTTCGATGGAGAGATTCCATCTCTTCACTCATAGCCCCTAGCCACTGCGACGACTCCGAACTAGCCATCGCCTCAGAGTAAGACGAAGGCTCATCTGTCTCCACCTCATCACCTACAGTCAATGCATAAGCAATATCTGTATAACCATAATGTACCGGTGATTTAATTTGCCTTCTCTGTTTATCTGCGACTATAGTCTGCTGCGGCTTTGCTGGTTGTTCACTATCACCGACTTCAGGAACTGCGGCCTCATCTGCAGTCTCAACTTCTGTTACCTTCGAGGTCTCTGGAGTCTCCACCTGAAGCTCTACCTCACTCATGACACCATGATCTGTCTTCTCTGCTGGTTGTGTCTCAGAACTCCTCCGTTGAAGCATTGCAGTCTCGTCGAAGATCACATCTCTGCTGATTAGAAAACCGGGTGATCTGGAATCGGTGCACCACAGCCGGTAGCCTTTCACCCCTTGTGCATAACCCAGAAATATGCACTTCTTCGCCCTAGCTCAAGCTTACCATCACTCGCATGAGCATACGCAGGACATCCGAATATACGTAATCCAGAGTAATCAACAGGTTTCCCCGACCATACTTCCTTAGGAGTCTTCCACTCGATAGCAAACGATGGAGATCTATTAACCAGGTAACACGACATGTTAACTGCTTCGGTCCAAAATTCCTTGCCAAGTCCTGCATGCGAGAGCATGCATCGAGCTCGCTCAAGCAAAATTCTGTTCTTCCGTTACGCCACGCCATTCTCGCCGTGGTGTCCTGTGTGCTTGTGCGGTGTCTTACAATACCTTCTTTCTCGCAGAACTCAGGAAAATCTTTACCACAGAATTCCATGCCATTATCGGTTCTCAGACACTTGATCTATTTATTTGACTGCTTCTCAATCAATGTCTTAAATTTCTTGAACCGATCAAACACTTCATATTTGTGCTTTAGAAAGTAAACCCATACCTTCCTCGAATAGTCGTCGATAAATGTCAGCATATATCGGGCACCTCCTTTCGAAGGAACCGAAGACGGGCCCCAGACGTCTGAATGAATATATTCAACTGGTCGTTTGGTCTAATGGATAGCTGTTGTAAACTTAACTCGATGCTGCTTTCCATAGATGCAGTGCTCACATAAGTCTAGCTTCCCTGTCTTCTGACCATTCAACAACTCCCTTTCACTCAGCATCGTCATACTTGCCTCACTCATGTGCCCCAAACGCATATGCCATAACCGAGTCAAGTTAGAGTCTCGACTCACCCGATGAAACTACGCAATGGTTCCGTCACGGTCTCTCCCGGTAGATGATAGAGAGTATTCACTTTCTTCCCTTTCATCGTTGTCATAGCACCTCGAGAGATCTTCAGTACTCCACCTTCAGCGGTGTACCTACACCTGATGTCATCGAGTGTCCCCAGAGAAATAAGGTTCTTCTTGAGCTCCGATACATGCCTCACATCTGTCAATGTGCGCACCACCCCATTGTGCATCCGGATCCGAATTGTCCCTATCCCCACAGCTTTACAGACTGCATTATTTCCCAAAAGAACCCTACCACTATCTGCAGCTTGGTAAGTAGTAAACCAATTCTTATGAGGTGTCATGTGATAAGAACACCCCGAATCCAAAGACCCATTCGTCCCCGACGAAGTAGCGCCGCACGTAAGACAGCTTCTGCATCCCTATTGCTCCCTTCAGCAACGTTTGCCACACTGCTCGTGGCATTTTGCCTATCAACCTTATTCTTCCGCTTTGGACAATCTCTCTTGATGTGCCCCTCCTCGTGACACTCAAAGCACTTCACGTGTCCCTTGGACTTTCTATGACGTGATTTTGATCTGCTTTTACCTCTGCTGCTACTAGGCCCTCGATGTTGTTCTCTACCCCGAATAGTCAGTGCTTGCGCTGCTCCTTGCGCGCTGCTCACATCTCGCAACTTTCTCTGCCACTCCTTAGAGAATAAGGCGGACTTTACCTCCTCGAGGTAATCGTAGTACGCCCGCAATGCTGAATCGAAAAGTGCTCCCATGACTCGGTAAAGAGGCTAACAACATCATGCCATGTTCTTCATCATCAAGAATCTTACCGACATTCTTCGATCCATCATGAGTTTATTAAATTCATCTAGGTGGGTTCGATAGACATACCTTCGGTATATCTAAATTGAAACATCTTCTTCAGCATATACAAGCGATTGTTCAAACCTTTCTTCACATAGAGTGCATGGAGTTTTGCCCATAATGCTGCGGCATCCTGCTCCTCAGCAACCTCTATTAAGACCTCATCCGATAAATTCAACAGGATCGTGCTCTTTGCTTTTTCCATTAGCTCTACCCTCTCGGAGGCTTTCATGATAATAGGCATCTCATCCTCACCATCCAATGCCTTGGCCAAACCTTGTGTTGTCAACAAAACTCGCATCTTAATGCTCCATAACACAAAGTTGTTGCTCCCGTTAAACTTCTCAATCTCAGATTTCCTCTCAAACATAATTGCAATAACAGAATTTCCAAATAATAATCAGACAAGCAAAAGCTCCAAATCAATCAAGAAATCCAACCCCAAGCTCTGATACTAATTGTTGGGATATAATACGCGGAAACGACAGGATCTTGCAATTTACGTCAATGAGAAATCGCCAGAGAAAATAAACGAGAAAAATAAGGACACCAGGAATTTACGTGGTTCAGTCCGAGTATCGGTACCTACGTCCACGGGGAGAGCCAACAGTAAATAATCCACTATAATCGGAGTATCAGATTTTACAATCGCTCAATCACTCAAGTGTTTCCCACACCTAGATTTAACCCCAAACCCAAAGTGTCTATAAATAAACAACTTAACTGGGATACAAACTCAAGGCACAAGATTAACCGCGCGTTCAAGCTCCGGTACAATATGCACTACGTATGACTTCGCGTATCTCTTTAGGCTTCGCGCGACTTGCGACTTCAAGGATCACGTACGGCTTGAAGGGTTTCTTTCGTTCTGGCTTTGGCGGCTTCTTTCTTCATAGGTCTTCGGCGTGCAACTTCAAAAGAAAACCCTCTGCATCTTTTATATATGTGGGTGTGCACCACTTTCCTATTTTAGTTCTACAAAACCAACTAGGACACTGCCTCTTCGTAGCTCCTTTTTTTTAAATATTATTTCCTCTTTTGCAACAGCGAAAACTCGAGCCATAAACAACAGAAGACCTGTGGATGACATTACCAAGCTATTTGGTGTGTTAGAGGGTCTAGGAGCAGAATATGAAAGCTTTCGAACCACGATCTATTGTTTGAAACCTCAGCCTGAGTATGATGAAGTGATTGCTCAGTTAGAGAGGTTTGAATCTAGAATGCAGAACTATTCTAGAACTCAATACAATCCCAATGTGGCTTACTTTGGGCAAAAACACTCACAATTGCAATATAGAGGAGTCACGGATGAAGAGTACACACCTCAAAACTATAGCTTTCTAGCACAAAAGGGAAGTTATAGAGGAGGAAGAGGTAATAGCAGAGGAAGAACCTTCAATAACAGGGGTCGAGGGTTCAAAAATTTTGGACAAAGTCCAAATTACAGGTTCAATAATACCAATCATATACAAGAAAGTCAAAGAACCAGACCTTATTTCAATTACTCTGACTCTGGTGCATCTTCAGGTTTTCGACCTTATGCAGGTCCATCACAGAGATACCAACAGACTAGATCCTATCCTCCTAACCAAGATCAGTCTAAGAGTGTACAGGATGAAAAACCAGCTAATATCATGAAATTAGAATGTCAAATCTGTAAGAAGCCAGGTCATGATGCATTGCGTTGCTGGTACAGGTTTGATAACTTTTATCAAACTGAACAAATACCAACTGCCTTTGGCAGCCATTCATCTTGAAGATACAAAAGGCTGTGAATGGTATCCAGATACAGGAGCCACTGAACATATCACAGCTGACTCAGGTATTCTTCAAACCTCATCTATAAACACTAAAAATGCCACTGTGATGATTGGTGATGGCTCATATCTACCTGTTGAATGTACTGGTGATACAATTCTGCATACTGGAAATAACTTGCTACCTCTGAATGATGTACTAGTTGTCCCTGATATAAAGAAAAATTTGTTATCAGTATCTAAGCTGATAGATGATTACCCATGCTCCTTTGTGTTTGATAAATTTGATGTCTTTCTAAAGGACAACTGTACCAACAACACACTGCTGCTCGGAAGGAAAGTTAGAGGGCTATACCAAGTAAATTTACAAACAACACAAGCTTATTTGGCTCAAAAGAAAGGAGCAGTAGGGGAAGACACATGGCATCAAAGACTAGCACATGCTAATTCGAGAGTACTGCAGCATTTACAGAGTCACAAACATATTCAATGTAATAAGAAATCACAGACTGTGTAATAGCTGTCAAATAGCTAAAACTGCAGCATTACCATTTCCTCTATCTGAATCTGAGACATCTATGCCCTTACAAAGGGTTCATTGTGACACATGGGGTCCCTCACCGGTTACTTCAGTTCAGCATTTCAAATACTATGTCTTGTTTGTGGATAATTTCTCTCGGTTCAGTTGGTTGTACCCTTTGAAGTTGAAATCAGATTTTTACAAGATGTTTGTTCTGTTTCAAAGGCAAGTGGAGAATCAATTTGATTCGAAAATTAAGGTTTTTCGGTGTGATGGAGGGGAGAATTTCTCGATCCACGAGATTCCAAACTCATCTACAAGAGTGTGGCATCAAACAATACATGTCCTGTCCTTATACACCTGCCCAGAATGGTATATCAGAAAGAAAGTATAGACACATTGTTGAATTAGGCCTTGCTATGTTATATCATGGTAGGGTTCTACTGAAATATTGGGTTGATGCTTTTACTACAGCCAACTATGTCATCAATCTGCTCCCAACAATGAAACTACAAATGCAATCACCTTATAAGAAATTGTATAATAAGGAACCAAACTATGGACATCTCAGGGTGTTTGGATGTGCCTGTTTCCCATGTCTACGTCCTTATGCTCAGAATAAATTTGACCCAAGATCACTCACCTGTGTGTTCATTGGCTACAGTGAACAGCATAAAGGCTACAGGTGCCTTGTGCCTTCAACAGGAAGAGTATATATCAGTATGACATTTTGATGAGCATCAATTTTCTTTCACCAGGATATGTTTAACAAAATATGACTCCCTCACAAATTTATATCAGCAGTGGGCAGGAGAGGTACGATGATAGAAGCAGCAAGAAAGGAAGTAGATTCTACTGAACCCCATATATACTCTCATAGAAATATAAATCCTCAACTGCTCAGTGAAGAACATACCACTACTATCACTCATCAGTCATTACAGCCACCAGTGATACCAGAAAATGGTGTCTTTACAGAAGCAACACAACAAGAAGAGGTAACTTCACCTCAGCTATATCAAGAATGTCCTGCTGAAACTACAGCATTGTCTCATAATTCAGACAATGGAACAGGACAAGACAATTCTCATATATCACAAGAAGTCAGCTCCAGTAATTCAACACAAGATATTGTGTCAAGCCATCCCATGCAGACTTGATCAAAGTCTGGCATTTTCAAACCAAATCCTCAATATGCTTGTCTTGCTATTTACAAAGTGCCTGCAGAACCAAAATCCATCAAATCAGCAATGGCACATGAGGGATGGTACAAAGCAATGACAAAGGAAATGGATGCATTACATCAAAACAAAACCTGGAACCTGACTCCTCGAACTACCAATATGAATATAATTGGCTGCAAATGGGTTTTCAAAACAAAACTTGCCCCTGATGGTAGTCTAGACAGACTGAAAGCCAGGTTAGTTGCTAAAGGATTCCATCAAGAAGCAGGTGTTGATTTCTCTGAAACATTCAGTCCAGTCATAAAACATGCTACCATTCGAATTATACTATCTGTAGCCAAAATGAAACAATGGCCCATTCATCAGCTTGATGTTAAGAATGCATTTTTATATGGCACACTTACTGAGACAGTCTTCATGGAGCAGCCCCCTGGATTTCATGACCCACAGAAGCCAAATCATGTTTGCCAGCTCAGGAAATCTCTCTATGGCCTTTGACAGGCTCCTCGAGCATGGTTTGAAAAATTTAGTGACTTTTTACTTGAATATGGCTTCTTCTGCAGCTCTACAGATCCATCCCTGTTCATATATCATCATGAACAAAACACCATTCTCTTATTTTTATATGTGGATGACATAGTTCTAACTGGAACTTCTACTCAGCTACTTGCTAAAATCACTCACTCATTAAGTCTCAAATTCCATATGAAAGATCTTGGCCCTTTACACTACTTCCTTGGCATCGAAGTCAAACAAACCCCTGATCATCTATTTTTATGCCAGAACAAATATGCTAGAGACTTACTCATTCGAGCCCACATGACAGACTGTAAGCCAATCTCTACTCCTTTACCCCTAAAAACTCACATCTTTCCAAATGATTCTGCTCCTTTGTCTAATCCTATTGAGTATCGTAGCTTGGTTGGAGCCCTTCAATATCTTACTTTGACACGCCCTGATATTAGTTATGCTACCAACTTACTTTGTCAAAGGCTACAAACACCAACTGTTGCAAATTTTCAAAGACTTAAAAGAGTTCTGCGTTATGTCAAAAGCACAATTAACCTTGGGATATTCATTCATTCCAACAGCTCTTCACACTTATATGGATTTTCAGATGCAGATTGGGCTGGATGTCCTCATACTGGAAGATCAACCGTAGGGTTCTGCACTTATATTGGCTCTAACATCATATCTTGGACAGCCAAAAAGCAAACAACTGTAAGTAGATCCTCCACTGAAGCCGAATATCGTGCTCTTTCTTCAACTTCAGCTGAGTTAACTTGGATAAGTTTTGTCTTAAGGGACATTGGATATCCTTTAACTACTCCTACATCCTTATTCTGTGATAATCAATCTGCTATTTTCCTCACTACAAATCCCATATTACATGCTCGGACAAAGCACATTGAAGTGGACTTCCACTTTGTTAGAGAAAAAGTCTCATCAGGTTCTCTTCAAGTCAAATATGTTCCAAGCAGTTTCCAACTTGCTGACACATTTACCAAGCCTCTCTCACGGTCTACTCATTGCCAGTTACGAACAAAATTAGGGCTTGGCTATCCACCCACTCCCAATTTGAGGGGGAATGTTAACTTCACTCAGCAAATCAGCAGACCTCACAGCAATGTGGGAAGTGTGACAATCGAGGAGTTAACTAAAGAAGTAGCTACTGAAGCTGTAATAGCTGCTGTTGAAGAAAGAAAAGCACATGTTACTTCAAAAGATCACTGAAGCTGCTATTGAAGAAAACATAACACGGGTGAGCTGTAAATAATGACGAGGATTGCCAACTCAGCTCAACTCAGCTCAAGGCCACGAGGATCGCCAGCTCAGATTACAAGAGTACAAGGCTGTCATTTTGAAGTTGTTAGTTTGTTGTTTTGTTACCTGAATCTGTTAAGCTAGCTCCCATAAATAGAGAGAAAGTTTCAGTTAGTGGATGGAGAGAAAATCATCTTCTTCGATGATCAATCTAACAACTTATGAGCTTTGTAGAATGGTGAATGCATAGGAACAGAGCAACATCATATACAGAGATAGAGAGAAATGAATTGAGAGATTCTGTATTGATCATTTTGCTGATACACAATACTCTTGTATTACATTGATCTTCGTAATGAGAAGAAGTGAGGAATTATTCAGTTGATTCATAAGTCTCTTTACATTTGATCTTTGCTTGTATCTCTTGAAGCAATACGGAGATCTCTGTTCTTCGATCTCTGTTCTTCGACAAGATCTCTAATTTCTTTTGATTTCTTCAATGTGACGGCCCAACCATGTTGCTGACCCTTTTCTTTTTGATTTATCTTCTTCTTTTTTATGAGAATGCAGAAATGTATACAACAACAAACACCCAAATAACACGACAAATAAGTATTCTTGAGAAAACTTAACAAAACACACTACTCCTATATTGCGTCAATATATTTACAAGCTCTTCTCTATGGGCCCTTTCCTTTTACATATATATATATATTAGGCTTAGGAATCCCTAGCTCCTCGAGCAAGGCTACAGCTCCAAAATTGGTATCTCCCTTTGCTATGTTGGTAGACTCGGTACCTTACAAATTGGTCATAGCCCTATCAGGTGCAGATCCATTAGTCAGCCCCAGCGATCCGTTGAAACCTTTGAGAGGCCCCAAAAGGTTGCCATCGAACCATAGATACCAAGCCACGTAGTGGTGGAGGACCCAATCATCTAGGCTCTCTTCGACCCATACAATAGAGTCACACCTAGGATAGGTAGTCTCATTCTCTACATTGATAATGTCAGTGACAAACACTTCCATAGACATAGGCAACCCATGACGGGGAGGAGGTGAAGTATTCATACCTACAAGTCTGAAAAACAACAAAGTAAGTCGAGAACTCAGTAAATAAAATCACTAATCCTTAGATAAAAGGACAACTAGTCATCAAATCTAGCATGTGAACATCATTCACGCTAATTCATTGATGGCAAATTAATAGCAATTCTAATGCCATACATCGACTATATGCATGTGATCAATTCCAACTTACCATCTATGCATGTTCTACCTTCAACTTATCAATAAGCACATCAAACAATGCATAGCAACATGCATAAAAGGTTCATTAACCATCTCAAATGATTTTTCCTGGCTCAATCGGGGCATCCTAGCTCAATCTAGGCATCTGGCCTTAAGCTAAGCATCACCACCAAACGACTCCCAATTGACAACCCTTCCTTAAGGGACCTCTCGTTTCCCTTACAGGGCATCGTCCACTCCCAGTGGCATCCCACTGAAGGTGGGGCATCTTGTTTTTATAAACGAGGCATCATCAACATCTCAAATGGCGACTAGTCTTATCTTTCATTTAGGTGATAAAATGTCATGCATCACATAAGCCGGTTCATTATTTTTCGTTTTAGCCGATGCAAACAAGGCCACGCCCACGTAAATGTGTGTATGCCATAACCTATAACATCATAATTATACTAATATGCCGAGCGCAACACATGACTCGCGGCTTGAATCAACATGCCTAGTCGCCGATCTAAAGCCGAGTGAGGCGCGAATCGACACGCCTCAATACCAATCCAAAGCCAAGCGAGGCTCGAACCGTCATGCCTCGATGCCGATCCCAAAGCCCAGTGAGACTCATCTATGACCCGAGGCGTGATCATCCTTATGAATATAGGACATAGGCAAATCATACAAAACAATCATCATCATGCACACAATTAAGTACGGGTAAGTACACATCCAAATTCAATAACGCAGCGCATCACCCTAGCTGAAAGTAAGGGATTCTACTTATAGTCGATGAAGTTTGTTTACTAGCTGACGCTAACTAAATTTCCAAGGAGTTAAAAAAAACTTTGGACTTTTTAGTACGAAGACGAGTTCCCGAATGTCAACAGTTCAAGTCCGTTTATCTCCAACTCGTGAACTTAGCCAATACAAAGCTACATGATAGCACCCATTTTTTCTTACCATTACCAAGCCAGCGTCAACTATATACACGAACATTGAAGATCCCAGATGATCCTCCGAAAGAATAGTGATTTGTAGGAAAGAAGATATCGGTCATCCAGCAACCAGTTCATGGGCTTGTACAGAAAAACATGTCAGGGACCCAAGGAAGGAGGGTGCAAAGAAAGAAAAAGGCTGCAGAAATTACAATTGCAAGCTTGTGTGTTTGTGAAGAGCACACAAAAGCAAAATTACCGACAATATAGATAAGTGGTGACCAATTTTTTTTTTTTCATAAAAGCAAAATTACCGACAATATAGATAAGTGGTGACCAATTTAAACGAGACTCGACATGTTAACTCCTTTCTTTGTTTAAACAAAAAGTGCACTAAAAGTCCCATCTATGGTGTGCATATTGAGATTAAGTCATAACCTTCTCAATTGATGTAATATTATCTTAAATTCTGTTCGGAGAGTGTAATCGAATCATTTATCGGAGAGTGTAATCGAATCGTTTAGATCAATAGACAAGTACAAAAGTATATCTTGTAACGGTATAATTTAACATATACTATGGGTTACTCCTAACAATGGTCGAACCAATCAAAAGAATATGCTGATCTTTTGAGGTGCTTTGTCCCACATAAAAAAGATGTAAGTATCCATGTTGACGAGATTTGGAACTAATCAACAATCATTTTTTTATATATATTAAAATTCGGATTTATTTTTATATAAAATTAACTATAGTGTCTTATTGAAATAATACAGATGTTCACAAAAGATTTACAATTTTTTTATTTTTTATTTTTTAACTGAATTTTATTACTTTTTTAAACGTTTATCGCGGAGTTTGTACATGTTCAAACGTAACTTCTTAATCTTTGAAAGGTTGTAATTGTTCAAATATAATTTTTTATTTTTTGCTATATATTACTGAACATATCTGTTCAATCATAATATTTTTCTTCCATTTTCATTTTTGTTCGAAAGAAAATACAACTATTTTTTCAATTATTTTCCTTAAGAGACTCTAGAGAAATGCTAAAATTGTTATCTAATATACTCAATTGGGACTTTGTTGTATCCTTAAAGAAATTTGCTGGTAAACATTAGCAACGTTATGGAACAAATAATTCATTAAAAAAATGATATCACGTCTTAAAATCTGACTTCATTGTTCTATTCAATCATTCACCATATTTTCCCAACATAGACTTTTGTTGGCCTTACCCATTTTTCAAGTACAGTATTTGAGGGATCTTCTCATGTTATATGAATTCGATTATTACATCTTAAATCGTTCTACCATTATTCATTTTCGAAACAGATTATACATTTGCTTATCTTACCAAGTCAATATAGGATCATGGCTCCGGTTACTAATGCTGTTCTTTGTTTATACAAATGATTGGAAAAAAAAGAAGAAAGATGGCCTTCAGATGGGGCATTGCAAGTTGCGACAAATAATTTTTAATTCTATCTCCGACGCAGGAATCGACGCGCAAATAGTTCTTTATTGTTCATATTTTTGTCGAATGAAGGTAGGGTGCGATTTGGTATCTTTGCCGGTTATTCCAAGTGTGCATGTCTTTTTTTTTTTTTTTTGGTCGTAGTGTGCGTGCCTTTTGCAAACATGTTTTCCTACGAACATACCAAAAGAGAGAAAATAAATAAATAAATAAAGAACTCCATCGGCCGAACAATTGACACCCGACGGAAAATAAAAGAAAGATGGCATTTTGTCCTCTCGATCCCAGGAAAAAACAGCCGGTGGGAATCCTCTCCACTTGAAAGAGTCTCTTCCCAAGAGTCAACCTTCGAAATGATCTCAGTGTGAATGAATAAAACGGTTCTAGTGTTTTGACCAAAAAAATAAATAAATAAATAATTGGTCTCAGTGTCGGATTCCAGATAACCCCACTGAAAAACGGATCTTTTTCGCCCAGACAAGGGGACGGTGCCATTCTTCCAATTTCACGGTCCAGGCGCGCCAGAATCCGATCCCGTCCCGAATTTTGACGAGGTATTTTCACTTGTTGGGCATCTTCCTAGCCTTTGACAAATGTGCATGCGAGTATGGGATCATTTGTGTCAATCTCAGGGAAGGTATTAAAAAGTTCCTAAATCTATAATGATGAAATCAATCAAATCCTAAATTCTTTAATTGTATCAATTTAAAATTAAATGTCTTACATCTGTACCAATTTTGGCCGGAAATAGATTATATAAATGCCAACCATGTATGTAATTTGGTCGATCGATCGATACTGATGTTGATAATTTTTTAAATTTTCTTAAAATTTTCTTTACTTTTTATTTTTGTTTTTTCCTTTGTCTTCTTTTCTTTTTTCTTTGCTTTCCTTCTTCATTTTTTTTTCTCAACCGTGGGCCAACAATGGTTGGAAGTAGGCAAACACACTGGTTTCTCTAATTTAATACCGGTATTGTCGAACGATGTTAACAAATGAAAACAAAATTGAAACTTTTTTATTTTCAGAATCATGATTTTAAGAGTTGCGGGCGAACAAATCTATTGAGGGTAAAGACTTAATTGTTTTAAATCAATGAAAAAAAAAGGGGAACATCGTTCTATCGATTATTGAACATAACTACACAATCATGCCAGAAACGAGATCTCTTATTTTGATGGCGATGGGTTTAATGGATGGGTGGGCCGTCCATGTTGGGCTAACCCAGCCCATATCCTGTAAAAGTAACTTCCAAAGGCAGTTGCGTTCTTTTGTTTTGAAGAAGCAAAAAATAGTAGTATTATTCCTCTCCACAGCATATATAACACTGCTTCTCTGGCGAACAACGAAAACCCAGAAAGGAAGAACTCTTTTTTCACGAGGCTGCAGTCGAGGGCATTTAATCTGTGGAAACAAGGTATGCTCAGAAGTGAAATATACCTAGTTCGATCAGTTTCGCATGTTGGAATATCGAATATATTTCCTTTGGATGGAATTTGGGTCACTAAAATAGCCCGGCACGGATGCGACTCCTGAATGGAAACCAAAGACGATAAGACGAACGTCGTGCGAAGATCCAAAGATGCGATTCCTCCTCTCTCTCGCTCTCTCTCGGGAAAACGATCGGCACCTTTTCTGCCTCAGCAACACGGGAAAAGGGAAAAAGGTGGGTTTCCAATTCCGTTCGTTCGGTATCCGAACCTCCCACTTTCGAGGGCTGCGACCAATATAACGATTCATCTTCCTAAGAAATTTCGACCTCTGGATGGCAATTGGTGGAGCGTATGAAGTTAAACCTCCTCCGTGACATTTTCTTCGAAACTTTTTTCATCTGATGGCACCAAACGTTCCAAAACCTTCATTCATGTCGACCCAGGAGTAGGTCTTTGGCCCCCCAAAAAAACAGAGTACGAAGAAACAGACGTCGCCAACGGCAATGGGCATTTGAATCGACTGAATCAAGACGCGAGAATTTGACCACTGCTACAGTAGAAGGGAATCGAAGTGGAAACAAGAAGATAGGAAAACGAGAGATGCAGAATGCCTTCCATGGCAAAAGTAAAAGATAGACAAGACACGCCCAAGCATGGCGACGAAGACGACGACCTACATTCTGTCTCTGTTCCCTATCTCTGTGTTTTGCATTTCACTTACATAAGGTAACTAAAAATTCTTCTCTGAACCCACGAAGCATCACAACAGAAGAAGCAAGAACACACCCTTGAGAAAGGAAAACGGTCGTCAATAGTAGAGCTGCGGAGTCGAAGCGTACATTTACAGAGACAGACGAGGGCTACTCTTGCTTGGCCGGCGAGTACATCCCGAGCTCAGGCGGTGACCCCGAGGCTGGCTCGTCCGCGACCCTTCCAAGCCCCGCCGTCGATGCTATACCGGCCACCTTCTTCACAACCATTCTGAAGATCCCGACTTTGACCTGTCCTCTCTTGGGAGGCAGCCTCGCCTTCGAACCCTTCCCGAGCTCTTCTTCGTTGAGCATGGATTCGACGTTTTATCCGCAATCCTCTCTCTGCAGTGGAGAAATCTCAAGTGGGTTATCAGAGATGAGCTAGCAGAGAGAGGAGGAGGAGGATGAGGAGTGTTTGCCCTAGTCTCGAATTTAAGGAGGAGACCAAGGAGAGGGGCCCACGAGGCACGTCCCGACCCGGGTTGGTTTTGGTTGGTGGGCTCGAGTTAAGATAACTGCCGAAGCAAAGCGGCGAAAGGACAGCAATCCTGCGTTGCAATTACGCACAATAACATTCGTCACACGAAGACTGTTTGGTCGTATGAATTTATAATGAAATAGGATCAGACATAATATAAATTTGGTGGATCACAATAATAAAATCAGATTTATTCATATCATATCTCGTCTTTTATCCTGCTTACCGAACGTAGCATGAAAGAATTATCTCGTATGTATGTAGAGGAAATACTCCACATAGACTCAATTTATCTATATTAAATCAACCAAATTTCACCAATCACGTGACATCCATGCATGACCTTGAGAAAATAAAAGAAGAAAAAGATTAGACAAGATCCACTTTCATGACACTCTATAAAACATGACAACGTCTGACTTTATATATTGACACGAACTCTCGCTTTCTTCCTATCGTAATTTAATTATGTGACGATCAAAATCAAGATACTTGAGACTGAAAAAATAGGCACGGATTATAGGCCCTAAAAATAAAACATGGCAATATCCCTTGACTCGTGTCAAATCGGAGTCTAACAAGGCTCCCCGGCAAAGATGGATCCGTTAATTCATTTTTCAGCTCGTATATGCTGGAAATGGTTTTAAAATGGACCACTTCAATTCGATGAATGGGACCGAGACGAGTCGCGATCATATGAAAGACCAACTAAACACGGGATCTAAATGGATTCGATTCCAACCCACCTTTAACAGCATCGGAAGAGAGTGAGATGAAACAAGCAATATCCCTAGCCCGCTGCGCTTTTCCCTTGTCAGAACTGTCTTTATTCGAATCCCGAGACCACGTGGACGGTACCCGATTTCTTCCGTTCGTCCGTCCTTTTTTTGTGTCGGTCTGGTCTTCTCCCGGCCCGATGCCCTTTTTCATGTACTGCCTCGACAGAAGCTTATCCTCGGGCGCACGAGCGACGCCGCCGCCCTTCGTTGTTCTTTTCCTTCTTTTGTCGAAAACCTGATCGTTTCTTTGTCGGTCCAAATCGTTCTCCGGCACAGGACCAGCCTTTTCTTTGTTCTTTGTGCCTTTCCTGTTCTCTCGAATGGAAGCACTTTTGACTAGAAATGCGATCATTTTAATGTTGATAGAAGCTAATTAAACCCTATTAAAAGAACCAAAAAATGCAGCACCTTACAAGATAGCATGAATCTGCAAAATACTTTGTCTATGTTATATGCCGGTCCCGACGTGAATCCTTTCGACGATCTCTTTCAAGAATTTAGTCGAAAGATTCGTTTTGTCTAACGTTTTATGGCGTAGGCACGAGAGGTGCGCACGGTCTAGCCTTTGGGTGTCCAACGTCCTGAAATCAGAAAGCGAAATAAAGACGCCAACTTAAGGGGTCGAGGGAAATGGTGGGGGAACGAACAGACAAGAGTCGAAGACAATGTACCTAGTCATTTTAGTTAGGTACATGCATGTATAAAACCATTTTATTACATTTCACAAGCAATCTTGAGTATTTAGCAAAAGCCGGTCCCTTCTCATGTAGGTACATCACTTTCTCGAGGAGCAATTGCGTATGAGCAACTTTTACATTCAATATAATCCATCATCAAATGATTTATGGGTTTTCTTTTCTTGTGTAGCAGTTGCATGCGAAACAATTTTATTTTATTTTTGGTTAAAAGACAATTGTATTCACTACTCATAATTATACATGAGAAGTACATAAACTTTTATGGCAAAGCAAATCGAAGCAAAGTAAAGATTAGAAGACTGCAAAACAAAGCCAAATCCAAAAAATAAAGAAGATCAATAGAGCATCAACAATCAAATTTCATGAATCCCATAGCATCCCCCACATGATCTTTGACAAGACAAGAACATTCGACACAATCCATTTGCCTAACACTTTACAAAACGTGGATTGTAAAGAGAAAATGTCAAAATTACATGACACGGTATAGTGACACGAATTAACGCATTCTCATTGCAATTCAATTTCTTTATGATTAAAATCAAATTTAAAATACTTAAGACGGACAAAAATGGTCACGAATTACTTATAAACATGATTGTAACACGTAATATGAATTCTCAGCCCTTAAAAGCAATACATGGCAACCTTTGGCCATACACGGCCACGCGATGAGCCATGTTGAACCCGAGTCGAGCACGGCACCAATAGAGGCAACGAATTGGGTGGACGAATCTTTCTTTCACTCGTCTTTGCTGGACTGGGTTTAAAATGGATCAATCTAGTTAGATGAATAAGTCGTAAGAAATGAAGATCAACCCAAAAAAATGGGTGCAAACGAATTTGATTCAAATCCATCTTCACCAAAAAATGCAACAAAAATAGTGTGAAAACAGATGAAAAAACACTATCTCCCCAATCTGCACTTTCTCAAGCAAACTTAGTCGGAACAATTATTCAAAAAGTCATAAACTTATTGTACTTTTATCAATTCAATCATAAATCTTTCAACTTTACCAATTGAGTTATACATCTTTCAACATTTTGTCAATTGAGTCCATCTAGCCAATTTTGACTGAAATGCACTAATGTGGATACCGACAATTCTATGTGACATGACTGGCGTTAACGTGGACAAGATTTATTTTTTTAATATTTTCTCAATTTTTAAATTATTTTTATATATTTAATTTCTTTTTCTCTTTTCTTCTCTCTTTTTTTCCCTATCTTCCTTTGGTTGGTTACCCAGCCTCCTATGACTAGCTAGAGGCCACAACCGGTGAGGGTTGGCCTTGCGGGCCTCAAGCAAACTTTGATGAGATCACCCCTTGCCAAATCCCCACAAGGGTTGGCCACGCCGAAGTGGCCTCTAGCTGGTTGCCGGCCTTAGGCGAGGTTGTCGAAGGCTTGGCAGGGGCAATCGGACAAAGGAAAAAAAGTGAAGAAATAAAAAAAAAAAAATCACTTAAATTTATCCACGTGAGTAAATTCTAGTCAAAATAAACATGATAGACTTAATTGGTAAAAAGTGAAAAGTTTAGTACTCAATTCACAAAATTAAAATTTTTATAATTGAATTAATAAAAATGTAATAAATATACGACTTTCTCGACAGTTTTTCCAAACTTAGCCCATCTTCGACTTTCTCCTTCTTGGAAATTGAGAAGGTGAACCGCGTGAAAAGATAAAGATCCGGGGCTCAACCATTTGCGTCGGATTGCCGAAGTACAAATATATCTTCCCTCTTAATTTAATTTTTTAATTATTTATTTGTTGTCATTTTGTTCAACCTAATGACGTAGTACCGGACACGTCATCATCGTGCGGGCGTCAACGTCAGCAGCAGCATCAGCACATTTCTGAAAAATCCATTTTCTTCCTCTCTGTGCACGTATTTGGGGAGAAACCCCTTTTTTTTAATTGGCTTTTGCAAAAATTAAAGTAGAATCGTTTTTGGAAATGATTACGTGTCATGTATCACACATGTCAGTTCATTTTCTTTTGTCTAAGTCAATACAAACAAGGCCGTGCTCATATACATGTGTGTATGCCATGACCTATTACATTATAATTATATTAATATGCCCAGCGTAGCACATGACTCGTAGCTTGAACCAACATGCCTAGTCGTTGATCTGAAGTCAAGTGAGGCTCGAATTGGCACGCCTCAATAATCCAAACCCAAGCGAGGTTCGAACCATCACGTCTCAATGTCGATACCAAAGTCGAGTGAGACTCATCCGTGACCCGAGGTGTGATCATACTTATGAATACAAGACATAAGCAAACCATACAAAACACTCATCATCATGCACACAATTAAGCATGGGTGAGCACACATCCAAATTCAATAACGCAGCACATCGCCCTCGCTGAAAGTTAGGGATTTTATTTATAGTCGATGAAGTAGCGGCGATTGGCCAAGAAGTGGCCAAGCGATGAGGGCGAGCAACGAGTAAGGGTCGAGAGAAGGAGAGAGAGCACAAGAAGAGAGAGAGAGAATACAGAGATGGTGCCTTATTTATAGGCCTTATCTCATTTGATGACCTACACAACTGGCCCAAAAGGCTCTCTTTTAGTAGCATAGCTAGTTTGATGGTGTGGCATCCTAAAGCTCTAAAGAAATGATTAAAGACCTTTGTGTATTTTCCTAATTGGTCCACTTAAACTAAGGAGTCACCCTATAATCATCACTTAGCCTTTTATGCTCTCCAAGCAAATCTTCTAGCAATCATTATCAAATTTCCTCCTTGTCACCTAATTTGATGAGTCATTCTTTCATTAAATGCCTAAGACACCATTGCTTTAGATTTTGGTCACATGTTTCTTGCCACTCAAGTAGCAGTAATCATGACCAAATCCTCCTCTTGCCATCTAAGTGGGTGATTCATCCTCTTCATTTTATTACTAACATCCAAAGAACATTATGCAAGCATTAGAAGAAAGTTGATGTAAGTGTCAACATAATTAGGCGAGAACTTCTCGTGTTCATCCACAGTCGACTACACCATTTTTTGACCGAGATTCGTGGCTAACTCATGATCGGACGTGGTTGGACGTGGCCAAGCCTAACTGGCGTGGTCGAGTCCATGGTCAAGTCCATGGCCAAGATTGGTTAGAGAATGACTAAAACTGACTGAGGCCGTGCTCATGGTCGGGCGACAAGATCGCTAAACCGATTTGTGACTATTCCGTGATCCATCGTAAATGATCCATGGTCAACTCATGATTGATCCATAGTCAAGCATGGACCCTCAACTGTGATGTGATTGCATGGGATTGATCGATCCGCGACCAACACATGGTCGCATGAGATTGATTCATGGTCGCGCACGATTAATACATGACCGAGTGGAAATCACCCGCAGCCAATGCATGACCGCACGAGATCAATCCATGATCTTCCATCGATCCGTGGTAGTGCGTGACCGTCCCACAACCAACCCTTATGATCAAGCGGTCAATCTGTGGCTGGATAGCTCTATTTGACTTGCGTGATCAATGATCGATTCACCACCGATCCATTGTTTGATCCATGGTCGACCCTTTGATTGGACCATGGCCAATCCCTAGGTCGCCTTTGCATCATCAATCCTTAGATTAGTCCATGACTGGACCCCACTATCGGTGCACTGATCCACGGCCATTTCTCATGATTGATACGTGGGCAAAAATGGTGGATATCAAAAGAACCATATTGAACGAATTAAAAACTCGAGGGGATAATTGCACTATAAGTCTTGAAACTTATCATGAAAGTGCAATTAAGTTATAAATCTTTTAAAAAGTGCAATTAAATCTTGAAACTTGTCATGAAAGTACAATCGAGTCCTAAACTTTCGAAATGCGCAAATAAATCCTGAAATTTGTCAAGAAAGTAAAATTACATCCTAAAACTTTTTAAAAAATACAAGGGCTTAATTGGTCCAATTTGACTAGTTTTATAAACAAAACGAGACTCCATGCGAGAGAAGGAAATGGAATCAAAAGCTCACAAATGCACCGCGCCCAACTTTAAACATCTTGCGCTTGAGCGTTTGGCACACCAAAGCGAAAGTGGCTCTTGTTCCTGACAGAGGGGCCGTAGATGAGCAACTTGATGGAGCCGACGGCCCACCGCCAAGTGTCTCCCTTCAGGACCAACCGCCACAACCCCGTCGCCTCCTTGCTCTCGAAGTAAGGCGAGCGCTCGGCACTGCTCCTCAGCCGCTGGATCTCCACTTTGTTGGCGGCCGCTGTCGGCGCAGACGAGCGCATCACTTTCTGTCGGAGCAGCTCGGAGAGAGGAGTTGAGTGAAGTCTCGATGGAAACACGAGAGAAGGAGAGGAGCGTCGTTTTGGGCCCATTTCACTCTAAAGAACGACATCCTATGGCTTAGTTGGGCTACTTAGTGGGCTGAGCGAGGCCGCGATGAAAGGTTGGGCCCACTTATTATTATTATTATTATTATTATTATTATTATTATTATTTGCCTAATAATAATGCTGCTCAAATTGGTGAAAACTTGATTAGATTGATCCATCGAGATCGTGCTCAGAGGTTTTGCCAGACCACATCTCGTCTAGGTTAGTGCCATGTTGCAGTTGTGAACCCAAATTGCAGTTGTGAAATGATTGGTATTAGAGTGTATTTATATATAAAGGCAGGAAGGGGATCAATTTGAGTAATGGTTTGGATTTTGGTTTTTTTTTTTTTATGAAAAAAAAAAGCTCTTGGTTTAATTTTCTTTTCTCTTTTCTCTTTTTAAGAGAAGGAGGTTTAAGTAATAGAAAACTTTTAAGAAATGTCCACTGGTAATGGTTTGAGTAATGGTTTGGATCAATTTGCGCTTTCGACGAGAATTCATGATGCCTCATAAGCTGATGAGACTCCTGTCGAAGCATTTTGGCATTTTCTACGTCTCCGAGAGGGGGACTTGACAGGAGTTTATGAAGGTGCGGAGCTGACTCAGACATGTCCACTGGTAATTTGGAAGGAAAAGGTCCTAAGCCTTATTGGTTATAGAGGGAGGAAGAAAAAGATAAAAACTTTTACAGACTTATCGAATACGGAAGATAATGTTGTGCTTGAGGGTTGCTCCGGGATGAAGGCATCCCATGCAGCTTGACCAGGAGGAACCATCAGTGAATTGGAGGCTATTGCATAGGGGTGATCAGGTTCAGGGTGGGTAGGATCCAAACCCTATTATAACCGATTCTCCATTTTAGACCTTGTACCCGATCCTATTTGTACTAGACCCTATACCTAAACCATCTTGTTTTTCCGGTTTGCTTCAAGGGTTAACCATGTTTCTACTGAAATCTATTTTGTAACCACCTAATATCCTGTACGGTTTCAAATTTTACATTAATACGCGAGAAAACAACGTAATCCTCCTAATTTATATTGAAATATTAAGCACTTGTAATCAATAAGTACATAAACTTTTTAACTAAACGAAAAACTAAGGATTCACAAGGCTAATTATCATAAACAAAATCATAAGGAGGAACGCCATGCTCGTCTGAGAGAGCTAAGAGGAAAAACATCGTGCGACTGCGGGAGTAAAAATAGAAATCATGAGAAAAAAATAAGGTTTTGGACCTTTGCTTACAAAATCGGTCCAGGAACTGGTTCTCGAGTGGGTAATCACTCAGAACTGGTTCCCGGATCGATTCAAACCAGTTCCGAATTTTGTAAACTAGTTCCCGACCCTGCTTTCCGGATGGGCCGATCCAGTTTTCAAGTATACCCAGTCCAGTTGCACATCTCTAGTATTGCAGGTGGAGATAGCTCCTTCATGGATATTAGTGAAATTGACAAAGCAGACAAGCCTCATGATTTGATTTAAGGTCAAATGCTCTTGTTCGAGTTGTCCAGATAACTAGCTTTTTTAGTCTCTTTCTTCACAAGTTCAAAGTTTTGAGGATCAACTGCATAGATTTAATTAGACAAACTCGCATTTGATTCTGTAAACTAAACCAAAGTGGACTGATCCAGCTCATTCCTCGTTTGTCCTAAATATTGCCCCTTGAACTCCTGAAATCAATGATTCAGAAAGAATGTGCACATAATTCTTTAGGCAACCTAATAGGTACTGCAAACCTAATCTCCTATACTGAGGATGAACTCGCCACCCTGCATATGAATCTCAATTGTCGGGTCAGAGAGATGATTTGGTGGTAGCTATCATGGAGAACAAAGCTATCTAACACTATGATGATCAACATTCTTTTAATTGCAGTAGTTACGTATCATCTCAAGCCTGGTGAAGTCCTATGACCTTTCAATAGCATGCCATGCGCGATTAAGTTCTTAAGAGCATATGAGATTGTATTATTTAAATTCTATTGGCTTAAGATAAATCGCAGCAGCAGGAAGGATACTTTGGCCTCAAACTAGCAATACATTTGCATTTGATACACAAAGATGACAATGAAGTTGACAAACCTTTTCAGGTCAACATCAAAGTAAGACAGTATTTCATGTCATTAATGAATGGTTTGTTGTCAAGCACACGAAACTTAGGGACATCCATGACAAGGGAGACAAAGTGTCAAGTGAAGAGAAAGGAAATGAACAGGTGCTTGGGACATCCATGATTGGAAGTGACTCTGAAGGTGATGATGGACGGATGTCACCCTCCGTATCGAATACTAGGATGCAAAAGAAGACAGGGGAAGCTGTCAATACGATGACTAATATCAAATTGCAGATTAACGAAAAAAGTACTTCGCCTGGCCTTCCTGATTGGAGAGACTTCTTTAGTCCTTTGCATCGGCAATGCCTCCTGGTGTTATCCGAAAAACATATGTTTGTCAAGTTCAACATAGATGGAATGAACCTGTCTCTTCTTATTGACAGATGAGCTCTTGCTAAATTTTCTGACAAAAGTGAGTGATGATAATGATAGATGTGCATCGTCTACATAGCACCGGCTGCACAACTAATCTACTGGTCATGCTTAGAAAATTCTCGATATCCATTTCTTTTTGTTTAATTCCTCTGCCCAAAATTCGCATACATGTTCATCGATCTCCAAGCAACATCAAGTAGACAGTGAATCTCAAGCTAGAGATGATCTTTCCTAGGTATGGTACTTTGGTCTCTTATGAACTAGAAAGATTGTCTCTCTTCTTTTTTCCAAAAAAAGACCCGTACAAATTTTAATACATCAAGCTAGAGTAAGTTCTCAACGCCTCTCTCGTTGCCTAATATTTGATGATTAATCAGAAAGATCACTGAATGCTGGCATATGGACAGTGTAATTGTTTCCTTTTCTAGACAGTAGATATAGCTAAGTTCTTTTAATTAAATTAATCCGACTTCGTTGTTTCTTTTTTGAACATTCGACCTTTGATATTAGCTTATGGGGAAAGCATTCCATTCACTCATTAATGAGTTTCAAGGTGCATTAATTGAGTGCCAAACTTTCAAAAAATTATGTCAGCTACTCAAAACTACATAAAAATCTCTATCTTAGAAAATTTAATGGTAAAATTTGATATTAGCTAATAGATGATAAATTTATTACAAGTGTTTTGGTTTGAGATTTTTGTGGTAAAAAAATTAATTTGGAGTAAATTTATAATAAATATATTAATTTTGGGTTTTTATAATCAAAAAATTAATTTATAGTAAATTCGTCATATGTGTACCAATTTGAGATTTTTCATGGTCAAAAAATTAGTTTGAGGTACATTTATCATAAATGTATCGATTTGGAATTTTTCATTATATTAACCCTTTTAAATTTACTGATTCATTCAAAAAAGAATTTCCAACCTCGATTAAAGCAAGCATAAAACCTAATAACAAACATGAGAATAGAAAGAGGAATTGAAGCGTGAATTGAGCTGTGTCATGTCGTGTTGCATAGAAAATATATTACCAGAGTGAAGGAAAACGGAGGAAGCTTTGTAGAGAGGACCTTCTCCATTGGCATTGAGCTGAGGTGGAGACGAAGCTTGGAGGAAGCTTCGCGCCCCAATGTTGTGCGTCCCTTCATGTTGGATCCTGATGCTTTTCGAATCATTGGAATTAACGTTGTACTCCTAAACCGATGTCGGCAGTTCGTATGAATCCGTGCATGAAAGATTCTGGTCAACGTCCGGACGTGGAAGTATCCGTAAATGGCAGCGCCGGCTTCTAATTTCCGGCAAACTCTTACAGGGAATGGTTCATTTGTCTGTTGAAATCCGTACGAAGAAAATTATTATATTTTGCATTTTTTTTAAATGCCTAAAGCTTACCACAATCTTGAAGAACTATCAACCTTTACCTGAGTGGTTTTCTCGGATTTAACCTATTAGTTTTGGGTTGGCAATTCTCATTCAAGTTATCTACCAATAATTGAAGGGTTTGGATTCGGAAACAGGGATTCCCAAAACGATCGTTTCGACACAAAAACGATCCCAAAAAGAGGAGAAACGCAGCGAAGAAGATTTCAACACCCAATCACGAATCACCGATCACGAAGGTGCATCACAATGTCGAACACACCTTAAATCCACGTAGACTAAACCCCGGCGTTGCAAATTGAGGAGGAGACGGGCACTTGTTCTTCAAGGAGGGGAGAAACGACGATACGGGAGGAACGTCGTAATACGCTTCTGGAGAAAAAAAGAGAAAAAGGAAAAACTGAAAAATGGAAAAACGTAACTTTTCAGTTTTCATTTTTCCTTTTATACCTCTCCCTATCATGGGCCGGGCCTCTAGGCCCATTAGGCCAAAATAGGCCCATTCATTAAAATAAAAATCCATCATCTCCCACTCGCACATGGTGGACTAAAACCAACATGGGCGGACAAGTCTTACTTTGGCTCATCAAAGAAGAATCCATCTATATACATCTCCCACTCAACATGGTGGCCCTTACGCAGTCCCACTTTCCTCATTGCAACATTCATACTTGGTGAGTAGTCCGTGCGACCAGCATACTTCGAGAGCTCGTTGCCATACATCCGTTAGGAATATATAGCAGCTCATAATGGGTATCACACTTTGAGTAGATTTAGTATGCAGTTCCCTAGATCGATCAATCACATTTATATCTCTCTTGATCTCTTTTCAACAACGATATATATTGCATTCACAATTATGATTATCCCAAAGACAAATCATAATTGGTCGACCGATGAATACAAAAACAATGTGATTCTCCAAAATCGATCTTCCTCTTTCCTTCAAACTCTCAATTTCAGTCCAGCTTGCTTTTCTAGAAATGCCCCATTAGATCGAATCAACTCATGACCATTGGCAACATCCTAAGATAGCAAACACTAAATAGAAATCTTGAGAATAAGTAAGAGTCCTGAGGGGACTTTAAATTGAGGAATTCATTTCCCTCAAGAGTCTCACACAGCATAAAAGTTGAGATCAAACTTTTGCCACTCTTATTGGTCGTCTCATGCATACGTAGTATGAAATACGTATTACGGTATTAACTCCTTTCCCATGGAGCGTATGTCTACACAATCAATACCGTACAGATGACAATTCAGACATACTTAATGTCTAACTTGAGTTCACGTATCTACTCATTCACATAATTCATCGAACTCACATCGGCATTTTAGACGATAAAGTAAAATATGTGGGGTATTTTACTTTCGGACATTGTACTTATCATGTCCTCATCTTAACACTTAGTTAGGGCGACATATATATTTTAAGCTTGAGCTCTCGATTATCACCTAGATAATAAGCTTAAAATCGTCTCATCTCTATTTATCACACAAGTAAATAGAGGCGATTACCCGTGTGAGTGGGCTAATCTCTTATCCGTCCGACATACTTTCTCAACTCAATATAATGCACTTGAGCATTAAGATGCATAAAGATCACATAAAGATTCATAGGCATTAATGATGAAAAACACAATTTCATAAATGTGAATAGCTCGGGAAATCAAAATATCCAAGTACATCGAGACTCTACGCAATCCTAGAGATTTCTCATGACCACAAAAAAAACACATCTCTAGGTGTTGGCTTTGTCATAGGATCTGCAACCATTCTATGCGTAAATATGTACTGTAAGTTCACATCCTTTCGTGCAATTATATCTTTGACAAAGTTATACTTGGTATCTATATGTTTGGTCTTGCTATGATACTGGATCTTTGGTGTACTCTATAGCTGCTTGGCTATCACAATTAACCAATAATGGATTTGCAGCTTTCTCAATAACACCTAAATGATCCAAAAATCTCTTAAGCCAAACCGCTTCTCGTACCACCGCTGATAATGCCACGAACTTAGCTTCCATCGTGGACAAGGCTATACACGTTTGTTTCTTGCCGCACCAACACATGGCGCCTTTATTCGAAAAAAAAAAACAAGAATAGAGGTAGATTTCCTTTCATCTAAATCTCCTCCTCAACTTGTGTCTAAATAACCTTCGAGTCGCAGATCCTTTCCTTGATATCTCAGTATATAATCAGCAGTTCCCTTTAGATACCTTAGTATTCTCTTAACGGCTTTCCAATGTGCTTGACCTGGATTGGATTGGTATCTTCTCACCATTCCAACTGCAAAGCATATGTCGGTCTTGTACACAACATAGCGTACATCAAGCTCCCAACAGCACTAGCATAAGGAACATGCTTCATTTGTTCCTTCTCTTGTGGAGTCCTTGGACACGATCTATGGCTCAATCGTTCACCTTTTGCAATAGGACTGTCTATGGGTTTACAATCTTGCATACGAAATCGTTCAAGAACTTTACTTATATATGTTTCTTGCGAAAGAGATAATGATCTCTTTGAACGATCTCTTGAAAACTTAACTCCAAGTATGTATGCAGCCTCACCCATATCTTTCATCTCAAAATTGGAAGATAACCAACTTTTGATGGTATTAACTAACTCCATATTACTTCCGGCAATTAGTATATCATCAACATATAATGATATGATCACTAATTGATCTTTGGATCTTTTGATATATACACAATGATCCTTATCAATCATTGTAAAATCATATGCCATCATAGCATTATGAAAACGTATATACCATCAAGTCTTGACGATCGCTTAAGGCCATATATCGATTTCAAAAGTCGACATACCTTTCCTTCTTGGCCTTTCGTAATGAAACCAACAGGTCGTTCCATATATATTTCCTCATCTAAGTCTCTATTGAGAAAAGCAGTCTTTACATCCATTTGATGTAATTCAAGATCCATACTTGCCACTATTGCCGAATAATGCGAATTGAGATGAATCTAACAACGGGGAAAATGTTTCCTCATAATCAATTCCTTCCCGTTGATTATACCCCTTCGCCACAAGGCGAGCTTTATATCTTTCTATTGAGCCATCAGCTTTTACGCTTTATTTTGAGAACCCACTTGTTCCCAATAGCTTTACGTCCTTTTGGAAGATCAACCAGTTCCCAAACATGGTTTGACTCCATTTCCTCTCCCATTGCATCCATCCATCTTTCCTTATTAGGGCAATTTAGAGCCTCATGTATATTTCTTGGCTCATCCTCATCTTGTGGGGCAATCATAAAAGTTTCCCCTTCAATGTCAAAACGTCAACGGGGAATACTTTTGCGACTTGTTCGCCGTATGGGAGATTGTGCACTTAGCATATCATTTCCCATTATGCTCCCACTAGGATTAGATAATGACGATGTCGTCTCATCATGTGGTTGTGATTGAGAATCATTTGTATGCAATTCATCACTTCTCATACTACTCCCACTTGGACGAACCCCACTAATATCATTATCTTGATCCATGGTTTCAAATAGGGAGTAATTTTCACCTATTTCGCCCTTCTTAGGAAACTCATCCTCTAAGAATGTGACGTCTCTTGATTCAAATTCAGTTACACTCCCACTTTCCTGCTCACCTATGAACACATATCCTTTAGAGTGTTCGAGTATCTTATGAAAATACTCTTCTTTCCTCTCGGGACCTAATTTCCCAAATTTGTGAGAGGGCTCATGGGTATAGGCAGCACAACCCCATGGCTTAAGAAAACCCAAGTCCGGTTTTCTACCCGTCCATAACTCATATGGAGTGGAAGTAACGATTTGGAAGGCACCCGGTTAAGTACGTAGGCAAATGTCAATAATGCATCACTCCAAAAGTGATAGGTAAGTTAGCATGTGCCATCATGGACCTAACCATTTCCGGTAGGGTTCTGTTTCTTCTCTCTACGCAACACCATTTTGTTGAGGAGTATATGGAATAGACAACTGTCTTTCTATTCCTTTTTCATCGCATAATTTTCTGAACTCATCGATAAATATTCTCGACCTCGATCGGATCTCAATGCTTTTATTTTCTTGTCTAATCGATTCTCTACCAAGGCCATAAACCTTTTGAAACAACTTAATGCTTCAGATTTATGAGAAATCAAATAGACATATCCGAATCGAGTATAATCATCTATAAAAAGTGATGAAATAAACAGCCCCATGCCTTCCTCTCACATTCAGTGGACCACAGATGTCAGAATGGATTAAATGCAGAGGAAATTCAGCTCTTTTACCTTTTCCAAATGGTTTCCTTGTTGTTTTCCCTGCTAGGCAATGCTTACATATGGGCAAATTGACTTTTCAATATTGCCCAACAAGCCCTCTTTGGCTAGTCTATTCATACGTTGTTGGCCAATATGACCAAGTCTAGCATGCCACACATTCACATCATTGTCATATGTATTAGGAGATGTGATAAGGGAATAACAAACATTCACATTAACATAGTCAACATCCAATACAATGAAACCATTCGAAAATAACCACAACCATAGAAATTTGTCTTCAAAAACAAATCCACACCACTATTATGAAAGTTTACATTAAAACCTAGTTTGACCAACACCAAAATGTACACCGATTCCGACGAATCTCCGGAGCATACAACACATCATGTAGGAACAAAGTGCGTCCACCACGCATGTTCGCCAAGCGTGTGCCAATTCCTTTCACTTCACTCGGAGTTGTTTCCCACATAGATCCACTTAGTTCCAGTTGGGACTCGTCGGAATTCCATAAAAGATCCTCTATCCTTTGCTACATGGTCCGTTGCTCCTGAATCTACAGTCCACAAAGGATTGGATTCAGCCAACAATACAGAACTTGATACATAAGCAAAGTTCTCAAATGTACAAAAGGTATTTACCTTTTTAGGCTCACGACGATTGCGAGCATAGTGACCCTTCTTGTCACAATTGTAACACCTTACCCTTGACATTTTCTTCACTTGAGGACGTTTTCCTCTCTTGTGTTGGTTAACTCTTGGTTTCTTGCAAGGAGGACTTGATCCTTTGCTTGACCACATATTGAACGAATCAATACGCTTGCGCTTAGAGCTCAAAGCCCTTTCGAGCTAGAACCAGCATAACAAATATTTACTCTCGGCTCCAATGCCGTTAGGTGGTCCTCTACTAGCTCAAGGCGGCGCACGGCATTCTCAAGATCTTCCATAACATGGTCAAGAGCTTCTAGTGCTTGTTGCTTTTTCAGCACATATTGAATCTTCATATTCAATATTTCACAATTGTTGCCGTTCAAATCAGCAATTACTTTCTTAGTTGCTTTGAAGCCATCGATCCGAACACATCGACATATATGCACGAATAATTAATGCCTATCATTTATGCATCCACTTTGCATAGACTCATCATATTAATAAACAATTTCAAGTAAGGTTTCAGAATCAAAAGGTCACTATGTTTCCAATCATCCTCCAAAAATCCTAACTTAAAACTGTCATTAATATAATTGTCTTATGCAAACTAAATTCTATGAAGCTACAAAAACTTCTAAGAGCTACCCACATCAATCGGCAATAACAGAAAGCAAATAATATATGACATCCATTACAATAATAATGCTTTCACAAAATATAGCATATTCATTACACTAAGTAATATATACGAGAGGGAAATATCAACCTAGAAAGAGATATATTTACACGAATAAAATATCTCAAACTAATCTAAGAAATAATTAGGGAATGTCCTTTCTAATCTATCGGTCAAAAAATTTGAGAATTTTGTAGGCACATTTGCCAACCATGGAAAGACTTTTGGAGAGCTCTTATGTCGCCTCCAAGGCGCATTCACTTTGCGCCATGTGGCACTAATACTAAGGGTTGAAGTTTTGATGCTCAATCCTATAAGTACTCTCTCACAAAAGCTTCTACCACCTCCTATAACCCGGGACCACGTTGACCTTCCATAGCCGATCTAACACCGCTTTGCCACTCAGGGTGGAAGAGTGTTCTTGAAGGTCGACACCTTCTCAAAATCCGGCATAAGATAACCGTTCCGGATGATTTCTTGTATCATCCGATTGACCCTAACCACATGTGATACTAAATCACCATCATGCCATCGATAATTAGCCAATTCCGTCATCAGCCCTTTAAGTCTTGCACGTCCTTTGTCCGTTCTCGGGAATGCGGGTATCCGTGCATAGCGCATTATAGTTCTGCAACGAATGCGAACTTGTAATAATTGGATTACTTATAATCCATAATGAACATAAGGGAAAATACATAATTTTCCACGTTTCATGCAACAAATGCACAATAAAAAATAGATTACTTATAATCCACAATGGCATAATTGAAAAAGAAACACATTCCTTTTTTTTTTTTTTTTTTTGGTCAACGGTCAACGGTCAAGTCAACGGTCAACGGTGGTCAACGGTCAACGGTCAAGTCAACGGTCAACGGCTGGGTCAATGGTCAACGGAGGGTCAACGGTCAACGGTCAACCGATCGGACGGGTCGGGTCGCCGGGTCGGGTCGCCGGTCGGGCCGGTCGCCGGTCGGACCGGTTAGGCCGGTCGTGCGAACCGACCGACGAGCCCAGGCCAGCGTGCGCGCGCAACCGCCGGTGACGTCACGGTGACGTCATCCGGCGTGCCTTGCACGCGCGGGCGTTCTCGCGCGGGAGCGGTTACCGCGCGCGTGCATCGCACGCGCCTGCGGTTTCAACCGCGCGCGCGTGCGGCCGCACGCGCCCTGGGAACCGTCTTCGGCGCGTGTGTTGCACGCGCCGACGGGGCCGAACGTATCGGCTGCGCGTGGCGGCGCGTGCGGCGATCTCCGGCGACGTGCGACCACTCAAAACGCTCGTATCGACGAGCACTACAATCTCAAGCAATAAAAAAAAGCGTTCGACGTTCCGAAAGCGAGAAAAAAGGGATGAACGATCGGCGTCGGGGAACATTAAAATGCGCTTCAAACAGTCCTTTAAAAATTGGTTTTGAAACACAAACATGGAAAGGGAAACGTGATTAACCTGGCTCTGATACCAATGAAGGGTTTGGATTCGGGAAACAGGATTCCCAAAACGATCGTTTCGACACAAAAATGATCCCAAAAAGAGGAGAAACGCAGCGGAAGAAGATTTCAACACCTAATCACGAATCACCGATCACGAAGGTGCATCACAATGTCGAACACACCTTAAATCCACGAGACTAAACCCCGGCGTTGCAAATTGAGGAGGAGACGGGCACTTTGTTCTTCAAGGAGGGAGAAACGACGATACGGGAGGAACGTCGTAATACGCTTCGGAGAAAAAAAGGGAAAAAGGAAAAACTGAAAAATGGAAAACGTAACTTTCAGTTTTCATTTTTCCTTTTATACCTCTCCCTATCATGGGCCGGGCCTCTAGGCCCATTAGGCCAAAATAGGCCCATTCATTAAAATAAAAATCCATCAATAATGATTTGATTTTTGTTATTCTAGATGAATTTAAGTAATTGGTGGTGGTATATGATGTCTAAGATTATCAAGTGATGGTATCTACGTCGACTTGTTATAAAAGTGCCAAAATCAATCTCAAGCACCAAATGACCTTTGTTTTTGGTACCTTTAATGCTCTTGAATTGGAGCTCAGGTTTGGTGTGGTCTTGATTGGATTTTGGTTAGGTATAGCTTGCCAAACATTGTATCACGTAAAAATGGGTCCATATAGGTTAAATAAATCAATTTAAATTGGACCATTTTTGAATCATTTAAATCTAATCCAATCCACCCATTCGATAAATGTAGACATCAGTCATAAAATGTCCCACCACTTTCTTTGGTCCAAGTTCTCCATAAAAAATAATCTAAAGACTACACAAGCCAAAAAAATAAAAATGAACATTTATTAATGATTGCCACAAATCTACATGTTTTGTTGCGCACATCATTTTTTTTTTTTCATTTTTAGATTGCAAGAATGTTAATAATAGACTTCTCAAGATGGATCATACACTAATTTCTCAATTCATATATGATGGGCTGAAGTGTTATATGCGTTAGTTAGTTGGGTTTACAACAAAGAAGATGGAAAGTTCCTCCGTGTGTGAACGTTGCAATGGCCAGCTACGTGTCTCATGCGAGTGAGGAGACCATGTGCCGCCACGAAACTTCAATAGTCATATTTATAATTAAATAAAAAAAGAAAAACCAGACAACTTAACTGTAATACCAGAGAGGGAAAATTGTAGCACCGGAAAGACCGCGTAGATGTGTGTTGGTCCCGATGCATACCATCCTCTCGATTTTGATGCATCTGTTTGGTTACTGCCCCTTTCATGCTTCCACTAGCTACACATCCAAGTCCCTTTTTCAAGAGGACCCACTAAGACGTGTCAACTTTCTTGGAGAACACACAAGCCATTCATTTTTTTTCATAAAAGAAAAGAAAATTACTGACAATACTGGTCAATCGCGATTAATTTAAAGGGTTAATACCTTGAAAAATCCTAAACTGGTACACCTGTGACAAATTTACCCCAAACTATTTTTTTGACCACCAAAAACCCCAAACCTGGTATACCTTTAACAAATTTACCCCAAAATGGTACACTTATGACAAATTTACCCTCTCGTTAGTTTTTATTAAATTTTTTCGTTAAATTATTAAGTTAAATGACACGTGACAGTTGATTAATATATCAATTTAGGATTTTACATTCCGTTTGTTACAGTTTACAATTTTTGTGATTTTTTTGTATTAATCCAATTTAGCAAAAGGTATATTTGTCACAAATTTACCGGTTTGGAGTTTTTTGCGGTCGAATAAATTAGTTTAGGGTAAATTTGTCATAAATGTACCAATTTAGGGTTTTTTTTTGTTAGTCGGGGTAAATTTGTCACAAGTATACCGGTTTAGGGTTTTTATGGTCAAAAAATTAGTTTTGGGTAAATTTGTCACAGGTGTACCAGTTTGGGGTTTTTTAAGGTATTAACCCTAATTTAAATAAGATTCCACTCGTTAACTCTCTCTCTTTTTTTTTTTTTTAATAAAAAGTACATTGAAAGTCCTATTTATCTTTTGCATGGTGAGATTAAACCGTAAGCTTCTCTTGTCTTAAATTCTATTTAGAGAGTACAATTAAACCGTTTAGATCAATAGACGAGTACAAAAAGTACATCTCATAATGGTATAATTTAACATATACTATGGGTTACTCCAAATAATAATTGAACCTATCAAAAGAATATACTATCTTTTGAGGTTGTAGTGTTCTGTTGGTCATACCCATTTTTCAAGCATAATATTTGAGGGATCTTCTCACATTACACCTTTAATTGGTCTTGTCATAATTCATATTTTCGAAAGAGATTGTACATTTGCCTCACTTTCGTTCATAGGGATAAACCAGGTCACTAGAGGACCATGGTTGCGGTTACCAGTGATGCTGTCCTTTGTTTACGCAAACGGCTGAAAAAAAAATGTTCTTCACATGGGGCATTGCAAGTTGCAACAAATAGTTTTTTATTCTATCTACCACGCGCAAATCGACGCGCAAAGAGTTCTTTATTGTTCATATTTTTGTCGAACTAAAGTGGTATGACTCGGTATCTTTGCAGGCAAACAATTTTTTAAGGAAAAGTTGCGAAAAGTAAAATTAAAGAAAATACAAAGGCCTCGTTGGGAATCATCTTTTACCAAAGTGCGGGGTCTTTTGTCCCAATGTCGAGGAACACAAAAAAAAAATACTACATCTATTAAATTAAAATTAGATCAATCCTCAACATTTTAATTAAATTATTATTTAATTCCAAACCTTTTTATATTCATACTTATCAAATTCATCTAGCCAATTTTAGGATTCTTATTCTACATGACATGACATGATTCTTTTAAATTTTTATCACTTCCTTTTTTTTTTTTCTTATTTTTCTTTTCTCTCATTCTTTATATTTTTTTTCCCAGCTGTGGCCCCTTGAGATCATTGGCTGACCATCTCTAGGCAGACAAACATGCTCCTCTAATTTAATATTGACATTGTCGAACGATGTTAACAAATGAAAACAAATCGGAACTTTATGATTTCCAAATTTGTGATTTTAAGAGCCGCGCTTGAGCGAATCTATTGAAGGTAAAGACCTAATATATGTTCTGATACAATTATAAAAAGTAACACCGTTCTTTCGATTATCTTACATAACTATACAACGATGCGATCGGGACCTTTTCTTTTTTGAGGGAAAACGATCGGCACCTTTTCTTCCTCAGCATACCGGGAAGAAGGCAAAAGTGGGTTTCCAATTCGGTTCGTTCGGTAACCGAATCTCCCCCTTCGGGGGCCGCAACCAAGAAAACGATTAATCCTTCATCGAATTTTCAACCTCGGGGTCGCAATTTGCGACATTTTCTTTAAAACTTTTTGCATCTGATGGCACCAAACGTTCTAAACCCTTCATTCTTGTCGACCCAGAAGTGGGCTTTTGGCCCCCCAAAAACAGAGTACGAAGAAACAGAGGTAGGCAACGGCAAAGGGGCATTTGAATCGACTAAATCGAGACGCAAGAACTTAACCACTGCCACAATAGAAGGGAATCGAAGTGGGAATAAGAGAAAGAAAAAGCGAGAGATGCAGAATGCCTTCCTTCGTAAAGTCAAAAATACGACAGAGACATCCGTAAAAATAGACAAGACACACCCAAAAATGGCGACAAAGTCGACCCCGCAATCTGTCCCTAACTCTAGGCTTTGCGTTTCACTTACATAAGGTAACTAGAACTTCCTCTCTGAACGCAGAAGCATCACAACAGAAGAAGCGAGAACCCATCCTCGAGAAAGAGGCGGTCACCAGTAGTAGAGTTGCATAGTCGAATCGTACATTTACAAAGACAAAGTAAGGACTACCCTTGCTCGGCCAGCGAGCACGCGCTGATCTTGTGCAGCGGGGCAGAGGCCGGCTCCTCCGTGACGCGGCTTCTCTTCCTCCCGAGCCCCGCCGCCGATGCTATTCCGGTCACTATCTTCGCAACCATCCTGAAGATCCTGACTTTGACCTGCCCTCTCTTGGGAGGCAGCCTCGCCTCCGAATTCTCACTCGCGGTCTTCTTCGTCGCGCCCGGATTCGACATTTTATTGGTCACCCCCTCTCTGCAACAGAGGAATCTCGTCGGGGTTATCAGAGATGAGCAAGCAGAGAGAGGTAGGAGAGAGCAGGGGAAGAGGAGGGGTGATGGCCTGAGTTTCGATGGAGACGAATGTGGGGACGCTTCTTATTTATGGTGGAGGAATTGCAAAAGGAGTAGGTGGAGGCCACGGAACAGGGAATGGTAGAAAAAAAAAACCGACCCGACCCAAGTGAACGGGTGTTGGGTTGGCGGGCAACTGCAGAAGTGAAGCTATGTGGGGGAACTCACTTAGGATTATTCTAGTAACCACCTTTATGATACGAAAATGGACGGTGGAGAATTCGATTCTGTACCTTCTTGAAGTTAGACGCGGGACATTTAATTTTAGGTGTTGTGAACGGATAGGAAAAGAATTTAAATACTGAATTGATAGTTAGAATAGAATTAAAAAAAAATTAACATATATAATCCATCGTGCTTGGCAATCACGCAAAATAACCTTCATGAGACTAAAGGTTTTAGGCACGAGAGATTCGCACGGTCTCGCCTTTGGGTGTCCCCGCGTCCAGAAGGGGTCGAAGGAAACGGACAAGAGTTGAGGCCCCCACTTTCTCTTCTTTTTCCAACCCAACAGGAGCGGGACATTGTATCCACTCATTCTAATTAGAATTTTCAACTTAGTAATTTTAGTTAGATGCAGGTACGTATGGAGCCATTTTGTTACATTCGCGAGCAATGTACAAAAATGCCCAAGAGAGAATCGTTACGTTGATAGAGGCAATATTTTGCGTAAACTAAACTTCATTCTTGCGTATTCAACCAACTAAATTTCATGAATTTCACGATATTTTCGCACCATATCTGAAAAAACGAGAACGGTAGACACAACCTTTTTGCCTAATATTTTGTAAAACGTGAATTATAAAGAGAAAATCTCAATGATGTATTGACAAGAATTAACGAGTTTCCATCGACAAAAATTGACACAAATTATAAACGCGATTATAATACTTACTATGGATTCTCAGCCCCTAAAAGCAAAACATGGCAACTTTTTTTTCACTTTACATGGCGAGTGACAAGGTCAGTGAGTCGTGTGAAACCCAAGTTTGATAGGGCATCAGTAGAGGTGGCAACCCTCAAATCCACCTTTTCCCTCATTCTTGCTGGTCAAGATTTAAAAAGGGTCGATCTAATTTGATAAATAAGTCGTAAGAAATGAGATCAACCAAAAAAAAAAAAAAAAAGCGTCCTACCGAATTCGGTTCAAATCCATTTTCAACAAAACTGTAATGAAGATAGTGTGAAAACAGGGAAGATAAAAATTAGAAAAAAACATCTCCCCAGTCGCACTTCCTTGCGGCATACTCGTTAGAAAAGGAAAGGTAAACCGCGTTAAACGATAAGGCTTCGGGGCTGAGCTATTAGCCTATTAGCGTCGGATTGCCGATGGTACGAATATATTTTCCCTCTGATTTTTTTCTTCATTTCTTTAATTGTAGGCATTTTGTTCTATTCATCGATTCTTATGACGCGGTAGCAGACACGCCATCACGCGGGCGTCAGCATCTGCCATCAGCATCAGCTCATGTTTAGAAAAAAAATGTACGATTTTCCCTGTCTGCCCGGCGCGGAAATATGAATAGATCAATTTCATTTTCTGATTTTAGATCGGCTTTTACAGAAGTTAAAGTAGAGTCGTTTTTGGAAGTTCCATCTCGGCTGTGAATTATTGATAGTTGGAGATGACGGCAACTTGTTGTCCTTCTCTCATGATTTCCATTTTATGAAGCTGCAACGGAAAAAGCAGGCCGATTTGGGTTGTATCTTTCCCTCTCAAATCTTATTCGAAAAGTATAATCACATTATTTAGACCGTTGAACAAATACCACAAGTACATATTTTGAAATAGGATTGTGTGATATGTATTACGGGCTACTCCAAACAAAGTTTGAATCTATCAAAAGACTATTTCAATCTTTTAAGGTGTAGAGCTTTATTGTGTAGAGCTTCATTGCTCTTACCCATTTTTCAAGCAAAATGGTTGAGGAATTGTCTCACATTATATAAGTTCTATTATTTATCTTAATTAGTCTCATTATTCTTATCCCTCGTGAAAATTCTAAATCTATTATTTGGATAATTTACCTGAATGATTAAATTGGGAAATTGTTAAAAGTTTTAGAACTGTTTATAATTAAATTTGCATGATCAAAAAATTTATGACTAAATCAACAAATCATAAAAAATTTTAAAACTAAATTGGTAGAATTAAAATTTTTAGGACTAAATCAATCGCTGTATAATAAGCTTTTTTGCACAATTTTCCCCATTGCCAACGGTAGAGTCCAAAATAAATTAATGCCAATATAAATTATGCGTCTTAGTGGATCGTCGAGCGATGGTAGGCACCAAATGTTGGCGTCGGGTAAATAACAAGAGGCAAAATTGGGTAAGAGCCCGAAGGAGTGCCGTTCGAAATAGTGAGCGCAACGTGTATACAAAGGAATCATCAATGAGGCCACTAATTAAGTAGGGCATTTGGTCGCCTTACTAAACTTTGGGGTCCTCAAGTAATCAGTGGGTCGAAGATGAGTTTATCATAGACCCAGTAAAGCCCGCTTTCTAGTTGGGCCCTAATGTGATAAATCCATTCCAATCTCTAATTGAAATTTTAAGTAAACTATTTTGTCAATTTTTTTTAGCTAAAATGTGGGTCCTTAACCTATTTTGCCACTTCTAACATCTAATTTTATTTTATTTTTGTTGGTCCAAACTTCTAAGATCTAACTTTGTTGGTCCAAACTTCTAAGATCTAACTTACATACCAATACTTTGTGTGATTTTTTTATTTAATTCATTGGATTTTCTTAATTATTTATCATTTTCATTTGCCTCATTATCATTTTTTTAAGTTGGGTTAATACCAAAAAAATTCACAAATCAGTACACATATAACAAATTTACTCTAAACTAATTTTTTTATCATTAAAAATCCCGAATTAGTATGGTTATGACAAATTTGCCCTCATTAACTTTTGTCAAATTTTATTGTTAAATTTGTGGCACTATATGTCATCCACGTTAGAGAATTTAATGGTAAAATTTGACGGTAAATTTGCTACAAATGGGCCGATTTTGATTTTTTGGGTAAATTTATTATAGGTATACCGGTTTCGGATTTTTGGCAATTGAAAAATTAATTTAAAATAAATATGTCACATATGTAGTAGTTTTTTTTTTTTTTTTTTTTTTTTTCGGGATCCGGCCTAAGTACACCTTATGGCTGCTTACATCTACCATCAACCTGACCGGCCTAATGGAGACCACTGACATGACCCACCACTATGGCCCCTCACTTAAGACGTGTGTAGCAGCGCAGAGATTTGAACTTTCGACCCGGCACTAGATCCATTCGCACGTTTCTGCTAACGTAGCTATCCATCGATGGGTCACATATATATTAGTTTGAAATTGTTCATAGTCAAAAAATTAATTTAAGGCAAATTTATTATGAATATATCAATTTAGAATTTCCCATGATATTAACATTTTTAAATTTATCAACTCGTTTAGAAAAGAATTTCCAACCTCAATTAAAGCAAGTGTAGAATCAAATATCTAACACGAGAATAGAAAGAGAAATTGAAGCACGAGTTGAACGGTGCGGGTCCTGTTGCACAGAAATTACACTACGAGCGTGATGGAAAATGAGAGGAAGCTTCGCGCCGGAATGTCGTCCATCCTTTCATATTGGGTCCTGATGCTTTTCGAATCATTTGGAATTAACGTTGTACTCTCAAACCGATGTCGGCAGTTCGCATAAATCCGTCCGCCAAGATTCAGGTCAACGTACGGATGTGGACGTATCCATAAACGGCAGCGCGCGCTCCCCAACTCCCACCGAGCTCTTATAAGGGAGTGGTCCATTTGTCTCTTTTGATACCCATAGAAAGAAAATCCTTATATCTTACCGATTTTTATTTTGCATTTTTTGAAAATGCCCAAAGCTCACCGCAATCACAAACAACTATCGATATTTATCTAAGTGGTTTTCTCAAATTTGGTCGATTAATTTTGGTTAACAATTCTCGTACAAGTTATCTACCAACAATTATTTGATTTTCTCATTCCGGATGAATTTAAGTAAATTGGCAATGGTATATGGTGTTTAAAATTATCAAAAAGCGGCAACTATGTCGACTTGTTATAAAAGTGCCAAAATCAATCTCGAACATGAAAAAGACCTTTGTTTTTGGTGCCTTCAATTCTCTTGAATTTGAGCTTCGGTTTGGTTGGGTCCAGATTATATTTTAGTTAGGTATGGATTGCGAAGATTGTATTACGTAAAAACGGGTCTTTATAGATTAAATAAATCAATTTAAATTGGATCATTTTTTACTCATTTAAACCTAATCTAATTCATTCATTTGATAAGTCTAGACATTGATCATAAAAGGTTCCATCACTTTCTTTGGTCCAAAATCTCCATAAAAACATAATAAAGATGAGACGAGTGAAAAAGAACAAGCGCTCGTTAATGATTGCCACAGATCTTGTGTTTTTTTCAATTTTGGATTGCCATAATTCCCTAAAAAGTGGGTCATACACCAATTTCTCAACTAAGACTGTGCCCCACCCTCCCCCGAAACTTCAAGTAGTTGTATTTTCTAAAATAAAAAAAGAAACCACATAACTTAACCGCAATACCAAAAAAAGAAAACTGCGGTACTAGGAAGACTGCTAGAGGTGATCATGGTTTGGGTTGGGTCGATCCGACACCTAATCCTATGACCAATCCGCATAGTATTGGTCCTCAATTTTTGGGATTGAGGATCAACCCGGTCAAGTTTGAGACCGAGGATTGGATCGACCCTATGGGTTCGGTCCGATTCCAGGATCAACTCAGGATCAATCGATAATTTTTTTATTTCATTTTTTTCCTTAAAAAGTAAAACTCATTAATTCAAGCAAAAAATGAAACTCACCAGTCGAGTTGCGTTCGCAAAGGTGAGCGAATAGGGGCAAGCTGTAAGGTGAGCGACAACTGGCAAGTGTAGTTCACAGGCAAAGAGGTTTTGTAATTGGGGCTTTTATTTTCTTATGATTTACTCAACAAAGAGCGAGGCCAGCTAAGAGAGATAAGTGGTGAGGCCGTTAAGCAGTGAGCAGCACGAGCGTTAAGCGAGGCAAGCGGCAAGTGGCCAACGATGACAAGCGGCCAACGACAAGCAGTGCAAGCGTCGAGAGAGGCAAGAGTCTAACGGCCAGCACCAAGCGGCGAGCAAGTCGAGCGGCCAACGACAAGCAATGAGCAATGGGCCACGAGTGACGATTGGCGAGTGGGCGAGTGTGCATGACGAATAGGACAATGTTGCTCTTGCTCACGAGGGAAAGTTTCGTTTTTAAGTGAAAAATGAACAATATAAAGACGGAAAAATAAGACAAGAGGCTGAAGACATTTTAAGCTATTTCACAGCACTATTCACACCATTCACAGCGTCATTCACGCCGTCAATTAAGCTGTTCAAGTGAAGAACGTTGGCTGGGCTTGCTATATATAAGAAAAACATTAAAAAATATTATATATTAAATATCTAAAATATATTATATAAATATATTTTATCAAGGTTAGTTCGGGTTGAACCGACCATAAACTTCCAGGATCGAAGACCAACTCGCATAGTATCGGTCCAGGAATCTTAGGACCAAGGACCGACCCGATCTCCTTGGAAACCTGGACCAAGACCAGCAAGGTTGGCCCGGTCCAGGGTCGGTCTAGGATCGATCCTAGACCACTGCTCACCCCCTAAAGACTGAGTCAATTTGTACTGGTCCTAATGCATACCATTGTCTCGATTTTCACGCATCTATTTTGTTACTGCCCCCTTCATGGTTGTACTAGCAAGTCCCTTTCAAATAGGACCCACGAAGACGTATCAAGTTCCGTGGGGAACACATAAGCCGTGCATTTTTTTCATTAAAAAAAATTACTAACAATATAGATAGGTCAATCGCGATTAATTTAAATAAGACTCGACCTGTTAACTCTTTTTTTTTAACAAAACGTGCACCAAAAGTATTGAGATTAAGTCGTAACCTTCTCAATAATCTTGTCTTTAATTCTATTCGGAGAGTATAATCGCATCATTTAGATCAATAGACAAGCACAAAAAGTACATCTTGTAATACTATGAGTTACTTCTAATAATGGTCAAACGTATCAAAAGAGTATCTCGATCTTTTAAGGGTGTAGAGTGGCCTTCATTTTTTCAAGCACAATATTTGAGGGATCTTCTCATGTTTTATGAGTTTGATTATTACGTCTTTAATTAGTCCCACCATAATTCATATTTTCGAAAGAGATTAAACATTTGCCTATCTTACCTTCGTTCACAGGAATAAACCAAGTCACAACAGGATCATGGTTTCGGTTACTAATGTTGTTCTTTGATTATGCAAATGATTGAAAAAAAAATATATGTCCTTCATTGGGGAATAAACCAATTCATAATAGTTTTTTATTCTATCTCCGATGCGCAAATCCACGCACAAATAGTTTTTAATTGTTAATACTTTTGTGGAATTAAAGTTGGGTGCGATTTGCTATCTTTGTGGGCAACAATTCTTTAAGGAAAAATTGCAAAAGAGAAAGATTAAAGAAAGGGAAAAAACCACAAAAAACCCCGAACTTTGCCCCTTGTGACACATTTACCTCAAACTTTTTTTGTGCCGTGAAAAATCTCGAACTTTCCAAACCGTGACACATTTACCCCATAAGGGCATTTTTGTCCTTTTAATTTCTGTTTTTTCTTTTTTTTTTCTTCTTCCCTCCGTCGGCCCCCGGCGGAGGGAAGCCAGCTCCGGCGAGGGTCGCCCGACGCCGGCGAGGGCAAGGGCACCCCTCGCTGCGTCGGGCAAGACATCTTCCTCCGGGTTCGAGCTACCGCATCGGATTTCGAGCTCAAGGTCGAAGAAGAAGAAGAAGAAGAAGACGAAGAAACGAAGAAGAAGAAGAAGAAGAAACGAAGAAACGAAGAAGGAGAGGGCGCGGACGGTGATGAGAAAACGAGCGACGCGGAGAGGGAGAAGGAAGAACTCCCTCGCCGGATCCGGCGAGGGTGCCCTCGCCGGCGTTGGGCGACCCTCACCGGACGTCGGCTTCCCTCCGCCGGCTCCGCCATGGCCGGCGGAGGGAAGAAGAAGAAAAAAAAAAGAAAAAAATTTTTATAAATGAAAAGACCAAAATGCCCTCCAATTTTGGGGTAAATATGTCACACTTGGAAAGTTCAGGGTTTTTGGTGTCACAAAGAAAAGTTTGGGGTAAATGTGTCAAAAGTTTGGGGTTTTTACGGCACAAAAAAGTTTGGGGTAAATGTGTCACAAGGGACAAAGTTCGGGGTTTTTCGTGGTTTTTTCCTTTAAAGAAAATACGTAGGTCTCGTCGAGAATCGTCTGTGATGAATGTGGTTGCACAATTGCGAATATGGGGTCTTTTACGCAAAATGTCGGCAAGATACTAAAGAAGTCCTAAATCAATTGTATTATTACAAATTGAATTATAAACCTTTTAATTGTACAAATTTAACTTTAAACATTTTATATTTGTATCAATTTTGGCTGGAAATCTCTTATATGACCATCAACCATCCTACGTGGTTTGGCCAATGCCGACATGGATAATTATTTTAATTTTCCTGAAGTTTTGTTACTATTTTTATGTTATTTCCCTTTTTCTTCTTTTCTATTTCTCTTTGCTTACCTTCCCTTTTTTTTCCCAACCGTGGGCCAGCAATGGTTGAAACTTGAAAGTAGGCAAACACACTTGCTTTTCTAATTTAATACCCGCATTGTCGAACGGTGTTAACAGATGAAAACAAATTGCAACCTTTCTATTTCCAGAATCATGATTTTAAGAGTTGCACGCGGTCGAATCTATTGGGGATAAAGACTTCATATATGTATTAAATCAATGAAAAATAGGGAACGTCGTTGTTTCGATTATTGTGCATAACTGCACAAATCATGTCCGAACCGGGGATCTCAATTCTCAGCGTATCAAATTCTTGTTTTGATGGTGATGGGTTTTATGGATGGGTGGGCCGCCCATGCTGGGCTAACCCAGCCCATGTCCTGTAAAAGAAACTTCCAAAGGCAGTTGCGATCTTTTGTGGCAAAAAGTGTAGTAGTAGTGTAATTCCTCTCCACAGTATATACACTGCTTCTCCGGAGAACAACAAACTAATCTTTACTTAAAAATTTAAATTAATGAGTTATGAATCAACTATGATATATTAACCCTTCCACACTATACTGATTTTTTGAACATGACCTATATGGAACAATTAGCGATATGGAAGCTTTTAGCGTGGTCATTGTCTAATTGTTTATGCTTTAGTTTTATGTAAATAATCCTTAGATCTAAGGCACAGTGTTAACAAAACCCATAAAGGAAGAACTCTTTCTCATCAGGCCGCACTTAAGGGCATTTAATATGTGGAAATAAGGTATGTTCGAAGTGTAATATACCCGGTTTGATCAGTTTCTCATATTGGAATATCGAATATATTTTCCTCCGGATGGAATTTGGGTCACCAGAAGAACCCGGCACCAGTGCGACTCTGTTTCAAAGACGAAAAGACGAACGTCGTACGAGAGATCCAACGATGCGATTCCTCCTCTCTCTCTCTCTCTCTCTCTCGGGAAAGCGATTGGCAGCTTTTCTTCCTCAGCAAAACGGGAAAAGCGCAAAAAGAGGGTTTCCAATTCCGTTCATTCGATATCCGAATCTCCCACTTTCGAGGGCTGCGACCAAGAAAACGATTCATCCTCCATCGAATTTTCAACGTCTGGATCGCAATTTGTCGAGCATACGAACGAAGCTAAACCTTCTTCGTGACATTTCATTGAAACTTCTTTCTTCTGATGGCACCAAACGTTCAAAAACCTTCGTTCTTGTCGACCCAGATGTAGGTTTTTGGCCCCCCAGAGAACAGAGCACGAAGAAACAGTGGCAGGCAACGGCGAGGGGCATTTGAATCCACTAAATCAAGACGCGAGAATTTAACTACTCCTACAGTAGAAGGGAATCGAAGTGGAATCAAGAAGAAAGAAAAAGCGAGAGATGCAGAACGCCTTCTGTGGAAAAAGTAAAGAATACAACAGAGACATCCGTAAAAATAGTCAAGACCCGCTCAAGAATGGCGACGAAGACAACCTGCATTCTGTTCCCTATCTCTGTATTTTCCATTTCCCTGACATAAAGTAACTAGAAATTCTTCTCTGAACCCACAAAGCATCATAGCAGAAGGAGCAAGAACACACCCTTGAGAAAGAAAAACAGTCATCAGTAGTACAGTTGCAGAGTCGAATCGTACATCTACAGAGACACCTGAGGGCTACTCCTGCTTGGCAGGCGACGCCGAGCCTGGCTCGTCCGCGACGCGGCTTCCCTTCCTTCCGAGCCCCGCCGTCGATGCTAGACCGGCCACCTTATTCACGAACATCCTGAAGATCCTGACTTTGACCTGTCCTCTCTTGGGACGCAGCCTTGCCTTCGAACCTTTACCCGGGCTCTTCTTCGTTGCGCACAGATTCGACATTTTATCCGCAATCCTCTCTCTGCAGTAGAGAAATCTCAAGGTGGCTATCAGAGTTGAGCTAGCAGAGAGAGGCGGAGAAAGCAGAGAAGGAGGAGGAGGGAGGAGGAGGAGGAGGAGAGGGACAAAGAGCAGGGGCGGTCAAACAAGGCCCGACCTTGGCGGGCTTGAGTTGGATAACTGCGGAAGCAAAGCGGCAAATCCTGCGTTGCAATTACGCACACTAACCTTCGCGACGCCAAGACTGTTTTTATTTTTTTTGGTCAGTTACGCCAAGACCGTTTGGTTGTATGAATTTATAGTGAAATAGGATGTTATATAAATTTGGTGAATCACGATAATAAAGTCAACTATATTTATATCATATTTCATATTTTATTTTATTTATCAAATGTATCTCAAGAGAATCATTTTGTATGTAGAGGAAATACTCTACCTAGACTTAATTTACGTATATTCAACCGACCGAATTTCGCCGATCAAGTGACATCCATGCATTGTCTTTGAAAAGAGAAGAGAGAGAGATTAGATATAATCCACTAGCATGACTTTTTATAAAACACGATACTATACATCACGTCACGTCACGCTTAACTTTATATATTGACACGAACGCTAACTTTTTTCTCATTGTAATTCAATTTTATAACAATTAAAATCAAGATACTTGACACCGATAAAAATAGACACGAGTCATGGGCCCTAAAATTAATACATGGCAACATCCGTTGACTCGACCTGGAGTCCAACGAGCCATCCGGCAAACATGGATCCACTAATTCATTTTTCCGCTCGTATTTGTTGGAAAGGGGTTTAAAACGAATCGCTCCGATTCGATGAACGGGACTGAAACGAGTCGCGTGAAAGTGAAAGACCAACTGAACATGGGATTGCATTTACCTTGTCAGAACTGTCTTTGTTCCAACCCATCCTTAACAACATCGGAAGAAAATGAAATAAAACAAGCAAGATCCCTAGCACGCATGCCATTTCCCTCGTCAAACTGTTTTTATTCGAATCGCGAGACCACGTGGATGGCACCCGGTTTCTTCGTCGGCAGTTTCTTCCGTTCTTCCCTCTTTTTCTTTTTGGTCGGTCTGGTCTTCCTCTGACCCGATGCCCTTTTTCATGTACTGCCCCGGCGGAAGCTCATCCTCGTACGGGCGCCAGCGCCGGCGCTCTTCTTCGTTGTTTCTTTTCTTCTTTCGTCGAAAACCCGATCGTTTCTTTGTCGCTCCGGTTGGACGGTACGGCGCATTGATTCGGATCGTTAGTATTTTATTTTGATTATTGGATGGGATTCAGCAAGAGTTAAATGTAGCAAAGTTAGGATCCTAGAAATGCCCTCAATGATGGAAGATTTTTGTTGCCCCGGATGAATCTAAAATAATTGGCAGTGATAGAAATGGCCAAAATCGTTCTCCGGCACGGGACTTGCCTATTTTGTTTCTTTGTACCTGTTCCTTCTTTTGAACGATCGCGCTTTTGATTAGAGTGATGACTTTTCTAATGTTAATATAAGCTAATTAAACCCTCATTTTGACTAATCAATTCCAAAACAACGGAAAAATGCAGCACCTTTCGAGAATTAAGTTGAAAGATTCGTTTTGCCTAACGTTTTATAGCGTAGGCGCCAAAGGTGCGCGCAGTCTCTCCTTTGGGCGTCCCACGTCCCGAAATCAGACAGCGAAATAAAGCCGCCAATTTCAGAAGATATCGAGTAAATTAGAGGAGGAACGAATGGACAAGAGTCGAAGACAATGGATCTAGTCATTTTAGTTAGGCACATGTATGCATGGAGCCATTTCATTATATTTCACAAGCAATCTTGTGTTTTTAGCAAAGGCCGGTCTCTTCTCATGTCGGTGTGGAATTCATCTTCCGATAGTTTCGTCACTTTCTCGAGGAGCAATTGCGTATGAGCAACTTTTGCATACAATATAATTCATATAGGTTTTCTTTTCTTGTGTAGCAATTGCATACAAAACAATCTTTTTTTTTTAATTAAAAGAAAATTGTATTCACTATTTAGAAGGATACATGAGAAGTAAGTAGTAGACTTTCATGGCAAAACAAATCGAAGTAAAGGTTGGAAGACTTTGAGCAAATCCAAAAAAAAAAGATGATCAGTCCCCCTAATATCCCCGCATGATCTTTAAAAAGAAGAGATCATTGGACACAATCCATTTGCCTAACACTATGCAAAACGTGGATTGTAAAGAGAAAATGTCAAAATTACACAACACAATATAGTGACACAAATTAATGCATTCTCATAGCAATTCAAATGTTTTATGACTAAAATAAAATTCAAAATACTTAAGATGGACAAAAATGGTCACGAATGACTTATAAACATGAATATAACACGTAATATGAATTCCCAGCCCTTAAAAGCAATACATGGCAACCTTTGGCCATACACGACCACGCGAATGAGCAGTGTTGAACCCGAGTCGAGCACGGCACCAATAGAGGTGGCGAAGTGGGTGGACGAACCGTTCTTTCACTCGTACTTGCTGGGTTTAAAATGGGTCAATCTAATTTGATGAATAAGTCGTAGGAAATGAAGATAAAAAAAAGGGTGCAAACGAATTTGATTCCAATCCATCTTCACCACAAGCTGTAAAGAAAATAGTGTGAAAACATATGGAAAAACACCATCTCCCCAATGTGCACTACATGGCAAACTTAGTTAGGAAAATTAGGCTTAAATCTATTATATTTTTGCTAATTCAATTCAAAACTTTCAACTTTACAAATTAAGTCATATACATATTAACATTTTGCCAACTAAATTTATCCGGCTAATTTTGACCAAAATTCGTCGATGTAGATGTCAACCGTTTTATGTGGCACGACCGGCACTAACATTGACAAAATTTATTTTTTAATATTTTTATGAGATTGGCCAGAGGAAAAAAAGGTAAAGAAACAAAAAAAATTAAAAATATAAAAAATATTTTAAAAATATTAAAAAAAATATTAAAAAAGTAATAAAATTTGTCTAAGTAAACGTCAGTAAATTTCAGTTAAAATTAGTCGGATGAATTTAATTTGTAAAAAGTGAAAATGTTTAAAATTCAATTGATAAAATTGAAAAATTTCGGATTGCATTGTTAAAAGTACAATAAATTTAAAACTTTTTGGATAATTTTTCCAAACTCAGCCCTTCCTCGACATTCTCCTTCTTCGAAATTGAGAAGGTAAACCGCGTGAAACGATAAGGCTTCGGGGCTAAACCATTTGCGTCGGATTGCCGAAGAACAAATATATCTTCCCTCTTCATATAATTTTTCAATTCTTTATTTTTAGGCATTTTGCTCAATCTAACGACCTAGTACCGGACACGTCATCATCGTGTGGGCGCGAACGTCGTCAGCAGCAGCATCAGCACCTTTGAAAAAATCCATTTTTTCTCTGTGTCAACGTTTTTGGGGGAGAACCCCTGCCCCCTCTCCTCCTTTTTTTTGAATTGGCTTTTTGCAAAAAGTTGAAGTACAATCGTTTTTGGAAGTTTTATCTCGACCATTAATTAGTGATGGCTGGAGTTGCCTGCAACTTGTTATACTTCTCTGTGATTTCCAGGAAGCTGCAACGAAAATGGTAGGCTGATTTGGGTGGCCCGACGGAATCGCGCAAGCTAGATTAGATTCGAGATTGTAGAAGCGAGAGAGAAATCACGATAGCGGGAAAACAGACAGCAAACTAATACCCAATTCAAGTTGAGAAGAGGGAACGCATGCTAAGGTTTGGCGCTGGAGTATGTTTATTAGCAATTTTTGTGAGAACTCGACTTGAAAATAACAGAAACAAGTAATATAAGTCGTGAAGTAACTAATTTAAGCAAGAGAACTAATCAAGTAACGTACTTAGATAAATATAATGGAAAGCAGCATCATCTCAGACATTTATAAAATGGTGAAATTGTTAGGTGCTCCATATTATCATTACTAAAGGTATGAATTGATCTTTGAAAGAAAGCTAAGAAAGATCATTAATCGGGAGATCGATAATAGAGTGGATAGATGGTCATATAAGGTTTAGAAAACGACTAACACTTTTCTCAAAAAATAAGTTTCAATTGAATCTCAGCTTACAACTCATGAATTATCAATTTGTGGTTCGGTTCGATTCGGTTAACCGATAAAAATCGAACCAATAAAGAAAAAATTAATTTTTAATGAGAGTCGAACCAAAAGCAGAACCGAACCGAAAAAATTGAATTTTTCGGTTTGGTTTCTGACACTCCTAATGACGTGATCACGATTACTAATCTTGCTCTTTGTTCATGGAAATGACTGGAAAAAGTAAAGCATGCTCTTTACATGGGCATTGCATCAAACAATGTACTTTTTTTAATCTCTCTCTCTCACGTGAATTTACTAAGTGGCGGGGCTTGTATATTCCGTATTATCTTGTATCTTTGGGAAGAATTATAAAAAAAAAAAAAAAAGTCATAAACTTATTATAATTATGCTGATTTAGTTTTAAATTTTTTGGCCAATTCAATTTTAAACATTTTGCATTTGTGTCAGTTTAAGTTCATCCAATTAATTTTGACCAATTGGCGCTAACATAGCAATACCGGTATTGACGTGACATTTATTAATAAATTTTTGAATTTTTATATTTTTCTTTTTTCTTTAACTTTCCTCCTTCCCCTAGAGCCACAGGGGCATAAAAAAAATTAAAGAAATGAAAAGGAAAAAGAAAAAATTATAAAAAAATTCAAAAAGTTATTATAATATTATTTTAAAATGCCACATCAATATCAACGGTGTCACGTCAATGTTGGCTAGTCAAAATTGGCGGAATAAACTCAATTGGTGCAAATATAAAAATGTTTAGGACTGAATTGACCCAAAAAATAATTATAGTTGAATTGGTACAATTATAATAGATTTATAATTTTTTTGGTAATTCTCCTAATATTTTTGCTCAATAATTACTTCCAGCAGAGGAAAAGTTGGAAAAATATAAAAATAAAATCAATAAATGGAGCACGTTGAAAAGGTGACCTAAGTAGCATCGACATGGATATGCGATATGCGACACGACAGGATACGACACACCGGTACGTCATGAATTTCGACATATTAGAGCACATTATATATTAAATTAATATTTTTTAATTAATTTGGTTCAAAATTATAAATAAATAAATAAGATAACTTTAACAAAAATTATTGATGAAACTAATAATTAACAAGATATTAGAAGAACTTATTTAAATAAATTTATGATATTCTATAGTGATCAAAATTTATTATTATTTAACATTCAATATTTTTATTTTTCGAAATTACTTTTTAATCTCATTTTTTTTACCAACCCCACCCCTAAAAATAAATATATATATATATATATATATATTTTAATACTTTTTATTTTTACCCAAAAAAGTCCCCCACTCATTTATTTCACCCTCTTCGTCCCGCATTCCTTTTCCCCCATAATTTGTCGGCTCCTTCTTGAAAATTGAAATCACACTCCTCCACCCAGCCCTTTCATGCCAAGTCCCATCAAAATTCCCACTTTTAATTTCTTTTTTCTACTTTTCTTGTTAAAAGCCTAAAACTAAAAGAGAAACAAACTTAAAAATCGTAGCAACCGATGCCTGTTCCTCCGCCCACGACCTCTTCTTCGTGATCTTTGCTTTCTCTTGCAATCGCTCGCCTCCGGCCTTCCCTCCTTCGCAATTGCCGCTGCAGCCTCGCCTCCAGCTCTCTATGGCGGCATCGCAGTCGCGGCCCTTTGGGTTGCTCTTCCTTTGGCCCTCCCTTCCAGTTGCAGTCTTGTCATTGCTCGTGGCCTTGCCTCCACTCCATCACTCTTCAATGACCTTCGCACTTGGAAACCCACCATGAAAACCCACACCTCTCGCAATTTCGAACACACGTGTTTGAATATGTCAAAAAGAGTTGATCACATGTCGAAGTATATCCGAACGTGTTGGAACGTGTCGTACATGTGTTGAGATGTCCGACACGACATGGAAGCTTCTAGAATGTGTCCGTGCTTCATAGAAGGAGACATGTCTTGTTGCTTCATCTTTCAATTGTTGTGGGTGCAATTGCAACTTGCCCAATTTTCACTAGTACCGACCGAGACAAATCTCCTATTTTATGAATATTTTATGGGGCCTTTCGTCTCAAGGTCATGAAATTAAAAGCAATTGCTTGTATAAGTTCATGGAATTTGTTGCGGTCATTAAAAGCGCGTACATGGTCAGGTACATATGTACATTAGCTTTATTCGATCTCATCATTTTCTCCACATTGGCATTTTCCAGAATATATATCACTAATAGAGCATAACTAATGAAAAGAAAAATAGGAACTTGTGCCTAGCTTCGAGCACAAAGTAACCCACACGTTCCTCTAATTTAATATTGGTGCCCTCAAATTATGTTAACAAATGAAAACAAGCGGAAACCTTTTTTTTCCCTAAGAATTGTGGTTTTAAAACTTGTCATGCAGATAATCAATCGAGGGCAAAAATCTGATTTATTTTGAGATAATGGAAAAAACAAACATTTTTCTTTTTTAGTACTAGACGTAACTTGAGACCTTATGAGCATATATAAGAGGTTTGGAAATATCTAAACTTGAGTAGAGACCTTTCGTTCTAATATTATGGGTTTTTGTAGAATTACAATCAACCGCTCTAAAATCTTAAACTTGTTAATGAAGGCATATTACAATGCTTAAATATTGTAACAAGAATTGCACGAACATTATGATCATGCTCAAATTAGGGTCGCGATTCTCAGCCTATCAATTTCTTGTTTTGCTCGATAACATGAATATTGTGCCCCTCTCAATTTAGCCAGCGTTGGCTCCATTTGATATGGCGGAAACGGGGCGGACGGAGTCTCTGTCCTTCAAAGAAATGGAAAGGAGTGCAAGTTTCTTTTGTTTGCTGTCTATGTTTGACCTTTTCCGTAACGTGACTAAGAATTGGGAAAACTAAAAAAAATCACATCCATGCGTCGTGCGAGGTCAACAATTCCATTCGTCTTCTCTCCCTTCTGATGGCGAAAGGACGGCATCTTTTCTCAGCCAAAAGGAAGGGCGAAAGCTGGGTTTCCAACTCCGGGCATGAGTATCCATGTTCCCCCCAGAAAACGATGCGTGCTCCATCAAATTTGCAACTCTGTGGCCAGAATTAGTTGAAGTACATTGAGAATATTAGCTTCTTGTTATAGGCTACTTTGACTCGGACCGAGAACATGTTTATGAGTGAAGCAGAGCAAAAGGACATTTTCTCCATCCGTTGGGACCGAACGCTCGAAGAACTCCATACATTTCAAACCAGAAGTAGCTTCTGTCCCCAAAGAGAGAGATTAGAACAAACAGGAGGCGGCAACCGCGGAGGGTGCTTGTATCAAAGACATTGAACTTCGATCATCCACTGACATATGCTCGTTAGAAATTATTATAACATGATCATGCATATAGTTTTTCATTTTCTTTTCTAAACCCACGAAGCACTACAACAGAATAAGCAAAAGCATTCCCATGAGCAGAAAAACAATCGTCAGTTATTCGTATTCTATCGCTGGGTCATCGAATGCTCTATGACAATTGCAGAGTTTTTAATCATGCATTTAAAGATCTGAGGACTACTCATGCTTGGCCAGCGAGCACGCACTGATCTCGAGAGGTGTCGCCTCGTCCGGCTCGTGGGCAACACGGCTTTTCTTCCTGCCGAGCCTCGCCGTTGATGCTATGTCAGCCACTTTCTTCGCAACCAACCTGAATATCCGAACTTTGATCAGTCCTCTCTTCGGAGGCAGCCTCACTTTTGGATTCTCCTTCGAGCTTTTCGTCATCACGCTCACATTGGACATTTTCTGTGACCCTCTCTCTGCGCAAGGCATGAGAAAGAGAAATCTCAAGAGGCTTATCAGAGATGAGCAGAGGAAGTGGAGGAGTGCCTTGCTGTGTTTCGGTTGAGAACATACCCACCATCAGTTCCCCTGTTACGGTGTTACCCACTGTTTAAATTTACCTAACTCTCGTTTAAAAAAAAAAAAAAAAAAAAAAGAAAAACTCCAACCTCAATCTGGGCGAGTACCAAATTCAACAACAAACGCCAGGGCGCAAGAGAAATCGAAGCATGAGTTGAGCGGTGTTGTATCGCGTTGCAGAGAAAACATCACAGGAATAATGGGAATGGAGTTGCTGATTACCTGAAATGGAGGAGAATTCCAGGTCTCCGGCTTGAAGCAACGGTTAGCCAGAAGAATGAACGATCGGATTGAAAGAAAATGAAATACAGGGTTCTCTCCTTTTGCATTTGAGCTGGGGTAGAGACGAAGCTTCAAGGGAGCTTCGCGCCAAATTGTCGTGCGCCTCTTCGTTAGAATTTAAGTACTTTTTAAATCATTGGTACTTGATATTGGCGTTATGACCTCGTGTGCTCGTAAAAAAGCTCGTCTTACTATTTAAATCTTTCCAAATATATGTATACCGACAAGTTAAGTGATCCGTGATTTCTTATGTAATCTCTCACAACTTTGAATATATAGAGTTCATAATCGTCGGCCCATGATTGACCTAATAGAGAATTGTGCACGAAGAATTATGTCGACGTCCACCTTCCACCAAACTTTCAAAGAAGACGGTAGATCTGTCTCCATCGAAATGAAATCCATGGCAAAAAAATTCTCCAAGGTGATTTGGTGTAGGTGTTTTTTTCTGCTAAATATAAGAGTTAATAAATTCGAAGTATCGCTATTTTTACATACAAATATTGGCAGTTTGCAAATTATTAGAAAGAGTTCGTAATTTCATGATAGTGTGAGCAAATTAACGATAATTTACTTATAGAAAAGTTCCCTATGATTTTCTTACAGCTTTTTTCACTCCCCGACACTAATTAAATTTCAGGAGAAGAAAAAAATCTGGACTTTTTTTACACACTTCCTTGAAACATCAAGCTAACACATTTAATCGCCAAATATTACCTTAACAAATTTTAAAATTCCATTTGCAACGTTTTCTGCTACATTTTATTGTGGTGGGAATACAAACGAAAAAACACATAAAAATTTAAACTTGGGAAATGCATGAAATAAACTAATTCATCTCTGCAATAAAACCAAACATGCACTTAACTAAACAAATGCACCCATGTTTTGAGGAATCGCGTTTCATGCGCCGTTCTGTGAATTAGCAGCGGCCGAGAGCGATTCGATCTTGAAAGCAGGGATAAGAACTTGAGGGTTTTCTCGGTCCCGGTAGAGCGGCATCCCGACCTTGAACTCGGTGGTCTGGACCTCCGTCGCCTTGCCGGCAGCGTCGGTGGGGACCTTCGTTGGCTCTGCCGATACAGTGCGGAGGGTCTGACCGACCAGCAACATGGCAATCAGGACCAAAGTCGAGATGATCTTCTGGGATGAAGCAATGGCCATCTTCTCTTTGCTGGTCTTGTCTGCCGATGTTTCGTTTGTCGGAGCTCAAGGCAGAGATTGCAAGAAGAAATCAAGAGATCAAAACGTGGGGTTGACAGTTAGATTGTGGCTTTTAAAGGAAGTTCTATCATGGGATTTGCTGTCTTTTGACGTCAGGGAGTGGTCAGCCTTGCAACCGTATTAACTGCCATCGATTTGTTTTCCGGTTTTTAGCATCGATATGGGTATTTTTGGTCACCGTTTGGTTGTTGGTTGTTGGTTGCGGTGGTGTTTGACCCAAGAAATGGAAAAGGGGAAAATCATATCGAGAGCATAAAATGTGGAGAAATTATATTTTTTCCACACCATGAAACTTAAAGCATCATTAATGAAGATATGAAGGACTAATTATAGCGATTTAGCAAATTAGTTATGAAGTAATACTTATTTTTACCAAAGTATATATGATATGTGAAGTTATTTTTGTGGATAAATGGTTTTTTGTATTATCTCCATTAAGCAATTCTTATTATTTATCATAAATCTTGTAGATATATCAATAACAAATTATGAAGTATTTGAATTAGTAAACTTACTATGAAAGTGCTACTATGTGCTTTACTAAGCAGTAGTTCGTTCTACATATTATTAGGTTGAGAAAGTAAACAAATCACCATTCAAGTCCAGAGGTTATTTCCACATATTAAAAGAAATGGATGGAAGTTATATGAATTTCCACATAATATCATTTGAAATGAGTTATTTCCGTGCCCATTATATGCAAGCACTTCAATGTGACATTCAATGTCAATAAATTTACGACTTACTTTATTCTCAATATTTAAACTCGGATTTTAAAATTGACTTTCCATTTGTCAGATTATTAAAATACACGTCTAAAAATGTAAAAAAAAAAAAAAGTAAATTATTTTTTTAAATAGAATATATCAATAAGAGAGCCAAAACTTAGTTTGTCGTTATTGTATACACAAATTCCTTCAAAATAAGAATATATATGTCCTTAAATTAACTTTTCTATCGCTAAATTTAAAGGGATAAGAACGCTTCAAGTGTCAAAAGTTGGCACAAATGAACATTTAAATGTCAAAAGTTACGAAATGTACATTTAAGTGCTACATTCGAAAAAGAAAGAGACATTTAAGTTGTGGCATCCAAGAATTTCGACAATCCTCAAGGATATGATGACTGTGGCCGATCAATAGAGACTTTGATGGATTTTAGTCAATGATTTCATAAGTCACAATTGAGTCAAGGGCTGGATATTTGATGAGTTATAGTTTTGTATGTTCACTTATGAACATGATGTGTATTGGAAAATAAATTGATAAAATCGTGAGACCATGAGGACTAATGAGCTACAATCGAACTAACCCTTGATTGACCTTGTAGTCATGTGATATGGCCGAAGGTTGTGAGGCATTTATTTGAAGGAAAAGATTATGTTTATGTGAGGCACAAAGTTAAAAACTTAAAGTTCAAGCTAGACTTAAGCTTATAGGTTATTTAAACTTATGACTTACTTAACTAAGATTTAATTAATTAGAGGATTAAACTTAGGAATTTTGGGCTTGAAGACTTGGGCCAAGCCAAGCCCATGATGGACCGGCCAAGCCCATGGAGAGCTGGCCGAAGGCTTCCCACGCACGCCCAAGGGAGCCAAGCTGTCCATGGAGTCTTGCCAAGTGTTCTTCGGTTTTTGCCAAGTGTCCAATTTGCATGTAAGTTAATTATTTCTTCTAATTATAATTAGAGAGGCATATAAAAGGAGTGGCCGGTGATTTGAGAGGGTCTTCGACGGGTAAGTGAGAGAGAAAGAGAGAAAAACACAAAAAGAAAGGAAGAAGAAGGAGAAACCGAGCTACCGTCCGTGAGCTGGCCGAGGGACTTGCTGCTGTTTTCTTCACATTTTTAGCTCAATTCTAAGGCAAGATTAGTCTCTCATCTGCTCATGCATGTTGTGGTCTTGTTGTTGAGTTGTTTGCTGGTCGAAATTGTAGGATTATTGGGTGGAAATTGAGGTTTTGAAGCTGTTTTTGCTGTGGGTATGATTCTGCTTGAGTAAACATGCATGTATCCGAAACTTGTGTGAGTTGGTAGATGATCTTAGGGACTGAATCTTACTTCGAGTTCTGAACGAAAGTTGTAGAGAATATCTGGAATTACAACATACCCAAATTTGAAGTAAATTGAATAATTTTTGAGGGGTGAAAACAATTTTCTAAGGAACCGGGTGAAAATCGGCTTGCATGTCGACCTTTGTTGCTTGTGGGTTGCTGCATGTGGTTTTCTGTTGGATATTTCTCTTCGACTTCTTCATATGAAATGTTAAGAACATCCTAATGAACAACATACTAAAATTTGGGACAAATATAACTGGTATAACCTAGGGAAAAGCTTGATTTCTTACGGACATGAATTCTGGATTGTTTCTGTGGAAGGTCAGTAGGTCGTGTGGGTCATAAGGTGACTTTTTCTTGAGAATCTTGCTTCGACCTCTAAAGGAAAGTTGAAGAAAACATGATAAACTAGAACATATCAAAAAATCAGGGGAAAAGAAGGTGGTTAAGTTGCTCAATTGATGAGATTTTCGTTGATGGTCATTCCTGTACGGTTCGGTAATTGAGACAGAAGATTTTGATTTTTATAGTAAATCATGTATGATGAATTTGATGATTTTGTCTTCATGAGAAATGTTCTTTAGACTCTTGGCTATAACATAGTGAAATCTCATAATTTTTGAGTGACGTTTGAGTATTAAATTAAATAAAATTCGAGAACAGTGTAAACTGGGAAGTCCCTAAACTCTAATCTGTCTTGCCGAGCTTATATCTTTTTATGTGAGGATTGTTTGAATGTAGTTTCTTAATGAAATTTGTGCCTTAACGTCTCAATGATGTTGTGGTGAAATTTAGTGATTTTTAGTGGCCAATTGGATGGTCAATTTAGTTTTCTTCTGCAATTGTGCAAGCTGTATTGCTCGGAATTTATTGTGTTACAGTGGCTGAATAATATCTTTTTGTATGTTGACATCCAGAACATACTTTCTTCATGAAAAGTGTGCTATATTGTCTTGACTATCATGTGTGTGAGTTTCATAATTTTTGGAAGCCATTTGGTATTTAATTAAATTGTTTTTCTGAAATTACACATGCTGAATTTTATGCCTTTATAAGGAAAGGATAGGAAATTTATTAGATGGAATTGTTTATGTAAATTTCATGCTATGTGAGTGAAGATGGTTGGCATTTGCATCTTGTTATGAGCGATGAGTATCATGTTGAGTGCCATGAACCATGCATGTGAGAAGGCCATTGGATGGTGTGAGCCGTGATGTCCCGGGAGTTATCGGGATGCCCGGCCAGGGAGTGAAAATGCCGGATGCCCAGTAGCCCTGTGTGCGTAAATCTGGATGGTCTCGGAGTTGAGATGCCCGGAGCGTAGGGGATGCCGGAAGCACGGATGGTGTGTGCCGTGAATTCCTCGTGATGCCAGTTGGGGTGCGAGATGCCCGGCTAGGGAGTGTAAATGCCGGAAGCACGGATGGTGTGTGCCGTGAATTCCTCGTGATGCTAGTTGGGGTGCGAGATGCCCGGAATGTGGGGGGCCGGAAGCTCGGATGGTGTGTGCCGGGAATGCATTAAAAGCTCACTAATATTGTGGAAATTGAAAATGTGATGTGCATCTGGTGAAAAATTTGGTATGCATGGACATTGAATGGTATATGTGCACATGGTGAAATGTATGCATGGCATTGGATGATATATGTATGTGCATATAATGAGACGTATGCCGGAGTGCTGATGATTTACATACATGGTACGAGCATGAGCATTGAATAAAGAATGCATGAATGACTGAGTGTCTATGGCTGAATGGTTGGCATATGCACGACTCTACCTGTTGATGCTGTTTGATGTTACTGTTATGTGATGATGTGATTTGTTTGACTGTCTTGTGTGTTGTATGAGTAGCCATAGAGATTATATCTTTGCTGAGTCGATATACTCACCCCTTTTTGGGGAAATACTTTCAGACTAGATATGCCGCTCGCTCCAGTTTCTCCGGGTACCTTCTACGGGATCCCTTCCAATGTGGAGGTGAGGATCACTCAGATAAACAGCCCGATCGTCGCTGGGTTGATCTTTTTCCGTGTTCGAGTGATCGTACGGTTTGAGGTAGGGCTTGAGGATGGCCCTGTATTTCAGGAGTTCATCTCTCGTCTTTGTGCAGCGAGATGGAGTCATGAGAGGTATGCTGCCACCACCACCGTCGGCGGACCGGGGAGGAGGAGGTAGGGCCGGGAGAGGAGCCGGGAGAGCTGGGACTGATATTTTTGGCGACCCGGACCGAGATATGGATTTGGCCGAGTTTTTGAGGGTTTTTTGAGGGGTAGATGTGTTTACTCTTTTTTGAGTTTAGGCCATGTCAGCATGAGTTGGCTTTCTGTTAGTATGTACCTACCCCGATAAAATCCATCTTTTAGTTATATAAATAAAAGAGGTCCGGTTTAACTATTCTATGATTTCTTTTAGTGTGTGCATTGTCCATCTTGAATTTTTATAAAAGGAGAATTGAAGGGGAATGTTTTCGCTTCCGCAAAAGTCGAGTGCGCTGGGACCATTCGTTTGTTTAAAAAAAAAAAAAAAAGAGCCTAAGGGTTTACAGCTCAAAGTTGAATTCAAAGGATTTATAGGATGACTGTAACGACCTCAAGGGGGTATAGGGGTGTTACATAAGTGCCATTCCGATCAAAATCGGGCCTAAATGCTGACGTGTGCAAATTCCGGCGAAATAAGTGCAAAACGACGCCGTTTTACATGCTGATGTGGCCAAATAAGTGCAAAACGACGTCGTTTTTGCATTGGCGTGGCAATAAATAAATGTAAAAATTAATTAAATTTAATTAAAACTAAATTTACTTAAAATATTTAAAAATACAAATATAAATATTAAAAATTCATTTTACCAAAAAAATTCAAAAAAATTCAAAAAAATTTAAAAATTTAAAAAATTTAAAAATTTAAAAAAATTTAAAAAAATTTAAAAATTTAAAAAATTTAAAATTTTTTAATTTTAATTTTAATTTATTTAATTTTTATATTATTTTAATTTTTGCATTGACGTGGCAACTTGTTTTTTTAGTTTTTGAATTTTTTTAATATTAAAATTTGTTATTTTTAAATGTTTTAAATAATTTTAATTTTAATTTAATTAATTTTTATATTATTTTTAATTTTACATTGACGTGGCAACTTTTTTTTAATTTTTTTAGTTTTCTAATATTAAAATTTGTTATTTTTAAATGTTTTAAATAATTTTAATTTTAATTTAATTAATTTTTATATTATTTTTTCTACGTCAACACTAAAATAACGCCGTTTTACCTTTGCCTCGCCGGAAAATCGCCATGTCGCATTTTGGCTGGATTTTGGCCGAATTGGCATTCAAGTGTACCATTTTGCTCCGATTTTGGCACTTAAGTGTACATTTCGTAATTTTTGGTACTTAAGTGTCCCTTTGTGCCAACTTATGGTATTCCAGGGGTCCGCATGTCAAATTTAAACATATAAGATGGTAGACATTTTATGTAAACTCCAATTCTATGATGGTATGCGTAAATAATAACACCAAATATATGTAAATTGAATCATGTGATTTGTGAATGACTATGAAATGGGGAAAATTACAAAAAAATAAAAATAAAAATCTACTATACTTGTGCCAATTCTAAACCTTTCAATTTGGTAAATTTGGTTAATTTAGTCTTAAATCTTTAACAATTTGCTAATGTAGTCCATTCAGCCAATTCTCAAACTGAATTCTTCTTAGCAATTTGCCAACCTAGGCCATTTGATCAATTTTGATTAGAAATTGATGACATGAATATCAGTTGTTCTACATGATACAGTTGACGCTAACATGAAATTTTTATTACTTTTCTAAATTTGGAAAAATTGTCCAAAAAGTCTTAAACCTACTATACTTTTACCAATTTAGTCCTAAACCTTTTTACTTCTTGCCAATTTAGTCCATCCAGCTAATTTTGGCAGGAAAATGCTGACGTGAACGCTGGCGATGCCACGTAGGACCGCCGGTGCTAATGTAAATAATTTTTAATAACATTTTAATATTTTATCGATTTGTTTGAATTATTATTATTATTATTATTTTCTTTTCTTTTTGGCTTTCTTTGCCTCTTCCGATGGTCGGACATTGGCTACTGGCCACAGGCGACAACCGGCCACCAACCACAAAACCGGCTAGCCGGCCTTGCCTGCCACAAGCGAGGCCCGTCTAGGCGAGGAGGAGCCTTGGTGAGGGGAGCCCTCGCCCAGGTGCAGCCTATCAAGGGTCACTTGCGCCTGGACAAGGGTCGGCCTCGCTAGATCTGGCGAGGGGAGCCCTCACCGAGGCTTACCTTTACCCAGGCAAGTGTTGGCCTCACCCTGACCATATCTAGCGAGGCTGGCCCTCACCCGGCCGGGGCGGCCTCGCCACCCTTGCCGGGCCGCGCCCGGGCGAGGGCTTCCCTCGCTAGGGCTCCTCCTCACCCGGCCGGGCCTCACCCGTGGTGGGTGAGGCCAGCCGGCCCGGCGGTTGTGGCCGGTGGTCGCCCGTCGCCCGCTATCGGCCACCGAAAAGGCACGTAAAGCCAAAAGGAAAAGAAAGAAAAGAAAAAGAAAGAGGGAAAAAACATATAAAAAATAATAATTCAAAAATTTTTAAATATTAAAATATTATTAAAAATTGTCCATGTCAATGCCGACAGTCCTACCTGGCACCGTCGACGTCCCACGTCGGCATTTTCCAGCAAAAATTGGCTGGATGGACTGAATCAACAAGAAGTGAAAATGTTTAGGACTGAATTGGTAAAGTTAAAATGTTTAGGACTAAATTAGTAAAAGTGTAATAGGTTCAAGACCTTTTGAACAATTTTCTCTCTAAATTTTATATTCATTTTTTTTTCTTAATTATTAAGGGTTGACAAATGTTGGCCACTAACTATAGCTTGACAACCCTCGTTGGCCACTAGGTGAAGGCCTACGAGCTCTTGTGGGCCTCACTCATAGCTAGACAAGGGCTAGTGAGCCCTCATTGGCCAAATCCTCACCCACACCAGTCGTGGTCAAAGTTGTGACCCTTGCTCATAGTTGGGCACGGCTCATGAGCCCTTGCTAGCCATGTGCGAGGGCAACAAGCCCTCATTCAGTGGCTAATGAGGCTTGTAAGCCTTGATGATTGTGGGCAAGGGTCACAAGGCCTGGCCTAGTGGTCAAGCAGGTTTTGGTAGTGTGCAAAGGGAATGAGTTCTCTTGTCTGGTGGTCGGTGAGGCCTGCGACCCTCGACAACTGCAAGCAAGGGTTCACAAGGCCTAGCATAGTCGCTGCCAACCCTCAGGCCATGCCTTGACCTTAACAATTAAATAAATAAAAAGAAATAAAAGAAGAAGAAAGAGAAACAAAAAAAATTGACAAATAGAAAAAAAAATCATGTCAACGTCGATTGCGTTATATAGAACAGTTGACATCCAAATTAATTTATTATTAAAATTGACCAATTGGACTACATTGACAAATTGTTAAAATACTTAAAATTAAATTTATCAAATTAAAATGTTTATGATTGAATTAGCATAGTGCAATAAATATAAGATTTTTTAGGTAATTTTCTCCATTGATATGTGATTTTGGCTTTCCACGTTGAGTCTGATTAATAATCTTTATTTGCTCGTCACAAGTAACCCTTCTAACTTGTTAATTAGTTTAAGTTGCTAATTTAATCTAGGAAAAACGTGTATACCAATAAATTCATGCAAAGTGTGGTCAAGCAGCTATGTTTAATGCGAACAAGGCTCGTTGAAATTTTACATTATATTATTAACAAATAAGATACGATTAACCGAGACAAAAATCATATCAAAAAAGATATGATTTCACATTATATGAGATCAAAAGTTGAGAATAGAACTGAAATTCAAGAGATATATGATGCTTTGTGAATTTCTGGTAAAAAAATATTCTGAATTTCCAAGAAAAAACTATATGCATCTTATTAACAAAAAGGGAAAAAAAAAATTAGGGGTGTGAAATGGAACCGCTCGAACTAGAAACCATCGGAACCGGACCGGACAAGCCGATTCTAGGTGATTCCTAGAGAGGGGAATCCGGTTGTCGATTCCCATTCTTGGAACTGGTGGCCAATTGATCTGGTTCCCGATTCCAAGATGGGAACCGGACTGACTAAATCAACTGGATCATACCGGTTGATATAAAAATGAAAAAAAAAGCTGAGAAAGACCCTCTTCCCTTTTTCAGTTTTGCTCTCCCCTCCTCCCCTTTTTGCTTTCCCTTCCCTTTCGATGAACAACCAGGTCTTTTCTACATGAATAGCTAGTTCTATAGACCAATTATACATGCATATGTCCAACGCATCAGGCTGGGAAATTAGAAATTGTCTTTTCATTTGTAACAAAAAAGGAAATACATATAGGTTTGCTATTTTTGAGTACATCAAATGAAGCAACTATATTGTTGGGATTGTCGGATCCCAAAAAACCGGATTCGACCCTAAATCGAACCCCTAAACTTGCGCGGAAGACGAGCCCGGGATTTCTATATGCATCACCAATCCTAAGGCACATCACAGAATCGAACGTACCTTGTTAGCCACGATTAAACACCAACGACGCCAAGAGGAAGAGAAAACGGTCCCGTATAATCCGATGACAGCAATTCGCCTTGGAGGAAGAAGGGTGTCGCCTCTTTGCCTTTTTCTCTTACTGTTTTGAGAGTTTTGGAGGGAGGGGGGAGGAGAAACGTACGTAATGCCAAAAGGTACGTTCTCTTTCCCTTCCCCCCCTTTTTATACGTCCCCCCTTTAAGCAAAACATACCCCTTCAACATATCCTTCCATCCATGGGCCCTAACTTTGTGGGCCAAGCTTTTAGGCCCAACTTGGGCTGACGGGCCAACTTAGGCCCATCCAATTGTTTAATTAAAATCATCATCTCCCACTCGCACATGGTGGGCCGAACAGGATCCTCTTAACCTCCTTTCAACATTCATACCGGTGAATAATCCGTGCGACCGGCATACTTTGAGAGCTCGTTACCATACATCTGTTAGGAATATATAGCAGCTCATAATGGGCATCACAATCTGAGTAGATTTAGTATGCAGTACCCTAGATCGATTGATCACATTTATGTCTCTCTTGATCTCTTTTAAACAATGATATATATATTGCATTCACAATTATGATTATCCCAAAGACAGTCATAATTGGTCGACCAGTGAATACAAAACTACAATGTGATTCTCCAAATCCGATCTTCCTCTTTCCTTCAAACTCTCAATTTCGGTCTAGCTTGCTTTTCTAGAAATGTCCCATTAGATCGAATCAACTCATGACCATTAGCAACATCCTAAGATAGCAAACACTAAATAGAAATCTTGAGAATAAGTAAGAGTCCTGAGGGGACTAAAATTGAGGAACTCATTTCCCTCAAGAGTCTCACACCGCATAAAAGTTGAGATCAAACTTTTGCCACTCTTATTGGTCGTCTCATGCATACGCAGTATGAAATACGTATTACGGTATTAACTCCTTTCCCATGAAGCGTATGTCTACACAATCAATACCGTACAGATGATAGTTTAGACATACCCAATGTCTAACTTGAGTTCACGTATCTACTCATTCACATAATTCATCAGAACTCACATCTCGGCATCTTAGACGATAAAGTAAAATATGTGGGTTATTTTACTTTCGGACATAGTATTTATCATGTCCTCATCTTAACACTTAGTTAAGGCGACATATATATTTTAAGCTTGAGCTCTCAATTATCACCTAGATAATAAGCTTAAAAACCGTCTCATCTCTATTTATCACACAACAAAATAGAGGCGATTACCCGTGTGAGTGGGCTAATCTCTTATCTCGTCCGACATACTTTCTCAATTTAATATAATGCACTGAGCATTAAGATGCATAAAGATCAAACAAAAGATTCATAGGCATTAATGATGAAAAACATAAGTTCATAAATGTGAATAACTCAGGGAAATTATAATATCCAGTACATCAAACTCTACGCAATCCTAGAGATTTTACATGACCACAAAACACATCTCTAGATATTGGCTTTGTCATAGGATCTGCTACCATTCTATGCGTAGGTATGTACTGTAAGTTCACATCCTTTCGTGCAACCATATCTTTGACAAAGTTATACTTGGTATCTATATGTTTAGTCTTGCCATGATACTTTGGATCTTTGGTATACGCTATAGCTGCTTGGCTATCGCAGTTAACCAATAATGGATTTGCAGCTTTCTCAATAACACCCAAATGATCCAAAAATCTCTTAAGCCAAACTCCTTCTCGTACCACTGCTGATAATGCCACGAACTCAGCTTCCATCGTGGACAAGGCTATACACGTTTGCTTCTTACTACTCCATGATATGGCGCCATTGTTCAGTAAGAACGCAAATCCCGAGGTAGATTTTCTTTCATCTAAATCTCCTCCCCGCCAAAGATCCGAATAGCCTTCAAGTCGCAGATCCTTTCCTTGGTAATTCAACTTGTAATCGCAGCCCTTCGGATACCTCGGTATTCTCTTAACGGCTTTCCAATGTGCTTGACCTGGATTGGATTGGTATCTACTCACCATTCCAACCGCAAAGCATATGTCGTCTTGTACACAACATAGCGTACATCAAGCTCCCAACAGCACTAGCATAAGGAACATGCTTCATTTGTTCCTTCTCTTGTGGAGTCCTTGGACACGCCTCTATGGCTCAATCCTTCACCTTTTGCAATAGGAGTGTCTATGGATTTACAATCTTGCATACGGAATCGTTCAAGAACTTTATGTATATATGTTTCTTGCGAAAGAGATAATGATCTCTTCGAACGATCTCTTGAAATCTTAACTCCAAGTATGTATGCAGTCTCACCCATATCTTTCATCTCAAAATTGGAAGATAACCAACTTTTGATGGTATTAACTAACTCCATATTACTTCCGGCAATTAATATATCATTAACATATAATGATATGATCACAAATTGATCTTTGGATCTTTTGATATATACACAATGATCCTCATCAATCATTGTAAAATTATATGCCATCATAGCATTATGAAAACGTATATACCACTGTCTTGACGATGCTTAAGGCCATATATCGATTTCAAAAGTCGACATACTTTTCCTTCTTGGCCTTTCATAATGAAACCAACAGGTTGTTCCATATATATTTCCTCATCTAATTCTCCATTGAGAAAAGCAGTCTTTACATCCATTTGATGTAATTCAAGATCCATACTTGCCACTATTGCCGAATAATGCGAATTGAGGTGAATCTCACAACAAAGTGGAAAATGTTTCCTCATAATCAATTCCTTCCTGTTGATTATACCCTTTCGCCACAAGGCGAGCTTTATATCTTTCTATCGAGCCATCAGCTTTACGCTTTATTTTGAGAACCCACTTGTTCCCAATAACTTTGCGTCCCTTTGGAAGATCAACCAGTTCCCAAACATGGTTTGACTTCATTGACTCCATTTCCTCTCCCATTGCATGCATCTATTTTTCTTTACTAGGGAAATTTAGAGCCTCATGTATATTTCTTGGCTCATCCTCATCTTGTGGGGCAATCATAAAAGTTTCCCCTTCAATGTCAAAACGTCGATGGGGAATACTTTTGCGACTTGTTCGCCGTATGGGAGATTGTTCACTCAAGACATCATTTCCCATTATGCTCCCACTAGGATTAGATAATGATGATGTCGTCTCATCATGTGGTTGTAATTGAGAATCAGTTGTATGCAATTCATCACTTCTCACATTACTCCCACTTGGACGAACCCTACTAATATCATTATCTTGATCCATGGTTTCAAATAGGGAGTAATCTTCACCTATTTCGCCCTTCTTAGGAAACTCATCCACTAAGAATGTGACATCCCTTGATTCAAATTCAGTTACACTCCCACTTTCCTGCTCACCTATGAACACATATCCTTTTGAGTGTTCAGAATATTTTATGAAAATACTCTTCTTTCCTCTGGGATCCAATTTCCCAAATTTGTGAGAGGGCTCATGGGTATAGGCAGCACAACCCCATGGCTTAAGAAAACCTAAGTCCGGTTTTCTACCTGTCCATAACTAATATGGAGTGAAGGTAACTGATTTGGAAGGCACCCGGTTAAGTACATAGGCAGCTGTTAATAATGCATCACTCCAAAAGGTGATAGGTAAGTTAGCATGTGCCATCATGGACCTAACCATTTCCGAGGGTTCTGTTTCTTCTCTCTGCAACACCATTTTGTTGAGGAGTATATGGAATAGACAACTGTCTTTCGATTCCTTTTTCATCACATAATTTTCTAAACTCATCAGATAAATATTTTTGACCTTGATCGGATCTCAATGCTTTTATTTTCCTATCTAATTGATTCTCTACCAAGGCCATAAACCTTTTGAAACAACTTAATGCTTTAGATTTATGAGAAATCAAATAGACATATCCGAATCGAGTATAATCATCTATAAAAGTGATGAAATAAACAGCCCCATGCCTTCCTTTCACATTCATTGGACCACAGATGTCAGAATGGATTAAATGCAAAGGAAATTCAGATTTTTTACCTTTTCCAAATGGTTTCCTTATTGTTTTCCCTGCTAGGCAATGCTCACATATGGGCAAATCGACTTTTTCAATATTGCCCAACAAGCCCTCTTTGGCTAGTCTATTCATACATTGTTGGCCAATATGACCAAGTCTGGCATGCCACACATTCACATCATTGTCATATGAATTAGGAGACGTGATAAGGGAATAACAAACATTGGCATTAGCATAGTCAATATCCAATACAATGAAACCATCCAGAAAATAGCCACGACCATAGAAATTTGTTTCCAAAAACAAATCCACACCTCTATTATGGAAGTTCATATTAAAACCTAGTTTGACCAACACTAAAATGACACTAGATTCCGACGAATCTCCGGCATACATTACATCATGTAGGATCAAAGTGCGTCCACCACGCATGTTCGGTTGGCGAGTGCCAATTCCTTTTACTTCAGCTCGGAGTTGTTTCCCACATAGATCCACTTAGTTCCAGTTGGTATTCGTCGGAATTCCACAAAGGATCCTCTATCCTTTGCTACATGGTCTGTTGCTCCTGAATCTACATTCCACAAAGGATTGGATTCAGCCAACAATACATAACTTGACACATAAGCAAAGTTCTCAAATGTATAAGAGGTGTTTACCTTTTCGGCTCACGACAGTTGTTGCGAGCATAGTGACCCTTCTTGTCACAATTGTAACACCTTACCCTTGACTTTTTCTTCACTTGAGGACGTTTTCCTCTCTTGTGTTGGTTAACTCTTGGTTTCTTGCAAGGAGGACTTGATCATTTGCATGACCACATATTGAACGAATCAATACGCTTGCGCTTAGAGCTCAAAGCCCTTTCTGAGCTAGAACCAGCATTGCAAATATTTGCTTTCGGCTCAAATGCCGTTAGGTGGTCCTCCACTAGCTCAAGGTGGCGCACGGCATTCTCAAGATCTTCCATAATATGGTCAAGAGCTTTTAGTGCTTCTGGCTTTTCTAGCACATATTGAATCTTCATATTTAATATTTCACAATTGTTGCTGTTCAAATCAGCAATTACTTTCTTAGTTGCTAAAACCATCGATCTGAACACATCAGACATATGCATGAATAATTAATGCCTATCATTTATGCATCTACTTTGCATAGACCCATCATATTAACAAACAATTTCAAGTAAGGTTTCAGAATCAAAAGGTCACTACGTTTCCAATCATCCTCCAAAAATCCTAACTCAAAACTATCATTAATATAATTGTCTTATGCAAATTAAATTCTATGAAGTTACAAAAACTTCTATGAACTACCCACAGCAATCAACAATAATAGAAAGCAAATAATATCTAACATCCAATAAAATAATAATGCTTTCACAAAATACAAGATATCCATTACACTAAGTAATGCATACAGAGGAAAATATCAACTCAAAAAGAGATATACATATCCAAATCATCTCAAACTAATCTAAGAAATAAGTAGGGAAAGTTCATGCTAATTTATCAGTCAAAAAATCCAAGAAATCTGGAGGCACATTTGCCAACCATGGAAAAACTTTTGGAGAGCTCTTATGCCGCCTCCAAGGCGCATTCATTTTGCGCCATGTGACACTCATACTAAGGGTTGAAGTTTTGTTTAGCTCAATCCTATAGTACTCTCTCACAAAAGCTTCTACCAGCCTCTTATAACCCGGGACCACGTTGACCTCCCATAGCCGATCTAACATCGCTTGCCATTCTGGTGGAATAGTGTTTTTGAAGGTTGACACCTTTTCAAAATCCGGCATAAGATAACCATTCCAGATGATTTCCTGTATCATCTGATTGACCTTGACCACATGTGATACTAAATCACCATCACGCCATTGATAATTAGCTAACTCTGTCATCAGCCTTTTAAGTCTTGCACGTCCTTCATCCGTTCTCGGGAATGCAGGTATTCGTGCATATCGCATCATAGTTCCTACAACAAATGCAGAACTAATTAATTGGATTACTTATAATCCACAATTAACATAAGGAAAATACATATTTTCCATAATTCATGCAACAAATGCAGAATAAAAATGGATTACTTATAACCCACATAGGCATAATTGAAAAGGAAACACATTCCTCTTTTTTTTTTTTTTGGTCAACGGTCGTCAACGGTCAATGGTCAATAGTCGAGGTCAGCCGGGTCGGGTCGCCGGTCGGGCCGGGTGGCCGGTCGGGCCGGGTCGGAACGGACCGACCCGGCACATGTGGCACGCGTGCAGCTGACATCACGATGACGTCAGCTGGCGCGTGCATCGAGCCGCACCCGGTGCACGTGCGTTGCATGTGCGTACGTGTGCGCGCGCGCGTGTGCGACGCACGCGCCTGCGCCATCTCCGAGTCGGCGCGTGCAACCCCTCTTCGCTCCGGCTGCGCGTGGAGGCGCGTCCGGCGGCCGTTGGCGACGTTCCGCCACTCGTCGCGCTCGTCTCGACGAAACCGTTCGTCCAATGCCATCAGAAGTCGATTTCGACTTACAAAAAGTTGGAAAAATGCACAAACAGACTCGGGTGTCGGGATTTCTTACCCCGATCGGTGTTGGCCGAATTTATTTTCACGAAAATCAATAAGAAAACATCCACATACATGAAAAGGGTCGGGAAAAACATGAAAAGGGATCGGGAAACATAAAATCAGGCTCTAATACCAATGTTGGGATTGTCGGATCCCCAAAAATTGGATTCGACCCTAAATCGAACCCCTAAACTTGCGCGGAAGACGAGCCCGGGATTTCTATATGCATCACCGATCCTAAGGCACATCACAGAATCGAACGTACCTTGTTAGCCACAGATTAAACACCAACGACGCCAAGAGGAAGAGAAAAACGGTCCTGTATAATCCGATGACAGCAATTCGCCTTGGAGGAAGAAGGGTGTCGCCTCTTTGCCTTTTTCTCTTACTGTTTTGAGAGTTTTGGAGGGAAAGGGGAGGAGAAATGTACGTAATGCCAAAAGGTACGTTCTCTTTCCCTTCCCCCCCTTTTTATACGTCCCCCCTTTAAGCAAAACATACCCCTTCAACATATCCTTCCATCCATGGGCCCTAACTTTGTGGGCCGGGCTTTTAGGCCCAACATGGGCGGACGGGCCAACTTAGGCCCATCCAATTGTTTAATTAAAATCATCATATATAATCGCCTAAAACTGCTCAACGTGTATTAGTTTCTCATGTACACCCAAACCGCTCAACATTTATTGCCTAAACTGATCAACGTGTATTTTGCACTTGCATGTTAGGAAGACTTCCTTGCATTTGAGCAGTTTCATATATTGCAATATCACAACACCGAGGCACTTGTTTCAATTTGTACTCTCTCACCAGGCACTCTCACCTCTAGTCACAAATTCAATGAATTATATGTCGGTCAACGGTGACAATTGAAAAGGATTGACAACAATCGCGATCCAAAATAGAGGACATGTATCTTCAATATTCTGTTGTTTCGATGCTTTATGATGATGGGTGCATTCCATCCAATACTTGAGATTAGAAGTTGATAAGAGCATACTGCTATCTTATCTGAAGAAAATGATGATGCCCGCAAACTATTTTGTGTGAAAAAAATGATTTCTTTTTCTTTGCTAGATGACAAAACAGAGAGGGTATGAGGAGAGTGTGATTTGAACCTCAATCCGATGCTTAGATCAAGGAAAAAAGTAGCAAGTTGTAACACTTTTCGAATTTATTTTTGTCCTCAAATAGCAAATTACAGTTCCACCGAACTGGACTGGTAAGTCGGTTCGGTTTGTGGTTACAGGACTAGTCGGTCAGATTTATGATCTTAGAATTTGGGATCTAGTCCTCCCACTTCAGTTCCTAGTTTTATCTCAGAATCGGATTGGATCGAGAATCGATCAGTCCTAAAAAAAAACTAAATATATCCGGTGGAAAATAGAAACCTAAAACAAATTTGTGCCTATTTGGTAAATTTTGTTTCTGTTCCTCGGAATAAAAATTCTGATTCTTTTGTTTCGGGGAAAAAAAAAAAAAAAGAACAGAAATGCGTTTAGTAAAACTTTTGTTCTGGGGAACAAAAAAATCTCAGGAACATAAACAAGAACTAGAAAAAGTTATTTCTTGTTCCTATGAACAATTCCGAGAAACAATTTTTCTCTCTCTTCTTTTTTTTCTTCTCTTCATTTTCTTCTTCTTCTTCTTCTTCTTCTTCTTCTTCTTCCTTTTGGCTGGTTGCCGGCCTTGGCCATCGGCTAGACGAGGGCTGGCGACCTCGTCGAAATGTCGCTGGTCCCCGGAGACGCGGAGCCACGGCGAGGCTCGGCCTCGCTTGGGCTGGGCGAGCTCGGCCTCGCCAGATCTAGGTGAGCTCGAGCCTCATCGGCCAACGCGAGGCTCAGCTTCACCAAGCCAAGGCAAGGCTGACCTCGTGCCACCTGGGTGTGACAGTCTGAATTTTTAGATTTTGTTTTCGATTAAATAAATCGGGCCTTTCGTCGACGCGCCAATAGTGCTATTCTCTGAGCTGATCACTCATGAGATAACTGAATTATCTAGGGAAATAATTAAGGAATCTAAATGCAATTGGACTTGAGATTCAACTAGGAATCGACTGCTCGACCGTGTTGATCTACAAAGGTCATTACGACACTGTCAGAATCGATCAGAGAACAGAGATATGTCGATTCGATTGAGATATGTGATCAGAATGTGGGTGATTCCACTTGATTACAAAATTCTCATCGATTGACATTAAATTGATTTTCTGACATTTTGGGTACCCTGTGTTGGTAATTGAAATCTCGAGATTTTCACGACAACCGAGAGTCGTCAATGTGTAGGAGATATACATTGTGACTCGAGATAAATTGATCACGGGTTAATTGCATAAAAAAAATTCCTAAAAGTTACCTAGTATACTAGGTCACGCTAAAAGCGTGCCAAAGTGAAATTAACCATGAATTTGAACATGATTTCATAAATTAAAAGTTATATGGTATCGTGAGCTATTTTAAGACCGTCGACTCATTCTTTGAAAAATTTTCGGAGATTCCGAGATTTTTACGGAAAACTATTTCGGACGTTGCGGAAAGTTAGCGGAAATTTGGACGGGCTAAATCAAATGAAATTTAGACTTCTAAACTGAGCCTTCAAGTGTTAGGGACTCACAAAAAATTATATGGGATTTTTCTACATCAAATTGGGCATCAAATTTGGGGAATTTGCAAAGAAATTGAAGCTTAAATTTATGAAATTCGTATGCTCATGTGAGGGCTAGAATTATGGCTTCAATTTAGTTTAATTGTGAGATTATATGCTAGAAAGTAATTGAGGGAGGGGACATATGAGATAAGCTTGTGGACTTTTGGGACTACACAATGATGAATTAAGATATTCTAGTTGGACCTTTCCTTCGCCTTTCTTCAAGCTCTCTTGTAGCCGACCTCTCCCTCACGGTCTTTGCTTCTCTTCCGATTTTTTTCCTTGGTTCCTCCATTGAAATTTCCTCTGCTAAGCCGCCCCTTATTCCTTTTGTTTCCCACGCCTGCAACCTCCATCGAAGCACCAATTTCCCACCATCTTTTTGTCTTCTTGCTAACTTGCTGACCGTGAATTTTCAACGCCATCTTCAATGAAACCACGCGGATCCAGTAACCTCCATCCATTTCTTTCCCTGCTGAAGTTTCGGTCCAGGTTTACTTCACGCCTCTGCCCCTATCATCGTCATCATTCACCATCATCCAACACCCCACCGCTTTTTGTTTTCCCAATCTACCGAAGCTTCAGTCAACTTCAGTGCCGTTGAAGACCATCAATTTCCCCTCTGCCCGTTCGTCCGCGTCCCTCACGCAAAGCAGCCCCACTCCGCTTATCTTCAGCCCATGAGTTTAGCAAGACCCATCTTCATAGCAGCATTTGGCCCAGTAAAGTATTGTCTTCAGCCCAGCTTTTAGTAGCAACAAGCCGGCCCAAAAATCTAGCAATTCAGCCTAGTGAAACTACCAACTCAGTTCGGTTTTTCAGCTCACATTTTAGCCAAGAAGCAGCCCATTAATTGAGTTCTTGGGCCCGCAACGAAGCCCAAGCCCGAAGCCAAGCCCATAATTTTCTATGGGCTTGCGAGCCTTTTAGGCTTGGTCCGAGAGTCCACCGACGCCATCGAAAATTCAAATTTCGACTGTCGTCGCGCCGTCGTCACGGTGAACCGGTTTCCGTAATTAACCAGCGAGTTTATATTCTAAACTCTTCTTAGTAGGTTAATGACGTTTAAGGGGCGTTTTAGATTTATTTAATTAGGAATTAGGTGGTTGGTTAGATTAAATTAGAAATTTAATTATTTAATTATGCATGTTAGGTGGTTAGATTAAATTAGTTGAGGCTTAGATAAATTATATTATTTATCTAGAAGGGTTCGGGAATTTTCCGAGTCCGTATTGATATTTAATTTAATAATTTTGGCCTAGGTTAGTATTTTTAGGAGTTAAATTGAATTATTTAATTAATTTTTTAAATTAATTAATTATTAATTAATTTTCCGGAAATTAGGTCGGGATAGCTGGTGACCGGAATTTCGTGTTGATTTCAATGGTGTGGTTAGATTCTACAATTGAGTGTTAAATTGTACAAATTGAGTGCTGATTTGATTTTTGATATTTAATTCCAAAAATTATGAATTTCTAGTATTTGCTCAGAAAATCCCAGGTGTCGGGATTTGACAACGAAAATGGTTTTAACTACTATATAAAATAGTGGGATTTTAAAAATGAAGAATGTCAATTTTTCTGGGTCAAGTTAATCATCTATCCACACACGACTAATTTATAATGTATTTCTAATACAAAGAAAAAGGCCAGGTTCACCATTTTAATTGAAGCATTTGAATACAATGCACGGTGCCCTGAGTCATAATTGAATGATCGTGTGATGGTTAAGAGAAATCGTCCCAAGCTATTAAGCTGGACGTTATCCCTATTTGGGATACCCCTAGACAACAGGAAGCCGGTCGCAGTAGATTCTGAACCCTATGCTCCTTCGGGAAAGCCATCTAAAAGATATGTGCCGTGCTCAATGGAGTGAGACAAAGCCTGGCAATGCCAAAAGACTGCCAAACAGAGAGTAGGCCGTGTTATATACCGAGATCAAGACTACAAACGCATGTTTAATTGAGTTGAATGCGCTGGATTATGGGACAAAATTGTGGCACGATATGGGACGTGTCATAACGATTTGGCCATATAATCAGGACTCCTATGCTTATTTGAGAATTTCAATATGGTGTTCCAGTTGATTGAGCTCAGTTTTTGCTCATGCTTTTATGCTGTCTGAGTTATAAATTGTACTGACCTGTAGGGTGGATTTGAGGTCAAGGTAAGGCTCTGTGATTGTATGATTGCATGATTAGGACGCTTCTAGGCGTATTTCCCTCCTAATCGAGGTTTAGAGCATGGACTTGCTGAGATATTGTCTCACTGGTTATTATATAACCGATTTCAGGGTCGTCGAGTGGAGGACCTGGAGCTAAGAGGAGGTGATTGGAAGCGTAAGTTAGTTAGGATCGCTGCTTTTTGGAAGGCTAGTCTTTTGTAGTCTTTTGGCCATAGACTTTTGTATGTGACTCAGTGTATATATAAAAGCATGTTTTGTTTGTCAATCTGTTGTCCTACTTTTCTACCTCGAGATGATTACTGTTAGTAGATTTATTTTCGCTTCCGCATGTGCAATAAAATAAAAGGTTGGTGACTCATCCTAGGAAGTCGCAAAATTTTATTGACCAGAGAGGGATTGGCACATGCTTAAGGTTCGGGGCGTGACATTCTCTTTTTATGGTATCAGAGCGAAGTCTATATTTGGAGTGATAAGGTGCAATGGGTTTTTTTTAGGATAGTTAGTAGGAATGGCTTTTATATTATGCGGATGCATGTGAGTGATAGTTCTTTGGTAGCTTGTTTGATGATCACTCGGTTTCTAATTCGATATGGAATTGGAAATAGGTGTTGTAGAAAGTCTTTAACATGATTGATCAAGAGCCGAGAACTTCTAGGCAGAGGACCTTATCCTCAGTGACTTGGGCTAGAACGTCGACAAGAGGTAATGCCCGAGGCGGCCGAGGTAAAGCGTCGGCTTAGGCCAGTGCGAGTGTAAGAGTACCGCTGCAACCCAGTATTAAGAGTGTAGCAGTATCGAGCGGTCTTAGATTCGACGGGATTGTTCAGGCACTAAAGTCTTTGGGAAGCATTTTAGGTTAGCAGAACCAAGCTACCGTTGCTACTGCTGCTACTGCCGCTGCCAATGTCGTAACCACAGTCACTGCCACACCAGTTGAGGTCTAGCTTGGGGATGTGTTAAGAGAGCAAGCTATCGCATCTAGGTTAAGATTTGGTTCCAACAAAGACAGCAACCGATTTCGGAAGAAACCAACGACAAAGGGAAAACACTTACGTCGTCCCACTCGAAGGAGTATAATGGGAAAGCCAACACCCAGCCCGTTTAGAGTGTGTCGCTCTTGCGAAGGTTGACGTGGATCAGCCATGTGTCCTGCTAGGACAGGTGCTTGTTTTGTATGTGGCCAGCAGGGTCACATGGCTAGAAACTGTCTGCACAAGCAAATGGGATCATAACAGCTGTCGTCGCCACCGCCTTTGATGGAACAGAACAGAGAGGATGCACCACAAGAGACACAGTGGGATACTTGGATTAGGCCTCCGGTATAAGAAAGTGTGCGTATTGTAAACTGACAGGAGGCGAAGGACTCACTAGATTGGTGTCGAAGTTGTAAAAGGGAACATGAACCAACCCAGTGTCCAAGAATAACGGGAGTGTGCTATGGATATGGCTGGCCTGGCCATCAAGTGAGCAACCGTACGCATAGGTCTAGGAGAGCATAAGCACAATTTCTGCAGATAGGACGCCGCTAGGTTGGCAAAAAGAACAAGAATGGATCAACCATGCATAGATCGGAGGAAGAATGTTTTTGGGATAATATTATCAAAGTAGCGTAGCGGAGTTGTGATTAGGTTTGTAGAACTTCAGTTGTTGCAATAAAGTTATAGAAAGAAGAACCTTGGCTAGAGTTGTACTTGACTGGTTTGCGTATGTATAATGTTAACGTCATGTATAATAAAGGTTTGGCTCACGAAGTTTTTAATTGTAATGTGTTGTTGTCGTAATATAATACAGTTTGACCCGCTGACGGATAAAAGTTCAAATTTATTGAAAGTCGAAGAGGACCCTTGATTACTTTAATCTCATCGCTCGAGGCAACTCGGTTGTTAGACAAGGGTTGTCAAGGCTATCTGGTGACTATTGTGGATACAACAATTGAGGGACTAAAGATAAAAGACATCGCGGTGGTTCAAGAGTTTCCAAATGTATTCCCGAAAGAATTGCCAGATCTGCCGCCAAAAAAAGAAATAGAGTTCGTGATTGAGGTAGCACCCAGGACAAAGCCAATCTTTAAGGCTCCATACCGTATGACTTTATCAGAATTGAAAGAACTGAATGTGCAAATGCAAGAATTATTGGATAAAGGATTTATACGTCCCAATGCATCACCTTAGGGAGCACCGGTTTTGTTCGTGAAAAAGAAATATGGTTCATTGCACCCGTGCATTGACTATCGTCAACTCAATTAGGTGACAATCAAGAACAAGTATCCGCTCCCGAGAATTGATGACTTATTTGATCAGTTACAAGAAGCGTCAATATTTTCAAAGATCGACCTGAGGACAGGATATCATCAGCCGAGGATCATAAAAGAAGACATTTCAAAGTCAGCATTTCGTACTCGATACGGCCATTATGAATTCACAGTCATGCTATTTGAATTGACGAACGCCCCAACTATTTTGATGAATCTGATAAACCGAGTTTTCAAAGAATATCTGGATCAGTTCATGATTGTGTTCATCGATGATATTCTGATGTACTCTAGAAGTCCAGAGAAGTATGAAGAACATTTGAGATTAATACTGAAGACTTTAAGGACTCATGAGCTGTATGCTAAATTTAGCAAGTGCAAGTTTTGGTTGACTCGTGTTGCTTTTCTAGATCACGTGATTTCAGGAGAAGGAATCTCCGTGGACCCAAGTAAGATAGAAGCTGTGATCAATTAGCCAATACTGACTACAGTAACAAAGATCTGAAATTTTCTGAGTTTAGCATGGTATTACAGAAGGTTCGTGAAAGAGTTCTCATCTTTAGCATCGCCATTGACTTGACTCCTGAATAAGGAAGAGAAATTTGTGTAGATAGACAAGTGCGAGTGTAGTTTCCAATAGCTTAAGGAAAAGTTGATTACCGCACTTATGCTGACCATACCATTTGGTCTTGGAGGGTACGAGATTTATAGTGATGCATCATTTAGAGGATTGGGTTGCGTGTTGATGCAGCATGGTAGAGTTGTTACATACGCGTCCCGTTAGTTGAGACCTCATGAGTAGAATTACCCGACGCATGACTTAGAGCTCGTATCTATTATTTTTGTTTTGAAGATTTGGAGATATTATTTGTGTGGAGAAATATTCCAGATCTTCACTAACCATCAAAGTCTCAAGTACGTATTATCTCAAAAGGAGTTGAATATGAGACAGTGTCGCTGAATGGAACTCCTGAAAGACTATGATTGTGATATCTTGTATCATCCTGAAAAAGCGAATAAGGTCGTAGATGCACTGAGTCAAAAGTCCTCAGTTGCACAAATGGTATTCAAGGATTGGACTTTGATCGAGAAGGTTGGAGATTCGGTTTTCAAATTTGAGGTAGGCCACATTTCAAATCTTATGACCATCCTCAGAATTGAACCGGATGTTCAGGTCAGAATCAAGCTACTTCAATCGACAGACCCGGATGTGCAGAAGATTCTACAAGAGGACACTGAGAAAAGAAAGGTAGACTTTTAGATTTCTGATGATGGAACACTGAGGTTCCGAGGACATTTGATTGTATCTGACAATGTAGAGCTTAGAGAAAATATTCTATCAGAAGCACATCATAGTAGTTACAGCATTCATCCTAGCAGTACAAAAATGTATCAAAATTCGCGTCAAGACTATTGGTGGTCTAATATGAAGGCGGATATCGCCAAGCATGTCGCTAAATGTTTGACGTGTTAACAAGTGAAGGCTCAGCACTGTAAGTCGGGAGGATTTCCGCAACCTCTCGAGATCCCATAATGGAAATGGGAACATATCACGATGGATTTAGTGACCGTACTACCGAGGAGTCAAAGAGGAAATGATTTGATTTGGGTGGTAATCGACAGACTGACAAAGTCGGCTCGCTTCATTGTAGTTCGAAAGGATCTCAATTTGAATAGACACGCAGACCTATACATGCATCAAGTGGTTCGAATGCATGGAGTGCCGGTTACGATAACTTTAAATTGAGACCCAAGATTTATCGCCGCTTTTTGGAAGAGCTTGCAAAGTGCTTCAGGTACAAAGCTTCTGTACAGTATGTCATATCATCCTCAAACGAATAGCCAGTCTGAGAGGACAATTCAGACCCTCAAGGACATGCTGAGAGCTTGTGTACTAGATTTTAAGGGAAGTTAGAAAGATCAGCTTCATCTAGTGAAATTTGCCTAAAATAATGGTTACCAACAGAGCATTCAGATGGCTCCTTTTGAAGCATTGTATAGCAGAGTGTGCAGAACATCGGTACGTTGGGATGAAGTCGGAAAAAGGAAAATCATAGGCTCAAAGCTGGTTCAGCAATCAGTGGATGTAGTTGCTGTTATCTGGGACAGATTAAAGACCGTGCCAAATTATTTGTTTTGTTTCTTGCTATTTATATTACGCATATTAGAGATTAATGTCATTTTTTAGGTAAAATAAATAAATATTATTATTATTATTATTATTATTGTTATTATTATTATTATTATTATTATTATTATTATTATTATTATTATTAAAAAAAAAAGAAAACTTCACGTTAAGCTGGTTCACCACGGCCACCTCGTACTTGGAGTGGCAATTCAAGGAGAAGCCTTTCTCCCCCATGTGGATGCCAAGTATAGAACGTAAAATAAAGGAGGGGGTGAGTCAGACCCAATTTCTTTTCTTTATTTTTATTCTCTCTCATTCTCTCATTTTGGGGGTGTTCAGTCGAAGAAACCCATTTTCCTCTTCCTCACCTATGTTTTCTCTCTCTACAGAAACACTTACTCATTTTCTCCCCTGTTTTCAATTCGTTCCACCAAAACTGACCCAATCTCCGCCCCTCATAGCCCAGCGCCTCCATTCAGCAGCGGATTCGCCACTGCCCCGTCCCATTCGGAGCTCCCGCCGCCGGTCGCGAAGACCCGACTTGCCTGACGCTTCCTCTCTCTTTCGCCTGTGAAAATCCAGGCAAGTGGAGCTACCCTTGTGGTTTGAGTTCATGAATCCGCCCTGTCTAGCTCTGCATGTTGATTTAGGGCTTGGTTGTGGCAGTGAGGGCGCAAGGGACGGGTGATAAAGCGCTGTCCGTAGTTGGGGTTGGGGGTAGGTGCGGCGGATTGCTGTTCCTTTGTGATTGTGGAGCTGCTTTGGAGTCTTTAGTTCATGGGTAAACTCTAGGAAGCTTTGTATATACAATTCGTGAGTTGAAGTGGTTGTTAGAGTAGGTTCTGGTTTTGGTGGCCCCGTCGGCGAGTCATTGGTATCATGTCCTATCCAATCGACAACCCACCAATCCATGTTTTTCTCTCTCTGTTCCATATTCTCTCTTTTCCTCCCTCGACTTGAATGGAATAGAGCTCTGATGTCACTGTCTTGAGCGTATATGGGTTAGCTGAGAATCTGAATAAGAGCTTAAGGAGTTATATGGGAGAGGAGGCTGTGAATGAGAAGGGGGTGTGCGAGAGAGAGACAAAGAGAGGGAGAGTCTGTGAGAGATGCGAACTAAACGAGTTGAGGACGATTCTGGATTTGATGGTTCTATTTTGGGCTCATTCGGGCTGGTCGCAGGGTTGTGGGTGTTCAGTGACTTGCGCGCAAGGCTTGTGGATAGTATGGTATAGGTCGGGCCAAAAAGGGAGGCTGTGGTCCCTCGATGTGGAGTAGAAGATACTGATGAGTTATAAAATAGGCTTGCGTGTTAACTTAGGAAGATCGAGAGTTTAAATGTGGCTTTAGACGGATTTTTCAAGTTGTTGATGGTGAATCGCTGGTGGTTTGCGCCTGTTTAGGAGCTATACGTGTGTGGTCGAGCCTAAAAAGGGGGTTCGTGAGAGAATTAAATAGCTAGGAACCATTGAGTGCAGATGATATAATTTATAGTTGATCTATTCAGTAAGAAAAACCAGCTGAGGGTGCTGGTTTACCAATTTTTAGTCGTCAAATACATTGAAATTTTGATGGATTTATCTTCTGAAGAATTGTGCATTACTTTCTGATCTCTAACATATATTTAATTGGGATTTTTCTGAGTTGAATTGATCCTCATGAAGGCTTGAATTTATGCTGTTTGTAAGCTGTCCAGAATAGTTAAATCACGACCTCAGTGTGCATCTGAATTTTTATAAAATTTTCGAGTTAGGATAAGTACTTGATTTCTTCATGAAAGTAGTAGGAGACATGTAGATGCAGAACGTATCAAAATTTGAGAACAAACCAACAAGGTTTGGCTGGTGAAACGATTTTTCTTTTGTAAGTACTAAACCTGGAATTTGCTGTAGAATTTTAGAAAGAAAACATAAATTACTGCTCTTAATACGTTGAGATATAGACTTAGGTTTCTTCATGGAAAATGTTAATCTAGGTCCCTTCTATAATATACTGAAATTTCATAATATTCCGATAAGGTTAGATATACTTTCTGTGTCTGTGATTGAAACTACTCATTTCAGTCTATGGACTACTTTGATCCAAGAATGTGCAGCAGTTGCTGTGTTGCCTTTAATAAGAGTTCTTATATACCTTAAAGTATTTAATGATGTGTGTTTAGATCTGTTTGTGGTTGTTCATATGCTGAAGTTGTTGGTGTTGCAACAAGGGAATTGTGAATATGTGAAGTTGGCTAAAAGCCAATGTGAGACCCCGGGTGTCGGGATGCCTGGAGAGGGGTGATGAAGAGCAGCAGTATTCTCTCCAGAAGTTTGAGAAGGGTTGAATAGCTTCTCAGGGGACCTCGTGATGCCAAGTTGGATGCAAGGGGGCTCAGGGTGGAGTGTCGCCTCCCCTTGGGTGATTGTTACAGCTAGATTTTTGTGGATTCAGTAAATTTATGATTTGTTTACTTGTTTATTGTATTATTAGCCAAATCCAAGTTAGGACTAACTACCTACTTGCTGAGTTTTTAATTTAAAAACTCACACTTGTTAATTATGTTTTCTTCAGATTAGAAGATGGCCTCGACACCACTTGCACCACCTGCTGCCATGACTACCATCCTATATGGCGCTCCCGCAGACTTTGTATGGCGACAAGAGGACATCCATGACGACAAGAGGACATCCAGGACTGACATTTCCCGGGAGTAATCTTCGTCAAATGCACGTCATGTTTGACGGCAGATACGGGGGCACTAAATGGGCCAGCATACATGGCCTTTGCTGTCCTTTATGCTCAAGTAGATGGTCGGCTGATGGGACCCTTAGCACTGTACAACGATGGACCGGGGTAGGGTGGTAGTCCCGCGGAGTAAGAGGTGGCAGAAGAGTGCTAGACGTGTAGGCGAGTTTTGTTTTTGGCTGTTTGACAGCATGTAAATACACAACGAGAGGCGGGATGTTTACTGTTTGTGGTTCATAGTGTTTTTTGTAGAAATCACCCTCTTAATCTTACCTCCTCACATGTAAAGAAACCAAGTTTTATGATAAATGGAGCCAAATAGCTTAGTTTCTTATGATATTGTTTGACTGAAATTTATTTTACAACTCTTGAAGTACAAGTAAGTCAAGTGAAATCATTGTGCGTGAGATCTAGGGGTGTTACACTGAAGCACCAATTTCCCACCATCCTTTTCTCTTCTTGCTAACTTGCTGACTGTGAATTTTCAATGCCATCTTCACCAAATCCACGCGGATCCAGCAACCTCCATCCATTTCTTTCCCTGTTGAAGTTTCGGTCCAGGTTTACTCCACGCCTCTGCCCCCATCATCGTCATCATTCACCATCATCCAACACCCACCACTTTCTGTTTTCCCAATCCACCGAAGCTTCAGTCAACTTCAGTGCCGTTGAAGACCATCAATTTCCCCTCTGCCCGTTCGTCCGCGTCCCTCGCACGAAGCAGCCCCACTCCGCACATCTTCAGCCGTGAGTTTAGCAACGCCCATCATCATAGTAGCATTCGGCCCAGCAAAGCATTGTCTTCAGCGCAGCTTTCAGCAGCAACAAGCCAGCCCAAAAATCCAGCAATTCAGCCCAGTGAAATTACTAGCTCAGTTCGGTTTTTCAACCCACATTTCAGCCAAGAAGTAGCCCATTAATTGAGTTCTTCGCAGGCCCAGCTCATAGCCAAGCACAAGCCCGAAGCCAAGCTCAGAATTTTCTATGGGCTCGCGAGCCTTTTAGGCCCGCTCCAAGAGTCCGCCGACATTGCCGAAAATTCGGATTTCGGCCACCGTCGCGCCGTCGTCACGGTGAATCGGTTTCCGCAATTAACCGGTGAGTTTATACTCTAAACTCTTCTTTGTAGGCTAATGACGTTTAAGGGGTGTTTAGATTTATTTAATTAGGAATTAGGTGGTTAGTTAGATTAAATTAGAATTTAATTATTTTAATTATGCATGTTAGATGGTTAGATTAAATTAGTTGAGGCTTAGATAAATTGTATTATTTATCTAGAAGGGTTTGGAAATTTTCTGAGTCCGTATTAGTATTTTTAGGAATTAAATTGAATTATTTAATTAATTTTAGAAATTAATTAATTATTAATTATTTTTCCAGAAATTAGGTCGGGATAGCCGATGACCGGAATTTCGTGCTGATTTCAATGGTGTGGTTAGATTATGCAATTAAGTGTTAAATTATGCAAATTGAGTGTTGATTTGATTTTTGGTATTTAATTCCAAAAATTATGAATTTCCAGTATTTGTTTAGAAAATCCCAAGTGTCGGATTTTGACACCGGAAATGGTTTTAATTACTACATAAAATAGTGCGATTTTAAAAATGAATAATGTTAATTTTTCTGGGTCAAGTTAACCGTCTATCCACACACGACTAATTTACAATGTATTTCCAATACAAAGAAAAAGGCCAGTTCACCATTTTACTTGAAGCATTTGAGTACAATGCACGGTGCCCTGAGTCATAATTGAGTGATTGTGTGATGGTTAAGAGAAATCGTCCCGGGCTATTAAGCTGGACGTTATCCCTATTTGGGATACCCCTAGACAACGGGAAGCCAGTCGCAGTAAATTTTGGACCCTATGCTCCTTTGAAAAAGCCGTCAAAAAGAGACGTGCCGTGCTCAATGGGGTGAGACGAAGCTTGGCAATGTGAAAAGACTGCCGAATAGAGAGTAGGACGTGCTATATGCCGAGGAACACATGTTTAATGAGTTGAATGCGTTGAATTATGAGACAAAATTGTGTGGTATAATATGGGACGTGTCATAATGATTTGACCCTATAATCAGGACTGCTATGCTTGTTTGAAAAATTAAAAATGGCGTTCCAGTTGATTGAGCTCAGTTGTTGCTCATGCTTTCATACTGTTTGAGTTATAAACTGTACTGACTTGCAGGGTGGATCTGAGGCTAAGGTAAGGCTTTGTGATTGTATGATTGCATGATTAGGACGTTTCTAGGCATATTTCCCTCCTAATCGAGGTTTAGAACATGGATTTGCTGAGACATTGTTTCATTGGTTATTGTATAACCAATTTCGAGGTCATCGAGTGAAGGACCTGGAGCTGAGAGGAGGTGATCGGAAGCGTAGGTCAGTTAGGATTGCTGCTTTTTGGAAGGCTAGTCTTTTGTAGTCTTTTGGCCATAGACTTTTGTACGTGACTTAGTGTATATATAAAAGCATGTTTGTTTGTGAATCTGTTGTCTTGCTTTTCTATCTCGAGATTATTACTGTTAGGGGATTTATTTTCGTTTTTGCATGTGCAATAAAATGAAAGGGTCGGCGACTTGTCCTGAGAAGTCGCAAAATTTTATCGACCGGATAGGGATGGACATGTGCTTGAGGTTTGGGGCGTGATACCGGGTGAGGTCGAGCCTCGTCGATGGCCTCGGTGGCAAGGCGGCCAATAACCGGCCACAAAGAGAAAGAAGGAAAAAAAAAAAAAAGAAAAAAAATATAATAAAAATATTGAAAAATTAAAAGAAATAACAAATTTATACAAATTTACTAAACATATTTTTATTCCTGAAGTAAAATTTTTTTATAGTTATTAAGGGCATTTTTATACTAAGAAATTATTCTAAAAAATAAAAAAAAAAGATTATTTCTATTTAAAAATTGTTCCCTAAAATCAAAACATTATCGAGCGCGCCCTCGGCTTCCTAAGGGTGCGCATGACAAAATTTCTGAAACAGAAATTGATTTACGCCGAAATTGATTTCTCAATTTCTATTTCCCGGCCAAGTTTCGAGTAAAGAAACCCGTTTGATAACGACTCAAAATTTCTATTTCGAAACAAAATCCGTTTGATAACGAGAATAAAAATTTCTATTTCTAGAATTGTTTTTTTAGAATTGTTTCTTTTTTAAGTATTTTACTATGAAAGAAGTAATAAAAAAATGCTATATATGATACATAAATAAATTTAAAAATATCATTTCAGCATTTGTCTTTAAACAATGTTTTTTTCCTCTAAGTTTTGTGTATTATTGCAACAAATTAAAATAAGAACTAGTGAACGAACAAGCCACATCAAGACGCACCTTCAGATTCGAACCAAAACAAAAGTCATTTTCTTAAACACTTCTAAGAAACATTTCGTCGAGCAAGTCTCAAGCGTTTGACTGAAAGAGATATGGCATTCCGATGACCCAACACTTTGGTGTCGAGTTCATCCTACATCAATTAATCAAAGGACATCTTAGGTCGATGGAAATATTTTAGACAGATCCTTGACATGCTTTCATAGAAACAAACCAAACCTCGATCTCATTTTTACAACAACACCAGCTGAGGCATTATATCGACTATCGAGCATTTAAAGCACACTCGCCGAAAGAGAAAGAAAAACCAAACCGACAACGCTCGATTTGCGCCCAAATTTGCGACCATCAACAAGCAACAATGTAAAATAGCAGCGCACAAATAGACGGGGACGGGACTCGCGCGAACCGGACAACGACGAAGCTCGGTCCAACGAGCCCAAAGCGAGGCAAAACAAGGCACAAAAAGGGGAAAAAGCGAGAGGGCGGTCGGCATGCTCCCTACCCGGCTCGACGGCGGCGAATGGGGGCGAGCTCAATAGATCGGACAAACGGCTCACAAAGACGCCAGCAATTCCAACCGCCTAAACCCTAAATCGAAACATGATAAGAGAGGCGAGAAGGGAAGATCGATCAAACCTCGTGATAGGGGAAGTTCCAGAGAAGACCGCGAGACAAGCGACGGCGAGACGAGCGGGACGACTGGACGACTGGACAGTCTTCGAACGGCGATGGCGAGGCGAGACGAGCGGGACGACTGGACGGTCTTCGAATGGCGACGGCGAGGCGAGACGAGCGGGACGACTGGACGACTGGACGGTCTTCGAACGGCGACGGCGAGACAAGCGACAATCTGACTGGAGAGAGGATGGCGACGGCGAGACGAGCGATGATCTGACCGGAGAGAGGACGACGACGGCGATTGGAGGTGCGGATCCGAGAGCGGAAATGGGATGCGGACAGAGGAGGCGGGCTCGATGGGATGACCGGAGGATAGGCTGAGGACGGTGACGGCAAGATGAGCGGCGATCTGACCGGCAAGAGGACGGCGATGGCGTCGGAGGAGGAGTCGTAAGGGTAAGGGTGAAAGTGAGGAGGAGGAGATGTGAACGAAGAAGATAAAAAAAAAAAAAAAAAAAAAAAGTGAAATAATTTATATTTCTATTTTAGAAATTGGAGAAGCTACAATTTCTAGTTTCGATTTCTCCTCCAAATCAATTTCTAAACAAATCTGTTTCAGAAATTGAAAAATCAAATCAAGTTACCAAACGAATTTCTGTTCCAAACCTATTCCGGGAAACAGAAATCTGAGAAATCATTCCTGAAATTTTGTCATACAGCCCCTAAATATTTCCCCGTTCATTTTTTTCCTAGGAAGCGCAAGCCACCTTCCACGACACGTCGTATTGAGCGCACGACGTCGAAGTCGCGCGGAACCGAAACGCAGAGCCATCTCCTTCGAACGGGACCGTTTCCCACCCTCGTTGTCGTTGCTCGCGTCGAGAAGCACCACGTCCCTACCGTCCTCTCCTCTTGCCAGTCTCTCTCTCTCTCTCTCTCGGAGTCCTTGCCCTTCCACTTCTCCGGCGCCGGCGACGCCCTCCGCGATTCCGATCAGGTGAGCAGCAAATTCGCGCTCCTGGGAACGAGCCCCGGGAACGCGCGACGACGGAGAGAGCCTGCTGCTCTTTCCCCCTCTTCCGCCGCGTTAGGGTTTCGGTTCGATTCGGTTTCTCCCGTCTCCCCCGCCCCGATCACCGTTTTCCGTCGCGCGTCTAAGGAGTTCGATGGGTTCCTGTTCTGAATTGCCCCCCAGCTCTTGCGTGCCTCTCGTGTCTCGGCGCCCTGCGATCTCCCTTTCGGCGTCCTCTGTTAACTAACGTCAGTGTTTATCCCCAGGGTTTCTTGAGGAAGAGGAAAGCTAGCGGGATGGATAGTAACGAAGGAGAAAGCCGTTCCGGCGGCGAGCAACACGGCAAGCAGGATGATGAGGTGCGTTCTCCATCTGCTGCCGGGGAATTGTTCATCCTGCCTCCGACTCCTTTCAGTTGCGAGCTTATGTGAAGTGTGTATTCTGATGTCCAGATGAGCTGATCGATTCGGCTGTATCTGTTGTTGTGTTGATTTGTTTCAGGAAAATGTTGCTCGTCAAGAGGAGCTCAAGAAGTCGATCGACGCCAAAATGGTTCTTCGTCAGAGCAACCTGAATCCTGAAAGGCCTGGTAAGAAATGATGCAGGTGTCGTGTAACTGAATTGTCTTCATGGATAACTTAGCACTTAGAAGGATGGGTTCTTAAATGACTGTCGAACTGGGGTGAAGGTGTCTTTTTGTCCATTCATCTAGTTCTTCCTTTGTTGGTATCCAGAAATTGTGGTGATGCTGCATTGAGGTATAGGCTGTATATGTCAGAGAGGGGGGAGGTGGGGGAGGGGAGGGGAGTTTGACCTTAAGCTATGCACGTTTACTATCCCTACATTATCTTGCACAAACTCTGAGAAACAGTAGTCCTTATTCCCAAGAGATTTGTAATTTGACTGAGGAGATGCGGATGATTGAGGGAGAGATAATGAATGACATCAAATACGGATGACTTGCAATGATCTTAATAAGATTATGAAATACCTTTCTCGTTTGTATCCAGTGCCATTAAAACATTGCATGCTTGTTATGGGTTGTGGCAGCATGGCAGGGTACATAAGAATTCACAGGTTAGGTAATTGAAAGATTCCTAGGTGTTATTTTGCAGTTCGGGTGAAAGTGAAAGAAACTGCATTGAGAGATCTTAACGAGGTCTCAATCTCAATTTTCTGCTGCAAATGTTCTGTTTCTGCTGCTTCTGAGTATGGCTGGGTATGAATTGTTTTCTTATATGAAGAAGTATGTCTTTGTTACTACTCTTGGCATTATTTTTTGTCTGGTACTGAAGAGAGAAATCCATCTTCATTAAATAGCAACTCTTCCACCAATCCAATCAAAGTAGCCAGTTTGAAACTTTTTGTATACAATCAAACATTGTTATGGAGAGATATGCCTAGGTAGATGTTTTGAATTCTCTTGTAGATGAACTCTTTGTTTTCTGGAGCTTTTTCTGTTCAAGTTTGTACTGTGTTGCTCAATGTGTCTATGCCTGATAAACATGGTGGGGTTGAGAATCAAACAATTAGAATGTCTTATGAGGTAGTTAAACTGCTGTTCACTTAAAGGCTGGAGGCCTAGTTAGTCTGAGTGGTGACTTGTTGTAACTTCCTATCCAGAGACACATGGACCATTTGATGGATTAGAATCGAAAAATCACTTCTCTCACTAGGTGCACTATGATGTATTTGTGATTTGTGATGACTTTGGTTTGGGTAGTTTAAAAGGGGTTCTGTTTGGCTTTTAGCTGTTGAGAAATGGGGCTTCATGTTTGTATGTAATCACTTTCTGCAATTTTATTAGGAAATCTGACAAATCCTTGTTCAGGCATAATATTTAAAATGGGCAATTTTATTCGGGAATCTTGAAAATTCTTAGTCAGGCATAATATTTAAAATGGGCAACCCATCTCCTGCTTCTTAGCTCATCTGTGCATCCCTGCAGACTCAAGCTTCCTGAGGACACTAGATTCTAGCATCAAGCGCAATACAGCGGTGATAAAAAAGCTAAAACAGATAAATGAAGAGCAGCGAGAAGGGCTGATGGATGAGTTGCGTGGAGTCAATCTTAGTAAATTTGTTAGTGAAGCGGTGACAGCCATATGTGATGCCAAACTCAGGAGTTCCGACATACAAGCAGCAGTTCAGGTGGTCTGCAGATTCTGGCTGACATTCTTTAGACAGCATCTCATATTTTTTTAAGCACATGATAAAGCATGTATTATCAAGAAATATCTAGTTATTGTAAATTATGGAGATCCGTGAAATGTTTGCCATTCATCGGAATCATTTATTTTTTTTGCATATTGCTTGCAATTTTTTGTCCACACTGCTTCGTGTCTGATACCCTCATATTCCTTCTAGATATGCTCGTTGCTTCATCAAAGATACAAAGACTTCTCTCCAAACTTGATCCAAGGACTCTTGAAAATATTCTTTCCTGGAAAATCTGCGGATGACTCAGATGCAGATAGAAACTTGAAGGCCATGAAAAAGCGCAGCACTCTTAAGTTGCTTTTGGAGCTGTACTTTGTTGGAGTTATAGAAGATGGTGGGATCTTCATAAATATCATAAAGGATCTGACAAGCTTAGAGCACTTGAGGGATCGGGATACCACTCAATCGAATTTGGCTCTGCTTGCTAGTTTTGCTCGGCAAGGGAGGATTTTTTTGGGTCTTCCACTTACTGGACAAGAAATTTATGAAGAGGTACTTTTCTCTGGTTGTTTGGATCTTGTTTAGTTTTTGTTGCTACAGACAATAAGTTATATTGTTAAAAAAGGAAAATCTTTGCAATTAAGAGCTTGGATTACTTTTTTTTGTGAGACTGGTGGTGGAAGATGTCATATCTTTCTTCTGGGTAGAGTAATGCCATAAGCAAAATTGCTTAGTGCCCTCTCTGTACACTGTCAACAATATATATGAAGGTATACTCACTCCTATCTAGAAAGGTCAAGCATCAAGGAAGCAATTGGCTGAACCTGTATATTCATGTTTCCACTAGTCTGTAATCTTGATAGCCCATTCCGCCACCACATGCACCCACCCTCTCCCATCCCCACTTTTCCTCTCTCCTTGCACAGACAATATGCCAGGCCTGCTATTTTACGTCCTGCCTGACAAGCTTTTTCATGGAGAAGAGACTAGTTTTGTAGCGAATTGAGATAAATTGTTGATATATAGCATTACCCACTGGCCTACGTGGGCAAATGTTGAATGTGACTGATATCAATCTCTCAAACAGATATGATGATTTTGAGCATTTTATCCACGTGGAAGGAAATAATAAAATTTTAGACTTTCCTTGATGTATTTGGTAGCTATCTTACTGGTTTTCATGTTTGCTTCATAATTCCCGAGCATATTCTAGCACCTTTCTTAGTCCACATGCTTCCTGGTAGAGTTCTATACAAGTTCATGATCAGAGTCTCTCTTGAGCCCTAGTGTAGACAGTCTTATCACCTATCGAGATTTTGCAAGTCCCTTTCACTCAAATCAAATCAAATTTTTTCAAGTCTCTGGATAAAATTCAAGAAAAATCAAGAAAGCATATAAAAGAATTTTGTTGCTCAATACCTTTGTCTATTTTATACGCATGTGGCAGCATAATATATGTGAATGCCAACTTTTGACTATTGCAATTTTGCGTTCTTTATCTTCTTGTCATTTCAATACAGTTCTATAAGGGCCTCAACATTACAGCAGAGCAAAAGAAAATCTTCAGGAAGGCAGTTTATGCATATTATGAATCTGCCGCTGAATTACTTCAGTCTGAGCATGCGGTAAGAAATATCTTTTTACTCACTATTTTGGTGAGATTTGCTCTTTTTCTCTCTCCCTTTTTTTTGGGGGGGTTGGGGGTAGAGAGAGGAAAGGTGGAAAATATAAGAATGCGTTTTACCTTGTTATGAAGAGTGAGGAAGTTGGGGAGATGGAAAGCGAGAGGAAACTTGGATGGATATCGTAAAGAAGATTGATCCTCAAAAAGCAATTGAAATAAGGAGAGGAAATTTGGAAATCACTAATTTGTCTTTTAAGAATGTCTAGTCCTTCACTTTCCTTTTCATTATTTTCTCTTATCTCCCTTGCTTTCTTTCTTAACATTTTCTTTGGTCCTTGCTAGTTTTCAAACAAAATAACAGTTTTAAGTAATCAAACTTTGATTCATTTCCATGCATATTCTGCTCTATGTTGGTTATCTGATGATTCCTCAGAGCATAGTCTTCATCATTCTCTTATTACTGATCTTGTAGTTTATGGTTTAGTTGACAAACTTTCCTGCAATTATTGTATGACAGGCACTTAGGCATATGGAGCATGAAAATGCGAAGATCTTGAATGCAAAAGGAGAACTTAGCGACGAGAATGTTTCTTCCTATGAAAAGTTACGGAAATCTTACGACCATTTATATCGCAATGTATCCTCGTAAGTAACTCCTCCCTTTTTTATACACCTTGGAAAAGTAATGTGGTTCATAATCTTCTCATAAGTGGACAACTTTTGTTTTCTGTAGCAACATGCTTGTATCTGATATTTGATGCCTGCTGCAGGTCATGTTCCCATTATCTTCACCCTAATTGATCATGTGTTTTGTGCCTAATTTGTCATTATTTGTGCCCTTTTAATTAGTTGCGGAAGTGTTCTGGAATATTAACCATGCTATCAGGTTGCATGGTAGTGTTAAAGGGATGTACCTGTCTGCAATTTGGCAGTTTCATACTCTTTTTTATTCCTTGTTATTGAAGTTTAATTTCATAATTTCTTTATTTTTCTGAAAATTCTCTCTCTCTCTCTCTTCCCTCCTCGTCCTCCTGCTGATTGAGTGCTTTTTTTAAAAGAGTTCTCTAGGAAACTTGGTCAATAAATTCCTTTTAAATTAATCTAAAAATTCAAGTTTTGTCAAATACAAGTTTATGAGTCTTTCAGATATGAGCAATTTCTCATAATGTATTTGCTATCCAAACTAAGGGAAAAATCAATAATGGTAAAATGTTGCTGAGATTTCTAGTGCATCATCTCTAATTAGATGCTCATCTTTATACATTGCCTTGTGATCAAAAGCACAGTCACATGCTTGTGTTTTTACTTGTGAGATGGTATAGTTCTTACTGACTTACAATTGGCTCAATTTCACAGTTTGGCAGAATCTCTTGATATGCAGCCTCCAGTGATGCCTGAGGATGGCCACACAACAAGGATGACCAGTGGAGAGGATGCTTCTTCTCCTGCTGCGAAAGATTCCTCTACAGCGGAAGCATTGTGGGATGATGAAGATACAAGGGCTTTCTATGAGTGCCTTCCTGACCTTAGGTTTGTTATACCAGATGATTTTGTTAGTTTTTCACCAACTCTTTAATTCTAAGCAGTCATATGTCCTTTGTGAAAGCTTTTTCCTGATTTCAATCATCCAAATTCGAACTCATTGAGTTGCTTAATGATCCAATGTTCCTAGAGCATTCGTTCCGGCAGTATTACTTGGGGAAGTCGAGCCTAAAGTGAATGAGCAATCTACAAAGACACAAGATCAACCAACTGTAAGTTAACAGCAATATGAATCGAAATTTAGTTTCTTGAGATTCAAGTCATTGCACTCCCTTTCCTAATAGTTATAGTCAAGTTGAGTGAAATCTTTCTTATTCTATTCACTGATGTTTAAATGATTTTCTTGGGATGCTACACTAATTTTCTTGCCCTGCTTTTGTTCTTTGTAATATTTTAATCACCACTTCCAAGTGTTATTCTTCATGAAGTTTGAGGATCACTAAGTGATGATAGTAAATTCCTTTCTATTATAGTAAGCTCAAGCTCAAGTCACGTGCAATGAATGACAAATATTGCTTAATACAAATCACAAGGATATTGTTTGTCATGCCTTTTTGGAAGTTCTTTTGTTGATGTTGGGGATAGGCTTGCATTTGGGTAATATAATGAGTTATTTTCTGTGTCCATGCCATTCACTTCTTACTATACTGGTGCATCATGCTGGGTTTTTTCATTAATTTAATGACCAATGGGATTGAGACTCATCTTTATATTTTAGTGGCACATTTGTTTTCTGTTTTTCCTGTAATCTGTAATGAATGGATGGTGCATTGCATGTTCAGCATTGGTTTCATTATGAATCGGATTATGAGTCTCTAGACTTAACACTGCTGGTTGGTCAGATTAGTAGTCTATAGCAGTAGATTAATTCAATTTGGATATGCTGAGTACTTGAGAAGCGAGCACATAGTCTTCGTTGATTCGATGGACTAATCTGATATTCATTTCTTTTCCACATCAAGGGTTTGTCTCTAGAACACTGTTTTGATGAATTTGATTGCTAATACTGTGATCTGATAGCCCTTAAAAAAATTTTGCCCTACAGCGATGGAAATTTGTTTCATATTTGTTTGGCCAAGTCTTTTCATCTTCTTCCCTTGAAAGTTAACTTTGATTTCTTATTTTCAATTAAATCCTTGTTTGTTCCAATGTCTGAATTATAGGTTCCCCCCTTCCCCTTTTTTCTCTTCAAAATGTAGAGGAGCCATATACATTTACTTGTATGCTTTCTATAATACCGTTTATATTTTTCCAATCCCTCTAATCTAATTATGTTCTTCTGGGTTTTACTTTCGAACCATTAAAAACTGTTCTTTATGGATAAGATCGGGGGCATGCAGGTGGCTTCATATTCTTCCATTGTACATATTCTATTCTGAGATTCTTTCTAGGCTATAGTTTCTCATATTTACTTGGGTGTTCTTTTGGAGAAGGAATCAGCGACTGATCCTGAACGAGGTCAAGTAACTGCTGAGGAAAGAGTGGAGATTTCTGTTGAACCAGGCTCCTCACAGGAGGGAAAAGTTTTTGAGAAAGGGAAGGACAAGGAAGAGAAGGATAAAGAAGAAAAGGATAAAGAAAAGACAAAAGATATGGATAAAGAGAAAGGCAAAGAAAAAGAAGTGGAGAAAAAAGTGGAAAATGAGAAGGAGAAAGTCAAAGGACTGGAAGGAACTAGTTTGGATGCCCTATTGCAAAGGCTTCCTGGTTGTGTGGGTCGGGACCTTATTGATCAATTAACGGTAATCACAGTAATCTTTGGTCTCTCATTATTTTTACGCTTTTATGTGGTAACATCAATTATTTTTTTATGTCCAGGTGGAGTTTTGTTATGTAAATTCAAAGTCTAATCGTAAAAGGCTTGTGAGGGCGCTTTTTAATGTCCCCAGGACCTCACTGGAACTGCTTGCCTATTATTCACGGATGGTTGCCACACTGTCTACTTGCATGAAGGATGTATCTGCTATGCTGCTTCAGATGTTGGAGGAGGAGTTTAATTTCCTCATTAATAAGAAGGTGTGGCTGGATTCTGGAGCTTACAGCTTTTGCTTTCTCTTAACTTGCTTGTCATCTTACATCCTTTTACATCTACAGGATTTTGGTTTTTGGAGTGCTTTTTTTCAAATATTACAATGATGGTCAAATTCGATTTGTTTGCAGGACCAAATGAATATAGAAACTAAAATCAGAAATATTAGATTTATTGGAGAACTCTGCAAGTTCAAGATTGCTCCTGCTGGCCTTGTTTTCAGTTGTTTGAAGGTAAGCTGCATGCAACCAAGCATCTCACTTCTATCGACATTCTGTGAGCCTTGGATCTTGAGTTGAGATCTCCATTGTCTTTTTTTTCTTCGTTTGTGTGCATTCGCATGTGTTTACACTGCAGTGAATCCTTTTAGCTATTTAAGCACAGTGAGGATCATTTTATGCTAGTGGAAGGTCAGATAACTATATATGTGCAAAATGAGCACCTGAGTGTAGCATTTTTTGTATGATCATAAGAGCCACAAGTGAGGCGGTTAATTTGTGTAACAGATTTTTTGTCCTAAGATGTGGGCTTATTGGGGGCTGTTTGGCAACGTGCCAAACAGTGCCAAATTCTGATTTTTTGTTCTTGGAATCAGTTTGGGAACAGAATCAAATTTGGTAAAATTTTTGTTCCTGAAAACAAATTTGTTCCCGGGAACAGATTGGGAGTGGCATCAAGAATTAAAAAAAAAAAAAGTTAATTCTTGTTCTGAGAACAAATTTGAGAATCAAAAACCAAGTCTTCTTCTTCTTCCCTTCGGCCATCTCGCGATCGCCGTCCACCATCGCCCGCCGCCGTCCGCCGCCGCCCGCCACCATCCGCCGGTCCGGCGACCACGCTGGAGGCTCGCCAGGCCAAGGCGAGCTTCGGCGAGCTTGCTGGAGGCAAGCCCAGCCACCGGCAAGGCTCGGCCTCACCAGATTTGGCAAGGCTGAGCCTTGCCGGTGGCCAGGCGGGCCTCGCCGGGCTGGGCAAGCCTTGCGACGCCCAGCCCCGCCGGTGGCCAAGCAGGCCTCGCCAAGGGCCGGCGATGCTCGGTGAGGTCACCGGCCAAAAGAAGAAGAAGAAGAAGAATAGGAGAAAAAGGAAAAAAAGGAAAAGAAGAAAGGAGAAAAGAAAAGAAAAAATGAAAAAAGTAAAAAATTTGTTTAAAAATTAAAAGAAATTGATTTGGAACAGAATCAATGAGCATGGTACAAAGCACAATTCTATTCCAGAATCAGAAATTTTGGACAGTTACCAAACGCATTATTTTACTCAGAATCAGTTGCCGGGAACAGAATAAAAAATAATCATTTTTTGTTAGAATTTATTCCCGGGAACAGAATCGTTACCAAATGCGCCCTTAGTTTTCAATTATTGTGTGATTTTGCACTTAAAAGAGCTTTACTCAAGGGGACAAGTAAATTGACGTGTTGGGTTTTCTAGAGAGCTATTCAAGGTGGTGGAATTTATTAGTCCAACTCAGTTTCTGAGAACCATATAGAGGCATATCAAGGAGCTTTTAAGTTATGTAGATTCTACTGCACCCGTCCCACTTCTAGAAATTGAGGAAAGAATCATGTCTGTAAGAGGTTTTTTTAAGTTGCTTATGTGGTAAGGAAACTTGATGTAATTTTGGCTGAATTTCAAACATAATTCTTCACTGTCTCCACATTTTTTTTTTAGTTTCCTGTGCATTTGTTTGCTGTGTCCTATGAAATTCAGGTATTACTTGACTATACAGATAACAACATTAGTTGGGTTGAGAAAAGCAGCTCATAGCAAAGTATTTGCTCACTCATTTGTGCTTTTCTTTTTCCAGGCTTGTCTAGATGATTTCACTCACCATAACATTGATGTTGCGTGTAATCTCCTCGAGACATGCGGTCGTTTTCTGTATCGGTCTCCTGAAACTACTGTTCGCATGGCTAACATGTTGGAAATTTTAATGCGCTTGAAAAATGTAAAGAACCTGGATCCTCGACATAGCACCCTTGTAGAAAATGCTTATTACCTCTGCAAACCACCTGAAAGGTCTGCACGAGTAGCAAAAGTTAGACCACCATTGCATCAGGTATCATTTCTTTTCTTATTCAACCTGCCATGATTTCAGTGATCCCAGTAATTTTAATTAATGCTACAATTTTTTTTTTTTTTTGTTGCTTTCCTTTTCATTTATGGCAGTACATCAGGAAATTGCTTTTCTCTGACCTGGACAAATCTTCCATCGAGCATGTGCTGAGACAACTTCGCAAATTACCATGGAGTGAATGTGAAGCATACCTGTTAAAATGCTTTATGAAGGTTCATAGAGGAAAATATGGTCAGATTCACTTGATTGCTTCTCTGACTGCTGGTTTAAGCCGCTATCATGATGAATTTGCCGTGGCCGTTGTTGATGAGGTTTGTTTTTCGTAAAACATTTTGCTTTTACTGGATGAAGTTTGTTGTGTTCAGTATTTGTTTTTTGAGCCATTGGCTATTTAATCTTCGAGGAGCTCACCGACATATCTTTGGTCCTGTTTAATCATGAAGCTAGTGATAATTGGTTAGTCCAATCCATTCCAATTGAGTGTAGTGATAATTGGTTAGTCCAATCCATTCCAGTTGAGTGTTTAAACGTTTTGACTGTTCCCTGTCCCAGAACAATCCAACTGAAAATTTACAGAAAGAGGGAAGGGGTAGGGAAATATTACTAACTTGCGGATGAGTACTGGATGTAATATTAGGCTTGTAGTGGGCGTAGGCTTCCAACTTTTGATCTAGCTTGGAGCAAAATGAATGACTTACATAATGAAAAATGAGTATTGGATGTATTTGCATGCCTGTTCTCTTTGTATTTGATTGAAAAGAACTATTAAAAGTGTGGCCTTTTGTTATTAACTTCAGGTTTTGGAAGAGATCCATCTTGGACTTGAGTTGAATGATTATGGAATGCAACAGAGGCGGGTTGCGCATATGCGCTTCTTAGGAGAGCTTTACAACTATGAACATGTAGATTCATCTGTTATATTCGAGACTCTTCATTTGATTCTTGTTTTTGGCCATGGCACAGCAGAGGTATGGAGTTAATTCCTTTTCTTGCTTGAAGTTCTTTATAGTAGCTCGTTTGAATGATTACAGAATGCAGCAGAAGTGGATTGCGTATACTAGGAGAGTTTTCATCCTTACTAGAATGCTATTGTGTAATCCTAAAGACTACTATGCATAAATCTACTCAGTATGGTTCTGCGCGGTATGCGTAATCCTAAGGACTACTATCCACAAATGCATAGCATTTGTGGAGAACCTCCCCATCATCGACATAATCATAATGACTACTATGCATAAATCTGCTCAGTATGGTCCTGTAAATTTGAAAAATGCGGATTATTTGATGTCACGATAAGATTTTCCTGTTATCATCTGATGAGAATTGCATATGTTGTTATTGTTTCATTCTGAATGTGAAATCTCACCACCAGCTGTTACGCATTTCTGTTCCTTTTTATAGAAAAGGCCGAACAAGTGCTTGTGGGCCTCATGGTGTTATTATCAGTTTATACTGAGTGCTGCCATGTGTGGCTAATCCAAGTTTTGGTGGGTCTAATTGTTTGTATGATAGCATTAGTATTTTCTGTGTTGAATATCTTGTAAATTTAAATATCCTTAACATGAAATCATGATCATCGTCACTCTGTGAAATTTTTGGCTTGGTCAGTGGGTTTGGCAAAACCTCAACCTACATGTCTTTGAGTTTTACTGTGCTAGTTGCTTGACATTTGAGGACAATAATCTAAGTAGTTTTAATATCTACTTGAGCAGCAAGATGTATTAGATCCACCAGAAGACTGTTTTCGCATTAGGCTGGTCATTACACTTCTTCAGACCTGTGGCCATTACTTTGACCGTGGCTCTTCCAAGAGGAAACTTGATCGTTTCCTGATGCATTTCCAGAGGTACATTTTGGGCAAAGGTGGATTACCATTGGATGTTGAATTTGACTTACAGGTCAGTAGTTGCTCTACATCATGTGAATGCTTCGTAGATTGAAATGAATGCATAGGACATAGAGGAGTAGTTTGCTGCATGACTGTAGTGTGCTACAGGACTGTCTATTGTATAGACTAAGTGGGTTGCACTTTTCTGGAATGCCCTTAAGGCGATATTTTGGGCTGACACAGGAAATTTTTAGTTTCTGTTCTCTTTCTAGAGGTTTAATTGCCGAAATCATGCTGCTTTCATGACATTTTTTGGTTGTTTGAACATTTCCTCATACGACTATGTGGTCTTTTTACAATCTGGAGTTACAGGATTTGTTTGCGGATTTGCGTCCCAACATGACTCGATATTCCTCCATTGAAGAAGTTAATGCTGCACTGTTAGAGCTCGAGGAGCATGAGCGTACTGCCTTCAGTGAGAAAGCCAGCAGTGAGAAGCACTCTGATGCAGAAAAGGTGGCGGGGAAAAGTAAACGCGCAATCTCAGCCAATGGCCGAAATATTGAAAATGGCAGGGAGGAAAATGGTGAGGTGCACGAGGATATCGCTGACAGCGATACTGATTCAGGTAGCGGCTCCATGGATGCAGGACGAGATGAAGAGGAGCTGGATGATGATAATCCTGATGATGGATGCGATAGTGACGATGATGAAGACGAGGATGATGATGCACGTGGATCTGCTTCGGATGAGGATGAAGTCCACGTGAGACAGAAGGTAACGGAGGTGGACCCCTTGGAAGAAGCCAATTTTGAGGAGGAACTCAAGGCAGTTTTGCAGGTACGGCAAAAGCCCATTTGGATTGACTTATCATAAGCAATAAGTAATTTTTTTTTTTTTTTCAACAAAGTGCAACAAAATTGTTTTATCTCAAAAAAATAATGAGAATTTTCTACATGATTTTGAATGAGTTAAAATTCCAATGTTATCTTTAAAGACTAGAGGGGTTAGACATTGAATGACCCATGACGATTTTATTAAGGTCAAATGACAAGATTAATCCTATTCTTTTCAAGGGTTTTCAATGTTACCCTGACCTTTCAATCCTATGAGAAAAACGCCCAACCTTTTTTTCAAATCTCTTGTATATCTATCCCAAGTCCTTTAACACCATTTCCGTTAAATTCTTTCCCAAATTCCAAATTTGCTGCGACTTTTTTTTTTTTTGTTTTTCTGCGTGATTTCCTCCCACCTTTTTTCTTTCATTTTTATCTTTTGCGTTGGAAAATATTTTATGATTTTACATCTATATTTTGAATACCATAAGTTGTCTTGAATCACTTTCATAAATAAAGAATAAAAGTTTATATATATATGGCCTTTGTGCGAATCTTATATATATAGCTAGAATGGCAAGAGGGTAACTACACTAGTTTTTGGAGGGAATCTAATCATGGGATAGATTTGACATGAGTCCAAAGGTGAGGATTTATTTAGTTAACATAAAAGGACGGGGATAAAATTGAGATTTGGAGAAAAGGTGAGATGTATATTGAAATTTGTCGATTTTGTTAATTAACGGAACATTGGGTGCAGGAGAGCCTGGAGCAACGCCGACTAGAACTCCGAGGTCGGCCCACTATAAACATGATGATACCAATGAGTGTATTTGAGGGTTCCACCAAAGATCATCATGGAAGAGGGCTTGGGGGAGAGAGCGGTGATGAGGCCGTGGATGAGGAGGGTGGAGCACACAAGGAGGTCCAAGTCAAAGTTCTTGTGAAGCGAGGGAACAAGCAACAAACGAAGCAGATGTATATTCCTCGGGACTCTTCTCTAGTGCAGAGCACGAAACAGAAGGAAGCAGCCGAACTTGAAGAAAAGCAAGACATTAAGAGGCTGGTTTTGGAGTACAATGACAGGGAAGAAGAGGAACTTAATGGGCTAGGGACCCAGTCCTTGAATTGGTCTCAGAGTGGTGCTGGCAGAGTGATTACTCGGGGTAACAATTGGGAAGCAGGTGGTGGGAGAGCAGTTGGGAGCCGTCACCGTCATTTAAATTATCCTGGAGGCGGGGGTTACTATAGTAGGAAGAGATGAAGATTTTTCTCGCCTTAAGTCCATGAAAGCACGATGTTACTTTGGCCCTACTTGTCCATCCGACATTGGGGAAGTTACTGCCATTTGGTCACTATGGGACTGAATCAGCTGGCACAATGCATGAGATTTTCCATGTCTAGTGGAGGTTGGCGGCATGCGATCCTCACCCACTGCCGAGATTATTGCCCTGAACACGCAAGATGGAAACATCCTGAAAGTGGAGAAAAACAAGATCCGGATCACTGAATTGGTGTGTTTATCGAGTGGCGTCTGTCTGTGCATTATACATGCATGCGAAGTTGTGCTCCTGTAATTAATTTTACATGCGTCAGAAGAGGAAGCGGATGTGTAAGCTCTATGCTGTTGTATAATTCGCAAGCTAAGGTTGTCTGATCAATAGCCGAACAGAATATGAACTGGGCCTCTGAATTTATGTGTATAAGCTTTTCTCTGATGCGAAACTATGCACGCGCCTCCTTATTGCCGGCATGAGAATGAATGGAGAGCAAGTGTGCAAAATAGGGTTAAGAGATCTGTTTTGACCGTTTCTGGCTGGAGCTCCGATCTCGAAAGTGCTTGTGGCAGACACAAGCCACAAGCACTCATGTCGTGTTTCTTATTGTAGTCACCCATTTAAATAACCGCCGGCACGATTCCCTCCCTGAAATCGAACTCCCAAGCTCGCTGTTGCTCGAGCATGCGTATCGTGCGAGATGGTTGGCTTTTGACGAAGCGCCGTAAAACGGAATCCACGGACCAACGACACGGAATGATGCAGTTTGACGAATTATTCGTCTCCTTTGTTTAGTGTGCACAAGGGAACTCTCCCATTAAATTAAAATTCTCTCTCTCTCTCTCTCTCTCGCTCTCTCTCTCTCTCTCTCTCTCTCTGCGTGAACTAGTATCCTAATACTGAACCCCGGAATAAGAGGGAGTTCCAAAGCCCTAGGCATGTGTCACGAGCCGAAAGAGTGTCGACCCGAGAGGTTCCCCGCGCACGATCACGACTCGCCCGTGGACTTCTTGCTCTCACTCGGATTTCCACCAAGTCTTCTCCCCGAAGGTTCCAAGGGCGGACGACACCGTCATTTCACCTGATTCTAGAAGCCTCTTATTTATGTCAGTGGTTGGTTGCTTCCGTTATTTATGTCGGTAGATGGTAGTTGATATTTATGTCGGTTGTTGAGGCGGTGCGATTTTGCCCGTCGGATGAAAAGTAGAACAACGGTTGTAAGCCGAGGCCCTCAACTATAAAAGGGTGTCCTCCTTCATTTGTAATCATCCAACATTTCAACAATCTAAGCTCACTTTCCTTCCCAGAGCCTCTCTAAACTTTCTCTCTCTAAAAGATCCCTTGTGCAAGGCGAGTTGAGCGGTTGATCGAGTAAGGCTTGGCTTGGGTGATCCAAAGTTGCCCAAGTCGCCGCACGGTTCGATCCCAAATCGATCGACCCGTGACACATGCATGTTGCTGCAAGGACCACACATCGCCCTTAGGGAAATTGTTGCATCATTCTCTTTTTGACCAATGAATATGAATAATGCGATCCTCAATAAAACCCTTTTTATCAGGCATTATTTTTCCTTTTTTCGCCTCGCTGCTGGGCCTCCACTTCCTTATTCTCTCTCGCCCGCAACTTGAACTGCAAGCCCTAGCTAAGACTCTCGAATTGGCTCTCTCTGATTTGACTTGTAGCCTTTCCAAAGGATAGTACCCTCCCCCTTTGGTAATGTAATCATCGAGTCCACACTGCCCCCACCCCTAAGCAAAAGCTACACAACTAGAACTAATAAATCACGGAAGAAAAGGGTTATTCCCTATTGGGACATCTCCCACTTTGATAATTTCACCTTTTGTTTCCTTAGTTGATGATATGGCCAGTCATCTCGGACGTGCCATGTCTGAGGTCGACCAGATCTTTCCTTTTCAAAAAGGAATAAAAAAGAGTAAAGAAAACGTTCTTGTTCTTTGTTCTTTAAATTATGTTTATGGGTTTTAGCTTAGGGAATTCGGTTCTCCAAATCGACTTTAACCTAATTTTCCGGACAACAGTAATTTGAATAAATAAATCGAGTAGACATAGCATTGGAGGGGCATTTATTCCATCTTCATATTTACAGCTAAGGATTGCGTGCCACAGGTGGTACATGTGGACCCGTACATCTCAATTTTTTTGGGTGCGAATAGGTGACTCCTTAGCCAAGGAAGGCACACTTCACTGCTTTATTTCTTTATTCATTATATATATTCAATTTTTTTATTGTAATTGCAGCGCTATACCAATCCCTTTTGGCTTCATGTCATCCGCGCAAAACTCGAGCATTTTTCTTCGATCGTGATATTCTTATTATAATCTCACATACTTTTCTTTTCATTTTCCCTTTATTATTATATACTCTACGAACTAGATGAAGCACTTAGCCGTAGTTGCAGGACGTGTCACATCTTCGTGGCCAAAGAAAGGTTGTCCATTGTGCACCACCCTCTATGAGGTTTTTCTTTTTCACTTCAAGCATTCAAAGGACTGATGCAATCTTATATTTTTTTGTTTATTTTCTTTTCTAGGTCAAAATTCGATTTTCTGAAGAGGCGAATAATAAAATTTTTTGATATGATGCAAAAAAGAAAAAATTGTGCTGGAGATTTCGTTTGCTCGCCCTTTTCTTTTGTGGGTTAATCGCGTATGGCTAACACGTGTGCCGGCCGTGAGCATATCTTTAAAGACATTCAAGAACAAACACGATGATGTAGAGAGAAGTATGCAGGAGTCGTATTCCTTTTGGCTAGCTTAGTTTAATCTTAATCCAACGTCTCGCGTTAGAAGCAAAGTTCTTACTTAAATCTCCTCGTGTAGCTATCGTTTTCGCAAAAAGAGAAAAGAAAAAAAAAAAAAAAAAAAAAGAAAGATGCGCAAATCCAATTGACTGGTTCCATGAAATAACTGAAAGTTCCCATTTATCGATGTCAACCGAGGGCGCTTAAGTTGGGAGAATACCATTTTTTAGGCCTTGGATAAAGGAACTGGGTCAATTATATAATATGGCGAGCTTAGTCAGTGCATTGTATCTAGATTAAGATAAACCCTGTTAATGAGTCAATAATCCCATCGACATGATTGAGTGCTGGAATTAGGTAAAGAAGGCCTGGCATCAAATGAGGAATAAGCAACCCCCTTTTGCAATGAAGAGAAACCCACCCCCCTCCCCCTCCCCTCCTTTTTTGTCCCATCGAAGACAAGAAACCCTAATCCACTGTTGCAAAGTTCTCATTGGGGGAGAGAGAGAGGGGGGCATCCAAGGCCGACCAAACAATGCCTCCATCAACCCACTTGTTCATACATTACATGACATGATAACTAAAAAACTAATGAGGAGTCTCCATCCAAGGACACCTTATAAAGTTCCATGTACAGGATGCAATGAAATCTTTCAGTGTCGAGGTCCGTTGAGATTGCCAATCCCACTCATAAAAATTCCTATCAAATGATTTTTCATGTCGTCATAGACTATTACATGCAGTAAAACACGATTTTTTTGTGTGTATATAACTATGCGAAATATTGTTCAAAAAGAAAATTTTATATAAAACTCATTCTATATAAGTGATGCGATAAGATTAGTTTTGACAGACTAAAGATGTTCTATGGGATTTGATCGTTTTACCTTTTCCTTCGCGAAAGTGATGGAATTGGCCGGTTGGAATCGATCCAAGGCAATAATTTTAGGGTGTCATTGGGGGTGGCGTTGAGAGCGAGTGGGGGGGGGGGGCATATTGGTAAACAAGGATAAAGATGGGGGCAAAAATGGGAGAAAAGATGAGGGGATGGTACTACGAAAGGAGGGGAGGAAACCACGTCAACAAAGGGCCCAATAACCTCGTACCCCTGCCGACAAGTACAGCAAATGCAATTGATTTCCTATCTACTTTTCCAATTTCTCTCCCACCCAAAAAGAAAATAAATAACAGTATAATATCTCCCAATAAAATAATATTTACCCATTAAAATAATGAAAATATCGCCCCCGACCACTTGGAATATAAAGTAATAAAAAGGAACCAAACCCCTCCATCCATCTCATGACTAATCATGGGTCACATCCTCCCTTAACGCACAAGGAAAGTTTGATGGTGACCCTAGTCAGTGAATCACAGGGAATGACCATTTTGGGAAGTCCCTCTTTTTTAATTTCATTTTTTAAACATTTTTTTCCCTTTTTAAGGTTTAGGGTTCCCAAAAAGTTTCCTCTCTCCTCCTATTGATTGACCTTTTGGTGAATGCCTTTTTTCTTTTTTTCCGCATCAACTAACTCTCTCTCTCTCTCTCTCTCTCTCTCTGTTTTTACCTTTTTTACTCCAGTTCCTATTAGAAAAGCTTGAGGAAGTTACGAGCACGATTTTTTTATGATATATTTTTTTTTGGAGGTTTTATAATCTGGGATAATTCAGGCAGCGAAAGGGAATCTAGACACCCACAATTTAACAGGAAAACGTGGAAAGATTCCCATTTAGGGGGGGAGGAATTCCTGACCATTTCTTTGCATGTGTTGACTTTGATGGCGGTAGTTTTAATAGGTTTGGTAGTTACCTTTTGGTTTTTGCGACGGTACCTTGGCATCACGTGCTTGTCAGATTTGTACTTGGAAGGACACCTCATGCTACTCCACCGAATGCCGAGCAGAGCATGACCTAGGATTTCATGCATTGCCATTGAAATTGAAGGGGGAAGAGAGGAGATGATGGAGAGATGAAACCCAACTTGCTGGTGCATAAAAAGTCAGATTGCACGTTTCCACTGACTTTCGTTGTATAACTAAATGACATTGCTGCTCGACCACATGTAGAGCACAGAATGACTTAGGATTTCATGCATTGCCATTAAAAATTGGGAGGGGAAAAAGAGGAGACGAAAGAGAAAATAAAACCCGATTTGACGGCACTTAAAAAATCAAATTGCGCGTTTCTACTTGCTTTCGTTATGTAATCAAATGATTTATGACTCTATCACACTCTCGAGCCTCGAATAGTAACCTAAACATTTTCAATAGGCCTTCTTTAGAATAATGTTCCAATCAGACTGGGACTCGACAATAATGGCGGGCCTGATTAAATTAATCGCTCGCGACCAATTAAAGATGACGTGTGTCTGATGGTGCATGTCATGGATGGAGGTTCTTATTCGTGTTGAAGGAATCTGATTTTCGATCGCTGAATTATGCAATTCCGAGACTTCATTTTAATATTTGCAATTTGAGAATATTCCAATCTCCAATCGACATATTCCTCCTCCTTCTTTTTCCCTTGAACTTTGTTTTTTTTTTTTTTTTACACATATAAATATAAAAGCACTAAATTATAAGAGAAAAGGTATTTCCTCGGTGCCTTCCCATGTTAAAAATGAATAATGGCGCCGTACTCTTTCTTCCGCAGGTTTCCATTTCGAGCGGAGAGTACAACGAGCGGAAAGTACAAACAACATTTGCCTGACTATTATTCTATAGGGGGGCAAAACATAAAATAAAAATTAATTAGCTAATCACGCAGATTTCGAATTTTTTTAAGATTCGATGAATAAATTACGGGTCTAATCGGGTTGCCAGCGTAAGGCGCTGCGTCATGGCTCCTGCCAATCCCGATTAATTATAATGCCAAATGGCGTGGAAGGCAATTACAATAATCGGGGCCGCGTGACGTCATCCGTCGCGTCATAAATAGGAGTTTGGCACTCGTGTACCGGCCACCCGCAACGTACGGTCGGGTCGCGTCCACGCGCCCGGAAGGGGCGCGTGGGTGCGCGTGGGGGTGGGGCCCGCCGGGCGAACCTTATCCCCGCTTTCGTACTAATGATGCTTCGTGGGCTGCAATAATTGGAGCTAGTTTGGGATCGACTTAGATTCCCATTTATATTTAATGTAAATTGTTTTAATATAAATATCATATAATAAAATGGTGAAGTATCCAGACTTTCTTTTTCCTAATTATTGGAGGGTGGGGAGGGAGATTGATTGATCAAAAGGTACTTGCTAATCCAAGGCTGACGATCTTCTTAGAATTGTGGAATTTAATATTTAGTCGGTCCTTATCGATTTGTATATAGCTCATCGATAGCTTATCGATCCTAGACTTTTCTTTTTTGGGGTTCAATATTAATCCGAGATTTTCCCATTTGTCATCATGCTTTGAAAATTTATTTCTTGCCGGCGATATACGGATGGACGTAGAATTTTCTCTGTGCGGGTTTTTTTAAAATGGATAGTGCTGGTTTTTTGTAACTCCGAGCTATTATGCTACCGTGGAGATGTATCTACTAATAACATCATAATAGAAAGCACACGAGGTTTTTCGTTCGTTACCAAAAGGGGATGGGGCAATCAACCAATTAAAGGCGCTTGCTAATCTAAGGCCGGCAGCCATTGTAACTTTCTAAATTGATTTTAATTCGGTCCTTATCGAACCATGTATAGGATGTTGATAGCTTATCCATCCAAGGTTGCACAATCATCTAAGTACATTAAAAACTATACTTCATTGCAGGCGCTATATTTTGGCCAAAAAAAAAAAAAAAAAAACACATGCATATAGAGGATCATATAATTTTTTTACTATTCTTTCTTGAAATGGAAAAATCCCGTTTTTTACTTGAATTATTATACTATTGTAGATTCATACCTACTCTTAACATCATGATTGAAGAGATTGAATCATAAATATTTTTTTTTTGCTGCGTGTATATATATACGTGATATTTTATGGGAAAATCCCATGTTGTGCCTCGAATTGTTAGAAAAGCTTCACTATTGATTATCTTTTGAATTGTCTTTACCATGGATGAAGTCAACCGTTTCGTAGACTTTTATTTTATGCACTTAAAATTGTCATGTCCATGTCGTGTATTTTCATTATTTGTTGCTGTCCACTTGGGGAAGTATAAATGGAGTAGTTAGGGAGATCATTCAATCAAGAGAGCTCGGATGAAGAAAACGAAAAAAAAAAATGTATTGCAAATTCTCGGTTTAGTTAAAAGCTGTCCGATTACTTGATTTGATATTGCATTCTCATTAACGTGGACGTGTAAGCGAAATTAAATAGAAATAATGAAAATTCGTGATAATTTGATAATCGCTGCGGCTTTTAATACTTTGCATTAATATTACAAGAATCACAAATTAATATACTCATCGCAAATTTACCCTAAATTGGTATATCCATCACAATTTTTTTCAAAGCTAAATCCTTTTACAACAAAAAATCTTAAACTGATAAAATTGTAACAAATTTATCATCTATTGATTGCGAAAAGTTAATTCGATGGTCTCCCCATGAAGCTTCTTTTTGGTACATTCATAATTATCATCCAATTAGATAATTTGATGGTAAAATTTAACAAAATAAATTGTCACAAGTTAATCGGTTCTGAATTTATTATGGTTAAAAGAATGATTTGAGATAATTTTATCACATGTATATTAATTAAAGTTTTTTGTTTAACCCTAATTATTATTAAGACTGCTTTACCTTAAATTGAATTACCATTTTATTTTTTTAAAGGAAAGAGGAAATGAAAAGAAAAAAGGAATCGAAGAGAAAGGGGGGGAGAAGGAATCGGAATACAGGTTGCGATCAGGCTACTCGATTGAGGGCGATCCTCGGAATATAAAAATGACAACATAAAGTGGATTACCGTAAGAGGAAGCTCCGATGTGGGACGACCACCACAAGATTCTTGTTCTAGCTCCCTGTCCCTTTCCCTCCCTTCGATCAATCACGTCCTCCTTGTCCATATCAGGGGCGAAACGGACGGCCCGGACCCCCGGTCGGTCTCGTTCCATTTCCCGGGCGTGCGTCGCGTCGACCTAGAGACATCGACTAGATCGTGGCCTTTCGATCAATCGCTCGCTCGCTCGCTCATTTGTCCGTTCGACTTTGGTCCACAGTAGGGACGAATGACGGGACCAGACGCGTTTGTCTCCATTAAGGTTTCTCTCTCCGCGGCTGGCTCATCCTTTTCTCCTCCATTAAAGTGGTGGTTGGCCTTTCCCCTCTTTTTCCTTTCATTTACATTCCTTTTCTTGACTTACAAAACGAGGGGAAAATAACACGAAAATATCGACGTGGGAATCTTGTTATTTATCTTTTTATTATTTTTTTTCGGGACTAGGTGTCCCTATAATTGGCTCCCTCAAACCTTGAATGAATTCTTGATCCTCAATCTTTTCATGGTGCCGGGCCATCTTCGTATCGGGCCACTTCGTGGTTTATTAAGAGCCGGATTTAATAAGGAGCACGTTCTTAATCATTGAGAGTTTTTTTCCGAAGACATGGACAAGCCAGTTGATTAGCGGAAAGTTTAATGTCAATGTCACGAAGGGTCACGAGAAGAAAGAGAGAGATATCTCAACTAAAATTTGACTAATGTCTCCTTGGAGATCAAAAGACACCATGATGTCCTTTATTTTTTTTTTTTTCCTTTCATTTTCCTTTCGTTTTCACCCCTTTCTTGACTTACAAAACGAGAAAAGAAACTTGAAAATATTGATCTTGAATGAATTCTCGACCCTTGATTTTTTTGTGTCTCGGGGCCATCTTCGTGTCGGGCCGTTTGTTTGTGAACTTTTAAGAATCGGATTTGAAAAGGAGCACGTTTTGAATTATTGACAATTTTTTTTCTTAAGATATGGACAAGCCGGTTGATTAGCAGAAAGTTAAATGTCAATGCCATGAAGGGTCACGAGCGAAAGATCTCAGCTACAATATGAGTAATGTCTCATTGGAGATTGAGAGACGCCCTGATGTCCTTTTAAAAATTATTATTAGCTCGCATCAACCCATATGGCATTAATCATTAAATTGGATGGGGGCGACATCTTTCTTATCGGATGGGTTGACAAAAGTTTGGCTTGCGTCTAGCTTGCATCTAACTTGCGTTGAACGAGATTGAAAAAGAGGGCAAAACTTTTTCCTTTGCCTTGAGAAGATCCTAGAGGCAATGCATCCCCCCACTTTCTCTTAACTTCCCGTTGACTTTTGTATGCGACGTAGTCAAATGAGTAGCCAGCAAAGTAGATGTAGTCAAATGATTAGCCATTAGAGTAGAACTCTTAGCCTCTCACCTAACGCAACAATGTTAGTTTAGCTTCAAAATACAAGCCTTTGTCTCCTTGTATTTGTCCCTTTCAATTTGCCATTTTCGGTTACATTGCTCGGTCAAAGATTTCCGAAAAAAAAAAAAAAAAAAAAAAGAAGAAGAAGAAGAAGTGCCATTAACTCTTAAACAATATCTATAACTTTTTTTTGATAATGTTTCTGAATTCCACATTATAATTATCAGTGCGTTCAAAATGGAGATTTAGTGCAACTTTTTTCGGACGTAATTATGGACGTATATGAAGAACATGAACACGAAAATTGGAAATGATATACCTAGGATCTTATTTTTAGGGGGAGAAAATGAAAAGTGGAACTAAAATATATATGTTCAAAAAAATCAAGAGCAAAAAAGGGAATTTTACATTATAAGGAGAGATGGAGCGATTGGTCAAAACTGGTGCCCGCTGAAGCTGCTGGAAAATATAAATGGTCGGTCCCAAAAAGTTGGCGGACATGCTGCTGGCTCGTGGTTCGAGCGAAGGGCCAAACTGCAAATTTCAGACGCATCAAACACGTGATTCACCCCTTTAAGAAATCGAGGGGGAGATTTCCTAAAGTGCAGTCGCTCACACGCTAATTTAGATGTGCTCCTCTCCTTTTTGTTTCACGAGACCTTTTTTGACTTTGACATCTCGTGTGCCCTAGAGCCCCTAATTCAAGAATTAGGAGCTGGCTAAAACTACATGTCCAAACCTGCCCACATCAATCGAATCTCTTTCGGCTAAATTGAAGCCACAAGTCCAAACATCCGGGTTAAGAACCAATGTAAAATTCCTTGATCTCATTAACAGGCATCACCTCTTATACAATCAAATGGAATACATGTAATTTGCAGATCATATTCCGGAAGCGCGTCACATTTCATCAAGTGACCCAACATAAGCATCCATTGAATGTTTTGAGTATTTGTTTTAGAGCCGACATCGCCGGTCCCTTCTTCCAAATGAAAATGCCCCGTCATATCGCCAAGTGGCATGACGAGGTCCCTCCTTCCCGATTTGGACATCTCAATGGGCCGAAAAACAAAAGTGGAAATCAAAGGACTAATGGGGGGTACTTAACATTCATGAAGGCATTGAATCCCAAGAAAATTGAATCCCCCAAAACTGAGGTTTGACCTTGAAAGTACGAGGGGTACTTACATCGAAAGCGCGGGGCACTTAACATGCGGATTGAGCTAAAAAGCTGGCGACGAAGGCCCCTCCCCACTTGCGGACACGTCGGTCGGGGCGCCGAGGAAAGGACAGGGCCGTATAGCGGCCGCTCCTCGTCTATTTCCTCGTCGTTTTCCTTTTTGGTTTTTTCGGTTTTTAATATTTTTTAATTTTATTGTTATATTAGTAATGCCTTTTTGCTCTTTCATTTTCCTCCACTTCAACACCCAACCGAATTTCACAGGAAACTTCAACCCCTTTTTTTTCCCCATTTCCCCTCTTTTTACCCACAAAACAAATCGCTTTTTTTTATTCGAAAAATCTCGATCTTCAACGCGTTTATTAATATTTAAGACTGTTCTCTTGCGACTTTTATTTCGCATCGTGAGATTTTTTTTATTATATAGATTTAAGTGAAAGCTGTCTGAGATTCGAATTTTGAATGTGTCAAGATTAAAGGTGATGTTTTTTTTCCAGTAAAATATTCTGTCAACGATTTCATTAGAACATTTGAGAAAAAGTGCTGCTTATTTCGGGAAAATTGAAAACTATTTTCTTATTTGTTAGTTGATAAAGTTTTTCTTTGAATTGGTGTCGATTACGGTCTCAAAAACCCCAAAAAGGTGGAAATTAAAATAGGATAATGGGACACGCAAAGGCCATCCACCACGAAAGGCGGGGCATTTAAGTTAATGGGGTCTCAAAACTGGCGAAATTAAATGTCGCAAAAGAAAAAAGTAATTAAAGGCTTTATCACAGGAAGAAAGAGAAAAAGAAAAACAACTCAAAAGTCACGTAGCTTGATTTTTGTGGGCCCGGGCGTGGAGATAACGGACACAAGCCGTCGGATCCGCGGCAGGATCCAATCAACGGTGACGACCCGTCTTGTTTAAATAAGGCAACGAGAGGACAGGTCGGCGGTGGTCCTGCCTGGGCAAAAAATGGAAAAGAAAAATAAATAGTGACCATTAATGGCATGGTCAACGTTGTCCGGACCAGATTTCGGGAGATCAGGATGGGATTATCTCCGTCCATCTGTCGGGGTTCTTAGCCACTCGGATCTCTCCACGTGGACCCCTAGCCCCATACCCTAATTTCACAGACCTTTCTCGTGCGCTCGATCTATGCCGATTTTTCCTCTCTGCAAAACGACGATTGAGCTCTCATTGTCTCTTTCCATCCTTGCTTTTAAACTGTCTCTTTTCTTGAAAATCCCGAACGTTATAGGCACCCCCGCAATCCTGGTATCGAGTGCTCGCCGTCCTCGTCGAGTTCGTCACCAGTTTTGTGATTATTTTGTTAGACATGATTCGACGATAATCTTTCCGTAGATTTTCCTATGAAAATCTTATTGCGAATCCTCATTTTTTCTAAATAATGAGTTTCGATGGATTTTCCGTGACGTTATGGGTGACGAACTGCTCATTTTGCCGTGATCCGGGCATTTCATTGAATCACCCAATTAAGTAGAAGTTATGAGCGGCGTGTCGCGAGTCGATGAGTCACGCTTATTAGGAATTCCCCGTGAAAGAAGGTTAAAAATCCCTCCTTTTTTTTCCCTTCAAAAAACATCTCAATCGCGATCTCATCAAGATTCCCTTGGATAGCTAACGTAGGGTTTACTCAATCCATTCATCTTATCAAAGATGAGGGTTCATTTTTATTGGCTGGCAACGTTGTTCCTATGGGAGCGATTCTTCGAAAACAAAAAGCGGCTACCGCCCTATGAAATTTGCCGAATAGTTCGGTCAACTAAAGCAACGAGGTGAAGATCCATATGAACCAACCGAATCCGTCCTACTTTGACCGATGAATGTAGACTTAGGTGGTGAAGAAAAGGATGGCCTTCCCTGTCGATTACGTGAAGAAATGGGCACGATTTGCATATGATGAAACCATCTTGCAGACGCTTTTTGCCCCCTTCCAGTAGAGAAAACCCTCTCTTGTAAACATTGGCAAAATGGGCTATGGTGTAGATGTACAGTACATGCATCTTAATGTTAGAAGACAAATTATATAAAAGAGTGCTCGGTAGCTACTATTGGATAGCCATCACTAGAGTTGTCTAGTTACAATGTCAAAACATGTGAATCCAAAATATAATATGTGAATAATGACACGAGAAAACATGGTATCTTGTCGCCTCTTATCTTCTTTATGTACACTAAAGGTACAACTTTCACTTTGTCTAATCCGTTATCTTGTTGCGGGCACGCCCCTCTACCTCAACCACCATTGCGTTAGCATTGACCCCCTGTCTCGACCACCACCTTGCCGGCATGAGAGAGAGATATTTTGATTGCGTGGAGATCCATAAACAAAATTAATTGAAGTGAAATAATTTTTTTTTTTTTGCCATTACTTTGTTCAGGCATAATAAATTCTTTTTAGAGATTTAAACGAAATTAATATTTTTTGCCATTACTTTGTTGCAGGCTCATTAATTCTTTTTAGAGATTTGAACTTGCTTACACAAAGCTGCAAACCTATGACCGAAGCACTACACCTTTCTGCAGCACTAGTCGATAGTTCCACACATCTGAAAGTAAACTTTGTATTTTATTCTAATGATATTGTCATTAATACCTTATGTTCCCTAACTAATCACAAGACCAAGACCAATTAATCGCGAAGTGTGTTTTTGCAAATTGGCTCTAAGAATGGTTCTCTAATCAATGTTAAGGAAAGCCATCCCTCAAATCAATAAAGGTAGCAAGTCACTTAGTCATCATATCAAACCCACATAATCATTTATGCTTGTCCTCTTGTCAAAGGGTTAGTTCCATCCCTTGCTCACGCCTCATTAATCATTAATCTCAACGTATGACAAACGCAAAAAATTTAGAAATTGCTCCAAACTAATGGGGTCAAAAAGAATAGCAATGCCACCTACATAGTACATTGTACATAAAGATAAGTCCTAAAGCAAACGTCCTCTATAGACATCGATATCTAAAAGCGTGAAGCATGAGTAAGAGGGTGTTCTAACTATGAAGTAATGCTTGACTAATTCAAGGCCGATATATAATAAAATAATCATGTGATATGACATATTCTAAATCAATGTCCATTTAAATAAATGGGTCATGCTAGATGCATTATGAGGGCATATCACATCATTACATAGTAAATGAAGCAAGTAATCATGATTTATATTGGTTCTTATTTATGAGAACCATATTTTCCTCCATTATCACTAATTTCTTGATGGAAATTCTCATGTGTGTACTAATTGAAATTCAGTGGGCAAGTAAAATCCATGCCTGTAGCTCAACCCAGAGGCATAATTAGAGGAAAATACAAAACCTTTTAAAATAAAGTAATCCAACATATACCGACAGTGCAAAATAGAATCTACACAAGCGATGTTATTAACCCCTGATTTAGGGTTTTAACTATACACCTCCCGACCTATCTTTGGATGAAATCGTTCGTGCAAGGTTTTTATTATTATTATTATTATTATTATTTTAACGTCAGCGGTTCTTGATCTGATTTTTCTTTGTAAATAACTCATATGTTGTAATATTACTGTTGTTATTATTATTATTATTTTTATTTATCTTTTTGATCTCGAGTGTAATCTTGGAATTGGAAAAGAAGGATGAAGAAGGTTCAGTAGTGCAAGGTGGAGGGGGGGCATCCAGTAACGAGGGGCAAGTGTAAGAGTTCTGCCGCTGCTGTTAACACGTCCGCACAGCCCCACTCCCTGGTTTCTCCTTCCTCCTTTACCTCGTTCCTTCTCTTTTTCCTTAAAAAAAGTCATCGATTTTTCATTGGATTTTTGGTTTTCATGTGACGAACTCAGCTCCCTTGCAGTCCCTCCTGAGCCAGTTTACTTCTGCTTTACTGTCGCTGATCATCGGTTGTTTCTCTCTCTCTCTCTCTCTCGTTTTCTTCTGCCTTTCTTGTTTATCTCCATCTGTCGTCGTCGTCGTCTCTCTCTATCTCTCTGTCTCTCTTCTCCCGGGCCTCCTCTCCATTCGTCCACAGAAACCACAGAAAAAACCGTCTCTTTCGACACCACCTTAAACAAGAATCAGCCTCTCCTCGTCTTCCCCTTTAAAATGCATTTCCTTTGAGCTTTTCACTCCTCACTCATCCTCTCCCCGATCGCCATAGCAACTCTCTCTCTCTCTCTCTCTCTCTCTCTCTCTACAACTAAATTTGTTTCGACATATTGCACGCATCTTCTCGTTCAGCTTCCTTGGAGATTGTCCTCCCCTCGCGAGGCCTTCTTCTTGCTTCATAAAGATTCGAGATTTTCGCGGAGACCCACTTCAGTTTTTTAAAGATTCACTGACGAGAAAGGCCCCGTCAAGAAAAGATACCATGTTGGATCTCAATCTCGAGATGATCTCCAGCGACTCGTCCTGCGACAACGACAAGAACCAGATTGCTGTGGAAGAGCGAGAGGAGGAAGAAGCGACCAAGCCTCACAAGGCCTCCGGCAACTACGATATGGAGGAAGATTCCGGGACCTCCAACTCCACCATTGTCGCCAGCGCCGAGGAAGCTTCTGGCAACGCCGGTGAGGAGAACTCCTCCAACACCACCTCCTCCTCCTCCATATTCAATATTATGAAGGAGAAGGAGAAAGGGAGCAAAGGCGGTTTCAAGGCCGGAGACCCGCCGCCCTCGCCACCGGGGCTGATCACACGGCAGCTTTTTCCAATTGCCGGAGCCGGAGAGCACGGCCACGAGGTGGCGGAATTAGGGTTGGGGTTGCCTGCAAGGCAGCAGTGGCTGAACTTGTCCTTTGGCGAACCCGCTGGAGTTCCCACGGAGTTCAGGATTCTGCAGCCGAAGCCACGGAAGAGCCGCCGGGGTCCCCGGTCCAGGAGCTCCCAGTACCGCGGTGTCACGTTTTACCGGCGAACTGGAAGATGGGAATCGCATATATGGTGTGTAGGTGTGCTTGGTTCAGTAATAATTGGGTTTTGTTCTTGATATGTTGTATGTTGCATTGCATTTGATTGAGGTCTAAAGACCATCCAAAATATGTTCATCTTGGCTTGTCCTTTTTCGTATCAATGTTTTTTTCCTTTTCTGATTAAGAACAAGTGTTTAGCTTAATCCTTCTTTTGCGTAATTTCGTTGCAGGGATTGTGGGAAGCAAGTGTATTTAGGTAAGAGGATTTCCCTTTTGGTTCTCTCTCAAAATCTCTCTCAATTCTCTTGCATATGCGTACTTGTTAAAGAGAAATGAGAATTAATTCTGTGAAGTTGGTGTTTCTTTATGGGATGTCTTATGTGTTGTTTCTGGGTTTTGTCAGGCGGATTTGACACTGCATATGCTGCTGCTAGGTGAGTTCTTGATTTGTGTTTTGAATTTGAATTTGCTTGCCAATCGTAGAGGATTATCGATCCCTGTTCCTTATTAAATCGAATGTGGATCTCGTTAATTCAGAGCTTATGATCGGGCGGCGATCAAGTTTAGGGGAGTCGATGCGGACATCAATTTCAATATCAGTGACTATGAGGAAGACATGAAACAGGTTCTATTCATTGATGACTAGATAGCATACCAATGATCTTCTGGAAGTGGTTCTTTGTTTGGTGACTGTTATCTAATTAGTTACAGATGGTGAATTTAACGAAAGAGGAATTCGTGCAAATACTTCGCCGCCAGAGCACTGGAATCTCTAGAGGAAGCTCAAAACATAGGGGCGTGACCCTGCAAAAATGCGGTCGATGGGATGCCAGAGCGGGGCCGCTTCTTGGGAACAAGTAAGAATTCTTGTTCGCGAGTTCTTTAAATTCAGAAATATTTTTAACTCACTGACGAATCTGATTGATGCAAAAACTGAAACTTGAACCTTCAGAATGTACAAAATTAAGGTGGTTCCTTAAATTGGAATCAGATCTTAAGATGACTTGTCTTAAATGTAATTAAGAAAAAAGATGATCAGGTTCGCCCCTATTATCTTCGAAGTCGTGGTGCTTATTTGCAGGTAAATTTATCTTGGGTTGTTTGACATTGAAATTGAAGCTGCGAGGTCCTTGTGATCTTAGAAATCGATTTTCCTTTTCTCCCTCTCTAAGCACTAGGTGCATAATTCTACTGCATATTGGTGGACTTAGTTGATCAGACGAGATGCTTCCTCTTCTTTTTTCTTTCTCGTTCCAGGGCTTCTGACAATGCGGCAAACAAATATAATGGAATGGAAGCAGTAATGAACTTCCAGCCAGGCAGTTACGAAGGAGACACTAAGCCATATCCCAGAGCTGGAGGTACAGCTCAATTAAAGTCCTTTAAAGTTGATATTTTAGGTTCTTAATCGTGGTTGTAAGACTAAATCGAAACTTGCCACAATGTGACAATGGATCACAAGAAGCTCTTGTGTTTAATGGGGTTTCAGGCGGCGGCCACAATCTTGATCTGAGCCTTGGAATGTCTCTGCCATCAAGTAGTTCCATGGGAGCTGGAACTCAAAGGGATATGCTCTTTCGTCGTGTCGACCACGAGATGCAAAATATCGTGATGGTAGTTTTTCGATCAATCATGCAATTGCCTAGTATTTTGTACAGTTTTTGCCTCTTTCTTTAGAAACTGATGATTTATCGTGTCTTCATAACTCATAATTTGCAGGTCGGTTGCTCTTCTTCTGCTCACAAGGGTGGAGAACTTCCCAATATTGGAATGGCATCAAGGAGTCCTCCCATTTGGTCAACCTTGTATCCTGCACTCGCACCAAATTATGAGGTACTTAGCTCTTCGTCGTTCTTTCCATTCCATTTGCTTGTAAACACCGTTAGTTTTACTTATTTGGATGCTAAGCTAACTGCTTCAATTGGCTAGCCAAAATATGTCCTCATTAACTGAAATTATGGGCTTGTTATTGATGAAAAACCATGTTTCATTTTGGCTAACACTGTTTAGTGTTGGGTCTTCAAAACCTTAAGAAACCTCATTCGCCACCATGTTACGAAAAAAGTTTACTATGTAGCAATGCATTTTGGGAGGGGGCATCTTGATGCCCGTCTCATCTCACACATCTATCGCAACGGATCCGTGAACTAAATGATTGATGTAAAATAAGATCCAAATCAAGAGTGAACCTTTTTTTGGGGGGGGGTGTTTATCAGTTTTTTGCATCCACATTTTTGTTCAGTGACAGATTTTACTGCATAATTTCCTTATACTTTTTGCCTCAGATACATGGCTGACACCATGTATGCTGCTCCGAGCACTTTTTCGTGTCAAAAGTACCGAAATTTTTTCTTGGTTTTTCAGCAAAACGTTTTCAGATTCTCCTCTTTATCATTCTACACTCAAATGTTCCATTAATTCATGTTCTGGAAGCAATTCAAAACACACCATAGAGCCAGCAGTGCCGAGCAATCTCATCTTCTAAAAGCATGAACATTGAGTGAAGATGGATAGTATCCACTCGACATTATACAACTCACGAGCAGCCACAAGCCGAGGCTGCTTGATTTCCGATCTAGCAGATGAAGTTTGCTTGCTGACGAACTTTTCTGCTGTACTGCAGGGAAAGGCAATGGAGAAGAGGGCCGAAGCGATTTCGGCATTGAGGTTCTCAAGTCCCAGATTGCCAGTGCATGGCAATGTCAACAATGCCAACAATGGGTCTCAACAAGCCCAATTATTCACCTATGCAGCATCATCAGGATTCTCTTCATCCACAGCCACTCCTCACCCTCCTCCACAGCTCCCAGTAAGTCTCCAGAAAAATGGTGTCCACAATAATACAGCCAGTCGTGCCTACTTCAGTTACAGAAACTAAGCGAGGCTTCTGATTCATCAACCTGAGGTTCACGTGACCAATTTGTCGCCATGCTCTCTCTTGTGAAGGTTAGGTAAGAAACAGCAAGAGAGGACATAGCAACCAACCCAATTCTTAGAGTGCATTCCTAATTTATATAGGATTCGGTTTGTTTAATTCCTATAAACCAAGTGCACAAAAAAACCTATGACCCATCATGTAGTATAAATGATATACGATTTGCATATATATATGTGTATGCTCGTGAGAACTCACTGGGTGCTTTGTATATCCACCATCTCAGAATGACCGACTTTTGTCTCTTGGTTCGCAATAAGAGGTGGTATTCCTGATTTCTGAGAGCAAACCAGAAAATGTGCCATCGTTTCTTCTGTTCATCATAGGATGTGAGCTTGAGGTATACTTGGGAACATCGATCCTGTGCCCCTGGGTTCCTGATCAAGCCGAATTTTGCTGATGCATCGTGTGAGGTCGAGGGTAATACATCAGAGCGCGCAATACATGAGAGCGTGCTAAACTGGGCTCTATCCACCCGACGCCACATAATATTCATGCACTGCCTATTCTTAATCGCCATCTCATGCACGTCGACCGTGAATATCGAACAGAATCGAACTTACAGGTCCACTTATGAACCACTTGATCAGCACTGATGTCTTGGTTCTCTATAAGACCGGGGTTTGTTCTCATTGACCATCGAACTCCTGCAGTCGGGCCGACGATTCTCATCTGCTCAAGTTCGAAATCACGAGCTAGATCAGCATAAACCGAAATGTTCAGGATGGAGATTCATGTGGATGGGGTTGTTCGGATTACTGATAACAAAATGAGTACAAATTGTTGATGCCATTTTGTGTTTTTAACAACAATTTCACCTGACTGTTCTTTTGTCGGTTCACTAGCATAATTCATGCTTGACTACATAAAAGAACTGGGGATTGTCATCAAACATGGTTGCAATAGCACAGCTCCTTTTCATGGCAATAATATCATTAGTCTTACACTAGGTTATTGCCACATGAATACCATGTTCAGACTTCACCTATTGACTTTGTCTTAGGGTCTATTTATTTCACAAGAAAATAATTGATTTAGAAAACATATTTCTATATATTATAATTTATACCGCTTCATAAAGTTTTGATTATCAACAAGAATTTATGTCCCAATATTTTTGTAGACGATAAAAAAAAAAAAATTCGTCAATTCATTTTTATGGATGATATAATCGATCATTTTTAGGAAAATATTTTGCAAAGCGTTCATTTTTCACGAAAAATATGTCATTAACATGATTTATCATTTGCAAAGATAAAGAAATATAAATAAGATCCTCCATATTTGCTAGGAAATCCAAGTAACCGAGGTTCAAAAGGGCATATCTATGGCGGGAAATTGATTGCAAAATATACATTGGAACGCTACAACAACGACGACTACGAATAACCATGAATACGACTCATGGTTGTGCTGGAGGCGACGAAACTTCATGGGCGGTCAGCGGCGGCGACTTGACTTGTCTTCCTCACATACCGGCGCACCCACACATGCTTCCCGTTGATGGTGAATTTCGCCTTGCTCTTGCCGCTGAGTATCGTGTCTATGAGGGAGGCGGGGTGGACCACGACAAGCGCGTACAAGGCCTGCTCCTCCGGCGGCACCTCTTGCATGTGCAGCTCCTCTATGAAGTTTCCGAACCGCCTGTATCATCAAGGAAGGAGAGAAAATCTTAGTTCTACTGCAACCCTTAATGTTCATTAGCCCTCTTATTGTTTTGTTCCGATTGCCTTGTTGATTGAATAATCGAAATATTCAGACAAGATTGAAGATGAGATCGAAATGTAAATCGTAGTCACAAATTCGGTTAGCTTAAGAAAGAGTATTGTGCGACCCGCTTTGCTGTTAGAAACGAAGTGATCGAGGGGGGAGCGAACCGGGTGAAATACTCGCGAACTTCGTTTTCCGGAATAGGATATCCCTTGGAGAATGTCAAGAATATGGTCCGCTCATCAGGCGGCACCCCGGCGTCGTCTTCGATCTGGGAATAGCTTGTCTCGCCACTAAGGAAGTAATTGTCGTTCAAGGTTTGCGCCTCCTGCTCGTAATCTTCCCCGAAAATCAGGTCTAAATACCCTCCTTTTCTAAAGAGCGGGATGAATGATGATGGTAAGTTTGGCTGTCCGACCCCAATACCTTGGTACGGAACCGGTGGCATCGGATATACAGACTGATCGCCAAAACCTTGCTCGCTCGGGATTGCGAAATTGCCGCTCTTAGCGTTCGCATTACTAGTCCTAGCCCTATGTTGCGCGACCTTTTGTATTATGTCTAAGAACGCTAGCACGCAGACCTCGTTGATGACCTTAATAATTGCCCGAAGGATCGGGGCGCGATGCTTATGGAAGAACCCGAGCCCGATTTCACGGTTAGTCAGGTTCCGCGTGAAGCACATGTCGCTGCTTCTCGACGGGGACAGGAATTCATCCCTCTGCATGCAAATCAGGCACTCGGCGGCTTCATCGGCCAGCGCGTTGAGCACGCTGTCGGGCCATCTCAGGACGGTGGCCACGAGGGTCTGGTCAGCGGCCGCTCGCTCCAGCCACATCAGGAGCCCCATCACTTGTACCGACTGGTACAGGTCCCGGTTAAGGTTGACGACCAGCCGATAGTAGACCCTCCTGTCGGTGCGATGGAAGCAGTAGAACTCGTTGAGGGAGAGCCCCTGGAGCATCTGTCGCAGATGAGCAGGAAGAGATTCGGCAGCCATTGTAGCTCGAATTCGATCCCAGTTTCCCGGCAAGCTGTTCTGGACGGTGAAGAGAGGCGGGTTCTTCTTATAGGTGCTGAACGGGTGCGATCTTGTGCTCTTCGCATTGGCGACCGTCGGAGAGACGATGCATACATAGAAAGAGTAATCTGCTGCAATTCCTTATAAGGAATTGGCATGTAAATTGAGGCAAAACCTTGCCAGATGTAGACTTTCTTGTCAATGGGATAGTGCCGACCATATTCATCCGTACAAAAAGGGGAAAAACCATGCAAGAACATTTTCCTTCTGGCCGCCATGGCTTGTTTTGGTAAACTGCTGCAGTTCTCTCGGCAAGAACTTAAATGGGACTGGATTTCCTTTGCCGTTTATGGGGATATTGCTGCATTTAGTGGTGGATTCTGGCATTAATGCTTCACTTCATCATACCAAGAAAGGCTGGTTAGACCCCATTTGAGAATTTTCCCCCCTGGGAAGATGAGGGAAAAAAGAGGGGGAAAAAGTGTCAACAGCTAACATTTATAAAGTTCCCCAGAAAAAAATAATATCGGACCGTTCATAATTTGGTGATTTTTCAACATGATTTGTTGATCGACCGTTAATTTTTCAATTTGGATTTCCACATTGTCTTTGATGTAATCTTTTTAATATAGCACAAAATTCGGTTTGCCCGGTTACCATTGAAGCTAAAGATTAAAGACTAATTATCAACAACCGAATTACCGATAAAACTAAATAATTGCCGTTGATGAATGATGGTTAAAACAGTACATAGCACAGGAAGTGTTGTTAGTTAATGAAAAATGGCCAATAACCATAATTATACTTGTGGGATTTGTGCCATTTTTTCAATTATGCATACATAAAACTATTTGCTTGCTACCACCCGTCGTGGTGGCTTAGCTGGGTAAGCGCTAGACTTCCATAAAAAAGGTTTAGTGTTCGAAGCGTTGCAAGAAGACTGGTTTTGAATCATTTGGTGACTTACTCGGTAGCACGTGTATGGTGACTAGTGATTTATCTCATTATTAGTAGTGCGGGGTTCCGAGTTATAAAAAAAAAAAAAAAAAAAAAACTATTCGCTTGCTAAAAGGGGAAATTTCGCTGCAAATTTAATCTCTTCAATAAGTTAAATGAGAAGCAAGAAAATGAAAATTGTAAGAGTGATCACTCGTTTGCAAGCAACAATGTCAGAATTTAGGATATATATTGGGGAAAAACGAAGTTATTTATATATTTAGCTGTTTGTTTATTTTTTGGGAAAGTAGTGAATCTTATTGGGCCTGGGCTTCAAAGTCAATGGCCACAGCCCATCTTCTTCAAAACGCCGATTTCGATCCGTGTTGTTTTGATATGTGCATCGGTCTTTTCTCTCGAGGCGGCGACGAGGGAAGCCAGAAACCATGTGGACTTGCAGGTTCCTGCTGAGCAATGGCGTCATTTCTCAGTCCTCCGATGCTCCCACCGTCGCTTCCTTCCTCGAAACCCATCCGGGTACCGTCTTTCTGAGACCCTTTTCTGTTCTCTTTCCTGGGTAGGAGTCGAGTCCGGCGTTTTTTTTTGGGGCTATTTTCCCATGTCTGTAGCTTCGAGAAAGGGATGAAATTTAGCTTGTCGGAACGGTTTAGTGAACGGTTTGATCGGAGCTCGCGGTTCTCGAATTCCTCAGCCAGAGTCTTGTCTGCTGTAATTGGAAGAAACTGCATATTCATAATGGAGTCATGAGCTATAGGCTTTGCATGTGCACGCTTATGCATGAGGTAGCTGCTTATGGGCATTGTGAAAACTGTGTCAGGGGCGTACACAACCACTCGGACTCACAACAATGGTTCCTGCATCTTGTTCTGGGGGAGGCACCTGAACAGGCTGATCAACTCTGTGAAGATCCTGTTGAATTCGGAGCCGCGGTTTCTGTTTGGATCAAGGTGGCCTGTGGATCCGTCGTCCACGTCGTCGATGGCCCTGTCGGTGTGGGAACCGGGCATTCCGGATTTGGTTAATGAGTCGACGAGGAAGGTGCTGCCTCGCGCGATGAGAGATAGAGAAATGGGGCAGGAATTGGCCATCACGGTTTTGCTTAGTGGGAATTTGGACAGTTTGAGGAAATCTGTGCATGTCGATAGAAAGAGGGTTGATCATTTTCTCGATGTTCATGTTCATGTCAGTGCTTATGTTCCCCCTGTGTTTGGTGCTGGGCAAAGTGGCGCGCGGTTGGCTTTGGTGGGAAGAGGGAGGAGTGTCGCTGCTGCAAAGTATTCAGATTGGGTAAGGTTAGGTTGCAAGCTCCATAAGAAATATACAATGATCTTTGGTCTTTGTTTTTCTTCAAATAAAGTAAATGTCTAACTTTTACTTTGTATCACAAGTTGATGTATTTTCATTCACTATGCTCTTCTATAATTAACTGCAACTTTAGTTCAACTCTTGATGAAATCTTTACATGGTGTTTTCAGAATCTACTTTTAATAAGCTACATTTACCACTGCCAGGCCAGCACATATTATTATTACAACTCTCTGGGTTCCTCGTATTAGTTTCTGACAACCTTTTCTGTTACTGTGGATCTTAGGCCAGTTTCATTTTGTTGACAGGCTCAGGAAGCCTCTGGAGCAGTTGAGGCCTCCTTCCATGACTGAGCTATTGCTGTCAGATGATGGTGATCATATACTTGAGGGAACTATAACTAACTTTTTCGTCGTCTGCCGCAAGGTGAGCATCTAAGAAGGCATTCATTTTAACAGAAATTCAATTGCCCTGAAGGTTCTTGGTCATGCTTCAATAACTTGCCATTCTTGATAAGGGTCACTAGTTACAGCTTCAATGCTTGTGGATAGTTACTCTCATTTCATGCCTCTCAGTGGCTATTATTGCAGAAAATGGACACCAGAAACTCGGAAAATTATGAATTGCTCATTTGAGATGACATATCTTGTGTTTCAGTTATGTGTCCATTTCAAATCAATGACAGTAAATGACGATCTTAAACTGGGAATCTACAGTTTGATGGGTTATTTTTCAGCTCTAAGTGCCTGACTAAATGCTCTTTTCAGGACAGTGGTGAAGACAATGGGAAAGGTGTGCATTCAGGGACGAATGTTTATTCCTCTCTCGAAGTGCAGACAGCTCCCGTAAGTGATGGCGTCCTTCCTGGTGTTCTAAGGCAACTTGTGATCGAGTAAGTCCACCACTTGTGGGAAACCCTTTTTGGACGATACACAGCTATTGATCTACATGAAAAAACTGATTGCTGTGTTGCCAGAAAAATGAGGGTCGATTATAAACTAAGGGAGGCTGAGTTAGTGCACACTCTTGTGATGAGTATCAAGTTCTCCCAATTTTGAGACATTGTTATAGACGATGAGTTTTAATGCAAAGAAAAAGCTCGTTTCTTTTATGCTTCTAACATCATCATTGTCGTCAATGGGACATGCAGAGTATGCTTGAGCAAGGGAATTCCATTTCGAGAAGTGGCACCTTCGTGGTCAATGCATGGGCTTTGGGAAGAGGCCTTTATCACGAGTAAAATCTCTCTCTTTTGCTACCAGCTATAGTATTATGCCTGTACTGTCTTCTGCAGAGATCTGCACCATGAATCTCTTGGTCTTATTGGAATTTAGAAGGAAACCCTTATTTCTACTATGATTTTAAAACGTGGATTTGCATGCTTGGTTGGTCAGATGCTGAGATAGTATTTTAGCTTGCATTGAAGGTTGTATCAATTGATGGCTCATGTTCTGAATTGAATTGCTTAGTTAGACATGAGTGTGTAAATATTTCTTGGAGCCATGTAGTTATTATAACCCACTTAGATAAGAATGGCTGACTAGTGGAGGTATATTTACCATAACATAGACCAGCCTAATCACATGCAGACTTCGAGCTTTTCCTAGCAATAGTTGGGGGACGATAGTTATTAGTTTCCATGTGGTTTTCGGTGGCTGCAGATGGTTTGAGGCTTCTGCAGCATGTGGATGCAATTCTAGTTCCGAGTGAATATGCGTCACTAGAATCAAGGACCTACAAAGAGGTGGCCTGGAAAGAGAAGCAGTTTCAGGTTTGTGAATGTTTTGACAGTGATTCGTTGAAATTTTTTTGGCTCTTGTCATTATTGATATCATTATTTCTCTTTTATCTGCTGGAAACCAGGATGGTCCAGGGATGATCACGAGATTGATCCAGGTAAATTACATTTGCTGTTATATATCTTTCACGTGTTATGTGAAACCATCTGATCTGATGCTTCTGTGTTTGAGGAGCAGAAGGAGATCATGGAGAAAGCAATGTTAGAAGGGCACTTGTTGGATTCATCATGAGCCTTCCTAAGCCAAAAAGAAATGCTTCCAAATGTCCCGCATCTGTCAACTCGAGTAAGATCACAATCATTATTATGAAATTTCAGCCAGTTTTTATTTACATGTCGGGATGTATGGTTGGTGCTATTGCCATATCCCTTGGAAAAATTACCCATGTGCTACCATAGAGAAGCTTTTTCCATCGCGTAGTAATGACAGAGAACTTAAGTCTTTTTTGTTCTCTTTTCTTTCAGTGAATAAGGAAAAAAATGCATGACTGCATCCGGTTTCTTTTGGTTAAACTGTATTTCGCACGGAAGGTGCAGAATGATCTCAGAGTGATGGATCTACTGATTCCAAATGCAGAAGAGTGACATACAATTGTGATGATTTCACTTTTGTCTTATGATCTGAGTTACTATAAAGGATTTCGGACATTCTGTTTTGAACGATTCTTAGCCTGTCGTTGGGGAAGTTTCCGTTTCTCCAGATGATACTGAGGAACAGCATGACATCGCAGCAGAAATCGGAGGATTGAAGCAACAATTTCAAGTGAAGTGAATGATTGAGAAGGAGATAACTCAATGATCATCGGCGCTAGTAATCTCCTGGGAACTCTACTTCATCTCTTGGATGGGTGCGGACAACCGGAGCCATTCTCGGGAGCGAGCAATCATGTGAGGATGTCGCGTGCCGGCTTCATTAGACGCAGCATTACGGCTTCTTCTTTGTGTGCTTTACTGAAATGAGTGTAACAAGAACCCATCTGCAAATTAAAGATTTTAAAGATTGTATCTAACCTTTCTTCTCTCTCTCTCTCTCTCTCTTTCTTGGGGTATCATTGACCGGAACGGGACAGCCTTCCTTGGCTTTTTCATGCATCCGTTACTACCAGCTCGTTTCACGCACTCAAGTAACCCGAAATGGGATTTCTCTCATTCTAATGAAATACATAAGAAAACGATAGGACAGCCAGAAAAGCACTCACAGCTCGTTCGAGATTGTTCGAACACGACTAATCCTAATCCCTGTCGAGTAATGACGCTCTCTTCGTCCCATTCTTTCCGCATATTTAAAAGAACCGAACAAGCCCAGTCACGCTGTACATCTATCGAACCCAACGAGCCCATCCGTGTTCTACCAAATGACGCCGAGGGTTTCGTCCTCCGATCGCACGCGCCGATGTCGCATGTAATCGGGTCGAACATCATGAGGATCAACACAACTCAACTCAACTCCTCACGCCCGTTTCTATCAACCGATGCCAGATTTCCAGGACCGGAGAGGACCTAATTGCGGGATGACGAGGTGGTTCAATCTTTAACGCGGTGAATTGAGCCCGCCGAGAACGAGCCCAGCTTAAGGCCCATGGGACGAGCGCCGAACGGGAGCCGAGAATTCCCATAAACGCGACAAAGATTAAACCTCCCAAAAGAAAAAGTTATAAAAAAAGAAAAAAAAAAAGAGAGAGACGGGAGAAAAAAACATTCTTCTTCAAAAGGGAAAGCTTCAAAGTTCATCCAATCCCATTCATTCCTCCGATCGATCTTCTTCTTCCTCTCTCTGCGCGCTCTGCCCTTTCTTCTCCGTCGTCAGATCTCTCCCTCCCTTATAAAACCCTCCAAAAAAAAAAAAAAAAAAAACCGCGACGCGCGCGCCAAATACGAATCGAATTCTCTCACTCCTCCTCCCTCCCTTCCTCTCCCTTCCAGGTTCGTCGCTCTCTCTCCCTCTCTCTCTCTCTTCCTCTCTCTCTCTCTCTCTCTCTCTCTCTCTATCTACCTTTCTCTCTCTTCCGGGCGCGTGCGCGGGCTCCGAGGTCCTCCTAGGGTTTCCTTCCCCGGGGGCTTCATGTCGGATTGCGGATGCGCGCGCGGCGAATCGACGGCGGGCGTTCGATTCCGACGCGCCTCGCGGTTCGGCCGGTCGATTAGTCCGGCGCGTGCTTGATCGATCGGCGGCGATTTCTTTGGTAGATTGAGGGTTTTTGTTACTTCGAATTTCTCGGTTGATGAATGCCGTTGTAGAGCATGGATACCTAATTTTTGTACGTGCTTTGTGTATGTAAGTTCATCCATTTCTGTAGGTAGGCATGGCGTTGCTAAACATAGGGTTTCGCTCTTTTTTGTTTTGTTTTTTTTTTTTTTTTGGGTGTCGAGCAGGCTGGGTTATCGATAAGATGGCGGAAGCACCGGCTAGTCCGATGGGCGGTGGGAGCCACGAGAGCGGCGGCGAGCAGAGCCCGCAGTCGGGCGGCGTGAGGGAGCAGGATAGGTACCTGCCGATCGCGAACATCAGCCGCATCATGAAGAAGGCGCTGCCGGCCAATGGAAAGATCGCCAAGGACGCCAAGGACACTGTCCAGGAGTGCGTCTCCGAGTTTATCAGCTTCATAACCAGCGAGTAAGTGCTAGGGATTTCGTTTTGCTTGTTTGGATTGGGTATGCAGATTGCGGGTGGGTATCATTGGTCCTATGGGTTCACTTCACTGCTTCCTGCTTTAAGTGGGGTCTACGCGTGGATTGGGTCTTTGTTTTTTACGATTCTGATCACTGTCGTTGGAAGTCGAATTTGATTTCTTGATTGGTGGCTGGGCTTTCTTCTCTCTTTGGGATTGCTCTCGTTGGAAAAACAATATTGACTTTGCTCTGTCGATTTCCGTATCAGGATGGGTTTCCTGGGTGAAAAGTTATTTGGAGAAACTAGAAAAATGCCATAGAAATTCCTGCTCAGTAGTTTTGTTTTATTCGGATTCTCTTTAGGGCAAGTGACAAATGCCAAAAGGAGAAGAGAAAGACAATTAATGGTGATGACTTGTTATGGGCGATGGCAACCTTGGGGTTTGAAGACTATATTGAGCCACTCAAGGTTTACCTGTCTAGGTACAGAGAGGTAAGTTATGCTTCCTATCTATGTGTTGACTTATTTTACATAAATAAATGCTTCAGTTGTTGTGATTGCTGCTTGGCTGACCATCAAAGTACTCAATGTTTTAGGGAAATAAACCTATAATTTATTAAGTTGGTTGAGGTCTAGCTTGCAGTGCAATATCATTGATGGCTGGAAAAAACTGTCTTGTTTAAGTTTCTTTTATTTCAGTTATTGCCCCTTCTCCTTTTCTTTGCCTTCTCTTTCTCTGTTTTTTTATATGTTCTAAAATTGTAAGAACTAGAGCTGCAGTTTCACCTCCTTATGTTATCTATAGCACAAATGGCACTTTTTCTATGTGAACGCAGGGGGTTAAAGCCTTAGTTTAGTTGACTAGAGGATAGCTAATGATATTCTGGAGTACTAAATGGTGCTGAAGCTTGTGGAGCAGCTACTACTCTGTTGTCGGGGCTGTAGAGACGATTATCTTGTGTTTGTTTCATGGTGAAGTGCATCCTTTTTGCCATTCTACAGTAATTCCAAGATGCTGTTGGTTTCCTCTTATCGCAGCCACTACTAATTGAGTGGTTTGTAAAAGCCAATCTCTTGCTAACAATGACAGTTGCATCCTTCTGTATTGTGCTTTAGCATTTTTGGCTTTCAACATTTTATTAGAGCTACCTCAAATTAGATAATTAGAATGTGTTGTGCAATGAAAACGTGCTAACATATAATGGTGTTTTGTTGGCTTAATAAATAAGTTAAAGGGAATTGATTTTTTTTTTTTTTTTTTTTTTTTTGGCTTAAAACATTGATATGTCCATTCTTTAATTTTTGCATCTTTAGATTCTGTACATTTTCATTATGCTTTTTACTGACACATGCTTCCTCTTTGGATTAATGTCTCAATCGGGGATGATCGCGTTGATGGCTGCAATGGAACAGTTAGAGGTCTGTTATTTTACACTATTATAGTTTCTTAGGGTGTATTTGTTTGTGTTTCTGTTCAAAAATTGTTCCGGGGAACATAAATAGTTTTTCTATTTTTGCTCCGGGGAACAATTTTTGAATAGAAGAACGCGTTTGGTAAATTTGTTTCAAAAATAAAAAAAGAACATAAACACGTTTGGTAAACTTGTATAATTTTTTTTATTTCTTTTAAATTTTTAATATTTTTATTTTATTTTTCCTATTTTCTTTCTTTTTTTCCCTTTTCTTTTCCTTTTTTCTTTTTTCTTCCTTTTGGCCGGTCGCTGGCCTCGGTTGGGCGAGCTTGAGCTTGCTGGCCGACACGAGGTCGACCTCGCCTGGGGCCGGTGACACTCCGGCAAGGTCGCCGGCCCTCGACGGCTGGTCGCTGGCCATGGCTGAGGCCAGCGACCGGCCAAAGGAAAAAGAAGAAGAAAAAAAAGAGAAGAAAAGAAAGGAGAGAGAAAATTTGTTCTTAAAAATTGTTCTAGAAACAAGTTTTTCTTGTTTCTTCTTTCTGTTCCAAATTTGTTCCCAAGAACAAAAAAATAGATTTGGAACAAAAACGCAAACAAACGCATTTCTATTCTTTTTTTGTTCTCTGGAATAAAAAAACACAAATTGTGTTTATGAACAAACAAAATAAACACAAACAAACAGCACCTTAGTTTTTTTGGTTAATTGGTTTAGTTGTGTTCATTGAGGTTGTGTATATTAATCTCTTTATAGGGTGACACCAAAGGTTCTGCAAGGGGTGGAGATGGGTCAGCTCGAAAGGACGTTTCAGGAGGTCAGCCTGGTCAGAATGTCCAGGTGTGCAGCAGTGTCTATTCTCTTTAAAACATGATAAATGTTTTGGGGCCATATTTTCAAAATGAAAGTCGAGTTTTTCAGCTAATATCTATAGATCTCATATTGTCTATACTTCCCATTTTTTGTTGATTTGCAGTATGTTCAGCAGGCTTCATTGAATCAGCCTGTGGGCTATATGAATCCACAGGTCTCTCTCTCTCTCTCTCTCTCTCTCTCTCTGTATATATATATATATATATAGTTCTAACCATTTATAGATGTTGTCTTATTGTTCCCAAAACTGTGAATGAACCATGAACTCATGATAACACACAAACCTACAATCAGTGAGGTGATATCGTGCAAAGTCCCTTGTTGGATCAGAAACGACTAGTCCATAATGTATTGCAGAAGGGGATTGGTGTGCTTTTCTACCTTAACCGAGATAATACTCAATGATATGGGATACTCCACCCTCAATACAGCACCAAAAAAAGGCGAATAAGAAGCGTTACAGTTTTCTTCTCTGCTCTATGCAAATAATTTCATTCAATAGGATGAGACGTTTTTGGGTAAATTTTTTGAAACAGTAAAATGTGGTTGAGAATAGTGTCTGTGCTGTTAAGTGGTTTGATTGTGCTTAGATTATAGCTAATTGTTGACTGGAAAAGTGAATACTTCATGATACGCCCTAATTTTTGTGTTCTTGGTTAATATGGCAGTTCGGTCAACAGGGCTCAGTAAATTACGTCAATGCGCATCAATGAATCACATTAGTTCTTTTTCAGGTAACTCATTACTCCATATTTCCTTGCCTCCATCATTCTTTAGCAGACACCCTGTGCTTGCTAGGCCTGGATCTGCTTGTGCTCTGCTTTTGTGTGTTTGCTATATTGTATCAAGATAAGGTGAGATGACGTGCAGTATTGCAAAACTGGTGATGAAGGAATTGACATTGGAAGAAGATACTATCAATAGAGTTGGACTTGTTAACTAGACTGGTTTGGATATGTGTCGGTGTGGAAGCCAATCCTCCACACAAACTCGATGTCAAATCAAATTTGTTGTGTATGTTGCAATAGAGCTCTCTTCGCATAGCACAAGGTGGATAAGAAACACTGGAACAGTTTATTCCCAACCACTCTGCAATTTTTCATGCTCGTTCCGTTTCATTACATTGGCAATGGGTACTAAATCCTTTCTGGTGATGACCCAACATAGTCATTTTACTCTTTCATGATATATTGTTAGGTTATAATTTTATGCTTAAATGTGTGTTTGACAAAAGGTAGTATTATAATTTTAGCTTATGATCTTATTTAACCATGGTCTGAATGAGCCTTTGACATTGAAGTGCATAGAAAACAAGGGATGTAATATGTTTCATATTTCTTTCCTTGTGTTGGAGCAATCCACACTCAGGGTAAACTTGGAATAGATTGACATTTGGGTAGCACGTAGTTTCTGTTTCACGTTTTCCGTAGTAGTGATAATCGGACAGTTGTTGGCTAGAGTGGTAAGAATTCCCTTCTTTGTTTTCCGTTTTGACAATGACGGATGGTTGGATGTAGAAGTAGTTTTTGGTCCTACCATTACTGTTATTTCTCATGGAAGTTCTTTGAGCATTGCAGACATAGATGCAGCATATGCAAAGCTATTATGGTGGAAGGTGAAGCATGGTGCAAGGAGCTCCTCTTCTATAGATATTATGGTGAATGGCGAGGTAGATATAGGCGAATAATATTGAAAAAGCATCTTTAATGTCGTTATATTACTTCACAATATGGTGTACTTGTAGGTCTGGAATAGTGAGGGATTGAAAGTTGACATCTAGGATGTTTTGTTTTTAATTAGGAAAACAGTTACAGTTGCCTGATATTCTGTAAATTTGGTTCACTCATTGAGCACCTGATCGACTTTTTAAATTGAGATTTCAGCCGATGCATCTCAACTCTTTATTCTATATTTCATGTGAGACGAAGGACTCCTCCCATGTGATGGCGCTTATTTTACTGATGAAGAGAGTATCTCATTTGCATGTTGTGTATTGGGCTTTCCTTAGTTCAAGTAATGCATCTTATTGAATGCTTCATCAGAGCATTTCTTGACTGCACTCATGGTTTGAACATATCGAAGGGCTGTGACGAACCAGAACCTGTCTATTGAATGCTTGTGCATCACTTGCCCGAAAATCGGTTTGAAATATTTCCAACTATGCTTCTCTTTGCTCGGTAGATATCACGTTTGCAATGGCCATGCATGGTTATGCGGTGGCTATACAAATTTACTTCACTACCAGAATTTTATTGTACTTATTCATACAATTGGGGAATTTTGGTGGTGTGCCGTCATCTGCTCGAGCTAATATCTCACGTTGAACAATAGCTTAGCTGACCGTGGGGTAGCGATCCTGTGCCTTTAAGAGGATTTGACGGTAACTGTGTTATTGCAGTGGACGTGGTCATAGTTCTCGTTTCTGGTGGTTAATTAAACCCCAGATTTGTTTTCTCGTGTAGGTACAGTATGAGTGTTGCTTGCAAGCTTGATTCAGCGGACAAGTATGGGTGTGGTTCTGCGTGGGGCAAGTTCTGCCCGTCATGTGCGTAGCGTACTGCTCTGTAGTGACCCTGTCACCTTTTTAGCTGTTTCTTCGTACCTGTGACAGATTCCAACTGATACGAATCCGATCTGTATATTCTGTGCTGGATGCGGATTTATCATTTGACAGCACATGCATTTTTACCTTTAAATGCGGTCTAAACATTGACAATTTCAAGTTGTCGCGTGACTTTTGAGGATTGAGTCATTTTTTAATTGCTCTTGAATTGTGGGTTTAATGTTCTCTTCTTTTGCTGGACACCGAATTTCAGAGTGGTACGACCCTTCTTTCCATTTGATGTCGAAAACGGATTGGCAACTCGCGGAATGTTCTGTCGAGATTTGACAGTTTTGTTAGCAAAGATAAAAAGCTTACTGTCGCCTGCTCGTGAATCTTGAATCTGCGGTCACTGGAAGGCGTCTTGGTATAGCGATTCAATTGATGAGTGTGTATCCTTTCAGTGAGCAAATGGCACAGGACTAGAGAATTTCCCTTGAACGAAATCTTTCCGAAAAACATTCATAAGAAAGTGTTCCATCCATGACGGCTACATCTTATGGCGGTAATTGCATGATGCAATCGAACGGTGATTGGCGCGCACGAGCCAGGACCTCGTGCTACAACTGGGATGCCAGGACAGTTGGAGCCGTCGGTTTTTCGTTTTAAGTATTCGGGAGTTGGCGATCCTAAGTGAAGGCCCGGTCGGGGGAGTTTGACCCTGTCGCTGTAACGAAGGTAGTGCGGCACGTGAGGGGCTCGGCAAGGGCGACACGTGACGCGCACGTGAGCCGCGATGATACCGATCGATAGGCGAGCGTGGCGGGCATCATTCCGTATCGTAGCGTCCTGGCCTCTGATCCTTACTCTCGCTTTTTCCTGTATTTTTTCCTTTTATTTTATGGGGGGACAAGAAAGGGTCAGGGCCTGAGCTGGTGCTAGCGTGGATGGATGCGGGAGGAGTGGGGTCGCATAAATAAATGTTAAGGAGGGGGACAAATGTGTGTCCAGTCAGACACGACGTGACCATCATTTCTGGCCTGCACGAGCCTTCCAGCTCACCCCTCCTCCCCCCTCGTGCCACCATGGCCCGTTCCCAAGGGAGGACTCCTCCTTTCTATCTCTCTCTGTGTTGTCTTTTGGCATTTTGAGTGGGCGGCATGAATAATCTCGTATTCGTGACACGACTCACAAGCGACCAAAAGGAGAATCACATGCCGAGTCTACGTGGGAACGTCTCGCTTTGTCTTCGTCTAGAAATTTGTATTCCATCAGATGAAATATGGGGCTATCGTTATAATACCCCAATTATCTGTTTAATAATCAACATTTACCGTTCTTTTTGGTCATAGTATGTGAACTGGGGAAACTGACCAGTTGAGCTAAGTAATGCATGGACAGACCGAACTTCTGAAAAGACTGGGACCGGTCATTTCAGGTCTCGGTTGTGGACGTAGAATAACTCAACGCATGCTTTTCGTCCCAAAAAAGAAAAATAATGGGGAGTAAAAGTAAAAATGTCGTGGTTTTCGGGTTTCGCAAATTTGGAGCTCAATGTGTCGAGTGGTGTTCGCAAATAACAAGACCCCGATGGCCCCAATTTCCAATCGATCAGCATTGAACCGCGGTTAAAGTAGACCCCGTGCGGTGTCTGGAGGTTTCTTAGAATCGCTTTCTACCTGGGTGGGGCTAACCAAGATCCCTAGCCTAGCCTCGCTACGCTAGGTTCGCCTACTCGTCTATAGAACGACAGGATCTTCTCCTGAAATTAGTAATCAGAACTAGAGCGAAGATCGGGGCAACCAATCACGCGTCCATCCGGATTTGATTCGGAGCATCTTTATGGGGGGTTTCCCCTCTGGGAACTTTTGCCCCTGGCGAAGAATCAAACGTCCCCACTCCCCCCACCTCCTCAAACTTCAGACAAAAAAAAGGGAAAAGAACTTTTCACCACTTAAATCTCTGCAATTTCAATGGAATAATGGCAGCAGGGACGGGGGAGAGAGAGGAGAGCACCCAATTCGCCAACTCACGCCTCAGGACTATCCAGCTCAAACCCCCCTCCCTCCCACCCCGTCAGTCGCATTCTGCTGTAATTATTCTGGGCTCTGCAAGTTCCCTTCCACCTCCACCTCCACCACCACCACCTCCTCGTTCCCGGTCAAAGCAAATGGGTTTCTTTCTTTTTTTTTCTTTTTTTTGCTTCGTACGTTGCCGAGAACGCCCCCCGGCCTTTTGCCCTTACAGCTGGCCACGTTACCTCTCCGGACAGAGAACGAACGTTAAAAAAAAAAACGAGGAAAGAAGGAAAGAAAGAAAGAACAAAGACAGCGGGATTCATTACGTCCAGGCTCAGAGTACGAGTCTCGCTCTCCCGTCACGTGGCCGATGTTCATGCGCGCGGCAGCTTGCCTCTCTCTCTCTCTCTCTCTCTCTCTCTTTCTCCTTCTTCTTCTTCTTCTTCGCATCGACCCCACTTCCACGCGCTTCAGCTCCTTCGTCGAGGTGGGGCTCGTCTCGTGAATTTCGCCATCTGTCGTGAGGTTATGTCCGAAAATGGGATCTCTAACGGTCAACAGCGGATGATTTGACCGGCCACCTTATTAGTAGCTGTTGCTGCTTTTTCTGTTTTTTTTTTTTTTTAAGATTTTGTCGACGAGTTCTCTAATTCTTGTTAAGCGAACGTTGAATAAAAAAAAACTTCATTCTAAATCAATAATTACACAAAACATGAGAAAACAGTGAATAACCTTTTTCAGTCAGTTATTCAGAGATGTTTTCTGACCAATTTTTTTAATTTTTGGAAATAAATATCTCGAAAGCAATAGTATTATCAATGTGCATAAATTACGTAATGTGTCGTATTGAAAACTAAGTTGGTTGCCTCTAATATCCAAAGGAGTTCCTTATGTCACTTAGCATACCCAATTTTTTTAAGATGGAATGCATTAGAGAATGGTTTTTTTGAGGCACTTGTTGAGAAAAAAAAATCTGAATTTTTCAAGGTAGAGATTTATTATGCAGGGTAGTTATTGCTTTAAAAATTGAATAATTTCCAATTAAAAAAATTTAAATAGTTCTTTCGTGACCCTTGTTAATATAATCCGTAGCAACATGTGTAATTTTATAACCAGGGTACATTTATTTCATTAAAAATGAATAATTTGAAAAATATCTTTTTAAAAATAATTATTCCCATCATTTGCAAAAATGAATCAAGGGAAAATATTATAATCTTTAATATAATCCATAGCAACATGTGTAATTTTATAATCATGGTGCATTTATTTCATTAAAAATGAATAATTTAAAAATATCTTTTTAAAAATAATTATTCCGTCATTTGCAAAAATAAATCAAGGGAAAATATTGTCATCATGCACGAAAATATTTAGGTATAAATGGTTTTTGATAACGAAAATATTTTTCACTAATTAATTATTTTTAACAATATGAGTGATCATTTTAAGAGAATATTTTTTAAAATTATTCATTTTTGGTGAAAATAAACGAAGCTTTAGTTTTTTTTATTTCTTTTTCAGTGGCAAAAGAGAAATCAGGATTCGACCTGCACATATTGCCTCCGAATCATGATCATTTTGCAGGAGCTGCGCTGCACGCAGTTTTTCCATTACCAGTTCATGGATTTCAACCTGCCCATAGAATATAAAAACGACCCTCCACCCTAATTCTATTAAAAAAGAAGCCTTAGTAAATGCCCTGAAAAAAATTAATTAATTGCGAAATCTTAATTATTATGTGCGTAATGGGTATACGACCTATCCATTTTAATGTCAACTTACGATTTTCATGCATCCTTGCAGATCAATCTGCAATGCTGCATTAACGTTGCTCGATTGTCTAGCATTAGCTTTTCTTCTGCTGGGTCTTTTAGGTCGTCATCTCTTTCGGATCGATCCGCTGTCGTTGTCATTACCATTTACTCCTGCCAAAAAGCGCACGGTAACGAAGGATTCCCGGCGTCCGGTTCATGATTGCGCCATGATTTGATGATCCCACCTAACGTAAATCGTAGCTTTACCGCTTAGAAATCGGAATCAATAATTACGAAACGCGCTTTTTCCCTTGCCGAATTCGAGATCACCCCCAATTAATCAAAAATCAACCGGAATAATCAAAGCCGGCTATCTAGGGCCTCCCAAAAAAAGAAAGGAGAAAATTTCAGAATGCGCGTCAATCAATGACGAATCGTGATAGGCGGCGGAGAAAAGAACCCCTTCGGTTGCCAACAAAGGGACGTGCCTCCGAATTATGCAGTCCAGCTGATATATCCACGTTCCAGGCCTTTATTCTATTCGGGAATATTAGGACAAAAAAGAAGAAGAAGAAGGAGAAGAGGAGAAGGAAAAAGAGTTGGAAATCGACCCGTCTCGTTCCATACGTAAAACGGGCGTTTCAAGGGCGTTTTTCAACACGACCTATGTTGAAATTGGGGTCGCATGTACGCAAGCGGTGCAAACTTTATGACATGGGGGCGATCGATGTTCTGTTTAAGCATTCGATGTATTTTAAACAGTAATTAATCCGAAGTGCTAGGCCCGTTCGTCAGGACATGGTTGCTGCCAACTGTTTCATGGTACGATCCCGAAGGAAGATCCGAAATCGGTACCGGATTAGCAAATCAAAGAGCGAATCTTGGAAGCTCTCGTTTGCTGGCCCATGACGGAAGACCCTAGGACGGACAGCCATGCTGGTGAATAGCGGGTTCATGTGATCGAGCCAGGACGAGGTTGACACTCCAAATGGCTGCACTCATTTCCATCATTTCGACCATTTTCCTTTTCCTTTTCCCCTCCGAAAAAAGAAAAGAAAAAGATAATAAATAAAACAACAAATTTCTAGTAAGATACTAGCGATAAAAATTTCATAATTTAGTTCGACAATTACTTAATTAGTGTCTCGAGAAATTCGTTTAATGAAATTCGTAAATAAAAAGAACCTGCAGCACGACAAGATACAATCATTCAAGTTTGCCTTCACTCCTTCTCCCTCTGGTCTCATTTAGATTTACAGCGTAGGAAAGATCCATCGTACCTCCATATCAATTTCTGCAAGTACGTAGACCTGGTTAGATTGAGTTTCTCTCCGAGCTAGGGAACAAAAAGAAAAAGAAAATGTATGCTATCTCATTAGTATGTATTAATTTCAGATAATGTACAATGTACATGCAACATAGCGACTCGTTCGGACGGTGGTGGCCACAAAATAATTTAAGAAAAAAACCTGTTCACAGATCATGAAACGATTTGCCACTGCCAAATGCCGAATCATGGTGTCACGCCATAAGTACTTTCTTAGGACTAATCAAAGTATTAATTTAATATTTTACCAGAAAAGAGTATTAATTTAGTACAAAAGGGAAAAGGAGGGGGGTTGGAGGGGATATACTTAAAAGGGTGGCGCTTTTCTGTAAGATGTCATTTTCCTGTCATAATTACTTTAATTCTGGCTCCATCCGAGTTTGGTGAAAAGTGGGGCTGATAATTTGTGCAGCTACGAAATTATAAAAATTCAATAAAGATGCTCGAGAAAATTCCAAAAAAGGTTCGAGTGCCCTCATTTTTTCAAATAAAAAATCGAAGTGGATTTTATTTCAAATAAGGCCGTATGCCATCACTTTTTCAAATAAAAGTTCGAAGTGAATCTTTTGTTTCAAATAAAAGAATTAAAGTAATTATGCCTATTTCAAATAAGGACTTGACATTGCGTTTGGATGGGCGTTTCATTCAAATTTCAAAGCCCCTTCAAACAAAAATTAAAAAATAGGTGTTTAAGAACTAATCTCAAAGAGCTTTCAACGAAAGTCGGGCGCCAGAATCTTTGAAAAGTCAAGAAGCTGTAGGGAGGGACAGGGGGCTTTCAAATTTCCACCAAATCTTGAAAATATTTTTTCTCTTCCTAAACTACCCTCATTAATCTTTCATATTTCCGTTATTGCCCTTATATTTATTTATTTTTTTTTTTTTTTTTTTTTTGAAAATTGGCCAAACCCTTCGCCGGTCCCTGGGGCTACTGCCGGCGAGCGGATCTGCGCCGGCGGTCGAGGCGAGGTCGCCCGAGGTCGGGCGACCTCCGCCGAGGGTCGCGCGACCCAGTAGGAGGCCGGGCCGGAGGTCGCCCGACCTCGGGCGACTCTCGCGAGGGTCGCTCGACCCGGGGGCCGCGCGACCCGGGCGACCGCCGCCCGGGTCTCGCGGCCGCAGCGCCTCGCCCGGGTCTCGCGAGGGTCGCGTGAGCGGCGTCCGGGTCGCGCGACCCTCGCGAGACCCGGGGCGGGCCGCTGCGCGCCGCGAGACCCGAGGCGGCGGTCGCCCGGGTCGCGCGCCCCGGGTCGAGCGACCACCGGGTCGCCTAAGGTCGGACGACCTCCGGCGAGGGTTGCGCGACCAGTAGTGTCGCCCGAGGTCGGGCGACCTCCGGCGCCCTCGGGCTGGGTCGCGCGACCCTCGCCGGGAGGTCGTCCGACCGGCGACCTCGCCGACGGCCGCCGGCGCAGATCGCTCGCCCGGCTGGCGCACGACCCTTCACGGACCGGCGAAGGGTTTGCGAAATATTAAAAAAAAAAAGAAAAAAATAAATTATATATATATATTATACCCATCAAAGCCCTTGCATGAAAGTGTTGTTTACCAAACGCACATTCAACTCAAAGTCCATTTGCAAAAATTTTTTACCAAACACAATCATTTTCCCTAAATAGCTTTGGGCTTTCGGATTTGCATTGGACTCAAAGCCCATTGCAAATCTTGAACCAAACGCATTGTGGGATTAAGAGCATTTTCGTCATTTAACATTTCCCCCTTTTTTTTTTTTTTTTTTTTCCTTTTTTTCCTTTTTTTTTTTTTTTTTTTTTAGTTCTTCTTCTTCCTCTTTGTCGGTGGCTAGCCAACAACTAGTGATGCCCACAGAGGGTTAAACGACGATCATCCTCACCTGATTCAGTGAGAGCCACCCATGCCGGCCGCAGGCAAGGGACGGCCTCACCTAGGTGAGGCAACCCTTGCCCTGGGGTGGCCACCCCTCGCGGCCATCCATAAGGGCTCGGCATGGTAAGGGGCAACAGAGTCTACAAGCCCTTGCTTGCCCTAGGCGAGGGCTCAACAACCCTCGCTTGCAGTCGATGAGGGTTGTCAAGCTCTTGCCAGCCTTAGGCGAGGCCAACCCTCGCTAGATCTATCGAGGGTGGCCTCAAATCTGGTGAGAGTAGCCTTGCCCACGGTCGATGAGGGCTTGCAAGTCCTCGCTGCCAACAAGTGCTTACAGGCCCTTGCTGGCCCTTCCCAATAGTCGACGAGAATCGTCGAGCCCTCACTCATTGTCGAGGAGTGCTTGTAGGCCCTCATGGGCCCTTCCTAACAATCAGGGAGGGTCATCAAGCCCTTGTCAGCCTTTGCTAGCAACCGCCGATCGATGCAGGAAAAAAATTATTTGGACAAAAACACCCTGGACTAGTGAGAAAATTTAGCTAGTTGACCACCCGCAAGGTCAGACCCTTATTCGAAACAACTATGGTTACTTTAAATTTTTATTTAAAACAACCAATGCCACTTTAAACCCTTATTTGAAATAAGGTTCACGTCAAGCCCCTTTTTTGAAATTTTCCCAAGTTGCTTAACTCCATAAGTAGATCCCGTAATTTAATTTGGAAAAAAAAAAGATCAGGAGAATAATTTATGCAAGTAGCACAATTAAAATTAAAAAAAAAAACTTAAAAAACTCCAAATTATGCTCACAATATATACACACACACCTCAAATTCAAAAAATTCCAAATTATAGTCATTATGACGCATTTACCCTAAATTTTTTATTGTAACATAAAATATCCACAAAACTTTGCCCTTTGTTAAGGTGATTTTTCAACCAAAACAACATCGTTTTTATTTCATATAAGCTACACGAGTGCCACATCAACCTTATTTACTTTTTGGCATTTATGTCGGTAGATTTTGAACTTTGAATGAGGGTAAATGTGTCATATATGAAAACAAATTTGAGATTTCTTTTAGAAAAAATTATAGTAAATGTGTCGTATCAGAGATAGTTAAGGATTTTGTTGATGGCTTTTTTCTTGTAATTTAAGTTAGGTGTTAATGCGTCCTTAATTATTATTAGTTGGAAGCATTAAAAGAGGGGCCGATGGTAGATGATGATGATTAATAATTCTATTATATATATATATATATATATATATATATTTATGAATAAGTGAATTAATAAGGTAATTACGCGCTTTCGCAGTTCCCTGCGTGATTGTGTCCAAAAGGGGACCGTCCTTCAACGTTTTCCCTCACTCCCCGACGACTGCCATCCTCTCTCCGGTCAGCCACTCCGCGTCTTGTACGTTAAATCCGTTTATTATGTGGGGACCACTCCATTCTCCCACCCCCCCTTCGTACGGCCTTTTTAGCTGTCTCCTCCTCTACGCGGTGTCGTTTCGGCTTCTCTTCCTCGAAATCTCTCACGCGCCCCCCCGGCGGCGCGCGTTGGTCACGCTCCTTGTAGCCGGAGCTCGAAACATGTGGGACGTTCAGCGTATCTTGGGGCACTCGACTAATCTACCGAGCTCTCACAAAAATGGCTCGGAGAACTCTATTTTTGTTTCGTCACAAAGGACATTTTTCCGGAGAGCACATTATTGTGGTGGTCTCGTTAAAGTCAATTAACAATAATGATTCGAAACATTTATGGTAAAGCCCAACATAGAAGGAAATTCCACATTAGGATAAATATTGATCATGACATAATTTTACCCCTTTCCTCGTTGGCAAAAAGCTGGCACCGGTGAGGACACAACTAATGCAATTACCTTCCTTGTGTGTTATCATAAGAGCATCATACTCGATTATCCGATCTGTTCATAAATATATGAATTCAACTGTAGCTCACCTCAATACGACACGTGTGATCCGTGTCTCTCTACAATCTATACAAGTCATCAGATAGATACACATTTGACACATAAATAGAGGCTCGCTCACGACATGGCTACGAATCGCATCACAACCTCTTGAGAAAAAATAGGCTAATCCTAATCCCTTCTATTATATGAGCTAGCACATTTAGGAGGCGGCGGCGGCGGTGGTGGTGCCTCACCTCCTCACTTGTTACGCCCAAGTTGCATGAAAATTGCACACAACACTAACGAGACATCACGTTGTCACGGCAAATGCCCTCTCTCTCTCTCTCTCTCTCTCAACACCAAAAGTCTTATCTGTCTGCCTCTCTGTCACTCTCTCTCTCTCTAAGTTTTTTTCCTTTTTTTTTATTTTATTTCCACTCAACCTACAAGTTCCAGTTCTCTCTCTTCCTTATATTTACCACCCTTCCTTCCATAAACTCCCTTGGTCTTTCTCCTTCTCTCTCTCTCTCTCTAGAACGCCTCAGGATTCGCTCCGACATTGCATGGTCTTAGCCAGTCCAGAGGCGGGCGGAAAAGAAACGAGAGAGCTCCGGTCGTCGCGCGGCGGGTGTTTTTGTCGGGAGATGACGATGAGCGGCAACGGCGTGGGCCAGTTCGGAGACACCACCCTGACCAAGGTGTTCGTGGGCGGGCTGGCGTGGGAGACTCCGAAGGAGGCCATGCGCGAGCACTTCGAGAAGTACGGCGAGATCCTGGAGGCCGTCATCATCCTCGACAAGGTCACCGGCAGATCCAAGGGCTACGGCTTCGTAAGCTCCCTCCACTCTCCTTCCCGTTCTCGTTCTCGTTCTCGTTCTCTTTCTATGTTCTTGATTTGCATTGCGTAATGCGAGCGTCAAAGCACGTTCCTTTCTCCCCCTTCGAGCTGGCACGTCGGCCGGTGATACGTTTCGGGTCTCGATTTGCGCATCGGTCAAACCTGTTTTCTGCTGACAGGTTTTTTTTTTTTTTTTTCTTTTTTTCGGGAGTCCCCCTAGACTGTCGTCGCTTGCTTGGATGATGGCGTGATCTGTGCATTCGGACGTGCGGAAACTGGCGACTGAGTTGGCATTTTTCTTTCGTTTGGCGTGTAGGTGACGTTCAAGGATCCTGAAGCTGCTAAGAAGGCTTGCGAGGAGGCGACGCCGGTCATCAACGGCCGCCGCGCCAACTGCAACCTGGCTTCGCTCGGCGCTCGCCGCCCCAAGTCCGCGGCCGCCGCCGCCACTCCTCCTCCTCCTCCTCCTCCGCCTACTATCCCGCAGCAAGGTATACATACTGTGTGGAAGCTGCTCAAGACATGTGTAATTTTATGGAAATGAAATCTCTAGGATCATTCTGTTCTCATCCCTTCCTGAATAATGCTAGAGATGGGCAATTAACTTACGAAGCGACGCAAGAAATTCATTCTCTGGTAATGTCCTGAAAAAAAAAAATTCGGCCACGATAAAGTTAGGATGACTTTCCAAACAGATAACAAAGCAACTTAGAATCTTGATCTGCATGTCTACGGTGCGAGCGTTGTAACTTGCACATTGGATCTGATGCTTCGTTTCTTTTTCCTGAAAAAAATAAAATTTGCGGGGGATGAAGGATCGAACATTGTTGGACCAAGGTCGATGGCATCCACACCAGCAAATCATCAAATGCAGTGGTATTATCCTGCGGGGACACCAGCTTTGCCCTACCATCACCAGCACCATCAGGCCGTTCCCTTCTACGGGTATAATTAACGCCTGTTTGATTTGGCTTAATTCGTGGTTTCTGGACGATTTCTAGGATTTGCTTTTCTATACTTGATGATCTGATAATAAATACCGAATTGTCTCTCTCATGTTCAGGTACTCCCCAGCCTACATCGCCACTGACATGAACTACAACCACGTAAGTAATTATCAAATCATTAATTCTCGATCTTCACTCATAATGCTTACAAAAAGGATTGATCGACATGTGTTCTAAGATCGAATACTAATAGATTCGATTCGAGTCCTTTATTTTTTTTGAATTATCTTAGAAATCGTAGTCAGAACAATTGTTAAGCGAGCAATTGAGGAAACTAAGCATGATATTCTTCTCGTTGTGTCGTTGAATTAATGTGGTCGAGTCGATTGGTGGTGCACAGAAAGTAAGCTACACCGGAGGGGCCTACGTGAACGCGCACTACTCGCAAGTGTATCCGAGCCAGGCCATGATGCCGATGTACCCGCTCTATCCCCACTACCCTCACCACCACCAGTCCCACACGATGGGCCTCCCGGCGCACATCTTCCAGCCGGCGTCGGCCGGGCCCATGACTGCGGTCCCGGCCCTCATGTCCAAGCCTGCCTCCATCGCTGCTCCCAACACAGGTTAGGACTTCGATCACACTGAGGTTCAGTACTCTCCGCTCGTGACTGTGGTTCTTTTCTCATTAATTACTGTTTGTCCGGTTCTTGGGTCTCACATGGTAACATGGCTCGCCCTTAGTCAATGTCTGAAACAAGAAACGAGAAAACATTGAGTTGTTCTGTCACGTGAAGTCGTGATTCGCAATGCGCAGCGCCAGCGGTTCTAAAGGGTATACCATGGGCAGTCATGTAGCGCTTTCTTTTCTCTCTGTAGAGTAAAAGGAAACGGGGTACTGTGTTCGGATCTCGAGACTCGTACCTAAGAGAGAATTGTAAACAGTCGAGTCGCAGGCGGGTTGCTCATAATGTGAAAGATATCCGGACGTAATTCGACTGTCTTACTCAACATAAAAGGGGTCGTGCCGCTACTTGGAAAAATCTTACAAGTAATTTGCTCAGATGACATTACTCTGGTTGAGTAAATGTCTTGGGTGGTAGGGAAATTAAATTGTGAAAATGTTCTGCAATGCAAGAAAACAAAGGCCCCGGTTTATGAAAATTGATCTGTGGTTAGTAGGCAGCTGCCGTTATGGAGTGTTTCCCGTCCCACTCTCTTTTTCCATTTTTGGCAGGTAAAAATAATGGTACTGTCGCTCTCTCCCAAAATTGTTGTCGGTGTAAAAAGTGGCCGGCAAGGCACATCTGACTGATGCCAGCTTGCAAAATTGACACTACTTAGCCAATCCTCTCTCAATTAACAGAAGGAAAACTAGGCCATCAGTCAACTAGTCCATTATTGAAATCTTCAAAAGTGTTCACATGAAAGTAAACTTAGCCATAGCACGGTCCTTGCATCACATGGGGCATCTTAAGCACAGGTGAACATCATTATCAGGGAATCTCGCCACAATAAAAAGTGTTGCACTTGAACTGATTAGAGCATGTTCTGAGTGAATAGTCTATGGTTCTTTTCGATTGATTTCTTTCTCTCTCTCTCTCTCTCTCTCTCTCTCTCTCTGTCGGAATTTAGCAGTAAACTGATATTACATGGACAGTGTGCTTGGCTGTGGAATAGGTACAGTTGGTGCAGCTGCTGAGGGCTTTAAAAAGGGTGGCTAGGTGGCAAAAATAAAACATTTAACCCAGAAGAAACAGGGAAGAGGAGGGAGGATGACTGCTCAGAACAACATTATTATCTGATCTGGGGCGGCAACTTCTTTTCCAATTCTTTTCTTTTTTGTTGATTCTTCAATTTTTTTAGGGGGGTCTGATAAGATTCTTTTATTCTCTCTCTCTCTCTCTCTCTCTCTCTCTCTCTGTCTATCTCTGTCTATCTCTCTAGCTAACATGCATATGAGCTGTGAACCAATTAAAAAAAAGGAGCAAAAAGACTCTGTAAGAGGAAGCATGTGTATTGGGTTCACCCATATCTTATGGGTCTTGCACTGATGGCTTCATTGAACTTTCTCTGCATAAAGCTGAAATCTTTAAATAATTACTCCTCTCTCTCTCTCTCTCTCCCCGTGTAACAATTGATTTTTAGTTTCTGATCCTCTAAAGAGCAGGTCCAGTGGGAAGAAAGTTCATACTTTTTCATGTTCTTCTGGGTTAAGACTGCAATGCTTGACTTAGTTTATTTCTTCAGGTTGTAAGTTTCCATTTTGATGAATACAAGCGTTGTTTTCGACCAAAAAAAAAAGTAATCGCAGACAAGAAAGCTCAATTTTCTTACCAAATAAACAGAAAAAATTGAGCAAGAATGGGTGGGGATCAGGACTTGCTTCGGACAGCAGGATCCCAGTCAAGAACATTCCGAGTTCTCGTTATATTTCTCTTTAGTTGAACATTCAAATTGATTTTTTAAAGAGAAAAGGACTATACATGAATTCAGTCAATCTGATCCATCAAGTCCGTTCTATGCGCATCGGTTAATTTCGCATCGTCATGTTTGGTGGTCCAAAAACAAATGCATTCGACAGCCAGTTCTATATTGAATTTAAAAAAAAAAAGGAAAGGAGCGATAACATTATGTAAGAAGAAGCATGTGTTTGGGGTTTCCACCCGTATATCGTGGGTCTCTCTCTCTCTCTCTCTCCTCGTGTAAAAAAGTAATGATTTTCAGTTTCTGATCCTCTAAAGAGCAGTCTGGTGGAAAGAAAGTGCTTATCCTCGCATGCTTTTTCTGGGTTCAGCCAGCGAAAAGTAGGATCAGGGTTTGCTTAATGTAATTGCAGACAAGAAAAAGCTCAATTCTCTTACCAAACCAACAGAAAAAAAAAATGAGCAAGGGAAGGGTGGGATGATAAGGATTTGCTTCGGACGGCACAATCCCAGTGAAGAACATTCCGAGTTCCCCATTATATTTCGCTTTAATCCAACATTCAAGTTGATTTTGCAAAGGTTTATACTTGAATTCAATCAATCCCGATCCATAATTTGTTCTATGCGCACCGATTAATATGTCATGTTTGGTGATAAAAAAACAACGAATTTTTTTTTTTTTGTTAGTCCTACTCTATACCTATTCTACACTCACTCTCAAACTTTTGTCCTGCCTCTTGCAGGGCGTGGGTGTCGAAACCCACTCCTGAAACTTGCGCGTCCCTACCCCATCCCTCCTTGAGAAGGTGGGGGTTTAAACCATCTCACCCAGCGAGACTGTGCAGCTCATAAGTGCCCGTTCCGCGCATGGATCTATATGAGCCGTAGGCTTGATACCTGAGGATTTGTTGCGCTCAACACATCAATGATCACGTATCTGCGCCCTACCAGTCACTAGTAGAAGTTAAAAGGTGTCAAAAACAAAACTGAAAATCGAACCCAACCAAAAAGTACAGTTTTTTTGGGTTCAATTCTCATTTGATTCTGATTAATATTAAAACCAAAACTTTTTAGTTGGTTCGGTTTTTATCGGTTGATAAACCGAACCAAACCGATAAAATTTAAAAATTTTTCCTTTTATTTTTTTAAAAAATATATATTTTTTTAATGTTTTTTTCTTTTTCCTTTTCATTCTTTTTTTCTTCTTCTTCTTCTTCTTCATTAGACACTCGCCCACTATGGTGGCAGCCGGCTACTAGCCAGGGGTGAGCTAGAGCCTCCCCACAAGTTGGCGAGGCTAGTGGCAAGGCCGAGCTCATTCAACGAGGGTGAGCTCAAGCCTCACTAGATTTGACCACTTGGGCGAGGCTTGAGTCTCGAGTCTTGCTGGAGGTTGCCGGACATTGACGAGACTCGGCAACCTCGATGAGGCTCAAGCCTCACCTAGCTTGCCGACGTCGAGTGAGCTTAGCCTTGCCATGCCATAGGCGGTGAGGCTCGACCTTGTTAGGATCCGGCAAGCTCAAGCCTTGCCGCTTGTGAGAAGGCTTAGCTCACCTCTGTTAGCCGCCGACAACCATTTGGCCAATGAGGAAGAAGAAAAAGAAAAGAAATGAAAAAATTTAATAATCAATTTCAAAAATAAAAAATTTATTGAAATGGATGCATGTAGGAAAAGATTTTCCTTACCAAACAATGAAAAATATTTTTTAATACATTTTCAGGTTTTAGTCAAATAGCGAAAAATATAATTATTATCCTAGAAAATAACTTCTTGAAAAATATTTTCTTAAAAATCCATATTTTCTGCAAAAGGAATAGAGCCTTAATAAAACTTTAATTTGCTTGGGCTTTAACATTTGTTTCACTAATTTTAGACCACTCCACCATTTCATAATTTTTCTAGTTTACAATTAGTAAATTAAGATAATATAAAAAAAAAATTTGGTAACGTTTAAGATAATATAAAATTCATTCATCTTTTTGTAATTAAAATTCATTTATTGGAAATTCTTATGAAAACCAATGAAGTTTTTATCTTGCTGGCCAAAAGATAATTTAATTGGAAAATTAATCTTACAGTATATAACGGCAAAAAAAAACAAAAAACAAAAAACAAAAGTATAAACCAAAATATCAAACCGAATCGAACCAGGACTTCAATTCGTGTTCGGTTTTGGATTGGATTGGATCGGATTTCAGTTTGGTTTAACATATTTCCTTATTGGTTCGATTAGGTTCGATTTTCCAAAAAAAAATAAAAAATCAAACTGAACCGAAGTGGCTTCCACTGAATCGGAGGCATGCATAGGTTGAGATGAAGTGGGGACTTGATCTCCGGTTTAAGAATGCAAGAATTCCCTACGTGGTCCAATGCTAATGATCAGTCAGTGGACCAAAGCTTTCACGGGAGCCCAGAATCTTGTACCAGACAGGAAAGACAACAGCTGTCACGCGTGCTTTCCTGCTTGGTAGATCCATTCTGGGTTGTTCGCGAGTTCTTTTCGTGCTTGCTGCTTGTGCTGCAGCCATTTTCCTCAAAGAAAGAAATAGTGCTACAGCATTTCGAAACAAGTCAATCAGGCAAAAAGCTGTGCACTTCATTCGGAAGTCCAACATAATGAAACGGTTCTTCGAACCTTGGAATGATTAACTTGAATTACTTTGTCTCCACGGGCCTCTAAATTGATTTTAGGGCCGATAAAACTTTGGGCTTTGATACGTTATTCACAACAATCGCGAGGCCCTTCTTTCACTCCTCAAAATAGCTGAGGGATAAGTTATGCCATTACACAGGAACAAAATCGATCCTAACATCAACTAGCAGTAGTGTTGCAAGGTCTTACAGGGTATAATTCCTCGCGCAAAATGGACCAAATGCCCTCTCCCTTACGAAAGGGCGCAATTTCAATCTTCAACCAGGGGAAATGCCCAATTCACGCGGACGAAAAGCTCCCGGTTCCAACCATCCCCACCCCCACACGCCTGGCGACACGCTTGATAGGGCTGGGAGCGAATCTCACACCAGGCCAACGACCACGCAAAAAATGACATAAGTACAAGACTAGTAACATGGTAACAAACACGAATCCTTCGCAAAAGTACATCGACATTGTTTTGGAACGTATACCACGCAACAGTGCATTGGATAGGACTATTACACGTTCATCCGCTTCTAAGGAGCAAGCATGAGACGAATGATGAGGAATTACACATTTAATTGACAGTGATCTTGGAGACGAAGCAATCAACCCACCCTACCCATTAAAGACAAGAAAGCAGGAGGTCCAAGAAAAAGGGCGGGGAGAAGAAAAAACCGCACCAATTCAAGGCCAAGGCACGAGCCGCACCGCAAGAGAACATCAGAAATTCAGATGAGAGGATTTGGGTTAAGTCTCTTGAACAAGAGAAAAGATTAAGATTCCGCAAGGTCTCCCAACCATTTGAGAGATATATTCAAACTTCGCCAGCAGAGAAACGCTACGCTCAACCCAGACTTCAGCAACCTTACAAGACAAGAAAGATGAAAACCCCTGTTTTCCTCTCCGAGAGCAATACTTCATAAACTCCTTTAATCTCAATACGATTCCACTATGCTAGCAGCCTGGCACATTACAAGAGCTTTAGACTATATAAGAGGCTATACCCTTGCGTTTTTCACATAAAGTCCCATGTAAAACCTCATCATGGGACATCTCATCTCAGTTATTCTTTAGGCTCAACCATTGAAAGTTCACAGAATTTTCACGCACTTAGATTTCAGTCAACATGCCATCCTCTGCAGTCCTAAGGAAATTCATCAACAACTAGGGAACAGAAATCCGGATCCATCAGCCTAACAACAGGTTTTCTAAATGTACATAGCTTTATATAAGCCAATAAGCAGAAGTAAATGCATTTCTAACTCGAAAAACAGATGCTAGATATTCACTCAAGTGCTCTCCATCGGTACAGTATCTCCCGTCCCTCTAATCCAGGGAAAGCTTGACGATGGCCCACTGTTACAGCATCATCTCCAATCTGCCGCTCATCATTGCTACAGAACACAGAGAGCACTACTGTACATATGATGAGGATCAGTTTCAAAGCACATTGATGTGATGATAAGCGCCTTGACAAGTCCACGGAAGTGGAGTTTGTTGCTCAAAAGCCACAGATTACAGTTAGAATTCCTCCTCCCAATCGTCCATGAGTCTGTTCAGATACATCTTACGGGTCAATAACTAACTAATTGTCCACCGATAGAACAAGTACTACAAGTCTCAGAACTATACCTGATGCTTTCACCAAGGGGAAATCAACATGCCTCCTCAAAGCCTTCGAGTTCAAGCATGGGAATAGGCGAAGTTTTAACTAGGGAAGAAACAGAATAATTAAGCTGGTAATTTACAAGCATCGACCCAAAGATGTTAAACTTTTGAGCACTGTTGAAAGCAACTTCAGCGTCAGAACACTTCTTGAATACTAATCTGGCACGGTTGGTATCCCTATCAAGTTCAGTCTCAGATTCTTTCAAGGGGCCAAATCGCTTGAACATCTTGTTTAAGCTATATAATGAAGGGACAGAAGCTGACAATGGAAACATTAACACCAGTTCTGCTGGAGCATTTTCGTCCACATATCCTGGCGGTTTCTCCTCCGGCAAGTTGCTTTCATCCAAATCTCGTCTCCTTGTGTATGAACGACGGCCCACTTTACGCACCTTTTGGGTTTCCACAGCAACGAGTTGATTATCTCCTTTCCAGTCTGTATCGGATGGCTGCTCCTCAAAACCATTTCCGATGACTCTGTCCGTCCAGTAAGAGTCATTCATATCCTCAAACTCAAATGTCTCAGATTTTTTCCTTTTAGCAGATACCCTACCCAAGGTTGGATCTGGGCCTGAAGCAACAGAGTTCCTAAAATCAGAGAAGAAGCAAATAAGCACATTCAAGAAACTGTATTCTTGCATGGGGTCGAGAGCTGCTGAGTAGAGTTGCGACAGTAACCCATCAAGTGAAGAATACTCAGTTGGTATCGTTGTTCTTCCCTTTTCAGCATCAGCAGTTTCGGATCCATCTCCAGCTCCGTTCCTATCACTCTTCACAACAGGAGAACCAGTCAGCTGGCTGGCAACCCTACGAATGCATTCACCAATTTTAAAGGATGGCTTAGGAAATGAAGCAGCACTAACAACTTTTGCAACACAGATATTTTTCCTTCCATCTGAAAGATTTGAGTCAGCACTGGGATCCCGAGCTTTACGCTTCTTGCCAGAAGATGGTGAGACCAGCGTACCAGAAGCTTTACCATCAAGATCAGTTTCTTCGTCTGGATAATCCATAGAATCATCCATCAATTCAGCCAAACTTCTCTCTTTCTTCTTATAATCAGCTATATCCTTCAAGTTGTGTTTGCGCCTATGAGACGAGCCTTTGGGGGCCTTCACACTATCCCGCCCTGAGGAGACCATCTTGTCCTCAGAAACCAGAATGCCAGATTCCATGTTATTGCCCACATGAATACTGCCATCAAAATTTAGAGCTTCAGCATCACTTTCCATCAAGCCTTCACAAAATTGTAGTTCAGGGAGCTCATTGTAACCTTTCTGTCTGTAGAAGGCCAACAACTGTGCCTTAGCTATTACAAGATCTAGCCGATCACCTCCACTAGATGAGCACTGAGCCAACGTTCTCATATAATCTAGTAGTTTATCTGGTTTGAAAGAACTGGCGCTTGTGGATTCATCCACACCTTCTCTGGAGCCTAACTCCTCTCGAATTCCAGTATTTTCAACAATCTGGACCTTTATCTTGTCATAAACATCCGTTGATATGCAAGAGCAAGCCAACCCCAACTCAACCCGTCTTGAGACTTCATTCAAAGCACAGTTTACAGCATTCTGAAAGGACTCTGAGTTGCTCTGCATTGCTATCTGAGAAAAGTGAGCCCGGAAGGGCTTCAGCAAGGTTGCCTCATTCCAGGCAAATGTTCTATCGCCAAAATACGCCACCAGAAAGCAGTCCTTCTTCTGATATTTTATCGCCTTCTCAGATGCGTCAGAAGGATCAAAGATCTGGCCAGGCCACCACGGATGGCTTCTTACTTTACCCCAAACTAAATCAGACAGTGAGAAAATATTTTCATTTTCTGGTGGCAACTTATAAACAGCTTGGTTCACTCCCATTAAGCTTCCCGGCTTAGAGCCTCCATGTACAATAGTTGTCTCCTCCATTGCCTTTTGCTTTTCATTATGTGTAGGCTGATTATCGATTTCCATTTCATCGACATTAGTTAAACCAGCAGCTTCAGCATTAGAAGCTTGTTCTCCAACTCCTGTGTCTTCTAAATTTGAATGAGTAACATCAGGAGCTTCATCCTTATTAGAACAAGGTTGATTATCTTCGACCAGCTCCATAGCATCCATAGTCTGACCCGGTGCCAATTCATTGTCCTTAGACTCATTTTCTCTACCCTCAGTCCCATGAGCTTCTCCCTCTGTGATCATGGGAATTGCATCAAGTGCCAGGCTCTGATCATTCCCTGTTGCATCCACACCAACAGAGGTGGAGTTTTCCGGGATCATATGCGGAAGGACCTCACTTTCTGCACCAACAGCTTTACTTTCACTGATGACTTGATCTTGCAGACCCAAAGTTGTAGAAGCACCTATGCTTTCAGCAGCGGCCGTTGTCTTTTCATCTTTTCCTAACTGATCTTCAACTACCATGTGGCCATCTTCTGCATTAGCTTCTATGGCCTTCACATGACTATTCTCTGCCAGTCCTCCATCTAGATTAACCTGATTTTCATCAGAAACATGAGGCTCAGTGCCTTCAACTTCAAGACTCGACAAATCTTGTGTAGTTGCTTTATCTTCACTTTCAACTGTAACCTTGGTTTGTTTGTCCTCACATTCAGTGTTTACCTCGCCCAGATTTCCTTCTACTTCTACTTTCTCTCCACGAGCTGTCTCCACTTCCAAAATGTGCTCCCCTTCTGAAACTGAGGTAACTGCTTCCACTCCACTAGCCGGAGGCATTTTGTCCACGATAGTCACTTTCTCTCCCCCATTCATCGCAGCGCTTTTCTCCTCCAGAACAGAAGTGGGCGAACTTGAAGTTTTCGCAGTCACCGAGGGGCATCCAGCTTCTTGGGCATGTGCATCATGAGCTGAAGGGACTCCAACATCAGCACACTGTCCACTCTTTACGCCTTCCTCTGTTTGCACCTCAGCACCTGAACCAATCACCTTTTCACCAGCAATTTGGGCCTGCGCATGCATAGAACCGACAGTGTCCACAAAATCTCCTGTCTTGTCACCAGTTACAGTGTTCTGCACAACATCACTAGGCTGGTCCACGCCCTTTTCCACCAATTTTTCCTCCAAAACAGCAACAGCTTCCTCTACAATCTGTGTTTCCTCAATAACTTGCGTTTCCTCGATAATCTGTGTCTCCTTGATAATTTGTGTTTCCCTGTCTCCATCACCAACGATATCTGATGCGTGCTCCTTCTGAGGATCCATTCCCGCATCTCGAGCTTCGTCATTAATAGTGCCAACTTCCCCCGAAGCCAGATCTTCAACCTTGCTTTCTACAGCATCTGTGCATTTCTCATCACCCCGTTCCCTACTCTCGGTCCCCACAGAACCCTCAACTCCACCCTCTACAAAACCAGAGTCTTGCAAAGACTTCGCATCTCTCTCCAACCCCTTCTTGCCGCCGGCCGACGCATCGCGACCGGCCTCACCTTTCAGATTCTCTTCATCGCCGGGACTGCAAACGCCATCTACAAAAACTTCAGAACCCAGGACCTCCACCATTATATCATCCCCATTACTAAACCCGCCTTCCTCCGCGACGCTCTCCATGGCGAGAGACCCCTCCTCCCTCCGACGCTGACCTTCACCACCGCTCTCCCTAGCCCCAGCTAGGGTTTCCTTCCGACGACGACCACCACCGAGCCCATCCTCGGCCCCGGACGCCGCCGCGCCCTCCGATGCGCCGGGGACCGAAGGCTTCTTGTCTTCTTGCTTATCCATGGCGAATGACAGCTGAACACAGTCCAAGATCACAAATCTTGAGCCTTTCGAAGCATCGAGGGCGGAGAAAAAGGGGGAAAATCAACAGATGGGCAAACGACTGATAAACCCTAACTCAACAACTGCAGCGATGGATGCATTCAAAATTCAAGATTCACGATCGTGCGCGCAGCAAGATCGGAACTTTGACATCGCATAGAGGAGAGAGAGAGAAGAGAGAGAAAAAGGTAGAGAGAGTGAGGAGGTGGGAAATGGTTTGCTTTTACCTGCGGCTCGCGAAATATCTCTTCCCCAGAAAGCGAATACAGTGACGACCCAGATGATGCACAGAGAGAGAGAGAGAGAGAGAGAGAGACAGGGAGAAGGGAGGGAGAAGGAGAGAGGGTAGAGGGAGTAATTAGTAAAAGAATGGGGCCAAAAAGGAGAAAAATAAAATAAGGTGGGAGGAACTGGTAAAAAGAGTGAGGAAAGTGAAAGACGGGACTGAACCGAACGGTTTTTAGCTCGAGCGGAACGCTTGAAAATTCACTTAAATATGTTCCTACCTTCTTGGCGCGGGGAATGATTAGGATTGGGATAATTATATGGAAAATCCTAAAATTATCACGAAATTATAATTAAATTATTTAATTTATCAAATTTATGCAATCAAATCCTTTCGCTAAGTGATAATACTCCAATGTGTATTGTGATCTCTCGAATATATAATTTATTCAATGTGGTCTTAAACTTTAATATAATGTTTGATAACTTTATAAAAATAGAGTTATTTTACCTATTTTAGACAATAATTAATGCAATATTTTAGAGCAAATATTTGGATTTCCTTTTGATTATTTGAATTTTCCTTATTTATGCGAGAATAATAAGATATTGAGGAGATAAGGAAAAGAATTGCAACTATCAAGAATTCAAATACAAGCGAAGAATGGAAAATGGATATCAAATCAGGAAATTCTTGATTTTGTTCCCTAATGTTATCTGCAAGTGTTGGGAGATTGATATTTTGGATCACCTATAAATAGGAAAGAGAGAGTAGCTAGGTTTTTGAAGGGGTTAGATCGTTTTTCATTATTCTCGAGAGTTTTTCAAGTATTTTGAAGAGAAGACAAAAAAGTGGTGACGAGAATTTTGTTCTTTGATTCAAGATGCTTTGGGTTTGATTTATATTTTTATTTATTCTTCTACTATGTTCTAATTTTCTTTTGTTAGGCTACGATGTAGCCTAACCATGATGATGTGAATTTAATAATTTTTATGTTTTACAATTGATTTCATTTATGTGAGTTATATATTATTGCGTTTAATGCTTTTGAGTGACCGGCCACCACTTGAATGATCGATGTGCATGTTTGAGACTCGAGAAGTGATAATATGCAATTGCTCATTATAATATATAACCATGAATTAAACGTGGATAGAAATGACCGCGTTATTTGTGTAGCTTTCGGTGAGAAGGTGATCCAAAAGACTCATTGTAAGCCGGGAATATTCATAGTTTTTAATGCGCTCATGTTTATTTTAATTTACATAGAGATATAGTGGATTAATAAGCTGAGTAGGTTTGCTATGCCTAGAGATAGGATAGTAAATAGGTTAGGAAATTTCGCTATCACATGTTTGATATCGTTCTTGTATTCATAATAATCAAATTCATATCTAGTGGTTATGGTGAAATCGGATGCTCTAATATATTTATCGATCGATTTACTGCATTTAGTCTATAATTGTCGTTTTTAATTTATTCTTAATTATATTTTGATTTGTTAGATAAATTTTAGAATTAGTCTATTTTAGTATTTAATTGGTTTATTAATCATCGATCTTCGTGGGACGATACTTTTTCTCATCATTATATTACTTGTTCGACACGTGCACTTGCGTTTAGAATTTCACGAACAATGTTTAATGTAATCCCTTGATTTTTAGTATGGCCCTGTTTGGTTCGGCATTTAGAAGGAGCTTTTGGCCTCTAAAGGGGTTTGGGCAAAAGTGGTGGTGTTTGGTTCAATATTTTGGGGGCTTTGAGGAGATGCAATTGCATCTCCAAGGCTCTTGAAGGGGCTTTGGGGGAATGGAGGCTTGGAGGTGCATTTGGAGATTAGCATTTTCAGAATGCTGAGCCTTTGTTTAATGAAAATATGTCAGTTGCCAATTTTACCCTCGTTCATTAATCAAAATCCGTTTTTGCCCTTTTATAAAGAAAACCCTAAAAGCCTCCAGCCTCACGCCTCCTCTCACGACTCCTCTCCTCTGCACTCTCACGCCTCCTCTCATGACTCCTCTCCTCTGCACTCTCACGCCTCCTCTCACGCCGCACTCTCACGCCTCTCTCAGTCGTCCCTCACCGTCTCCTTCGCGACCCAACCTCGAAGATTGCCTCCCGCCGTTCTGCTCTCACGCTCGCGTCGCGCTCATAGCAGGGCAGTTGGATAAGCTCGGAAGCTTCGATTCCATCGCTCGTTCATCCGATTCGCGGTCACCACTGAAGATTCCGTTGTCGTCCCTCACCGTCTCCTTCGCGAGCTGTCTCCGGTGTTCATCCGAGATCAGCCGTCCCAACCTCGAAAATCGCCTCCCGCCGTTGCTCTCACACTCGCCTCTCCATGTAAGATTTCTCTTTTGTGGATGGCCATTAATTTGATGCATAGATTACCTTCTTTTAACAAATTCGACGAAAGAGAAAGTGAAATTTGAAATAGTCCGGGTGAGAAAGAGATAAGACATGTCTCCCCGAACTTCAATCCTCTGGATGGGTTTTTGGATGGGTCTGCTTTAGACATGGAATCATCGGGTGCATTTGAGATGGCTAAACACAGAAACCGTGGACATCACTAGTTCATAATCTTAGATAATCTAGCAAGTGGTCCTTTATGCCGAAACCTACCAGCAAGCACGAGCCCGTGATAGTGCGGCGGCTAGATTTTCTCAAAGGAGTGCATTACGTGTTGGCACCGAGAGAATCCAGAATCGTAGTGATGTCTTGGGCTTAAAAGATGAATCAGATTGATGGCCTTGATCTTTATTTTTATCAATACTTTGCACTATCCAGGATAAGAAAATTAGGGTATTGCAAAGCCTCAAAAAGTGGGACGATTGTTTTTCTTTATGATAAGTTATCTTCTGGGCTGAATCTTTTACCGGGCTATTCGAGACAGTTTCTTGATCTCTATCATTTATAATGGTCAATATCATGATTCTACGAGGAATGGTTGCTCCGTGGCCAATGCGAAATGTTGCCGATAAAACCTTGCAGCAAATGGCTGCTTTTCCTTCTTTGACTCGCCATAATCATTTAAACAGGTTTACTTCAAGCGTAATTGATTTTGCTGTCTTTAGGGCTCAAAATTTTGATTGATTTGCTTTTGTGTTGGCGTTATCAAGTCATGTAGTTGTGAAATTTGCAGCATATACGACACCAAATGCAATATACTCGAAAAGTCACTTTCCTGTGTTGCAGGTACTTGGGATTACTTATCAAAAATACTGCCCCATTAATTCTAGCATTAGCTAGGAATATTTGTCGGGAGGATTTTTCTTATGTTCCTTCTTTTACTGCTTCTAGTGTTTGGCCTGTTGAAAATGTCTACCACACTCTTGAGGAGTCAAAAAACACATACGGGGAAAAGAGAAAACAGAGAGAGAGAGAGAGAGAGAGAGAGAGAGAGAGTGAGAGAGATTATAAGGAAACAGGGCAAATATGTCGGTCTGATGGTACAAGAATAGGTGGCTTAAGCCTATATCTTTGCATGTAAAGTATGAATTATAGCTGTAAAGAGATCCAAAAGACTCAATATATTGATGGGTTCGCTTTCTAGTTTTGTTCTTGTTTTCCCCCTTTTCTTTTGTTGCTTTTTGTGTTGAGTTCTAAAAATTATGTCTTTAAGATTCCCTGTCCACCAATTTCCAACGAAGAAACATAGGCAGAAAATTTTAGCCTTTCCGGAGCTTCTATAATTCTAGAATGATAGTCTGTCCATGTGATTGAATCATTTTTTGAATTATGTCACTTCATATTAGAATTATAACAAGATGTTCAAGATTAGGTGCCTTATTGTATGTGCAGGGGTTTTGAGTTCTCTTCCTCGCGTCACTCCGTCACGCTCGCTGCCCTCAAGCTCTCCTGTCACGCTCGCGCTCGTGCTCGCTTCTGTCCAGGTCAAATTTTCTCAATCCACGGTTGCCCATCGAACTGAATTGTCTTCCAGTAAGTTTAACTGCATTTTCAGTGTACAAAATTCTAAATTTGATGGGAGTTTGGTGATTGATTGGTTATTTTGAGCCCATTCTGAATTCAAGTTCCTTTGCTTTAGCTAGACATATACATTTGCCTTCTGATCTATTCAATTGCTGAATTTTCTTTCCTAATACAATATAACATTGATTTGTTCTTTCTCTAATTCAATTGCTGAATTTTCTTTATTATATATCTCTCAAATATATTCATGCTCATATTGTTGAAAGATGGCGAGTTCAACAAAGGAAAAGGCATATTGGACCGCTGAAGACGTGGAAACATTTTGTAAGTTGTGTGTTGAACAAATCGATAAGGGTAATCGTCCGGCAACAAACAAGAGAGATGGATGGACTATCATAATTAATAAGTTTGAGGAGTTGAGGGGCAAAAAGTACGATAAAACTAAAATGAAGAGTAAGTGGGATAATCTTAAGGAAGAATGGAAAAGATGGAGGACATTGGTTTATAGTGAAACGGGATTAGGATGGGATCCAATGAAGAAAACCATCGATGCGAGTGATGAATGGTGGGAGAGCAAAATCCAGGTGTTTATCATATGTTCTTTTACTTTTCGATTAAGTTCTTATTTTTAATTATATACAACTTGAAATGGGCTAGTGAATCAACCTAGAGGGGGGTGAATAGGTTGTTGCGGAATTCTTTTGGAATCTTTTTCAATGCAATACGTTAATATCAAGGATATATCAATAATAAACAGATTACGTATTCACAAAGTAAATAGAGTAGAGAGAGAAAATTGACACAAGGATTATAGTGGTTCGGCTTAGACCAAGCCTACGTCCACTATCCACGTTGGCAGCCAAACGGCTGTAATCACTATGTAGCAAAAGAGTGCCTTTACAAAAGTAGACGGATTAGACTTCTTCAATTGACAGTCTCTCCTACACCTTCTCGCTGTCTTTGCTCTATATCTCACTCTCTTTGTTACACAGTGTAAACATGAAAGATTTTAGAGAACAAGTGATTTTGGAGATTCTAACATCAAGATTTCTCTACCGGTCTCTCCTTGTTTCCAAGCAACGTCGATCCAACTTAAATAATCTCCGTGCCATCATACCCGTTGGCACATTCCAAAAATTCATCCAATCAACCCGTTGGACTGAATCAATTTAAGTGATCTCCTTGTCCCGAAAACGTAAGTAGACAGTAGCTCGTCAATCCTGTTCGCCCATACAATCAGGATCTTGAGTTCCCAAAATTAGATTCTTCCAAAAATAAACTTGATCTTCAACGGATAGAATCCGAAGAATCAAATCTTCCAAGCTCTTGATCACAGCCAAAGATATTTCATGGTTAGGATTAGGAAATACGAAATCCAATATCTGTAGCCATAAGAATAACCTGTAGCCAGCCTGTAAAAAAATTGCGGACTATCTTCAGACTTAGATTTGGGTCTCGAGGGTCGTCGGATTGAAACCGAGTCTTGAAGGTCTTCGGACGGAAAACGAGTCTTGACCGACTTCGGACGGAAAAACTTCGGATCGAAATTCCGGGTCTAACTGTCTTTGAAAACCTTTAGACCTTGACAACTTCGGACGTAGCCAACTGAGTCTTGGAATCCTTAGACCACACTGTTGAGGCTGTTTTGTCAACTTCAAAACTCCAATGGATTTTTCTTCAACACAACTTACTCAAAGCCTGTTAATTTGGCTTCCAAGCAATTGTGTCGGGCTCAAATGTTTGGTTTTCTTTCCTCGAGTATCCCTGTTTGATTTATCTCGATTCTGTTAGATCTATCTCAAAACCATTTGCGAGCTTGCCTGCAGTGCATGCAATCTCGAAGCAGGGATGCATGAATCGTTTTGAGTATTGCCGACCTCTTTTTTCATGTTTTTCATGTTGGCTGGTTAAAAGGAGAGATGGTGGAGCCTATATGCTCTTGTTGAATAAACTGATCTGGAGAGCGATGCAGGAACTTTTGAATTTGTCATGCTATTTTGTTTGTGGACAGCTGATTCGACTTTTTTTAAAAATATATTATGTGTTTTTTTATTGTAATGATAATTGTTTGATTAACATATTTTCTTTCTTCAAGATAGCAAGCTGTACGGTTTGCTTTTTAAATCTTTTTTTAAGCTTATATATTTAAAGATGTGAAAACATGCCCTTATAGCTCGGCGGTAGAGCGTCGTTCGATCTCTTGTAAATAAGATTTTTCAAACTTGACGCATTTGGTTTTGATAAAATTTCAAAAAGACATTGCCCCCACCATCGAACTAGATCGAACTACGCTTCGCTATAAGGGCATGTTTTCACATCTTTAAATATATAAGCGACGCATTTGGTTTTGATAAAATTTCAAAAAGACATTGCCCCCACGCGGATCGAACTACTACCTTCGCAAGGCTGAGCTATAAGGGCATGTTTTCACATCTTTAAATATATAAGCTTAAAAAAGATTTAAAAAGCAAACCGTACAGCTTGCTATCTTGAAGAAAGAAAATATGTTAATCAAACAATTATCATTACAATAAAAAAACACATAATATATTTTTAAAAAAAAAGTCGAATCACCTGTCCACAAACAAAATAGCATGACAAATTCAAAAGTTCCTGCATCGCTCTCCGTGATCGCTTTATTCAACAAGAGCATATAGGCTCCACCATCTCTCCTTTTAACCAGCCAACATGAAAAACATGAAAAAAGAGGTCGGCAATACTCAAAACGATTCATGCATCCTGCTTCAGATTGCAGAGCATGCACTGAGGCAAGCTCGCAAATGGTTTTGAGATAGATCTAACAGAATCGAGATAAATCAAACAGGGATACTCGAGGAAAGAAAACCAAACATTTGAGCCCGACACAATTGCTTGGAAGCCAAATTAACAGGCTTTGAGTAAGTTGTATATAATTGAAAATAAGAACTTAATCGAAAAGTAAAAGAACAAATGATAAACACTTGGATTTTGCTCTCCCACCATTCATCACTCGCATCGATGGTTTTCTTCATTGGATCCCATCCTAATCCCGTTTCACTATAAACCAATGTCCTCCATCTTTTCCATTCTTCTTTAAGATTATCCCACTTACTCTTCATTTTAGTTTTATCGTACTTTTTGCCCCTCAACTCCTCGAACTTATTAATTATGATAGTCCATCCATCTCTCTTGTTCGTTGCCGGACGATTACCCTTATCGATTTGTTCAACACACAACTTACAAAATGTTTCCACGTCTTCAGCGGTCCAATATGCCTTTTTCTTTGTTGAACTCGCCATCTTTCAACAATATGAGCATGAATATATTTGAGAGATATATAATAAAGAAAATTCAGCAATTGAATTAGAGAAAGAACAAATCAATGTTATATTGTATTAGGAAAGAAAATTCAGCAATTGAATAGATCAGAAGGCAAATGTCTATGTCTAGCTAAAGCAAAGGAACTTGAATTTAGAATGGGCTCAAAATAACCAATCAATCACCAAACTCCCATCAAATTCAGAATTTTGTACACTGAAAATGCAGTTAAACCGACCGGAAGACAATTCGCCCGATGGCCAACCGTGGATTGAGAAAATCTGACCTGACGAAGCGAGCACGAGCGCGAGCGTGACAGAAGAGCTTGAGGGCAGCGAGCGTGAAGGAGTGACGCGAGGAAGAGAACTCAAAACCCCTGCACATACAATAAGGCACCTAATCTTGAACATCTTGTTATAATTCTAATATGAAGTGACATAATTCAAAAAATGATTCAATCACATGGACAAACTATCATTCTAGAATTATAGAAGCTCCGGAAAGGCTAAAATTTTCTGCCTATGTTTCTTCGTTGGAAATTGGTGGACAGGGAATCTTAAAGACATAATTTTTAGAACTCAACACAAAAAGCAACAAAAGAAAAGGGGGAAAACAAGAACAAAACTAGAAAGCAAACCCATCAATATATTGAGTCTTTTGGATCTCTTTACAGCTATAATTCATACTTTACATGCAAAGATATAGGCTTAAGCCACCTATCCTTGTACCATCAGATCGACATATTTGCCCTGTTTCCTTATAATCTCTCTCTCTCTCTCTCTCTCTCTGTTTTCTCTTTTCCCCGTATGTGTTTTTTGACTCCTCAAGGGTGTGATAGACATTTTCAACAGGCCAAACACTAGAAGCAGTAAAAGAAGGAACATAAGAAAAATCCTCCCGACAAATATTCCTAGCTAATGCTAGAATTAATGGGGCAGTATTTTTTGATAAGTAATCCCAAGTACCTGCAACACAGGAAAGTGACTTTTCGAGTATATTGCATTTGGTGTCGTATATGCTGCAAATTTCACAACTACATGACTTGATAACGCCAACACAAAAGCAAATCAATCAAAATTTTGAGCCCTAAAGACAGCAAAATCAATTACGCTTGAAGTAAACCTGTTTAAATGATTATGGCGAGTCAAAGAAGGAAAAGCAGCCATTTGCTGCAGGGTTTTATCGGCAACATTTCGCATTAGCCACGGAGCAACCATTCCTCGTGGAATCATGATATTGACCATTATAAATGACAGAGATCAAGAAACTATCTCGAATAGCCCGGTAGAAGATTCAGCCTAGAAGATAACTTATCATAAAGAAAAGCAGTCGTCCCACTTTTTGAGGCTTTGCAATACCCTAATTTTCTTATCCTGGATAGTGCAAAGTATTGATAAAAATAAAGATCAAGGCCATCAATCTGATTCATCTTTTAAGCCCAAGACATCACTACGATTCTGGATTCTCTCAGTGCCAACACGTAATGCACTCCTCTGAGAAAATCTAGCCGCTACACTATCACAGGCTCTGTGCTTGCTGGTAGGTTTCGGCATAAAGGACCACTTGCTGGATTATCTAAGATTATGAACTAGTGATGTCCACAGTTTCTGTGTTTAGCTGTCTCAAATGCACCCGATGATTCCATGTCTAAAGCAGACCCATCCAAAAACCCATCCAGAGGATTGAAGTTCAGGAGACATGTCTTATCTCTTTCTCACCCAGACTATTTCAAATTTCACTTTCTCTTTCTATCGAATTTGTTAAAAGAAGGTAATCTATGCATCAAATTAATGGCCATCCACAAAAAGAGAAATCTTACCTGGAGAGGCGAGTGTGAGAGCAATGGCGGGAGGCGATTTTCGAGGTTGGGACGGCTGATCTCGGATGAACACCGGAGACAGCTCGCGAAGGAGACGATGAGGGACGACAACGGAATCTTCAGTGGTGACCGCGAATCGGATGAACGAGCGATGGAATCGAAGCTTCCGAGCTTATCCAACTGCCCTACTATGAGCGCGACGCGAGCGCGAGAGCAGAACGGCGAGAGGCGATCTTCGAGGTTGGGTCGCGAAAGAGACGGTGAGGGACGACTGAGAGAGGCGTGAGAGGAGGCGTGAGAGTGTGGCGTGAGAGTGCAGAGGAGAGGAGTCGTGAGAGGAGGCGTGAGAGTGCAGAGGAGAGGAGTCGTGAGAGGAGGCGTGAGGCTGGAGGCTTTTAGGGTTTTCTTTATAAAAGGGCAAAAATGGATTTTGATTAATGAACGAGGGTAAAATTGGCAACTGACATATTTTCATTAAACAAAGGCTCAGCATTCCGAAAATGCTAATCTCCAAATGCACCTCCAAGCCTCCATTCCCCTAAAGCCCCTTCAAGATCCTTGGAGATGCAATTGCATCTCCCCAAAGCCCCCAAAATATTGAACCAAACACCACCACTTTTGCCCAAACCCCTTTAGAGGCCAAAAGCCCCTTCTAAATGCCGAACCAAATAGGGTCAAAGACCTAATCTATGGGAAGATTTAGGTTCCAATTGGAGCTTGTACAGAACCTAAAACCGCTCACTCCTATCATCTATCATCTTGCTTTTGATTTAGGATGGTGCATTTTGTCTATCGTAAATACCCACAAAGCGAACAAAATCAGAGCACACATTTTTAAAAATCATCGAGTCAATGGGCTATCATAAAAGGCTTGGGGTTTTGCCAAAACTCGTTTCTGGATATGTTATTTTGCAATTCTAGATTTCAATCTGCATGTATAGGAAAAAAAAGAAACAATTTATTTATTCCAAGTGAAATTTGTTTGTCTCTTCCTCCAAGACAAATGTTTGAAAAACTTCACAAAAATAGGAAAAGGAAAAATTTACATGGGGAGGAAGGGGGAAGAAGAAGGAGTCTCTAGAATAAAGCGGCAAAAGTAAAGGTAGAATATATGTAAACAACCATGTGATTTGACTTCGAAAGAGAGGAAAGAATTGGAAGGAATAAAAATTTTTCCTATGCAAATTTAAATATCTATGCTTTTGATTTTGATTGTCGACTCAAATCAATATTCGGCATAATTCATCTTCTCTATATATCAACTGCATCTTACTCGTTTTTAGTATTAATTAAGTAAGGTCATGACTTTGTGAGGTGTTACTTCACTCACTTCTCTTTGGAAGAATTACCAAAATAATCATAAAACTATTATACGGATATTATTTAACTTTAAATTTTATTTACCAATGTCATCATACAAACTAAAATTGATCGAAAATCGTTTAATGTGACTACTGACTGTTTTATGTGATACAGTTGACACCGACTCAAATAATTTTAACAATTTTTTGTAATATTTTAATTTCCTTATCATTATTATTTTTTTGGCTTTCCTTAGTACTCACTGTTCATCTATGGTACTTGCTCCTGGCAAACGCCCTCCCCAGCTTTGGGCGGGCAAGGTTGGGAGCCGGTAAAGCTGGTTGTAACAGCCCTGTTAAAAAACCAGTAAATCTCCGGTTCACATTTTACAATTTGTTCTATCACGTTCTTAAACTTTTAAACCGTCCAATCCATAAATCCAATCAAGCAACATTTACTTCAAATTCGGTTAAATGGAATTGTCGTTTGTATTAAAACCGGCAACGGCTTGACATGAGAGAATTTCCACATCAAGGGCAAAAATGGAAGTTAAGGATGAAAAAGCATTACATGGATTCATTTGCCACAAATAAGATAATATAAAATACTATAGTTGGAACAAGGGCATCACATTTAGGATCCCTAACCAGAAAGGACATGAAAGAAAGAAAGGTGACAGGCAATTACATTGTATCGGGTCAAAATTTTCAGTCATGCAGTTCTACATTCCGGGATAATGAGGAAGGAACTGAATTCTCCCAGGCCAACTTATGACCTCGGCTTCTCCTTCTTCTCTTTGAAGAGGGCAAGAAGCGAGACGCCAGAGACCTTCACGACCTTGAACCTGAGTCCGGGAATATCGCCCACGGCGTGGCCTGTTCGTCCGAATCCCGCAATTAGGACCTCATCCTGCACCCACCAATGGAAAAGCCAATGAATTGAAGAAACAACACTCACATGACTGTTCTAAACTCCTCATTCAGCCTCATAATGGAGAAGAAAGAGATTCCATTGGAATGCCCTATGCAATGGACCCTTCAGAGAAGTTTTGGAAAGTGTAGCATCGAAGAATGAAAAGACTATACACAAGGGCGAGCTTCGGATTCGTGGATAAATGTCGCAACAGATTTTCAAGAAAGCCTAGATTGCGGAACTCACGTTCTCCTCAATGTAATTCAAGCAACCGTCATTGGGTACAAAAGCAGCAATCTTCTTCCCGTTCTTGATCAGCTGGACACGAGCACATTTTCGGATAGCAGAGTTTGGTTGCTTAGCTTCAATGCCGCTGTAGAATCCAATCAAACAATCAAGTTAGATCCACAGTGACAACCTTCACTTCGAAGATCCCGCTTCGTAAATCGCAATACCAGAGAGAGAGAGAGAGAGAGAGAGAGAGAGAGACATTGCCACTTTACATCTTCTCCAGAACGATGCCTTTGGCATGGGACGAGCCGGCAAAAGGCTTTTTCCACTCATTTCCAAGGTGGGTGGGATTTCTTGTATGATTTGTCCGCCCACCTCGGCCTCCGGCGGTGGGACTTCAGCTTGCGACCAGCTCCCATTCCCCGAGTCTTCCTGCACATCATTGGAAAACTCCATGAGCATGCCACATTCCAAAGACCAGCACGCCAAGAATGGGCGACAGCATGAAACTGAACACAAATTAAAGCTGCCGCGACAAGAATCGACATAGCCGCGACATATCGAGCACGGACTGATTGCTGTAAAGGGTAGCCTATTTGAGCTAGAATTGACAGAGCTATTGCACCATAGAGAGAATTACTACGGCCATGGCAACACGAAGCGGCTTAGCAGGAGCTGATGAACACCGAGTTACCGCGGATATCCAATTCCAGAACGTCCAAAGATAAACACGACAGAACCAGGATGTTCTCCCGAACTAGTCTGTAGTTCGTAGCATTCACTAAACTAAGCCGCCGACCAACCAAGTGCAGCTAAAATTCCACAGGCAGCAATTCTCGATTTCATTGATTCGAAGTTTCGAACACAGAGTCGCACATAGAACTCGATCCAACTCGAGAATACATTGCACGTGATTTCACCTTCAATGGACGAAACTATTTTAGAACTTAATCGATTCTTTTTGGCGAAAGCACTTACCCCATTTGTCCAGTGAAAGAGACCGCTCGACGGCGAGGGATGATGGTGAGCTCCAACTTCGGAAGGGTTTTTAAGGTGTGCATGATAAAATTTCTGAAATTAAAATAAATTATTATTCTCCGAGCGAGTTTCTGAGCAAAGATATATGTTTGATAATAATGAAAAAATTTTGTTTTTGGAATAAAAATTCATTTGATAACATAATAAGAGCATGTTAGAGTGTTCGATTTTCATTTTTTGTTCCCGGGAGTAGTTTGGGAACAAAATTGCGTTTGCTAAAATTTTTGTTATCGAGAACAGATTTGAAGTAGAATCAAGAATTAAAAAAAAAAAATTGATTCTTGTTCCGAAAACAAAAAAAAGAATTCAAGTCTCCTTCCTTCCTTCTTCTTCTTCTTCTTTGAAGTAGAATCAAGAATTAAAAAAAAAAAAAAAATGATACTTGTTCCTAAACAAAAAAAATAATTCAAGTCTCCTTCTTCTTCCTTCTTCTTCTTCCTCCTTCTTCTTCTCCGCCGTTGTCTGCCGGTCGCCGGAGGCTCGCCAAGCCAGGGCAAGGTCCGGCAAGCTCACTGGAGGCAAGCCTAGCCACTGGCGAGGCCGAGCCTCGGCGGGGCTGGGCAAGCCTCATGATCTGGCGAGGGTGAGCCACTCTAGTGGCCAGGTAAGCCTCGCCGGTGGCCAAGCGAGGCTTGCCCAGCGCTGCCAATGGCCAGGCAGGCCTCGCCGAGGGCTAGTGACGCTCCGGTGAGGTCGCCGGCCCTCGTCTAGCATCGACGACCGGCTACTTGAAGAAGAAGAAGAATAGGAGAAAAAAGGAAAAAAAGAAAGAAAATTATTTAAAAATTAAAAGAAATTGATTTGGAATAGAATCAATGAGCATAATACTAAACGCAATTCTATTTCAAAATTAGAAATTTTGGATAGTTACCTAACTATTTAAAATGCTTAGAAATTATTCTTGGGAACAGAATAAAAAAATATATATTTCGATCGAATCTATTCCCTGGAACAGAATCGTTACCAAACGTGTCTTAAAATTTCTATTTCTAAGGGCCGTGATGGCCAGCGTCGACGGCGAGCAATCAACATTCAACGGCAAGGGTTTGGTGTCTGGTGGCTAGCGTCTCATGGCGAGTGGTCGATGATCGGTGGCTAGCGGCTGACATTCAATAGCGGTGTCCAGAGACTAACAACCGCCCATGGGCAACCGAAGTCTGGTGTCCAATGGTGGATGGCCGATCAACGATGTTTGGCATCCAACGCCCGGCGTTTTGGTGGCAAGTGTTCGGTGCTCAATGGCCGACATCCGGTGGCGAGTAATCGATGATAAACGGTTGATGGTCAAGGTCGATGACTAACAACCGGCGATAGGTGACCGAAGTCCAGTGATCGGCAGCGGGTGATGAGCGGTGAGCATCCGACATCCCATGGGCGGTGAGTAAGTGTCGGGCAATAACGAGAGTGAACGATGAAAAGAATTTTGATTTTTTACCTTTGTTCTAAAAATTGAAAAGCTAAATATTCTGATTTCTAATTTTTGAAATAAAAATTTATTCCAAAAATAGAAAAATAAAATTGTGTTACCAAACGGATTTTTATTCCAAACTTGAACCAATTCCAAACTTGATCCAGGAATCAGAGAAATGCCTCCTCGAGCAATTTTCAGAGCAATTTTCAGGGTTGCAATTTTCTGGGTTTTCAGGGTTTTAGATAGTCTGTCGAACCGCTTAGGGGGGCCGTTTGGATACGCGGATATACTCTTCCTCGACTATAGCTAAGTGGCGCGGGCCCTCTGCCTAAGTAGGATGAGCCCGTTCCTGGAGCTGGATTCGTTAAATTCGGCCAGGTTCGGCCCCAGTCCTGATGCTTCTCTGACCCTGGTTATCCATTGTTTCTCCTTTTTATTTGGACATTCTTAGCTTGAAGTTGTAAAACGATGGTCATTCAATTAAAAAAAATTCTCCCACGGTTCCATTGCAAGCTCATTCTCATTCTCAAGGACTTTTAATCATCAAGTCGTTTTCGAAATTGAATTGAGCAAGTCGCGACGCGTTTGAATTTTGAGTCTTGAGTTTTTCTTGGTAAAAGAACATGTCTACAAGCCTTGCGCACTTCCATCCTGAGAAGCCATACATGCCTTACCATGGGAACCAAGTGGATCGATGCGAAGCGGGATCGCGCACGAGTACAGGATGAAATCCAGGGGAAGAAGAGCGAGAGACGAAGTACAGAACCAACACGTCAATTTTATTTAACTTCATAGAACAAAGGGAAAAAGAACAAGAAGAAGGAGACCACGTCGTCGTCGTGCTATCCGACCAGGACATAGATCGCATATATAATCCCCGGTATGTAGCCCAAAATCGTCAGCAGCAAATCTATCCAGAACTCCACCTGCCAATTTTAATCCAGAAAACGAAAAATAAAACGAGGAAACAATTATTAGTCGAGAACAGAGAATCGAATGAATTAGCAGTAATGGGCGTGGCAAATTTACTCCACAGCCATAACGGAGGAAGACTCCAACGGGCGGCAAGAGGATCGCCAGGATGATCTCCACGACCGTCTCCGAACCCATCCTTCTCTTTCCCTTTCGCCCTTTCCGTTCGACTCGGGCGACCAAATTGAAGGCGGCTCTCTAGAGTCTCTACTGCGCTTCTGTTTTTTCTTTGCAGAATTCGGTTTCAGAGCTGGTGAGACTTCGACGCGGAAGCGAAACTTTTTCTGTAAATGCGAAACCAGTAAAATATAACTGCAGGGCGGTGGCGAGGAAGACACAGGTGGCGGCCGCGGAGGGAGCTTGGAATGCCAGGTGTGCGTCTCCGTCCGCCACGTGGGCTTCCGAAAGTTAGCTGCATGCTCTCTCCTTCTGTCTCGTAATCCCGAGAACAGAAAACAACCCACCACTCCACGACGACTTCAGTTCTAGATATTGTGGATACGTGTGGATACGTGTTTTTTGTTTAACACAAGATATTGTCCAAAGGAAGAAGGTGGGTATAGATAGGATTGATACGGGAATGCGTTAAAGGGTCTCGACTGTAACGAATGAGAGACCATAATGGTTTTTCTTCGGGCATTACAGGCGTGCCTACAAATACCAATCCATCGTAGCATCTTTTGAAAACTTGCTTGCGGTATTATTCGGGATGCATTTGATTAAGTATTTTGAAAGTCTATATAAAGTAATTTAGTCTAAAGAGTTTTGGATAAATGCGAAGGTGGTCGGTTTTACTTTATTCTTATTTTAACGCTTACTCTTAAACTTTTGCCCTACCTTTTACAAGGACGTGGGAGTCAAAACCCACTCTTGAAATGAAATCGTCCCCACTCCAACCCCTAAGAAGGTGGGAATTAAAACCGCCACCTTCCCCTTTCATGTTGAAAGGATGACCAAACCCCAGTGGTTGATAAAATACACTTTAAGAAACAATTTTATGAGAAATGTCGTTTAATAGAAAACATATTCAAAAAGCCATTTAGTGACTAATAATAGTTTTTCTAATTTTTATTTATTTAAAATTGAAAAAAAAAAAAATCAAATACATATAATCTTTAAAAAAAAGACTAGACTCTTCGCCGGTTCGACAAACAAAAAGCTACAACAACGTGTGAGCTAGATTTGACACCCATCGATCGAAGTTGCACGAGGTCGAGCGACCTCCGACGAGGGTCGCACGACCCTAGTAAGGGCCATTGGAGGTTGCCCGACCTCGGGTGACTCTCGACAAGGGTTGCGCGGCTCAAGTAGTGCGCAACCCAAGCAATCGCCACCTAGGTCTCACGACCTCAGGCGGCCCTCACCTAAGTCTCCCGAGGGTCAAGCACCTAAGTCTCCCGAGGGTCAAGCGACCGACAACCCCACAAGACCCAAGTGAGGGCCACCTAAGGCCGCAAGACCCAGGCAGCGGTCACTTGGGATCGTGCGTTGCCTAGGTCGCCAGAGGTCACTCAACCTCGACCAAGGGCATCATCGCTACATTTGGCTCACTAATGACCGTAGTCTTTCGCTAACCAACAAAGGATTTAGCCCTTTTTCAATAAAAAAATGATGAGGGACAAAATCAGAAATTTAAAGAACCAGTGAGGTTAGTTTTGGAAGGAAAAAAATGAATTTCAACATTTCCCTTAACGCTGAAAGCCTAATACTAGTCCCTACTAATATTGAGCTTTTAACCTTCCCAATATTGGCTTTCAAGTGAAAATTCCTTCAAAATAGTTGTCAAATAGTCTAGCATTTCTTCAAGGAGCTTTAGAGGCCGAAAGTCTCTTGAGAATACTGAATCAAATGCATCCTCACTGGGTATGTGAAATGAGAACAAGATCTCTCCAACTTGCACTGAAAGCTCCCCAGCCTTATTGTCCAATGGCTGGATAGAAAGTCTTGATCAAACAGATATGAATTCAATCGTGTATAAACGGATTGCAAAACCGCCTGAACTAGCACACGTCACAGGACCATGAAAACGATAACGCCCCATGTGACAAAACAAGCTGAATGACAGTCGAATCCCCACTAAAGTTATGCCGAAACGCACAGGAACAGCTCTAGAGTACATTGGAACGACCTCTACGAGAGTCGACTGTGATGGTCAGAGATCGAGCAGAGGTTACCATCGCTAGGGCTGGTAAACCTCGGGAAGCCTGAGGCCCACACTAGAAGCTGATTTTCCTAGTACTCTTTTCATCTCTTCCGATCTGTCCACAGCAATGTTGTAGGAGAACAGCAGGTCCTGCACAGAAATTGCCAGTGTGAAATGTTAGCGCCCGACTGTTTCTACAAAGAACTTCGTTGTCACCTGGTTTGGTTAAACTAGAAAGTCCGTCCAGATCCTAAGTGGCATCAAGTGTCCTATGAAATTCGTAGTAAAATTTTGTCAAAGATAATGGAAAAAAGGTTGGTTCTCTGCTTAGGTTTGTAAAGATTAAAAGCAAAAGGAACATCACTTTCTCCATTTGTTTTGCCAAATCATCATTTCTCATCTAACAAATCCACGACAACATGTACATCATCTTCTTTCTGTCAACCACTCCCAGAGCACTGATGCAGAAAAAAGATTGCCAAACAGACATGATTCTGAAAAGAAACCGACCCATAATACTCAAAACAGATGTTAGATCTCAACAAAGTTCGAGATTATAAGAGAGATTGCTTAACATTCAACTTCCGCTAAACACTAATCTTCAATAGAAGCAGCACACAAACAAAAATTTGCTCTATTGATAAAAAAACCACAATTTGGACAGTTAAGCACATTGATTTCCCAGCTAGCGGACCTACAAACTATGAGAAAAATGAAAGAGATGATGGTTTAGTGGGCTGAAAAAAGGTTGCATTCACTGCAAGAGTAAAAATTTTCAAATCTCCTTTTCCCTTCTCCCAGCAAAGATAGCGCAAGCAAGAAAGCATCCAATTCACCAAAAAACAATTCGAATAAGGGGCGAAATGGATATGACATAAACTTAACAATACCTTGTGATGGTGCACGCTGTTAAGGAGGTACGTATAATCATTTGCAAGCTTAATTTTCTGTTGGATAGATGAGGGGTCCAAGAGAACACGGTTCTTCCGAAATTCTTCGGTCACGTATTCTGTGAAATGTTTCTTCGTTTCTTCCTTGCCTATGTGCCTTTTGACAGCCTTGAGGAGATGGCGATACACCTTAGCCGCCTGCAAGGCTTCCGAACCCATCTTCAACACAACTTCGCTTCGCTCCCTCCTATGTAATTTTCTTTTTCTGCACAAGAAATATGTACACTGATGTAAGAATTGACTTAATCAGTTGTTAATTGCAAAATGGTAGCTGTGGAACAGAGAAAACAACCCCACCTCCCTTGAGTCCAAATTCAAAACAGTATCACAGAAACTCGAATGTTCAAATGAGGAGTCCCCATGTGTCAGCCAGAGGTTACAAAAGAAACGCAACGTGAAACTGTCGACAATGCAGAGTAGCAAGCAAACGCATGGAGATAAAGGCCCGAAAAATTAATCCTTCCTTATCCCAGAGATAAAAGCTTCTGTTATGAGCATACGTGCAAGGTCACGCATTTAGATTTCTTAGGGAACCATCAAAAAGGAGGAGCGACAGTCAGCGTTCGATCACCCCTCGCCACAAAAGATGCGTTCGATGTATCTTTACGTCGTGTTATTATATGACGGATTAAACTGTCCGCAAAAAGTTGCGAAACAAATTAAGAGAGGGAAGGAAAGCATTTCGTCGAACATCTACCGTGCAAACATCCATTGCTCTCTGAAGATCGCGCTCGAGATGAAGATGACGAACAAAGCGATTATAACAAAACTAGAAAAAAAAAAAAAAAAAAGGGAAGAAACGGAAAGAGCGAGCCAAATCACCTGCTCGATGAATGTTCCGTAGTCCTTCCCCAGAGGAAGCGCGAAGCTGCAGATCCTTTACTGGCACGAGCGTCGTCTCGCCGCGAGTTGCAGATACCTGAGGTCGTGCTCGCGAGCAAAGCGTACTGAAACTTCTATTGCAGAGAGAGGCCGAGATCCAACGGGCCCAAATGATGTCCCGGGCTCAACCAGGCCCACTGTCAAGCCCAACGTCGTGACACGTCATCAGACTCGTTTGCATTAAGCTCGATCTGCGTTATTATTACACAGGTGATTTTTTTTCTTTTATCAGTCATACTATATTTTTATTTTAACTCTTACTCTTAGATTTTGACCCTTTTTTGTTGTAGAGGATGAGAGTTGAAACCTACATTTGAAAGGAAATCGTCGAAATCTCGTCCCCAACCCTATTCTTTTTTTTTTTTGTTGAAACCCCAACCCTATTCTTGAAATGGTGGGAATTTGAACCCCCTATTTCTCCATTTCATATTGGAAGGGTGGTCACTGTGGCAAACTTCAGTAATTACACAGGTGAAATTGATATAGAAATTTTTTGAATTAGGCCAAACCTTATCATACAAGATGTTTGCTTCAACTCGCCCATTTATTGTCTCTCGAGCTTGGGCGAGCCAAGCGGGCCCGTTGCCTTTGATCACCTTTATATTAAACTAATGTGTTTAATTACAAGTACATACATCTTGATATATCTTTAGAGATGAGTTCCCCTCTCCCAAACGGCTGAACTTGTTTAACCTTGCACTATAATGCATTCGGTTTTCGTGAATGCGGCACGATTAATAAGTTTTTAGTATGCGTTGAACTTGAACATGACATAGATGCAATAAAAGCATGAATCGCGAACCTTGCTCTAATAAAAGTTCCTAAAAATGACTTCTTCTCGTCTACACGTTCGATGGAAAGCCTAGTTTCATATAGAAACGTAGATTTTGGGCCAAATTGGAATACAAAGCAGAATCACCGGGGACAAACTTAAAAAAAAAAAAAAAAAAAAAGACGTGCAACGTGCAAAGTCTCTCCCTGGCTGAAAACGACCCGACGTATCGGGGGAATTCATTCACCGCGAGAAGAGAACGCTGAGGCCCGGCCAAGCCATCACAGTCCCGACGCTTTCGCTGCTCGCGTTTCTTGCACCTTCAGAACGGCACGCAATCCGATCGCGCATAGAGAGAGAGAGACAGACAGCGAGCGAGCGAGCGAGCGAGCTTTAATCGGATCTTCGCCTTGAGCATCCGCCGCGCGCGAACATGTCGAGAGAGCGAGCGAGGAGATCGACCCTGCCTCCCGCGCAAGAGGTCGTGAAAACGTCTCCCTTTCGCTGCCATTCCAGTTTTCTGGTTGTGCCCGTGCATGCGCTCGCGTCTGTGTCGCTTTCGTGCGGATTCGCGTGAATTTCCGTTTCGATGGCGGAAGACGACGTCGCCGCGAATCTGATTCTCAATCGTGCCGCGTTTTGGACTGACTAGAACGGTTTCGTTACCGCCTGCCGCGGCAGTAATGTCCGCTCGTCGCCTTAGGAGTTGCCGCGTCGATTCGAGATTGGATGATTTTAGATTGGGTCGGTTGCGATCGCGGCATCATTTTTTTCTGAATTTTTTTTTTTTTTTGGCTGCTCAATGCGATTGCAGAATATCGAGAAATTGGAGAAAGTGGTGAGCGAGGGCAATTTCTATGGAGCTCAGCAGATGTACAAGTCCGTCAGTGCTAGGTATCGCGATTCTTTTCGCTGCAGTAATTTGCTTGATTCCATTCATTCGATTGGTAATTCGCAATGAGCCGGTGCTTATTCTGTGCAAGCAGTGGATGATGTTTGAATGTGGCTACTGTTTAGCTGCAGCAGATCTTTTAGATATTAACCAGCGGGAGAGGATGATCGTCTAATTGTTTTTATGAATGTGCCCGCTCTGTATGTTATGCAAGCAATTTTTTCTGGAAATGATTTAACAGTGAACTGAAAAAGCTTGCCCCTTGTCATTTTATAAGGGCGAATTTGTCTGGTAGTCTTGGTTGCATTGACCTTCTTTTCAAGGGCTTTGATACCCTCTTGAATGATGTAGATTTTATGCTCGTGTTTCAGATACATAGCTGCTGAGAGGTATGCCGAAGCTTTGGATATCCTAGAGTCAGGTGCATGCCTACAGCTGCAGAACGGTCAGGTTGGGGATCTGTACAACTCCAATTTCATCTGAAACTTTTCCGATTGAGCAGAAAAATGAAGTGTCTATGGGTTTGATTTGAGATATATTGTGGTATTGTCTCGGCTAGAAGCTTGTGCTTGATAATTTTCTCTTCTTAATAGACATTTAGTCAATTTGAGTAGGCAAGTGAAAATTTCTTTCGATGCCTCCCTCCTCGAATAGAAAACTTGAAGTCATCCGCTGATGTTATGCTGAAGTGCAGATTACTTGTGGAGCCGAGCTTGCTGCTTTATTTGTGGAGGCACTTGTTAAAGGAAAATATGCTTGTGATGATGAAACGCTTGGTAAGTCTTTGACTGGCCCCTCTTTCCTCTCCACCGGCACCATCACCGTACCAAAGTGCACTCACATTCATGAGCCCCTAGACTTACACACGGAGGTCAGACAATGGACGTGAGTTTTAGGCCCATGTAGACACCATTTCTTAGGGATATTTCAAACGGTAAATACAACATAAAGTGCAAGAAACTTGTGTAACTCTAGATGTCCTCTACTAATGAAATAGGTATTTTTTCCACGAAATGAATACATCTTAAATTATTAGGACCGTGAGCTTTGAAGCATGATCTGAAGATAGAACTCCAACTTGCTTTAATGGCGTCGCTGTATTTTATTGATTGGTTTAGTGATCTTTGATGCCTTTGTCGACGCTTCTTCATTCCTCATTTTTTGTGGAGCTTTCAACTATAATTTTCCCTTTTAATGAATCATTGCAAAAATCTTATTGTTAGATCGTGTCAGAAAAATCTACAAGAAATTTCCTCAGATGTCAATACCAGAACATGTGGGCGATGACGATGACGTGCAGCAACTTTCAGAAGCCCTTGGAGCAGCAAAAACACGTGTAGAATGCTGCGCATCATTCTTGAAAGCTGCTCTAAAGTGAGATCCCTGTCTTTTCGGGCTATATTGCTTTTGCATGCGTTTACCATAGCACTAAAGTGCCTTTTCCTTCTAAGCTAGTGGCAGGACAGAAGTAATCATGCCATCAATTTGCTGGACATAAGTTTTCTGATTGTTTCCTTCTGTTATCTCCTCTAGATATTTTCATTGACTAGGCAATAACATTTTTCCTTTTCGTCTGTGGTCTTCCATATTTACCTTGAATCAGTGTATCTCGTGAGATTCATGTACCCCATCTAACATAGAGGGAAAAGCTCTATAAAAATATTTCTTCACCTGAGCAGAGTGATAGGTATTTTTTTGCCCTGCTTTACTTATTAACTTCTATTATTGTGCAATGGTTTTCAGTTTTTGGGGAAGACCCCTTCTCATTATGGAGCTTTTCCAAATTATTAGAATAAGAGTTGGAAGCATATGTACTGTATGCTTGTCGGTTCTTTTTGTCTGTTTTGACTTGCACTCCCAGTTTTTGCTCTGGAGTTCACAAACTTTAGGATGTATTACATCTATTTCTGTCCTCAAACACATTAATATGATTAATTTTGGTTGTGTCATCCTTTGAGTTGTTCTAATGACGTTGCTCCTTTTTCTTTTGTGTATACACAGATGGTCTTCTCAGTTCGGACCCCATAGGGCTGGATCACCAGAGCTCCATTCTATGCTAGCAGAATACATTTACTCTGAATCTCCTGAGGTGGTATGTCTGGCAACAAGTCATATTTTCATTAACTCATAGTTATGCTTAATAGTGGTTTCTTGACCTTACAGTTTTTCATTTCAAGTACCAGAAAAAAGCCCATTCTTGTTAATTACAAGTGCTTTACTATGTAAGCAATAGTATTTTACTATTCTTTCCATGAATTGCTGCTAAATCAGTCAAATGACATGTTAGTAATGATTTTTCAACAGAATTAAACTGCATATTCTGTATGATTTTGCATTTCCATAGTAAAACTAATGGTTCACATATTGTTTTGTGAACAGATCGGTTACAAATCTTTTGGCTTAAATTTGTACCGGGGAGAACACGCAATTTTTCCATTACACTCATTTGTTACAGCTCTATTTTCAGCACTGCAACACAAAAATTTCGAGACTATGGCCGGATGTGTTACTTCTTAGTTTGAATATTGGAGTATGGATAGTCCTCGTAAGGACAGCTTTTTGTTGCTAACTTAGACTGCATGGCTTCACTCTCATTATTTTGTTTGTGATCATGATGCTTGATGTGTGTCTAGATATCTTGGCACATGGAAATGCTAATTCCTGTTATGTGTCCAAGTCTTCGGGACATATCAAATTTTACATTTAAGACCTGATGTTCGTGTTGGAACCAGTGGTCTATGCTGAGACAATATATCAAGTAAGATGGCACAGTTGTATTCATGACTTTTATTTTGCCCCTAAAATATCAGGTTGGACCATATAATTTGGAACACTGCCTTTTGATATGGTTTTTTCGGTCCTTTGTTTTTCGAGCTAGAAAGTGCCTAGAGTGCAATGAATGTTATGGGCCTTATAAATTTGCTTTGATGATTTGTTACCAATGTCTACTGCAGTGATGCCAAAACTGAAAGTTAATATGATGCAGAGTCATCTTCCATGTTCAAGTTCCAGAGATGATATAATAAATTGCTGCTTTTCAGGATATGGCTAAAGTGTCCTTTCATTTTGTTAGAGGAAACAACCCAAAGAAGTTTGCCTCAACCCTAGTAAATTTTATGGGAAAGGTTGGTTTCATTTACTCGATATACTTCCTCCTACCTTCCTGTTTTATATAATAGGTTGTTTCAATCCATAGTTTCAATATATGAGTTTTCTGCTGAGAGTTAACATGCCTTAAGTGACTCGCAGATTAGAAGAGGAAAAAAAAAAAAATCCCTTGTAAATTTATGTTCTAGTTCTTTTTTCTTTTTCCTCATACTTAAACGTTTACACTTAAATTCTTTATCTATTCAGTGTTATCCTGGCGAAGATGATCTGGCAATTGCACGAGGAATATTAATGTAAGTTCTCTTAGCAGCAGGCAGAAGTTGATGGTATTGTGATTATGGTTTTGCTTCATTGAATGATGTGTAGTCTGGAATCTGAACTCGCCAATTTGAAGCTGATGGAAACTAAGAAGTTAACTGTATTAGTACTAGTAATAGCACCAGGATTCTAATTAAATAGCTAAATCCGCATTACATGGCTCACATTTCCTCATAATTGTTGCATCTGCTAGCCTTGATGCTTCATTTACATCATTATTTGAGCTAATTCAGATTATAATATGGAAAGATCACCTCATTGGATGTTGTCTATGTGCATTTGTTAGTGGAGGTTTCTCCTTTGCTGTATTCTGTGTTTGCACTTCAGCAGAAGCTTCGTAAAATTGGATTATTACTCCCAATTATTTGTCTGAAGCAGGGTAAATGTGGAAGAAGAATCTTCCTCCCCTTCACATCTATTATCTCTTTGAAGCTTTGTCTACTCACAGTATGGTAGATAATGAAACTGAGATATCAGCTGAATGATTTGGGCTTTACCTGTGCGTGCTCTTGATGCTGTGGCAAGTTCTTTTATTATTTTATGCTGTGTTTCTTGTTAGTTCTCTTCTCCTTTTCTGCTTTTGTTACTTTGCCATCTATTAGTTCCATTCTGCACACTCATGGGGGTATTTCTGTTTTTTAGTGTAAAAAGAATGGAATCTTCCCTTAGTTGAATGAATCAGGTTGACTTAAACCAAATGTAGAAGCTTTGAAATCCCTGTTTTGAAAAATGCGCTGGTTCAACAATATTTAATTGTATTGGACTGTTCAAGATGCCATTTTAGACTCCCTCTCCTTTTGTGTAAATAATGTCAACGCTTTGAGTGGTTGTACCTATGATTCTTTCTTCTCCTGGCAGGTACTTATCTTCAGGTAATTTAAGAGATGCTAATAATCTGTTGGATGGAATAAAGCAGCAGCTGGAATCAAAACAGCAGGATTTCCCCAAGTCAGATTTGATGCAGTTCATAGATTATCTTTTACAAGTGTAAGTTTTTCTACAAACAAAAAGTTCTAATATTTGTAAGTGTGATTTTATGAACATCCTCAGCAGATGAGGTGTGCCTCAACTGCTGATAGATGGTACCAGCTTATTATCGGTATAGGGTCATCCTCTCTTTTTCTTGAGATTGAGGGCTAGGAATGTTAAGCTTGAGGCTGATGCATTGAGGAGCTCACCCTCCCATGACTATTAAATGACCATTGAGAGATTTGAAATGCAGATTACAGAGAGATGCATTGCCTCTTTTCAATATGTTGAAAGCGAGTTACAGGCCAAGTATAGATAGGGATCCAGCATTCAATGAGGTATGCAGTCTAAATTTCCATTAGGATATCTCACTGGTCATCAATGGCTCAAAACTTCAATTCTCTAAATTCATGCGTGTTTTAGACTGCTTATCAACTTTCATCAACTCTCGCTTGCTTTGGCTTCACTTTGGCTTCACACCTTATATTCAGTGGACCTCCTGACATTGAAAATTGTGGTTCAGTTTCTAGATCTAATAGCAGAGAGGTTCTATGGCGTTCAACGGAGAAATCCCTTGCAGGGGATGTTTGGAGATATCTTTAAGGTTAGGCTTCATCAAAGTACTGCAGTATTCGTGTGCTATACTATGCAAGTAAAACACCAATGTGGACGCTGAGTGAAATCTTGTTTCTCACTCAGAATCTTTCTGTTCATGTTCAGATGATGGGAGGTGAATAGTCCTGCATGGCAACTTTGCCTTCTTTCCGATGAAACATGCCATATCCGAGCAGAGGAGAGGACTCCTCTAGCAATTTTGTACATTATTTTTGAATTAACATTTACTGCAAAAAATTGATGGGAAGTTGCAATATTCGGATGAAACTTCACAAAACGGAGTTCTTTGCTCTTTGTTCTGGTAATTAGTTCTCCAAAGCAACGCAGTAGCTGGAACACGGATGATGGTTGGACAGAGAGCAATGCCTTGGTATCGCTTTATAGCACGAAATTGAATCGTGAGACTTCATGAGTGTTGCTGGGAAACTCAATCGATTGAAATGCATTCTGAACTCCCTACCCTTTTATCTGTGGCTCTAGTCTCTTCAGTATATACTTCTAATGGTTCCAAATAGGAAGCGATATGGACAAAATATTTTCTCGTGATGCCCATCTTGTGCATCAAGAACTTCTCGATTGGATAATAAATTGAGTTAATTCGATATTTTACTCATTCTATCCTATTACCAGTATCTTTTAAATTAAAACCACGTTTTATTGCAAATTTCATTGAAAATTCTAATATAATATTATGGCTTGATTATTTTGAGAAAAATATAATAATTTTAGAAAGTGTTTTTTTAGGAAGTTATTTTTTAAGAAAATAATAATATTTTTCGATGTTTGATTGAAATTTGAAAATGAGTTTAAAAAAAAAAAATATTTTCCAGAATCTTAGGCCATCCTCGATGGACCTTGTCCTGGGTGGTGAGGATTAGGCATGGGCACATGGGTCCCCAGCTAGACCTTATGCCATAGTGTATCGAACCTAATCTCTATAGACTCGAGCCTAGACATTAGGTCTAGGTCTAGTCTTGATGGACTCGAGCATGAGCACTAAAGTCTCGACCCTCGGCTTTGATAGACCTTGGCTTGGGCACCAGAGACCCGAGCTTGAGTGTCCTCTGGGCATGACCTTAATGGACTCTAGCCTAGGTGCCAAGAACCTTAACTCAAGTGTCAAGACTCAAGCTCAACTTTTGTGGACCTAACTCTAGTGTTGGGAATTTGATCTCACATACTAGGATCCCATGCTTGGTCTTTGTTGACCTGAGTTCGGGTGTTGAGGCAATGGGCATGGCCTTGATAGACCCCAGTGAAGGTGTCGGGAGCTCAAGCACAAGCACTAAGGTCTCAGGCTCAACCTTAATAGACTTGAGGATGGGCATGGGCATTGGTTGTTGGGTTATCCTTTATGAATTTGAGTGCGGACAATGAAAATCTAATCTTAGATGTTGAGAATCTGACAATTAGCATTGAAGTGAGTCCAAATGTCACACTCGGTCATATTTTAAAAGGAAAAGACCACCAAAAACTCCAAACTTTATTCAAAATGACAGATTTATCTCAAATTTTTTTGTGACATAGAAAACCCCAAATTTTTGAAATCGTGATATATTTACCCTATCAATGGCATTTTTTTTTTTTAATGTTTTTCCTTTTCCTTTTTCTTTTTTTCTTTCTACTTCCCTCCACCGGCCTCGACATGGCCGGCGAAGGGAAGCTGGCGTCCGGCGAGGGCTACCCTTGTTGGCATTAGGCGAGGGTCGCCCTCGCCTAGGCTGGCTAGGGCGGCCCTTGCCAGCGTCGGGCGAGGACAGCCCTCATTCGATCTAGCGAGGAGGCCCTCGCTTGACCTAGCTAAGGGCCGTCGTCGCCGTACTCGAGCAAAAGGTGCTCTCGCCAAACGCCGACGAGGGCGGCCCTCGGCGGATGTCGGCTTCCCTCCATTGGTGAGGGAGGGTCGGCGGAGGGAAAAGGAAGAAAAGATAGAAAAATAAAAGAAAAAAATTTTAAAAAGTAAAAAAACAAAAATGCCATATCGTTTTGGAGTAAATGTATCACACGACATAAATTCATGATTTTTTGTACCACGCAATGTGTCACGGTTAGCAAAGTTTAAGGTTTTTCACGTCACAAAAAAAAAGTTTGTGGTAAATCTATCACTTTGGGCAAAATTTGAGGTTTTTTGTGGTTTTTTCCTATTTTAAATAATGATTTTCAAAACAGAATTTTATTTTTTTGAATTCGGTATAAATTTTTTGTTGGCTAATAAAAAAATAAAAATATTTTTCATTAACTCATTTTTCAGGTGATTGAAAATGAGGAAAATGTAATATGAAACAAACAGAACGTACCTCACTCATTCATTTTGCAAAAATCCCTATTGATATTTTCACGCCGTGTTTATGAACACAATTTCTTTTTTTTTATTCCGTAGAACAAAAAAAAAGAACGTAAACGCGTTTGTTTGCGTTTTTGTTAAATCTATTTTTTTTCATGAACAAATTTGGAATGTAAACAAGAAATAAGTTTTTCTTATTTCTTGTTTTGAAAGACTTTCGAGAAATAATTTTTTTTTCTCTCCTTTTTTTTTCTTTGATCGGTCGTTGGCCTCGGCCATGGCGGCGATCGGCTCGCAAGGGCGGCGACCACGGCCCTTGGCCGGCCGTTGGCCCTCGTCGGGCCGATTGCCGGCTCGATTGCCGCCATGGATGAGGCCTGACAAGCCAAAAGGAAAAAAAAAAAAAAAAAAAAAAAAAAAGAAAATAGGAAAAATGAAATAAATATATTAAAAAATTAAGAAACAAAAAATTATACAAGTTTATCAAATATATTTATATTCTTTTTCTGTTCTAGGAAAAAAATTATCAAATGCGTTTTTTTGTTAAAAAATTATTTTTCGAAGTAGAATTAGTTTCTTTTATTTCTGTTCCTTAAAACAAGTTTTAAAATAGAAACGTTAGCAAATTATCGTTACATTCCGACGAAAATTCTCAAATTGGACTTCCAATCCAAAATCTAATTACGGAGTAAAACGTGGTGAAATCATTCACTTTAACCACGCTACGACGTGCCGTCTCTCTCGTCTTCTCTCCTCCACTGCGATAAGCCCCACCTAAAAACCCTACTCCTTCAATGGCGAGCGTTCTGAACTGAGCACGGAGCAGGTCGGCGATGAACCCCGCCGAGTCCCCGGCGCCTCCCCCGCTGTCGACCCCGGAGCTCCTCGACCTCGTCACCGCCGCCGTCACCTCCAGTAAATCCCAATTCGAGGCCCTGGTCCCCCACCTCCCGCGCCTCACGCCGCCGCTCCTCCGCCCGATCTTCGCCTCCGAAACCCTAGCCCGCCGCCCCAACACCCTCCTCTCCTTCTTCCGATGGTGCCAGTCCCACAACCCCTCCCTCGCCCGGTCCCCGTCCCTCCTCCTCTCCCTCCTCCCGCCGCTCTTCGCGTACCGCAAGTTCCCCGACGCGAAGGGCCTCCTCGTGGCGTTCATCGCGTCCGACCGGGCGCACGACCTCCACGGCCTGATCCTCTCCCCCGACCACACCGTCCCGCGGCCGTCCAAGGATCTCCTGGACACCTCGATCGGGGCGTACGTCCAGTGCGGGCACCCGCACCTGGCCGTGCAGATCTTCCACAAGATGAAGCGGTCGGGGATGCGGCCCAACCTGCTCACGTGCAACACCCTCCTCAATGCCTTGGTGAAGTACCCTTCTTCGCATTCGGTGGTGCTGGCTAGGGAGGTGTTTAGCGATGCCTTGAGGATCGGAGTGTCTCCGAACACGAGGACTTGTAATGTTATGATTTATGGTTATTGTTTGGAGAATAAGATCGAGAAGGCAATGGAGTTTGTTAATAAAATGGTCGACGAGTTCGGGTGCGTGCCTGATAATGTGACGTATAATACGATGTTGGATGCGTTGTGCAAGAGAGGCAGGTTGAAAGAGGTGAGGGATCTGCTGCGGGATATGAAGGACAGGGGGCTGGTGCCGGACAGGAAGACGTTTAATATTTTGGTCTGTGGGTATTGCAAATTGGGGTGGTTGAAGGAGGCGGCGCAGGTGATAGACTCGATGATGCAGAACGACATGACTCCCGACGTTTGGACATATAATAAGTTGATCAGCGGGTTGTGTAAGGAGGGTAAGATTGATCAGGCATTTAGGGTTAAGGATGATATGGAGAATTTTAAGTTGTCGCCGGATGTGGTGACATATAACACTCTGATTGACGGGTGCTTCAAATGGGGCAGCAGCTCCGAGGCATTTAAGTTGATTGAGGAAATGCAGGAGAAAGGTGTGAAGTTAAATGCAGTTACCCATAATATAATCATTAACTTGTACTGCAAGGAAAAGAAAATGGACGAAGCTAGGGATGCCATGTTGAAAATGGAAGAAAATGGAATCTCTCCAGACTGTGTCACCTATAATACTTTGATAGATGGAAACTGTAAAGCAAATAACTTGGAAGAAGCTTTGAGGCTGATGCATGAGATGGGAAGTAAAGGTTTGAAAATGGATAGCTTCACTCTGAATACCGTTCTCCATGCTCTTTGCAGAGAGAAAAAGCTTGACAAGGCTTATGAAACACTCTGTAGCGCCAGCAAGCGTGGTTATTTTGTTGATGAGGTTAGTTATGGTACCTTAATCATGGGTTATTTTGATGATGAAAAGCCTGATAAAGCTTCGGAGTTATGGGATGAGATGAAGGAAAAGGGGATCACTCCTAGCATTATTACCTATAATTCTCTCATGGCCGGTCTCTGCCAGTTTGGAAAAACTGATGAAGCAATGGAGAAGCTGATTGAGCTTCTGCAGAGCGGTATAGTCCCAGATGAAACTACGTACAACACAATCTTGAATGGTTACTGCAGGGAAGGCTATGTTGAAAAAGCATTTCAACTTCATAATAGGATGGTTGAAAATTCATTTAAGCCTGATGTCTTTACATGTAATATTCTACTTAGTGGTCTTTGCAAGGAAGGGATGCTAGACAAGGCTCTCAGACTCTTCAACATGTGGAACTCAAAAGGAAAAGTTACAGATGTGGTTACCTATAACACGCTGATATCAAGCTTGTGTAAAGAAGGTAGATTTGAGGAGGCATTTGATCTTCTTGTGGAAATGGAAGTAAAGACAAAGGGGCCTGATTCTTATACATATACTGCCATTCTCAGTGCTCTCACTGATGCTGGCAGAAGGAAGAAAGTGGAGGAGCTTATGTCTATGATGGTAGAAGCAGGGAAATTAAAGGATTTCTCTATACACGAGGTGCAGGCGCAAAGCACTGCGATAAATGAACCTCTGGAAGAGCTTGATTCAAATTCTATTGCCTATTCAGAACAGATAATTGAGCTATGTTCTCAAAGTAAATACAAGGATGCTATGTTAGTTTTTGAAGATTCAAAACAGCAGGGTGTTGTCCTAAGCAAAATCGCCTACATCAGTTTGATGGTTGGGCTCATTAAAAGAAGAAAGAGCACCTCTAGGGTTGCACAACAGTAATTATGTTTTCTCAGGGTGTTAAATTGATACTGGCAACATGGGGGGCAAAGCAGTTGGTGCTGTTATGTGTGACCTTGCACCAAAAGGAGAACCTGCTTCGAGGTATTGTTACCCTCTCCCTCCTCTCCTGTTCCGTGGGCTTCTATGTCAAATTTTTTGTGCTCAGCGATGCTCATATCTAGGAGCTAGGCTTGATTGGTTTCAATAAAACTGCTTTCTGGTAGAAAATCTTTGTATTAAGAAACTTTTTTATGGGAAACAATCTACATGACATTTTTTCAGTAGTTGGTGCCTATGCAAGAACTTAGGTTTTCTGACGTGACTCTGCTTGGTGATAAGCACCTCTAACTCTGAGGCCACACACCATGAGTTTTCAAATAACTGGAGATTTAGTGTCTTCTATTTTTATTCCAGGAAAATGTATGTGGTACAGCATTAGGTTGCACTGCAATGCAAGCTTCAACTCGTAGCTAATCATTGAGAGTTTAGGAGTTGCTGACATACCTAGGTGAGTTATTGGTCATAACAATTACAATAAATTTGAAGCAACTCGTCTTATGCCTTTTTGACACTCTCTCTACTTGCTTTAATTTCAGTGTAGCACTGAAGAAAAATACGGTGGCACTTTTTAAGCCTGATTGAAAGTATTGTTCTCCAGTGAGGGTAAGTTGAAGTGAATCTCATCTCTGAAGAATATCAAATTGGGACATTACCTTTCTGGCCAAGAAGCTGCAGTGTTATGTCTGTATGTCTTTGACTGTCAAATGGCAGGTCCACTGAAGCTTCAATAGAGTTGGAGATGAAATTGCCGTTGGCTTCATTTGTTTGAAGCCTAAGAGGACAGTAAGGATATTGCATTTGCTCTGGAAGTGGGGAAATGACCAAGCGGCATGCTGAGCATCATGAATTTTCTAGTTAGGTTAGTTTGGTTCTGCCATCAGAGGAAATAAATAAGTGAGAATCGGGTGCAAATTATTTCATAAGGTTGAAGACTATTTAGTCTTGCAATTGGAGATATAAGTAAGCGAGTAGCAATGGCGAAGGAACTCGTGAGCAGTAGCTTGAAAGCCATAAAAACCTTAGAAAGGGAAAGGGAAAAATTGGCCTGTACAGCGACAAGATTGATTGTAAATGCATAATGATTCATGCACCTCAGTTGTACGTCTCACTGGTTCTCATGTTAATCCTCTGTGCCATCGGGTTTTCTCCTCACCTCGCTTTTGCAGCTGGCGATAACCAGTAAATGCAGAACTTTGACAGTTTACTCAGGTATAATTTACTGTGCCGGTAGTTAAGGAAAATAGAGCAATAGATTTTGCGTCCTCCAACTGTAAATTATGAACGGAGATTGAAACTTGGATTAGGTTTCTTTGCCTCAGTCAACTGTGTAATTCTGTACTTTTGGGTACTAACGCCTCTTGCTCTGTGGTTGCATTCCAAAACGTGTGATAGACACGATTAGAAACCCATTTCGTCAATGTTTCCATGGCTGATATGCACAGATTTTGAAACCGAATGTAGCAGATCCGCAGCTACATTTGAAGATCATTCGCTCTAAACCATTGCATTTTAGAAAAGGTCCATATCATTTTAAGTCCACGCTCTAAAAAGGAGGATGCCATTGCATTTTAGAAAAGGTCCAAAACGTTGTTTAAGAAACCCAATTCTTCAATGTTTCCACTTGTGTACGGAAACTTTTCCATTGACCATCTTTAAAACTTTTCGACCATCTTTAAGACCACGCACAAAAAACAATATAGGCCGCAAAGGAGGAATCTTGACGCTGTTGCTCGATTCGCAGTGTCTCTGGTTTGGAATCATACGAATAATCTTCAATTTCAACTTTGAATGAACATTAACAATAGGTTGTGTTTGTTTTACCGAATGTTTCATGACAGAGAATAATATTTTCCATAGAAATCAATCAAATCATTGTCAAAGAAGTTTGGTAGATTTTGTTTGTTTGGTGGTTCAGGAAAAATCGTTTCTTTTTTTGTTAGATTTTGTTCGTTTGGTGGTCCAAGAAAAATGGCTCCCCTCTTGTCACAAAGAGAAATCGTTTTCCTGCAATCTAAGCTTGTTGTTTTCAGTCGGTGGAAAATGTTTTTCTACACAGTAATTAGTTGTCCATTGTCTAAATGCCAAAAAGTCATACAATCTTTAATGTCAAATTAGCGGAGGCATTATTGAAATCACTCACTCTCAGTTATTCAGAAAGGACCGTGATGCAACAACATGATACTCACAGATCATCAAAGCTCGATTAACATAATCTTTTCGGAGTTTGAAACATCTGCATCCTCGTAATAGAATATATAGAATCCCAGAGCGGAAAGGCTTTGAAGCTAAGCAGCCGACATAGTGGGGGAAGGTGGTCGAAATCGAACAAAAGGTACCAGCTACAACTCTTGACAAATGAAGACTTAGGCGAAGACCCGTGACACCTACCTCATTTTTGTAATGTCCTCGTGCCATTTTCGTCTCTGTCCTAAAAACATTTGTCTCTGAAAAAGCCCTCCGCTAGTTTAATGAGGCGAGGGCCTCCCGTACCGCTCATCATCGTTCGACCTATTTTTCTTCTCCTCGCCCGCCGAACCAAATTCAACGCAGGAGTTGAAAAACACAGCGCGCGAATGCGGCAAGGTCCTCGTTCCTCCGTCCTTATTTGACGTGACTACTCTTGACGTGACTACTCTTTGCTCCTCGACAAAGTTGCGCGTCTTTGGCACAGACCAAATAGACCATTTTGAGCTCTTAATAATTGGGGGTGCTCCTATTGATGGGGGCCGAATGAAGTAAAGCGACTTGATTCAAGGGTTTTTCTTGTTGAGAGCACACAATAGAGGCTTGATACCTTCATTTGGAGAGATCGTGAAATGGGAGTTCAAGTCCGAACCCGTTGATATAATCCAGTTGAACCCTACTTCACTAAAAATTTAAACTAATGAATTATGAGTTAATTAAGAAATACCGATTGCTTAATATCATATCAATTTTCTGATGTGAAATTTTTCTAATATTTTTTTGGTATGAAACCGTGCAAAGGCGGTGGACTATAAGCAAGTGCGTGGCGGCAGGATGTGTCGTGGGGTGTCGTTTTTTAAGCTTTTGCCAGGAGAAGTGGCGTCCAACCTTTGCCTTGATTGATAACGTTATTGCGATGCAAAAAGGGTGCATCCACCTTTCGTTTTCGAAACATGAGACGTGTTCCACTTTGCAAATCGAGTTTGCTGTGTGCTTTCATATAAGGGTGAATCCTCATCTTTGCCACTCGTAGTTACGATGATTTGCAGCCTTCTCTTTCGAGCAGAGAGATCCCGGCTTTTCAACATGAATTGCGCGTAGCCCTTCGATTGAGAACGAAGTGGTCCGACCTGAAACTTGGTCGTCTTAACGATATATTTGACGAACATCGAACGTTCCGTGCGATGCGATTAGTCGATCGTCGGAATCGACATTAACTTAAACTTGCGGTAAAGACGGTCGCATCATGCGCATTGCATCGGTACATCCGTCCTTGCATCAATAGCTTTGAAATCCCAAGAAAGAAACCACGACGAACTTCTGTCGACCCCACAGAGGGTGTCCAATCAAAGCAAAATTTTCCTTCGACGGCAGATGCAAGGTCGGACCGCGCGCGTGGAACGTGCATGGAATCGCCTGTCGGTCGGTTACACTTTCCACGCCCAATTAAACGTTTTCAAATTAACAATGGTTTCCTCGCTGAAAAGATGCAATTATTTCTCCTAATTTTCTTTCTAATGACGGCTAATTACGTTCAGATAGCGAAGCATAGCGGAGAGCGGCTGTTAAATGAGGAAAATAGTGCATTCATTTTAAATTAATTCGACTTATTATATTGATTTTGGGATAATTTGGGTGGAGAGATTGGAGGAGGATGCTAGCTTCACGTGCCACCGACAAAAGAGCACGTGGTTACACATGGTAAAAAGTTATCGCATATGCAGCAAAGGTTAACATTAAATCTTCTTTCAAAGGAATAAATTTTTTGAATGTGATGATGGATTTCTCAAAAAATATATAACTTGAAAATTATTTTTCTAAAAATGATATGTGATGTCACTTAGTTGATGAAAAATGTTTTCATTCTTGACAATAATTAATGCCTAATCATTTTCATGATCAATTATGTTTTCTTCCGTTTATTCATCTTTATAAGCAATATAAACAATCGTTCTCAAACAGATATTTCTCAAATGATTTGTTTTTCAAGAAACAAACACAAAGGCAGCGGATTTGCATATTCATAATCCCCACCAAAACGTTTAACCCGAGTCATTTACAAGATAATCAAGTTACCTCATTTACCCTCGAAAACAAAAACGACGGTGGGATGCACGCAAATCTCAAGCCAATGCGTTAATAACACGTGTAATTTGATCCATCTGCAAGAGGTCTGAATTTTTCAAACCTCCTTTACCCATTAATTATGATTGTTGTCATCTTACATCGGACAAAGGTCATAGGCATGGCGCACATGATGGTTGAAAAATAGCTTTTTTTTTTTCTTTTTTTTTTTTTTTTTGACGCGCCACATCTACGGAATCCCCACCAGCACATGATACACTTCACTTCAATCGAAGCTTCGGATCTTACTATGGGAAGAAATAAATCGTAAATTCAACATCGATGGCGTCGTAATGTCCATGGCCTCATTTGGAAGGTTGCAGTTCCGATCATGATGCTCTTATTGACTCCAAACGAAAAGAGACAATCGTCCGTTTTGCAGTTGTTTCGCTGGCCTAGTTGAGATTAGAAATGGGGAAAAGAAAAGAGTGGGCAAAAGGCCACTTGGAAAAACCGTGTTCTTGAATTCCGATTCACAAGCACATCCGCCACGATGGGAAGAAACAGGCGAAGAAGAAGAGTGGATGTGCGTATTTGAAGGGAGGGAAGAGAGAGAGTGAAAAAAAAAGAGAATTTGTCAAGTCTCGAAGCAATGAACACAATAATCGGCCAAGACGTTAAAGAGGTTTCGAGCTTTCCAGAATCGAAAGACTTCATGGGCTCGAATCCTTCCAATTGGCGTGCAGACCGCTCTGAGTCAAGACCGTCCGCACCACCGCAACCCCAGACTTGACCAATTCATGAACCTCGGCATGGTGTTCTGTGGGCTTCAAATTACTCGGCGTTGTCTTGCTATCCAACTAGTCGAGCCTCTGCGATCGTGTCTTGAGATGGTAAAAATAAATATAAGAATAAAAGTTGTTGCTCCCTACACCTCTCTCTCTCTCTCTCTCTCTCTCTCTCTCTCTCTCTAGTATATACTTGTATTTTATGTATTAAGTAAAATCATTTTATCCCTTCACCAAGCACACGCATGGTACGTAGTCCACACGTAATTAAACGACTACTGAAATTCCATCATCTTCGTCACACATTTTTTCACGGTAGGCCCATTGGATTTTGCGGTAACGTCCTTGTCAATTAACGACTTTGGTACCTCGAATTTTTTTCTTTTTTTTTTTTTACTAGACGTGATATGTAATTTATGCTATAAGGTCTTGGCCCGCAGAAGGGACCACAAGTCCACTTGCGGCACTTATGAAAGCAGCACTCCCGGTCTAAGAAATGAAGAACAAAGTCTACTCAAACGTACGCAAAATGCAACGGAGAGATTGACACTTTGATCAACAGTCTTTGAGAATATGGTTCCATTTGTTTCACGAAAAATGAATGGTTTGGAAAACATTTTTTTAAGATTAATCACTCCTTTCACTTGAAATAACTAGTCAACGAAAAATATCTTTATTATCAACAATAATTCCTGTCAAATTACTTTCGTGAATGATGAAAATAATTTTTCTTCGTTCATTTTTGTGGTCATATAGATCATTCTTCTAAGAAATATTTTCCAGACCATTCATTTTGTGCAAAATAATACATGCTAAAAAAAATAGAACTTGTTAGGTATTCAAAAAATTTACACTTAATATAAACATTCATTTCGATTGGTCTGGCAATGGTGTAATGTTGATTGTGTAATCTCGAAACAAGGGCATGACACGAATATGATTAACACTATAAGAAAATCGACATGGTGGGATTTTGTGGCTGGAAGCCAAAATCGTTCATGGTAAATGGGCTAAATTATACGTTCAATAGCGACGAACTTTATTTCGTGGCTAAAGGCCAACCTTTTGCGAAGAATGTTTTGCAGTTAATGACATGGGCGTCAAATTTTGAAACGATTCAATCACCTTTGCCAAAAGTCACTAAGTATATCGCCACTAAACAAATCACTGCATCCGGCAATGAACAAGGGACACTAAACTTTTTCTTGAAATCATTGAACTCCAAGGTAGAAAAAGACCGGTTCCCCAACTTTTATCGAGAAACCTATCCTAATCCTGTGTGAATTGGCCTGGAACCGGTCCGGTGAATCCTTTGGAAATTGGGATTTCATTTTTTAGGTTCCATTTGCAAATCATGAAATGAGCAAATATAAATCAACCATTATAGTCCTAATGTAGAAACGCATAATGTAGTGGTCTAGTCACCTCAATGATAAAGAAGAAGAAGAAGAAGAAAACCAAGATCATATCAACAGGTAAATGGGGTCCAACCTCCTTGATGACCTACCAAAAGGAAAAAAAATCCAACATATGAATGGTGATGCAACCTCCTCAACGATGAACCAAAAACAATAAGAAGAGCATAAGCACCTACCAAAAAAAAAAAAAAAGTACTGTATCCAAAAAACAAAATTGACTCGTTGACTCATGAGTAATAAGCATAGATCGTAAAGCCCCATTCAAATCTTATATCACTTACGTGAGAATTTGTGACATTATAATCAACTGTTTAAAAATCTGAATTTGGACCTTCTTACTTCGATGTTATATAAGATTTTATGGGATCATCGTCGGTTATTTAAAAATATAAACCATTCGATAATAAGGCAACGTTGATATTTCTATATTCTAACAATTCTGGCATCCGTAACGACCAAGGCAACGAAAATGAGAAGTAAAAGTCGCAGCTGTTCCTCCTTCTGCCTTCGCCAGACCTTTCTCTTCCTGGTCTTCTAAAACCCCCACTTCGAACGAGGAGAGCGTCGGTAGTACGGAATTCCCATTGTCTCCGAGCGGACAAAACTCAGCTCCCGTGGCCCCCACGTATGACTTCACAACCTGTGGGGCCCAGCGACGCATGCAGTCCCCGTTTTCCACCTCCTCCTCCTCCTCCTCCTCCTCTCTATATATAGAAGAAACGCCCTTCATCGGCGTCTGCACCCAGCTTTTCCCCAGTAAACTCCACCTCTGCAACTCCCTCTCCCTCTCTCTCTCTCTCTCTCTAGAGCTTCGAAAAATGGAGAAGAGCGAGGAGTTTCAGAAGCCCCTATCGCTGCCCGCGTCCGTCTCCATCCCTTCCTCCCCTTTCTTCCCCCACTCGCCCACTTACTCCCACCCCCGCCGTCGCCGCCGACCCCGCCCCACGACGGCGGCCCCCGCCGTCCCCGCCCGCGGTGGTCCTCAGCCCCTGCGCCGCCTGCAAGATCCTGCGGCGGAGGTGCGCGGACAAGTGCGTCCTGGCCCCTTACTTCCCGCCGACGGAGCCGTACAAGTTCACCATCGCCCACCGCGTCTTCGGCGCCGCCAACATCATCAAGTTCTTGCAGGTAAAACTCCTCCTCCTCCTCCCTCTTCCCTCTTCCTCCAGTGAGACGACGGAAAATCCGAAGAGTTTTGCAAGTGTGAACTCGGCGAGTCAAAGATGAGTGCGCGCGACTCGTGCGACTCGGGAGTCAGTCAGGCGGGGTGGTTCGCGCGCGCGTTGCTTTTGAGGCCGTTTCTTTTTCCCTTTTTTCGCGATATCTTCTCTTTAGCTCGTGCTTTAAAAAAGCCGCCGCTTGACTTGATTGTAAAGAGGTCACTAATGTTTTTTTCAAAGCTCCGTTCAGATGCATTTCTTGTCGAGCATTTCGAACCGGAAAGTTTTTCGTTTTCGATGCTCGAGCGTAAAGTGGTTGGACATCACAACCAAAGTTTAATGTATCGAAGTTGGTAGGTAATGTCCTGACCACAAAAAAAGAAGAAGTTAGTAATGCTCTCTCTATTTAGAATCCTTCAAAAAAGCAAAGGGGGAAAAAAAACCCTTTGGTACATAGATAAGGTGACGTGATGTTCAGACTATTCATGTTTAACGTGGTTTACTAAAATTAAGGAAATTGTTTTCTCAACTATTTCGATAGTAGAAAACTAAAGATTTACTGAAAATCATTTTAATGGACCGAAGACAACAAATTTTATATCATGGGATAACGACTTTCTCTTTTGTCAAGAAGAAAAACCTTTTTTTTTTAAATGATTTTAGTGAAAAAATATGTTTTTTATCACAGAGTTAGCGGTGAAATAAATGCACCGAATTCCAACTGCTTTGTTTTATTTCACTTAGTATATTATTGTGGTCTTTTATAATTTTTTTAGCTTAATTCAGCACTAGAGGACAGAGTGATTGATGCATCATTGTCAAAGCAGTTTGACCATAAATACCAGATAGCGGGCTGATTGGTCCCCTAGAATACCATCGATTGCCGGGTACAGGATTAATTAAGCAGTTGTTGACCATGACCGGCTTGCTTTATCTTGACTTTCATCTAGTTTTGGGCTAAGATCCAGTGCTGTCGGTTCTATTGTTTCCTGCCGAGCTCGGCTCGGCTATCGATTATCAAGTTCTGTTCATGCGACTTCGGTTAAAATTCTCGGATTTAGTCAAATGCTTGTGCTCGACATTGAATAACAAGGAGCCCCCCACTGGGGCGTGAATTCACCAGGATCTGCCGGAGTCCCGGAGGGCCGACGCGGTGAGCAGCATGGTCTACGAGGCGAGCGCGCGGATCCGCGACCCGGTGTACGGCTGCACGGGCGCCATCTCGCAGCTCCAGAAGCAGGTCGTGGAGCTCCAGGCGCAGCTCGCCAAGGCGCAGGCCGAGGTCGCCAACCTGCAGTGCCAGAACGCCAACCTGTTCGCCCTCATCTGCATGGATTTGAGCCAGTCCCAAGACCAGCCCGTCTTCCAGCAGCAGTGCCCCGCTGCGGCGGACGCCAGCTGCTTCCCGGACGAGACGGGCCTCGTCCCTTCTTGGGAGCTCTGGGCGTGAGAAAGAAGGGAGAGCTCCAATGGCGGTCAACCTTCGCGTTGGGATCTCGAGAAAGCAAAGGATGGGCGCTAGGAGAGGAGAAGGAATTGTCAATAAAGAGAGATTAGTTAGCTAGTGTTAGATACGTGATAGTCAAAACTGACGGTCTCGGCCCAAAATCAGGAAAAAAAAAAAAAATGCTTGGTAATCGTTTGGATTGCTTATACAGAAAAGTGTTCAGAAGGAAAGTAAAAGACGACATGCAAAAATGGCGGGAGAGATGTCTGAATTGCTTTCCTTTGGACTATGATGACCTTGTTAAATCAAATACTATTATTTCTATGCGACCTAATCTTATCTCTCATCAGTAGTCAAACCTCGTTACGAGCATATATTCTTACTTTTCGCGAGGATTTGACCCAAAAGCTATCTTTTCTGAGCATGGTCTCAACTGGAGTAGTTGCTCCATACGTGACGTTACTCCTTGCAAACCCATGTTACGACCTTACATAATTAAGCTGCAAGTTTCGAGCGACGCGAACTCGAGTCATCAACTCTGACTAAAGGTCAACTCAAGTCGGAGTGGACGCGAAATCTTTAGAGAAAGCAAAATAAAAGCGAGTCCGTCGTTAATATATTAGAGGCATTCGACAATGGGAAAAGCACAGGATCCAGTGAAGAAGCAATCATCTTTAGAAAAGTAACGAGTGCGACCGCGGCACGACGTCGACGAGCAACTGCCGAGCCGATGCTCTTTACATGCATTTCATTTGCGGCCCAATGAGGACCGCTTATTTTATCCACTCGGCGAAGACTGGCACCCAATATCTCTACTTTTCTCGAAGGCTTTTCACAATATCGGTCTGCAAGTCGCATTTCACAAAGACGGTCCTTTGTTCTTCCAAATCTGGATTGGGTGGTTCGTGTTAATACAAGGTGTGAAAAGAAGACCGGAGATGTCCCGCTACGTACGGGTTCGATGTATGGTGTCCCGTGACGCGTGGCATATCTCACTACAATACATTGCGCGCCAAGCTTAGTGCTGGTGCTTTCAAACCCTAATGCTTGTACAGGTAGATATACATCTGTATACGTGCCTACATGCTCTACTTCCCCCAACCTAACCGAGAAAGATAGAGCTTTACTCGTGTCAACAACCGTAGAGCACGATAGGTTTCGCCTTTTACGTCTTAACACCGTAATCCAGTGTGTATCGATGAGAGAATTGTTGAAAAATCCCATGTATAAATACATGGGAACCCGTAAAGAGTTAGAGAAAGAGAGTACTCAAAATAGAGCTCGTGATTTATAGCCCCCACACCCAAGTTTGTTTTTTCTTTGGTGGGAAGGCACGACACACAAGGTAAGCTATCTCGGAAAAGACTTGGTTTTATGGTTTGTGTCTGAACCTCAGTTCCATTTTCTTCCGAACTGTCGTTTTATTCGTCGTTGCTGCGGTCTTCTTCTGTGTATTCACTGGACCCCCCCACCAAAGTCAGTCCACTAGCCGTCGCAAAGGGGCATCTATAGTGATGAAAGTGCCTTGATTGGACCAATTTTTGTGCCCACTTCCAAATTTTCTGAGCTCGGGCCAAACTATTGGTCTTCCGAATGTGAGATGAATCTTATTTACTTGAGTCTTGGCCAGGCAACGAGCTCATGATGTTTCACCTTGTGCATGAAAAACGCATAAATGAGTTCGTGCCCATCGTTGAACATGTGAATTAGAAATGTTTGACCAACCAAAGCATCGAATCCCGACACATCCCAAAAAAGGAAAAAGGCGCAGAGTTGATTTTTTTCCTAGTCGTTGTTACAATAGTATAAGGACATCATATGATTCCTCGTCACTTAATTCGAGTAAATAAGTATACACAGGTAGATCTATTTTTTCTTTCTACATTTGGGCTAATTTCGAGCATGAGGATCACATTCTCGTCAACGTCCGCCGCTTCCCAGGGGCTGGAGAGACTGTGGACCTCGTTTTTGCGTCCTCATGCGTTTTACCAACGTTTTGAAAGGTTAAGAAAAGACACCCCCTAGCATCTTCCACATGCCATGGAGATCCCTGGTTCGTTCTTTGTTGTTCATAGTGCTTGTTAACATATTATCACGTTTACCTAAACTCTCCCTATTTCTCAAGATTATGCATATATCTGCTCTGATTAAACATATCTCTAATTGATAATGTTTATCTCATTACCCTTAGTAGTCATTTAATGAAGCCTATAAATGGGCTTATACACTCTTTATTACAACATAGGTCGGGATATACGGAATTTACACAGGTTACTCTTCCACATCATTTCAATGCGCATTTTCCACATCTGACTTAAGAAACTTCGTCTGCTGTCTATATCGACCGCGTCCCCTGTCAATGTTGCATCAGATACGTTCCCCATCCCACACTATTGCTCATTTCCGAATGCACCTTCTTGTGGCATCAGGGACATGGTGGGGATGTGAGGCCCCGATGCGTCCCGACACCCCCATGTGAAGTTGCGCGTAAGAGCTGCGAGCACTAGCGAAAGAGCAACATCAGTTTGACGACGGACACCATGTGTGGTTGACCGAGAATTCCACGTCCAAGGTCTTTTCAAAGTGCATGAATGTGCATTAAAACACGTAAAACCGTGCGTGTAATGGTCATGTACGACTGAAGTGGTGCAGAGGATTGGCCCTTCTCCAATGCGAAGCCACATAGAACCTGTTGGCAGACGCCATTTTAGAACTTCAGCTGGCGGTCTCGTGAATAGAGAAATTGAAATTGTTGTTTTTTTTTTTTTTTTTTTTTGATGACCCGGGAACCCCGCACTACCGACCGACAGGAGAAGAAACCCCTGAGTGACGCTAGCGGAGGACCCACCACCCCGACGCCACACTTAAGAATCCCTAGCGACCGTGAGGGGATTTGAACTCCTCCCCTTGCGTTAGGGGGAGAGAGCTCAAACCATCGCGGCCACCGCAGGCGGTGGTGAAATTGAAATTGTTGTTTGTATAGTAGAATTCAAAGAAATCAGAACACAGAACGAGACGAGGTGAGGGACCAAATGAAAAATGGCTAGTCAAAGATACAAATTGCTTGGAAAAAAACCATAAACATATTGCACTTTTTCAATTCAATCATAAACATTTTTTTTCTTTTTGTTAATTAAGTCAATCTGGCCAATTTTAGCCAAAAATCGCTAACATAAACTCATGCAGTGCCACATATAATGGTTGGTGGTGTAACCTAGACAATTTTGAATAATTTTCTGAATTTTTTTATTATTTTTTCTAATTTTTTTCTTCTCCTTTTTTATCGGCAGCTGGCCACTAGCCATGATTGTGCCAGCTGCCTTGCTTGCCACTGGTGAGGTGTGACCAGGCAAGGGCAAGCCCTATTGAGGGTCAATCTCGCCCAAGCCAAATCCGACAAGGTTGGCCTTTGCCTTGGGTGAGGGCAGCCTCACTAGATGAAGGTGATGCTAGGTGAGGCCGCTTTGACCTAGGTGAGGGCTAGCCTCACAAGATCGTCGGGTATCTCTTGGGCGAAGGCAACATTTTGGCCTCAGCGAGGTCAACCCTAGCTGAGCTTTGCCTGTGGCAGGTGAGGCCAAGCCGCTCAGCCATAGCCGGTGGCCAGCATCAACCAAAGGAAAAAGAAAGGGGAGAAAAAGGAAGAAAAATCGAAAAAAAAAAAATAATAACAAAATTTGAAAAACGTTAACGTATTATTACAAATTGTTTACGTTTGCAATAACCGTGCCAAATAAGATAATTGGTGTCCACATCAATGGATTTTGCTCAAAATTAGTCAGATTGACTTGAGATTTAAGATTAAATCAGCAAAAGTGCAATAAATTAACGATTTTTAGACGATTTTCTCTGAATTGCTTGATCCACATGCATTGCGGCGCATTCAATTAGGTCAAGCTTGATTTAGATTAAAATAGAGTGATTTACCGCCGAAAACATCTCCGGTAATCGGGCAAAACCGCTCTAAAACTTCTTAATACGCAAATGGGAAAAGTTCTTGTCCGTCGGAACACGACCTTCACGTGAACGTTCACATCCGTCCGTCTCCATCATGAGCATGTGGGACTTGGCGACGCCAGGGCCCCAGAGCTTTCCCGGTCCATGATGCCCTCGTCATTGCGTACGTAGGCCAGTCATCGCGTGCTTTGCTCGACAAGTGAAGATTGCGAACACGGTAGGACACCGAGAATTGACCAGGAGGAAGCAACACGACCGTGAATCATGTCCCTCGTCCCGAACGCCAACGGTCCATTTGAAGCATACCGAGCAGCAGTCGATGGGTGACGACTGAGGAATGACCCCGGAGCCAAAACACGCGCCCATTATCGGTACGTAATTCGATCTCGACGCGTATGTTGGATTCAATGAGCGGAAAGGCTCCATTGTTGACCGACCCTCGTTTCTTCTTCTCGAGCTGTTCTCGATAGTGGTCTTTTCAGTCTTTTCCCTAGCCAAATTGCTCCTCCTTTTCCACATTTCCTAATTGCATGCGATCGCGACGTGTGGAATTGAACAAGTTGATTCGGGGTGTGCTCTGAATTGTAATCCAACGGAGAAAGTGGATTCTTCTTTTTCTTTAGAAGAAATTGGCTACGCCCCCTTTTCCCATTCTGATTGAAATTAGTGTGCAAATGACTAGATTGATTGCCCATGTTACGTGCTAGCTCTCCGTAAAGTATGAAACGATATAATATATGGTTGGAAAGCATCTTTGATGGGGCATGGATGATAGAGAAGCAAAGCGTGTCCCAAGGGGGTCAAGAAAAGTTCTTAGTTATGAGATAAAAAGTTACGTTCTCATCTGTGAAAAGTAACGGTCACTTCGAATCGGTCATCTTCTTCACTTGGCCAGCCAAACGATTGGCTGTATATATCAAAGTTAATTGACTTGATTTCGTAAAGATAGTCCAGCCCATGCTCGAGATAAAAAGTTACGATCTTAGCTGTGAAAAGAACTTGCACAAAGTTGATTGATTGACCTTAGGATTGGCAGTCTTTCTTCGCTTAGCCACCGAAACGATTGGCGGTGTGTATCAAAGTTAATTGACTTAAAGAGACTCTAGCTAATGCTTCTCTATGTCCCATGCTTCTAGAAAGTCAAGCGAGAAAATTCGTTTATTTGCTTATATCGACTCTATATTCCACACTCCGGTCTCGTCCATGCTTCTTTGCTTTTGTACATAAGTGCATGTGTTTCGGACGGTCTATACCTAATATCGAAGAATTATGTGCCCATGAGAAGAAAATTACAACCCCCCCCCCAAAAAAAAAAAAAAAGAGAAAATTCAAAGAGGGAAGGTTCAAAGTACACAACATAAAGGGGTTCGAATTATTCCAGGCATTTTGTGTCGTTGCATTGTTAGACATCAATTAAAGCTGTTTCCATTTTGTGTCGTCGCATTGTTAGACATCAATTAAAAAGCTGTTTCTAAGTTGAGTAAGATCGAAAAAGTAAGGTGAAGTTATGTATTAATTTTTGAAAATCACTTTAAAACGATAACTCTGATTCATAGTGACTATAGTCGAATCTTGAGTACAAGGGTAACTTGTGATCTGCACTTGAACTTTTAGGGCCATCGGTAGCTATGGAAGCTAGAGCACCGTATTGAAATTGTTCCGACATTGAGAGTTGTCTCGACCGTAGCGATGTAGACATGTTGGTAATCGAGAAAACGAGCATCGAATGATGCCATTCTCGCCACAATGGGCAAACGTTTTTCGTCCATGGAAAGTAAGGCCGACACCGATTGCTCCAAAACGGGGATGTGGGTTGTCCCTGCTGACTCCATCGGCCCGCCAGCCCGTAACGGCCCGGAACAGCCCGAACATCACTCAGCCCAATGAACCATGGCCCAATAATCACGGCCCAAAACCTCAGTTTAGGCCCATTATCACTTTGCCCAAAGAACCCAGCCCAAAATGCAGGAAAAGGAAAAAAAAGAATTGGAGAGAGAGAGAGAGAACAGCCAGCAAGCGGAGAGGAGAGAGGAGGACGAAAGCGTAGAGCCTGCGACGTATTAGAATCCCTAGAATCTCCCCATCTTGCCATCGGCCGGCGAAACCCTAGGAGAGAGAAAGGATGAGCGGCACGGCGAAGAAGGTGACCGACGTGGCGTTCAAGGCGTCGAAGAAAATCGACTGGGACGGCATGGCGAAGCTGCTCGTCTCCGACGAGGCCCGCAAGGAGTTCGCCAACCTCCGCCGCGCCTTCAACGAGGTTAACTCCCAGCTCGAGACCAAGTTCAGTCAGGTACTCCCCCGCCTCTCCCGATTCCCCCGCCGCCTCGCTTCCGTCGATTGGCGGTCGCCGGCGCGCGTCGCGCGTCGTTTCGATCGGTAGATCTTCGGCGTTTTCGCCGACTATCGGTTCTTCTTCTTTTTTTTATCGGTTGCGATTGGAGCTGCGATGCGCTGTCCGATTCGATCTGATTCGAAGGGGAATGCTGTTATCTCGAGCTGGCGGACTGTGATTTACCTTCCGGTGGCATATCGTGTATATCGTGTCAATCCGCTACTGCCGAAATGTGGATTTGGTTACATCTATCTGCTTTAGGAATGCCGAGCCTGAGTTGATTTTCCGGTTTATTTCAAGCTCTTTGGTTTGGAATTGTTGTTCTTTGAGATTTAACGAATATTTCTGCTGTTACGGAAAAATATGAGCTACCTCTTTTGCGAAAATGTGGTTATTGTAAGGATAAACTCATCGATTGCTCGTCATAGTGTACAACAAACAGGAATGCCTGTTCCGTTTCCTTGAAATTGTTGGCGGGAAGTGTAGTAGCAATGGTGATTGAAGCAATAGCATTAGTCATGATTATCTTTTGTAATTTTTTCTACTTGATTCCTGATGTGCAGTGGTACTTATGGTGCTTGGCCTTATTGTCTTTCCTTACTCTTTGGCTTGCAGGAACCTGAACCTATTGACTGGGAATATTACAGAAAAGGAATTGGGCCTCGCTTGGTGGATATGTACAAAGAAGCTTATGACAGTAAGTTGCCCTGACTCCTGCTGAACTGATTAATGCACTTGTTCTCTCAAACACGATGCATTTTTATTGCATGAACACACGACAAAGATGCTCTGCTCGCTGTTTTTGGTTTGATTTTCTGATTATTTGTCCATACCATAAGGTATTTACTTGTGCTGAGTGCAATTGCACTTATTTCTGTGGTGCAATTTCTCTGAGTATCACCACTGATGCATTGCCAGAGGAATCATCTGAAATGAAGGCAATTACGCATGTGGGTTTGATTAAGTGAACTATTTTGCCAAATCGAGTTAGAGTTGTTCTGCATGTAAGTGGCCAGCTAAGTAGCATTCCGTAAGTTACATGATGAGCTTGATGGAAATGGTTATACCTGGTATAGATTGGACATAGCGAGAAGATAGTGGCATGGTGTATCCTAAAGATTGACCTAAATTTGGAGAACAAGCAGCAGCCCTTGGGTACTTTCCCCTGCAATTTACGCAAATTGCTGCTGGAGTCTTCTTCTACTCTTGGACATATGTTTGCTCTGAAGTGCAATACTGATAGCTTGGTGGAACATTTGCATGTTTTTTTTTTCTTTGAATTCTCAGAGCAAATTAGGCAGGGCGAGGCATTATTGAGAGTTTATAATCTCATAGCGTTTCATTTGCAGGCATAGAGATCCCCAAGTACGTGGACACAGTCACCCCTCAATACAAGCCAAAGTTTGATGCGCTGGTGAGAGTTAATGCTAGTCCTGATCCTTTAAGTACTTATCAGAAACCAATTCCCTCCAATATGTCTCTTGTCCTTGTTTGTTACAGTTGGTGGAACTGAAAGAGGCAGAGGAGACGTCCCTCAAGGAGTCTGAGCGATTGGAAAAGGAAATCACAGATGTGCAAGAGTTGAAGGTAGCAAATCACCCTTTGTTATTATGTTCTCCGTAGTGAGAGAATATAATAAATCACTTGCAATTTTTGAGCGCTCTCTCACAAACTGTCATTATTCAACAGAAAAAGATCAGCACCATGACTGCCGATGAATACTTTGAAAAGCATCCTGAACTCAAGAAGAAGTTTGATGATGAGATTCGCAATGACTACTGGGGATATTGATGAAAAAAATGAGCAGATCAGTGCCAGTTGGCCAGAGTTATTGAAGATTGTGTTCTGCTTGTTTGATTTAAAATAAAATTGAGAGAACTCTTTTCTTCTGTACTTCGTGCTTTGGGCTTGAGGAATTATGACCCCTCATTGACTTAAATGTCGGAAACTTGAATTTTCATGTGAATCAATAGATGTTCGTTTTTCCCAATAATAGCCACACCTTTTAACTGTAAAAATGGCAGTATAACAGGCGGTATCATTTCTTTAACTATTTCTATCCACAGTTCATTGAGTCGAGGCTCGCATTTTGAGTTTTCTTCTGAGTTTGACACTACCTATAGCGCCTGATTCTTCTTGTACTGATTTGAATATGCTGAGGGCTTTTGCCATGGTGGATCTCCCTATGAACCTCCATTAAAGCAGGCGGATGAGGTGAAACTTTTTCGGTAATAGTGCATGAGTTGATGGGTTGTGAAGTAATATGAACAACGATTGGGAATGCCATCATTATAGTTAAGCCGGGGAAGAATCATTGTGTGCTTACAAAGTATGGAGTGAGATGGTGGCTGATGATGTTGGATGCATCTTCTCTGCATCGTTTGATTACGGGCAAGGTTGGATATAACGCCAATACATAATATAGGGGCGTACGGAGATGGTCTTGTTGGTTGTGTGAGTTCTTGATTGATGAGAATGAGACATCCCTAAATTTTGAGAACCCCGGAATTTCACCTTCGAGATTCTTATATACATCCATCAACCCATATTGACCTTTGGCTTCCACTTGATCAATCATTGAGAGGGCTCGAGTACCAAATAGCGGAGTTCGACTTCGAACAGCTCCTCCTCAGTGTTAGTCATTTCTAGCCTCAACGAAGACGATTCTCCTAGCCCCGTCCAAAGAATGAGTTGGATCGCCCGTAGGACCTTGTGAGGCAACTTGATCGTTCTTTTCTAAGTGGGAACCGTAGGTATATCATCCCATTGCCATTTGTATTAAATTGAACGATCTTGAATTAATCAGGTTCTGAATTGACAAACAGCATAATTAAAACTTCTAAGTAGAACAACCTAATTAAAAAAATAATGCGTGCAAAGTCTTAAAATTTATCACGAAGATGCAATTAATTACACTTCATGAAAGTTTTAAAATTTAATTTTACTTTCGTGAAAACTTGTTAATACACTTAAAAAATGACGTGATAATGTCAGGCTTGACTTTCATCTTTTTTCACTTTTGAGAAGTAGAGGCGGAGGGAGGGAGGAGAACAAAAGAAACAACTATCACCCGGAGCAATCCTATTATTTACAGTTCCAGGTCTCTGTTCAGTTTCAAAATGAGCAGATTGCTCTGATACTTCATCCAACTGGAACTACAAAGAATCGGATGGGCTTTATCTGAGCCCAGACGAGTTAGGCATGACCTCCATGTATTCTCTGCGCTAATAATTGTTTTGACCGTTAAATAATACGAGTAAAATCTAATTGTCTTTCCTCAGAAGGTGAACAGACAGATGCCGGGGGAGAAAACACCAGCTATAGAATCACAACTGCGTGTAAAATCAGTGTTTCCATCGTACAATACTCATCTCTCGTAGTAGAAAATAGCTTCCTGTGGGTGTGAGATACCATGGGATCAAGTACAGAATTGGAGGGCATCCGTAAACCAAAGGGCATACCGCACAACGAGGGTAGAACACATATCGCAATATATGCATGGACGAAAGAGCAAAGACTAAGTAAATTGAACTTGATCGAAATAACTGCACAAATGTACAAAAGAGAGAATTTTGAGTACATTACAAAACTTAAAGCAGAACAGTTGCACTGTTACCAATGGCAGAAAACTACATCACAGTTACTGACAAAATTGTATCCAGAGATGTCGACGGATAAAAACTGTTAAAAAAAGTGTGGAGAAGAAAACTCAAAATTTCCCGGCAGCATTAACGTGCTTTATGATTGGAATATGTGGTCAAATCTTCAGTTAAAAACCTCACGCAGAATTGGTTAGCTTCTTCTGAGACAAAAGGTTGGTGGCAGCTACCTCCTCATTTTTGTCCATGGTCTTCCTTAGAAGCTCATAGCCTGCAAAGTTCATGGCTCCCAGCGGAGCTATCCAAAAGAATCTGGGCACTGCCCCTTTAAATAAGCCGAGAGGGCCCTCGCGACGTAGTATTGAGAAAGCTACCATCGTCATCGATACCGATCGACCCCGTGGAGCAGTCATCATTCTTGTTTTTATGACATCAAAGGGTGTGGTAGTAACAGCGGCTAACCCGCCTGATAGAGCTCCAACAACAATTGTTTCCCAGGGCTCCAACTCCCGACCCACAAGATGCTGGACAAGCTGATGAAAGCACACGGAAAGAGTAAATTTGTTGATAAGACTTCTACAATCTCCAACCACACAAAGTAGTGATATACAGTACAAAGCCAGGATTTGACTGAGAGGGACTACATGAAACACGGGAACAGTTAAAAAAATCAAATTGCAAAGAAAGTGAGTGGAACTCAATCAATTATAAAACAATGCAAGAAAAAAATGAAGCATATGATTTGCTCACATTCAACAGATACCCAGATTTCACTTGGCTGTTATATTTGTCATGTAAATGGAAAGAGGTATTTCAACCACCACAAAGCTAAAGCATGCATTACAGCTTCAGTTCTCAATCAGCCACAAGTACAAGCATTCTTGAAACAATTGTGAAAGACTATTCACATTCTCCCAGGTAATGGATAAGCAGTGTCATCCCATTCTGCATCCAGGGTAACAAGGCAAGTCCCTTAAATACCTCTCAACTACTGTTCAATATCCAATACATAAAAAACAAATGAGAATATTGACGTTTTCCATCTTTAAACAGACAATTATTTCACATGTATATCCAGTTACAGCGATATGTCTGAAATCGAGCAGATAGATCTCATGTCATATTGTCCAATTCGCACACATCATACAACATCAACTTTTTAGCAGGCAGCAACTAGCAATGCTTTATAACATCAGCATGCATAAGATTACATGAAGGTACCTCCCACACAAACCGAGACAAGGTGGCATGAGTACTTCTGTTATTCTACACCTATTATTCATCCGCCAAGAACAGAGGTACAATCATCCATTAAGTCAGAGCATCATTGAAAAGTGGTATTTCAACCGACCTCGAAATGTTCTTTTTCTTTCATTTTTTTTTTCCCAGATACATATGCAAACAAATAGTCTAATATCAAGGTGCACAGCACATAACGATAGATCATGGGTTTTTTTTTCATGTCATTCTCCAAACAAGAATGGAGTACTCCTTCCAGAATGCAAATTTGTAAATTCCTTAACATCCTCACACCTATCCAAAACCTTAGCTATATTTGCAAAGGAGGAGGTGGGAAGATGAAAGTTCAAGGGGAAATGGGAAAACATCTAAAATCTTGGAGAGAGAAGGGAATATTCAAAATTTTAAGCATTTCCACCCAGACAATGCAAAACCCCTAGCAGAACTTGTGCCACTGGCATTGGCATAGAGAAATGAAGGAATCATACCTTTTTTGACTCCGCATAAAGTCCCATGCCAGCTACATAGAATGGAACCTCCCGACAAAGGGTAGCACCGGTACCCCGGAAAAAGCCTTGAGGACCATCTTGCTGCCAGGTACCAACAAGAGCCTCCCCGACATTATCGAAAATTCCAGCCTGCAACCTCTGCTTTAGGACCTCACAAGGAATCCGCACTGCTGTCCCAAGAACAGTGCTACAAAATGATGCTAGAGATTGAACCTGACAATTATTATAGCTTTGCGTTAACTTTAGAACTTATGAAGAAGCGCCTCTCCTTTCAAAGGCACAATTCATACATCTTATTGGGAAATTGCCGAAGCTGATGCAACCACAATGGGACAAACACATCCCCACAGGCCTATGCATACGAACACATCAGCAAGCATGCTCATACTAAAACAAACAGAGCCTCTTAACGAGTCAAAGGGTAAGAAAGAAACCAGTAAATAATGAAAGCAATAGAGTACTTAGGCTTTATTTGGTTCGCGGAAAATGAATGATTTCGATAGCATTTTCTGAAAAATGATCACTTGTATCGCTTGAAATAATAAGTCACTTGAAATAATAAGTCACTGGAAAATATTTTCATTGTTGATAGCAATTTATGTCTAAAAATTTTCGTTTGTTAATTTTTCTAATCGATTCAAGTGATCATTTTTTGGAAAATGTTTTCCAGATCATTAATTTTCCATGAAACATATAGAGCCTTACTAATAGAAAATTTCAATAACCAAGAACTATTGCAGTTTTCTTAAATCTCGTTGGTTATGCATAAAGTTATTGACAGAGCCTGTGAAAACTAATAAAGCGAAATTGGAAATGGCGAAACTTACTTGGATATCTGGGAGAGTTGGTGCCACATTTATCAATATGAGCTTGCTGGCTTCGAATATTCCTGTTCTAAGGCCATGGCTGCAGTTATTTAAAAAAAAAAAAAAAAAAAGAATGTCTCAATCACAAGATCAAACAAGTAAGCACATTGCAAACAAGGATAAAAATAAATGACAAAACATAGGACCTTGAAAACTGTCCAAGAATGGCAGGTATAGAACCCCTGTATACTCCACGCACTCCAATTTGTGGGAGCTTTGCAATGATATCTGGAAAAGAGAGTGTCGAAGCTTGCACTCGCGTCTGATAAAACCAAGAAATTATCATGATAGGACCTTTACAAGATGCACAGTCATGTTCACTACTGTGTACACCCGCTCAACTCCCACTAGCGTACTACATAGTGCATGATGGCTACCTCAACATGTGAGGCTGGAAGAGACAAAAGTGAACACCCTCACAGAAAGAGCACCTATGCTCTACTTAAACATAATTACAATCCACATTGCAAGCCCCAAAGTCAAATATGATTAGGTTGGATCATCCTGGCAAGGTAAAATAAACAACATAGTGCTCGAATGCTTCTGATAGCACTAAGCAATATTTATCATCCCTCCAAAAACAGCATGAGTATCTGCCTATATAAATTTAAAATATTAGCTTATCTCTATCAATAATCAATTTCAGATGCCTAGGTGATGTTTAACTCAAGATTTAACTCCTCCTCAAGGGTGTAATATAAATTTGCATCAAGTAAGGGAAAAATTAGTTTAGATCCTCGTGGAACTTCAATTCCAATATATCTGTGTACAACACAGTTTAGTAATATCAGCATATGTAGATAGATTTTACCTTCACTGTATCAACTGGGTGCATCAAAGCAGTGGACAGTGCACAGGATAGTCCTCCAGCCAATGCAGATTTAAGAACACTTCCCGTGGGTATTTCCACAGGGGGTGCAACAGGAACAACAGTAGCAGCTTCAAACCAGACATTTCTGCTCAACCAACAGTGACCATATCATGCACCATCCCAGAAAAATTCGCATAAAATTAACTGCAACAGCAGCAGAAGTTTCTGCCTACTGACTTCACATGCTTCATAACCAATTTACTATTAATTATTTCTACCCCCAAACCAGCAATCATAGATTGAGTTGCTTTCCTATTATTTTTCAGGTAGAGCAAGACATCATATCAAAGAGGAATTAACATGGATGTAGAAATCAATGTAAACCAAAAGCCAGTAGATTCACACTGACATGGATCCTCTATCAACTAAAATCTAAAAGAACTAGAAAGTAAATTACCGCTGGTTTTGGCCATCTTATAATGTGAAATGTCAATACATTCCAAAATGATCGCTTAACAGGACAGAATCTCACCTAGGATCATCTTGGAGTCGATCAGATGGAACTAAAAGCATAAAGTTCCTAAAATGTCCATATGAAATGGATCCTTGTTTGTCTGCATCAAGAAATCGCATCATAGCATCAGCATTGTCTGCATTTGCTGGAAGTCCTGCATGTTTTAGTGATTCCAAAATTTCGCTCTTCTGGAGTGTCCCAGACTTGCTCAAACAGAGTGAAGTGTAAGCTCGAAGGATTGTCGGTTCCCTCTGCTCCATTAATGATAGAAACTGCTTCCAACCAAATGACTTCGAGAACAAGTGACTTCTAGTACGGCGCATGAATTCACGAGCGTATCTCTGGGGCAATTTCCGCTTTCTCACAGCAATCTCTAGATCCTCCAACGTCACTTGGCCATCACCATCTCTATCCAGTTCCTCAAAGAACCTTCTCCCTGAAAGAGCACATATAGAAGGAGGAATATATCTTTCAGATAACAAAACAAACCAGAGAAAAGAAAATCATCGGTTCCAAGCAGGTATCAAGCAGAAGGATCCGTACCAGATCCTCATAGTATATATACTCAAGTGAATTAGCATACCTTCACATTCCGTATATCTAAAGAAGTCCTGAACAGAGAATAGCTTCTTTTTGTCTGGATACTCTTTAGAAGGTCGGCCAATTTGGGGTACAAGTTCAATAAGCTCTGTCAGAGAAACAGTAGATAAAGTAGATTTCAAACGCTCCACATTTGATAATGGAATGCTCAGTATGCCGCCAGCCAACTTCTGCGCCGAAGTACCACTGTTTGATTCCTCTCTACTCCCACTTGCAGCTCCATCATCGGTCTCTTCTTTCACCGAAGGAGTAACCTCGACAATGCTTGGAGGCACACCTCCCACTCTCGCGAACCTCAAGTTTCCAAGAAAACCATTTACATCCGCCTTTCGAACTTCCCAAATGCTAGCAACAGCCCTCAGGTGATTAAATTGTTCAGGAGGGTCTACTACTGCAGAGGACGCTTTCGCGACATCACCCCCAAACTGTGGCTGAACCACTTGGTCGAATTTAGGAAGATTCTGCGCCAACTGATCCAAAATAAATCCCAAAAAGCACTCGATCGATTCGAGTGGCACATGCTTGTCTTCCTTATCAACCCCAACATCTTTCTCAGCCGCTTTGACGTGCCGCCGCTTCAACTCCCTCCCTCTCAACTCAGACAACGAAACCTTACACTTCACATCGCAACCACCCTTCTCTTCATCCGATTGTTTCTGCAACCGTCTCTTGCTCGCTTTGAACGGACTAGGAAATGCCTGGACGAAGCTATTCGCCAACAGAGAGAAATGCACCGCAAACTGCAAGCAATTCACGCACGACTCATTACCATCCCTCTCTCTATCCACATCCCTTTCCTTGCCTGCCTTCCTGCCATCCAACCCATCTCGATTCCCCGCGTTTTGGGCAAACACTCCGACTATGTTCTTTATGGGGCCCTTAAAGGAGAAACCTTTCTTCTTCTCATCACTAACCACACTCTGCGCACTCTTCTTTCTCAGCACACCGATCTGCAACTTGCTGTTCCTGTCACCGCCATCGAACTGAGCAATCAATTCGACGCCGCCGCTACCTTTCCTCTTCGAATTGGAACCGGGCCAGCGGGACTCAATGTCCTTGGCAGCCTTCCTGATGCCAGATTCCAAGGGCGACAGGGCGCCTTTGACCGCTTGAATCGTGTTGAGAAACGATTCAATCGGATCATTCGCCGACACCATCACTCAAGCACCAGAAATTACCATAGAAAACGGAAAAAGAAAACACAAGAAGCGCCGGCGCAATCCACGAATCTCGAAGCGGGGAGCTCCGGCGAGAATCGAAGGCCTCGATTCGCCGGCTTGCGGCCTTCAACAGTCGATTCAACGGCGCGTAACTGAAGCCGCCCCTCCCGTCCCTTCCCCCCGCCGCCGCCCGGAAAGGAAACCCTAGCTGCGGACACTGGAATCGAGCGGCCGCCGGCGTGTGCTCATGTCAATGGAGTCGGGGGAGCGGCGGCGGCGACGGCCGGCGAGAACTCGGATGAGGACGCGGGAGTTGCTCATCTCCGGCGAGGTGAGAGCGCTCCGAGAGATGGGTGATCGGCAGTGGATAACGCTGGGGGGGGTCGGTGAGGCAGTGGCGTTTTGCGAAAATAGAAAGGAAACGGAAGGGCAATGCCGGAAAAATGCAACCTTCAACCGGGACCGACGGGTTTCTTCTTGTTGAGAGAGAGAGAGATAGGAGATGCTGTATAGCAGCAGAAAGAGAGGACGAAGAAGAGGCCTTAAATTAATAAGAAAAGAAAAATATATTAAAAAAATAAAATGAAAAGACGCTGCTTTTTTTATTTTTGGTCAATATTTCTTTTATTTTATCGGTAACAAAATAAAAAGTGGGGATTTTTTTTTATTTTATTTGGTCGAGTATAGAAATGGGGGATGTGGGAAATTGAAAATAAATGCGAAAAGGAGAGGAGTGGAGATGTATTTTATGAAATGTTTTTATTGGGTGTGGATAATGATTGTGTAATGGATAAAAAGCTGACGTGGCATTGTGTGAGTACACGTTTTTTTTTTTTTTGGTCTGGGGGTGGGGTGGGTCTTTAGTGCTTGGCCTTTGCCCTTTGGAGTATTTCTGGAGGGAGAGGCGTTAGTTGGGGCGTTTTAAATCAAATGGAATCCTCAATGTCTATCCAGATCTGATTCGGATGCGATTGAGGTTTATTTCCCGTGTATTTAATGAGGTTACGTGGCATAACATTATACGATCCTATTGACCAGCAGCAATTATTAACGATCCCGATCACGAAACTTAATACCCGACGCCTTTATAGAAATGCATTTGAAAGAAACCCTTTTGCTGTGACACCGATCATTTTTCGTTACTAATTATCGCATGATATATAAGATAGATGTAGAGACGCTTATTGATTTGACTTGTAGATCAAACACGAGTTAGAAGCATAGGTCGATATGTTTTGAGAAATCAAAAAGGATGGCTAGATTATCGCTAGAAAGTATGAAATGTTATTCATGGAAATTCTTCGTTCGTTTCCTTATTTCTCTAATGTTTCCATTTCATGTGTTCATTCGAATTTCGCCCGTAGTTGAATTAGATTGTCTCGTGGGGTGATGATTTTGCAGGAAAGAAATCCGATATCCATCCATGAAAGTAAAACCATAAAAGAAAAGAAAAATAAGATAAAAATGTCTAATAAGCCAGCAAATGAGAACAAGAGACTCGGGTTGGATCTTCAGTCGCCATGAAGAGAAAGAAGCATCAGTCCTGATTAGTCCCGCATTAGAGTTCATTTTGATTAACCTTGAATCGAGAGATAATCTAGGCGATACTGCAATCAAGACATCATATTCGTTTCAAGTCAGACTTGGATTAGATTGACACCCCCCTTTTCAATCCAGTCGATTGCCTACTCAGCAGAGTCGTGCAATACGAGCGACGAAACATGCGAACCTAGACACCCGAGAAAAGCAAACAATTACTACGTCCACGAACGCGAAAATCGCCTAACATCACTCAACTCCATTACCATTGGTCGCGTCGACTTGCACTGCAGATTAGGCGCTGCCTTAATGCAAAACTCCTCCTAAAACTGCAGTCAATTCGCTCTGTGTTTCGGCCAAGCGATTCGTGGGTTTGCTTCTTCTCCTTTATCTTTTTCGATTTGCGGGCCAGAGCTTAAATGATTTCGACGAAAATTATAATAAAAAAATAAGGACAAACCGACAAAACCGAAGCAACCAACATCGCATGGAAGCAAGCGAATGCGACGACTAGCCGGTGGCTCAGATCGAGGGATTGGTAATGAACGCGTGGCGCTCCGATCACCGATACGTGTCGTACGCCCAGAAGCATCCAGCTCGGCGTTTTTTATCTACCGCACGCGCCCCTCGCCCGCCGTCCGATTCTTTCTCGCTCTCGTTTTGCCTTCATCGTCGCCGTCGAATCGTTCTCGCTAGACAATGCTGACTTTCTGGCGATACATGCCGACTCATCACGTGGTTTCCATGGCCTAATGCAGAGGAACGATAGCTCGAGCAGCACGGACGAGCCCAGGAAGAAAAGGACGATTCGCTTTTCGGAAAGGGCCCAACTTTATCTCGCCCTCTGTCGTTTCATCTGCATTATTTGTCATTGACGAATTGAGATCATGCTACCCGAAAAACAAGAATGACTCCGTGCCATCACGGGTTCACCAACAGCACAAGTCCTCAGCTCAGTATAATTACTGAAAGACAAAGCTAATGAGTCTCAACGAGCCTCGGCAAGTAATCAGAGGCTGATGTTCTGAGGTGTCGCCGATCTCTCCGGAGGTTTCATCCGGCTGAGCTACCGTTCAATGCGAGTGGTGCTTCGGGTTGTTAGCTTTTTCAACAGATGATATAGAAAGATGCAACTAATCAGTCAAAAATTCAATGAGGAAGTGTGCTCATTCGCACGAAGCAAGCCTCCCCTTCGAATAGGAGCAACCCAAAATACGTTACATCAGAATGCAGATCCACTGCCCTTCGTCTTCCCTAGCATTACGTCCTTGGCTTCATTGATCTTAGAAGCAAGATAATGACTGCCACCGGCGTCTGGGTGATTCGCGACCATTACTTTTCTGTGCGCTTCCTTGACCTTGTCTGGAGTTGCGCTCTCCCTATCAAACCATATTAGTAGAGACAAACTGTTTATTCCCAACTCAAGCATATGTCTGAAGCCAATTATTATGCATCATATGCAGTTAATTAGTATCATGAAACCGAGACAGTACACAAATGAAAACCAAAACTATGGTCACGTGTCAGGAAAAATCAGATGAAGGCGCTAAATGTGCACGGAGCAGTGACATTCTATCCGATGCTCTTTCGCATGAAGCTTGGTGTCAATTACTTCCATTAAACCCATCACTGGAAAGCTGCCTTTTTTTTTCAATCTAATTGATCCAGAAGAGGAACAAACTGATTCTCTACCTTAAACCAAGAATAAGAGCGGCTTCCCTTCTAGTCATCTTCGGTTGGAAACCACCTTCGTAAAATTTACGTGGTCTAGGCGGCCTTGTCTTGAGAGACTGCCAAGCCTGGATTCCATATCTACCAGCAAGTGCAGCAGCAGCCACTGCTAGCCCAGCCAGTAACGGTGTAGCCTGAATGCATAACACAGTCAGTGTACATGCACTAAAAAAATGACCATGTCAATGAGCCAAAACACGAACAGGCGAACTAAGTGCTACAAAGGGAAATCAATTCAACTCGAACCAAGGATATTCTTTTTCGCCATTATGGAAAGAATATAAAGCATGAGAATCATTTGGCAAACGCTAGATAAGAGCACTGTTGTCAATGATCTGCTGCAAGGACTAGTCACTGGACAAAATCAGGAGGAATCAAGCACGTAGCTGCACTGAGAAGTAGCGACAATTACCGACAATTTCTTGAATCTAGACATATCGACATAAATGCAGGATGTGCTTTCCATCTACTTTCAAAAATTCTAGACGTATCAGCAGCCTACTTAACCCAAAAAGACTTCTCCAAAGGATAACTTGCAAATTCTAAACAAAAGTTCTCATTTCAACCTCCACAAGAATTGATATCAAACGGAGGACAATAACAAAAAAGAAACTTAACGGGTAGCCCGCTTCCCGCACTAGGCATACAATTTTTTTGCAATAAAAGAAGGAGAACATCCAGCTTCTGTCTCCCCATCACCTGAAACTAGTGAATCCGCTATCGAATCTACGAATCCGCTGAACCTACCCATCTCAGCTCTAATTTCAAATAAGAGAACTCAAATCACCTCAGACCTATGGCTTAATCGATCAAACAGAACCGCCCATTGCGCCCCCCCCCCCCCAAAGAAAAATAAACGTACGAATTTCACTCGGCCAATTTAAGTTCCACAGTGCAGAAACCGAAAGGCCAGATTTTCAGGAACTCCCGACAATCTCAATACAGGTGGGGTTCATAATCAAGGCTCGTCATCGTCCACCGGCATACGGGTTCAAAAGTTCGACTCCGTCTCGGCGAAAATCAAATCTATCTCAGCCCAAAATCGAAACCCTCCCCAAAAAAATCAGCACATGATCCTGCACTTCGTATATCCAGCACTTTCTACCCTCAATTAGCAGCAAAAGCGACGGAACGATTGAAAATTTGACATGAATTAAAGAGAGAGAGAGAGAAGAACTTCACATTGATAATTGGCGATTTGGCTTACCATTGCGGTGAGGGATTCTGGAGGATCATTCGACAGCTTCTTCGGACATCTGTATGTCACAGAGAGAGAGAAGAAGAGAGAGAGAGGGGGGGAGTCTCGGCTCGGTATACAGAGCGAAGTGATACCTGTCTTGGCCAATCACGTGTCAACACGTCACGCGATACTATGGTCGCTGGGAGTAGCAGATCCTGTCTTCTGTAGCACTGTAGCGATGCGGGAGGCAATCAATGGGCCGGGCCCGGTGGGGGGTTTTCAAAATCTAGTTCCAGCCCGAACATATTGGGCTTGGACTGACTGACTCCAAACATACGCCGGCATGAGAAAAATTTAGTTCAGTCCGGGCCCTTTTAGGCCTAGCCCGCAATCAGAGAACGGGACTGCCTTGGAGAAAACTTTCTCGTTTTAGAGAACGAATTCATGAAAGATAACTTGCAAGACAAGTTTGGTGATAGGTTTAGAAAATGAGAATTGATGAGCTAGACAGGGAAATAGTGGGTGGCGATAATGGCACTTAGCAATTGGACTTCCAGCTTTGGCCAGTCCCTCCGCTAGCTTTTTTTATCATGGTGGTGAATTAAGATCGCCTCTTTCCTTTAATAGCGACCATTCTCATTAGATCCAGGTGACCGAAATGATGATTTATCTGGGTTGAAACAAGCTAGCAAAATGAAGAAACGTCAAAAATGCTTGGCGAAATTAGCTTGGAAATGTTGCATTTATGAAATTTGGAAATTAGAATTTTCTCTACTACATACTAGGTCTGACCCATCTGTTGATGATGTTAATCGAACCATTAGATTTACCGTTAGGCATTGCTTTTGAGGGATGTTGAAATCTTCAAAGCGAAGTTACTGTCGATTTGCTCCAAAAGTCATGCCTTGTTTGGAACATCACTCTATGGAGGAGTTTGAGTAAAAATGCTCAGCCCAGGAAGGAACTATATATGATGGTGTCTTGCCGTTGATATTGTCGTTGGTCTGAACTCGAGATTAGTTTTTGTGGATCCAATTTAGCTTTAAGCACACACCTTTGATTGAACTGGTATTTCCAGTGCTTCAATTTTTTCACAGCGTCTAGCATAATTGAAAATGAAAAAAGAGTACTAGTTGGACAAAACGTACAAGGAAAATGGAGAGGATAGTTTAGATCTCACAATTGCTTCGCGCTGATTTGATGCTTTACTAGTATTCATTAGATGTATTGACACTTCATTTCCCTTTCACAACCAAAATACGAGCACATCTTGGATAGGACTTCCTAGAAGAAATTTGTACGAGCACATCTTATCAGAACGTAGCACTTTGGACGGTTTTCTTCCGCCTCAATGGATTCTCCAGCGGTGATATAGCGTGGGAAAATCCCGCAGTCGTCGTCTCTGGTTTCATAAGGCGAATAGGGGAATCATCACTCATTGCCCGATTTTCACCGTTCGCATCGCAGCAATGACTCACGAATCGCCAAGTTCGCACATAGTTCATCCTGCAGTGCGCCGGCGAAACTGGTTCTATACATGAAGAATGAATTTAGGCTCATTCCGTAGGTTGCGTTAAGAGCCAACCCCCGCGGAGGATGGAAAAACGCCCGACCGCCTCTTAACTCCCCAGTCGGAAGTCCGCCAATAATTTTCTCGCATCAACGAAGACATCGAGCATTAACCATGCAGTCCCTTCACTCGCCCAAGGTTTTGTTCCCTCCTACATCTTAGCCATCCATTCAATCACGCGACTCAAAGAGGTTAATACGAAAATCAAATATCAGTCGGACCTTTTTGGCATAGGTAGCATAGTAGCCAGGGCTACACTTTCCATGAGCAAGCACACGCAATAGAATTAAGCACATGCAAAATAGGAGTCAGACAAGAAGGAACTACAGATCATTTGACAAAACAGTGCAATAGGCCCAAGTAAAAATATAAACGTAACCAAAATCCATACGATTCTAGTAAAAGCAAAATTTAAGGCAAACTAAAATGTCTCCTCAAAGTTACTAAAGACTAAATGACTTTAGAATGAGCAAACCCCTCGGCAAAACCTAAAATTCAAGGCCCTTCAAATAAAGACATGTATGAGACACTTAAAATGATAGAGCTCCGCAATCCTGCAATCGACAGCAGCCTCACTTCTTCTTGGCAGCGGACTTTGTGACCTTGGCACCGGATGGGTCCTTCTTCTCCACACTCTTGATGACACCGACAGCCACGGTCTGACGCATGTCCCTGACAGCAAAACGCCCAAGAGGAGGGTACTCCGAGAAAGTCTCGACGACCATAGGCTTGGTGGGAATCATCTTCACCATTCCAGCATCACCATTCTTCAAGAACTTGGGCTCCTTCTCAAGCTCCTTACCAGACCGTCTATCAATCTTGGTCAGCAACTCAGCAAACTTCACAGCAATGTGGGAAGTGTGACAATCGAGGACAGGAGCATAGCCGTTGCCAATCTGCCCGGGGTGGTTCATGATGATGACCTGGGAAGTGAAGTTAGCAGCCTCCTTGGCAGGATCATCCTTGGAGTTGGAAGCAACATAACCACGCTTGAGATCCTTCACGGCAACGTTCTTGACGTTGAACCCAACATTGTCACCAGGGAGGGCCTCCTGGAGAGCCTCATGATGCATCTCAACAGACTTAACTTCAGTGGTCAATCCAGAGGGTCCAAAAGTGACAACCATACCAGGCTTCAGGACACCAGTCTCAACACGACCGACAGGGACAGTTCCAATACCACCGATCTTGTACACATCCTGAAGTGGGAGACGGAGAGGCTTGTCTGAAGGCCTCTTTGGCTCATTGATCTGGTCGAGAGCCTCGAGGAGGGTGGGGCCCTTGTACCAGTCAAGGTTGGTGGACCTCTCAATCATGTTGTCACCCTCAAAACCAGAGATGGGGACAAAAGGAATCTTATCAGGGTTGTACCCGACTTTCTTCAAGTATGAAGAGACTTCCTTCACGATTTCATCATAACGGGCCTTGGAGTACTTGGGTGTGGTGGCATCCATCTGCAAAAAGGGAATTGTTATCACATAGGTACATCTAGGACAAATGCCTAAGGCTTAGTGAAATAAGATATAGAACATATAAATAAAATGTACCTTGTTGCAGCAGCAAATCATCTGCTTCACACCAAGAGTGAAGGCAAGAAGAGCATGCTCACGGGTCTGGCCATCCTTGGAAATACCAGCCTCAAAACCACCAGTGGTGGAGTCAATGATGAGGACAGCACAGTCAGCCTGGGAAGTTCCAGTAATCATGTTCTTGATGAAGTCACGATGTCCAGGAGCATCAATGACTGTGCAGTAATACTTGGTGGTCTCAAACTTCCACAAGGCAATATCAATGGTGATACCACGCTCACGCTCCGCCTTGAGCTTGTCAAGGACCCAGGCATACTTGAATGACCTCTTGTTCATTTCAGCTGCCTCCTTCTCGAACCTCTCAATGACACGCTTGTCAATACCTCCTAGCTTGTAGATCAAGTGACCAGTTGTAGTCGATTTCCCAGAGTCGACATGGCCAATGACCACGATGTTGATGTGAACCTTCTCCTTACCCATGATGAGATATCTAAAAGATGGAGAACAGAGATGAAAATACAAATCATACAATTAGATAGCCATAAAACTCCAGCCATGACATAATCATCAAATCCAATAGTCCACCAAAAAAAAAAAGATTGCAGGAAAAGCATACAGAGAGAAAAGCACATTCACAAAATTATAAAAAATCTGAAAACCACATCGGACATCTCACCCACCCACTACACAGCGGACAAAAGCAAATTGGAAATTTCCTGTGACAAACAGCGTTAAACATAAAAAGAATTAAAATCATTCACCAATCAAGCAACTAGACAAAAGCTAAAAAAAAATAAGAACAAAAATCACATCCGCTGGCTAGCAGAGTTTCAAAATGCACATTTGGTTTTGATAAGATTTCAAAAAGACATTGCCCCCATGCAGGATCGAACTACAGACCTTCAGTTTACAAGACTGACGCTCTACCGCTGAGCTATAAGGGCATGTTTTCACATCTTTAAATTTATAAGCTTAAAAAAGGTTTAAAAAGCAAACCGTACAGCTTGCTATCTTGAAGAAAGAAAATATGTTAATCAAACAATTATCATTACAATAAAAAAACACAGAATATAATTAAAAAAAAGTGAAATCAGCTGTCCACAAACAAAATAGCATGACAAATTCAAAAGTTCCTGCATCGCTCTCCAGATCAGTTTATTCAGCAAGAGCATATAGGCTCCAACATATCTCCTTTTAACCAGCCAACATGAAATACATAAAAAAAGAGGTCGGCAGTACTCAAAACGATTCATGCATCCTGCTTCAGATTGCAGACAGACCAGAGACAAGCTCGCAAATGGTTTTGAGATAGATCTAACAGAATCGAGATAAATCAAACAGATCAAACGCATGCCAGACCACACACGAACATACAATAAGGGATTCAGATCTGAATAGCTAGATCCATCAACAGAACCATCGACAGATAACCCGACCACGATTCAACCGAGGATCTGAGCACACAGAACAAGGAAAGGAGCACGATAGAATCGATTACGGCCAAGCATACCTCAATTTCACAAGCTCCTCAGAACCAAAAACAAGGGAACAACACAGGAAATGGCGAAGACGACGACGACGAGATCTAAGACGCAAAACAATCCAATCTCCCCATCAAAATGACCGGACAGACGAATCGAGACTCATGCAAAACAAGCAGCACACATCGCCCGCGACAGGCAAAACACGAAAAGGAAATCGGAGAAATGGAAGAAGCTTTACCTAAGCTGCGAACGACGAGGCTCAAGAAGGAGAAGGACGAAAAGAGAGTGGCTGGGAGCGAGTGAAGAGGGTCTGATCCTGCAATCCCAAGCGCGACCTATATAGCGTCGGCCGAGATTAGGGTTTCTCCCGAGCGTCGGATCCCATCGCCCGAGAACCGACGGAGGGTCCGGATCGTGCCACGTCGCCATTTCCTGCAGAGTGCGTCGCGCCTCCATTTTTCTCGTGACGGATATGTCCTCGAAGTGTTCAGGTTTCTACAAGAGACCCCCGCAGGCAAAAGTCCTAGGGTTTTGAGGAGAGCTGATCCGAGCCGTCCGTAGTCCGATCCGAGGGTGGAGCGATGAAGAAAGTGTTTCGCACTCCGAGTGAGCCCAGGCCACTGAGACTGGCGTTCCCATGGGGAGGCGGCAGGGCCGACAAAAAGGTGCAAAGTCGCGCCCGAGGTCCCTCAAATGTACCGAAATTGCATTATTGCCCCTCGGAGAATTCATCTCTAACCGACCAGGCCCGCCAAAAAAAAAAAAAAAAAAAAAAAAGCTAAGCAGGAGGAGAATCGAGCAGAGGAAGAAGAAGAAGAAGAGAATCGCTGTGCGTCTGCTTTTTGGCGCGTGATTTCTCGGTCTTCAAGGTTCGTCGCGTGCAAGGAGATTGAGCTTTTCCCTCGCTTCATGCTGTTGATTGTTCACGTGGTTTTTCGTTGTGCATTCGTGCAGAATCGTCGAGCGTTGGGGAGTTTGAAACGTCTAGGGAGATGGCGAAGCTGGGGAAGAAGGCGAGGAAGTTCGCGAAGAAGAATCTGCAGTCGGTGCTCAGGCGGAAGAGGAAGACGAACTCCATGTTCAAGAAGAAAGCTTCTTCTAAGAGTAAGCACTCGTCTCCCTCTTTCTTTTGTTTTTTTTTTTTTTGAACTAATTTCAAGTGTTTTCAGCATTCGAAGTGCGGCTAAGCAGGGAATTTTTATTAGGTTTAGGTTCTGCGTGGCTTACTAAGCGTAGAAATTGATGATTCCCTTGCGTTTCGCCAGTATAGAACGGAAGCCGTGTAACTAGCGGCAGTTGCATCCCTGCATTGTGCGACCTGAACCCCAGGGATTGCTTTCGGTGCGACGTGAATGTCTTGAATGCGTAGTTCGTTCTTTGTTGTACTTGGTACTAGAAGTAGCTTGCACTGGGCTTTCTTATAGAGGTTCCTCATTACTTTTATGTATGTTCGCGATTCTCGGGTACATTGTCTAAATGAAACCTGTTAGAATATCTTCAGAGAGAATGTATCGACGTGTATGAAGTATGTGAACATGCTATTGAAGATGCTTTGTCCCTAAAATGTTACTATTGTGGTTTTTTGTAAAGTGCAGAGTGCTTTCCTTCCTTTTTCCTTCTTCTAATCTGTATGTCTCTTTTTAAGTTTTGATTTCTGTGATGGCATGTATATTGTTCAAATTGATTAATCATATACTCAAATGACGGACTTTACAATACTTACAGTTTTGATGCTTGTCTTTCATATTTGCTATATAGATGGAATTTCCCTCCTCTTCCTTTTGGAATTGCTTTGTAGTTCATAAAATTGTGGGCTGCCTTATATTAACTGGAGATTTTCTTAGGGAAGGAGCAGGATGTGAATGAAGACCATGAGGGTGACAAGGTAGATCTCTCAAGTGAAAGGTAAGAAAGTTAACTGGTGCTTCCTTCTCAATTGTTGAGCGACGGGAAGTTTTCCGTTTCTTACATGATTCTTTATGTGATTTCTTGGAGGTTGGATCGTCAGTAATATGGATCTTATCTTCGCTATGTTTCACAATGTCAACTGATGAAAATCACTGTCTTCAGTCACGGTTGAAGTACTTGTAAAGCATTTGCCATTAATTATTCCGCTTCCTAATATTCCGCCTTTGCTTTTAGGAAGCCTGAGGTTCAAGACATTGAGGACATTTCACTGGATGCATTATTAGGTGGAGATTGCAGCGATTTGGGTGAAGATGACTCAGACAGTGATGGCTATCTTGAGGTGTTGAACTTGTTGCTTGTAACACTTTCATATTGCTAGTTGGATAATTTTGAATTGTTTTACTTTTCTTGTGACATTACACTAGGTTTCGACAGACGCCATCCAAGCCGATACGGATGACGATACTTACCTAGAAGGTGAATGGTGTTGTAATTTGGTCTTTAATAGTTAATCAAAATGCAGATATTCACCCTTCCTCTTTTGCATATACACAATGATGTATGTGCAGAAGATGGCGATGTCACTGCTTTATCTGTGCAGAACAAGGACATTCATTCAGAGCTTGTGGAAAAGAAAAAAAAGTTGGACAAGTTAAAGAAAAAGGTAAAGCATATTGAAACTGCTTGGTCTGCGTTATGTAGAAAAAGCTCATGTTCAATTAATTTTTTGCGATGGTTTTCGTTTTTATTTTTTAATAAAATCTCAAATTGGCCAGCTTGTATGAATGGGAGGTTGTTCCTGATGATGTAGAGAAATAAGAACCACATATTTCAGGATTCTTCTTTGCTTCTAGTGCTGTAGATTGAAAACCATTGTTGGCATAAATTATGGCATTCTTAACATAAAGTGCCTAAGTTCAAATTTGGTCCCTTTCTTCTTTTTCCTTTCTAAGATGCTTCCATTTAAATTCTTTTCCTATCTGGACGATGTGCCATTATGTTCTTGAACTAATATAATATCATAAATTGATTTGTCTTCAGGATCCAGGTTTCTGTAAATTTCTGGAGAACAATGATAAGCATGTCCACCAACTCAGTGATGAAGAAATGGTAGGTTTCCTTGTTACTCTACTGAGTTATTCAAGACATGTTTGCTGGTAATGATGAACGAATACGTTCTCTGTAATGTTCTGTTTTCCTTAGCATACATCTATATTTAGAATTGGTGGCTTATCAGTGTAAGTTCAGAATTTGCTTAGATAGCTGATAATACAAAGAGTTTGATTGGTTATTTCTGAGTCCATGTGATATCATATCACTAATAAGTTTTTTACGGCCCTAGGATTTTTGTTGTAGGATGGCTACAGCTGAGTGGTTGTTATATGAAGTTAAGCTGAAAGTATAGGGATATGATTTCTTCGCTGACATGTACTAAAAAATGAATATGTTCAGGATGCATACAGCATCACTGAGTTCCATGGCTGTGGACAGCCTATGTGTCATGTACTCTTGGGTAAATCATTTTGGACGCAACATAAGGGGAAATGGTTCTGTTTAATTTTGTTTTCTTTTATGATAAGGACTGCCACAGAGTTTTTCATTTCAACTGTTATCATGCTTAATTAAGAGGAACAACAACCTGGCTTAAGGTTGGTCCACCCTTACCAAGATCTAAGAGGTCGTTCAGTTGATTTCCATCTTCTCCTTCCCCATATGCTTATTTTGTTTATTAACTGACATTTTCCCTTCTAAGGTTTTCCCTTCTCTCTAATAAAGAGAAAATGACTATCAGAAAGCAGAGCTACAACTCTTCTATAGCTCATAGGTTTTATAAAATTGTACATGCTGTCTTTGACCGGTAGTTGTGTGAACTGACATTTTAAGCTCTCAACATTGCTTGAACTATATAGAAGGCCATTCACTGTCTTTATTGTTTTCGATATTTTTCTTGCTTAGCAGCATCCGGTTGATAGTTTGCTAGTGTTTTTGAAAAAACAGTTTTCTGATGATGAAGAGGCAAGTGGCAATGACACTCAAACAGTTGGAGAAAGCTTAAACTCGAGTGAGCTCAAACTATTGACTGTATCTACCATCAATGGTTGGTGTCAAGAAGCTACTGAGATGCAGACTGTATCTGCTTTGACTAGCCTCTTAAATTGTTACCGTGCTGCATGTCACTATGGAAGTGAATCAACTGGGTTTTCTGATGGCGCCACAGTCTACAAGATTCAGAATAACGAAGCTTATTCCACTATATTGGCCTTCATGCTCCGTGAAGCCGACAAAATATTTCGGAACTTACTTGGGATATCATGCTCTAATTGCAAGAAGGAAACTATTTTGGATATGACGAAGACATCAAAATGGAAAACTATGAAGCCCCTGATAAAATCATATTTGCGGAGCACCCTGTTCCTCCTGAATCAAGTTACGGACTCTAAGATTTTAGTTTTCTCCTTAATACAACTCAGGGCTTCTATTATATGTTTTGCTGGTTTTCCTTCTCTGCTGCATCGACTGATCAAGGTACATTCTTTCGCATAGTCAAGTGCATTATATTGTCACTCATCCAGAACTATTTCATATGGTACAAAGACTGCTAGTCAGACATTTATGTGAGATTGCTCTTATTCTCATTATCTTTTTCTTGTACTTCAAGTGGCCTTTTCTTTTCTATATCACTCAGGCATACTGAACTTTCGTGCTTCTTATATTAATTTGAGCAATTTCATACTTACTGTTGCATACTATTTGTTTGACTAGCAAGCGGCCTTTTCTTTTCTATATTACTTAGGCATACTAGACTATTGGGCTTCCTAATATAATTTGAGCAATTTTGTACTTCTGTCACATAATATATATATATATACACACACAAACACACATACATATATACTGGATTTTAGTGTCGTTATGTGTTTTTCAGTTCTTACATTTTGGTGTTCTCTATGTAGATATCGATTCACTTATGGGCAACCGGTGACAAAAATCTGTCATCACATGCCTTTCTTGTAGTACGTGATGTGGCTTTTCTGTATGGGAATGATTGGTTTGATATCTGCCTGATTAAAACATACAAAGCCTTCATAGGCCACTGCAAATTTCTGGAGCCAGGAATGTTTAATCATATACAGTTCCTCCGGAATAGCATTGTTGAACTATGCTCCATGGACCTACAGAAGTCCTCTAGCAAAGCATTGGGTTCTCTACAGCAACTTGCTAAAGTACTGCAGTTGGCTCTATTGACTAAGAAGAAGGTACAAAAGGAGTACGCTTGGTCATTCAGTAATAGTTGCTCTAAATGTGTAGTTTATGCTTTATCCTGTTCTTAATGTTGAATACAATATTAAGAATCTCTGAATGTTCCATGAGGATGTGTTCTCATGCTAGGATTGATTTTTTATGTCCACATGCAGGAAGCAGTCAAGAAAATATGCAGTTGGCAGTTCGCTAATTGCATTGATCTCTGGGTTGAATTTGTATCATCAAACATTCGTGATTATGACCTCCAGCCACTGCTTTATATGATCATTCAGATTGTAAATGGGGTGGCCCATCTCTTTCTTGGACCAAGATATTTACCTTTGAGAATTAAGTGCATCCAGTGGTTAAATCATCTCTCTCGTTCTAGTGGAATTTTCGTTCCTGTTGCATCATTTGCATTGGACATCTTGGAATACAAGGTTGGCAAGGTGGGCAAAAAGCCTGGAAAGGACTTCAACTTTTCAACTTCTGTCAAAGTAAGGAAATTACAAAATTGTGTTCTGTGTCAGTAGTTCTATGATATATTTCTGCGGTTTAAAAGACGTGGTTTTCACTAAATATAGTATTCAGGTTTTTGAGATAATGCAAATCTCAGGACTGCAAATAATTGTGTACAGTATGCTGAATCTTTGGAGCTCATAAAAAGAATCGGCAACCAATTCATTATATTCTTTTCTCTGCAGTTGCCAAAGCATTGGTTAAAGTCTCAAAACTTCCAAGAACAGTGTGTTTCTTCGGCCATTGAGTTGCTCTGCACGCACTTTGATCAGTGGAGCTACCACATATCCTTTCCTGAGCTGGCTACCGTACCACTCATCTGTCTGAGGAAGTTCTGTGAGGCAACAACAAATGAGAGTTTCCGGCGTGTATTAAAACGTTTTATTGACCAGGTATGTATTTTTTAAACGAAAAGATTGCCACATCTCTTAACCTGTAGGAGACAATTATACTTGTTTTGTTTCTCATTCTAGTTGGAAGCTAATGCACTTTAGAAATCATTTTTGCAAGTCAAATGCCAAGATCTGATTTAGGATGGAGATATTTTTATTACGAGGAGTCTATTTTTATGAAATGTGTGAAAAATGTTTGGCTACATATACAAGTTCCTGTCAAGGTCTCTCAATTCAAATGTTGGCTTTGCCGGATCCATCTGATACAACTCCTTGACAAATTATGAGTGGCCAACATGTGATCGCCAACATGTGATCGTAGTTGTCCAAATGATTTAAGGGGTTATCACTATGATCCTCTCACTTGATGTGAAGTTACTGAAGTTCTTTCCTCTTGGCTGCTATTAATCAAGTGTAGTCCCCTAAAAATGCCAAAGTAGAGTCAAAATCAGTCTTGTTTCTATATATGAATGCCTAAAGCCACCTGCTGCCTTGGCCTACAGGTGGAGCTGAATATTGAGTTTGTGCGAAAGAAAAGAGATGAGGTAGCTTTTTCACCCAAAGATCAACAGTCTGTTGAATCATTTCTTCAGGTTTGCCTCCCTGAAACTAATACTTGTGGTCTCTAATGAAGGCAATTCCTTAGTGACTAATCCTGCCAAGTTTACTGCAGCTGGAGAAGAGCAGTGGAAATGCTTCTTTTAAACAGTACTATGGAAGCGTCATGCAAAAGGCGGTCTCACAGAACTTGTTTACTAGCAAAAAGTTTAGGTACTTTTTTTGACTGTTTTACCATCTCTTTAGAGCTTTCTTTTCCTCTTTTCAGATGAACAAAATACTAAAATTATCATTTTTATTATATTAGAAAAAGAAAAGCATGTTGAGTGGCTGTAATTATTAAGGAAACATATTGTGGATTAGAGTAAAGATTTGCCAGTTACTGCAAGTAGAGTTTTTGATCTAGTTAAATATGTAATTTTTCCTTCAATTGGTGAATATGCTTCTGAATAGATGAGTAGGTATTTGCTTGTCTTTCCAATTGTTTACATCACTTATATCAGTTGCCTTCATACTGGAGATCCGTGGTTGTCCTTCTCTCAGGTTCTGTGGTGATTTCAAGTAGCCTTATGCACATATTCCCATTTTTGAAAGTGTAATATGTGAATTCATATGCATGCAGTTTGGAAGAGCATAAAAAATCAACTAGGAAGAAGGGACGGCTTGTCACCCGTAGGGAGGTTGCAAGGCCTAATGGCCAAGAAAATGGTGTAAGAAATGGAAATATGGAGAAGAGAAGAAAGAAGAGAAAGACTTTTAACAGTGCTACTTTATCTCAATGACTGATCGAGAAGGACTAGCAGTGGCGGCTGCCTGCCTGGCACTTGGTGCTCCGTGCTCGGTGTAATTTTTGTCTGAGTATTTTTTTTTTCCTGATTACTGAAATTTGATGTAAAGTTTTTATATTTCCCCTGCTCCCTCCCGAGTTAGGTCACCATCCCTAATCAAAGTTTCTGTGCCAGCCACTGCAGTAGCTCCTGAATTGTAAAATTTTGACATATGGTGAGGCTAGGAGATTGTATAATTCTTTGTGGAAGTGATAATTATGTTGAGAGTTGCATGTCTTTTTGTCAATAGGCCGGAGTGATGTTGGGATCGTTTGTTGTTGGAGATTAGGCAGATTAGCTCCTGCGATAATATCACTCGAATTCCTCTTTTCCATAAGATATCGTGACTTGTTCATGAGATATTTCATCTGTCATGAGAGTGTGATCTTATTTCATTGGCAGGCTATATCCAGATTGTCTGTGTTCTTACAGATTGTTACATCTCTTGATCATCGCATTGGTATAACAAAATGTGGGTGTTGTAGGACCTGTGATTATGAATCCTTGGAATGGAGTCGTCATGGAAGTACTTGCAGAGTCGAGTTCTATCTCTGTACGTCACATTGTGAAATGTCTAGGGCCTATTGGCTATATAATTCAAGTCACGAAATAACTTCGCAGTTTCTTAATTTTGACAAGTCAGTGATGACTAAACTTTGCTCGACAAGCACAAATAATTCTGAGCAAGTCTTTCTTGGTCGGTGAATGTACTTTTCTCCTCTGAAGACAAAGTTAGGCTCTATTTTCAAATTTCTCTCGGACAATTTGCGTTAATTTAGGATCGAGCACGTCCAATTTGAAGCAAACAAATGTTGGATGTTGTCTCGGACGGAGGAAAGCGTAAAATGATCTCTGTGTGTCTGGACCGTCAGCCCATCTTTCTGGTTCTCAATCGGAACGCTCAAGTTGTTTTTTTTTTTCTCATTAATCCAAGGCAAGGGATATACGGAATGGAGAGAGGGAAACAAGGAATGCCGTTAACCATACAAAGAAAAGTATTCCATAAGTCTCTCAATAGCTCATATTGGTCCAAATTTAATTTGGATTGACCTACGACTACGCATTCACAGGTGCTACATGATCACGTAGGTCCTCCATTCAAATGCTTTTCTCTAGTTCCCAACAAATTTGTCAAATTTGACACGCTTCTTCCAACTGAGAAAAGCTTGGACCTCTCAGCTCAATAGCATTCTACTGCTCTACATCAAAGGAAGGAAAAGAAACAAGACAAATTAAGAGTTTTTGCCTCTTGGATTGTCATGCCTAACAACATTAGGAACAAGATTTTCACTCGAGTTTTACTAAGCACTGTCGATTGCACCTAAAGCAAAAGAAATGTATATCTGGAACATCAAATCCTAACTAAGAACCGAAGCATGCCCCGAGCAAAAATTTCCCCAACCTATCCATCTGAGAGCATATACTCTATCCTCTTACATAATTGTTATGGGCGCGCATGACAACGTTTCTATTCCTCTGTTTCTTTATTTCCCGGAACAAGTTTAGAATAGAAATCCATTTGGTAACGCAATTTCATTTTTCTATTTTTGGAACAGATTTCTATTTCAGAAATAGATTTAGAGTAGAAATCAGAAGTTAAAATTTTTAGCTTTTCTATTTCTTGAATAGAAATGAGAAATCGAAACTTTTTTCATCGTTCACTCTCATTATCGCCTGTCACCCACCTGTCGCCCGTGGGATGCTGAAGGCGCCCGTCGCCAGCCCCGGCCATCAACCGCTCGCCACCGACCGCCAGCCACCAAACACCGGCCGTTAGCCACCGGACTCCAACCGCTAGCGGCTAGCCACTGGATGTTCGACGCCCGTTGGTTGTTGGTCGCTCATCGCCAACCATAGGCCTATTGTTTGATGGGAGAACGGTAACAATTCAAACAATATCGAATTAACGCAGCGAAATAAAATAATCTCCTCTCTTGTGTAAACCTAATAGGAATCGATATAGTAGAGTAAAATAAATACTAAGCACGCGAACACAAGACGATTTTTTACGTGGAAAACCTCCTCGATGTGAGGAGATCAAAAACCATAGGACCAAAGTCCACCCGAAAATCTTTACTATCAACAAAATTGGGTGAACAATGTTCTTCTCTAGTAAATACTAGAGGTACATAGCAGCAAAGACTTCAAGAACATAATTCTTGACAATACACATGAATTTCACAAGAGATCAATGATAAATCTGACCAAAAACGCAGATTTGATCAATCCACAAAAAACCTGATGTAGGCAGCTTCAAATGAAAATCAAATCATTTAGATTTGAGAAGATTGTGCCACGAACATGCTGACAAAATTTCAGCTCAATCGGACCACGAATCGACCTCCGATGCCAACTTGATATAAATCCAACTTTGCCCCAAATCCCAGATTTTCTGCTTTCTCTTTTTCTCTTGTTACTATGTCTTTTGCGGCTACCACTTTTAAAGATAGTGAGGAACTCTATTTCTCCATATAACTTATTATATAGGCTCAAGCCCTTTTTGGGCTTGCAACTCATTGGGTTTCCTCCACATAGGAGTGAACCCAGCTAACAAATCTCCCCCTCACGACAATGTGGTGGGATTCACCATTCCTGCTATCAATTGGCAATGTTCAAGCTTCTCTCTTGGTAGAGTCTTCGTCATCATATCAGAGCCATTATGATGCGTATGAATTTTCTCAAGTTCCAACAACTTTTCATCTAGAACATCCATTATTCAATGATATCTGACATCAATATATTTCGATTTAGAATGAAAAGATGAATTTTTACCAAGATGAATTGCGCTTTGATTATCACAAAATAGCACATACCTTTTTTGCTTGAACCCAAGATCTTCTAAGAACTTCTTCATCCATAGCATTTCTTTACTAGCGTCAGTCACTGCAATAAATTCAGCTTCGGTTGTAGAATGTTCTACACACTTCTGCAATCTTGACTTTCATGACACAGCTCCACCAGAAGTAGATTTATGAGTATCAATATCTCCTGCCAAGTCGGAATCTGTGTATCCAACTAACTCAAGTTTCCCGGTCTCGAAACTGAGTTTCAAATTTGAAGTTCCCCGAAGATACCTCATAATCCACTTCACTGCATTCTAGTGTTCTCTGCCTGAATTTGACAAATAGCGACTAACAACGCCAACTACGTGCGCCAAGTTTGGGCGTGTACATACCATCGCATACATTAAGCTTCATACAGCTGAGGCATATGAAACACTTTCCTTATCTCTCTTCTCTTTATCAGTTGTAGGACTTTGCTTCATATTTAACTTAAAGTGGACAGTAAGAGGAGTACTAACCACTTTAGCATTGTCCATGTAAAATTTCTGAAGGATATTCTCGATATATTTCTCTTGCGACAAAACAACTTTTTAGCATCTCTGTTTTGGGTAATTCTAATGCCAAGAATCTGCTTCGCCAAGCTCAAGTCTTTCATGACAAAAGACTTGCTCAACTGTTTCTTCAATAACTCAATTCTTAAAGCATTTCTGCCAACAATTAGCATATCATCAACATAAAGCAAGAGAATAATAAAGTCATTATCAGAAAATTTTTGGACAAACACACAGTGGATAGGACTAGTAAGAGCACCTAGAGGGGGGTGAATAGGTGATCAAAGAAGTTTTTGCAAAACTTAACAAATTAATTCATCGTTTAAGAACAATAGACTGAAGATGTAAAAGACTTTAAACAGTTATATGAGACTACGGATTAAAGTACAGAGTTTAGGGAAAGAGAATGAGAACACAAAGATTTTATAGTCTCACGTCCTTGATTCCGCAGTGTAGAGACTTTGCTACACTTCCTCAAGGTCTCACAAGTATTTAATCTCTCTTTTGAGTACGACTTAAGCTCAACAATTGAAATAACAAAAAACTGGGAGCTTCAAACTTTGAAATTTTTCTTTCACGCACACATTCGAATAACTTAAGCATCTTCCTTATATATACCTCCATGCCGTCATAACCGTTGGCACCTTCCAAAGAAGTTCTTCCAATCTACCCGTTGGACAGAATCAATTAGGGAGATCTCAAGTTATTTAAGGAATGTGATAATAGCCCACCAATCAGGATCTAGGTTTCCACAAGTAGAACCTTCCAAGTATACTTCGCTAATCAAAAGATCTAATTATCCGAATTGATTTCAATAGGAATAATTGATCACGAGATGCTAACTCCAGCCGTGAGATCTTCTTCAATCGCACGAATCAAATCCTTAAAGATATATTCGCATTTGGATAAGTCTTCCTCAACGGATAAAACTTTTCTTCATCAGTCTGGAAACTATCAGTGAGGGTAGACTTTAAATCTTGAGTCTGGAGGTCTTCAGATTTTGACGATAGAATCTGCAAGTCTTCAGACTAGACTGATGGAAATATTTTGTCAACTTTAAAACCAATAAGGAAGTTTTCTCCAAAAACAGTTATCCGAGGAAGTCTTCTTATAGCCCTGTTCTGTCATAACTAACGCAGATTTTTTGTACCATTGCCTCGGTGCTTGTTTTAGGCCATAGAGACTTTTCTTTAATTTGCACACATAATCCTCTTTCCCTTTTACTTTAAAACCCTCAGGTTGTTCCATGTATATCTCTTCCTCCAAGTCACCATGTAAGAAGGCTGTTTTGACATCCATTTGCTCAATTTCCAAATCTAGGATAGCTGCCAAGCCTAGTACCACACTGATAGAAGACATTTTACTACCAGAGAAAATATATCTTCAAAATCAATACCCTTTCTCTGACCGAACCCCTTAACAACCAATCTAGCTTTGTACCGTGGTTGTGAAATATGTTCATCTTGCTTCAACCTATATACCCACTTGTTCTTCAAAGCTCTTTTACCTTTAGGTAACTTCATCAACTCAAAAGTATGATTATCATAAAGTTACTGCATCTCATCTCGTATAGCATCAAACCAATTACTTTTGTACTCATCTTTTATTGCTTCTGCATAGCACTCTGGTTCACCTGTATCAGTCAATAATACATACTCATATTCAGAATACCTGGTGGAAGGTCGTCAGTCTCTAATGGATCTCCGGATTGGAACATCCAGTGGAACATCTAATTGAGCCTCTGGTTCAGGAATAGTATTATCTATTTCAACATGTTCAGGAACATGTGTGTTATTTGAAACATTGACTTGCTACTGCTCTTCATCAACCCGTGTAGGAATATTTGTAAGAGGAACTGGATCCAAATCAACCAAATTATCACTAACCTGTGGTGCTGAAATCATCTTTGTTTTCTTAATATACTCTATTGTTTAATCTTCCATAAACACAATGTCTCTGCTTCTTACAATTTTCTTTTCAACCGGATCATAAAATCTATAGCCAAGCATATCCTGTCCATAGCCAATAAATATGCACTGTTGTGTTTTCACATCAAGTTTAGACCTCTCATCTTTGGAAATATGCACAAATGCTTTGCACCCAAAGACACACAAATAATCATAAGAAACATCTTTGCCTGTCCAAACTCTATTAGGAACATCAAACTCTAAAGGAACGCATGGAGTAAGATTTAATACATGCACAACTGTACTTAAAGCCTCACCCCAAAATGATTTAGGTTGCTTTGACTGTGAAAGTAAGCATCTTACCCTTTCAACCAATGTTCTGTTCATCCTCTCAGCTAAGCCATTTAACTGAGGCGTCTTGGAAGGTGTCTTTTGATGTCGAATACCTTGTTATCTGCCATATTCATCAAAAGGTCCAATATGCTCTCCCCCTTTATCAGTTCTAATGCATTTCAATTTCTTTCCAGTCTGTCTCTCAACTGAAGCCTGAAATTGCTTAAAAGCATCTAATACTTGATATTTAGTTTTCAAGGTATGAATCCAAATTTTCCTTGAAAAATCATCTATGAAGATAACAAAATAAAGAGAGCCACCAAGTGATTTTGTTTTCATAGGACCGTAAACATCAAAATGCATTAAATCCAGTATACCTGACTTTCTTGAAGAAGGGGAGCTTTTAAATGCAACTCTGTCTGTTTTCCTGATAAATAGTGAGCACACTTCTTTAGCGCCGAACTTTTCAATCCCGAAAGGAGCTTCTTCTTGGCCAATATTAACAAACCCTTCTCACTAATATGACTGAGCCTCTTATGCCATAACTCAGCTGCATCTTCGCTGTCTACTGCATTAATTTTGTCTGTTGACAACTGTGACATCCCGAATTTTGGGCCCTAATTTCGACTGGATAAATAGGGCCGGGTTCGTTCAATTGAAGCCGGGGGTTATGAAATTGAGGAATATGAGGGATTTTTGGATAAAGAAAATAATCAATTTGATAAGTGAGAGATTAATTGATTTTATGGGAGTCAATTTGAATTGAATTAAGGGAAATTATAAGGTTCGCCTCTGGTCGTATTTTTAGGATTTAAATTGGTTCAATGGACAAGCCAATATGTGAATTAAAGTGTGGGGACATTGGATTAATTTTTATGGACTTCAATTGGACTCAATTGAAAGGAAAAATTTAAGGAATTGAGATGCGCAAAATTTGGACCCCGGCGGAAAGATTAATTGGACCTATTGAAGAGGTTGTGGGGCTTAGTGGAGGATGACCTCACATGAGGTCATGGTGGGCCCCCTTTGGAGGAAAGAAAAAAAAAAGAAAAAGAAAAAGGAAAAGGAGGAGAGAGAGAGTATTCTTCAACCTTAAGCAAGAGAGAGAGAAGGGAGGGAGGAGAGGATCGGCCGACCGCAGCCCCCCTTGGTCGACGCCCGCCCGCTCGCGCCGCCCGCCCGCTTCGGCCGCCCGTCCGTCGTTGAGTCGCGCGCCACCGCCGTCCGCCCGTGCCGCCGTCGCGTTGCGCGCCGCCCCGCGCCTCCGCCCGGCTCGCCGCGCCTCCGGCCCCGCGTCCGCCCTCTCGCGCCCGTCGTGCCTCCGCCGTCCGCCGTCCGCCGTCCGCAGCCGCCCGCCAAGCCGCCAGCCCCTCTGTCTCCCTCCGCCTCCTCGCCCGCCGGACCGCCGCCGAGCCACCCCGTCGCGCCCCTCCCCTTGGCTGAACCCAAAGAAACCTAGAAAATGGGTTTTTCAGCAACTTCCGGGCCGGTTTTGGCAGGCTTCCCGCCCCGGACGCGAGCCCGCCTTTGGGGAAAGTCAATCCCGGCGTCGCGCTCGTCGTTTTGGTTCGTCCGGCGCGTTAATCGGGTGAGTTACCTCACTAATCCTTGATTAGCCGGTTAATTATGCCCTAAGTGTGTTTAATTTGAATTAAGTGTGTTTAGGTGGTTAGATTAGATTATTTTAATATAAGTTGGATTAAGGAAATTAGATTAAGCTTAATGGTGTTTAATTAAGTTTAAAAGAGATTAATTAAAGTTAAGTGGTGATGTGACATAATTGGATTTTAATTTATATTTATTTAAATGGTCTGAAATTCGGCTAATTAAAATAATATTAAAATATTCCGAAATTAATTAAATATTATTATTTATTAAAAAACGGAAAAATTTATTTTTAGCCCCGATTGCTCAGAATTTCGTGCTGATCGCCGCCGTGATGTTAGAATTTTAATTTGATGCTTGATTTGTGGCGAATTGAGTGTGATTGCTTAAATTAGGGGTTATGTGTAGAAATTTCAATTGTAAAAATTGATGGGGATTTGGCCATGATTGACCGCCTAGTAGAGGCCGTGCCTATTGAGGCCGTGATGAACCGCCTAGGAAAGGCTGTGCCGAGTGGGGCCGTGATGCCACTAGTTGAACCGCCTAGGAAAGGCTGTGCCGAGTGGGGCTGTGATGCCACTAGTTGAACCGCCTATGAGAGGCCGTGCCGAGTGGGGCCGTGATGCCACTAGTTATTTGACCGCCATGAGAGGCCGTGCCGAGTGGGGCCGTGATGCCACTAGTTGTTAACCGCCTGTGAGAGGCCGTACCGAGTGGGGCCGTGATGCCACTAGTGTTGAACCACCTTTTCGAAGGTCGTGCCACGTGGGGCCGTGATACCACCGATTTGTTGAGTCTACCCTTAGGGTTGTGGTTGGGAGTAGTGATTGATTTGATTGAATGACATGTAATCGGCCGAGCCGATTGATCGCTGAGACGATCCAAGTGGTTGATTGATTGATGATGTGATTGTGCCGTGCTTTATTTAATTGTCATATTTGCACGTGATTGAATGATATAAATTGTACTAACTTGCAAAGCGCAGACCGTGGCGAGGTAAGTCTTCTTGATGTGTGGTTAGGTCATGCTTTGGGCGTATTTTCTTTCTAATAGGGGCTTAGGGGGGGTGAACTTGCTGAGACAATGTCTCACCCCGTTGTGGGAAACACATTTCAGGGCCGCAGATGAGGATTCCAGCGGAGTCAGGTGGACTGCCGATGAAGTTGGGTAAGGAGTACAGAGCCAAGAAGAGGGAGGATCGAATCTTTTTAGTGGCCTTAGGACTGTTCTTTCTAGATGGTGAATCGATCCCTTGTATAGACCTCGACCCAGTTTGGCTGCATGTAATCCTTGTTTGATTTTATGTCAGCTTGTTGGTTTGTATTAAATTGATTTTTGTTCCTGCTTCTATCCCGCTTTTAAATTGTCAGGGGTTTATTAATACGTTCCGCATGCGCTTATTAAATTAAATTGGGTCGGCAACACCACCTGGGAATGTCGCAATATCACGACCATGGTGGGTTGTTCACATGTCTCGGGGTTCGGGGCGTGACAACAACTTTGCCCGCATAATGTACAACGAATAATATTTTTCACCTCTAGCCACAACAAGAGAACCTTTGGTAAGCTTCCATTGACCATTATTGAAGGTGCTGCAATACCCCTCATCATTCAACTTGCCTGTAGAAATCAAATTCAAACGGATATCAGGTATATGTTTAACATTATTCAATATTAACCTTGTGCGATTGCTAGTTTGTAGGCACACATCACCGATGCATACAGCTTGAGCTAGCCCATTATTTTTCATCTTCACAGATCCGAAGTCACCTGACTTGTATGATGTAAAGAAATCCCTACAAGACGTAGCATGAATAAATGCACTACTATCAATTACCCAACTGGTTTCATGAGATACAAAATTCACCACATCACCATAAAAAATAATGAGAAAGTCTTCTTTAAGTGCAGCGACACGATTGTCATCACTATCATTATCACTTTTTTTTTCTCTTTACCTTTCTCCTTTTGTTTCTCCCTTTTTAACTAGCGATAGAACCTCTGAATATGTCCCTTTTGATGACAAAAATGGCACTCAACATTACTATACTTACCTCTGCTTTTATCTCAACTTTTATCTCTATTTCTCGGACCTCGAGACTCACTTCTTCCCCTTTTCTCAACAACCAAGGCATCAGAATGTGAAGAGGATGATCCTTGTGTCTTCCTTCTCATCTCTTCATTCAAAATACTACTCTTGGTCAAATCCATGGTAATCGTACCATCCGGGGCAGAATTAGACAAAGATGTTTGAAACGTCTCCCATGAGTTTGGCAAAGTACCAAGCAACGATAGTGCTTGTATCTCCTCATCAAACTTGATTCCCATCGCAGCCAACTTATTTATAATTCATTGAAAAGAATTTAAATGATCAGTCAAACGAGTACCATCTTGATATCTCAGAGCCATCATCTGTTTTATCAAAAATAGCTTATTATTTCCAGTCTTTCGAGTATATAACTGTTCGAGCTTATCCCATAAACTGCGTGCATGTATTTCTATAATAATATGGTTCAAAACATTATCATTTACCCATTGCTTGATATAACCACACACTTGACAATGAAATATAGACCATTCAGCATCAGTTTTATTCTCTGGTTTCTCCTCGGTAAATACGGGCAAATAAAAATCTTTCACATATAAAAGGTCTTCCATATTCCCTTTCCAAATATGATAATTCGAACCATTCAGTGTAACCATTCTACTCGTATTCGTTTCCATTGTTTAACACAAGGCAGAAAAATCAAGCAATAATCAGAAGCTATGATACCACTCTGATGGGAGAATGGTAACAATTCAAACAATATCGAATTAACGCGGCGAAATAAAATAATCTCCCCTCTTGTGTAAATCTAATAGGAATCGATATAGTAGAGTAAAATAAATACCAAGCACGCGAACACAAGACGATTTTTTACGTGGAAAACCTCATCGATGTGAGGAGATCAAAAACCACGGGACCAGAGTCCACCCGAAAATCTTCACTATCAACAAAATTGGGTGAATAATGTTCTTCTCTAGCAAATACTAGAGGTACATAGCAGCAAAGACCTCAAGAACATGATTCTTGGCAATACACATGAATTTCACAATAGATCAAGGATAAATTTGACCAAAAACGCAAGTTTTGATCAATCCACGAAAAACTTGATGTAGGCAGCTTCAAACGAAAATCAAACTGTTTAGATTCGAGAAGATTGCGCCACGAACATGTTGACAAAATTTAAGCTCAATCGGACCATGAATCGACCTCCGATGTCAGGTTGATGTAAATCAGACTTTGCCTTAAACCCCAGATTTTCTACTTTCTCTTTTTCTCTTGTTACTACGTCTTTTGCGGCTACCACTTTTAAAGATAGTGAGAAACCCTATTTTTTCATATAACTTATTATATGGACTCAAGCCCTTTTTGGGCTTGCAACTCATTGGGCTTCCTCTACATAGGAGTGAACCTAGCTAACATTGTTGACTACCGATTGTCCCCTACCGACCGCTCGTGGGTCACCGTTGGCAGTCGGATGTAGACCGTCGGACTTCGGCTATTGGCCACCCGCTGCTAGCCGTTGGTCGCTAGCCGTCGGACTCTAGCCGTTGGCCACCCATTGCCTACCGCCGGACTCCGGCCATTGGCCCCTCACCACCGGCCACCTGACTCCGCCTTATTAGACTTCTCTGTTGGCCACCCACCGCCGGTTGTCGATCGCTGGTTGTCGGCCATTGGCCTTCGGACGCTAGTCGCCCGCCGCCAGACGCCAGTCGCCCGCCGCCAGACGCCGGACGTCGAACTCTGGATGCCGACCGCTGGACGCCGGACTTCGACCACCCGCCGTCGATCGCTGAACACAGATCACTGGACATCACACTCCAGCGACCAAATGCCGGCCGTCGCTGCTCCTAGAAATAGAAATTCTATTCTCTTATCAAACGAATTATTATTTTAGAAATAGAAATTTTGAATCGTTATCAAACACATTTCTTTGCTGAGAAACTCGTCCATGGAATAGAAATTGATTTCTATTCTAGCAATTATCATGCGCTCCCTATATCATATAGTTCTATGCAAATATTGTGCGATACATCTGTAGCAGGCAACACCATGGTATCATGGGTGCGGTGCTGGGACAATCAAGGTTTTCACCATGGAATTTGGATGGTAACTTTTGCAACTGATTGCCTTCATCAACCCCCCAAAGCCCCTTCTGATCTTTATCTCCATCACTGACATTAAAAATGCCCCTCCCATTAGAGGGCTGATGCAACCTAGAAGGAATTGTCTTGTGTTCCTTCCTGGTGTCCCTCAGCTCCATCTCCATGGGAAATTTCGACAACCCGTACATTAACAAATAGCCGTTGGACTTCGGAGTCGGGTAGGCCATTACCTTCGCTTTGTAACCAGATGACATTTTCCTAGTTCCATAACCATACTTCTCCAATGGCATGACTTTTGAACCTCTCGCCCTTGGGGAGCTTGGGGAATGGATCGTGTGCACCGTACTATGTTGACCCTTTAGACCCTCTGAGATGGGTCTTGATCTTGAGGAGGGGGAGATTGATTTGTTGTGCTTTGAAGCCTGCCCTTCCCTTGGAATTCCATAGACTTGCGGTGATGGTTCCTCACAAGAAATGAGCTTTCCACAAAAGATGATGTTGCTTGCAGGCTGAGTTGGAAGGGCGAAGTTTTGATTCGTGAACTCAAACAAGTCCTCTTCATCATCATCGTTATCGGAAGAAGAAGAAGAGGAGGAGCAGGTTTGATTCTCTGTGCTGTTGAAGTCATCCAAATGAGCAGCTCCATCACTGTGCAGAGGGAGATCACAGAGAGAGAGAGAGAGAGAGAGAGAGAGAGAGAGAGAGAGAGCGTTTCTTCTGCTTCAAACGAATCCTCCCCATCATACTGGCCAAAGTTTGCATCTGCGTATCGGTGAAATTCCTCGGCTGCCATCGATGAGGATCAAGAAGTTGATGATGCCAAAAGAAAGAGAGACTGGGGGTTAAGTGGTAGGAGGAAAAAGAGAGAATCAAGATCGGCTAATGAGAGATCATGCAGACATGGCTATCTCCATTCTTCTAAAAAGCAAGTCCAAGATGCATATATACTGGTCTAGGTTGATGGACAGGTGCCCCGGCTGGTGGGGCTGATGGTGAATTATTCTTGAATCGCCATGCAAAACATATTCATTTTTATTCGGCCAGTGAACAATATTAAAATAGAGAGCCTATATCATCAACATGAAAAAGGACAATCTTTGAGGTTTGGTTCGTAGGTGGGTTGTTAGAGGAAGGCTTTCTAGATGAACAGAAACATAAAACTTAAAGTTACATATGCATGAAAGAAGTGGATCGAGAGACAGACAAACATCATGAGGTACGCTCTTTTGCCGTGCTCTTCTAGAAGAGCGGGCTACGACCAGGCAAATTTTTAGTTTGTTTATATCTTCTCATTTAACGAGTGTTTCTGTTCTCGGCGACCATCGCAATTTGACAATTTTTCTTATTTTCCCCTTCTCTTGATAACAGTTTGATTCACATTGTTAAAAACCGAGATGCGTGCGATGAACAGATTCATCTAGATGGGGACCGCCATCTTGCTGAGGGGCGGCTCCACAGAGATCGTCTTTTTCCCGTCTGACTTTTATTTTGGAAGCATCAAGATGATTATTCTTTTGAAAGAATTGGAGAAAGGTGTGACTAGAAACCTACCATTTGGCAAAAAGAAATCTTGAATGACATGATTTTTTTGTCCGAATGGTAAATGGGTATTATCAAGACTTAAGTGACTGACAAGACGAATTTGATTATGCGTGATATGAAAAGATATAGAGTTAAAATTGCATGTTATAAATTTTCAGCACAATTACCTCTTCAATCAGTGACGTGTAGGAGTTGATTCATGTCATATTCTGAGTTAGATTATCCCACTTGGAGCAAGGTTTTTCATTATTTTATCCACAAAATCCAGATTGAGGAACGTTATCAAGCACAGCTGCTCATCTATGGAGCTGCACAATACATGACTAAGTTTTGACTTATGTATCAGTGAACGATCAGTTTTCTCTCTAGAAAGTATATAAAAGGTGGAAATACCAGCCATTATAGCAAATTTCTTCTGGTCGGCAAGCCTGATATTTCGGTAAATAACGTGCTTACTAAAAAATAATGAACTCTGTTAAAATGCATGGGGAAAATATCTGTAAGGAGAAGATTTTTTATTTAAGAAAGGAGAAAATTATATCATGCAGATGCAATGGGAAGTCTGTTCGACTATTTCTTAAATTTCAATAGTATAAGGCATAAGTGCGGCGGGTTCTATCACTTTCATTTTGCTCGAAGAATTTCAAACCTTATTGTTAGAGGGGAAAAAAATATAGAACTCTTTCTTTCAACTTTTGGCTATTGAATTACAGGAATTTCACTTATCAGCAAAAATATCGTGTTCGTCAAAGTGTGAAAATAGTAAATAGTACAATTAAACCCCAAAAAAATACACGTACTTAGGGTTCTGTACACAATTTTATACATTTATAAAATTCAAACATAAAAAACAACTATACCACATTGTAGAGAACATTCATACGAACCAAATGCCGCCGACCACACTCCAATCGGAGCTTCCACGTGCCCACACGCGCCAGCAAGCCAAAAGGCTCCTGGTCGGTCTGACTGGTCCAACTGGCGACCGATCCGACCAAGTTGATTGCTAGTCCGACCGGTTTGACCAGCCAACAATTGGGTTGGGTTGGGTCCGATTTGGTCCGGTCCCGGGTCGGGTCGGGGCGCCAATCAGAGACCGGCCGACCAACTGCCGCCAGCGATGACGTCATCAAATGTCTTGAATGCGTAGTTCATTCTTTGTTGTACTCGGTACTAGAAGTAGCTTGCACTGGGCTTTCTTACAGAGGTTCCTCATTCTTTTTATGTATGTTCACGATTCTCAGGTAAATTGTCTAAATGAAACCTGTCAGAGTATCTTTAGAGAGAATGTATTGACATGTATGAAGTATGTGAACTTGCTATTGAAGATGCTTTGTCCCTAAAAAGTTACTACTGTGGTTTTTTGTAAAGTGCAGAGTGCTTTCCTTCCGTGATCCTTCTTCTAATCTGTATGTCTCTTTTTTAAGTTTTGATTTCCGTGATGGCAGGTATATTGCTCGGATTGATTAATCATATACTCAAATGATGGACTTTACGATACTTATAGTTTTGATGCTTGTCTTTCATGTTGGAAATTTTTCTATAATATGGGCTTACATTAATTAATTAATTTTCTATTTTAAATAATCGAGTTAATGGATATTCCAATATTTCTTAAACCCTAAAGTGATCTTATTGAATTGGGTTTTGGCATCTATTAATAACAGGCCTAGTTGAACAGCAAAATGTAGGCAATTATGTTTAACGAAAACCCGTAATGGGAATGGTACAGTTACACGCTATTGATTAGGGTTTGTTAAGTTCCATCTCTAGCTTATAAAAGGACAGGTTATACTTATCAGTTGCTTTAATCCCATTGAAAGCTGCTACACTGAAATAGATCATAGAAATAAAGATCTGGCATTCCAATAGATCTCTGATTACCAAAGTGATCTATTTTTTTTTCAAGTAAAGCAATGGCTTAAACAAATACGCTTTAATTCCGATGTAATTATTGATCTCGGTGTTTTACAGTTATATATGGATCCGATTCTTCTTGATTGATTAGTTGTTTATGTGAATAATTTTCTACATGTGGTATCAGAGCTTATCATACATAATTGTAGAACCCAATTTTTTTTTATGACAAATTCGAAATTTTTTGTTTCTTTTTTAGCAGAATATGGACGTTATTTTTTCGTGTGGATTTTTTGCTCGATTGATTCTGAAAGCATAGGGCTTTTGTTCTACATGTCGAGATCTTTCCAACCATATATAATTTGTATAATTTCATTGAGAATTGAGTGAGAATTTTAAATTTGAAATTCTATGGTTTATACATGAAAAGTTCTAGAATTTTCAAATTACTTGGAATTGATTGATGTTCGTTGTAAATCATTGCATGGATATATATATATATATATATATATATATATATATATATATATATGTTTTAGCATCCTTGTGTTGCATTAAAGTAAGTTTTTAGTGCTTAAATTTGAGAAAACTGAATTTTCGGCCATGGGAGGCTTGAATCTGAAATTTTGAAGCTTATATGTGGAGATTTACTATTTTTTTCTTCGTTTAATTCATTCAATAAATTATATTGATGTTATATGCAAGAACCATGAAGAGATTTCATCAAAAATCAATTTTCTATGCTATTTGGGAGTTTCGGGTTGAAACTGGGTCGTGTGACCTGGTTTACAGCTTTTTCATGACCCGATTGAAGGTTGAAGAAGACCTCCAGCCGGGCCGAGCGAATGGATGGGCGTAAGCCCATCCATTCCTTTTTATATTTTATTTTTTATGTTTTAGGTTTTGGGCTCTCAGAACCTTGTTTTAAATGTTGGTCTGGGCTCATGCCCAGAACTTTTCTTTCCTTGGTTCATGGGCGTGAGCCCAAAACCAAAAATAAGAACAAAAAGTATTATGGGCCATTAAAATAAAACAGCCTGATTCGTGGGCCGTGTGAAGGTTTGGGACTGCGTTGGGTTTGGGCCTCGCTGGTCAGGGCTTGCGGATGTGACATCTTGAATTTCAGGTTCTATTTTCAATTGAATGAGTTGGACTTTTCATCGACGCGCATATGGCTCTTTTTTCTGAGTTGGCCACTTACGAGATAACTAGCCTATCAGGTGAAGTTGTTAAGGAATCTAAACACAATAGACTTGAGAATTCGACCAGGAATTGACTACTCGACCGTATTAATTTGCAAGGGTCATTACGGCACAAACCGATTAGAGACCGGAGATAGGTCAATTCGACAGAACCATGCGATTAAGTGTGGGTGATTCCATCTAATTGCAAAATTCTTATCGATCGGCACTAGACCGATTTCTCTATCGTTTTGGTACCTAATGTTCGTATTTAAAACCTTGAGATTTCCACGACAATCGAGAGTCGCCAATGTGTCGAAGATGCACTTAGTGGCTTGAAAATAATCAACCATAGTTCAATTGCATAGAAATTCCTAAAAGCTACCCGATAGGTTAAGACGCGCTCATATCGCTCCAGATTGAAATTAACCGTGATTTTAAACCTGATTTCAAAAATTGAAAGTTCTGCCATGTCACAATTCATTTTAGAAATATCAACTCATTCTCAGAAGATTTTTCTACAAACCGAGGTTTTTGGCAGAAAAGCAAAGTAAGGCCATTTTTGATCGGGAAAGTCAGAGGGCCGCTTTTGATCGCATCTTTGGCCGTCAAGTTGGATAAATTGACGGGGAAAAGTCATGAGATGGACGAGGACACCTTGATGGATTTAATTAGGCTTCGATTGGATTTGTTTGGTTGAGAATTGATTGAAATTGAATGAGATTGAAGTAGGGAATGTAACAAATTCATATGCCCCATTAACCCAACATTTTAGAACCCTTAGAGCTTCTAGAAGAGGGTAAAATGGTCTAGAAAATGTTGGTGGAAGACAACCCACATGGTGGGCTATGTTTGAGGGTTAAGAGAGAGAAGTGGTTCCCCCAAGAGAAAATCGGTTTCCCCCCTTTCTCCTTGTTGCTTCCGTCGAGCTCCTCCTCCCTCTCCCTACTGTGCAACGCCCCAACGGCCAGAGAGACCGCCCGATCCAGCCAGCAGCGCCGCCTGTCACCGTTCGCCGTCGCTGCTCGCCGTCGCAGACCCGCGCGCACCTCCGCCTCCCTCATTCCTTCCAGCTGCCATCGACTTCTTCTTCTTCTTCTTCTTCTTCTTTTTGTGTTGTTCAAAACCTAGCAGCAAGCCGGAGAAGCCCTCATCACCGTCGCGCACCGCCGCTAGACTGCACGCTTTCGCTGCTCACCATCTCGCGCGCCGTCGTTGCTCTGCGCTCGCCCGACGCCTAGCCGTCTCCGTCTTCCTCTGTCCTCACCTCTAGGAGACTGTTCGGCCAGCACCGGCCGCCGATTAGTCTTCTTCGGCCACCGTGCACCCCCACCTCAGTTCACCGGAGCTTCGCCTAGCCCTTGCCGCCCTTGCTCGCTTCAACCAGCCACCGTCTCCCCCTCCTTCGGCCTCAACTAGCAACGGACAAAGAGCTGAAGAAATGGGTATCGCAGCGACTATTTGGCCCATTTTGACCGGCTTCCCGACCCCGAAAGCTTGGCCCACCTTGAGGAAAGTCGACCCCGCAACGTTTCCGTCGTTTTGGTCCGTTCGGCTCATTAAGCAAGTGAGTTTAGCCTCCTAAACCTTGATTAGAGGGTTAATGATGCTTAGGGAGGTTTAGTTTAAGTTAAGTGAGATTATGTGGTTAGATTAGTTTAGTTAAGTGTGGATTAGATTAAGATGTGTGATTAGTTTAGTGTATGTTTAATTAAGGTTAAATAGATGTTTATATTAGTATAATAATGATTCGGCCTTAATTGATTATTATTGAATAAATAACTATTTCAAAATTATTTAATTATTTAATAATATTTTATATTATATAAAATTATTAAAATATTATTATTTAATTAATTTTTGGAATAAATTTAATTATTTATTAATTCCGAAAATTATTTCGGGATCTTAAATTGTCAGAATTTCACGCTGATCGCTGCTATGTGTTCTAATAATGAATTTGATGGGTGGATATTGTAAATTGAGTGTTGATTGTGAAAAATATGAGCTTTATTCAGAAAATCCTGGGTGTTGGGTTTGACACCAAAATTGGATTTTAAGAATTATATTAAATGGTGGGGTTTGAAAAAGTAAGATATTAGTTTTCTAGTTCGAAATTAACGTGTCCCCACACACGTGAATAATTTCTTGAACATTTTTAATATGAATAAAAGAGGCCAGGATCACTATTTTAGATGGAAGCCTTGAGTGGAATGCAAAGTGTCCTGGGCTGAGTATGAATTTGATGTGTCTTAATTATGTTGAAGAAAAATCCCTTGAAGTTTTGAAGTTGACAAAACAGCCTCAACAGTACGGTCTAAGGATTCCAAGACTCAGTCGGTTACGTCTGAAGTTTTCAAAGTCTAAAGGTTTTCAGTCTAAAGATAGTCAGACCCAAAAGTTCGGTCTGAAGTTTTCTGTCTGAAGATAGTCAAGACCAGTTTCAGTCTGAAGACCTTCAAGACCCAAATCTAAGTCTGAAGACAGTTCGCGATTTTGACAGGCTGGTCACAGGTTATTTTTATGGTTAAGGAAAGTAAGATATTGGATTCTATATTTCCTAATCTTAACCATGGAATATCTCTGGTTGTGATCGTGAGCTTGGAAGATTTATTCTTCGGATTTTATCCATTGAAGATCAAGCTTATTTTTGGAAGAATCTAATTTTGGGAACTCAAGATCCTGATTGTATGGGCGAACAGGATTGATGAGCTGCTGTCTACTTACGTTTTCGGCAACAAGGAGATCACTTAAATTGATTCAGTCCAACGGGTTGATTGGATGAACTTTTGGTAAGTGCCAACGGGTATGGAGGCACAGAGACTATTTAAGGTGGATCGGTGTTACTTGGAAATAAGGAGAGACTTGGTAGAAAAATCTCGATGTTAGAATCTCTGAAATCTCTTGATCTCTAAAAAATCTTTCATGTTCATATTGTGTAACAAAGAGAGTGAGATATAGTGCAAAAACAGCAGGAAGCTGTAGGAGAGACTGTCTATTGAAGAAGTCTAGTTCGTGAACTATAACAGCTCTCAATTTGCTACATAGTGATTACAGCCAGTTGGCTGCCAGCGTGGAGAGTGGACGTAGGCTTGGACTAAGCCGAACTACTATAATCCTTGTGTCAATTCTCTTTTACCCTACTCTATTTACTTTATGAATATGCGCTTTATTTGTTATTGATATATCTTTGATACTAACGCATTCTACCATAAAAGATTCCAAAAGAATTCCGCAATAACCTATTCACCCCCCTCTAGGTTGATTCACTAGCCTATTTCAATTGGTATAAGAGCTTGGTTGCTTATTCATTAGAAGTGTTATTATTTCTAAAACTAAAGATCTATGGCTAGTGTTTTGGCTCCAGGTTTAATTGAAGGGCAAAGCAATACCAGACCTCCCTACTTCGATGGCAAGGAGTACAACGTATGGAAAAACAAGATGAAGGCATTCCTAAGATCCAAAGATCCTGTGGAGTGGGATGTAGTGGAGAATGGAATTACTCCTAAAGCTGTATCTATCACAGGGAAAGAATTACCCGATGGAGTGGGAACAACGCATATCGATATCTCAAAGAGACAAGCCCTTGATGCAAAGGCTATCTACTCTCTATATTGTGCATTATCTCCTACTGAATATAATAGAATTTCATCTTGTGAAACAGCCAAAGAAGTTTGGGACAGATTGCACGTCACCTATGAAGGAACAGATCGAGTCAAAGAAACCAAGATCAATATCCTTCTTGGTCAATATGAAGCCTTCAAAATGAAGCCGAAAGAATCCATCACGGATATGTTCGGTCGATTTACGAAAATTGTAAATGGCTTGGTATACCAAGGACAGCCAATCTCGGGACCTATGAAGGTCAATAAACTGTTGAGAGGGCTCTCCAAAGATTGGAATCACGTCAAGACATCTATAAGAGAAACACAAAGGATCATGCCTCTTTCAGTAGATGAATTGGTCGGCACACTTCAATCTTATGAAGTCGAGCAATTTAATGAGGAATTTGACACAAAGGTAAGAAGTCAATTGCTTTAAAATCTAATGATGATTCTGATGTTACAGATTTAGAAGAAGACTTGGATGATGAAGAATTGGCACTTCTGATTAGAAAATTCAGAAGGTTAAATAGAAAAGGTAGAAGGTTCAATGGAAAGAGACAAAACAATCAAAGATTTCAAAAGAGATCAAATAAAGAAGAAGATACCAGCAAAGAAGTTGTTTGCTTTGAATGCAAGAAGAAGGGACACATTAGACCCAATTGTCCCTTATTGAAGAAAAAGAAAGGGAAACCTGAAAAGTTCAAGAAAGCACTCAAAGCTGAAACGTGGAGTGACACTGAATGTGAGGAGAGTGATGAAGAATATGCAAACATATGTCTTATGGCAAACTCGGACTCAGACTTAGACTCAGATTCAGACTTAGACTCAAACAGTGGTATTAAGGTTAGAAATTCAAAAATTCCTACCAAAGTATCAAAATACATTGATGAACTTTGTCTCAGTCTTAAAGGCTCTCTTAAAAGGATTTCTGAACTGAAAAGGGAGAATTCCAAACTGAAACAACAATAAAAGATTTTATTTGAAAAAAGTTGAAAGTCTAGACAAGTCTCTTGCTGTTTCAAAAGAAAATGAGAATGAACTTTCAAAAGAAAATACTTGCTTGAAAGAAGATTTATTGAAAGTCACAAAGAAATTTTCAATGGGTTCAGAAAAGTTGGATAAAATTCTTTCTATCCAAAGACTCTACTTTAATAAATCCGGTCTAGGAATGACACAAGAAACCGTTCATTTGATCGATTTCCCAAAGGTAAAGGAAAGAATTAGGAGTAGGCCAACAAAAACTTTTTACAAAAATCATTTCCAAAAGGTTTTTGTAAAGTCTGTTGGTAGAAATGCTCTTACTTGTTCAAAATGCAAAAGTGTAGAACATTTTGAAAGGGAATGTCCCAAAGTGTGGAGACTTGTTAAGAAGAGCTGGGTAAAGACTGTTTATACTACTAACAATGATGGACCAAAGAAAGTTTGGGTACCAAAGAAGACATGAGTCTTTCTTTTAAATGCAGGTCACTTTCAAGAAGAAAATCAAGTGGTATTAGGACAGTGGATGTTCAAGACACATGACGGGAGACTCAACTTGTTTTACAAAACTCTTTCATATAAAAGGAGGAAATGTTTCTTTTGGTGGCAACAACAAAGGAAAAATTGTTGGTCAAGGAACTGTGAAGATTGGAAACCTCACAATTAACAATGTTTCTCTTGTTGAAGGATTGAACTACAATCTATTGAGTATTAGTCAACTATGCAATTCGGATACAAAATCAACTTTCAAGAAGATACATGTTCTGAATAAGCAAGGATCTCACACAATCCTTTATTGGACGAAGACATGGAAATATTTATTTGCTAGATGTAAGGTCTGACAGTTCACAATGCTTGATATCAACTCAAGATGAAGTCATTCTCTGGCATAGGAAGCTTGGACATGTCAACCTGAAGCAAATCACAAAAGTGTCATTCAAAAAGCTTGTTCGAGGACTTCCTAACCTCAAGTATCAAAAGCATAAATTATGCACTCCGTGTGTACTTGGAAAACAGGTTAGAAATTCCTATAAATCTATAAATCAGGTATCCACTAATCATGTTTTGTAGCTACTACACATGGATTTGTTCGGGCCAACAAAAATCCAAAGTATTGAAGGTAAAAGATATTGTTTGGTTATAATAGATGATTATTCTCGTTTTACTTGGGTATTATTTCTTGCAAATAAATCTGATGCATTATCTTATTTTACTAAGTTTGCAAAGAAAATCCAAATTGAGAAAGGTTATGCAATTTCAAGTATTAGAACTGACCATAGTGGAGAATTTGAGAATCATGATTTTGCTAAACACTGCGATGACTATGGTATTCAACATAATTTTTCATCCCCATACACTCCACAACAAAATGGAGTTGTAGAAAGGAAAAATCGTTCTTTGCAAGAAATGGCAAGAACTCTTTTGATTGAAAGTAATATTTCACCTCATTTTTGGGCTGAAGCTACTTCTACTGCTTGCTATATCATAAATAGAATCTTTCTAAGACCTATATTAGAAAAGACACCTTATGAACTGCTCAAAGGTAAGAAACCAATTGTTTCATATTTTCATGTATTCGGTTGTAAATGTTTTATCCTAAAGAACTCCAAAGGATCGAATTGGTAAGTTTGAAGAAAAATTAGATGAAGGAATCTTCCTTGGCTACTCTATGACAAGCAAAGCTTTCGAGTCTTCAACAAACGAACTCAGACTGTGGAAGAATCTATGAATGTGAAGTTTGAAGACTCAGTACAAAATCAGACTCAACCTAAAGATTATGAGTTTGGAAAAGTGTCTACAAATTCTATCGAAGAAAATCAAGTCTCAGACACTGAGCCACAAACCAATTCAGTAGTTCCAACTGAAGAAGAGCTTCATCAAACTGACAAATCAACTACAAGTTGGAAGCACAAATCAAGTCACCCTCCAGACCTCATCATTGGCAATATTGATGAAGGAGTTCGTACAAGATCTAAAAGGCGTGAAGCTTCTAGTGCTCTTGTACTCATTTCGAGATCGAACCGAAAAACATAGAAGATGCATTGAAAGATGAAAGCTGGATTGAAGCAATGCAAGAAGAATTGAATCAATTCAAAATCAACAACGTTTGGGAGCTAGTTCCTAAACCAAAAGGTAAATCAATTATTGGTACCAAATGGGTTTTCAGGAACAAGCTTGATCAACAAGGAAAAGTGGTAAGGAACAAAGCAAGACTTGTAGCAAAAGGGTACACACAAGAAGAAGGCATCGACTATGACGAAACTTACGCTCCGGTGGCAAGGTTAGAAGCTATAAGATTACTTTTTGCTTTTGCTTGCTTTAAAAATTTCAAGTTATTCCAAATGGACGTGAAAAGTGCATTCCTAAATGGAATTATCCAAGAAGAAGTCTATATGGAACAACCACCAGGATTTGAAGATCCTAAAAGACCAAACCTTGTTTTCAAGCTGAAGAAAGCCTTATATGGTTTAAAACAAGCACCTTGAGCATGGTATGAAAGGCTAAGTAATTTCTTACTTCAAAATAATTTCTCCAAAGGTAAAGTAGATACTACTTTATTTATCAAAAGAGAAGGGAAGGATTTCATACTTGTTCAAATTTATGTTGATGATATCATATTTGGTTCTTCTAATGAAAAGCTTTGTAAGAATTTTTCAAAGTGTATGCAGAATGAATTTGAGATGAGCATGATGGGAGAATTGAACTTTTTTTTGGGACTTCAAGTCAAACAATCAAGTGAAGGAATTTTTATTCATCAAGAGAAGTATGCAAAAAACCTTTTCAAGAAGTTTGGAATGGAGGATTGCAAGAAAACTGAAACTCCTATGTCAAGCTCATCTAAGTTGGATAAAGATGAAGAAGGAAAAAGTGTAGACCAAAAACTATACAGAAGTATAATCGGGTCACTTCTTTACCTTACAGCATCTAGACCTGATATTCTATTTAGTGTTTGCATATGTGCTAGATTTCAATCTAATCCTAAAGAATCTCATATGACTGCTATTAAGCGTATTATTAAATATGTTACAACTACATCTAAGCTAGGTCTGTGGTATTCTAAATAAGGAGATTTTACTCTCCTTGGATATTCTGATGCTAACTTTGCTGGTTGTAGAGTGGATAGAAAAAGCACTACAGGTACATGTCAATTATTGGGAAACAGGATGGTGTCTTGGTTCTCAAGAAAATAGGGTACCGTGGCTCTTTCAACCGCCGGCGAGTACATAGCTCTTGGAAGTTGCTGTTCTCAAATTCTATGGATGCAACAGCAATTGAGAGACTTTGGAGTTGATGAAACACATACGGAAATCAAATGTGACAACACGAGCGCAATCAATCTTACAAAGAATCCAATACTTCATTCAAGAGCAAAGCACATTGAAATCAAGCATCATTTCATTCGACACCATGTACAAAATGGTGAAGTTGTGATTCAACATGTAGATTCAAAGAATCAATTGGCAGATATATTCACAAAGCCCCTTGAAAAGGCTCACTTTGAATCAATTTGCTCAAGACTGAGTATCGTGAAATTTGAAGACGATCGACTCTAAATTAAAGTTCGAAGGCGGTTCGGACTCATTGCTAGGTTCGAAGGTGGTTCGGACTCAACGCTAGGTCTGAAGGCGGCTCAGACTCAAAGCAAGGTCTGAAAGTGTTTCAGACTCTACGTAAAGTCTGATTGCACTCAGACGCAGAGGTAAAGTCTGAAAAGGGTTCAGACTCAGAGGTAAAGTCTGAACATCTGTGAGACTCTGTATTTTTAATCTCTTTATGTATTTTAATTCTCTAATTTACTTTATTTTTGGTAATTACTTTTCGATATATCAAAATCTCTTTTTACTCTTTTTTTGACACGTAATTATGGCGGTTTATGTTTTCAAAAAGGCAGTTTTCTTTTTCCAAATTACAGTTTATTTTTGGCAGTTTTTACCTTTACTTTTTGGCGATGATTCGTATTTCCGTGTTTTTCTCTCTCACTATTTATACTCTCGAACCGTCACTTTTCACTCACAGCTACTCCTTTGCGATTCATCCTCATACTCTTTCGCTTTCAAAACCCTAAAAAGGTTCCATTTGCCGTTCCTGTTTCATCCATTTCTCGTCACAAAGTTTCCATTTTTCCTCTCGTTCAAGTTGAATCTTTGCTTGCTCTCCAAGAATGTCATCTCGCAAGTCTTCTAAAATCGCCGGGGGACCACGGAGACAGCAAGAGGGTCCTACAAGAGTGGACCTAACGGAAGAAGATTCGTCTCAACAAGAAACTGAGAGTCAACACTTTGAGGAAGTGGTTACGGAAGCAGAACCGGTAAGAACACTCAGACCGAATGTTGCTTACGATCTTTATAAAAGGCTTAAGGATGGAAAAGTAAGCCTTAAGACGATCGAGGAATATTTGAAGGAAAGAGGGTTTAAGAGCGAGTATTTGTTTTTGATGGAGATAGAGAAGCTGAATGTTGTTGAGAAAGGTATTGCACAGAGGGCGCTGGAGAATATTTCGAGTAATCCACTTGAAAATACTCTTGCTAAGACCCTAGATGATGATGAGAGACTTTTCTCTCACTTTGAACCGCGTTTTGGTGTGGCTGCTAATACTGTTTTTCCTTCGGGAAGTCTATTTCGGTTGAGGGAGCATGAGCGAGTTTATGTGAAGCTGTTCAAGAGGGGTGTGGTCAATCCGAGAAGTGTGGATTTTGACTTCCTAGATTCGATAAAGATTAATTTAAGAGGGAAGTTTGCTAGGTTGCAACTGGAGAATTCCTGCACGGATATGATTGAGGCCCACTCTAAACTCACGGCCTATTTTTACTCGAACTTGTCATTTTTGGATGCAAATAGGTTGTCCTTTTCTTTCATGGACAAGGACTATATTGTTGATGTTGACATGCTGGCTGACATTATTGGTGTGGAAAGAAGGAGTTTCCAGCCAATCAAAGTCTCAATAGCTTATGCTACTTTGGATATTGTGCGAGACAGAAAAGTAGAGGGCAAGATATCCTATTCTAGGATGAATGCCACGAATGTATTGTTGCACAAAATTGTCATCAATTGCATCCGGCCAAAGACGACCTCGAAGACTGATGTTTCCAAAACAGAGGCAAAGCTGATGTTTGCCATCAACTGTAGGCACCCTTCTCTCTCCCACATGTCATTCTTTTCCATATGTATAGAACTGTGGTAAAGGATAAGGGTCAGCTGCCTTATTCATCAATCATCACCAAGCTTTTTAGGCATTTCGATATTCAAGTCCCTGCATCTTTATGCCTGACCAAGTTGAATTCAATGCTTGTTGGTGAAAAAATGGTGATGAAGATGAAATTTCTAGAACTGAATGCAGCACTGGAAAGGTTGAGGAGGGAAACACCTTTAAAGGAGATCCCCACTGCTTCGTCGAAAAGAAAGGGCAAAGAGCCCATGGCTGAAAAGAAAAGAAGGAAAATCATCCTGCAAGATGAGGAGGATGAAGAAGATGCCATGACTCTGTCCACTCTCTCTAGGTTGAGGAGCCTTGCTATTTTGAGAACAGAGGCTGAAGAGAGAGCGAGAAGAGAAGCAGAGGAGAAGGAAACCAAGAGACAGAGAAAAAGAGAAGAGGAAAGAAAGAGAAGAGAGGACAAAAGAAAAAGAAGAGAAGAGGAGAGAAGAAGAGAAGAAGAAGAGAGAAGAAGAGAAGAGGAACAGAGAGAGAAGAAGAAGAGAGACAGAGGAAAGTGAAGAAGAAAGAAGAAGGGAAGAAGAAGAGGAAGAACTGAGAAGAGAAGAAGAAGAAAGGAGGAAGAAGGATGAGGAAGAAAGCGGACAGCGGAGAATATGGCTGGAGGATTAGAGCCATCTTTTGCTGGGGAAGAGATCGAGAAACATCCAAGTGCTGATATGGATGTTGGCGATGAATTTTCTACTCCACCCACTGGCATTCACATAGGGGGAGTTGCTGCAGAACATGGGATAATATCGCCACTACACTTTAGTGATGTGAGTAGGTCTGGTGTTGACCCTGAGGAGGTTTATGCATCCCACTTCCCAGAACATGAAGAATCCTCACCGATCGAGAAGGAAAGGGCTGAGAGGGAAGCTCCTAGTTTTCAAACTCAATCTGCTAGTCCAAGTGGAAGTAATGCAAATTCCACAGCCTTTACATAGCTGTTGGATATCATGTTGGACCCGAAAAGCAGGTTTTGGGATGGACTTCGAGATGAGAGATTTGAAAAAGGCGCTGCTGAGTACTTCAGTGAATATGCAAGACCAGATCAATGCACTGAGAGCTCAAATGGAATCGAATTAGACCAGTGCAGAATTAGCTTCAGTGAAGGAAAACCTTGCCAAAACTCGAGAAGTCAGTCCAGGAGCTCAGCAAGTTTCAACTTGTTCGTTTCCCTGCAGGCCATTAAATCTTTTCAAAACTTTCTCACATTCACTCTACCTCTTTGATGGGACAAAAAGGGGGAGAGTTGCAGATTTGATTGCAGGGTTTGAAGTTTTGAAGCTTTTGATTTGAAGCTTTGAAGCTTTTGATTTGAAGCTTTGAGAAGTTTTTTTTATATTTGATTTGAAGCTTTGAGAGTTTTTATCTTGAAGTTTATTTTATTTTGATTGCTTAGACTATTTTCGTTTTGGATTTCGATTGGGTTGTTTATTTGAACTTCTATGACTCTATGCTAATTTGATGTTTAGATCTAGACTTGTGAATTTGCATTGCAGGATCTTTATATTTGTGAGGATAATTGTTATTGGACTAACACTCTGTTTTGCAGAAATAATCCTCAAAGTATATATGAGTTTTTCCTTGCAGGTTTTTAAATTTGCAAATTCGTCGAGGGTTTTGTCACCATCAAAAAGGGGGAGATTGTTGAAGAAAAATCCCTTGGAGTTTTGAAGTTGACAAAACAGCCTCAACAGTACGGTCTAAGGATTCCAAGACTCAGTCGGTTACGTTTGAAGTTTTCAAAGTCTAAAGATTTTCAGTCTAAAGACAGTCATACCCAAAAGTTCGGTCTGAAGTTTTCCGTCTGAAGGCAGTCAAGACTCAGTTTCAGTCTGAAGACCTTTAAGACCCAAATCTAAGTCTGAAGTCAGTTCGCGATTTTGACCGGCTGGTCACAGGTTATTTTTATGGTTAAGGAAAGTAAGATATTGGATTCTATATTTCCTAATCTTAACCATGTAATATCTCTGGTTGTGATCGTGAGCTTGGAAGATTTATTCTTCAGATTTTATCCGTTGAAGATCAAACTTATTTTTGGAAGAATATAATTTTGGGAACTCAAGATCTTGATTGTATGGGCGAATAGGATTGACGAGTTGCTGTCTACTTACGTTTTCGGCAACAAGGAGATCACTTAAATTGATTCAGTCCAACGGGTTGATTGGATGAATTTTTGGTAAGTGCTAACGGGTATGGAGGCATGGAGACTATTTAAGGTGGATCGGTGTTGCTTGGAAATAAGGAGAGACTTGGTAGAAAAATCTCGATGTTAGAATCTCTGAAATCTCTTGGTCTCTAAAAAATCTTTCATGTTCATATTGTGTAACAAAGATAGTGAGATATAGTGCGAAAACAGCAGGAAGCTGTAGGAGAGACTGTCTATTGAAGAAGTCTAGTTCGTGAACTGTAACAGCTCTCAATTTGCTACATAGTGATTACAGCCAGTTGGCTGCCAGCGTGGAGAGTGGACGTAGGCTTGGACTAAGCCGAACCACTATAATCCTTGTGTCAATTCTCTTTTACCCTACTCTATTTACTTTATGAATACGTGCTTTATTTGTTATTGATATATCTTTGATATTAACGTATTCTACCATAAAAGATTCCAAAAGAATTCCTCAATAACCTATTCACCCCCCTCTAGGTTGATTCACTAGCCTATTTCAAATTAAGAGGAAATTGTCCTGAGCTGTTGAGTAGGACTTGCCCCTATATGGGATGCCCCATACAACAGATGCGGGTCGTAGTAGATACTGGGCCCATGCTCCTTCGGGAACGCCGTTGACGTAATGACAAAGCCGTGCTCTAAGGTAGGGAGACGATGCCTGGCTAAACGCCAGTAGATAGCTGAACTACGAGTAGGCTATGTTCATGTATGGTAGTGAATGAAAATTGGAACGCATGCTGAGTGTTGCTGACGTGCCGGATTATGGGATGGAATTGTGTGCTACTGTATGGGACGTGGCATAATGATTTGGTCTTATAATCAGGACCCTTATGATTGTTGATTATGTGAAAGTGATTGTGTTCCAGTTGTTTAAGTTCTTATTACTACTTGTGATTAAGTGATTTGAACTGTGCTAACCTGCAGGAAGGAAATAAGGCGAGGTAAGTCTTCTGTGTAGTGTGGCTAGGCCACCCTTGGGTGTATTTTCTTTCTAATAAGGGTTTTGGGAGTAAACTTGCTTAGAGATAATGTCTCACCCCGTTGTGGGCCAAATATTTTCAGGTCCTTAGATGGCGATCGTGGAGGACCCGAAGCCATGGAGTCTGGGAAGGTGGAGACCGAAGGATCCGTGAACGTGTCCAGCTAGTTGGTCTTAGGATAGTTCCCCTTTTTGTTAAGCCGGTCTATTTTGTAGACAGCCCCGTGTTGTATATAAACCTATGTGTTTATAAAAAAGTGTTTGGTTGTGATTGATTGCCTACTTTTCTATCCCAAGTTAAATGTTGTCAGGGGATTTGTTTCGCTTCCGTATTCGTAATAAAATGAATGGGTCGACGACGTATCCCGGGATGTTGCATATTTCATCAATCGCAGTGGGATGTGCGCGCGCTTGGGGTTTGGGGCGTGACATCCCCGTTTAAGTGGTATCAGAGCGAGGTTTGTGAATGGAGTGCGATTGTTTATGGGATAATTAGTAGGAATGGCTTTTATTTCATGCGGGTGCATGTGAATGATAGTTGTTTGGTGTGGATCACTCCAATTCTAATATGGGATTAGAATTGAGAAACAGGTTTCTGTAAAGATCTTGTAGTATGAGTGATCGGGAGCTGAGAACTCCTAGTAAGAGGACAATAGCCTCTGTGACTCGGGGTAGAACGCCGACAAGGATCGGTACCCGAGGTGGTCGTGGTAGAACGCCGGTTCAGACTAGCGTGAGTGTAAGAGTACCGCTGTAGGCCGATACTAGTGTAGCAGCACCAAGCGGTCCTAGGTTTGACAGGATCGTTTAGGCGCTAGTGTTCCTTGGAAACTTGTTGAGCCAGTAAGCTCAAGACCAAGCCACCACTGTTGCCGCTGTAGCTACCGCCGCCATCGATGTAACTATTGTTGTTGCCGCGCCTGTTGAGGCCTAAACTGGAGTTGCGATCGGGGAACAAGCCATCGTATCTGAGTCAAAGTTCAATTTAGGCAGAGTTGGAAATCGATTGGGGGAAAGGTCGATGTCAGAAGAAAGGTGCCCCCTTTCTATTGAAGAAAAATCCCTTGGAGTTTTGAAGTTGACAAAACAGCCTCAACAATACGGTCTAAAGACTCCAAGACTCAGTCGTTACGTCTGAAGTTTTCAAGGTCTAAAGGTTTTCAAAGACAGTCAGACCCAGAAGTTCGGTCTGAAGTTTTTCCGTCTGAAGTCAGTCAAGACACAGTTTCAATCTAACAACCTTCAAGACCCAAATCTAAGTCTGAAGACAGTTTGCGATTTTTACAGGCTGGCCACAGGTTATTCTTATGGCTAAGGAAAGTAAGATATTGGATTTCATGTTTCCTGATCTTAAACCATGGAATATCTCTGGCTGTGATTGAGAACTTGGAAGATTTACTCGTCGGATTATATCCGTTGAAGATCAAGTTTATTTTTGGAAGAATCTAATTTTGGGAACTCAATATCCTGATTGTATGGGCGAACAGGATTGACGAGCTACTGTCTACTTACGTTTTCGGCGACAAGGAGATCACTTAAATTGATTCAGTCCAACGGGTTGATTGGATGAATTTTTGGTAAGTGCCAACAGGTATGAAGGCACGAAGGTTATTTAAGATGGATCGAGGTTGCTCGGAAATAAGGAGAGACTGGGTAGAAAAATCTCGATGTTAGAATCTCCAAAATCACTTATTCTCTAAAAATCTTTCATGTTCAAATTGTGTATCGAAGAGAGTGAGATATAGTGCGAAAGCGACGGAAGCTGTAGGAGAGACTGTCTGCGAAGAAGTCTAGTCCGTATACTGTAACAGCTCTCGTTTGCTACATAGTGAATACAGCCAGTTGGCTGCCAGCGTGGAGAGTGGACGTAGGCTTGGACTAAGCCGAACCAATATAATCCTTGTGTTAATTTTCTCTTACCCTACTCTATTTACTTTATGAATACGTGCTTTATTTATTTTTAATATATCTTTGATATCAACGTATTCTACTGCAAAAGATTCCAAAAGAATTCCACAACAACCTATTCACTCCCCTCTAGGTTGATTCACTAGCCTATTTCAATTGGTATCAGAGCAGGTTGCTTATTCATTAGAAGTGTTATTACTTTTGAAGCTAAAGATCTATGGCTAGTGTTTTGGCTCCAGGATTAATTGAAGGACAAAGCAATACCAGACCTCCCTACTTCAATGGCAAGGATTACAACGTTTGGAAAAACAAGATGAAGGCATTCCTAATACCCAAGGATCCTAAAGCTGTATCTATTACAGGGAAAGAATTACCTGATGGAGTGGGAACAACGCACACCAATGTCTCAAAGAGACAAGCCCTTGATGCAAAGGCTATCTACTCTCTATATTGTGCATTATCTCCTACTGAATATAATAGAATTTCATCTTGTGAAACAGCCAAAGAAGTTTGGGACAGATTGCACGTCACCTATGAAGGAACAGATCGAGTCAAAGAAACCAAGATCAATATCCTTCTTGGTCAATATGAAGCCTTCAAAATGAAGCCAGGAGAAACCATCACGGATATGTTTAGTCGATTTACGAAATTGTAAACGGCTTGGCATACCAAAGACAGCCAATCTCGGGACCTATGAAGGTCAATAAATTGTTGAGAGGGCTTTCCAAAGATTGGAATCACGTCAAAACATCTATAAGAGAAACACAAAGGATCATGCCTCTTTCGGTAGATGAATTGGTCGGCACACTTCAATCCTATGAAGTCGAGCAATTCAATGAGGAATTTGACACAAAAGGTAAGAAGTCAATTGCTTTAAAATCTAATGATGATTCGATGTTACGATTCGAAGAAGACTTGGATGATGAAGAATTGGCACTTCTGATTAGAAAATTCAGAAGGTTGAATAGAAAAGGTAGAAGGTTTAATGGAAAGAAACAAAACAATCAAAGATTTCAAAGGAGATCAAATGAAGAAGAAGATACCAGCAAAGAAGTTGTTTGCTTTGAATGCAAGAAAAAGGGACACATCGGACCCAACCGTCCCTTATTGAAGAAAAAGAAAGGGAAACCTGAAAAGTTCAAGAAAGCACTCAAAGCTGAGACGTGGGTGACACCGAATGTGAGGAGAGTGATGAAGAATATGCAAACATATGTCTTATGGCAAACTCGGACTCGGACTCGGGCTCGACTCAAACTTAGACTCGAGATTCGAGACTCGAGACTCAAACAAGGTATCAAGGTTAGAAATTTAAAAATTCCTACCAAAGTATCAATATACATTGATGAACTTTGTCTCAGTCTTAAAGGCTCTCTTGAAAGGATTTCTGAACTAAAAAGGGAGAATTCCAAACTGAAACAATAAGAAAAGATTTTACTTGAAAAAGTTGAAAGTCTAGACAAGTCTCTTGCTGTTTCGAAAGAAAATGAAAATGAACTTTCAAAAGAGAATGCTTGCTTGAAAGAAGACTTATTGAAAGTCTCAAAGAAATTTTCAATATGTTCTGAAAAGTTGGATAAAATTCTTTCTATCCAAAGACCTTACTTTAATAAATCCGGTCTAGGAATGACACAAGAAACCGTTCCTTTGATCGATTTCCCAAAGGTAAAGGAAAGAATTAGGAATAGGCCAACAAAAACTTTTTATAAAAATCATTTCCAAAAGGTTTTTGTAAAGCCTGTTGATAGAAATGCTCTTACTTATTCAAAATGTAAAAGTGTAGATCATTTTGAAAAGGATTGTCCCAAAGTTTGAAAACCTGTTAAGAAGAGCTGGGCAAAAACTGTTTATACTACTAACAATGATGGACCCAAGAAGATTTGGGTACCAAAGAAGACATGAGTCTTTCGTTTAAATGCAGGTTACCTTTAAGAAGAAAGTCAAGTGGTATTTGGACAGTGGATGTTCAAGACACATGACAGGAGACTCGAGTGGTTTTACAAATCTCTCTTATATAAAAGGAGGAAATGTTTCTTTTGGTGGTAACAATAAGGGAAAGATTGTTGGTCAAGGAACTGTGATGATTGGAAATCTCACAATCAACAATGTCTCTCTTGTTGAAGGTTTGAATTACAATTTATTGAGTATTAGTCAATTATGCGATTATGGATACAAAATCAACTTTCAAGAAGATACATGTTCTGAACAAGCAAGGATCTCTCACAATCCTTTGCGGACGAAGACATGGAAATATTTATTTGCTAGACGTAAGGTCGACAGTCCTCAATGCTTGATATCGATTCAAGATGAAGTCATTCTCGACATAGGAAGCTTGGACATGTCAACTGAAGCAAATTGCAAAAGTGTCATCCAAAAGCTTGTTCGAGGACTTCCTAACCTCAAGTATCAAAAGCATGAATTATGCACTCCCTATGTACTTGGAAAACAGGTCAGAAATTCCTTTAAATCTATAAATCAAGTATTCACTAATCGTGTTTTGCAGCTATTACACATGGATTTATTCGGGTCAACAAGAGTTCAAAGTATTGGAGGTAAAAGATATTGCTTGATTATAGTTGATGATTACTTTCGTTTTACTTTGGTTTTCTTTCTTGCAAATAAATCTGATGCATTGATTCATTTCACTAAGTTTGCAAAGAAAATTCAAATTGAAAAAGGATATGCGATTTCAAGTATTAAAACCGACCATGGTGGAGAATTTGAAAATCATGATTTTGCTAAATACTTGTGATGACAATGGTATTCAATATAATTTTTCATCCCCATACACTCCACAACAAAATGGAGTTGTAGAAAGGAAAAATCGTTCTTTGCAAGAAATGGCAAGAACTCTTTTGATCGAAAGTAATATTTCACCTCATTATTAGGCTAAAATTACTTCTACTGCTTGGTATATTATAAATAGAATTTTTCTAAGACCTATATTGGAAAAGACACCTTATGAACTGCTCAAAGGTAAGAAACCAATTGTTTCATATTTTCATGTATTCGGTTGCAAATGTTTTATCCTAAAGAATTCCAGTGATCGAATTGGTAAGTTTGAAGAAAAATCAGATGAAGGAATTTTCCTTAGCTACTCCATGACAAGCAAAGCCTTCAGAGTCTTCAACAAACGCACTCAAATTGTGGAAGAATCCATGAATGTGAAGTTTGAAGACTCGGTACAAAATCGGGCGAACACGAAGACCTTGAGTCGACCAAGTGTCTACAAATTCTCTTGAAGAAAATCAAACCCTAGACACTGAGCCTCAAAGAAATTCAGAAATTCCAACTAAAGAAGAGCTTCACCAATCTGACAAACCAACTACAAGTTGGAAGCAAAAGTCAAGTCACCCTCCAGACCTCATCATTGGCAATATTGATGAAGGAGTTCGTACAAGATCTAAAAGACGTGAAGCCTCTAGTGCTCTTGCACTCATTTCTGAGATCGAACCGAAAAACATAGAAGATGCATTGAAAGATGAAAGCTGGACGAAGCAATGCAAGAAGAACTGAATCAATTCAAAATCAACAACGTTTGGGAGCTAGTTCCTAAACCAAAAGGTAAATCAATCATTGGTACCAAATGGGTTTTCAGGAACAAGCTTGATCAACAAGGAAAAGTGGTAAGGAATAAAGCAAGACTTGTGGCAAAAGGTTACACACAAGAAGAAGGCATCGACTATGATGAAACCTATGCTCCGGTAACAAGTCTATGTGGAACAACCACCAGGATTTGAAGATCCTAAAAGACCAAACCTCGTATTCAAGCTGAAGAAAGCCTTATATGGTTTAAAACAAGCACCCCGAGCATGGTATGAAAGGTTAAGCAACTTTTTAATACAAAATGGCTTCTCTAAAGGTAAAGTAGATACTACCTTATTTATAAAAAGAGAAGGCAAGGATTTCATACTTGTTCAAATTTATGTTGATGATATTATTTTTGGTTCTTCTAATGAGAAACTTTGCAAGAATTTTTCAAAGGATATGCAGAATGAATTTGAGATGAGCATGATGGGAGAACTAAACTTCTTTTTGGGACTTCAAGTCAAACAATCAAGTGAAGGAACTTTCATCCATCAAGAGAAGTATGCAAAAGACCTTATCAAAAAGTTTGGAATGGAGAATTGCAAGAAAATAGAAACTCCTATGTCAAGCTCATCAAAGCTGGATAAAGATGAAGAAGGAAAGAGTGTATACCAAAAACTATACAGAAGTATAATCGGGTCACTTCTTTACCTTACAGCTTCTAGACTTGACATTTTGTTTAGTGTTTGCATATGTGCTAGATTTCAATCTAACCCTAAAGAATCTCATATGACTTTGCTGTTAAGCGTATCATTAAATATGTTGCAACTACATCTAAGCTAGGTCTATGGTATTCTAAGCAAGGAGATTTTACTCTCCTAGAATATTTTGATGCTGACCTTGCTGGTTGTAGAGTGGATAGAAAAAGCACTACAGGTACATGTTAATTATTGGGAAACAGGATGGTATCTTGGTTCTCAAGAAAACAGTACCGTGGCTCTTTCAACTGCTTGAAGCGAGTACATAGCTCTTGGAAGTTGCTGCTCTCAAATTCTATGGATGCAACAGCAATTAAGAGACTTTGGAGTTGATGAAACACATACGGAAATCAAATGTGACAACACAAGCGCAATCAACCTCACAAAGAATCCTATACTTCATTCAAGAGCAAAGCACATTGAAATCAAGCATCATTTTATTCGAGATCATGTTCAAAATGGAGATGTGGTGATTCAGCATGTAGATTCAAAGAATCAATTAGCAGAAATATTCACAAAGCCCCTAGAGAAGGCTCACTTTGAATCAATTCGCTCAAGACTGAGTATCGTGGAATTTGAAGATGATCGAGACTCAAAATTAAAGTCGAAGGCGGTTCGGACTCATCGCTAAGTCCGAAGGTGGTTCGGACTCAACACTAGGTCCGAAGGCGGCTCAGACTCAAAGCAAGGTCTGAAAGTGTTTCAGACTCTACATAAAGACTAATTGTGCTCAGATGCAAAGGTAAAGTTTGAAAAAGGGTTCAGACTCAGAGGTACAGTCTAAACGACTGTCAGACTTTGTTTGTTTAATCTCTTTTCGCATTTTAACTCTCTCTTTATTTTACTTTTGGTAATTATTTTTTGATATTTCAAAATCTCTTTTTACTCTTTTTCTGACACGTAATTATGGCAGTTTATATTTTCAAAAAGGCAGTTTTCTTTTTCGATATTACGTTTTATTTTTGGCAATTTTTTACCTTTACTTTTTGGCGACGATTCGTATTCCCGTGTTATCTCTCTCACTATTTATACACTCGAACCGTCACTTTTCACTCACAGCTATTCCTTTACGATTCATCCTCACACTCTTTCGCTTTCAAAACCCTAAAAGATCCCATTTACCATTTACTTTCCATCCATTTCTCGTCACAAAGTTTCCATTTTTCCTCGCGTTCAAGTTGAATCCTTGCTTGCTCTCCAAGAATGTCGTCTTGCAAGTCTTCTAGAATTGCCGGCGGGGATCACGAGAGACAGCAAGAGGGTCCTACTCGAGTGGATCTAACGGAAGAAGATTTGCCTCAACAAGAAGCTGAGAGTCAACACTTTGAGGAAGTGGTTACGGAGGCAGAACCGGTAAGAACACTCAAACCTAATGTGGCTTACGATCACTATAAAAGGCTTAAGGATGGAAAGGTTAGCCTTAAGACGATCGAGGAATATCTGAAGGAAAGAGGGTTTAGGAGCGAGTATACGTTTTTGATGGAGATGGAGAAGCTGAATGTTGTTGGTAAAGGTACTGCACAGAGGACGCTGGAAAATATTTCGAGTAATCCACTTGAAAATACTCCTGCTGAGACCCTAGATGATGATGAGAGATTGTTCTCTCACTCTGAACCTCGTTTTGGTGTGGCTGCTAATACTGTTTGTCCTTCGGGAAGTCTATTTCGGTCGAGGGAGCATGAGTGAGTTTATGTGAAGTTGTTGAAGAGGGGAGTGGTCAATCCGAGGAGTGTAGATTTTGACTTCCTAGATTCGATAAAGATTAATTTAAGAGGGAAGTTTGCTAGGTTGCAACTGGAGAATTTCTGCACGGATATGACTGTGGCCCACTCTGAACTGGTGGCTTACTTTTACTCAAATCTATCTTTTTTGGATGCAAATCATTTGTCCTTTTCTTTCATGGACAAAGACTATGTTGTTGATGTTGACTTGCTGGCTGACATTATTGGTGTGGAAAGAAGGAGTTTCCAGCCAATCAAAGTCTCAACAGCCTATGCAACCTTGGATATTGTACGAGACATTTAACCGTTGAAGGCAAGATATCCTACACTAGGATGAATGCCACGAATGTTTTGTTGCATAAAATAGTCATCAACTGCATCCGGCCAAAGATGACCTCGAAGACTGATGTTTCCAAAACAGAGGCAAAGCTGATGTTTGCCATCAACTAGGACAGACCCTTCTCTCTCCCGCATGTCATTCTTTTCCATATGTATAGGACTGTGGTAAAGGATAAGGGTCATCTGCCTTATTCATCCATCATCACCAAACTTTTTAGGCATTTCGATATTCAAGTACCTACATCTTTATGTCTAACTAAGTTGAATTCGATGCTTGTTGGTGAGAAAATGGTGATGAAGATGAAATTTCCAGAACTGAATGCAAAGACTTTGGAAAGGTTGAGGAGGGAAACACCTTCAAAAGAGATCCCCACCGCTTCGTCGAAAAGAAAGGGCAAAGAGCCCATGGCTGAAAAGAAAAGAAGGAAAATCATCCTGCAAGATGAGGAGGATGAAGAAGATGCCATGACTCTGTCCACTCTCTCTAGGATGAGGAGCCCTGATGTTTTGAGAACAGAGGCTAAAGAGAGAAGGAGAAGAGACGCAGAGGAGAAGGAAGCCGAGAGACAGAGGAAAAGAGAAGAGGAAAGAAAGAGAAGAGAGGAAGAAAGAAAGGGAAGAGAAGAAGAAAGAAAAAGAAGAGAAGAAGAAGAGAGAAGAAGAGAAGAGGAACAGAGAGAAGAAGAAGAGAGACAAAGGAAAGCTAAAGAAGAAAGAAGAAGGGAAGAAGAAGAGGAAGAACTGAGAAGAGAAGAAGAAGAAAGGAGGAAGAAGGATGAGGAAGAAAGCAAACAGCAAGAGGATATGGCTGTAGGTTTAGAGCCATCCTTTGCTGGGGAAGAGACCGAGAAACATCCAAGTGCTGAAATGGATGTTGGCGATGAATTTTCTACTCCATCCACTGGCATTCACACAGGGGGAGTTGCTGCAGAACAGGGGACGATATCGCCACTACACTTTAGTGATGTGAGTAGGTCTCAGTGCTGACCCCGAGGAGGTTTATGCATCCCACTTCCCGAACATGAAGAATCCTCACCTGTCGAGAAGGAAAGGGCTGAAAGGGAAGCTCCTAGTTTCCAAACTCATTGTGCTGGTCCAAGTGGAAGCAATGCCAATTCTACAGCCTTTACACAGCTGTTGGATATTATGCTGGACTTGAAAAAGTAGGTTTTTGGGATGGCCTTCGAGATGAGATTTGAAAAAGGCGCTGCTGAGTACTTCAGTGAACATGCAGGAACAGATCAATGCACTGAGAGCACAAATGGAATCGAATCAGACAAGTGCAGAATTAGCTTCAGTGAAGGAAAACCTTGCTAAACTCGAGAAGTCAGTCCAGGAGCTTAGCAAGTTTCTACTTGTTCGTTTCCCTACAGGCCACTAAATCTTTTCAAAACTTTATCACATTCACTCTACCTCTTTGATGGGACAAAAAGGGGGAGAGTTGCGCAGATTTGATTGCAGGTTTTGAAGATTTGAAGTTTTTGAAGCTTTGAGAGTTTTTTTTGAAGTTTGTTTGATTGCTTAGACTGTTTTTGTTTTGGATTTCGATTGGGTTGTTTACTTGAACTTCTATGACCTTATGCTGATTTGATGATTTGGATCTAGACCTGTGAATTTGAATGCAGGGTTATTATATTTATGAGGATAATTGTTATTGGACTAACACTCTGTTTTGCAGATATAATCCTCAAAATATATATGAGTTTTTCTTTGCAGGTTTTTAAATTCGCAAATGCATCGAGGGTTTTGTCACCATAAAAAGGGGAGATTGTTGAAGAAAAATCCCTTGGAGTTTTGAAGTTGACAAAAGAGCCTTAACAAGGTATGGTCTAAAGACTCCAAGACTCAGTCGTTACGTCTGAAGTTTTCAAGGTTTAAAGGTTTTCAAAAGACAGTCGGACCCGTTTGGTCTCAAGTTTTCCGTCGAAGTCGGTCAAGACACGGTTTCAGTCTAACAACCTTCAAGACCCAAATCTAAGTCGAAGACAGGTTTGCGATTTTTACGGGCTGCCACGGGTTATTCTTATGGCTAAGGAAAGTAAGATATTGGATTTCATGTTTCCCGATCTTAAACCATGGAATATCTCTTTGTGATCGAGAACTTGGAAGATTTACTCGTCGGATTTTATCCGTTGAAGATCAAGTTTATTCTTGGAAGAATCTAATTTTGGGAACTCAAGATCCTGATTGTATGGGCGAACAGGATTGACGAGCTACTTTCTACTTACGTTTTCGGCGACAAGGAGATCACTTAAATTGATTCAGTCCAACGGGTTGATTGGATGAATTTTTGGTAAGTGCCAACGGGTATGAAGGCACGAAGGTTATTTAAGGTGGATTGAGGTTGCTTGGAAATAAGGAGAGACTGGGTAGAAAAATCTCGATGTTAGAATCTCCAAAATCACTTGTTCTCTAAAAATCTTTCATGTTCAAATTGTGTATCGAAGAGAGTGAGATATAGTGCGAAAGCAGGGAAGCCGTAGGAGAGATTGTCTACTGAAGAAGTCTAGTCCGTATATCTTAATGTAACGCTCTCATTTGCTACATAGTGATTACAGCCGGTTAGCTGCCCGGCGTGGAGAGTGGACGTAGGCTTGGACTAAGTCGAACCACTATAATCCTTGTGTTAATTTTCTCTTACCCTACTCTATTTACTTTATGAATACGTGCTTTATTTATTTTTGATATATCTTTGATATCAATGTATTCTACCGCAAAAGATTCCAAAAGAATTCCGCAACAACCTATTCACCCCCCTCTAGGTTGATTCACTAGCCTATTTCACTTTCACCCAACCGGAAGAGTAGAATTGGAAAGTTAGTGCCCAAGTCGATCGATGTGTGTTGTGTCTGTAAGAAAAGACATGGGTCTGTCCCGTGTTGTAAGAGGGAAAGGACTTGTTACAAGTGTCGCCAATACGGCCATCTGATCAAGGGTTGTCCGTACAAATAGATGGAACCACAGTTGTTTCTGTCACCGCTATCGATAGAACAGAACAAAGGAAACATGCTTCAGGACATTTAGTGGGAAACTTGGATCAGACCCCCAGTGCAAGGAAGGGTGCATGCTGTCACCCGACAGGAGGTAGAGGACTCACCAATCGTGTGCCCAATTTGTGGAAGGAAGCATGAGTCAGCCCAGTGTCCGAGTATAATGGGAGCATGCTTTGAATGTGGCCAGTACGGCCATCGGGTTAGGAACTGTCCGCGCAAGTCCAGGAGAGTGTAAGTACCGTTACTATAGATGGAATGCCACTAAGATGGCTAGAGGAGCATGAATGGATCGACCATGCATCGATCAAGGGAAGAATGTTTTTGAGATGTTTTTATTAGAGTAGCGCAGCAGAATTTTGGGTGAAGGTTGTAGAATTTTCGTTGTTGTAATAAAGTAAAAGAAAGATGAATCTCTGACTATAGTTGTATTTGAAGGGTTTGCTTAAGTATGACTTGGAAGTCATTTATATAAAAGTTTGGCTCGATGAGCTTTCTGGGGTTATGAATCGTGGTAGTAATGTAATTCAGTTTGTTAAGTTAGTGTATGAAAGTTTTGAATTACTGAGAGTCAGAAAGGACCTTCGATCCCTGTTATTTGTCACTGAAGACGACCTGGTTCTAGTTATAGGTTGCCAAATCTGTATGGCAACTGTAGTGGATGCAACAGTTGAGGAGCCGAATATGGAGAACATAACTATGGTACCGAGGTTTTCTGAGGTGATTCCTGAAGAAGTGCCAGGTCTATTGTCAGAAAGAGAAATAAAGTTTGTGATTAAATTAGCACCCGGAACAGAGCCAGTCTCTAAGACTCCTTCCTGGATGGTGTTGTCAGAGCTGAAAGAACTGAAGGTGCAGATACAGGAATTGTTGGAAAGGGGATTCATACGTTCCAATACATCACTTTGGGGAGCACCTGCTCTGTTCGTGAAGAAGAAAGGTAATTCGTTGCGTTTGTGCATCAATATTCTCCAATATCAACTTAAGGACAGGGTATCATCAGTAGAGGATCAGGAAGGAAGATATACTGAAGTTAGCATTTCGCACTTGATATGGCAATTGTGAGTTTACTATATTATCATTCGGTTTGACAAACCCCCCAGCTGTTTGTTTGGGGTCTGATGAACAGAGTGTTTATTGGGTACTTGGATTAGTTTTGTGATCGTGTTCATTGACGTTATCCTGGTGTGTTCGAAGAGTGCTGAGGAGCACGAGAGACATTAGAAGATGATACTTTAGACCTTGAAGACTCTTGAATTTTACGCAAAGTTTAGCAAGTGCGAGTTTTGGATGACTCGTGTTGCGTTCCTAGGTCACGTGATTTCAAGCGAAAAAATCTTTGTGGACTTCGCCAAGATCGAAGCAGTAATCAACTAGCCAAGACCGACTATAGTGACAGAGATAAAAAGTTTTCTAGGTTTAGTAGGGTATCACCGACGAGTTATAGAAGGGTTTTTAGTGTTAGCATCGCCGTTGTCAAGACTTCTGAAGAAGGAAGAAAAGTTTGTGTGGTTAGATAAGTGTGATAGTAGTTTCCAAGAGCTTAAGTAGAAGCTAACTACTGCACCTATGCTTACTATTCCATCTGGTCCAAGAGGGTTTGAGATCTACAGTGATGCGTCGTTTAAAGGACTGGGTTGCGTACTGATGCAACATGGTAGGATTGTTGCATACGTGTCCCGTCAGTTGAGACCTCATGAGCTGAATTACCTGACGCATGACTTAGAACTCGCAGTATTTATTTTCACTGTGAAGATTTGGAGATATTATTTGTGTAGAGAAAGATTCCAGATCTTCACCAACCATCAAAGTCTCAAAGTACTTATTCTCTCTGAAGGAGTTGGATACGAGACAGCGTCGCTAGATAAAACTCCTCAAGGATTACGACTGTGATATTTTGTACCACCTTGGAAAAGCGAATAAGGTCGCTGATGCGTTGAGTAGGAAGTCTTCAGTTGTGACAGTCTGATTTTTCCACTTCTGTTTTCAATGAAATGAATCGGGCTTTTCATCGATGTGCCTATAGCGTTATTCTTTGAGCTGATCACTCATGAGATAATTAGACTAATCAGGAAAGTTATTAAAGAATTTTGATGCAACCGACTTGAGATTTCGACCACGGGTTAGTGCACCAAAAATTCCCAAAAACTAACGATAGTTTAAGTTACTCTAAAATCACATTTGACTGAAATTAACCGAGGAAATGATGTCGATTACAGAAATTAAGAATTTTCACGTGTCACAATTAATCCCGGGAATGTTATTGCATCTTTCTAAATTTTATGGACGACGGGAATTATTAACGGAAAAGAGGCAAGAATAACAAATTAAAAGAATAAAAAGGAAATGCCACTTTTTAAATAGGTTTTGGGCATTTATTATGAAACAATTGAAAAAAAAAAAAAAAGAGTTATAGAAGTTTAAAAGAGGTATTATAAGTTGTTACTAAGGGACTTGACCCTATTGATTTAGATGTTAGATTGGTAATTAAAGAAAAAAAGAGAGTCTCCTCAAAATGAAATTCGTAGGAATCCCTCTCTCCTACAATTTCACCTTAATTTCCTTGGTGTTTAATGGAGATAGACTTGGAAAAGATAGGGGGACCTAAGGTAGTAATGGAGAGCCATTTTTCCATGGAAAATTAGGCCAAAAGCAGGAGGTAAATGCTGAGTAAAGGCTGAATAACTTATCTGCAATTACTTCTCCTTTTCCCTCACCTCTTCTTGCCGTAGGAAACCGAAATGCAGCAGCAAATGGCTGAGTGAATGCTAAGTAATGTATCTGCAATTACTTCTCCTTTTCCCTCTCCTCTTCTTGCCGTAGGAAACCGAAATGCAGCAGCAAATGGCTGAGTGAATGCTGAGTAATTTATTTGCAATTACTTCTGCTTAACCCTCTTTTCTTCTGCACTCATTTCTTCTCCCTTGCTGCCGTGCACTTGTCTCTCTCTTTCCCTTATCTAGCCTTACAACAATTTCCTTTCCCTTTCACAGCCATAAAAGCCTTGTCTTCTTCTCCTTTAAGTTAGTTTATTCAGCCATTCTTGCTCCCCCTTTGGACGACAAAACAGCAACTGAACAGCAAGGTCTCGAGCATTCCTCCCTCCTCAAGAAAATCCAGGACTTTGTGTGCTGCTGTGGTGGTCGCTCAACGACACCTCCAGCCGTTGTGCCGGGTCCAAATCATTGTCAAAACACCTCCAGGGCTGTCCTTGTGTTGCCGTCCGGCCACAAGTGAGGATCGCCATTAGATTTAACGGTAAGTCGTCTCCTAAACGTAGATTAGGGGCTGAGTACATTCTTTAGGGATTTTTATGTGGAGGAACTATGTAGATGAAGTTATATGTGGATGAATATTACTTAGGGATGTTATAATGGCCATAGAAAAGTTTAAATAGGATTTATGGAGCAAAATAAAAGTCGTGGAGAGAGATTTGGAATAGAACAGAGGCTGTTTTCTGAAACAGTTTCCAGGACATGTATTTTTTGCTAATTTCGTGGACAATTTTGTGACGTGATTTTGAAGAAATTTCCTCCTGAAGAAATGTTTTTGACATCCTAAATAGTAACATATATTTTTCTCAGAATTTTTAGAAATTAAATAGGTGACGATTTTAATGACGTCATCCTCGGAACAGTATTTCGGACAGTCCAGTAACCCGTGACCTGCCATGATTCCAAGGGTTGTTACCTACCTTTAGAGGTCGAATTTCCAATTGGTTCCTTCATGAAAGTTGTTCCTTACAACTTCTAATATAACATACTCGAATTTCAAATTAAATGAATAAGATTTCGACCCAAAACCGAACTGATTTTGATGAGTTAGACTCTCTGGAACTGGACCCGATTTTTGTGCTGGATAGAAGAAATTTCTGGGCCGAATACAGAGGGATCTGGATCTCAGTGTCTTCATGAAAAATGTTTTTTTATATGTTTTCTAGCACGTGTCTGAATTTGAGAATTTTTCGAGATCATTTGAGTGAATTTCTGACTGTGACACTGGAAGAACGTTATTGGACAGTTTTCTGTAAATTTGGGTGAATAAGAGTATATGCTTGTTTTGAAGAATTTTTGCTATGAAATTGCTCAATTGATGCTGTGGATGCTGTGTATAATTGATTATTGAAATGTGACATCGATCATACGCATTCACGACATGATTTCGTCACGTGCCTTTGGGGCCGGACGATGCTCCTTCGGGAATGCCCCATGTCAATGGATGCCGGTCGCAGTGGATGCTGGGCCGATGCTCCTTAATTGGAATGCCGTCTAGATGTAGACGTTGCCGCGCTCAATGGTGTGAGGCGAAGCCTGGTTATACCGGATGACTGTTATCCGTTAAAAATTGGCCACGGTCAATGATCGACATCTGCATCCCTATCCGTATTTGCATTGAAGTATTCAACTGCTAGGTGATGTCAATGTGATATTGTATAATTGGATGCCACTAACGTGCAGGAAAAATGCAAGTGATGAGAAAGAGTAAGAATGGTGACTAGATTGCATGTTATATGTACCCTTCTCCTAATGGGTTTAGTAGATTGACTTGCTGAGATGTGATCTCACCCCTTAGTGGGCTAACATTTTCAGGTCCCTAGATGAAGAAAGGCCAGGTCGTGTACAATGGTTTGCAGGGAAGGAAAAATAGAAGTCTCTCTCTACCTTCACCCAGGTGATGACGGGTCTTCCGTCAAGGCTGGGAATGGGTGACAGTTCACCCTAGAAGGGTTGAGGAGTATGATAATATATTAACGAACCTCGGTTTTGTAAATAGAAGCTTAACTTATAAGAAATCAAACAGCTTCACTTTTTGTATTAGACCTTGGAGTGTTAAACTGGTTTGTCTTTAAGTACTACTTTATTGTAGGTGTGGTTGTGAAAATACTATCCTACGTTTCTATCCCACCGTTATGTTGTATGGAGATTGTTTTACGTTTCCGCATGTGCATAATAATCGATGGGTCGGCGACACTCCCTGGGACGTCGCAAAATTATATCGACCACGGAGGGATGTGCATGTACTCGGAGTTTGGGTCGTGACATCAGTTGCGCAGATGGTACTCAAAAAATGGAGTCTACTTGAGAGAGCACGAGATTTGGGTTTCAAATTTGAGGTAGGCCACCTTTCGAATCTTATGGCCACCCTCAGAATTGAACCATAAGTGCAGGTCAGAATCAGAACGCTTCAGCCGACAAATCCGGATGTTCAAAAGAATCTGCAAGAGGATACTGAGAAGAGGAGAACTGATTTTCAGATTTCTGAGACGAAACGCTAAGGTTCCGAAGATGATTGGGTGTACCTAATGATACAGGGACTTAAAGAAGAGATCTTATCGGAAGCTTGTTGTAGCGACTTCAACATTATCCAGATAGTACGAAGATGTGTCAGAATCTACATCAACAGGATTGGTGGACCGGTATGAAGACAGATATCACTGACAAGTCGCAAGTGTCAGATGTGTTAATAAGAGAAAGCACGATTTTGCAATTCGAGAGGACCTTTGTAATCTCTCGATATCTCCGTGAGGAAGCGGGAACACGTCACAATGGATTTTTGTGACAGGTCTATCGAGGAGTCAGTGTGTTAATAATTTCATTTCGGGTAGTAATTGACAGATGGATGAAATCAGCCCACCTTGGGCTATGTGAAAGGATCTTGATTTGATTAAGCATGCATAAGTGTATGTGTGTCAAATAGTTCATCTACTTAGAGTGACAGTGACTGAGTTATATCAGATCTAGACCAGAGGATCCCAATTTCATCAGAACAATCAGACGGTTCCTTTTTGAGGCAGTGCAGATCAGAGTGTACAGAGCTTCGGTTGTTGAGTTGAGGTCAAAGAATGAAAGGTCACAGGCCAGAGCCAGTTCAGCAGTCAGGGGACACAGTTGCAAATATCAGTGACAGATTAAGGACCGCTCAGAGCCACCAAAAAATTTACGCAGTTAAGCGTCGAAGACCTTTGAAAATTCAAGTAGGGAATCATGTTTTTCATTGGATGTCGCCTAGGATAGGGACATCTCGAATTGTTAAGAAATGAGAGCTAGAACTGTTTAAACAGTGGAATATTTCGAGTTTGGGATCAAATAAGAATTTTGGCTTTAAATGGAAAAAGAAAGCAATTTTGAGTACCGCCAGCGCCCTTAGCCGAGTGGTATCTGGGGAAGAAGCCGTTGGTCCGAAATCGGGGGTTTGAGTCCCTAAGATAACATATAGCCACTTAGTAGAAAAGAAAAAGAAAAGAAGAAAAAACCAAAGAAATTTTTGCAACTTTCATTTTTGTAAAAATGGACAAGTGCTTAGCCTTTTGGAATCAAGAATTGGTCTAGACAAATTGGAAATGTTTCGACAGTGTTGGATAGCATTATGAGGCGGAATGAAGGATTTGGGGAAAGTAAGGAATTGATGAGACGACAACACTCCACCATTTTGAAAAAGGAATTTCAATGGTTAAAATTTCGAGGACGAAATTTTTATAAGAGGGGAAGAGTTGTGACATCCTAAATTTCAGGTTCTATTTTCAATTGAATGAGTCGGACTTTTCATCGACGCGCGTATGGCTCTTTTCTCTGAGTAGGCCACTAACAAGATAACTACCTTATCAGGTGAAGCCGTTAAGGAATCTAAACGCAATAGACTTGAGAATTCGACCAGGAATCAACTACTTGACTGTATTAATCTACAAGAGTCATTACGGCACAGACCAATTAGAGACCGGAGATAGGTCAATTCGACAGAACCATGCGATTAAGTGTGGGTGATTCCATCTAATTGCAAAATTCTTATCGATCGGCACTAGACCGATTTCTCTATCGTATTGGTACCCCGGTCCGTATTTGAAACCTTGAGATTTCCACGACAACCGAGAGTCGCCAATGTGTCAAAGATGCACTTAGTGGATTGAAAATAATCAACCACAGGTCAATTGCACAGAATATTCCTAAAAGCTACCCGGTAGGTTAGGACACGCTCATATCACGTCAAATTGAAATTAACCGTGATTTTAAACCTGATTTCAGAAATTGAAAGTTCTGCCATGTCACAATTCATTTTAGGAACGTCGACTCATCCTCAGAAGATTTTTCTACAAACCGAGATTTTTGGCAGAAAAGCAAAGTAAGGTCGTTTTTTATCGGGAAAGTCAGAGGGCCGCTTTTGATCGCATCTTTGGCCGTCAAGTTGGATAAATTGACGGGGAAAAGTCATGAGATGGATGAGGACACCTTGATGGATTTAATTGGGCTTCGATTGGATTTGTTTGGTTGAGAATTGATTGAAATTGATTGAGATTGAAGTGGGAAATGTAACAAATTCGTATGCCCCATGGACCCAACATTTTAGACCCCTTCGAGCTTCTAGAAGAGGGTAAAATGGTCTAGAAAATGTTGGTGGAAGACAACCCACATGGTGGGCCATGTTTGAGGGTTAAGAGAGAGAAGTGGTCCCCCCCAAGAGAGAATCGATTTTCCCCCTTTCTCCTTGCTGCTTCCGTCGTGCTCCTCCTCCCTCTCCCTGCTGTGCGATGCCCCAACGGCCAGAGAGACCGCCCGATCCAGCCAGTAGCGCCGCCCGTCGTCGTTCGCCCCCGCTGCTCATCGTCGCAGCCCACGTGCACCTCCACCTCCCTCATTCCCTCCAGCTGCCGTTGACTTCTTCTTCTTCTTCTTCTTCTTCTTCTTCTTCTTCTTCTTCTTCTTCTTCTTCTTCTTCTTTGTGTTGTTCAAAACCCAACAACAAGTCGGAGAAGCCCTTGTCGCCATCGCGCGCCACCGCTGGACCGCACACCGTTGCCGCTCACCATCTCGCGCGCCGCCACTGCTCCGCACTCACCCGTACTTGCCCGACGCCCAGCTATCTCCGTCTGCCTCTGTCCTCGCCTCTAGGAGACTATTCGGCCATCACCGACCGCGAATCAGCCGCCTCCAGCCACCGTGCGCCCCCACCTCAGTTTGCCGAAGCTCTGCCTAGCTCTTGCCGCCCTTGCTCGCCTCAACCAGCCACCGTCTCCCCCTCTTTCGGCCTCAACCAGCAGCAGACAAAGAGCTGAAGAAATGGGTATTGCAGCGACTATTTGGCCTGTTTTGGTCGGCTTCCCGACCCCGAATGATTGGCCCGCCTTGAGGAAAGTCGACCCCCACGATGTTCCCGTCGTTTTGGTCCGTTCGGCTCGTTAAGCAAGTGAGTTTAGCCTCCTAAACCTTGATTAAAGGGTTAATGATGCTTAGGGAGGTTTAGTTTAAGTTAAGTGAGATTATGTGGTTAGATTAGTTTAGTTAAGTGTGGATTAGATTAAGGGGTGTGATTAGTTTAGTGTATGTTTAATTAAGGTTAAATAGATGTTTATGTTAGTGTAATAATGATTTGGCCTTAATTGATTATTTTTGAATAAATAAGTATTTCAAAATTATTTAATTATTTAATAATATTTTATATTATATAAAAGGGTTAATACTGAAAAACCCCAAACCGGTACACTTGTGACAAATTTACCCCAAACTATTTTTTTGACCATGAAAAACCCCAAACCGGTACACCCGTGACAAATTTACCCCGATCGACCATAAAAAACCCTAAATTGGTACATTAATGACAAATTTACCCCAAACTAATTTATTCGACCGCAAAAAACCCCAAACGATAAATTTGTGGCAAATATACCCTTCGCTAAATTGGATTAATACCACAAAAAAATCATAAAAATTGTAAACTCGACAAACGGATCATAAAATCCCAAATTGGTATGCTAGTCAATTGTTATGTGTCATTTAACTTAATAATTTGATAATAAAATTTAACGAAAACTAACGAGGGTAAATTTGTCACAAGTGTACCGGTTTGGGGTAAATTTGTCAAAGGTATACCGTTTGGGGTTTTTGGTGGTCAAAAAAATAGTTTGGGGTAAATTTGTCATAAGTATACCAGTTTGGGGTTTTTCGGGGTATTAACCCTATATAAAATTATTAGAATATTATTATTTAATTAATTTTCGGAATAAATTTAATTATTTATTAATTTCGAAAATTATTTCGGGATCTTACATTATCAAAATTTCGCGTTGATTGCTGCTTTGTATTCTGATTATGAATTTGATGGGTGGATATTGCAAATTGAATGTTGATTGTGAAAAATATAGGCTTTATTCAGAAAATCCCGAGTGTCGGGTTTGACACCAAAATTGGATTTAGTTTTCTGGTTCGAAATTAACGTGTCCCCACACACGTGAATAATTTCTTGAACATTTTTAATATAAAGAAAAGAGGCCAGGATCACTATTTTAGATGGAAGCCTTGAGTGGAATGAAAAGTGTCCTCGGCCAAGTATGAATTTGATGTGTGTTAATTAAGAGGAAATTGTCCTGAGTTGTTGAGCCAGACTTGCCCCTATATGGGATGCCTCATACAACGGATGCGGGTCACAGTAGATTCTAGGCCCATGCTCCTTCGGGAACGCCGTCGACGAAATGACGAAGCTGTGCTCCATGGTGTGGAGATGATGCCTGGCTAAACGCCTGCCTGGCTAAACGTCAGTAGATAGCTGAACTGCGAGTAGGCAATGTTCATGTGTTGTGACATCCTGAATTTCGACCCCGTCCCGAATATATGAAATGGGCATTCCGTCGGCGCGCCTATGGTCCTTTTTCTTTGAGCTGATTACTCATGAGTTAACCAATCTATTGGGTGAATCCGTTAAGGGATATAACCGCGGTAAAATCCCTAAAAGCTACCCGGTAGGTCGGATTGGACTAAAATCGTGTTCGATCAATTTTAACCACGAAATTGAATTCGGTTTCAAAAATCGGACGTTCGAGCATGTCACGATTCATGTATAGGACGTCGTCTTGTCTTTCGGTGAAATTCCGTCGAGTTTGGGATTTTTACGGAAAATCATTATGGACAATTCGGAAACGAACGGAAATTCGAACGAGCCCAATTGAAGGAAATTCTAACTTCTAGACTGAGCTACTTGACGAGAGGAAAGTGTGGAAATTTTGTGGGCTTTTTCCTTGACGAAATTGGACGATGATTTCATGAAGAAATTGAAATCCAATTGTGTGAAATTCGGAGCTTGGATGGGGGCTGCAACATTTGACATTAAATTAAGTAATTGTGGATAATTATATGTAGGAAAGTATTTGGGGGACACCAAGAGATATGCATGAAGACTTTTGGGCAATCTAATGATGGATTAGATATTTTAAATTGGACTTTTTCCTCTCCCTCATCCGTTCCCTCCATCGGTCTCTCATTCTGGCACGTCTCTTTCTCTCTCTCTTGCTGCCCATCTTCGACCGAATTCTTCCCTCTCTCTCGCTGCTCACCTCACACCAGCAGCTACTTCAATTTTGTTCATTCTGCCATCCCATCGAAAACCCACAGAATTCCCCCAACTCTCCAACGCTTTCCCCTAGCTTGCGGCCACATGTCCACCTCCTCTCTACGCCTACGAAGTCAGCCTATTCCACCGATGTTGACCGAGGCAACTTCAGCAACTGCCGCATGTTTGGTCAACCAGTGAAGCCTCCCCACCGGTGTGTTGACCTCAGCTTTGACGCAACTGCACCCCTCCACGTCTCCATCGATTCCACTGCAGTTGCTTCACTCCAACGCACGCCTCCATCGAGTTCCTTCACGCTGCCACTTGGCCGCATCTGCGCCATGTCTGGTCAACAAACCGGCGTGGAAGGCAAGCTTCGATCCTCGCGTCTTCAACTTCGGTCCCAAAGCCAGCGAAACAGCGCCGAACGAAGACTCCACCGCCTTCTGCATCCACGCGTCCACAGCCTACAACTTCACGGTCAACAACAGCAAATTCTTTCCACTTTGTCGACCACCGAGTAAAGTCAGCCCATTCGCTCCATTATCTTCGGTGGTACCACATTTCTTCGCTACTTCGGCATCCTCCTACAACGACGCCCCTTGAAGATGCCAGCGAAGCTGCTTTCCTCGTCCGTTCAGCCAGCGAAGCCAGCCACTCCAGTCGGCCCAACTCGAGCGGCGTGTCTTCAGCCCAATGCTTTTAGTCATTCGGGCCCAGTAAAATCCGGTCCAACAGTCTTCAGTTCAACGTGCAGCCTAGGCCAGCAACTTGCTAAGCCCAGCCCATTGAAACCATGGTCTTCAGCTGCAGCCCAGTTCAGTCCACGTAAGTTAATTGGCCCAAGCTCAGTCCAGCAATTTAAAGCCCAAGCTTAGTCCAGCCCATCTCGAGCCCAAGAAGCCAGCCCGTCTTCAACAGGCCAAATCCAACTTGGGTCCAGCCCAAAAGCAAGAACAAATCTCAGTTGGGCTGAGATATGTTGGGCCAAGTTTAAGGCCTGGTCCAAGCTCACCGGTGTCATCGAAAGCTCGATTTCGGCCGCCGTTGCGTCGCCGTCATGGTGTCCCGGTCCCGGCTTTTAATCAAGTGAGTTTTGCTCACTAATGCTTTCTTAGTTTGCTAATTATGCTTAAGGGTTGATTAGATTTTACTAAGTGCAATTAGGTGGTTAAGGTGGTTAGATTAGAGTAGATTAGTGATTATTAGATAATTGTGATGCATATTAGACAATTGAATTGTGCAATTAGCAAGTAGAGACGTACTATTATTTATTGAATGCATCTCGGGATTTTTCCCGACCTGTTTTGGGCTCTAATCAAGCATTACGAGCCTAAATTGGATTTTTAGTATTTATTTATTAATTTTCAAATTTAATTAATTAATTATTTATTTTCCGAAAATTAGGCTGGGTTGGCCGATGATCGGAATTTCGTGCTGATTGTCGTGGTGCAGTCTGTTTATTTAATTGAGCTTCAATTTGTATGGAATTGATTTAAATTGTGAATTTTAGGATATGTTCATAAATTGTTGTTTTTAATTATTTGATGGGGAAAATGATTGGGTATAGCGTCAGTAATACTTTGATGGGCTATATAGTAGAGAAAATTGTGAGAGGTTGTGAGTTGAACCTCGGAAGCCGCCGAAGTATGGCTATGCCAGTTACGCCGAGTTTTGCCATCGAATTTGGAATCGGTTGTGCCCATTGGGCCGTAAATTGCCACCTGATAGAGGTTGCACCCATTTGGCCGTAAACCGCCACCTAATAAAGGTCGCGCCCGTGGGCCGTAAATTGCCACCTGACAGAGGTCGCGCCCGTTGGGCCGTAAATTGCCACCTGATAGGGGTCGCGCCTGATAAGGTCGTAATCTGCCACCTATTAAAGGTTGCGCCCTTTGGGCCGTAATTTACCACCTAAAGATAGGTCATGTCCTTTGGACCATATTTTGTTGCCAAGAAAAGTGGTAGACTGTGCTCGTGAAGCCGTGAGTAAGGTTTGAGACTGAATAAGGGAGACGACTGGGGAATGGTCGGATTGACATGAAATCGACTAGGTCAATTGATCAAGATATCGATCTGTGATGTGATTGCTTGGGTGCCTATTGAACTGTGCTAATATGCAGGTGGGATCTGAGGCCAAGGTAAGTCCTCTGACCCGTGCGTGCATAGGCAGCCCGGATAGCGTATTGGTTTACTAATCGAGTCTTAGGGGGTAGAACTTGCTGAGATGTAGTTTTATCTCGGTTGTGGGACAACATTTCAGGACCCTGATGAAGAGCCTGAGGAGAAAGAACCCGAAGAGGAGTACCTAGAGGAGAACCCCGATGATGATCCGAGAACGACCTAGATGAGGACTATGATCCCGTCCTCTTTGTGAACCCTGTTTATAGGTGGTTGAGTGTGAGACTAGACCTTTGTAAATAGTATGGTAAAATACTTTGAGCTGTGGTTGTATAAAAGTTTGGTTGCGAATTTCAATATGAAAAATATGGCCCTACTTTTCTATCACATTGTTTTATTGTCTGGGGATTATAATTGCTTCCGCATGTGCATATTAAAATGAAAAGGGTCGGCGATATGTCCTGGGATATAGTTTTTAAAATTGACCAAAGGTAAGGGATGTGTGCGTGCCTGAGGATTGGGGCGTGACATGTGTGGTAGTGAATGAAAATTGGAACGCATGTTGAGTGTTGCTGACGTGCCGGATTATGGGATGGAATTGTGTGCCACGGTATGGGACGTGGCATAATGATTTGGTCTTATAATCAGGACCCCTATGATTGTTGATTATGTGACAGTGATTGCGTTCCAATTGTTTAAGTTCTTATTACTACCTGTGATTGAGTGATTTGAACTGTGCTAACCTGCATGAAGGAAATAAGGTTAGGTAAGTCTTATGCGTAGTGTGGCTAAGCCACCCTTGGGTGTATTTTCTTTCTAATAGGGGTTTAGGTGGTAAACTTGCTGAGACAATATCTCACCCCGTTGTGGGACAAATATTTTCAGGTCCTTAGATGGTGGTCGTGGAGGACTCGAAACCATGGAGTTTGGGAAGGTGGAGACCGAAGGATCGGAGAATGTGTCCAGCTAGTTGGTCTTAGGATAGTTCCCCTTTTTGTTGTGCCGGTCTATTTTGTAGACAACCCAGTGTTGTATATAAATCTATATGTTTATAAAGAAGTGTTTGGTTGTGATTGATTGCCTGCTTTTCTATCCCAAGTTAAATGTTGTCAGGGGATTTGTTTCGCTTCCGCATGCATAATAAAATGAATGGGTCGGCGACGTATCCTGGAATGTCGCATATTTGATCGACCGCAATGGGATATGCGCGTGCTTGGGGTTCGGGGCGTGATAGTGGATGGGGTCCAAAAGGCTGCTTGTGGATCCTAGGCCTCATGGGAGTCCAAAATAATATTAAAATATAATAAAATAATAATTTAAAAAAATTGTGGCAAAAATTGTTGCTTGAAAAAAGCAATATGATCTTTGGAAGCACATGTTGTAAAGTGCTTCATATTGTTTGATGAATTTTAGACATAAATTTTTTAGAGTTCCATATTAATAAAAAATTAGTATATACAATTACTCGCCCAAATGAGGTTATTGTGTATATTAATTTGGAAAACATCATGAAGATTAATTCTCATATTTAAAAGATGGGGATGTATAATTGAAAAATATTTATCTACCCAAAGGGGATAAATGTTTTGAAAATTATATGTAATTATCCTCTATATTGATATTATGGATATGTATAATTGAAAGGATTTGTCTGCCCAAAGGGGATGGATCCTTAACACTTATATGTAATTCTCCTTGTTGTTACTTTATAAACTTCATGCCGTGGAAAATAATGGTGAATTATATACTCTGCCCAAAAGAGAGTTTATAATGTACTAGTTATTTTTATTGAATTGCTTATTGTCCATAATTGATCTTATTGCATTATGTGTGACAAATAGTTACCTTTGCTATAAATAAGAATAATCCCATGGTTGAAATGTTAACTGGATCAAACTTCAAGAGATGGAAGCAAGATATAGAGTTAGCTCTGGGCACCATTGATATGGACTTGACTCTACATGAGGATAAACCTTCCAAGCCCAATGATCAAAGTACTGCAGATCAAAAGGCCCATTATGCTAGATGGGAAAAATCTAACCGACTACGTCTCATTTTTATGAAGAGGTCCAATGCTGAGCATCTCATTAGTGGTTTGCCAGAAGATACGAATGTGAGACAATTCCTTGAAGCAGTGGGAGAAAGATATAGAGTCTTCGATAAGGCTGAAGTTGGGAACTTACTGAGTGAGTTAACGAACATATGATATGATACTGTTATGGGTGTTAGAGAATTTATACTGAAGATGGTCCACATGCAGTCCAAACTTAAGGCTCATGAAATTGTTCTTCTGAAAATCATATTGTGCATCACGCCTTAAATGTTCTACCAGCTGAATTTAGCCAGATTAAGATTGCTTATAGTGCTCAGAATGAGACATGGAGTGTCAATGCCTTGATTACCAAATGTGCAACTGAGGAAGAGAAGTTAAAGAATGAGAAGTATGAGTCTGCCCATTTTACTGCCAATGCTAAGTTGAGTTCATCTAGAGGCAAATGGAAGCCTAAAGGGTCCAATGCTCATGGTCCAAAGAAAGGCCAAGACTTCAAAAAAATGGGAATCATGGGAGAAATGGAGATAATGATTTCAAGAGTTTTCACTACGAGAAGCAGGGTCACAAGAGAGCCAATTGCTACAAGTTCCAAGCTTGGCCAAAAGCAAGAAAAGAAAGTCACCAAGGTGAGTTATTGGTTTGTTTTAAATCAAATCTGGTTGATGTTCCTTTGAATTCTTGGTGGCTTGATTATGGTGCTACTATTCATGTGACTATTACCTTACAGGGTCTCACAAGTCTAAGGAGTCCAAATATGAGGGAGTCAAAGCTTAAAGTTGGATGTTGGAGTTGATGCGGAGAGCATAGGGATAGTTGTTTTGAATTTAAATTCTGGTTTTCAACTTATCTTGAACAATATCTTTTATGTTCCTTGTTTTAGGAGAAACTTAGTATCCCTTTCTTCAGTTGACAAAACTAAATATTGTCTTTATTTTGTGAATAAAAAAGTGGATTTGAGTTATGATTCCAGAATTATTGGGAATTGTATATTGTCTGATGGATTATATCGATTATCCTTATCTCCCGATAGACCATATTGCTCTTTTAATGTTGAGAATAATGTTGCTAAGAGATCTTTAATCAAAGAAAGATCTTCATTGCTATGGCATAAGCGATTAGGGCATATCTCTAAAGAAAGGGTAGAGCTGATATTGGCTAGTGAGTCCACCTAGAGGGGGGGTGAATAGGTGATCGCGGAATTCTTTTTGGAATCTTTAATTAAAGAACAGTTTAATATAACTAATGCATCACAATAGATAGATCATGCAATTATAAAATAAATAAGATAGGGTAAGAGAGAATTGACACGAGGTTTATAGTGGTTCGGCTTATTCCAAGCCTACGTCCACTCTCCACGCTGGCAGCCAACTGATTGTAGTCACTATGTAGCAAATAAAAGCTGTTACAATTCATGGACTAGACTTCTTCAATAGACAGTCTCTCCTACAGCTTTTTGCTGTTATCACACTAAATGCAACTCTCTTTTGACACACAAATTGAACACGAGAGATTTTAGAGAACAAGTGATTTCAGAGGTTCTAACATCGAGATTTTTCTATCAAGTCTCTCTCTGTATTTTCGAGTAACACGATCAACCTTAAATAGCCTTCGTGTCTCCATACCCGTTGACACTTTCCAAGAATTCATCCAATCAACCCGTTGGACTGAATCAATTTAAGTGATCTTCACGTCGCTGAAAATGTAAGTAGACGATAGCTCGTCAATCCTGCTCGCCCATACAATCAGGATCTTGAGTTCCCAAAATTAGATCCTTCCAAAAATTCACTTGATCTTCAACGGATAAAAAATCCGAAGAATAAATCTTCCGAGCTCACGATCACAGCCAGTGATATTCCATGGATAGGATAGGGAATATAATATCCAAATCTTACTTTCCTTAACCATAAGAATAACCTGTTGCTAGCCTGTCAAAATCGCAAACTGTCTTCAGACTTAGATTTGGATCTTAAAGGTCTTCAGACGGAAACTGGGTCTTGACAGTCTTCAGACGAAAAAACTTCAGACCGAACTTTGGGTTTTGACTGTCTTCAGACGGAAAACCTTTGTGACTTGAAATCTTTAGACTTAATTGACTGAGTCTTGGATTCTTCAAACCTTACTCTCGAGGCTGTTTTGTCAACTTCAAAACTCCAAGGGATTTTTCTTCAACAAGAGCGACTCATCAAGGCTGATATTCTTCTTCCTCTTGACTCAAACAATACTGAGACTTATATTGATTGTGTGAGGGGAAAATTAACTAAAACCAAGAAGAAAGGGATTACTCGTAGTCAAAATCTATTGGAGATAATTCATACGGATATTAGTGGGCCATACTCAACCACATTGTGTGGAAATAAGTACTTCATCACATTCATTGATGATTTCTCTTATTATTGTTATGTTTATCTAATTAAGGAGAAGACTAATGCTCTTGAAATGTTCAAAGTGTTTCGTACCGAAGTTGAGAAACAATTGGGAAAACTTATCGAGATTGTTAGATCTGATCGCGGTGGTGAATATTATGGGTGATATACTGAGACTGGATAACAAATGGGACCATTTGCAAATATTTGCAGGACTATGGTATTGTCGCTCAATATACAATACTTAGTAGTCCTGAACAGAATGGTGTAACTGAACGGCGTAATCGCACACTCATGGAAATGAAACCAAATATGATGGGTAGTTCTAATTTGCCCGAATACTTATGAGGTGATGCAATTAAAACAACAACTTATATATTGAATTGTGTACCTAGTAAATCGGTGCCAAAAACACCTTTTGACTTGTGGATGGTGAGAAAACCAAGCTTGAATCACTTTCGAGTTTGGGGTTGTCCGGCAGAAGTGAAAATTTATGATCCTTCTTAGAAGAAGACCGAACTTAGGACTACTAGATGTTACTTTATTGGATACCATGATCATTCCACAGGGTATAGGTTCTATTGTCCTACTTGTGGCACTAGAATCGTTGAATTCCAAACTACAAAATCCATGGAATTAGATGTTGTTGAAAAGAATTCTTCTCAATCTTTCAAAAGAGAAAAACCAAACAAAACGGTCTCTATTTCATTGCTTATCTCGCATGATGATTCTATGTGGGAGCCTTGCAGAGTGGAAATTCAGTAAGAAACAAATACTGGAGATATGACGGTAGATCCTCCTACAACAAATGAAATTCTCTAGACGAATGATGTGGCTCCAGAAATGACTGTGCGAAGATCATAGTGACAAAGAAGACCAACGCCTCTAAATGATTATCATGTCTATCTTGGAGAAGCTAATTTTGACATTGGAAATATAGTTAATACGACGACCTTCAAAGAAGCTCTTAATAGTGATCAGGCAGATGAATGGTTAGAAGCGATAAAGGATGAGATGATTTCTACGTCAACTAATCAAGTATGGAAACTTGTTGATTTACCTAATGAGCATAAATCGATCGGCTGCAAATGGGTATTCAAAACCAAAAAAGACAATAAAGGCAACATAGAGAGATTCAAGGCAAGGTTAGTCGCAAAGGGGTACACACTAGAAAAAATGAATTGATTATACTAAAGTCTTTTCTCCAATATCTACTAAAGACTCTTTTTAGATAATTATGGCATTGGTGGCTCATTTTGACTTAGAGCTTCACTAATGGATGTCAAGACAGCAAATGGAAATCTAGATGAAGAAGTATATATGCAGCAAGCTGAAGGATTTAAAGAAGCCGGAAAGGAGCATATGGTATGCAAATTTTAAAGGTCCATCCAAGGTCTCAAACAAGCATCACGTCAGCAATATTCGTATTTCACAAGGTTGTGAGATCATTTGGCATTGAAGAAAACAACTTTGATCAATGTATCTACGTGAAAGTAAGTGGGAGTACATATATTTTCTTAGTACTTTATGTAGATAACATTTTACTTGCTAGTAGTGATGTCGATCTATTGAATGACATGAAAAGTTTTTTATCTACAAAGTTTAATATGAAAGATCTTGGGGAAGCCTCTTTTGTTCTAGGCATTGAAATTCATCGTGATAGATCTAAGAAGGTTCTGGGACAATCTCAGAAAAGTTATATAGATCGTGTTTTGAAAAGATTCAATATATAAACTTGCAATTCAGGTGAAGCTCCTGTTGTAAAAAGAGATAAATTGAGCATAGAACAATGCCCCAAGAATGATGTTGAAAAGAAGTAATGAAGAATGTTCCATATGCTAGTGCAGTTGGCAGTCTTATGTATGCACAAGTATGCACCAAACCTGATATTGCTTTTGCTGCGATTACTCTTGGAAGGTATCTATCAAATCCAGGTCATGAACATTGGGATGTAGCTAAAAATGTGATGAGATATCTACAACGAACAAAAGACTTCATGCTTGTGTATAGCAGAGTTGAGGACCTAAAGGTGATTAGATATTCGGATGTTGATTTTGCTAGTTGTTCATATGATAGAAAATCAACTTTTGCATATATTTTTATGATGGCTAGAGGTGCTATTTCTTGGAAGAGCACAAAGCAAACATTGATTACGAACTCTACAATGTATGTTGAGTTTGTAGCATATTATGGTTGAAAGTGATAGTATTACCACCTAGAGGGGGTGAATAGGTGTAAAAACGAATTTAGACAATAAGAGTTATAGAAATCACCTTCTTAAACAAAGTCTGACTAACACCAGACTTTTAATATCAATTCAGACTCAATCAAGATATTTTGGAATTTACTAGGACACAGAAAAAATATCACAACAACCAAATTAAAGGAGTTAAGGGAAGAGAAAATTGAATACAAAATTTATAGTGGTTCGGCTTAGATCAAGTCTATGTTCATTCTCCCACACTGACAGCCTTCTAGCTAAATTTCACTATGGAATCAAAAGAGGATTACATCGATTTGAGTACAATCACTCAGTGAAGATTTTCTTTCTCTCTCACTAAGTCACTCCCTTGAGTACAATTTCAGGCATTATCGGTGAAGAACAAGTAGTTGGAAAGGCTTCAGATTTTGGAATTTTAATTCTCACGCTCTTCTTCAAATGGACCGAATGATCTCCTTAAATACTCCTTCATGCCTTCCAAACCGTTGGCACTTTCCAGAGGAATTTCTTCCAATAATCCCGTTGGACAGAATCAATCAAAGAGATCTTGTAGCTGTTTAAAGATTAAAATGAAAATCCGATGATCTTGGTCGCCCATACAAACAAAATCTAGGTTTCCATAAGTAGATGCTTCCCAAAAATGAACTTGTCTTCGAAATTGATTTCACCAATCAAAAATTGATTTCATCAATATATTTGGAAAAGGTAAGTGAGAGTCTCAGCCAAAAGATCAAATATATATTGCACGTACTAAATCCTTGTTGAACGATCAATAATCCTGAGTCTGATTAAATCTTCGTTCTTGACTTGAGTTCAGTTTGTATCTTCGTCAGAGTGGGAAAGACTTCTAGGGTAAAATAGACTTTGACAGCATTCCACAGAAGTCCAATATTTCTCAGAATAAGAATAAGAATAAGAGAATGAAAGTTTTGTCAACTTCAAAACTTAAAGGAGTTTTCTCAATAATCTCCCCCTTTTTTATAATGACAAAACTTTCATTTAGATTTAATCATAGGATGAAATTATATCCTGCAAAACAGCACTTTAGCAGCACATGATAAAGAACAGACCATAAAGATATTGAATAACATAATAGTCTGCATCCACAAAACACATTAGTCTTATCAGTTTTGCAAAACACATACCAATACCAATTAAAATTCAAGCATAGTTAAAACATAAGTTCAAGCACTAAGTTCAAGTTCAAAACACAATCATAAAACCAACACCACAAAAGATTCAATCTGCCAAAAGTTTTTAAATCTGCATAAACTCTCCCCCTTTTTGTCAGTAGCAAAAAGATAAAGTCAATAAGTTGTAAAAGGAGGTAAGCTCGAAAAATGATCAGGGTTGTCTGGGAACACGAACAAGTCAGAAACCCTCCAAGGACTATGGGGTCTCCTCAAGCTTCTCTTGACACTGATGATAAACAGCTTCCACTTTTGCAATTGTTTGTGAGGCTTGCTTATTCAGAATTTGAACCTGAGTGTCAAGAGATTGTACCTTTCCTGAAAGGAATTCTGAGGTTGAACCGAGAGTAGCATGTATCTTCTGAAATTCAAACTCCATAGCATATTACTGTGCCTTAATCTCCAAGAGGAGTTCTACTATCCGAGGATAATTGGTATCCAGTTCTGTTTAGGCACTAGCTTCAACAAATTGTACTTGTGGAGTATCCAGAAGTGAAGGAATATCAACCTGAATGGGTGTAGTTCTTTGCTCACCCTGAATAGTAGTTTATTTCTCTAGACCTTTAAGTGAGACGTTAGGGAAATGAGATGTGAATATATCTTCAGCATCTGGACAAGATCGACTGATTCCATCACTAGCAATAGGTTCAACAACAGGAGTTTTCTCACTTACTCCCCCTATTTTGGTGCCTTCAGGCTGCAAGGTAACTTCTTCCTCTTGAACCTTTTCTTTTTTAGCACAAGTTTGCTTATCAGTGTTAGTTTCCGCAATTTCTAGGGTAACTTCCTTAGTGTCTTCTCCTTCCTTATTAGTCTCAACCTGTTCTAGGTTCACTCCAGCATCTCCATCTGAGTCATCATTGTCGATCTCTTTTACTTCATTCTCTTCATCATCACTTCTTCCTGTTCCTTCTCACTTTCATCTTCATCTTCTTCATCTGACTTAGCAAAACCTTGAAGTTTACGCAAAGCCATAGCAAAGATTGTCACATCATTATCTTCCTCCTCTTCATCCTGCAGAAAGATAGATCTTTTTCTCTTTGGTATCTTCACAACAACACCTTTTTCTTTGCGTTTCTTCTCTGCAGCAGATCCTTGCTTGATTATGAAAGGGCTAGTAATAACACCTAGAAGGGGGTGAATAGATGTAACAAAAAATTCTTGCAAGATTCAGAAGTAATAATTGCTTTTAGAAAAAGATAGACTAAGGACGAATTCAGACTTTAGCAGTTAGATAAAACTTTAAACGGAATAAAGAAGTTCAAACTTTAAGTAGTTAAATAGAGCCACAAATCAAAATAAAAGAGTTGAGGGAAGAGAATAAAAACACAAGGTTTATAGTGGTTCGGCTTAGATCAAGCCTACGTCTACTCTCCCACGCCGACAGCCTACTGGCTGGATTCCACTAAGAAACAAAAGAGATTTTACAATCTTGCAGTCTCATCTTCACAGTGAAGAACCTCTACTGGTCTCACACAAAGCTCATTATGTGTTTCTCTCTTTTATTTACAACTTTAAGCTCAGTAATTGAAATAGCAATGGACTAGGAAGCTTCAGACTTTGGAAATTTTCTTTCATGCTCTCTCAAACAACTAGAGTGTCTGCCTTAGATACTTCTTCATGCCTTCACAACCGTTGGCACTTTCCAAATGAATTCTTCCAATCTACCCGTTGGACAGAATTAATTAGGAGGATCTCAAGTTGATTGATTGAGATGAAAGCCTGTCAATCATGTTCGCCCATATAATCAGGATCTTGGTTTCCATAAGTAGAACTTTCCAAGTTTGCTTGCCTTTCAAAAAGATTTGATTATCGGAATTGATTCCATTAAGGATAATCGATTATGTGAGTGCTATATCCAACCAGAGAATTATCCATAAGCAATACGAATCGAATCCTTGAAAAAATAAAGATAATCTCGCATTTGGATAAGTCTTCATTCTTTAATAGCATTTAGTCTGGAAACTGTCAGTGTGAGCAGACTTTTAACCTAAAGTCTTGCGGTCTTCAGACCCTGACACTTCAGTCTTGAAGTCTTCATACTAGACTGTGGAAAGGTTTTGTCAACTTCAAAACAGTAAAAGATTTTTCTTCAACAGATTTTGCTAGCAAATTCTTTCTTTAGACATTCCAATGCTCTAGAGAGATCTTTCAGTCACATCTTTGCAATCATCCTTAGTCCAATTTGCATTGGAGCAAGGGTTCTAGAGAGAAGCTGAGATGGAATTTGAATCTGGAAATGTCTGAAAAGTCTGGTTATCAATGCAGAGTAAGGCAATTACCCTTTTTCTTTCATGATAGTTATGTACATGTGCAAAATGATAGTGTGAGGAAGTGAAAAAGCAACTCCACTGCATATTGCCCACAGAATCTTTTCTTCGAATTTGGAAACATCAGTCCTGGAAGCAGCCTTGGGTCTGACACAGTTGATGACTATCTTATGTAACAAGATATTGGAAGCACGCATTCGAGAGTAAGTAATACTCCCACTAGTAATTCTGTCTTGTACTAAAAACCTTGTGGCTTGTGCATTGGACACATTGATAGACAAAAAACCACTTCTTTCTACACCCAAAATGTCAGCCAGCAAATTTACATCCAAATCAAAAACTTTTTTGCAGTAAACTAAATGTGAGTGGATCCAAAACAAACATATTCGAGTAAAAGTATGCTATTAATTCAAGATATGCATCCGACGTCTCTACACAAAACTTCTCCAACTGAAGTTTCGCAAAATTTTCCCTCAAGTTAACGTGGAGTCCAGAAAATCAAAATCCACAATGCGTGGGTTGATAACTCCTATGTTCAGCATCTAAGTAAAAATTTTCTTGTGCTCTTTTGAATGAAACAGTTTCATTCTTTCTCCTGTGACTTCAGCCGCAACTCCATACTTAGGTTGGAAATTTTTAAAGATCTTTCATCATCATCTTCGTTTTCAGGCTGATTTTCTGACCCAAAACGAGGATCATAAGGAAAATTCGAAAAGTCTTTTTTTTTGCAGAACCAAGCTTAACCAGTCCTAAATCTTCCATGGTTCGCAAGAATACAGTTTCATTTCCATATTCATTTTCTTTCAGAAAGTTACTTTTGAAGTCCATAGGGCTTCCTCTTGAAAGGGCTAGTATGAACATCTAGAGGGGGGTGAATAGGTGTTAAAATAGATTTTGCGAAATGCGGTGAAAAACTTTACTTTTGACCTGAGTCTGATTGACTGCAGACTTTGCAGAATGATTCAGACTTTAATGACTATTTCAAAACACAGAAGTATATCGCAGCAAATAAAGTAAAGGAGTTCAGGGAAGAGAAAAAAAAAACAAACACAAGATTTATAGTGATTCGACTTAGATCAAGCCTACGTCCACTCTCCCACGTCGACAACCTTCTAGCTGGTTTCCACTATGAATCGAAAGAGAATATTACAGCACTGTGATCTCAACTTCTCAGTGAGGAGTCTCTACTATTCTCACAATATCACTATCTAGAGTTTCTCACTTTCGAATACAAGTTTAAGCACTAAATGATTAAGGACAAGAGAATTGGAAGCTTCAGACTTTGGAATTCTTCTTTCACGCACACTCCGAATGACTTGAAGAACCTCCTTAAATACTCGTCCATGCATTCTTGACCATTGGCACTTTCCAGAGGAATTATTCCAATCAACCTGTTGGATAGTATCAATCAAGGAGATCTCGAGCCATTTGAAGATTGAGATGAAAGCCCGTCAATCCTGTTCGCCCATACAATCAGGATCTTGGTTTCCATAAGTAGATTCTTTCCAAATAAGCTTGCCTTCCAAAATGATTTGTTTCTTTGAAATTGATTGAGATAACCAATATGGTAAGTGATATTTCCAACTAGAGAAGCCTAATGTGTCTTGAACGTATTGGAACCTTGAAGAAAATAATCCTGAGTCTAATTAAGTTTTCATTCATGTGTTCAGTCTAGAACTTGTCAGAGTGGGCAGACTTTTAATGTAAGATAGACTTTGACACAGAAGTCTGGCAATCTTCAAAATAGAACTTGGGTAAGTTTTGTCAGCTTCAAAACATCATAAGGGTTTTCTTCAACAATCTCCCCATTTTTTATGGTGACAAAACTTTCCTGCAGATTTTAAAAAACTTATATCCTACAAAACAATACTTTAGCAATACATGATAACTTATAAAAAAAAAGTTGTTATAGATCTGAATAATATCGATTCTGCAACAATAGAAAACACATTAATCCTGACAATTTAGACAAAGATTCAATCCATAATCACAATCACAAAAGGTTACTGCAGAATATAAATATCCAACAGATATCCAACACAGTCATTTCAAACAAAAACAAGTTAAGTTCAAACAAATTAAATCTACTCTCATTCTCCCCTTTTTTTTTGTTAAAAGCAAAAAGAAAGAGAAGTCAAATTAGAGAAATGAAAAGATAAATGGAATCAAGGTTGTCTAGGTACTCGAACGAGTCGGAAATCCCCCATCGACTACACTATCACTTCAAGCTTTGGCACTGATTATAAACATCTTCGACCTTGGCAACAATCTATGAGACTTGCTGATTCAAAGTCTAAACTTGAGTGTCTAGAGATTGTACCTTGCCAGTAAGAAAATCTGAAGTAGATCTCAAGGTAGTGTGAAGCTTCTGGATCTCAACATCCATTGCATATTGCTGAGCTTTAACCTCCAAAAGGAGCTCGACTATCCTTGGATAGTTTGGATCAGGGTCTGTTTGAGCACTAGCTTCAGCGAAATGAATCTGTGGAGTGTTGAGAGATGGGGAAACATCAACTTGATCGAGGGCAGTTTGTCTTGCACCCCGACTTGGAGTTGACTCTTCAACCTCAGCTTCAAGAAACAGGGATGCAAAAACATCTTCAGGGTTTGCAGAAGATCTGCTTATACCATCACTTGCATGAGGTGGAGAAGAAGTCTCTGTTTTCTCATGAGCTCCCCCTGTTTCTGTGCCTACGGGTGGAGAAGAGATCTCTTCTTCTTGTTCATTTTCCTTCTCAGAACTGGAGTGATGTTCTGCCTCAGTTCATACTCCTTCAGGGTTATCCCCGGTTGCTTTAGAATCCGATGATAATGTTATTGCAACAGTTTCTCCATCAAAGTCACCCTTCTCTTCAATAGCAACTTCTTCTTCTTCATCTTCATCTCCTTCAACTTCTACTCCTGCTTCTTCTTCTTCTGTTTCTTCCTCTTCTTCTTCATCTATTCTTTCTCCTCCTTCTCTTTCCTTTGATTGCTCAAAAGCAGCAAAGCCTTGAAGATTTCTTAAGGCAATGGCAAAAATGGTTAGATCATCTTCATGCTCTTCATCCTGCAGGATAAGAGATCTCATTTTCTTTTTAGTTGCTTACATAACTTCCTTGCCTTTGCGCTTTCTTGGAGTAGCAGATCCTTCCTTGACTTTGCTCGAGAATTCCTTCTTCAAAAGCTCAATGGCCATGGTCAGATCCTTTAGCCTCATTTTGGAGATCATTTTCAATCCTATCTCCATTGACGCAACAGTTCTTGAGCAGAGCAAAGAAGGGAATTGGATATGAAAATGACGAAACAATTTTGTGACCAGGGCAGAGTAAGGCAATTGGCCTTTGTCATTCATGACAGTCCTGTACATATGTAGCAGGATAGTATGAGGAAGAGAGAAACGAATCCCATTGCAAATTACCCACATGATTCTTGCCTCAAATCTGGAAACATCAATTTTGGAGACTGCCTCTGGTCTGATGCAGTTGATGACGATTTTGTGCAACAAAATGTTGGAGGCTGGCTATCGAGAGTATGTGATACCTCCACTTGGCAGTCTGTCCTTTACTAGAAATCTTGTGGTTTGACCGATGAAGACATTGATTAGTTGAAAACCACTTCTTTCTACTTCCAGGATATCCGCCAGAATGTCAACATCCACAACATAGGCTTTATCACAAACAGTAAACTGAATGCGATTCTGATCAAGGAAAGACAGATTTGAGTAGCAGTATGCTGTCAATTCTGGATAAGCCACAGCCGTCTCAACACAAAACTTTTCTAATTGAATGATGACCAACTTTTCCCTCAAGTTCACTTTAATTGAGTCCAAAATGTCAAATTCTACTGTTCGAGGGTTTATCACCCATTTGTTCAACATCTGGGCATAAACCTTTTTATGCTCCTTAGAACAAAACAGTTTCGTTCTTTCACCAGTCACATCAACAGCCACACCTATCCTGGGTTGAAAATTCGAAAACATCCACTCATCATCATCCTTATTTTCAGGTTGGTTCTCAGAACTAAATCTAGGATCAGAAGGAAAATGCAGAAAAGCCTTTTCTGCCGAACCTCAGGGTGCCACTCCTAACCTTTCCATGGCTTTTAGTTTCATTCCATGACCATATCCTTTCAAAAAACTAGTGATAAAGGACATCGGAGAACCACCATCTTTCAGATAACAGTAATACTTGTAAAGAACCTGGGGTGTCAAAACTCTGAGAGGAACTGCATCATGTTCAACTTCTTCTTCCAAAGGTTGGCGAGGAGTGTTCTGCGGAGAGTCTTCACCAGTGAGATCGAAGTGTGTCGATCCTTCTAGCATGTTCCGAGGCCCTTGACTTGCAATCCGACAAGATTTCCTTTGGTGTGACATGGATGCAATCTTGGAAGATTTCATGGACATGTTCGAGTGAATGAAAGATGGAAACTTGTAGAGAAATTTGAGAGTAAAAGACGCGGGAGAAGGAGAGTGAATCATCGTTAGGGTTTTGGAAAATGCTTGTGCTTCAAAAAAGATAATTTTGAGGTATTTAAGTAAATTGAAATGGGGTAGCCGAAGCGTCGCAAGGAAAAAGCTTTTTCAAAAATAAAAATGGTAATTGCTAAATATTTGAAATCGCATTTTAGCAAAAATAATAACTGCCAAAAATAGAATAAGCAAGCATCGATTCAGATAAAAACATATCTATTTAGAATTTTCATTCTAAAAATAAAATACCTGAATTTGAGAGTATGCACATTCTAAAGTGGCTTCTTCAAGTTGAAGTTCTGAGTCTAATCACCTTCGGACTTTAGGAGAGATAATATTCAGCTTGCTGCGAATAGACTCAAACAAGTTTTTCTCCAACGGTTTTGTGAATATGTCTACCAGCTAATTCTTTGAATCAACAAATTGAACCATCATCTCGCCATTTTGGACATGATCTCTTATAAAGTGATATCGAATATTTATATGCTTTGCCCTTGAATGAAGAATGGGGTTTCTGGTGAGATTGATAGCACTTGTGTTGTTGCATCTGATCTCTGTGCAGGATTCTTTTATTTCGAAGTCTCTTAGTTGTTGTCTTATCCAAAGAATTTGAGAACAACAACTCCCAAGAGCAACATATTCTGCTTCTGTTGTTGGTAATGCCACTGTACTTTGTTTTCTTAAGAACCAAGACACCAGCATTTGTCCCAATAGTTGACATGTGCCAGATGTACTCTTTTTGTCGATTCTACAACCGGCTAAATCAACGTCAAAATAACCAAGAAGAGTAAAGTCTCTTTCTTTTGGATAGCATAGACCCAGCTTTGGAAAAGTCGCAACATATTTAATGATGTGCTTAACAGCACTTAGATGAGATTCCTTTAGATCAAACTGAAATCTAGCACAGATGCACACACTGAATAAAATGCCAGGTTTAGAGGCAATGAGATAAAGAAGAGAGCTGATCATGCTTCTGTATAGTTTCTGATCTACTTTCTTCCCTCCTTCATCCTTGTCCAGTTTTGATGAACTCGACATAAGAGTTTCTGTCCTCTTGCAATTCTCCAATCCAAATTTCTTGATGAGATCTCTAGCATATTTTGGGACATCCTGGATTTTCAATCCTATTTTCACTTGAATAAATCAGGCCTTTCATCGACGCGCCTATAGTGCTATTATCAGAGTTGATCACTCCTAAGATAACTTGACTATCTGGGGAAGTCATTAAGGGATTTTAATGCAATAGACTTGGGAATTCGATAAGGAATTGGCTACTCGACCGTGCTCATCTGCAGAGATCTTTCGGCATAGTAAGATCGATTAAAAATCAAAGATAGGTCGGTTCGATTGAGATGCATGGTTAAACGCGGGTGATTCCACTAAATTGCAAAATTCTCGTCGATCGGCACTAAATTGATTTTTCTATCGTTTTGGTACCCTGTGTCTGTATTTGAAACATCAATATTTTCACGACCACCGAGAGTCGCCAATGTTTCCAAGAAGTTCATTGTGGTTCAAAGAAAATCGACCACGGGTCATTTGCACTAAAAATTTATGAAAGCTACTCGGTAGCCTAGATCACGCTAAAATCGCGCCAGATTGAAATTAATCACGAATTTGAATCCGATTTCAGAAATAGAAAGTTCTGTCATGTCACAAGTCATTTTAGGAACGTCGACTCAATCTTCGAAGATTTTTCTGCACAACCGAGATTTTTGGCGAAAAGTCGAGGCAGGGTTGTTTTTGTTCAGAAAATTCCGATTACTGTTTTTTATCGCAAAATTGGGGTGCAAGTAGGATCAATTGGTGAGGAAAAATATCAATTTGATCGTTGACTCAATAATGGAATTTATGGGAGCCGATTTGGATTGATTCAAAGGAGGATTGAAGTCCAATTGGAGGGAAATATGATGAAATTCGTATGCCCCTTTGCCCACAACCTTTGGACCCTTTCATTTGGCTTCTAAGACAAGTTTGAGGGCTGCAAGTGGCTGAGGAAACCAGTTGGAGGTGTGGGGCCAAGTCAAAGGGGACAAAGAGATGAGAGAAGACCATGGTGGCCCCTTGCTTAGCCAAACCGGTCCCCTCCCTCTTCCCTCTTCCCTACCCGTCGAGCACCTCCATCCCAGCACCCCTGAAGTTCAGCAAACTAGAGAGACCGAACCAGTAAGCCGTCGCCAGCCAGCCGGAGCCACCGCGTCGCCACCGTCGTGCCCCAGAGCCCGATCGCTATCCGCCTACTCGCATGCCAGCCCCGCACGCCTCTAGCCACTATCCCGCCTCCACTGTGACCCCAAGGAGTTCCCCGAGCCAATCACAACTCCCCCGCCATTGCCAAAGCCACCTGGCTGCCCGCCAAGTCGCCAGAGGCCCGCTGCAGCACGACCGCTTCCTTCCTTGCCATTTCCTGTTCGACCGACCACTAGAGTAGCCTCTCTCAGCCCCAACCAGCATCGAACAAAAGCCGAACCGAGTGGGTCTCCAACCCACTGTTTAGCCCTTTTTGGTGCTTTCCCGACCCCGCTTGGCGGTCTCGCTTTGGAGTTTGTTGATCCTCGCCGCATTCCCGTCATTTTAATCCAAGCAGATCATTAATCAAGTGAGTTTAACTCACTGATCCTCACTTAGTAAGTTAAAGACGCTTATGGGTTGATTAGTTTAGGCTAAGCTAGGATTAGGTGGTTCGTTAGAATGGATTAGTAAATTAGTTAATCCTTGATGCATGTTAGGTGGTTAGATTAGTATAATTAGCAAGTAATTATGCTCTAGTATTTATTTAGACAAGTCCAGGAATTTTCTGAACCCGTCGCGGCTTTTAATTAGGCTTTACGGGCCTAAGTTCTATTTATTGACATTTAATAATTAATTTCCGTAATTATTTAATTAATTATTTATTTTTCAGAAATTAGACCGGAATAGCCGGTGATCAGAATTTTATGCCGATTATAGTGGTGTGATTGATTTATTTGGATTGACTGTTATTTTATGCAAATTGAGTGTGATTGGCAATTTTGGAGTATTTATCCCAAAATTTATTTATTTCAGTATTTTATTAGAAAATTATCGGGCATCGATTTACAGCGCCAAAAATATTTTTATCGACTATATAAACGGTGGGAATTTTGAAAGTAAAGATATTACATTTTTTCCGGAGACCGACCGTATACCCACACACGATTATTTTTATCGGATACCCTTAATACGAGGGAAATAGGCCAAGATGTTCTGTTAATTGAGGAATTTAAGTGTGGAATGCCATGTTTTTGGCCGTAGGTAATTAATCATGTGATGGTTTATAGTCATAATAAGATAACAATTAAAAGTTGTTGGGCATGATGTTATGAGTTAGGTCAGGAAAACTGCCGAAGTATGGCTGTGCCCGCTAGACTGTGATTAACCGCCAAAGTATGACCGTGCCCACTAGGTCATGATTACCACCTAACATAGGCTGTGCCCATCGAACCGTGTGTGGCACCCAAGAATTTCGACAACCCTCGAGGATGTGATGACTATGGCCGATCGATGGAAGTACTGTCAGATTTTAGTCATTGGACTAACGAACTACAATTGAGCAAAGGCCAAGCATTTAACGAACAGATTGTTTTGTGTGCTCATGTGTGACTAAGCTTGGATTGAAAAGTGGATTGAGAGGAATTTCTTATACCTATGTGTATTCTACGAAATTGAACCACCCTTGATTGATATTGTAGTAATGTTATACGGCTAGGATTGTATTTGTAGTTAAACATGTATAAGCTAGGATTAGAAATTAAATTTGGGAAATGGACTTGAGGAGTTTGGGTCGAGTAAAATGGGCTCATGGCCAGCTGAGTGGGCCGGCCAACAATCCCAAGGAGAGGCCACAGTCGACCAAAACAAGAAGAGAGAGAGGGAGTAACCAAGTGGCATGTGCTTTGTCCAAGTGTCACCAGCTTGTGCAAGGTGTCCTCTTGCATGAAAAACCATCATTAGACCTAATAATGATTAATTAGAGATATAAAAAGGGAATGGCCGGTTCTTGAGGAGTTTCGTTCGACCGTGCTTTTGTGTGCGAGTGAGAGAAAGAGACAGAGGAAGAAGGAAGAAGGAAGAGAGGAAGGAAGCCGACGTCGCCCGCGATTGCCGTTCGTTTCTTCGCGCGTCTAGCTGAGATTTAAGGCAAGAATTGGTCTTTCAACTACTCATGCTTGCTGTAATGTTGATGTAGTGTTGTCTAGTGGCTGAATTCGTGAGTTTTGAGGGTAGAAATTGAGGTTTTTGAAGTGAATTTGTTGAGGGTGCATTCTGTCTCGAGTAGATTCTCTGTACCCGAGTTTTATGATGATCTGTAGGTGACTTTAGAGTGAGATTCTGACTTCAATTTCTAAACGAAAGTTGTAGCTCACATCTTGAATTATAACATACTCAAATTTGAAGCAAAATGGATGAATTTTGAGGGATGAAATCGATTTTCTATGAAACCGGTTAAATATTGGATTGCATGTCGACCTTTGATTCTTGTTGGTTGTTGAACGTTCCTTTTTGCTGGAAATTTCTTTTCAACTCCTTCATAAGAATTGTAGGGAACATCTTGAAGAACAACATACTAAAAATTGAGACTAATCTAACAAGTATAGCCTAGTGAAACACGTATTTTCTCAAAGACATGGAATCTGGACTGTCTTGTGGAACGTCAGTAGGTTACAAGGATCATAAGGCGACTTTCTTTTGGGAATATTACTTTGAATTCTAAATGAAAGTTGAAGAAAACATGTTAAACTAAAACATGTACAAAATTCAGAAGAAAAGAGGGAGGATAAGTAGCTCAAATGGTGAATTTTCCTGATGGTTGATTCTGGATGGTTCATTATTGTAAACAGAAGCTTTCAATTGTTGTAACAAATCATCTAGGACGAATCTGATGTTAATGTCTTCATGAGAAATCTACTTTAGACTCTTGGCTATGACATGGTGAAATTTCATAATTTTTGAATGTTATTTGGGTATTTAATTCGAAGTAATTCCAAAGCTGTGTAATCTGGAGTGTTTGAAACTGTGATTGGTATTGCCGAGTTTATATCTTTTTGTGTGAGGATTTTTTGGACTTGAGTTCTTCATGAAAGTTGTGCTTTTATGTCTTAATGGTAATGTGGTAAAATTTCATGATTTTTAGAAGTCATTTGGATATTTAATTTAGGGATATTCTGCAACCGTGTAAGCTGTGATGTCCGAAATTTTTGTGTTGCAATGGCTGAGTTGTATCTTTTTATGTGTTGACATTTAGAACATGCATTCTTCATGGAAAGTGTGCCATTTTGTCTTGACTGTCACGTGTGTGAGTTTCACAATTTTTGAGAGTAATTTATTATTTAATTGAAACATTTTCAGAAAACTATACATGCTGAATTCTATTCGTTTTAAAGAAAAGGATGGGAACTAATTGAATGGAGTTGTCCTATGTAATTTTCATGCCACATGAGTGATGATGTTTGGCATTGCATATAGTCATGAAGAGTGAGAATCATATGATATGCCATGAACCATGCATGTGTATGTAAATCATGATAAATGAGAAGGCCATCGGATGGTGTGAGCCGATGATGCCCCGGGAGTGTCGGGATGCCCGGCCAGGGAGTGAAAATGCCGGATGCCCAGTGGCCCTGGGGGCGTAATTCTGGATGGCCTTGGAGTTGAGATGCCCGGAGCGTAGGGGATGCCGGAAGCACGAATGGTGTGTGCCGTGAATTCCTCGTGATGCCAGTTGGGGTGCGAGATGCCGGCCGGCCGGAGTGTAAATGCCGGAAGCCCGGATGGTGTGTGTCGTGGATTCCTCGTGATGCCGGTTGGGGTGCGAGATGCCCGGAATGTGGGGGTGCCGGAAGCCCGGAGGTGTGTGCCGGGGGTATATTAAAGGCAAATTAAAATTGTGAAAAGAATTGGAAATGAGTTATGCATATGGTGATATGTATGCCTAAGTATTGAAAGATATGAATGCATGGTGTATGCCTGAGTATTGAATGATATGTATGCATGGTACATGCATGAGCATTGGATAGTAAGTGCATGAATGATTGAATACCTATGGCTTAATTGTTGGCATATGCATGATTATACCTGTTGATGCTATATGATGCCATGATATATCTGTTGCTGTTATATGATGATGTGACATGTTTGACTATCTTGTGTAATGTATGAGTGGCCATAGAGATCATGTATTTGCTGAGTTGTCATACTCACCCCTTTTTGGGGACTAACTTTCAGCCTAGCGATGCCGCTCCAGCCAGTCTCGCCAGGCACTTTTTATGGTATTCCATCAAACTTAGAGGTGGAGGTGTCTGAGATCGACTGTCCATCCGTCCCTGGGTTGACGTTCTTCCGGGTGCGGGTGTTGGTACGTTATGAGGTGGGCCTAGAGGATGGCCCAGTGTTTCAAGAGTTTATTTCCGTCCACGTGCGCCGGGACGGGATCATACGAGGCATGCTACCACCACCGCCATCCGACGCACCAGGGTGGATGTAGAGCCTGAGGGGGAGCTAGGAGCTAGGAGCTGAGATTTTTTGGACATAGCCGAGACCGATAGATGGATTTATCTGTGTATGATCGTTTAGAGGGGTAGATGGTTTTGTCTTTTGAGTATAAGCCATGTTAGCTACGAGTTGGCTTTCCTTTTGATATGTACCTACCCTAAAAGAATCCATCTTGTAGATATGTAAATAAAAATGACTCGGTTTCGCTATTCTATGATGTTTAGTTAGTGTGCATTGTCCTTTTTGGTTATGTGAAGGGAGAATTGGTGAGATGTGATTTCGCTTCCGCAAGTCAAGTGCGCTGGGACCGTTTGTAAAAAAAAAAAGAGCCTAAGAATTTATGGCTCAATATGAAATGCGAAGTAAGAAGGATAACTGTGGCGACCTTAAGGGGGTTTTAGGGTGCTACACCGTGATTTACCATCGAACATGGAATCGGTTGTGCCCATCGCGCCGTGATTACCACCTAATCTAGGTTGTGCCGATTGGAATGTGATTACCACTTAATCTAGGTTGTGCCGTTGGGCCGTAATTCACTGCTGAACATTTAGTAGGCCGTGCCCAAGCGTGGCCGTAATTAATAGTTGGAGTGAGTAATTGAATTTACCATGTGATGGTCCTGATGACATGGAATCGACTAGGTCAATTGATCGATGATTCGATCTGAGCTAATGATTCAATTTGTTGATGCAACTTGATGAATTACCTATTGAATTGACCTACAAGAAGGATCTGAGGCCAAGGTAAGCCCTCTGACTCGTGTTTGTGCTTAGGCAGCCCTTGGGATGTATTTTCTTCCTAGTTGAGTCTTAGGAGGTTGAACTTGCTGAGACGTCGTCTCACCCTGCTATGGGATAACATTTTTAGGTCCCTAGTTGACAGCAGTGGAGGACCCGAAGTCCGAAGTTTAGGAGGTGAATCCTGGAGAATTGGCGAGCATGTCCGACTAGTTAGTCATAGGACAATTCTCTTTTGTTGAAAGCCGATCCCTTTTTGTAGGCTTCTGTGTATAAACCTGTGTGTTTATAAAAAGGTCTTTTGTGAAAAATCGACCCTACTTTTCTATCACATCTCGTTGTTGTCTAAGGATTTATTTATTCTTTTTTGCACGCATATTAAAATGAATGGGTCGGTGATGCATCCTGGAACATCGCTATTATATCGACCAAGTGGGGATAGGCACGTGCTTGGAGGATCGGGACATGACATCCCCGTTTAATGGTATCAGAGCAAGGTCGTTAGAGATTGGAGTGATAAGATGCGATACTCTATGGGATAGTTAATAGGAAAGGCCTTTTAATTCATGCTAGTGCATGTCTATGATAGCTGTTTGGTAGAATTGTTTGTTGTGTGGATCACTCAGTTTCTAATTTTGTCAGAATTGGAAGCGGGTTTCAGTTGAGAACTGAGCCATGAGTGATCAGGAGTAGAGGACTCCTAGGAAACGAACCATCGGTCCTGCAACTCGAAGTAGGACGCCGACGAGGGTCAATACCCAAGGAGGACGTGGTAAAACGCCAGCTGAGGCTAGCGCAACTGGCGTAGCACCACCTCCCGTTGGTGCTGGGGTAGCAGCCCTAGGTGATCCGAGAACTGTCGGGATCACCCAGGCTTTGGATGCAATGAGAGAGATGATGAGGCAACAGGCCTAGAATCAAGTTGCCACCTTCACCGCCGCCGTTGCAACCGTCGCTCAAGCTGCCACTACTGCTGCTGTTGCCACCGCTGTTGAGGTCACAGCCGCTGCCGCACCTGTTGCTGCACCTGCCGATGTTCTAGCTGGGAACATAGTCGTGGATAGAGAGAGACTGATCCACAAGTTGGTGGAGCAATTCCTAAAGCTGAACTCGCCAAGGTTCACTGGTACTGGAGATCCAGAGACTGCCTTTCTTTGGATACAAGATCTGGAGAAGGCATTTGCATTCCTAAGGTGCAATGAAGAGGAAAAAGTAGTCCTAACAGTCTATAAATTGCAAGGCAATACCAATACCTGGTGGAAAGCCGCCAGAGACACAGTGTTTCTGGGAGGAGTAGTCCCGCTATGGGATGCTTTCCTCAGGGCCTTCAAGGATAAATATTTTTCGGGAAGCGCCCGAGAACAGAAAATGGAAGAATTTCAGCGTCTCCACCAAGGGACCATGATTGTTGACCAGTACAAGGTCAAGTTTGCGGAGCTGTCTCAATATGCTCCAAGGTTGATTAAGGATCCTGAGGATAAAGCTCAAAGGTTCAGAAATGGCCTTCGGCTAGAGTTGAAGCAGCCGCTGGTGCCATTTGATTTGAAGGATTACCATGAGGTATATAATCGAGCCTAGCTATTAGAGAGGAGTTTGAATGAGCAAGCTGCCTCGTCCGGATCGAGGTTTAGTTTGCACAGAGAAGGGATCCGACATGAGAAAAGGCCCATGACCGGAGGAAGATTCCAAGTCCTGCCCAACAGGAAGGGTGGAATTGGAAAGGCAGGGCCTAGCCAGAATGGCGTGTGTCGCTTGTGTGGAAGGCAACACGGATCAGCCCTATGCCAATCTAGGCCGGGTACTTGTTTTGAGTATGGCCAACTGGGTCACATAGCCAGGAACTATCCCAGAAGACAAAGGGGGCCGCAACAGTTGCCGTCATCGCCGCCATTTGGTCAGATCAAAGGATATGCGCCACAGAACGCACCACAGGGTGGACAGATCAGACTCTCGGCTCAAGGAATAGTTTACGCCATCACCAGAAGTCAGGTTAAGGATGCGCCTGATGTGATTACAGGTACGGTTTCGCTGAACGACCATGATGCTTATGCTTTATTCGACCCTGGCGCAACTCATTCTTTTATTGCCGAGCAATTTGTTAAGCTAGTAGGATTAAGTCCTGAGTTACTGGAGTCAAAGGTTAGCATATTTACACCATTAAAGGATAAAATGTTGTCTGCATTGGGTTGTTTTGGTTGCAAGTTAGCGATTGGTGAGCGAGAGGGGAAAATAGATTTGTTAGTCCTAGCCATGTATGACTTTGATTTGATAATTGACATGGACTGGCTCACCAAGTAACGAGCTAAGATGGATTGTTGTTGCAAAGCGATTTAGTTTAACCCGTTAGAGGGTGAGAGCTTCAAGTTTGTCGGGAATCGAGGAGGACCCTCGATTACCTTGATCTCATCACAAGAGGCAACCCGTTTGTTAGACAGGGGTTATCAAGGTTACCTGGCGACTGTTGTAGATACGACAGTTGAGGAGCTGAAGATCGAAGATATTTCGGTTGTACAAGAATTTCCAGATGTATTCCCAAAGGAATTGCCAGGATTACCGCCAGAGAGAGAAATTGAGTTCGTGATTGAGTTAGCACCCGGGACAGAGCCAATTTCTAAGGCTCCTTACCGGATGGCGTTGTCTGAATTGAAGGAACTGAAAGTGCAGATGCAAGAATTGTTGGATAAGGGATTCATACTTCTCAGTGCATCACCTTGAGGAGCACCGGTTCTCTTTGTAAAGAAGAAAGATGGTTCCTTGTGCCTGTGCATCAACTATCGCTAACTTAATTAGGTTACGATCAAGAACAAGTATCCACTGCCAAGAATAGACGACTTGTTTGATCAGTTACAAGGAGCGTCAATATTTTCTAAGATCGACTTGAGGACAGGATATCATCAGCTGAGGATCAGGAAGGAAGACATTCCAAAGTCAGCATTTTGTACTCGATATGGTCATTACGAGTTCACTGTAATGCCATTCGGGTTGACGAATGCTCCAGCTACTTTCATGGATTTGATGAACTGTGTGTTCAAGGAAAACTTGGATCAATTTGTGATCGTGTTCATCGATGATATTCTGGTATATTCGAGGACTACTGAGGAGCACGAGAGTCATTTGAGATTAGTACTCCAGACCTTAAGGATTCATCAGTTGTATGCTAAGTTTAGCAAATGCAAGTTTCGGCTAACTTGTGTTGCGTTCCTAGGTCACATGATTTCAGGTGAAGGAATCTCCGTGGACCCGTCCAAGATTGAAGCAGTTATCACCCTGGAAAGGCGAATAGGGTCGCCGACGCTTTGAGCCGAAAGTCTTCAATCGCACACATGCTAGTTAAGGAGTGGAATCTACTCAAGAAAGCTTGGGATTCGGTTTTCAAATTTGAGGTGGGCCACCTTTCTCATCTTATGGCCACCCTCAGAATTGAACCGGATGTGCAGATCAGGATTAAATTACTTCAGCCAACAGATCCAGATGTTTAGAAAATTTTGCAAGAGGACACTGATAAAAGGAAAACTGACTTTCAGATTTCTGATGATTGAACACTGAAGTTTTGAGGACATTTGTGTGTACTTGACGATGCGAAGCTTAGAGAGGATATTTTATCGGAAGCTCATCGTAGCAGTTACAGCATTCATCTTAGAAGTACGAAGATGTATCAAAATCTGCGTCAACACTATTGGTGGTCTGGTATGAAGGCAGACATCGCCAAGCATGTCGCCAAGTGTATGACGTGTCAGCAGGTCAAAGCTTAGCATTGTAGGCCGGGAGGACTTCTACAACCTCTCAAGATCCCAGAGTGGAAGTGGGAGCACATCACGATGGACTTTGTAACCGGATTACCGAGGAGTCAAAGAGGTAACGATTCTATTTGGGTAGTAGTCGACAGGTTAACAAAGTCGGCTCACTTTATTGTAGTGCGAAAGGACCTTGACTTGGATAGGCACGCAGAGTTGTACGTGCATCAGATAGTTCGACTGCATGGAGTGTTGATTACGATTACTTCATATCGAGACCCGAGATTTACAGCCGCTTTTTGGAAGAGCTTATGAAGTGCTTTAGGTACAAAGCTGCAGTATAGTACGACATATTATCCTTAGACGGATGGCTAGTCTGAGAAGACAATTCAGACCCTCGAAAACATGCTGCGAGCTTGTGTATTGAATTTTAAGGGAAGCTGAGAGGAACAATTTCATCTTGTTGAGTTTGCCTACAACAACAGCTACCAACAGAGCATCCATATGACTCTTGTTGAAGCATTATATGGCAGAGCGTGCAGAACACCCGTATGTTGGGATGAAGTCGGGGGAGAGAAAGATCACAGGCCCAGAGTTGGTTCAGCAGTCAGTGGATGCAGTCGCAGTGATCGAAAATAAATTAAAGACCACTCAGAGTCACCAGAAAAGCTACGTAGATAAGCGTCAAAGGCTTTTGGAATTCCAAGTTGGTGATCACATTTTTTAGAAGGTGTCACCAATGAGGGGAACTTCGTGCTTTGGCAAGAAAGGAAAACTGAGTCCGAGGTACGTAGGTCCATTTGAGATTCTGGAGAGAATCGGGACCCTGGCGTATCGTCTTGCGTTGCCGCCAAGATTGGCGTAAGTGCACGACATTTTTCACATGTCGATGTTGAGAAAGTACGAGCCTGACCCGACCCACGTACTTAATTTTGAGGAATTAGACATGGACGATCGAGTGTCGTACGTTGAAAGCCCGGTTCAGATTGTGGATCGAAAAGAGCAAATTCTGCGTATAAAGACCATCCCATTGGTCAAAGTGGTTTGGCAACACCACGGCACTGAATGAGCAACCTGGGAGAGTGAAAAGTCAATGAGACGTCTGTACCCCCACCTTTTTGGTTAAGTGTTGTAATGGTTTAAATTTCAAGGACGAAATTTTTATAAGAGGGGAAGAATTGTGACATCCTGGATTTTCAATCCTGTTTTCAATTGAATAAATCGGGCCTTTCATCAACGCGCTTATAGTGCTATTCTCAGAGCTGATCACTCCTGAGATAACTAGACTATCTGGGGAAGTCATTAAGGAATTTTAATGCAATAGACTTGGGAATTCGACCGGGAATCGGCTACTCGACTGTGCTCATCTGCAGAGATCATTTCGGCACAGTAAGATCGATTAAAAATCAGAGATAGGTCAATTTGACTGAGATGCGTGGTTAAACGTGGGTGATTCCACTAAATTGCAAAATTATCGTCGATTGGCACTAGATTGATTTTTCTATTGTTTTGGTACCCTATTGCCATATTTGAAACCTCGAGATTTTCACGACTACCGAGAGTCGCCAATGTGTCGAAGAGGTTCATTATGACTTCGAATTTTTATGACTTAGAATTTCTTTTAATATATTAATAATTTTATTACATTTTTCATTTTCTTTCCTTTTCTTTTTCTTCCCGACTTGGCCATGACCAGCCGGACGAGGACTGCCGAGGTCGTCGACCTCAAGAGAGCCTCGGCGTGGCTCGGCGAGGCTCAACCTCACCCCGATCTAGTGAGGCTGAGCCTCGCGGTGGTTGAGCGAGGTCGAGCCTGGCAAGCCTTGCCGTGGCCGAGTGAGGCTTGACCTCACTGTGGCTAGGCAAGGCCCCCCTCGAGCCTCGCCATGGCTAGGCCTTGCCAGGCCACTGCAAGGTTGGTGTCATCGGCCTTGTGGTGGCCAAGCGAGGCTTGGGGGCCTCACCCAGCCACCGGGAGGCTCCCCCAAGCCTCGCCGGTGGTTGGTGAGCTCAAGGCAACCTCTCCGGGGGCCGATGAGGCTCTAGCGCAATCATCAAGCCTCATTTAGCTGATCGCCGCCCATTGTCGAGCCAGTGACTAGTTAGGGAAGAACAGAGGAAGAGAAAAAGAAAGAAAGAAAAAGACAAAAAGCTTGGTCCTTAAGTTGTTATCGAGAACAAAAAATAACTTTTTTTTTTAATTTCTATTGTAAATCTATTCCCGATAAAAAATTGTTCCGAGAACTAAAAAAATTACCAAACGCCTATTTTATTTCTGTTCCAAGAATCAAAAGAACAGAAACGGATATTCCCGGAACGTCATTACACAACACCAAAAGTGCCAAAGTTCAAATTTGGTCCCTTTCTTCCTTTTCTTTTATGAGATGCTTCCATTTAAATTCTTTTTCTATCAGGACAACGTGCTATTTTGTTCTTTTAACTAATTTAATATCATAAATTAATTTGTCTTGCATGATCCAGGTTTCTGCAAATTTTTGGAGAACAATGATAAGCGTGCCCACCAACTCAATGATGAAGATATGGCAGATTTCCTTGTTGCTTTATTAAGTTATTCAAGACATGTTTGCTGGTAATGATGATCGAATATGTTCTCTGTAATGTTCTGATTTCCTTAGCATACATCTATATAGGAATTTGCACCGTTCGCATCGTAGCGATGACTCATGGATCGCCAAATTCCCCCAGGGTTCATCCAGCAGTGCATCGATTCATGGATCGCCAAAGTCGCCCAGAGTTCATCCAGCAGTGCGCCGGCAAACTCATCCCTGCATGAATAGATTTCCCCCCATCCTCTCCAATCCGTAAGTTCCGTCTAGAGCCAGCCCTCGGTGGATGGGAAAACGCTCACTCGACCTCTGCCTCCTCATCGGAAGTTTATCGATGATTGTCTAGCATCAATTAGGACATCAAACATTGACCAATGCAATCCCTCTCACTCGCTGAAGGCTTGGCTCCATACCAGGCCTTAGCATAGTTAGCATAGCCAGGGCTACACTTTCTATCCTATGACTAGTCAACATGAAAATCAAATAACAGTTGGAGCTCTTTAGCATAATTAGCATAGCCAGGGCTACACTTTCTATGAGAAAGCGCACACAATAGAATTGAGCAAGCGCACGCAATAGAATTAAGCAGTAGGCCCGTTTCCCGTAGTAGCGGGAGCGAAATGGGAGCAACCTAAACCATGAGAACGGGATTGTGGGAGAGCAATACAAGCGTCGTGGAATGCTGCACCCTAGATGGTGAGAGTCCAGTAGCCGAAAGCATCACTAGCTTATTACGCTCTGACCCGAGTAGCATGAGGCACATGGAATCCCGTGCGAACAGCAAGGACCACCTTGCAAGCTAAATACTCCTGGGTGACCCATGGCAAAATAGTATCGTGAGGGAAGGGTGAAAAGAACCCATCATGTCGCTGCTTTTCAGGCAAGAGTGTCCTTGCTTTTCTTCTTTTCCACCCACATTTGGTTCCATCATGAACTATTTTCTTGCCTCGGCTTTTCATTTTCGTAACTTCATTGTGCTAATTCTTTGATGCTATAGGTTAATCCAAGTAATAAGTTGGTGGCATATGCAGAGGACACTAAGGGTGACGAGATACATACTGTTTATGTAATCGATGCTGAGACAGGAGCTACAGTAAGAAAACCTTTAGCAAATGTGACATCTTACCTGGAATGGGCTGGTGATGATGCATTAGTTTACATCACAATGGATGAGATCCTTCGCCCGGACAAGGTATGTTTTATGTAGTATAGGATCTCTTGCCATTGAAAGTTCTCTTTGTTTGCTCCTTTTCCACAAAATTCATTGCCGATATTATGGCATACTTCTCAGTGTTGTTATCACGGCATACTGATAAATTTTCATTTATCTACTCTGATTTGACCTGAGGCATTTTGCTCAATTTATAGGATCCAGAAGACTTTACTTGATATTAGGATTTTGCGGATACACAGGGAACCTTTAGGTTTTCTAATAAATCAAGTTTCACTTGAACGTTAAAACAAATAAATGAAATATCGGTAATGTGCTGCCATTATAGGTGTTGCGGTTGAAATGAAATGGATGCGGGATCTCATTAATGTCCTCATTCATATAGTTGAGATCTGGCCCTACTCTGATATTTAGTATACTCAGCACTGAAATTTGTAGTCATAAATCTAAAAGGGTAAAACCATAAGCCTATTTCCTCTGATAGGAGTTTTATTTTCCAGCACTCAAATGTTTCCATGCCAAAATGACCTTATGATATAGGCAGGTTGTTGTCAATTTAATTGCATCACTACTCTCTCTCTCTCTCTCTCTCTCTCTCTCTCTCTCTCTCTCTATCAAAGTACTCTCGATTTCATTTCTCAACCTGGTACAACCATTGAGTTTTGCGATCATTGTGTAATACATTGCATCACTGTCAGTACATCACATTCAAGCTGCATTTGTCTAATCTTCTATTGTTGATTAGTTAATGTAGCTTAAAATTCCTTGTTGCAAACTTCTAAGAGTTATGTGTTGAATTGAATTTAATGTGTACACACATAAAGGGCACAGAATGGTGAACTGGGAGCAGCACAACAGTAATATGCCAAACGTCCCTTGGCAGGAAGACTTAAAGTCATGCAATATGGATAACAGTCATGAAGTGTTGTTGGATGCTTGTACACTTGTGATGTACAGTCGTTCTCAGATTCTGACCTATTAATTTTTTTAGTATTGGCAATGGCATGACATTTTGTGATAACAGTTTGTTTCACTTTTAGTTGTGGTTGCATAGGTTGGGGACCGAACAATCAGATGGCATTTGCTTTATCATGAGAAGGATGATATCTTTTCTCTTGATCTTGAAGTTTCTGAGAGCAAGAAGTTTTTGTTCGTTGCATCTGAGAGCAAAAACACAACATCTACTTTCTATTTTAACGTTTCAAAGCCAGAAGATGGTCTTCAGGTTCTGACTCCTCGCATTTATGGAGAGGAAACGCGCGTCAGCCATCGGGGAAATCATTTTTTTATTCGGAGGAGAAGAGACTTGTTTTACAATTCGGAACTTTTGGCTTGCCCACTGGATGATGTGTCGAACACCACCGTTCTTATCTCTCACAGGGAAAGGTAATATGTCTTAATAATTGACCCTTGTATTGGTTTACCTTGCCTGTAACTTCACTTTTTGTGCTATCACTTTATAGCTGAGCTTGTTGTGGTGGATTGAATTGCATTATGTCCACATTGGGTAACGAGCTAGTCCATAAAGATTTTCTTTTTTCATGTGATTTAAATCGTAAGAGAGAATATGAAATCTTTGTCTCATTAGGTATTTGTTAAATTAGAATGATAATACGCCCATAAGTAGTTTCGAGATTCAATATACTTGACTAGCGCTACGATTAAGTTCTTCATTTCATCATGCCCCAACTCACTAGTTACTAATCTGTTGTTTGTCATTGAAGAGAGAGAGTGTGTCGTGATGATAGAAGAAGGAAGATCATGCCACCAAAGATAAAGGAAGATGGGAATTTGATGGCTAAAATTAGGGCTATAATATTTCATATCTCCAATTATTTGGGGGAAAGATGTTTTTACCTGTCTTTATTTATTATCTAAGATGAAAAGCCATTGCTAATGCTAGTGTAGCAGAATGACTGGGGAGCTAATGCATTTCCATATTATGCATGTCAGTGTAAAGCTTTAGAGAATAAGGAGATGGACTGATGTCTTGGGTAGACCGTGGCTCTTGTCATCCCCCTCCTCAAATCCTTCCTTGCTTTATATATTGCTGCTTATGGTAAAATATAACGTTGATAAGTGGTAACTCAGATATGTTTGATTATAAAGCGGTTCAGTTTCTCCTTTCCAACTCACAAAATATTCAAGAGAAAAGCGAGGAATGGAGTAAGCGCCTAGGGGGCTATTTATCTGCTATTGTTGTTTGCTTTTTGTTAAAAACATATATCTTTCTATGGACATTAGTAGAAGCTTTGAGCATCAGCTGATTAATTTAAGGGAAAATGTCACAAATAGTCCCTATACTTTTACTCAATGTCCAATTTCGTCCCTGAACTTTCGATCAGCTCAATTTGGTCCCTGAACTATTGATAAAATGTCCGATCTAGTCCCTGAACTTTCGAACGGTTCAATTTAGTCCCTGAACTATGATGAATTGTCTGATCTAGTCCTTGGTTACTGTTTTTCTTTTTTTCTTTTTCCTTTTTTTCCTTTTTTTCCTTTTTTTTTTCCTTTTTTGCCTTTTTTTTTTTTTTTTTTTGTGCTTTCCCCAAAGCTGGAGCGCCGGCGGAGGGCCGGTGTCCAGCGAGGGAGCCCCTCGCCGGGGAGAGCCTCGGAGGGAGCCCCGGCGAGGGAGAACCCCTCGCCGGATCGGCGAGGGAGCCCCTCGCAGATCGGGCGAGGGGCTCGCGAGGGAGCCCCTCGCCCGACGCCAAGCAAGGGGCTCTCCCTCGCAGACGCCGGTGAGGGGACCTCTCGCGATCAAACCTCTCGAGGAAATCGCCGGAGATCGAAATCGAGCCGATAGCTTCAAAAGCAAACTCCCTCCAAACAAGAATGGCGTCTTTGTATGGTCGTCGTTGCCGATCCTCGTCAATCGGCCTCGAGATGGGCTCCAAACCTTCGATCCTCACGGCGAAGCTTCCGGAAATCGAGAGAAAGCCAGCTCCAAAAACCTCTCGCCGAGATCGAACCGGGGAAAACCTAGATCTCGTCGGCGTCGAGCCAAAACAAGATCCGCCGCCCTTGGATCGGACCGGATCCGGCACTCGAAGGCCGATCTGATGGAGTCGTCTCTATCGCCCTAGGGTTTCTTACCGCTTTGCCGAAGACGCCGGAAACCAGATCCGCCGTCGTGGCCACAGCCTACCGTCGGCCTTGTCCCCGTCACATCGATCGCCGTCGCCGTTACTATCAATTGGCGTTGATTCGTCGGAGATTGAAGGCCCCCGCATCTAGGGTTTTTGTGTGCAAACAGGGAAAACGAGAGAGAGGGCGAGAGAGGGAGAGAGAAAGAGTCGAGCGGGCCTCGCCGGCATCTACGAGGGAGAGCCCTCGCCGGCGTCGGGCGAGGGGCTCCCTCGCGAGCCCCTTGCCCGATCCGGGAGGGGCTCCCTCGCCGATCCGGCGAGGGGCTCTCCCTCGCCGGGGTTCCCTCGCCGGATCGGCGAGGGAGGCTCTCCCGGCGAGGGGGCTCCCTCGCCGGACCCGCCCTCCGCCGGGCCAGCGCTCCAAATGGAGGGAAAGCACAAAAAAAAAAAAAAAAAAAAAGGGCAAAAAAGGGAAAAAAATGAAAAAAAAAAAAAAAAAAAAAAAAAAAAAAACAGTAACCAAGGACTAGATCGGACAATTCATCATAGTTCAGGACTAAATTGAGCTATTCGAAAGTTCAGGGACTAGATCGAACATTTTATCAATAGTTCAGGGACCAAATTGAGCCGATCGAAAGTTCAGGGATGAAATTGGACATTGAGTGAAAGTATAAGGACTATTTGTGACATTTTCCCTTAATTTAATGGTACATTGCTTTAACGTCCTCTTGATTTTCTCTTTCACCCTTCATGTTTGGATATATACAATATGCACATAGGTATGCACACGTGTACGGACACATGGGAGAGCATTGATTGTGCCATGCATGGACACTCATGGAGGTTTCCTATTATGTTTGCATACAAATTTGTTGAGTTGGTGAATTGACTTGGTGAATGAATATGTCCCTCCATCATGTCATCTTTTCTTTTTCTTTTTCTTTTTTTTTTTGTGGTATATATAGCTTACTGATCTTCTGACCTTCCAGTGTAAAAATCACGGACATGTAGCTTTTTGCTGATCATCTTGTGACAGCCTGAATTTTCAGATTTTGTTTTCGATTGAATAAATCGGGCATTTCATCGACGCGCCTATAGTGCTATTCTTTGAGCCGATCACTCATGAGATAACTAGATTATCTGGGAAAGTCATTAAGGATTTTAACGCAAAAGACTTAAGAATTCGATTAGGAATCGACTGCTTGATCGTGCTAATTTGCAAGGGTCATTGACAGAGGTGTGTGATTAAGTGTGGGTGATTCCACCTGATTGCAAAATTCTCGTCGATCGGCACTAAATCGATTTTCTGCTGTTTTGGGTACCCTGTGTCCATATTTGAAACATCGAGATTTTCACAATAACCAAAAGTTGCCAATGTGTCTAAGATGTACGTTGTGGCTCGAAAATAATCGACCATGGGTCAATTACACTAAAAATTCTTAAAAGCTACCCGGTAGGTTAGGTCACGCTAAAATCACGTCAAATTGAAATTAACCACGAATTTGAACCCGATTTCAGAAATTGAAAGTTCTATCGATTTATTTTAAGTACGTCTACTCATCCTTCGAAGAATTTTTGGAGATTCCGGGATTATTACGGAAAATCAATTCGGACATTTCGAAAAACGAATGGAGATTTGAATGGGCCAAATTAAAGGGAATTTTGGCTTCTATACCGAGCTATATGGCGAAGGGGACTTGCAGAAATTGTATGGGTTTTTTATTCATCAAAATTGGACATCAAGTTGGGAATTCGTTGAAGGAATTGAAGTCCCAAAAAATGTGAAATTCAGAGCTTTGTAGTGGGGGCTGGATTTTCGCTTTAATTTGGATATTTTGTGGAATTTATCTACAATAAAGTAATTGGAGACTTGTAGGATAAGATTGAGGGCTTTTAGGGGGACAAAGCATTAATCAAATGAGATAAGTTGCTTGACTTTTTTGTGCCCCTTTTCTCTCCGAGGCTTTCTCCGCACGCTGCCCTCACCCTTCGTGTCTTTGGTCTCTCTCTCTCTCTTTCACCAAGCAGACCGAACTCTTCCCTCTCAGCTTCTGCCGTTCCTTTCATTCTTATTTCATTTCCTTCCCCTATAGGTGTTAAAATGGGTCATAGCCCATATATATGACCCATTTATGATTTAAATGGATCATATATGGACCACTTATTTTTTGAAAAAGTTAGTTAAATGGGTTTAACAACCAAAAACCTCAAGTAGGTGGGTCTTAAGTGAGTCTTAAATGGGTTGGATTTAAAACCCATTCTCACCCAAAACCTCACAATCTCTCTCTTCTCTCATTAACTTTACAAAACTATTTTTTTTTATAAAAATCGAAATTATAATTATAATTATTTTTTCTTTCCTTTTTTTCTTTCTTCTTCCTCCGGTCGCCAATGGCCGGCGAGGCTCGAGCCTCGCCGATCTGGCGCGAGGGGCGAGCTCACCGGCATCTAGCAAGCTCGAGCTCGCCGGATCTAGAGGCTCGCCGACGTCGGCGAGCCGGGCGAGCTCAAGGCTCGCCCGTGGCCGGCCACCAGCCAAAGTCATCATGGCCGGCGGCCGGCCAAAAGAAGAAAAATTAAAAATTATATTTAAAAAGAAAATAAAAATAATTAAAAATTTATTTTGACATTTGATTGAATTATTTAATTAATTTTGGTAACTATTTCATTATTTACTGTGGTGTAGCCATTTGCAAATACTGGCCCTTCTCTCTCTCTCTCTCTCTCTTTGATTTATTTTTTGGAAGCTGGAGTTCATAATGAGTATGATAAACTTTATTCTGTATCTTGAGTCTTTGTCTCTTATATTTTTGTATTTATGATTCATTTGCAAGGTATTGGCTGCTATCAATTCTGCCTTCGCAAGATGTTTCTGGTCACTTGCCTGTATAAATCTTTTGACTAATGTCCAAGTATGGACAAGTTTTTTGCTCATTGAGAAACTTGTTCTCTATACCTCCTGTTAGTCTCTATTTCAAAATTGATCACGTGTACTGTCCTGTGGTAACATAATGGAAGCGTACTGTCCTATTGTCCCCATTGTATAGTCAAAAATCACATTGGCTCTTAATGCATTTAGTCATCAAGAGGATTGGCCTTGAACTATCTCTGGCTTGTCAGTCAATCACAGACAAATCCATGCCTTGGAGTATCTTGAGGAGAAACAGTTGAAAAGCTTTCACGCTTCATAAAATATTATATGACCACTACCTTCTAAAGATGCCAGGAAAAGGCCATGTCATATGAATATCCAGAGCTATTTTAATCTGAATAGGTTCAGCTTCAGCCTATATCCGTCTCATGAATACTGAATGACATTGTATCTCACAAGACATCTCTCTAAGACATTTGTTTTTTCAATCCTGAAACCTCACCTTTTACCATTATTTTGTTCCTTTCGAATTGGAATTTTTCAGTTTGTGTTTTTCTTAATGTCGTTTAAGGGAGTGGTGGTGTTGCAACTGTATATCTGTCTATTTTTCGTGGCTTATGACATATGAAGAACTTTTCCTCTGTTTTACTCAGGTATTAGGAGGTTTTGATGAGTCAAATTATACTAGCGAAAGAAAATGGGCCACAGCTCCTGATGGAACTCGGATTCCCATGTCAATAGTCTACCGGAAGAATATGGTGAAACTCGATGCATCTGATCCCTTGTTGCTTTATGGATATGGTTCATATGAGGTAAGATGAAACAAATGAATCGCGGTTGTTTGCCAGGGATATTTGGAGGTTTATCTCAGGATGACAGGGAGAAACCATATTGGCTCTTTCTATAAGTTTGGATGTCGAAATGAAGAGTCTCGTCAGCTTCAGATTTGATACAGAAGACTTGAAGCATCAGTCTGTTTATTGTTTGTGAACAATGACACGAGATTGGGTTGTTTCAATCGACAATCGGTGCTTTAGTTTCTCAAGTCTTAATAAAGTGTGATTGTTCCTTTATTCCATGGCTTCTAAAAGTTGTTGGTTTATGTTTTGGGGTCTGTTGCTGCATCCAATCCCTCTCATTTGCAATTTGTTACATGCTGGTTCTTACTTAGCCTAGTTTCTCAATTTTTGGTACATGAGATTTTCAAAGCTTGGATTACCTATGAGTGGTTAGTCCAGCCTCAGTCAAATTTCATTGGTGGAGGATCGGAGGGGTTATACATGTTCTTGCCAAATGCAATTTCCTGCGTAGCTTAAAGTTAAATATGTAGCGATGTGATAGTTTCTATCTTTTCTTTTTTCTATCGTAATTTTCTTTATCAAACCTTATTTTATTTAAAATGCTTGTATCGACATTTCCTTGGCATTTGCTGATGTGCATGAGGTGGCAGAAGTTTCTTGTTATGTTGCTTCATGTTTTTCCTTTTACTTCCTTGGAAAAGCTTGGACGTGCAAATCACAGAGCAGTCTCTAATTTACGCTGTCCTATCTCCCTATGTTCCCTAAATTTATTAAAAATCGCTCACCACTCTCATTGTTTTGTGATCTGGTTAGATTTGCATTGATCCGAGTTTCAAGGGATCAAGGCTCTCATTGTTGGATCGGGGATTCATTTATGTGATTGCCCACATTCGAGGGGGTGGAGAAATGGGGAGGCCATGGTATGACAATGGAAAATTGTTGAAGAAGAAAAACACTTTTACAGATTTTATTGCTTGTGCTGAGTATTTGATAGAAAAAGGGTACTGTACAAAGGAAAAGCTGTGCATTAATGGGAGAAGCGCTGGGGGGCTCTTAATGGGTGCTTTTCTGAACATGAGACCAGATTTGTTCAGGGCAGCTGTTGCTGGAGTACCTTTCTTGGATGTTCTGACTACCATGCTTGATCCGACTATACCTCTTACAACATCAGAGTGGGAGGTAACTCTTAGCTCCTTAAATTTCTTCATGTATGTTGAAGTATTTAGAATAGTCAAAGTTTTGAGCACTATTGCACCCTGTTGACATCCTGGAGTGATATATACGTTCTCATAGCATTGAGACTTAAAATAGTGGTACAAAAGCAATGGTCATTTTCTCCATATGGAATTATAACATTTGTTCTTGATTGGATTAATCGATAAACTGGCAGGAGAGTGTCATGTGGCCTAATAGTCTGGGGGTTACCGATGACAGATCTGGTTTTGTAGCATACATTTGATTTCACCTCATATGTGGCTTTCTAATAAATGAGAAATTTAATGATTTCGATGTGTCTGAATTCATCTACTTAGTGGAAGAAAAATGAATCAATTTAGAGGATTCCCCAATGAGAATTTTTTTTCTTTTTTTTTTCTTTTTTTTTGGAAATGCCTGATATTTAAGGTGACAGTGAGGCATTCATCCTAGTATGTATTCGTTGAAAGGATTTTTTTGCAACTTCTCTTGCAATATCACCAATAACCCTTTCGTCCCATCGACCATCACACACATGGCGAGCCTTATCTCGGAGCCTGAAACATATGGAATGTTTCTAACTGTAAGTGATTCGGTGACTTTAGTGGGTTTCAAGGCTCTACTATAGCTAATTCGGGGGTGGTAGTGTAATCTATAGTTCAGTCGAGCTCTCGTCATTTGTTAATGTACTTATTGCCGCAGGAATGGGGTGACCCTCGGACAGGAGTACTACCACTAGATGAAGTCGTATTCTCCAGTAGACAATGTATGTACCGTCAGCCAACATTTGGTTACTCATTTGCTCATGTCCATCTTCGCTGTCATCTTACTTCTTTGATGTTCAGTGGACATCATTTTGAAACATTAATAAGCTGACACTAATTTGATTTTCTTCACTGAGCTTGTCTTATACAGGTGAGGGCTCAAAACTATCCACATATTCTTGTTACTGCGGGGTTAAATGGTAAGTGTAATGCCCGTGTCATGTTGCTATGTTTCTTCATCGAATCTTCACATGTTAGTATGATCTACTGGACTTGTATATCTAGTGAAGTGCATTTGTGGGACACTGCAACAGGCTAGATATACTTAAATTGATAATATAATATTCGGATGGCCATGGATAATGAGTGCATGGCTTGTTATATATTTTCTATGTTCAAGGCGAAGTGCTGCTCTTTTCCTTATTGTCGGCTTATTAGAAAATAAACTTACATCCTTAAAAAATTTGAGCGATTACAGGAGACATGGCGAGAGAACACAATGCTACATCTTTTCTCGCTGTGGTTAATGCTACATTACGTCGATGGCTCTATTTTTAAAGTTAGAGAAAGAACCTGTTTGACACTCAAATCTCAAACTCGAGACCCAAATCTCGGTATGCCTAATTGAAAATAGTGGACTCTTGCTTTCTATCCACAAAATCAACATTGATAAGCATTCTTTAGCACATGGTATATACTCTCATGCCTCTGAATGGAGATTGTTCTGGAAAATATTCCTAGGCATGCCACTAGTGGCAGGCTTTCACATAGCACGTGAGCAAACAATCTGTTTTACTGTTTCTGCAGGTATTTGCTAGGGTTGGTATCACTCCTTTCTTTTAGTAAGACTTAATATTTCCCGTATTACGTAACAGATGCACGAGTTTTATACTCAGAACCTGCGAAGTTTGTTGCCAAATTAAGGGACCTGAAGACGGATGATAATATGCTATTATTCAAGTGTGAAATGGGCGCTGGACATTTTTCAAAGTCAGGGAGGTAAGTTGGTGAAATTGTTCATTTCACCCTTAATTTTGAGGTACCTAATTTCAGAGTCTGTGTAATAATCCATTAGGATAAATACATTCTGACTTAAGTCTCAGTTTCTGAAAACATGAACAAGGTAATAAACACATGAAAGGTCGCAGGGTGTAGTTTCTCTGGATATTTGACAGTATCTTTCCTAAAACTTCAGTGGCTGAGTAGATGATTTGCTAGTATGTTTGCTTTACTTATGCATTCGGTCGCGCAGGTTCGAGAAGCTCCAAGAAGAAGCTTTCACATACGATTTCTGCTGAAGGCTCTGAATATGATTCCTAATCATGGGTCTGCGTAGATCTGATGAGGTCATCGCATGCTACCTGGAAATACCTTTCCTCTGACAGTAATGGACGGAAATGGACGGAAAGAGCGCTTTTCGTTGAAGCTGCGTATTCTGAAGGCTAGTCATCGAACTCCATGTCAAGATTTTGTCTCGAAACTATTCTTCATAATTATTTTCATTGGAGAGGAAAATTAGAGGAATCTACTTCCACCAGTTCCATTTTTTTCGATGATGTGTTCAACTAGCTCTGCTAAATCTGTTGCGAACACAAGAATTCAGATTTTGAAGACATTTCCTATTTTGTTATTATCTACGATTAATTCTTGAAATAGTTAACTGGTATGTTGCTCACGAGTCTCTCTTAAATGCCATTTTGTCCATGTTAATCAAGTTAATGAAATCCCTTTTTTCTTTTTCGGAGAGTGGATGATAGTTAACTAACGTTGTCCCCCCAACTAGAGATTAGCTCAGCTGCAATCGAACCAATAAGGAGGACATTTCTATCAATCCAATTCATGAAAAATGAATCATTTGGAAAATATTTTTTTGAAATGATTATTTGAAAAATATTTTCTTAAATGGCATGTTGCTCCAGAATCTCTATGAGGTCAATTTGTCCATGTTAATCAAGTTGATGGAATCCATTTTTTATGGAGAAAGAGACAGAAGGGATGATAATTAACTAACGTTGTCACGCACAGCTCAAAGAGGAATTAGCTTAATTGAAATCGAGTTGATAAGTAGAGGTGTTAAATGGGTGGGTTGGGTCGGGTCATTAATGGTCCGACCCAAATCGACCCATTAACCCATTTATAACCCATTTATACTTAATACAAATTTTTCAACCCAAACCCGACCCAACCCATACACAACCCATACCCGACCCGACCCAATTAACAAAATATTTTCATATTTAACTAAATTTAGGAAAACTTATTCTTATGTTTTTTTTTTTTTTTTAAAGATTATATTACTAAAATACTTTCAAGCAATACAAATCTAATCAATAATTTTTCAATTTTTTTATAATTTTCAAAAAAATTATTTTTTCTTTTTTCTTTTTTCTTTCTTTTCCTTTTTTTCTTCTGCATCTAGAGAGGTTCGCTGGCCAATCTATTTAAAACCCATTAAATCCACCGACCCAAAAAAATAAAAAAGATGCTTTGAGCAACCCATTTATGACCTATTTAAACTTGCCTTTTCAATTATCGATTATGAGGTTCTAATACCCATCCGTAAGTGCACAAATATAAATTAATGAAGTCAATAATTATAATAATAAATTTATAAAAACTAAAGCAAAGGTAGGAAAAAGAAAGAACCTGAGCTGTATCAAGTAATATTAATACAAGCCCATGTTATAATCTTTTAGGAAAAAGAGTGTGTTACATGACAACACTAAACTACTTCTTTGGCAGCTCAATAACAGGGTTCATGCACTATTATAACAGATTGTTTTCACTTGCAAAATGATCTCTCTTCATGCCTTACAGCTACAACAAAAAGTGCTTTTTCCACACCATTTTTTGATTCTGTGAATACCCATGAGTGCTCACCAACTCATTGACATTCTTACTCCAAGCCAGATTACATACCTGCCAGCAAAATGTGACTGTGAGGATATAGGTTTTCTTAATGATTGCTCTTCTTTTATTAGCATGACCATTTCTGAGTTCTGTCCCCATATGTGCGAAGGAATTTGCAATTGTGCACTCCAGAACTATAAATACCATATGGAGTAATTGGATCTCACATACTCCTAGGCTACCAGTAGTTATGCACTCAAGTATTGGTAGTAAATCGATTCAGTATTTGACTCCCAGTGTCGACACTGCTCAACTGATGGCCATTGGTGGTGTTCCAGAAGCGTATGCATCGATCAGCAGTTCCTCCTCCTGATGCAAGTAGCCCATTCTGATGGGGAGACCATGCTATGGCTTTAACCGCTGCGGTATGCTCAGTAAGCTTCAGAACTGGTTGCTGTGAGTGCTGCTTCCACACCAATAGCTGATCAACCGATAATAAGCTTGTTTAATATTTCACTCAGTTTACTATGGAAGATAAAACGACTTACCAGAAAACGAGAATTACCTGATTGACATTCCCACCTAATGCGAGTTCTCTGTCATCATGGGACCATTTCAATCCACATACCTGAGTAATTAAACCAAAAGGGATGATTGAGGTTGCTCAGGATTCAAATTAGCCCTCTACACCAAAACTTATAGACTGCAAGAAAAATTCCTTGCTCAAGTTTTACCTCAGATTTGTGGCCAACAAGCTTGCCTATGAATTCGTTTGGAACGCGAAGATTATGCTGAAGTATGACCCGATCTCTGCTATCAGAAGCTAATATGCACGAATTCCATGCCAAGACCCCTGTTCTAGTCTGATGACCACCCATTGTCCGAACTCTCTTAAACTGAGTTCCATCCCATATCCGTCATACAAAGTCACTCCGTGATCTTTCAAATCTTATGAGCCTTATGATGTGCCAATGTGTGCAGGTTTGCATCCTATTACCTGAACTTGACCAAGGCTAGTACCAATTGAAATGTATGAACCCTCTTGAGTCCACTGTACTGCACAGACACCATCATTAGGTCCCAGATCACAGAGCTTTGTCACCTGAAAACGAGATGATAGCATTACTGTAAGAGCACAACCAATTTGACATTGCTCTTTGCCGATTTTACAGGAAACTCTCAGTAAGACATTGAGAATCAAAATCTGGCCTAGCAGAATTTACTTTCCATTCGAATTGTAAGCGACATAGCATACATCCTTTTATGGCCGAAGCAAAAATAGAAAACAGATCTTAGGATGCACCCAATAAGTAAAGAAATAGCACAGAAACTAGATCATCAAAGTTGCAGCCTAAAAGCATCTCATCCAGTAAAAAATGGAGCTCCGACGGAGGTAGTCATTGAAACTATCACCATTTCCGACTTGCGACCTTTCAACTGGCTAAACACATTCTTCACATTGATTTTTTTTGGGGGGGGTGTTTGTCCTCTACTTTACTAATATCATGATTCCAATAAACTCCCATCAACCGTTGCAACGAGTACTGCTTTTGCTGACTAAAACTAGAGACCTCTGTGAATCTAACTGGCTAAAGCACCTTTGCAGGGCGATACACGAGAATACACAGAGCCAAGCAAAAGGGGACAACGGAGAACTCTCCGTACGCCACGCCAGAGGCGGACGACCATGCGGAACAGTCTCAACACCAGAATCAAGACGTCCGCAGCATCAGCACGTCAACGGACGGTCGCTACTCATAGAAATCGGGGAAGACGCGACGAACCCAGGTCGCGCGACCTAATTTTCAGCACGAGAGGATGGGAAAAAACCCTAACGATGGTCGCAGGAGAGCGACTTCTACCCTAAATCGCGGGCCCAAAAAAGGGGACTTTAACCATACGACCTTCAATGCACGAACGAGCAGGGATCGGAACCTCATCTAAAACAGCGAAATCGGAAATGAAAATTCCCTGCGAAAGCTCGTCGGCGAGCCAGATACGGCAGCCGCCAGACAGAGAGAGAGAGAGAGAGAGAGAGAGAGAGAGAGAGACTTTCTGCCGCAGGAGATCCGAAACTAACAATCCGGTGGAGGAAGAGAGGAGACTGACCGCTGACTAGAGGACGAGCGACACCGCGACGAGGCGACGATGGGCGGTGGGGAGCGGCGACGACGGACGGCGGCGAGCGGCGACGAGGCGACGATAGGCGGCGAGCGGCGATGGGCGATGGAGGTGGTGGGTGGTGGCGAATTGAAAAAGAAAGGGGGTAGACTCGTGGGTTTCTTCTGGGTCATCTTCAGTGGGTGGAGAATGGGTCTTAAATGAGAACAGAACAGATCCATTTAAGACCCACATAATTTAGTCTTTTTATTTATAAAACTCATTAATGGGTATCGTGAAAAATAAGCCTGACTTATTAACGACCCATTTAAGAAAAAATGAGTCCATAAATGGGTTATGGACCCATTTAACACCTTTATTGATAAGTAAGAAGGCTTTATATTCATTTGTTTCGTGAAAATTGAATACTTTAGAATTTCTTAAAAATAATCATTTATATCATATAAAATAATTAAATTAATAAAAATATTTTTATTATTGGCGACATAATTTTTCACGCGCAATGATAATTAATCATCCCGCGCTGGCATTACGCGAGGCGGCTTCGTTGCGGGTCGCATGGCCATAGCATCCGGCAACCCCAACACGAGCGCGTAGACCTCGGCTACAATAGCTGAAGCCATGATATTGTGTCGCCATTACCGAACTGTACGTCCCTCCCCATTGGTACCTCACTTCGTTGCACGTCTTGGACACTAAGGTCGTACCGGCATCTCCTTCGACATTACTAACTATGAGTCTCCATAAAATAGCCCTATTTTTCTTCTTTGGCTAGATAGGAACAAAATCAAAGTAGCTAAATTAAGAAATTGTATGACCAAAAAAAAAAAAAAAAGAAATTGGATCTGGGTGTATTTCTAATGTATAGTGTAAGAATTTTTCTGATGTGAGTTACATTATGTAATTTATCGTTTTACAAAATTAATTTAATGAGGTGAGACAGAAGGTTTCTTAACTAGTTTTATATGAGACTGGCTAATTAAGACGAGTTGAGCCCGGTCTATTATGAGAGGGTTTGACTAAAAACTCTATAAATGTAAAAGGCAACCTCATTGAGTCAGTAATACAAAAAGTAATAAATGAGAAGTTTTTGAATTTGACTCGTTAGTATTCCACATCAGGAACGATGAATTTCAAATCAAGTATGTAGATCCATTTACTTGATTATATGTGCGTTCTTACTTCTAGCTATGGAGACCTTGGATGTGTGTTTTCGCAGCTTACATGTACTCCTTATAGTAGTCGTCACTTAGAACTAAGATCCCCTTAGATTATCAGCTTTGTACTACAAGAGTTTGACCATTTTTTCGTAATTTAAGTCCATTTTACCTTAATTATCACGCGCAGCATCCTCTCTTTCGGTCACAACATAGGAGTTTCGGACTCATTTATTTAGATCAATTGTCTCCTGATAGTTATTACGGGAAGTTTAAGGTTCCAGTGGAATGATAGCTGAAGCCACGTGTGCTAAACATCAGGATAATTATCCCAAAAAAAATTCCAAACTTATAATGATCAAATACTGATTTAGTTTAAACCTTTTGACGATTTGCTAATATAGTATTGATTGAAAATTATGGACGTGGATATTGACCATCTTACATGAAAATGACCAATGTTGACATGGACAATTTTTGATTTAATCAATATCCAAGTATTACTGGTGGTAACGATGATGATAGTACTACTTTTCGAAATAGAAATAATTGGGGGACCGTGCAAGTAGTTTCGTTTTCTAATCTTGATGTCTATGTGCCGACGTGATATTTTATTTTGTCAATTTTATAATAATTTCCTTCACCTTTATGCATATTAAATTTGACTTTTTCGAAAGACATGGTGTTTCACTTCCGAGTCTGATTGTCTCAAAAGTCATTAGAATGCAAATATGGCAAATTATTACTTTGGCTCCGATTGTTTTGCAGGGGATGACTAATTTAAAAAATATTTTCTTAAAAATGATTATTTGTATTACTAAAAATAATTGATCAATGTAGGTAATTTCCATTATCATATGTCTAAATATTTTGGTGGACGATAAAAATATATTTTGCTAGTATCGGTCTATTGACCGATGTCTAACATGTGCCTAATTTGAGCGTGGAAGAGTTCTTGTAGGAGCAATATGCATCAAGGGACTCTTTGTGCTTTGCTGCCTTACTTTCGCAAGATCGATTCACCATGATTTAGGTGAGACGTGATCTATGGGAGTACAAAGAGTCGACCTTGCCGGTGGCCAACGAGGCGGCTGTCACCGGATCTGGCGAGGCTTGCCTTCGCTAGTGGCTAGCGAGACTACCATCACCAGATCTGGCGACGGCGGCCCCGCTGTCACTGGGCGAGGCTCGCCTTCGCCAGTGGCGACAAGGGCGAGCCTCGCCAGTGGCCAACGAGGTTGACCTCGCCGGCTAGAGGAAGGAGAAGGTTGGGGAAAAAAATAAAATAAAAAATTGGAAAAAATAAATAGAAAAAATATTTAAAAATTGCTACATCGGTGTTTGCCAACCAGATGTCCTCAGCCAGCGTCTACGTTAGCACCGACAGGCCAATTTTGGCTGAATGGACTGAATTGGCACAGTTGTAAAAGGTTTAGGACTAAATTAGCCAAAAAAAAAAAAATTATGGCTGAATTGGCACAATTGCAATAGATTTAAAACTTTTTTGGTAATTCTCCCCGTATGGGCGGTAGAATCTATGGGAAGCAACATCCTTGGCGATCTTGAAGCAATCAGACCTTCTAAGCGAGATTCAGGCCAACAAGTAGATTGACTGGACAATCTCCTGGAGATATGTTCAACGGTTAGCTTGAACTGGGAGGAGTATAAGAAGAGGTCTCAAAGCTAAAAGGAGTATCACACTCGAGAGAATCGAAGCTTTTAATTCCATAGTCTGAAGAGTGTTTTTTGATCAATACATCTATCTCTATGAGCAATATTGTGTAATCATTTAAAGATTGAAAGTATGTGAGAAGTTGCTTAAGTATTCACAGCTCAAATCTTGTAACCTCTTATTGGTTTTTCATAGTGGAATCCAGCCAATAGGCTGTAGCGCGGGAGAGTGGACATAAACTTGCAAAAACTATACCGTTATAATCTTTTGTGTACAATTCTTTATCCTTTACTCTCTTTATTTATTGTGATATAATTGCACACTGGTAAGATCTGACAACTACACTTTTTGTCATCAAAAGTTGTTTTGCTGCAATATCTCTTTGAATTCTTTAAATTCCACAATTTCACCTATTCACCCCTCCCCTCTAGATGATAGTTTTAGCCATGACAAAACTATCATTGCTTCCCATGAATAGGTGCCCCTAGATTATCAATTTCTCACTCGCGTTAGTTTTAGTAGTTGTCAGCTGAACTAGGATCCCGGATGTCACCTTGCTATAATTGGGAGTATCTTTTGGGGAGCAAGGATGTCTCTTGTTCGCGCTAGAGGAATCTATACTGGCTCGTATTGCTACTTACAGCGAAACGACTAGTTAATGAGCAGGACAAACCTATATTACCCTTCTCGTACAAGCGCCCAATTAGATACTTATGACTATCTTTGGCCCATTTTGGACCGTTCGCTCCATTTGAAGGACATGTCCAAATAATAGGGAAAAGAAAGAGGGCAAGTAATCAAGAGCACGTTATTTTCCATCCCTAATTTCCCAAAAAGTAGTTTTCTTTCAAACAAGTGCACCCTTAATTAAAAGCCTAATACCTAGAAAAACCTGCAATTTTAACTCTAGTCCCAATTCTATTTCAGAAAACTTTTTTTTTTTTTGGTAAAGATATTTCAGAAAACTTTTCATCTCATTAAAACCCTCAATTTTTGGTCTAGTTCTGCTTCTATTCTAAACTTTTTTTTTTAATCTCATAAAAAATCACAAACTTTTACTTTAGTTCTATATTTATGCCATTAGCACTTAGTCACTCTTAATGATGTGACATTTCCATGTCATTATTCTAGCTTTTCTCTGAATTCCAGATCCAAGAAGAAATCTTTTGGAAATGAATACCCACATCAGCCCAAACTATGTCTTCTTGGATATGAAGTTTGGGTAAATCTAAAGCAATTAGAGTTAGCCTTCTTCAATGGCTCTTATTTTAAAACGCTATTTATTTCACTGAGAATAAATAATTTGAAAAATATTTTTCCTAAAATAATTGCTTGTATGGATGACAAAAATAAATGAATGAAAAATATTCTCACCGTCCACAAAAATGTTTCAACATAAATTGTTGTCAATATTAAAAATATTTTTGGACTAATTATTTTAAGCTATATAAGCAATCATTTTAGGAAAATATTTTCCAAATTATTCTTTTTTTGCAAAACAAACAAAACTTAAGAGAGACTTTCTTCCATCTCATTGGGGATCTTCGATTTTGCGCTCAGTATTCTTTCTCTCGTGCTCATGCTCAGGACGCTCAAATGGCTCACACTTGGAAATTTTTCAATCTCTCAATTGTCAAGAGAAATTTTGGACAAAGGGTTAATAGGGGCAAATTCGAAACTCTAGTAAAAATTGGTGAGTTTTAATGAGACAAAAAAAGTTTAGGGTATATTGGGACTGAACCTAAAGTTGAGGATTTTATATGGGACAAAAAAGATCTAGAGTAGAATTGGGATTGAACTTAAAGTTGAGGATTTTTTAGACTATTAAGGCCTTAATTAAATATCATCAAATTAAATCATTTCTCAACGTAAAACACTTTATTATCATGTTGCAAACAGTCTTATACAATAAAACCACAAGAAACATAAGCTTGTGTTTGTTGAGACACTCAGCTGAACTTGGGAAAGCTTTTCCCCAGGATTCCATCTTCCTACATAGTAACGAGTTCCAACAGTCTCAAAAGACACGAGCTGAACAACACAACAGACGACAATCCAATCCCCTCTCATTGTCTTAATCGATCCCTCACTTATTCAATAAATTGATAATTCTCATACCTAATTCTACAATCTTTAAAGATGTTCATGCAAACCGTCGTTGCTTCCCACGAATATTTGCTTCCAAGTTATCAGTTTCTGAGCGGCGTCTGTCCTTAGTAGGCATAAGATCCTGGATGAGCAATTTTGTCACTATTGGAAATGGTGATCCATTTTCTAAAATTTCCTAGAGTTGCTAGAAGTGTAGAAGAAAAGGACAGCATTCAAGAGAAATCTAGAATGCTGTACTTAGTCGGTGGAAATGCCTATAAAAAGGCCGTAACCCATTGATGTAATAGCGGGAGAGGAGCATGATGTGACATCCCGGTTTTCGTCAGACCTCGAGTATGTGAGACCACATCATTAGCACCACTTGTGGACACCGTTTCGCCATCCATGCCAAATTTAAATGTTACGTCTGGTAATGGTCTGATCGTCGAATGAGTTATAGTACCGTCGGAGATCTTGCCTACGTAGCATTACTATTGAAACCGAGATTCATTCTAATTAATTTATCAACAAGCGTGAATCCCGAGCCATCTCACCAACTAATTGAGTTGAAGACCTTGATTTTTATGCGCACCATCGCCACCATCCTCCCCTTAGACGGCCGCACGAGCAGCCCCATGCAGGCCATGCACTCACGTAAGTCTATCCCCTCCATGCAATGTCCGAGAGCCATGTCCATTGGACCGCCATGCACGGCCCTTGCGGCCATGCTTTCCTTTTTCCCCCGTCGAAACCGGTCAACAAAGGAGGAAAATCTTGGCCAACGTGACTTTATTGAGTCAACCAAACAGAGCCACGTAATGAAGACATTTGCGCTGGCAATAGGGGAAATGCGGACGAAGGCCACGTCTTGCATGTAACAAGCAAAGTGGCGAGCGGTAACGAATCCGGCGGTCAACTAAAGGGAGAATTTGACCGAGAGAAAAGCCACGTCTTGCATGGGGGTCCAGTTGTCTCGGCAAAGGAAGGATCCGCATGCAGGAGGCCACGTCTTTAACAGCTGCCCCTTGCGCGTGCGGCCACCGAATTGCATGAATATTGATCGAATTGGTCAATTAAAAGAGAAAATGGGGCAGCTTCGGAACACAGAGAAACCGTGAGAGAGAGAATAAGCAGCAGGCGAGCGAGCGAGCGAAAGATAGAGAGAGAGAGAGCGGCAAGCGAGAGAGAGAAACCGAGAGAGAATAGTGAGCGAGAGAGTAAGCAGCGAGAGAAAGAAAGGGATCGTCCCCTTTGCTACTGCACAGCACTTTGCCGACGCCGACGCCGCTCGCACTTGGTTGCCGAGCCGTGTCCGTGACCGTGAGCTTCTTGAGTCTCGTCGTCAACGTTGTAGGACCCAAGGCAAGTGAAAGTTCATCGATCTATGTTTTTGCTTGCTGTTTTATCTAGTGAAGAGTTGGTAGATGTGAAAAAATGTGGAATTTGGAGCTGCATGTTGATTCTTAATAAAGGAAATGAAGCTGGCTGAGGTATTGGAGCAAGTTTCTGGTGGATTTTGCTTTTAAATTGAAATGAGAACTCAAGGATTTAGCTATGGTGAATTTTTGAGAAGTAAAGAGGCTGTATTGTGGTGTAATGTGTCTCTAAATCTTGGTTGTGGAAGTTGGATACCAAAACTCAAAGTATAGGAAGAATCCTCTTTAGGCTAGTAAACTGTTTTTGCAAGAACAGCATGACCACCGGTGATTTCTTGATTTTTCTGTAATTTTCTAGCCAAAATTAGACTTCGAGCCCTCAATAAAAGTTGGAGAGCATGTCTGTAGGAGTAACATATCAAAAATTAAGCATAAATGGATGAGATTTGGTCGACGAAATCATTTTCATACGGAAATGCTGAACCTGGGAATTTCACAGAAACTGTAGCAAGAAATACCGAAGTTTTACTCTCGATGTGTATGGAATTTGACTTTGTGTTCTTCATGAAATTTGTTCCTTTAGGTCTCATTGATAACGTGTCAAAATTTCATAATTTTCTGAGTCCATTTAATATTTATTTCCAAATTTCTACCAGAACTGTGCATTGTGAAACCGGGTTGTTCTAATTTCGAATTTCCATTAAGTACCCCAAAAATGAATATGTTCTGATTGGTGATGTGATATGATGATATTTGCATTGGCATATCATGCAATATTGAGTTGTGATGAGACTCAAGAGACATTTTGTCATTGCATTGAAAAGTGTTTTTGGAAATTAAGATGTTAATTGTTGCCGTTGGACCCTCGGGTCAACGATGCCTCGGGAGTCGGGATGCCCAAAGGTTCGAATGAGTCGATGCCCTTTGGATGCCTGGTTGTATTATGAATACATGCCCAGAGGTTTTCCCCGGGAGTGTCGGGATGCCCGGTTGTATTATAATATATGCCCGGAGGGTGAGGGGTTGTATTATGAGGCATGCCCGGAGGTTAGGGATAACCATGTCTATGGTCCCCAGTGATTCCTCGTGATGCCAGGTGGGGTGCGAGATGCCCAGAGGTTCGAATGAGTCGATGCCCTTTGGATGCCCGGTTGTATTTTAAATACATGCCTGGAGGCTTCCGCGATGCCGGGTTGGAGTGCGGAATCCCAGAAGGATGCAAACATTGGTCCTCTAGGGGATGGAACATTTTGAATGATAAAACGGACGATTATATTAAGTGTGAGTGTGGTCTGGTTATGGGACTAAATTGTATGGCATGGAATGGGACGTGTCATTACAGTTTGGCCCCATGATCGGGACTTGTGTGACTGGAGATGATGCATCTTGTTGGTTGGAAATGCACTGGTCATTGCATTGAAGAGTTATATGGTTTGGATGCATACTCATTCATTGATTGTCTACCTTGTTTATCTTGCATGAACCTAGATATTAATGGTACTGCACAACATAGCTTGATGAATCTTTTACTGCTGAGTGGTTGTACTCATCCCGTTTGGGGACTAACATTTCAGACTAGACAATATACCTCTGCCGCCACCGCCACCAGCAGATAGACCAAGTGGTTGGATATGGCTGCAAGGAGGAGGACAGCAGAGGAAGGAACTTTTGGACGCCGACACTGATCGATGGACTTTAAGTATATGACTCATTCAAGAAATGTCGGTCATCTTTTGAAATATAGCCGAGTATAGAAAGCCTTGGCATTTTGATGTACCGACTAATGATGTCCATCAAGTTATGTAAATAAAAGTGTACGGCTTTAACTTATATAAAATGTTTAGTTGGTGTGCATTGTTTTCTGAATGTAGGGAAGGGAGTTGTTGGATACGCTTCCGCCATATAAATTGCGCAGGGACCAACCTAAAAGATATAAGCCCCTAGGATTGATAGACCTTCAGGTCAAGAAAGAGAAAAGTAAGCAAACTGTGGCGACCCCAACGAATCGGGGGCCGTCGAGGAGTGCCACATCTATTGGTATCAGAGCTATGGTCTATTTGGAGTGATAAGGTGCCTCAGATGGAAATGAGGATAGAATGATGCATACCATAGGATACTAACTGGGATAGTTGACTAACTTTGAATAACGAGTGATGGGTATTCACTCGTAGATCCCTAGTAGTTTATTATGAGTTGCTTTTAGGTGCCAGTAACATATTTATGTTACTTATATATAATTGTTGTTGCTTTTAAATGGAGATAGTGAGTCTCAGATTATTCCTGAGACAAATGCTTGGAAATTACAGGAAAATCATGGTACGAGCTGGAAGTACTCATCCATCGAGGGCTGAAGCCTCTGCTGCAAGGGTTGAACCCCGAATGGAAGACATCCTGCAGGCATTGGCCAATATAGGAAATCTGATGGAAAGGCAAGCACAGCAACAACCCAGAGTGGAACGTCGCCCTCAAGGACTGGTAGAACAATTCCTGAAGTTGAAATCACCTAAGTTTAGTGGAATGGGAAGTCCTGAGGAGGCGGAGCAATGGATTGATGGAATGGAACGGATTTTCCGGTTGTTGAACTGTAGCGATGCTGAAAAGATAACCTTGGCAGAGTACCAACTGGAGGGAAATGCAAAGTTTTGGTGGAGAGCTTCAAGAGATACAATCTTTCCACCAGGTACTGATGTGAGTTGGGATGAGTTTGTGAGAGCCTTCAATAGGAAGCATTTCTCTGATTGTGCCAAGGATAGGAAGATCACTGAATTTGTTCAGTTAAAACAAAGGGAGTTGACGGTAGACCAGTATGAAGCAAAATTTTCTGAGTTGTCTAGGTATGCTCCTAGGTTGGTTGAGGATCGAGAGGAAAAGGCTAAGAGATTCCTGAAAGGGCTAAGGACTGATATCAGGAAACAACTAGTGCCTCTGAATATAAGGAATTATAATGAGATTTATGAGAGGGCACAGCTAGTGGAGCAAGAGTTAGTGAGAGAACAATCAGAATCTAAGAGGCAGATGACCTTTAATGATGTTAGAAGGGGTAAAAGACCTTATCCTGATCAAGGTCAGCCCTGGGAATCTAAGAAGAGGAATAATTTTGGGAATTCTGGAAAAGTCAAGAGTGGCCTGGCTCTAGGGAGAGTACCCTACCAAAGTAATATTTGTCAGAGATGTGGTGGACAACATGGACCAGGACCCTGTAATGATCGATTGAAATGTTTTGGCTGTGGGCAGAGAGGTCACTTTAAGAAAGATTGTCCACAAGAGAGGTCGTAGCCGAATGTCAGCTCGGTGCGACAGGTGCAACAACGTACTGCTGGACCAAATCCACCAAGGAATCCACAGAGGCCACCAGTACAAGGACGGGTGTACGCAGTCACCCAAGAGGAAGCGGAAGCTTCCGAAAATGTTATCTCAGGTAAAATTTCTATAGATGGATAAGAAGGCATATGCGTTATTTGACATGAGTGGCACGCATTCATTTGTGTCAGAGAAAATATAGATGATTGTGAGAAATAGGAACAAATCTTTAGATATGCCTCTTCATATTTCAACATCACTGAAAGATATGTTGTTATCTATGTTAGCATGTGAAATGTGTGAGATAACCCTAGGGGAACGAGATCGGGAGATGGACTTGGTAGTGATAATTATGTATAACATTGACCCCATCGTAGGAATGAACTAACTCCATAAGCAATGGACTAGGATGAATGATCTCCTAAGATAATGCTTGCCTATGCACCAGGGATAAAACCGTGAGACTTAGTATGCGATAGGCCAAAATGGATAATATCTCTGTAAGTTAGTAACAAGACCCTTCAATGGATGTGTAGTTTGGGTTCGAACCAGGCGAAAGCTGGTATACTCATAACGACCCGGTCCGATGAGGGCGAGGAGTGGACGCCGAGGTTAGAGGACCTGAGTAAGGAGTGGCTCCTGGTAGGCTTCTAGGATGGCAAAAAGGGGGCAGGAATGAACCGAACTATACACTAAATTGGGAAGGCAGTGGATAATTCTACTAGAGTGGTGCAGCAGAAGCATGGTTAAGCTTGTAGAACTCTTGTTTGTGAAAAAGAAGGATGGGTCGATGCGTTTGTGCATTGACTACAGGCAATTGAATTAGATGACCTATTTGACCAATTGCTGGAAAGTTCGGTCTTTCCTAAAATTGACTTGAGATCAGGATATCAGTTAAGGATTAAGAAAGAAGACATTCCTAAGACCGTACTTAGAACTCGCTATGGACATTATGAGTTCCTAGTTATGCTATTTGGATTGATGAATACCTTAGTTGCATTCTTGGATCTAATGAATAGGATATTTAAGCCTTACTTGGATCAAATTGTGATTGTCTTCATTTGATGATATCTTGATATATTCTAAAGGACCCGAAGAACATGCGCAGCATCTAAGCGTAGTGCTGCAAACAAGGCTTAAGAAGTAAATTATGGAGAGTGAGTTATGAATTTGAGGATTAAGTTATGATCATTTGAGCTAAGTAGTGACTTCTTATTAGAGGATCTCATTGGAAGTCTTGATGCATTACATGAAAGCTTTTTAGTGTGTATAGGTTGATCTTGGAAGTCATGAGTTTGAGTAGTCATATGAGACATGAAATTATTTGTGGTTTATATGTCGGAATAATAGGTTTAATTGATGATGATCAACTTTTAATTTTAGGTGATGATCTCAGTTTGAGAAGGTTTTGTGGAATTAGTGGATATGATCAATTGTGATTATACTCTTTCCAAGATGAAATGGTGAAAGTTCAAGTTGTGAAATTTGATGAGTGATTAGTCCGAGTGACAATCCTTTAGGGTAAGACCTGAGATATACTCGATGGAAACTAGATGAGTCCTTATCTTGGTGGATTGTCGATCTTTGAATTAAATAAGTCTTGGTGGACTATGATATTTGAACCGAACGAATGGTGCTATATTTTAGGCTTGAATTCATGTTGCAGTGAAAGCGTAGTGAATGTCTTTGTTGGACTGAACCAGATGAGTTGTTAATGGTGTCGACTTTGATGATTCTAGGCTTGAATTGATGGTGACAAAGGTATAGGAATAATTCAGCTAAATGGTGTATTCGATCGAGCCAAGAGGTGAAATTCTTCAAATTTGAATTTGATTGTTGGCTGCACTTAGGATAGAGCTTGAAACTATAAAGAGGATCAAGTCATTTGTGACAGTCTGATTTTTCCACTTCTGTTTTCAATGAAATGAATCGGGCTTTTCATCGATGTGCCTATAACGCTATTCTCTAAGCTGATCACTCATGAGATAATTAGACTAATCAGGAAAGTTATTAAAGAATTTTGATGCAACCGACTTGAGAATTCGACTAGGAATCGACTACTCGACCGTGTTAGTCTACAAGGATCATTTCGGCACAGTCGAAAATATATCAGAAATCGGAAATAGGTCGATTCGATAGAGATAAAATTAGACTTGGGTGATTCCATCTAATTACAGAATTCTCGTCGATCGGCACTAAACCGATTTTTCTGTTATTTTGGTACCCTGTGCTCGAAATTGAAACCTCGAGATTTTTCGCGACAATCGAGAGTCGTCAGTGCGTCGAAGATGTAGATTGTGGATCGGGAATAATCGACCACGGGTCAGTGCACCAAAAATTCCCAAAAACTAACTGATAGTTTAAGTTACGCTAAAATCACATTTGACTGAAATTAACCGAGGAAATGATGTCGATTACAGAAATTAAGAATTTTCACGTGTCACAATTAATCCCGGGAATGTTGTTGCATCTTTCCAAATTTTATGGACGACGGGAATTATTAACGGAAAAGAGGCAAGAATAACAAATTAAAAGAATAAAAAGGAAATGCCACTTTTTAAATAGGTTTTGGGCATTTATTATGAAACAATTGGAAAAAAAAAAGAGTTATAGAAGTTTAATAGAGGTATTATAAGTCGTTACTAAGGGACTTGACCCTATTGATTTAGATGTTAGATTGGTAATTAAAGAAAAAAGAGAAGTCTCCTCAAAATGAAATTCGTAGGAATCCCTCTCTCCTACAATTTCTCTCCTACAATTTCACCTCAATTTCCTTGGTATTTAATGGAGATAGACTTGGAAAAGATAGGGGGACCTAAGGTAGTAATGGAGAGCCATTTTTCCATGAAAAATTAGGCCAAAAGCAAGAGGTAAATGGCTGAGTAAAGGCTGAGTAACTCCTCTGCAATCACTTCGCCTTTTCCCTCTCCTCTTCTTGCCGTAGGAAACCGAAATGCAGCAACAAATGGCTGAGTGAATGCTGAGTAATTTGTCTGCAATTACTTCTGCTTTACCCTCTTTTCTTTTTCTTCTGCACTTATTTCTTCTCCCCTGCTGCCGTGCACTTGTCTTTCTCTTTCCCTTATCTAGCCTTACAACAATTTCCTTTCTCTTTCACAGCCATAAAAAGTCTTGTCTTCTTCTCCTTTAAGTTAGTTTATTCAGCCATTCTTGCTCCCCCTTGGACGACAAAACAGCAACTGAACAGCAAGGTCTTGAGCGTTCCTCCCTCCTCAAGAAAATCCAGGACTTTGTGTGCTGCTGTGGTGGTCGCTCAACGACTCCTCCAGCCATTGTGCCGGGCCCAAATCATCGTCAAAACACCTCCAGGGATGTCCTTGTGTTGCCGTCCGGCCACAAGTGAGGATCGACATTAGATTTAACGGTAAGTCGTCTCCTAAACGTAGATTAGGGGCTGAGTACGTTCTTTAGGGATTTTTATGTGGAGGAACTATGTAGATGAAGCTATATGTGGATGAATATTACTTAGTGATGTTATAATGGCCATAGAAAAGTTTAGATAGGATTTATGGAGCAAAATAAAAGTCGTGGAGAGAGATTCGAAATAGAACAGAGGCTGTTTTCTGAAACAGTTTCCAAGACATGTATGTTTTGCTAATTTCGTGGACAACTTTGTGATGTGATTTTGAAGAAATTTCCTTCTGAAGAAATGTTTTTGACATCCTAAATAATAACATATATTTTTCTCAGAATTTTTTAGAAATTAAAAAGGTGACGATTTTAATGACGTCATTCTCGGAACAGTATTTCGGACAGTCCAGTAACCCGTGACCTGCCATGATTCTAAGGGTTGTTACCTACCTTTAGAGGTCGAATTTCCAATTGGTTTCTTCATGAAAGTTGTTCCTCACAACTTCTAATATAACATACTCGAATTTCAAATCAAATGAACAATATTTCGACCCAAAACCGAACTGATTTCGATGGGCTAGACTCTCTGGGACTAGACCCGATTTTTGTACTGGATAGAAATAATTTCTGGGCCGAATCCAGTGGGATCTGGATCTCAGTGTCTTCATGAAAAATGTTTTTTTATATGTTTTCTAGCACGTGTCCGAATTTGAGAATTTTTCGAGATCATATGAGTGAGTTTCTGACTTCGAAATTGGGAGAGCGTTATTGGGCAGTTTTCTGTAAATTTGGATGAATAAGGGTATATGCTTGTTTTGAAGAATTCTTACTATGAAATTGCTCAATTGATGCTGTGGATGCTGTGTATAATTGATTATTGAAATGTGGCATCTATCATATGCATTCACGACATGATTCCGTCACGTGCCTTTGGGGCCGGACGATGCTCCTTCGGGAATGCCCCACGTCAACGGATGCTGGTCGCAGTGGAGGTTGGGCCGATGCTCCTTAATTGGAATGCTGTCTAGATGTAAACGTTGCCGCGCTCAATGGTGTGCGGCGAAGCCCGGTTATACCGGATGACTATTATCTGTTAAAATTTGGCCACGGTCAATGATCTGACATCTGCATCCCTGTATGTGCCTTGAATTATTCAACTGCTAGAAATGTCAATGTGATATTGTATGATTGAATGTTACTAACGTGCAGGAAAGTGCAAGTGATGAGAAAGGGTAAGAAGGGTGACTAGATTGCATGTTATATGTACCCTTCTCCTAATCTGGTTTAGTAGATTGACTTGCTGAGATGTGATCTCACCCCTTAGTGGGCTAACATTTTCAGGTTCCTAGACGAAGGAAGGCCAGGTCGTGTACAGTGGTTTGCAAGGAAGGAAAAATAGAAGTCTTTCTACCTTCACCCAAGTGATGACGGGTCTTCCGTCGAGGCTGGGAATGGGTGACAGTTCACCCTAGAAGGGTTGAGGAGTATGATAATATATTAACGAACCCCAGTCTTGTAAATAGAAGCTTAACTTATAGGAAATCAAACAGCTTCACTTTTTTGTATTAGACCTTGGAGTGTTAAACTGGTTTGTATTTAAGTACTGCTGTATTGTGTGTGTGGTTGTGAAAATACTATCCTACGTTTCTATCCCACTGTTATGTTGTATGGAGATTGTTTTACGTTTCCGCATGTGCATAATAATGAATGGGTCGGCGACACTCCCTGGGACGTCGCAAATTTATATCGACCACGGAGGGATGTGCATGTGCTCGGAGTTCGGGTCGTGACATCCCTATTTAGTGGTATCAGAGCGAGGTTGTGTCTGGAGTGATAAGGTGCGATGAGTCATGGGATAGTCAGTAGGAAAGACATTGAATATACTGGTGCATGTGTGTGATAGTTGATTGATAGTTTGTTTGTGAGCCCACTCAAATTCTAACCTAGTGTTGGAATGGGAAGCAGGTGTCTATATAGAATCTGCACCATGAGTGAGCAAGACCAGAGGACGCCCAGGAAAAGGGCGATCAGATTAGTTACTCGGGCTAGGACACCAACTAGAGGTGGTGCCCGAGGTAATAGGGGTAAAGCGCCGGCTCAGGCTAGTGCTAGTGGTGCAACACCGCCACCGGTTCTGCCGGTTGGTGCTGGGGTAGCAGCACCTGGTGATCCAGGATCAGTTGGGATCATACAGGCGCTAGAGGCCATGAGAGATCTGAAGGGACAGCAAGCTCAAAATCAAACTGCTGCCATTAATGCCGCCATTACAGCTGCCACTAATGTTGCTGCCAATGCCGCCGCTGTGGTGCATCTATCGCCCCACCTGTTGAAGTTCCACCAGGGAACGTGGTTGCTGACAGACCTATATACAAGCTAGTGGAACACTTTTTGAAGTTGAATCCGCCAAAGTTCACTGGTACTGGAGACCCTGAGACTGCTTCCCGCTGGATTCTGGCTGTAGAAAAGGCATTTGCACTTTTAAGGTGTAATGAGGAAGAGAAAGTAACTCTAGCAGTTTATCAGCTAGAAGACAACGCCGATATATGGTGGAGGGCTACCCGAGAGACTGTGTTTCTAGAAGGGGTAGTGCCGTCATGGGATGTTTTCCTCAGGGCATTTAATGAGCAGTATTTCACGAAGAGTGCCAGAGAACAGAAAATGGAAGAGTTACAGCGTCTTCGCCAGGGACCCATGACTGTTGACCAGTATGAGGTCAAGTTTGCAGAGCTTTCGCAATATGCCCCAAGATTGGTAGAGGATCCTGAAGAAAAGGCTAGAAGGTTCAGGAATGGCCTCCGATTAGAGCTGAAGCAACCTCTGGTGCCTTTTGATCTGAATGACTACTGAGAGGTTTATCGTCGGGCCCAACTGATAGAAAGAGATCTGAATGAGCAAACTGCCGCATCAGGATCGAGGTTCAATGTGAACAGGAGCAGTATCAAGTTTGGAAAGAAACCCATGGTTAGTAGAAGATATCCTATTCCACCCAACAAAAAAGGTGGATTGAGTAAGCCAGTAGTGAATAATAATGGAACTTGTCGCTTCTGTGGGAAACAACATGGATCTACACCATGTCACCTTAGAACGGGAGCTTGTTTTGGTTGTGGACAACAAGGCCATCAGGTCAGAGAGTGTCCCAGTCGACGGGGAGGACAACAGTTGCCACCGCCACCACCGATGGGCCAGAACAGGGGATATGCACCCCCGAATGCACAACAGGGTGAATCAGTTAGGCCTCCTGTCAGAGGAAGGACGTACGCCATCACTAGAGATCAGGCAGAGGACGCACCGAATGTGATCGCAGGTACTGTTTCCCTAAATGATCATCTAGCATACGCTTTATTTGACCCTGGTGCGACTCATTCATTTGTAGCCGAACAATTTATAAAGTTAATAGAATTGAGTCCTAAACAGTTGAAATCAGCTGTTAGTATATCAACACCATTAAAAGATAATGTGTTGTCCATGATGGGTTGTCCGGATTGCAAATTGGTAATTGGTGGGCAAGAGGGAAAGATAGATCTGATAGTTCTAGCCATGTATGATTTCGATGTAATAATTGGCATGGACTGGCTCACCAAGCATCGAGCTAAGATGGACTGTTATTGTAAAACGATCCAGTTCAGCCCGCTAGATAATAAAAGTTTCGAGTTCAATGGAAGTCGAGGAGGACCTTCGATTACCCTAATTTCCTCACTTGAGGCGACCCAGTTATTAAATAAGGGCTGTCTGAGTTACTTGGCGATGGTCATGGACACGACAGTGGAAGAACTGAAAGTTGAAGATATTGCAGTGGTAAAATAGTTTCCAGACATCTTTCCAAAAGAACTACCAGGCCTACCGCCGAAAGAGAAATCGAATTTGTGATTGAGTTAGCCCCTAACGGAACCCATCTCTAAGGCTCCTTACCGGATGGCTTTGTCCGAACCGAAAGAATTGAAGGTACAGATGCAGGAATTGTTAGATAAAGGATTTATACGTCCGAGTGCATCACCATGGGGAGCACCAGTTCTCTTTGTTAAGAAGAAAGATGGTACACTGCGTTTGTGCATTGATTATCGACAACTCAATCAGGTAACAATTAAGAACAAGTACCCACTCCCGAGGATCGATGACTTGTTTGATCAACTGCAAGGTGCGTCAATATTTTCAAAAATCAACCTGAGGACGGGATGTTGAAGAAAAATCCCTTGGAGTTTTGAAGTTGACAAAACAGCCTCAACAAAGTGTGGTCTAAGGATTCCAAGACTCGCCGGCTACGTCTAAAGTTGTCAAGGTCTAAAGGTTTTCAAAGACAGTCGGACCCGAACTTTGGTCTAAAGTTTTTCCGTCCGAAGTCGGTCAAGACTCGCCCGTTTCCGTCGAAGACCTTCAAGACTCGCCGATCCGATGACCCTCGAGACCCAAATCTAAGTCTCGAAGATAGTTCGCGATTTTTTACGGGCTGGCTACGGGTTATTCTTATGGCTAAAAATATTGGATTTCGTATTTCCTAATCCTAACCATGGAATATCTCTGGCCGTGATCAAGAGCTTGGAAGATTTGATTCTTCGGATTCTATCCGTTGAAGATCAAGTTTATTTTTGGAAGAATCTAATTTTGGGAACTCAAGATCCTGATTGTATGGGCGAACAGGATTGACGAGCTACTGTCTACTTACGTTTTCGGGACAAGGAGATCACTTAAATTGATTCAGTCCAACGGGTTGATTGGATGAATTTTTGGAATGTGTCAACGGGTATGATGGCACGGAGATTATTTAAGTTGGATCGACGTTGCTTGGAAACAATGAGAGACCGGTAGAGAAATCTTGATGTTAGAATCTCCAAAATCACTTATTCTCTAAAACCTTTTATGTTTACACTGTGTAACAAAGAGAGTGAGATATAGAGCAAAGACAGTAGAAGGCTGTAGGAGAGACTGTCAATTGAAGAAGTCTAATCCGTCTACTGTAAAGGCACTCTTTTGCTACATAGTGATTACAGCCGTTTGGCTGCCAGCGTGGAGAGTGGACGTAGGCTTGGTCTAAGCCGAACCACTATAATCCTTATGTCAATTTTCTCTCTCTACTCTATTTACTTTGTGAATACGTAATCTGTTTATTATTGATATATCCTTGATATTAACGTATTGCATTGAAAAAGATTCCAAAAGAATTCCGCAACAACCTATTCACCCCCCTCTAGGTTGATTCACTAGCCCATTTCAATTGGTATCAGAGCAATTTGCTTATTTGTTAGAAGTGTTATTACTTCTGAAGCTAAAGATCTATGGCTAGTGTTTTGGCTCCAGGGTTAATTGAAGGTCAGAGCAATACCAGACCTCCCTATTTCGATGGCAAGGATTACAACGTATGGAAAAACAAGATGAAGGCGTTCCTAAGATCTAAAGATCCTATGGAATGGGATGTAGTGGAGAACGGGATTATTCCTAAAGCTACATCAAGCACAGGAAAAGAAATAGCTGATGGAGTAGGGTTACCACAAGCGAAATCTCTAAGAGACATGCTCTTGATGCAAAGGCTATTTACTCTCTCTATTGTGCATTATCTCCTACCGAGTATAATAGAATTTCATCTTGTGATACAGCCAAAGAAGTTTGGGACAGATTACATGTTACTTATGAAGGAACAGATCGAGTCAAAGAAACCAAGATCAACGTCCTTCTTGGTCAATATGAAGCCTTCAAAATGAAGCCGGGAGAAACCATCTCGGATATGTTCGGTCGATTTACGAAATTGTAAACGGCTTGGCATACCAAGGACAGTCAATCTCGGGACCTATGAAGGTCAATAAATTGTTGAGAGGGCTCTCCAAAGATTGGAATCACGTCAAGACATCTATCGAGAAACACGAGAGGATCATGCCTCTTTCGGTTGACGAATTGGTCGGCACACTTCAATCCTATGAAGTCGAGCAATTCAATGAGAAATTTGACACAAAAGGTAAGAAGTCAATTGCTTTAAAATCTAATGATGATTCTGATTTTTTGGATGATGAAGAATTGACACTTCTGATTAGAAAGTTTAGAAGGTTGAATAGAAAAAGTAGAAGATTCAACGGTAAGAAACAAAACAATCAAAGATTTCAAAGGAGATCAAATGAAGAAGAAGATACCAGCAAAGAAGTCGTTTGCTTTGAATGCAAGAAAAAGGGGCACATCATACCCAACTGTCCCTTATTGAAGAAAAAGAAAGGAAAACCTGAAAAGTTCAAGAAAGCACTCAAAGCTGAAACATGAAGTGATACTGAATGTGAGGAGAGTGATGAAGAATATGCAAATATATGTCTTATGGCAGACTCAGACTCAGATTCTGACTCAGACGCAGATTCGGACTCAAACTCGGACTCGATTCGACTCGAGACTCAAACAATGGTATCAAGGTTAGAAATTTAAAAATTCCTGTCAAAGTATCAAAATACATTGATAAACTTTGTCTCGATCTTAAAGGCTCTCTTAAAAGGATCGCTGAATTAAAAAGGGAGAATTCCAAAATGAAACAACAAGAAAGATTTTACTTGAAAAAGTTGAAAGTTTAGACAAGTCTCTTGCTGCTTCAAAAGAAAATGGAAATGAACTTTCAAAAGAGAATGCTTGCTTGAAAGAGGATTTATTGAAAGTCTCAAAGAAATTTTCAATAGGTTCTGAAAAGTTGGACAAAATTCTTTCTATCCAGAAACCTTACTTTAATAAATCCGGTCTAGGAATGACACAAGAAACTGTTCCTTTGATCGATTTCCCAAAAGTAAAAGAAAGAATAAGGAATAGGCCAACAAAAACTTTTTATAAAAATCATTTCCAAAAGGTTTTTGTAAAGCCTGTTGGTAGACATGCTCTTACTTGTTCAAGATGTAAAAGTGTAGATCATTTTGAAAAGGAATGTCCCAAAGTTTGGAGACATGTTAAGAAGAGCTGGGCAAAGACTGTTTATACTACTAACAATGATGGACCCAAGAAGATCTGGGTACCAAAGAAGACATGAGTCTTTCTCTTAATTGCAGGTTACCCTCAAGAAGAAAGTCAAGTGGTATTTGGACAGTGGATGTTCAAGACACATGACAAGAGACTCAAGTTGTTTTACAAAATTTTCTCATATAAAAGGAGGAAATGTCTCCTTTGGTGGTAACAACAAAGGTAAGATTGTTGGACAAGGAACTGTGATGATTGGAAATCTCACAATCAACAACGTCTCTCTTGTTGAGGGATTGAACTACAATCTACTGAGTATTAGTCAATTATGCGATTCTGGATACAAAATAAATTTCCAAGAAGACACATGTTCTGGAACAAGCAAGGACTTTCACAGTCCTTCACTGGTCAAAGACATGGGAATATCTATTTGCTAGATATAAAGTCTGACAGTCCTCAATGCTTGATATCAATTCAAGATGAAGTCATCCTTTGGCATAGGAAGCTTGGACATGTCAATCAAGCAAATTGCGAAGTATCATCCAAAAGCTTGTTCGAGGACTTCCTAACCTCAAGTATCAAAAGCATGAATTATGCACTCCTTGTGTACTTGGTAAACAGGTTAGAAGTTCTTTTAAATCTATAAATCAAGTATCCATTAATCGTGTTTTGCAGCTATTACACATGGATTTATTTGGACCAACTAGAGTTCAAAGCATTGGAGGTAAAAGATATTGCTTGGTTATAGTTGATGATTATTCTCGTTTACTTGGGTTTTCTTTCTTACAAATAAATCTGATGCATTGATTCATTTTACTAAGTTTGCAAAGAAAATTCAAATTGAAAAAGGATATACAATTTCGAGTATTAAAACTGACCATGGTGGAGAATTTGAAAATCATGATTTTGCCAAATATTGTGATGACAATGGTATTCAACATAATTTTTCATCTCCATACACTCCACAACAAAATGGAGTTGTAGAAAAGAAAAATCGTTCTTTGCAAGAAATGGCAAGAACTCTTTTAATCGAAAGCAATATTTCACCTCATTTTTGGGCTGAAGCTACTTCTACTGCTTGTTATATTATAAATAGAATCTTTCTAAGACCTATATTAGAGAAGACCCCTTATGAATTATTCAAAAGTAAGAAGCCAATTGTTTCATATTTTCATGTATTCATTGCAAATGTTTTATTCTAAAGAATTCCGGTGATTGAATTGGTAAGTTTAAAAAAATCAGATGAGGGAATTTTCCTTGGCTACTCCATGACAAGCAAAGCTTACGAGTCTTCAACAAAAGTACTCAAACCGTGGAAGAATCCATGAATGTGAAGTTTGAAGATTCGTTACAAAATCGACTCAACCCGAAGATTTAGAGTTTGAGCAAGTGTCTACAAATTCTCATAAAGAAAATCAAGCCTCAGACACTGAGCCTCAAATAAATTCAGAAATTCCAACTGAAGAAGAGCTTCACCAAATTGACAAATCAACTACAAATTGGAAGCAAAAGTCAAGTCATCCCCGACCTCATCATTGGCAATATTGATGAAGGAGTTCGTACTAGATCTAAAAGACGAGAAGCTTCCAGTGCTTTTGCACTAATTTCTGAGATTAAACCAAAAAATATAGAAGATGCATTGAAAGATGAAAGCTGGATCGAAGCAATGCAAGAAGAACTAAACCAATTCAAAATCAACAACGTTTGGGAGCTAGTTCCTAAACCAAAAGGAAAATCAATCATTGGTACCAAATGGGTTTTCGGAACAAGCTTGATCAACAAGGAAAAGTGGTAAGGAATAAAGCAAGACTTGTAGCAAAAGGCTGCACACAAGAAGAAGGCATCAACTATGACGAAACCTATGCTCCCGTGGCAAGGTTAGAAGCTATAAGATTACTTCTTGCTTTTGCTTGCTTTAAAAATTTCAGGTTATTCCAAATGGACGTGAAAAGCGCATTCCTAAATGGAGTCATTCAAGAAGAAGTCTATGTGGAACAACCACCAGGATTTGAAGATCCTAAAAGACCAAACCTTGTTTTCAAGCTGAAGAAAGCCTTATATGGTTTAAAACAAGCACCTCGAGCATGGTATGAAAGGTTAAGCAATTTTTTAATTCAAAATGGCTTCTCTAAAGGTAAAATAGATACTACACTATTTATAAAAAGAGAAGGCAAGGATTTCATACTTGTTCGATTTATGTTGATGACATTATTTTTTGTTCTTCTAATGAGAGACTTTGCAAGAATTTTTCAAAGTGTATGCGAACGAATTTGAAATGAGCATGATGGGAGAACTAAACTTCTTTTTGGGACTTCAAGTCAATCAATCAAGTGAAGGAACATTCATCCATCAAGTGAAGTATGCAAAAGATCTTATCAAAAAGTTTGGAATGGGGAATTGTAAGAAAATAGAAACTCCTATGTCAAGCTCATCAAAGCTGGATAAAGATGAACAAGGGAAGAGTGTAGACCAAAAGCTATACAGAAGTATAATCGGGTCACTTCTTTACCTTACAGCTTCTAGACCCGACATCTTGTTTAGTGTTTGCATCTGTGCTAGATTTCAATCTGATCCTAAAAAATCTCATATGACTGCTATAAAGCGTATCATTAAATATGTTGCAACTACATCTAAACTAGGTCTATGGTATTCTAAGAAAGGAGATTTTACTCTTCTTGGATATTCGATGCCGACCTCGCCGGTTGTAGAGTGGATAGAAAAAGCACTACGGTATATGTCAATTATTGGGAAACAGGATGGTGTCTTGGTTCTCAAGAAAACAGGTATTGTGGCTCTTTCAACCGCCGAAGCGAGTACATTGCTCTTGGAAGTTGCTACTCTCAAATTCTATGGATGCAACAACAATTGAGAGACTTTGGAGTTGATGAAAGACAGACGGAAATCAAATGTGACAATACCAAATAAGAATCAACCTCACAAAGAATCCAATACTTCATTCAAGAGCAAAGCACATTGAAATCAAACATCATTTCATTCGAGATCATGTTCAAAGTGGAGATGTTGTGATTCAGCATGTAGATTCAAAGAATCAATTGGCGGATATTTTCACAAAACCCCTAGAGAAGGCTCACTTTGAATTAATTCGTTCAAGATTGGGAATCGTAAACTTTGAAGATAATCAGACTCAAGATTAAAGTCTGAAGGTGGTTCAAACTCATCGCTAGGTCTGAAGACGGCTCAGATTCAAAGCAATGTCTGAAAGCGCTACAGACTCTACGTAAAGTCTAATTGTACTCGACGCAAAGGTAAGGTCTGAAAAGGGTTCGGACTCAAAGGTAAAGTCCGAATATCCGTCGACTCTATTTTATCCTATCTCTTTATGAATTTCTTTTCGTATTCTCTCTTTAACACATTTTTTGGTAATTACTTTTCAGTATTTCAAAATCTCTTTTCGCTCTTTTTCGACATGCATTAATGGCAGTTTATATTTTCAAAAAGGCGTGTTCTTTTTACGGTTTATTTTTGCGCTCTTTTCTTTCACTTTTTGGCGACGTTTCGTATTCCGTGATTTTTCTCTCACTATTTATACTCTCGAACTGTCACTTTTACTCTCAGCTATTCCATTACGATTCATTTTCATACTCCTTCACTCTCAAAACCCTAAAAATCTCCCTTTGCCATTTCCATTTCGTCCCTTTTTCGCCTTAAAGTTTCCATTTTTTTTTCCTCTCGTTCAAGTTGAAATCTTGCTTGCTCTGCGAAAATGTCATCTCACAAGTCCTCCAGAATTGCAAGCAGGGGACCACAGCGACAGCAAGAGGGTCCTACAAGGGTGGACCTAACGAGAGGAAGATTCGCCTCAACGAGAAGCGAGAGTCAACATTCGAGGAAGTTGTTACCGAAGCGAACCGGTAAGAACTCTTAAACCACATACGCTTACGATCTCTATAAAAGGCTCAAGGACGGGAAGGTCGGCCTTAAGACGATCGAGGAGTATTTAAGGGAGAGAGGATATAAGAGCGAATATTTATTTTTGATGGAGATGGAAAAACTGAAGGTTGTTGGTGAAGGCACTGCACAGAGGACGGTGGAAAATATCTCGAGTGATCCACTTGAGAATGCTCCTGCTGAAACTTTAGATAATGATGAGAGACTTTTCTCTCATTTTGAACCTCGTTTTGGTGTGGCTGGTAATACTGTTTGTCCTCCTGGAAGTCTATTTCGGTCGAGGGAGCATGAACGAGTTTACACAAAGCTGTTGAAGAGAGGTGTGGTCAATCCAAGGAGTGTAGATTTTGACTTCCTTGATTCGATAAAGATAAATTTGAGAGGGAAGTTTGCTAAGTTACAATTGGAAAATTTCTGCACGGATATGACTGTGGCCCACTCTGAGTTGGCGGCTTATTTTTACTCGAATCTTTCCTTTTTGGATGCAAATCGATTGTCCTTTTCTTTCATAGACAAAGATTATGTTGTTAATGTTGACTTACTGGCTGACATCATTGGTGTGGAAAGAAGGAGTTTCCAGCCAATCAAAGTCTCAATAGCCTATGCAACATTGGATATTGTACGAGACAGATCTGTTGGAAGGCAAGATATCCTACACTAGGATGAATGCCACCAATGTTTTGTTGCATAAAGTTGTCATCAACTGCATCCGGCCAAAAACGACCTCGAAGACCGATGTTTCCAAAACAGAGGCAAAGCTGATGTTTGCCATCAACCGGGCGGAGACCTTTCTCACTTCCACATGTCATACTTTTCCATATGTATAGGACAAAGTGGTGAAGGATAAGGGTCAGCTGCCTTATTCATCAATCATCACCAAATTGTTTAGGCATTTTGATATTCAAGTCCCCGCATCTTTGTGCCTAACAAAGTTGAATTTGATGCTCGTTGGAGAGAAGATGGTGATGAAGATGAAACTTCCGTAACCGATGCAAAGACTGGAAAGGTTGAGGAGGGAAACACCTTCAAGAGAGATCCCCACTACTTCATTGAAAAGGAAGGGCAAAGAGCCCATGGCTGAAAAGAAAAGAAGAAAGATCATCCTGCAAGACGAGGAGGATGAAGAAGATGCCATGACTTTGTCCACTCTCTCTAGGATGAGGAGCCCTGTAATCCTGAGAACAGAGGCTGAAGAGAGAGCGAAAAAAGAAGCAGAGGAGAAGGAAGCAGAGAAACAGAGGAAGGAAGAGGAAAGGAGAAGAAGAGAAGAGGAAAGGAAGAGAAGAGAAGAGGAAAGGAAGAGAAGAGAAGAAGAGGAGAGAAGAGAAGAAGAGAGACAGAGGAAGGAAGAAGAAGAAGAAAGAAGAAGGAAGGCTGAGGAAGAAAGCAAAATGCAAGAGGATATGGATGCTGCATTTGAGCCATCTTTTGCTAGGGAAGAGACCGAGAAACATCCTTGTGCTGATATGGATGTTGGCGATGATTTTTCCACTCCACCCACTGGCATTCATTCGGGGGGAGTTGCTGCGAGAACAAGGAACAATTTCGCCACTACATTTTAATGATGTGAGTAGGTCCGTGCCGACCCCGAGGAGGTTTATGCATCACACTTCCCGAGCATGAAGAATCCTCACCGCCGAGAAAGAAAGGGCCGAGAGGGAAGCTCCTAGCTTTCAAACCTATTCTCGGTCCAAGTGGAAGCAATACTAATTCCACAAAGATTCTTACAGCTGTTGGATGTTATCTTTGGACCCGAAGAAACAGGTTTTTGGGATAGACTTCAAGATGAGAGATCTGAAAAGGCGCTGCCGAGTACTTCAAAACATGCAAGAACAGATCAATGCACCGAGAGCACAAGTGGAGTCAAATCAAACCGGTGCGAATGGTTTCAAAGAAGGAAAACCTTGCCAAACTTGACAAGTCAGTCTAGAAGCTTAGCAAGTTTCAGCTTGTTCGTTTCCCTGCAGGCCCCTAAAAAATTTTCAAAACTTTATCTCCATTTTACTCTACCTCTTTGATGGGACAAAAAGGGGGAGAGTTGCCCAGATTTGATTGCAGGTTTTGAAGATTTGAAGTTTTTGAAGCTGAGGAAGCTTGGAGATTTTTTTTTATTTTACTTGATTTTGATTTTGATTTAGACTATTTTATTTTGGATTTCAATTGGGTTGTTTGAACTTTTATGACCTTATGCTGATGTGGTGATCTGGATTTAGACTTGTGAATTTGATTGCAGGATTACTATATCTTGAGAGGATAATTGTTATTGGACTAACACTCGCTTTTTGCGATATAGTATATATGAGTTTTCCCCGCAGGTTTTTAATTCACAAATCTGCCGAGGGTTTTGTCACCATCAAAAAGGGGGAGATTGTTGAAGAAAAATCTCTTGAAGTTTTGAAGTTGACAAAACAGCCTCAACAGTGTGGTCTAAGGATTCCAAGACTCAGTCGGCTACGTCCGAAGTTGTCAAGGTCTAAAGGTTTTCAAAGACAGTCGGACCCAGAATTTCGGTCCGAAGTTTTTCCGTCCGAAGTCGGTCAAGACTCGCTTTCCGTCGAAGACCTTCAAGACTCGCCTTTCGGTCCCGACGACCCTCGAGACCCAAATCTAAGTCCGAAGATAGTTCGCGATTTTTTATAGGCTGGCTACGAGGTTATTCTTATGGCTACAAATATTGGATTTCGTATTTCCTAATCCTAACCATGGAATATCTCTGGCTGTGATCAAGAGCTTGGAAGATTTGATTCTTTGGATTCTATCCGTTGAAGATCAAGTTTATTTTTGGAAGAATCTAATTTTGGGAACTCAAGATCCTGATTGTATGGAAGAACAGGATTGACGAGCTACTGTCTACTTACGTTTTCGGGACAAGGAGATCACTTAAATTGATTTAGTCCAACGGGTTGATTGGATGAATTTTTGGAATGTGCCAACGGATATGATGGCACGGAGATTATTTAAGTTGGATCGACGTTGCTTGGAAACAAGGAGAGACCGGTAGAGAAATCTTGATGTTAGAATCTCCAAAATCACTTATTCTCTAAAATCTTTCATGTTTACACTTTGTGTAACAAAGAGAGTGAGATATAGAGCAAAGACAGCGAGAAGGCAGTGTAGGAGAGACCGTCAATTGAAGAAGTCTAATCCGTCTACTGTAAAGGCACTCTTTTGCTACATAGTGATTACAGCTGTTTGGCTGCCAGCGTGGAGAGTGGACGTAGGCTTGGTCTAAGCCGAACCACTATAATCCTTGTGTCAATTTTCTCTCTCTACTCTATTTACTTTGTAAATACGTAATCTGTTTATTATTGATATATCCTTGATATTAACGTATTGCATTGAAAAAGATTCCAAAAGAATTCCGCAACAACTTATTCACCCCCCTCTAGGTTGATTCACTAGCCCATTTCACGGGATACCATCAACTGAGGATTAGAAAAGAGGACATTCCAAAGTCAGCATTCCGTACTCGATATGGCCATTACGAATTCACAGTGATGTCGTTCGGGTTAACAAATGCTCTAGCTGCTTTTATGGATTTAATGAATCAAATTTTCAAGGAATACCTGGATCAATTCGTAATTGTGTTTATCGATGACATCCTAGTATACTCAAGAAGTCCAAAGGAACATGAAGAACACTTAAGAATGGTACTACAGACTCTAAGGGCTCATGAGCTGTATGCCAAGTTCAGCAAGTGTGAGTTTTGGTTGACTCGTGTGACTTTCTTAGGACATGTAATATCGGGAGAAGGAATTTCGTAGATCCATCCAAGATTGAAGCAAGAACTAATTGGCCGAGACCAACTATGGTGACAGAAATCAGAAGTTTCCTAGGCTTAGCTAGGTATTACAGACGATTTGTGGAAGGATTTTCAGCTATAGCATCACCTATGACACGACTTCCGAAAAAGGAGGAAAAATTTATGTGGACAGACAAGTGTGAGCGTAGTTTTCAAGAGCTTAAAGAAAAGCTTACTACCGCACCTGTACTGACCATACCGTCTAGTCCAGGAGGATTCGAGATCTATAGTGATGCGTCATTCAGAGGACTGGGTTGCGTGTTAATGCAACATGGCCGAGTAGTTGCATACGCGTCACGTCAGTTGAGACCTCATGAACTAAATTACCCAACGCATGACTTAGAACTCGCGGCAATTATTTTCGCTCTGAAGATTTGGAGCTTCGGTATTCAAATTTGAGGTAGGTCACCTCTCCAGTCTTATGGCCACCCTCGAATTGAACCGGATATCCGAGCCGAATCAAGACACTCCAACCGACGGACCCGATGTACGTAAAAATCCTACAAAAGGTGTGCCGAGAAAAGAAAGGCGGACTTTCGATCTCTCGAAGATGGAACATTAAGGTGCCGAGGACGTTTGGTGGTACCTGACGATATTGAACTCAGAGAAGAAATTTTGTCTGAGGCACATCGTAGTAATTACAGCATCCACCCAAGGAACACAAAAATGCATCAAAATTTACGTCAACACTATTGGTGGTTTGGTATGAAGGCGGACATTGCCAAGCACGTCGCCAAGTGTTTGACTTGTCAGCAAGTAAAAGCCCAACACTGCAGGCCGGGAGGACTTCTACAACCTCTAGAGATTCCAGAGTGGAAATGGGAGCATATCACGATGGATTTCGTGACCGGACTACCGAGGAGTCAACGAGGAAATGACTCAATTTGGGTGATAGTCGACGATCCGACAAAGTCGGCTCACTTCATTGCGGTTCGAAAAGACCTCGCCTTGGATAGGCACGCAGACCTATATGTGCGCCAAGTGGTTCGAATGCATGGAGTGCCGCTTACGATAACATCGATAGAGATCCAAGATTTACTGCTGCTTTTTGGAAGAGCTTGCAAAGTGCTCTTGGTACCAAACTTCAAGATGCAGACGACATATCATCCTCGGACGATGGCCGGGCGAGAGGACAATTCAAACTCTCGAGGACATGCTGAGAGCCTGTGTTATAGATTTCAAGGGAAGTTGGGAGGATCAACTTCACTTAGTGGAATTCGCCTACAATAACAGTTACCAACAGAGTATCCAGATGGCTCCTTTTGAAGCATTGTATGGCAGGGCATGTAGGACACCAATGTGTTGGGATGAAGTCGGGGAACGGAAGATCACAGGCCCAGAATTAGTCCAGCAGTCAGTGGATGCAGGGACCATCATCAGAAACAGATTAAAGACTGCCCAAAGTCACCAGAAAAGCTATGCTCACAAGCGGCAAAAGCCATTAGAATTCCAAGTTGGTGAACACGTCTTCTTGAAGGTATTGCCAATGAGGGGTACTTCACGCTTCGGTAAGAAAGGAAAATTAAGTCCAAGGTACGTAGGTCCCTTTGAAATTCTGGAAAGAATAGGGACTTTGGCATATCATCTTGCATTGCCGCCGAGACTTGCTCAGATTCACAATGTCTTCCACGTGTCGATGCTGAGGAAGTATGAACCTGACCCAACCCACATTTTGAATTTTGAAGAATTGGATGTGGATGATAGGGTATCGTATGAAGAAAGACCAATTCAAATTGTGGATCGAAAAGAACAAGTTCTTCGAACCAAGACGATTCCGTTAGTCAAAGTGATATGGCAACACCACGGTACAGAAGGAGCAACCTGGGAAAGAGAAGATGCCATGAAAGAACAATATCCTTACCTTTTTGATTTGAATGATGTAACGACTTAAATTTCGAGGACGAAATTTTTATAAGATGGGAAGAGTTGTGACAGTCTGATTTTTCCACTTTTGTTTTCAATGAAATGAATCAGGCTTTTCATCGATGTGCCTATAGCGCTATTCTCTGAGCTGATCACTCATGAGAAAATTAGACTAATCAGGAAAGTTATTAAAGAATTTTGATGCAACCGACTTGAGAACTCGACCAGGAATCGACTACTCGACCGTGTTAGTCTACAAGGATCATTTCGGCACAGTCGAAAATATATCAGAAATCGGAAATAGGTCGATTCGATAGAGATAAAATTAGACTTGGGTGATTCCATCTAATTACAGAATTCTCGTCGATCGGCACTAAACCGATTTTTCTGTTGTTTTGGTACCCTGTGCTCGAAATTGAAACCTCGAGATTTTTCGCGACAATCGAGAGTCGTCAATGCGTCGAAGATGTACATTGTGGCTCGGGAATAATCGACCACGGGTCAGTTTACCAAAAATTCCCAAAAACTAACTGATAGTTTAAGTTACGCTAAAATCACATTTGACTGAAATTAACCGAGGAAATGATGTCGATTACAGAAATTAAGAATTTTCACGTGTCACAATTAATCCCGGGGAATGTTGTTGCATCTTTCCAAATTTTATGGACGACGGGAATTATTAACGGAAAAGATGCAAGAATAACAAATTAAAAGAATAAAAAGGAAATGCCACTTTTTAAATAGGTTTTGGGCATTTATTATGAAACAATTGGAAAAAAAAAAAAAAAGAGTTATAGAAGTTTAAAAGAGGTATTATAAGTCGTTACTAAGGGACTTGACCCTATTGATTTAGATGTTAGATTGGTAATTAAAGAAAAAGAGAAGTCTCCTCAAAATGAAATTCGTAGGAATCCCTCTCTCCTACAATTTCACCTCAATTTCATTGGTATTTAATGGAGATAGACTTGGAAAAGATAGGGGGACCTAAGGTAGTAATGGAGAGCCATTTTTCCATGGAAAATTAGGCCAAAAGCAGGAGGTAAATGGCTGAGTAAAGGCTGAGTAACTCCTCTGCAATCACTTCTCCTTTTCCCTCTCCTCTTCTTGCCGTAGGAAACCGAAATGCAGCAACAAATGGCTGAGTGAATGCTGAGTAATTTGTCTGCAATTACTTCTGCTTTACCCTCTTTTCTTTTCTTCTGCACTTATTTCTTCTCCCCTGCTGCCGTGCACTTGTCTTTCTCTTTCCCTTATCTAGCCTTACAACAATTTCCTTTCCCTTTCACAGCCATAAAAAGTCTTGTCTTCTTCTCCTTTAAGTTAGTTTATTCAGCCATTCTTGCTCCCCTTGGACGACAAAACAGCAACTGAACAGCAAGGTCTTGAGCGTTCCTCCCTCCTCAAGAAAATCCAGGACTTTGTGTGCTGCTGTGGTGGTCGCTCAACGACTCCTCCAGCCATTGTGCCGGGCCCAAATCATCGTCAAAACACCTCCAGGGATGTCCTTGTGTTGCCGTCCGGCCACAAGTGAGGATCGCCATTAGATTTAACGGTAAGTCGTCTCCTAAACGTAGATTAGGGGCTGAGTACATTCTTTAGGGATTTTTATGTGGAGGAACTATGTAGATGAAGCTATATGTGGATGAATATTACTTAGGGATGTTATAATGGCCATAGAAAAGTTTAGATAGGATTTATGGAGCAAAATAAAAGTCGTGGAGAGAGATTCGGAATAGAACAGAGGCTGTTTTCTGAAACAGTTTCCAAGACATGTATGTTTTGCTAATTTTGTGGACAACTTTGTGATGTGATTTTGAAGAAATTTCCTTCTGAAGAAATGTTTTTGACATCCTAAATAATAACATATATTTTTCTCAGAATTTTTTAGAAATTAAAAAGGTGACGATTTTAATGACGTCATTCTCGGAACAGTATTTCGGACAGTCCAGTAACCCGTGACCTGCCATGATTCTAAGGGTTGTTACCTACCTTTAGAGGTCGAATTTCCAATTGGTTTCTTCATGAAAGTTGTTCCTCACAACTTCTAATATAACATACTCGAATTTCAAATCAAATGAACAATATTTTGAGCCAAAACCGAACTGATTTCGATGGGCTAGACTCTTTGGGACTGGACCCGATTTTTGTACTGGATAGAAATAATTTTTGGGCCGAATCCAATGGGATCTGGATCTCAGTGTCTTCATGAAAAATGTTTTTTTATATGTTTTCTAGCACGTGTCCAAATTTGAGAATTTTTCGAGATCATATGAGTGAGTTTCTGACTTCGAAATTGGGAGAGCGTTATTGGGCAGTTTTCTGTAAATTTGGATGAATAAGGGTATATGCTTGTTTTGAAGAATTCTTACTATGAAATTGCTCAATTGATGCTGTGGATGCTGTGTATAATTGATTATTGAAATGTGGCATCTATCATATGCATTCACGACATGATTCCGTCACGTGCCTTTGGGGCCGGACGATGCTCCTTCGGGAATGCCCCACGTCAACGGATGCCGGTTGCAGTGAAGGCTGGGCCGATGCTCCTTAATTGGAATGCCGTCTAGATGTAGACATTGCCACGCTCAACGGTGTGAGGCGAAGCCCGGTTATACCGGATGAGTGTTATCTGTTAAAATTTGGCCACGGTCAATGATCTGACATCTGCATCCCTGTATGTGCCTTGAATTATTCAACTGCTAGAAATGTCAATGTGATATTGTATGATTGAATGTTACTAACGTGCAGGAAAGTGCAAGTGATGAGAAAGGGTAAGAAGGGTGACTAGATTGCATGTTATATGTACCCTTCTCCTAATCTGGGTTTAGTAGATTGACTTGCTGAGATGTGATCTCACCCCTTAGTGGGCTAACATTTTCAGGTCCCTAGACGAAGGAAGGCCAGGTCGTGTACAGTGGTTTGCAAGGAAGGAAAAATAGAAGTCTTTCTACCTTCACCCAGGTGATGACGGGTCTTCCGTCGAGGCTGGGAATGGGTGACAGTTCACCCTAGAAGGGTTGAGGAGTATGATAATATATTAACGAACCCCGGTCTTGTAAATAGAAGCTTAACTTATAGGAAATCAAACAACTTCACTTTTTTGTATTAGACCTTGGAGTGTTAAACTGGTTTGTATTTAAGTACTATTATATTGTGTGTGTGGTTGTGAAAATACTATCCTACATTTCTTTCCCACTGTTATGTTGTATGGAGATTGTTTTACGTTTCCGCATGTGCATAATAATGAATGGGTCGGCGACACTTCCTGGGACGTCGCAAATTTATATCGACCACGGAGGGATGTGCATGTGCTCGGAGTTCGGGTCGTGACATTATTATAGTTCGATCTTGAGATTTAAAATAAATAAATAAAATTATGGAACCCTTAACTTGTAACACCCCACAACCCCTTTGAGGCTATTACAGTCATATTTGCCTGTTCTTTGAGAGCTATAAACACTTAGGCTTTCTTTTTCTTTCTTTTCCTTTTATTTTTTTTTGCCAACGAATGAACGGTCCCAGTGCACGTCAAATAGCGGAAGCGAAATCACGACTCTCCCAAACAACCAGGGCCAATGCACACAATTAAATAATATAAGATACTGGAAGACCGGTTCTCTTATTCATATAGCCAAAGGATGGATGTTTCTTGCTCTTTTCAGGATAGAATGTACATCAAAAGACTACATCAAAAAGAAACCTCAAAAACTCTACCCGTCCTCAAAGAAGCTCTATACAAGCACTATCCATCCACCAAGATCCGGTCGAATCAAAATCCCTCCAACCTCCCTAGCTTCAGCTCACGGTCTACCTCCAGCCAGGCGCTCCAGGGGGTGATGGCGGCGGCATCATGCCCATCATGACTCCGTCTCAACAGGTGTAGACAGAGACGAACTCTTGGTATACCGGGCCGCTCTCCAAGCCCACGTCAAACTTGACCCGCACATTCACCCTGAAGTAGGACAACCCCGGGACAGTAGGGCTATCAAGATGCAGCACCCTCACATCCACATCAGAGGGAATGCCATAGAACACGCCAGGAGCAATCGGAGGCAGCGACATGACTAAGCTGAAATGTTAGTCCCCAAAGGGGTGAGTACAACCACTCAGCATAAATGTGATCTCTATGACTACCCATACAACACAACCAAACATATCATAGTATCACATAACAACATTAAGACCGTGTCAGAATATCGTATAATCATCATCAACAAGCAATTCAGCCATTGCTCATGCATATACATGTATATCTCATCACACATACTCTTTGCACATAGGCATCTCTTATGCATATAAGTACAACATATAATTCAGCAAATACAAATGCCAATGTTTCACATCACGTGCACATCTTACATGATCAACCCGATTCATGCATACATATCTCAATAACATCATGTGCACCTTTCACATAATAACAATACTCATGCATACATATTAAATTCTTGCAATTTCAAATGCAAATTCCGATACACACCACCCGGCTTCCGGCCACCCCACATTCCGGGCATCTCACATCCAAACCTGGCATCATGAGGAATTCACGGCACACACCATCCGTGCTTCCGATATTTACACTCCCTGGCCGGGCATCTCACACCTCATCTAGCGTCACGAGGTATCCACGGCACACACCATCCGTGCTTCCGGCACCCCCAACGCTCTGGGCATCTCAACTCCGAGGCCATCCAGATTTACGCTCACAGGGCTACTGGGCATCCGGCATTTTCACTCCCTAACCGGGCATCCCGACACTCCCGGGGCATCATCGGCACTCATCATACAAAAAATCTCTTTCATATGCATGATTTATGACATGTTACATGATGTTCACATACGCCACAGCAAATAATATCATGTGTCTCTACTTCTATGACATGAAATTCGCCTAGTATGTTTCATCCAACTAGTTCCCAACCATTCAGCATGCACAAGTTTGAGAAATCATCTCAATTGAACATCAATTGCCCCTTTTTAAACCTTGTAATACACACACACGTGATGATCAAGGCAACATAACACATGTTTCATGAAGAAAAACATGCCTTGAATGTCATTACACAAAGAAATATGTTCGGCCATAACAATTCAACAAGTTCCAAACCAAACAGTTTACATGATTATGGAAAAAATCACAATGTACCACTCCATTGGCTTTTAAGACAATGACTCTTCATCACATTGACAATAAGACATAGTAGTGTCACTCTCATTGAGAAACCATACTCAAACAATGTTCACACAAAAGACATATATTCGGCCAAAACAGATTTAAGTTTAGAAAGTTCTAGTTTACACCGCTCGCGAAACTCCCTAATTTAATATACCAAATCACCTTCAAAAATTTCCAAATCTCAGTATGTCTTAGCCAAGGGTCTAAAGATCATTTCTCATGAAGACATCATCACTCAATTCGCCCTCCATTAATTGCTACAAAAATCATAAGTCCCCTATTTACTATTCACAAACTGTCCAGCGACTTTCCTCAGCAAAACATCTTAAATTGAGCTACTTATCCTCCTTCGTTTGATCCAAATTTTGGATATGTTCTAGTTTAACCTGTGTTCTTCAACTTTCATTAAGGGGTCGAAGTAAGAAAACCAAGGGAAAATCACTTTAAATGCAACACAAGCTACTGTCGTTCCATCAAGAAAATCCAGAATTCAATTTCCGCATGACACAAAGAATTCACCAAGCTACACCGAATGAAATCAGCTCAATTTTTAATATGTTATTCATCAAGATGTCCTTTACATTTCACAAGAAGAAGTCGAGCAAAATTCCAAAGAAAAAGACATGATCAGAAGCTAACAAACATCAAAGGTCAGCAAGCAACTCCGGTAGACACCCGGTTCCAAAGAAATTCCATTTCACCCCTCTAATCTCACCCAAATCACTTCAAATTCGACTATGTTATAGCTCAAGATGTGTTCTACAACTTCCATGAAGGATTCAAGGCCAGATTTTAACCCTAAAGGCATCTACGGACACATGCAATCTACTGGTGCACAAGAATACTTCTCCACCCGATTGTACCCACTTGGAGTTCTTCTCAAAAATTCCACATCCGACCACCAAATCCATAAATTTGACCATCACACATCACCACAACATGCATAGGTAGGAAGAGATCGTTCTTGCCTTTTGTTTGAGCAAATTTGATGGAGGAACGGTGGCAAGAGGAGCTCGAAATCTCTCGGCTCTCCTCCTCCTTCTTCTTCTTTCCTTCTTCGACTTCTCTCTCTCTCTCTCTTTCTCTCTCTTCTAAACCGGCAAAAAACCCACAAACCGGTAGCTTGCCCCCTTTTATACCTCAATTGAGCCATCATTAGGACTAATGGCTACTTCTCCATGCATGGCGACACTTGGCAGCAAGGGGACAGCTCGGCGCCACCTCAGCCAGCCTCTCTTCTCCCCTTGGCGTACGTGGATGGCTGCTTCATGGGCTGGTCTTGCTTCGCTGGCCCAAAATCCCCCTCTCAAGCCCAATTAAGCCTAATTCCAATCATGCCTTAATCTTCCAAAGTGTAATCCTTAACCATAGCTTATATATGTACACATATATACATCCAATTACAAATACCCACTTAGTCATATACTATGGCTACCATGTCAACCAAAACAATTCAATTGTAGCTCAATAGTCCAATGGCTAAAATTCCACAAATTTGATCGGCCACAATCATCGCATCTTCGAGAATTGTCGAAAATTGAGGATGCCACATCACTAGTGCCATTAATGGAATGGAGTGATGGCAGAACAACGCAAACCCATGGGACTGTTAAGACTATTGGATATACCAGAAGGGAAATGGGATCTTGCGACGATGGATTTTGTACAAGGATTACCAAAGACATTGAGTGGTCACGACTCCATCTGGGTGATAGTAGATTGCTTGACTAAGTCTACCCATTTCCTAGTAGTTTGCGTAGACTATTCGATGAGTAAATTTGCTGATATATGTGTAAGCCAAGTGGTACGCTGACATGGTGTTCCTGTAACTATCATGTCCGATCAAGATTCAAGATTTACTTCCAACCTTTGGCGAAGTCTTCAAACCGCCTTAGGGACTAAAGCTCTAGTTTAGTACCGCTTTTCATCCACAAATGGACGGACAAATGAAAAGAGTGATCCAAGCATTAGAGGATGTGTTAAGAGCTTGCATCCTAGTCTTTAGAGGAAGTACCAACTTGATCCGAGACACATACTCGATCATGAAGCTATCAAAGTGGATGAGTAAGTGAGGTACATAGAAGAACCAATACAAGTACTAGATTGAAAGGAGCAAGTCCTTTGGACAAAGAAAATTTCATTGGTTAAAATCTTATGGCGACATCACAATATGGAAGAGACCACGTGGGAAAGTGAAAAGGAAATGAGGCAAAGGTACCCTCATCTTTTCCATGACATGTAAGAGATGTCCAATTTCGAGGACGAAATTCTCTAGGGGGGAGAATTGTGACATCCCGATTTTCGTCGAACCTCGAGTATGTGAGACCACATCATTAGCACCACTTGTGGACACCGTTTCGCCATCCACGCCAAATTTAAACGTTACGTCTGGTAATGGTCTTATCGTCGAATGAGTTATAGTACCGTCGGAGATCTTGCCTACGTAGCATTACTATTGAAACCGAGATTCGTTCTAATTAATTTATCAACAAGCGTGAATCCCGAGCCATCTCGCCAACTAATTGAGTTGAAGACCTTGATTTTTATGCGCACCATCGCCACCATCCTCCCCTTAGACGGCCACACGAGCAGCCCCATGCAAGCCATGCACTCACGTAAGTCTATCCCCTCCATGCAATGTCCGAGAGCCATGTCCATTGGACTGCCATGCACGGCCCTTGTGGCCATGCTTTCCTTTTTCCCCGTCGAAACCGGTCAACAAAGGAGGAAAATCTTGGCCAACGTGACTTTATTGAGTCAACCAAACAGAGCCACGTAATGAAGACATTTGTGCTGGCAATAGGGGAAATGCGGACGAAGGCCACGTCTTGCATGTAACAAGCAAAGTGGCAAGCGGTAACGAATCTGGTGGTCAACTAAAGGGAGAATTTGACAGAGAGAAAAGCCACGTCTTGCATGGGGGTCCAGCTGTCTCGGCAAAGGAAGGATCCGCATGCAGGAGGCCACGTCTTTAACAGCTACCCCTTGCACGTGCGGCCACCGAATTGCATGAATATTGATCGAATTGGTCAATTAAAAGAGAAAATGGGGCAGCTTCGGAACACAGAGAAACCATGAGAGAAAGAATAAGCAGCAGGCGAGCGAGCGAGCGAAAGAAAGAGAGAGAGAGAGCGGCAAGCGAGAGAGAGAAACCGAGAGAGAGAATAGTGAGCAAGAGAGTAAGCAGCGAGAGAAAGAAAGGGATCGTCCCCTTTGCTACTGCACACGCACTGCCGACACCGACGCCGCTCGCACTTGGTTGCCGAGCCGTGTCCGTGACCGTGAGCTTCTTGAGTCTCGTCGTCAACGTTGTAGGACCCAAGCCAAGTGAAAGTTCATCGATCTATGTTTTTGCTTGCTGTTTTATCTAGTGAAGAGTTGGTAAATGTGAAAAAATGTGGAATTTGGAGCTGCATGTTGATTCTTGATAAAGGAAATGAAGCTGGCCGAGGTATTGGAGCAAGTTTCTAGTGGATTTTGCTTTTAAATTGAAATGAGAACTCAAGGATTTAGCTATGGTGAATTTTTGAGAAGTAAAGAGGCTGTATTATGGTGTAATGTGTTTCTAAATCTTGGTTGTGGAAGTTGGATACCGAAATTCAAAGTATAGGAAGAGTCCTCTTTAGGCTAGTAAACTGTTTTTGCAAGAACAGCATGACCACCGGTGATTTCTTGATTTTTCTGTAATTTTCTAGCCAAAATTCGACTTTGAGCCCTTAATAAAAGTTGGAGATCATGTCTTTAGGAGTAACATATCAAAAATTCAGCATAAATGGATGAGATTTGGTCGACGAAATCATTTTCATACGGAAATGCTAAACCTGGGAATTTCACAGAACTGTAGCAAGAAATACCGAAGTTTTACTCTCGATGTGTATGGAATTTGACTTGGTGTTCTTCATGAAATTTGTTCCTTTAGGTCTCATTGATAATGTGTCAAAATTTCATAATTTTCTGAGTCCATTTAATATTTATTTCCAAATTTCTACCAGAACTGTGCATTGTGAAACCGGGTTGTTCTAATTTCGAATTTCCATTAAGTACCCCAAAAATGAATATGTTCTGATTGGTGATGTGATATGATGATACTTGCATTGGCATATCATGCAATATTGAGTTGTGATGAGACTCAAGAGACATTTTGTCATTGCATTGAAAAGTGTTTTTGGAAATTAAGATGTTAATTGTTACCGTTGGACCCTCGGGTCAACGATGCCCCGGGAGTCAGGATGCCCAAAGGTTCGAATGAGTCGATGCTCTTTGGATGCCTGGTTGTATTATGAATACATGCCCAGAGGTTTTCCCCGGGAGTGTCGGGATGCCCGGTTGTATTATGATACATGCCCGGAGGGTGAGGGGTTATATTATGAGGCATGCCCGGAGGTTAGGGATAACCATGTCAATGGTCCCCAGCGATTCCTCGTGATGCCAGGTGGGGTGCGAGATGCCCAGAGGTTCGAATGAGTCGATGCCCTTTGGATGCCCGGTTGTATTTTAAATACATGCCCGGAGGCTTCCGCGATGCCAGGTTGGGTGCGGAATCCTAGAAGGATGCAAACATTGGTCCTCTGGGGGATGAAACCTTTTGAATGATAAAACGGACGATTATATTAAGTTTGAGTGTGGTCTGGTTATGGGACTAAATTGTATGGCATGGAATGGGACGTGTCATTATAGTTTGGCCCCATCATCGGGACTTGTGTGACTAGAGATGATGCATCTTGTTGGTTGGAAATGCACTGGTCATTGCATTGAAGAGTTATATGGTTTGGATGCATACTCATTCATTGATTGTCTACTTTGTTTATCTTGCATGAACCTAGATATTAATGGTACTGCACGACATAGCTTGATGAATCTTTTACTGCTGAGTGGTTGTACTCACCCCGTTTGGGGACTAACATTTCAGACTAGACAAGATACCTCTGCCGCCACCGCCACCAGCAGATAGACCGAGTGGTTGGATATGGCTGCAAGGAGGAGGACAGCAGAGGAAGGAACTTTTGGACGCCGACACTGATCGATGGACTTTAAGTATATGACTGTTCGAAGAAATGTCGGTCATCTTTTGAAATATAGCCGAGTATAGAAAGCCTTGGCATTTTGATGTACCGACTAATGATGTCCATCAAGTTATGTAAATTAAAGTGTATGGCTTTAACTTATATAAAATGTTTAGTTGGTGTGCATTGTTTTCTGAATGTAGGGAAGGGAGTTGTTGGATACGCTTCCACCATATAAATTGTGCAGGGACCAACCTAAAAGATATAAGGCCCTAGGATTGATAGACCTTCAGGTCAAGAAAGAGAAAAGTAAGCGAACTGTGGCGACCCCAACGAATCGGGGGCCGTCAAGGGGTGCCACACATGAAAATATACTCCATATCATGAAGCTCCTCCGCCAACACTTCCTTCAACTATTGTAAAATTATTTTCATAAACTAGTGAAACTATCCTTGTCCCATAAAAATTTGTGTTTATCCCTTGAACTATCCTGTCTCATCCTTTATCCATCCTCTACAAACTATACCATACACTTGCACACATCACTAATTAAAAACTACCATCGATATCTAAACACACGCTTCCGCAAAAATCTAACATGGTATCAGAGCTAGGCATATCGGATGGTTACCTCACCATCCTCAACTAAAAAGGCCAGAGCCCGAGAGAGAGCCAAGAGAGCCGGAGCCGGAGCCGAAGCCAGAGCCAGAGCCTACAAGAGCCAGAGCCCGAGCCTAAGCTAACAACTATAACTAAGAGCATTTTGATGCCCCATATGGGACATCATTGAAGAAAAGTCATGCATGTTCAAAGGCAAGTGCAAGTGGTTCGACAAGAGAATGCAAGGGATCGTGGAACGAAGACGACATAAAAGGCATTGGACAAATTAGAAGATAGATTTCAAGGTATGTCCATGCCTTTATGATACAATGTCCAAAGTATCCCGAAAATGGATCAAGGGGGAGTGTTGGAAATGGTGATCCATTTTCTAGAATTTCCTAGAGTTGCTAAACTACAATCTAGAATTTCCTAGATGAAGCCTACGTGGACAGCATTCAAGAGAAGTCTAGAATTCTCTAAGGCGGCAAAGAAAAGTGTAGAAGCATAAATGTAGAAGTCTCTAGAGGAAGAAAGAAGAAAAGGACAGCATTCAAGAGAAATCTAGAATGCTGTACTTAGTCGGTGGAAATGCCTATAAAAAGGCCGTAACCCATTGATGTAATAGTGGGAGAGTACTCCATATCATGAAGCTTATCCACCAACACTTCCTTCAACTATTGTAAAATTATTTTCATAAACTAGTGAAACCATCCTTGTCCCATAAAAATTTATGTTTATCCCTTGAACTATCCTATCTCATCCTTTATCTATCATCTACAAACCATACCATACACTTGCACATATCACTAACCAAAAACTGTCATTAATACCAAAACCATGCTTCCGCACGCACACAACCAAAACACTAACAGTCACGTTGCTTTAACTAAGTGCATACTCTGTGGAGCAAGGACGTCTATTGTTCGCGCCGAAGGAATCTGTACCGTCTCGTATTGTAGTTTTTGGTGAAATAAGTGCATAAACCTATGTTACCTTTCTCGTACATGCAGACAACCGAATACCTGAAGCAAGCTTTATTACGTCTCGTTGTAGCATTCCTTTTTTTCCATGGGAGGCGTGCAATAATGTTGTTGTGTTTGGCTATTTTGGACCCTTCGGTCTGTTTCTAACGCTTAACTAAATAAAGGAAAAAAAAAAAAAAAAAGGAGTGGGCAATTCATCAAGAGCAGGTTCTTTTCCATCTCTAATAGGATGGATTATTTCAATCGTTCTTTTGATTGATGAATTATAAACACAAACATTAGACAAATTTGTCTTTAATTAAATTTTTATATATGTGATTTATATAATTGTCACCCATCAATCAGTGACTTAATTGGAGAATCAAGAATGCAGGAAAATATAACCTTTTTTTGTAGAACGCACGATTAGTTCCTTTGGATTAAATGTGATTTTAGATCTTCAAGTATGGATATGTTATCTATAAATAATGTGAAATAAAAGACGTCCATGTTAGTTCATCCTCTAAATAAAAAGGTTCTTAATCCTAATATGGAAGGATTTCGCGTGTGTGTGTGGGGCGGGGGAGGGGGGGTGGAATTTGACTGTCTTATATTCATCTAGTCTCTTTTCATTAGCCTGGTTTTAAGTCACATATTAGAGTCGTGGAAATGAGGAGTGTCACAATTCTCTAGACTCTCCCGCTATACGTATGTGTTCCCTCCAACCAAAAATAACTACTCTCTCCCTCTCAAGCCATCTCTCTGATCTCTCCCCCCCCCCCACCCCACCCCCATGCTGCTATTGCCATCGATGAGAGATGAAGACTCAGGTGGAGCGCGGAGCTCGGATCCTAGGCTCATCACTACTTAATCCAATCCCTAGATTTCTTATATAGAGCTCGCATGACCACACTTTTAGATTGACAACCCCCAATTACCCGCGATCCATGGTTGTCAAGTTCAACGACCATAGTAGGTGAGTTTTTCAAGGTCCACAATCACCCGCCAACCTTGGGCAAAAGATTTGCGGGGAGAGAGAGAGAGAGAGAGAGGCGGCCAATGACATACAGGGCTGATGGCATGAGAGAGAGAGAGAGAGAGAGAGAGAGAGAGAGAGAGGCTGCCCAATGACATACAGGGCCGATGGCATGCTCTTCAAAGATTGCGAGGTCAAGCAGCGGCAACAGTGCTAGCCGAGGCTCTTGACCAAGGCAGTGCTCACAAACCAAAAAAAAAAAAAAAAAAAATCACTGCATAGATAGGTTTCTTGGAGGTTCACATGCCTCACCCCAACGGGGGAATATCTCAAGAGGTGGTCCACCAAGCGCATATGTTGAATTGAAGTGGATGCCATCTCAATTCGCACGCCGAAAACGCAAACGATGGTGAAGCCATGATGTAGACAAGCGAAGGGAAAGCAGTGTCGAATTCGTGCTCGTCGAGCTCGGGATTCGTCCGCAATCCCTACTCCGTCCCTCGTCACTCTTCCCAACAACTCTCCACTTATATTGCTTTTCCCACTCGTGCTTGTACTGCATCCATGCCAGCCGCAAACCGAGCTTTCATGGACGGTGCATTCCACGTCTTACAATGATTCCAAAGAGCAAATCTCACGAAGGCTTCAATAATTTCAGCATTATTGCCGTATCACTATTATTACATCGCATCTCACATTCGAAAAAGTCCTTGTAAACTATAATAGTCTCGTGAATTTTATTTTATTTTTTTGGTAAAGGTATCGCCGTATCACTATTATTACATCGCATCTCACATTCGAAAAAGTCCCTGTAAACTATAATAGTCTCGTGAAATTTTTTTTTTTTTTGGTAAACGTATAGTCTCGTGAATTTAATCTTGAACTTTTGATTAAAATGTTAATATAATCTTTGTGACTAATTTCTGCCCAAAGCCATAAGGATTACATCAGTAAATGACGTCGCTACATAAGTCGGTTATTTCCAATAAAGATTTGTCATAAGGATTACATTGGGATATCGCTTAAATATTTATAATTAACTCTGTAAAATTATAAAGTTCATAACTAAATTGGCACATATATAATAGGCTTAGAACTGATTGGGCGATCTCCCCAAAACGATATTTGATTTAAAATAGATACACGAGTATGAAGCCGATAACATCTTATGACGCATGTGATCCTACCTACCCGTACTTGTCTTGTTCCCAAATGCCGTCCTTCGGGAATCGTCCCCCAAAGGAATATCCTAGACCCACCAAAGTGCAATTGGAACTGGCAAATTTTGAAGTAGGGAGGCCATTATGTCATCCCTTTTGAGATGTTGGCACATCATACACATGTGCATTTTGGACGGAAGTGTGACAAATAAAAGTTAATTATGCAGAATTAGCTGATAATTTAATCTCGCAATAATTGAGAAATTATTCTAACTTGTATGGGTAATTTCATGAGGCTAGTCAATTCTTCATGTATCTTGAGATTACTTGTGCTTGCATAATAATGCTCATGTTATCAATCCCAGGATAGATTCAAAATGTAGTATTTTATGTAGTTGGATTGTCAACAATATGTCATGACAAATATATCTCCTCCATCAACATTCATACTTGTAATATAGTAATAACCATGTGGCTTTGATCAAATTACCAGTGAATTCAAAGTAGTTACAGAAATGAAGTAAAATATGTACCCGGGTCACTCGCTATCTTAACCCTTCAAATATTATTTTGATAAGAATCCCATTATGGTTTTTTTTTTTTTTATCTTAGCCAAGTTCATTGGCAATCATTACAGAAAAATTATTTAAAAAATCATAAATTTATTTTATTTATGCCAATTCAGTTATAAACGTTTTAATATGACAAATTTAATCCTAAATATTTAAATAATTTGTTAATATAGTCTATTTAGTCAATTTTTGCTGGAAATCATTGATGTAAACACCGACCGCCCTACATGGCATTTGGTAGTGCTAATGCGGATAATTTTTGCACTTTTTTTTGTAAAAATTAAAAAAATCAATTTTAAATTATCTATCTATTTATTTTTCAATTCTTTTTTTTCCCTTTATTGCAACTCGCAAGCCCTTGACAACCGCTAGCCTCACCTAGCCCTCTCCGGCTATTGACAAGGAGGAAAGGAAAAAAAGAAAAATAAAAGAAACTAAAAATTATATACGTTAGTACTAATCACGTCACATAGAACAGTTAATGCTGTTTAGACCATTGTATTAATGTTTTCCAATCAAATTTGGTCGGGAATGTTATATTGATAAATCATTAAAAGGTTTATAATTGAGTTTATACAATTGAAAAGTTTAAAACTAAATCGAAATATGTGGGATAAGTTTAAGACTTCTTAAGTAATTTTTTCAAATCATTCTTATCCAAATCCCCGCAAATTCCACGTCACGAGAGAGCCTTATCTCCTCCAACGGACTCTTTCATCTCCCACAATAAAACAAATTAATCTTGAGCCCCGTCGTCTCTCCTTCTCTCTCTGCAACAAAGCCGACAATGCCGTCTACAGCGCTGCCTCAATCTCTCCCTCCCCCTGCTGCCGCCGCCGGCGCCACCAACCTCCAAGCCCTCCTCGACGCCACACGGCCTTTCCTGCGTGGCGAGCTCGAGGCCGTCAACCCGCGCCTTCCCTCCCTCGTCGCCACGCTCCGCTCGATCGGCGCCGACGAGTGCTGGCACAAGGACGGCAGCTTCCTCGAGCACCTCATCGACATCTACCGCATCCCCCGCCTCTGGCGGGCCCCCGATGCCGTCTGCCTCTACGGCCTCTTCCACTCCGCCTACTCCAACTCCTACGTCAACCTCGCCATCTTCGACCCCAACATCGGCCACAACGTCGTCCACAACCACATCGGGGACGCCGCGAAGTGCCTAATCCACCTCTTCTGCGTCCTCCCAAGGTAGCCCATCATCCAAGACGACCTGCTCTTCCGCTATGACGACGCAAAGCTCGTCGAGCACTTGAAGCTCTCGGAGGCGTTCCGGGGGTGTTCAGAGGCGACGAGGCATGGCGGAAGAAGGTCCAGTCGCTGTTGCGCGCCGAGGGGATAACAGTGAAGCACATAAAGACCGGAGAGGACCTGCTCGTTTCGAGGAGGGTGATAGCGGTTTTCTTGATGATGACCATGGCCAATTTGAGCGACCAGCTCTTTGGATTTCAGGTAACGGATGTGGTGTCATAGTATTCGGATCGGTTTTTCATTACTCCTGCTCTTAATTGGATCTGGTATGAGTCTTGCTGTGGTAAGAAATTGACAGAGTGAGAAATTGATAGAGTTTACTTTTCAGGACATGCTGTTCGAGAAAGAAAGAAGATGGAGATCTGCAGATGACGAGGACTGAAGAAGGAACAGTTTTCTTTCTATTCTCTTCAATGAATGAATATGTACAATTCTTTTTTTTTTTTTTGGTAAAGTTAAGAAAAATAAAGGAAATAAATGATTACATACAATTCTTGTTGTAAATATAATACAAATTGTGTATAAATAAAGGAAATAAATTATTCTACGAATCAATCTATTTCTAGATCTAATCTTAATTGATTATGTACACAATTCTAATCTTCTAATCAAATCAATAATCAAATCAGATCCTTGATTGTGTAATCCGGGATTCCGCATATCTTCCAACACTCCCCCTCAAGCTGGTGGTCTGTATATGTCTAAGACACCCAGCTTGCTCAACAGATATGCATGTTGTCTTTGACATAGAGGATTGGTAAAGATATCTGCTGGCTACTCCATTGTCCCAATTCCTCTTGTCTCAATCACGCCCTCTTGTATCTTTTCTTGAGTGAAGTGACAATCGACTTCAATATGCTTGGTTCTCTCATGTACTATAGGATTCGCTGCAAGTTTTAGAGCTGCATCGTTATCACAATATAGCCCGGTTGGTCCTTACACTTCTATCCCGAGATCCTTAAGTAAACCTCGCATCCACACTATTTGACATGTGGTCTTGGCCATAGCTCGATACTCAGCCTCAGCTGAAGATAAAGACACAGTGGGTTGCTTCTTGGTCTTCCATGAAAGAAGTGATTCCCCAAATTTAATGCAATATCCTATGATTGATCTTCAACTTATAGGACATGTTGCATAATCTGCATCACAGTATGCTGTCATCTTCATGTCACATTTCTTTGACAGAAGTATCCCAAGTCCTGGACATTTCTTTAAATATTTCACAATCTTCAAGGCCGCATCGAAATGGGATTGTTTTGGGCTATGCATGAACTGGCTCAGTGTCTATATTGCATAAGAGATGTCCGGCCTCGTCATTGTTAGATATATAAGTTTCCCAACAAGCCTTTGATACCCAGATGGATCTCTGAGTATGGGGTCATCATCTTTGGATATGCCCTCATCATAAGCTGCAGAGGTCAATTTAGTATTCCGCTCGATGGGAATTACTACTAGTTTGCATCCTGATAGCCCTGCTTCTGATATAATCTCCAATATAAACTTTCGTTGACTAAGGGAGATTCCTAAATCGGATCGAGCAATTTCGATTCCAAGGAAATATTTAGGTGCTCCTAAGTCCTTAATATGAAAGGTAGCATGCAAGTATTCCTTGAATCTTTCTATGGCAGCCTTATCATTTCCCATAAGAAGAATATCATCGACATATATCATCAAATAGATAAATGACATACCTCTGTTTCTTGTGAACAATGCATAGTCATGCTTTGATTGTTGGAAGCCTGCTATTGTAAGAGCATTTGCAAATTTTGCATACCATTGTCTGGATGCTTGCTTCAACCCATAAAGGGATTTGCAGAGACGACACAATTTATTCTCCCCCTGTCTCCGTAAACCCTGAGGAACATCCATGTATATCTCTTCATCTAAATCACCATGGAGGAAGGCATTATGCATGTCCATTTGATGTATAGTCCAGTCATTGATAGCGGCGACGGTCAAAAAAGAGCGGACTGTGACATCCTTGGCAACTGGGGAGAATGTCTCGTGATAGTCAAAACCTTCTCGCTGAGTAAATTCCTTGGCTATCAAGCGTGCCTTGTAATGTTCAATGGATCCATCTGCATGATATTTAATCTTGTAGACCCATTTGCACCCAATTGGTTTCCGATTAGGTGGCAATGAGACAAGATCCCATGTGTGGTTGTCATTCAGTGCCTTTAACTCTGCTACCATGGCTTGTTGCCATCTAGGATCAACAGCTGCCTTATCATAACTAGATGGTTCCTGTTCTTCTGATAGGCAACTAATGCAACATCTATGTTCCTCTAATAGTCTATGAAAGGAAACATAGGAGGAGACAGGATATTGGATACCTGGAGAGTTGTGAGTGGCACAGATATAGTCTCTGGTCTACGTCGAAGGTTGAGTGGCCCGACGAGAACGTCTTGGATGATCTTTAGCAGGAGCGGAAATTGTCTCATTGGAGATGAGTGGCGAGACATCATGGTTGACTTCTTCCTCAGTATTACTGGCATCTTCAGCTTCTTCTTTTGTCAGGTTTGCTGATGATTGTGGATTCTCCACTGGAGATGGTGTCCCCCTTGGAATAATTGCAGGAGTGAAGGATGGATTCCTTGATTGAACCAGTGGTATGTAACCATGGTCTGGAGAGAGTGCGTCGTCATATGAGAGACGATGAGGATTAGAGCTGATGTCGGGATTCTCATTTGGTGACGCCATGTTGGAGAAAGGGAATATTTCTTCATGGAAAAGTACATCACGGCTTATGAGAAATTCCTTTGTTGATACATCAAGAACTCGATAGCCCTTCTGGAGATTAGGGTAACCCATGAAGATGCACTTTCGAGCACGTGGGCTCAACTTGTCTCGAGAGCCCAATGTTGTAGCATAGCAAAGACAATCGAAGATTTTGAGATGTTGTAGGTCTGGTTTTCTTCCATAGAGTAGCTCGAATGGTGTTCGTCCATTGAGTATCTTGGTGGGCATACAGTTGATCAAATAAGCTGCTTTGATGACGCAGTTTCCCCAATAATCATCTAGAACTGAAGCTTGAAACTTCAAGGCACGTGCGACTTCCAAAAGGTGTCGATGCTTGCGCTCAACCACTCCATTCTGTTGTGGTGTATAAGTGCACGAACTCTCATGCTGGATGCCATGAGATGAGAAAAGTATGGAGCAATCGTGACTGAAAAATTCTGCTCCATTATCAGTTCGGATTCGCTGGATTGATTTCCCAAACTGATTTTTGGATAAGGCGATAAATGTCTTTAAATAAGAGTAAGCCCAATCCTTTGATTGCATCAAGAAAATCCATGTCGCACAAGAATAATCGTCTACTATTGTGAGGAAATAACGAGATCCATCATAATTAACCTTATGATAAGGTCCCCATATATCAACATGTATCAAGGAAAAAATCTTGCCAGCACGAGAGTTACTAGATGGAAAAGGAGAATGAGACTGCTTTGCTAGTGGACAAATGGAACATTTAGGACAAGGAAAGGTGGCACTGTGGCCTAATCTCATATGCATAAGAGAATTTTTGTCATTCAAGCTCAAATTACACAAGGAGGATTTATTTAATGGAAAACTGGATGAATCAAAATTACTTGGGAGGCTTGACCAAAAAAATAGTCCTTCTGAAATACTACCCCAGCCCATCAGTCTGCCAGTCGAAAGGGCATGAAATAAACAGGTATCAACATTGAATATTACTCGACATGAATTTTCTTGACAAACTTTCGACATGGAAATGAGATTGAATTGGAATTCTGGGACATAGAGGACATTTTTAAGAATAATTTGAGGACTGAGATTAACTATTCCTGTTACATTAATATGGCTAATATTTCCATTAGGCAATTGTACGGAAATAGGAAAATTCAGCTCCTCATTTATTCTTGAGAAAAGACCCTTGTCACATAAAATATGGTCACTTGCCCCTGAATCAATAATCCATGCTTTCCTTGATATAGAGTTAATCAAGCTATGTGTGATACCTGAAAAACTACCTCCCTTATCAGAAACATCCAATTTTTGCATAGCTTGCATCAGTTGCTGGTACTATCCATAGGTAATGGGGTGATCAGAATTTGGGCCGGTGGATCCATTCAATTGGTATGCCGTCAAAATCTTTTTTCCTTTTTCCGCCGGTTTCTCGTGCAGCTTCCAACAATTGTCAATTGAGTGATTAGAACGCTTGCAATACTCACAAAATAACTTGCCCTTTCCTTTAAAATTTTGCCCGAAATTTCTAGATGACGTGGCCAAAGTATGTTCATCGGATCCTTTTGTCGCGAGTTCATCTGGGCCGTCCGATCCCTTTAAAAGATTGGTCTCCTGTGAGCCATCGGATGTGCGCGCTCGATCAGAGCCGTTCATCCCTTCCGATTTATTGGCTCGCGTGTCTCCGCATAAACCAAGCGACCCTTCTCCATGGAACCCTAGCGCGCCTCGTCTCTTCTCTGCTAGGGTTTTGCTGGGTCTGTCTCTTCGCTCCCTGCGGACTGCAAGAGCGATACTCTCGCCGCTCTTCGTGCTCTCCAATGATGCGAATAGTTGGCTTTCCTCTTGTACAGCCAGTTGATAAATTCGCCCGATTGATGGCATGGGATCCATAGCCAAGATCTGCGAGCGAAAGGTAAGGAAGTTGTCATTTAAAATGAGCAAAAATCGTGTTGCTTTCTCCCTGTCTTTGATGGATTTGTACTGTCGGAGTGTGGATTTGGGGCCCTCGAGTTTTCTTCGGCTGCTTCGAGGCTGATCCACAATGACGATAGCTTGTTGAAACAAGCCATGACCGTCGAATTCCCCTGTTTTAAGTCACTGAGTTCCTACATGAGGGTGAATATTTTTACTTGATCCAACTTCCCGTACATCTCCTTGATGTTGTCCCACATGCATTTGGCATCTTCCGCCGATGGGAGTCCGGCCGCGACCTCTGTGGAGAGACAGTTGCCAATCCAAGTTCGGACCAGGCGGTTGCTCTTCCTTCAGAGTCGGGCCAGTCGCTCGTCAAGGGGAATCGGGATGGTTCCGTCGAGAAATCCATCCTTGTCTTTTGTTGCTAGGGCATGCTGGAATTCTTGCGACCACTTGGGGTAACTTTCTAGCCCGGTCAGTTGTTGACTGATTAGTCGCAGCTCTAGTCCATCGATTGTGGAAACAAACAAGGGGTCGCCGTGTTCTAGCCGTCCGGCGAAGGCCGCCGCTAGAAACGGTAGAAAACCGGGCGTAGGATTCGGGTAGGGATTCGTCCCTTGACACGATTCATTCGACCCAAATGGAAAAACCGCATTCAAAAACCCCAGGTAGGGATTTGTACCCGTACCTGGTTCGCTCGACCCGTGCATCCGCTCGACTCCGTCGGTCGAGTTTGCCCCTTCTGTGGTTGGCGGACCCCTGTCGGATTGGACGTGGCTTTGGTGGCCCACGTACCCAAGCGATGATGAGTTTGGGCTTGGCCCAACATAAATTGGATATGGAATCCATTGGAAAGGTTGGCCCGTCGTGGGCTGCCCCATAGTGAACTGAGCCTGTGTGGGTCGCCATTGCATGGGCGGAGTTAGAAATAACAGCTGCTCTATTGTTTGAGTTGTAACAGGTGAAGTCGATATCTAAGGCATGACTCCAGCAGCAGGAATGATCTCTCCAGCAGATTGGTTCCTGGTGGTAGATACTTCATCTTGCAGATTTGCCATGGTAAATAAAAAAAATTTCTAAGTGTGACACTATGCCTGAAAATGCCCTTCTTCATAGGCCATAACTTCAGGGTCAGAAGGTCACAGCAAAGAGAGGAATATTTAGCGGAAGCGGAAGCTAGGTTTAGAGACTTGGCTGCTCTGATACCATGAAAGAAGATGGAGATCTGCAGATAGCGAGGACTAAAGAAGGAATAGTTTTCTTTCTATTCTCTTCAATGAATGAATCTGTACAATTCTTGTTGTAAATACAATACAAATTGTGTATAAATAAAGTGTCGGGAATTACTGATTCCCTGAAACCGGATTCGACACTAAATCGAACCCCTAAAATGAATGTGGAAGATGAGCCCAAAAACAAACATGTATCACCGATCAAAGACACACCACTAAATCGAGCGTACCTTATTGTCCACAGATTAAACACCAATGCTTAAGATTGAGGAAGAAATTCTGATCCCGTTCTACTAAGGAGTGTGCTATTGCTATTAGGGGGAGAAAAATAGAGCGTAGCGTCTTACGCTACTTGGAGGGAGAAAAAAGACTGAAAACAATGTGCATACCCCAAGGGGTACGTTCCCTTTTTCTTTTTCTCTCTTACGTCTTCTCCAAAAGACGTATCTCTTCAACGTAAAAGTTCCTCCAAAAGCCATAACCCCTCATATCTAAACAACGTAGCCTTTCACATCGCAACCGTTACTCCATGGGCCCTCATCTTGCGGGCCGGGCTTTTAGGCCCAACATGGGCAAACGGGCCCACTTAGGCCCATCAACATACAAATAAAACCATCATCTCTCACTCGCACATGGTGGGCCGAATAGGATCCTATTTACCTCTCTGCAATGTTCATACCGGTGAATAATCTGTACAACCAGCATACTTTGAGAGCTCGTTGCTATACATCTGTTAGGAATATATAGCAGCTCATAATGGGCATCACACTCTAAGTAGATTTGGTATGCAGTACCCTAGATCGATCGATCATATTTATATCTTTCTTGATCTCTTTTTAAACAATGATATATTGTATTCACAATTATAATTATCCCAAAGACAGTCATAATTGCTCGACCAGTGAACACAAAACTAATATGTGATTCTCCAAATTCGATCTTGCTCTTTCCTTTAAACTCTCAATTTCAGTTTAGTTTGCTTTTCTTGAAATGTCCCATTAGATCGAATCAATTCATGATCATTCGCAACATCCTAAGATAGCAAACACTAAATAGAAATCTTGAGAATAAGTAAGAGTCATGAGGGAACTAAATTGAGGAACTTTTTTCCTCAAGAGTCTCACACGGCATAAAAGTTGAAATCAAAACCTTTGCCACTCTTATTGGTCATCTCATGCATACGTAGTATGAAATACGTATTACGGTATTAACTCCTTTCCCATGGAGCGTATGTCTATACCATCAATATTGTACAGATGATAGTTCAGACATACATAATATCGAACTTGAGTTCACATATCTACCCGTTCACAAAATTCATCAGAACTCACATCTGGCAGCATAGACAGATAAAGTAAAATATGTGGGTTATTTTATTTTCGGACATAGTAAATATTATGTCCTCATCTTAACACTCAGTTAAGGTGACTTATGTGTTTTAAGCTTGAGCTCTCGATTATCACCTAGATAATAAGCTTAAAAAACCGTCTCATCTCTATTTATCACACAGTAAATAGAGGCGATTACCCGTGTAAGTGGGCTAATCTTTTATCTGTCCGACATACTTTCTCAACTTAATATAATGCACTGAGCATTGAGATGCATAAACGTCAAACAAAGATTCATAGGCATTAATGATGAAAAACACAAATTCATTAAATGTGAACACTTCAGGGAAATTACAATATTCAGTACATCAGCCTCTACGCAGTCCTAGAGATTTTACATGACCACAAAACACATCTCTAGGTATTGGCTTTGTCATAGGATTTGCTACCATTCTATGCATAAATATGTACTGTAAGTTCACATCTTTTCATGCAATCATATTGTTGACAAAATTATACTTGATATCTATATGTTTAGTCTTGCCATGATATTTTGGATCTTTGGTGTAAGCTATTGCTACTTGACTATCACAGTTAACCAATAATGAGTCTGCAGCACTTTCAATAACACCTAAATGATCCAAAAATCTTTTAAGCCAAACACCTTCTTGTATTGCTGCTAATAATGCCATGAACTCAGCTTCCATCATGGATAAAACTATACACGTTTGTTTCTTACTGCTCCAACATATGGCGCCATTATTCAATAAGAAAACAAACCCAGAGATAGATTTTATTTCATCTAAATCTCCTTCCCAATCAGCATCAGAATAGCCTTCGAGTCGTAGATCCTTTCCTTGATAACTCAGCGTATAATCAGCAGTTCCCTTTAGATACCTCAGTATTCTCTTAATGGCTTTCCAATGTGCTTGACCTGGATTGGATTGGTATCTACTCGCCATTCCAACTGCAAAGCATATGTCAGGTCTTGTACACATCATAGCGTACATCAAGCTCCCAACAGCACTAGCATAAGGAACATGTTTCATTTGTTCCTTCTCTTATGGAGTCCTTGGACACAATCTGTGGCTCAATCCTTCGCCTTTTGCAATAGAAGTATCTATGGGTTTACAGTCTTGCATACGAAATCGTTCAAGAACCCTATTTATGTATGTTTCTTGCGAAAGAGACAATGATCTCTTCGAACGATTTCTTGAAATCTTAACTCCAAGAATGTATGCAGCCTCACCCATGTCTTTCATCTCAAAGTTGAAAGATAACCAACCTTTGACAATATTAATGTAACGACCCGAGCCCCACTGTATAATATTGTCCACTTTGGATGGGATTGCACGAAGCCATTTCCCTCCCTCACGGCTTTAAAACGCGTCATCTGGGGACAAGGTTGCACTCGGCCATTCCTTTCCCCAAACTGATATTGTCCTCTTTGGATAGGATTGCACGCTTTGTTTTCAGCGAAGCAAAAGCGTACGTAAAACGCGTCATCTAGGGATGGTGGTGCGTCCGCACCTCAGTCCCCGGATGTGCGCAAGGAAGGAGTCACTGTCCCACATCGCCTAGGGAGGAAGTCCTGGGCTAGTTTATAATAGCTTGGGTCCCTCTAACCTGTATGACGCGTTTTAAAGCCGTGAGGGGGGGAAATGGCTTCGTGCAATCCCGTCCAAAGAGGACAATATTATGGCTTGGGAGAGGGAAAGCCCGAGGGATGGCCCTCTGCCCCTGCATAACGCGTTTTAAAGCCGTGAGGGAGGGAAATGGCTTCATGCAATCCCACCCAAAGCGGACAATATTATACAGTGGAGCCCGGGTCGTTACAAATGGTATCAGAGCCGACTCCCGACCGCGTGTGGGGCCACAGCGAGGGCGCTGTGCTCCCAAGGAGGGAAAAGTGTGACAGCCCGAGCGGCGGTGCGCGGGAAGGAGGGATGGCGATGCGTCCGCGTCTCAGTCCCCGGATGTGCTCAAGGAAGGAGTCCCTGTCCCACATCGCCTAGGGAGGAAGTCCTGGGCTAGTTTATAATAGCTTGGGTCCCTCTAACCTGTATGACGCATTTTAAAGCCGTGAGGGGGGGAAATGGCTTTGTGCAATCCCATCCAAAGCAGACAATATTATACAGTGGGGCCCAGGTCGTTACAATTAACAAACTCCTTATTACTTCCAGCAATTAGTATATCATCAACATATAATGATATGATCGCAAATTGATCTTTGGGTCTTTTGATATATACGCAATGATCCTCATCAATCATTGTAAAATCATATCCCATTATGGCATTATAAAAACGTATATACCATTGTCTCGACGACTACTTAAGGCCATATATCGATCTCAAAAGTCGACATACCTTTTGTTTTTGGCCTTTCATAATAAAACCAACAGGTTGTTCCATATAAATTTCTTCATCTAATTCTCCATTGAGGAAAGCAGTCTTTACATCCATTTGATGTAACTCAAGATCCATACCTACCACTATTGCTAGAATAATACAAATCGAGATAAATCTCACGACAGGAGAAAATGTTTCCTCATAATCAATTCCTTCCTGTTGATTATACCCATTCGCCACAAGGCGAGCTTTATGCCTTTCTATCGAGCCATCAGCTTTACGCTTTATTTTGAGAATCCACCTGTTCCCAATAGCTTTGCGTCCTTTTGGAAGATCAACTAGTTCCCAAATATGGTTTGACTTCATTGACTCCATCTCCTCTTCCAATGCATGCATCTATTTTTCCTTACTAGGGCAATTTAGAGCCTCATTAACATTTCTTGGCTCATCTTCATCTTGTGGAGCAACCATGAAAATTTCCCCTTCAATGTCAAAACGTCGACGGGGAATACTTTTGCGACTTATTCGCCGTATGGGAGATTGCACACTTTGCACATCATTCCCCATTATGCTCCCACTCGGATTAGATAATGATGATATCGTCTTATCTTGTGGTTGTAATTGAGAGTGAGTTGAATTAAATTCATCACTTCTCATGTTACCCCCACTTGGATGAACTCCACTAAATTCATTGTCTGGATCCAAAGTTTCAAATAGGGAGTAGTCCTCACCTATTTTGCCCATTTTAGGAAAATCATTATCTAAGAATGTGACATCCCGTGATTCAACTCAGTTATACTCCCATTTTCCTGCTCACCTATGAACACATACCCTTTCGAGTGTTCAGAGTATCTTATGAAAATACTCTTCTTTCCTCTAGGACCCAATTTCCCAAACTTGTGAGAGGGCTCATAAGTATAGGCAGCACAACCCATGGCTTAAGGAAACTTAAGTCCGGTTTTCTACCTGTCCATAACTCATATAGAGTGGAAGTAACTGATTTGGAAGACACTCAGTTAAGTATATAGGCAGCAGTTAATAACGCATCACTCCAAAAAGTGATAGGTAAGTTAGCATGCGCCATTATGGACCTAACCATTTCCAATAGGGTTCTGTTCCTTCTCTCCGCAATACCATTTTGTTGAGGAGTATATGGAATAGACAACCGTCTTTCTATTCCTTTTTCATCACATAATTTTATGAACTCATCAGACAAATATTGTCGACCTCGATTGAATCTCAATACTTTTATTTTCTTGTCTAATTGATTTTCTACCAAGTTCATAAACCTTTTGAAACAATTCAATGCTTCAGATTTATGAGAAATCAAATAGACATATCCGAATAGAGTATGATCATCTATAAATGTGATGAAATAAACAGCCCAATGCCTTCCTCTCACATTCATCGAATCACAGACGTTAGAATGGATTAAATGCAAAGGAAATTCAACTCTTTTACCTTTTTCAAATGGTTTCCTTATCGTTTCCCTACTAGGCAATGCTCACACATCGGCAAATCGACTTTTTCAATGTTGCCCAACAAGCCCTCTTTGGCTAGTCTACTCATACGTTGTTGGCCAATATGACCAAGTCTAGCATGCCACACATTCACATCATTATCATATGAAGTAGAAGACGTGAAAAGGGAACAACAAACAATGACATCACCACAGTCAATATTTAGTACAATAAAACCATCTAGAAAATTACCACAACCATAGTAGTTTGTATCCAAATACAAATCTACACTGCTATTATGAAAGTTCACACTAAAACCAAGCTTAACCAACACCAAAAACAGACACTAAATTTCGACGAATCTCCGAAGCATATAAAATCATGCAGGAACAAGGTGCGTCCACCACGCATGTTCAATTGGCAGGTGCAAATCCCTTTAACTTCAGCTCTGGAGTTATTTCCTACATAGATCTACTTAGTTCCAGTCGAAACTCGTCGAAATTCTAGGAAGGATTCTCTATCCTTCGCTACATGGTCTGTTGCTCCCGAATCTACAATCCACAAAGGATTAGATTCAGCTAAGAATACAGAACTTGACACATTAGCAAAGCTCTTAAGAGTACAAGGGGTGAATACCTTCTTTGACTCGCGACAGTCATGAGTGTAGTGACCCTTCTGGTCACAGTTGTAACACTTCACCCTTGAAATACTCTTCACTCGAGGATGTTTTCCTCTCTTATGTTGGTCAGCTCTTGGTTTCTTACAAGAAGGACTTGATCCCTTGCATTTCCACATATTGAACGAATCAATGCGCTTGCGCTTACAACTCGAAGCTCCTTCTGAGCTGGAAGCAATATAGCAAATATGTGTTTCCTTCTCAAATGCCTTGAGGCAGTCCTCTGCTAGCTCAAGGTGGCGCACAGCATCCTTTATTTCTTCCATAACATGGTCAAGAGCTTCTAGTGCTTCTTGCTTTTCAAGCACACATTGAATTTTCATATTCAATATTTCACAATTCTCGCCGTTCATTTTGTCTTCTTTGTTCAAATTAGCAATTATGTTCTTAGTTGCTGAAGTCATCGATTTAAACATATCAGACACATATGCACGAATTATTAATGCCTATCATTTATGCATCCATTTTGCATAGACCCATCATATTAATGAATAATTTTAAGTACGGTTTCAGAATCAAAAGATCACTATATTTCTAATCATAACTTAAAACTATCATTAATATAATCTTCTATGCAAAATAAGTTCAGCAAAGTCACTAAAACTTTCTTGAACTTCCCACGATGTATTGTAAATTAACATACTAATTCACAGTAATAAATAACATTGAACTTTCAATAATCAAACATGTCCATTACACTAAGTAATATATTCAGAGGAAAAAATATCAACATAGAAAGAGATATCTACACCTAAAACATCTCAAATTAATCTAAGAAATAAATAGGGAAAATCTTTTCTAATCTATCAGTAAAATTCTCTCAGAAATCTAAAGGCACATTGGCCAACCAAGGAAAGACTTTTGGAGAGCTCTCATGCCACCTCCAAGGCGCATTCACTTTGCGCCATGTGGCACTCATCCCAAGGGTTAAAGTTTTGGTTAACTCGATCCTATAATATTCTCTTACAAAAGCTACTACAAGCCTCCTATAATCCGAGACCACATTGACCTCCCATAGGTCATCTAACACTGCTTGCTATTTAGGTGGAAGAGTGTTCATTAAGGCCGGCACCTTTTCAAAATCCGACATAGGATAACCATTCCAGATGATTTATTGTATCATCTCATTGACCCTGACCACGTGTGATAACACATCACCATCATTCCACCAATAATTAGCTAACTCTGTCATTAGCCCTTTAAGTCTTGCATTTTCCTCCTCCGTTCTCGGAAATGCAGGTATGCGTGCATAACGCATCATAGTTTCTGCAACAAATGCAGAACAAAAATAGATTACTTATAATCCCTAACGAACAAAATTGGAAAATACAAAATTTTCCTCTTTTTTTTTTTACGGTGGTCAACGTCAGTCAATGCCGGTCAACGGCCGGTCAACAGTGGTCAACTCTAGTCAACGATCAATGAATGACCAAGTCGAGTCAACGGGTCAATGGGTCGGGTCAATGGGTCAAGTCAACAGTCAACGGGTGGTCGGGTCAGACCGGACGGTCCAGTTATACTGTGATTGATACTGTGTCTTTTTTGCTTCTAAAGTGATCGGTTTCTGAGCTTCTGTCTGTCCGAGTAGGTATCAACTAATCCTAGGTCGTGGATGACCAATTTTGTCACTTACTCTTTAGCATTTGATGTGATGCATGATCCTGCCTACCTATAAGTGTCTTGTTCCCCCATGCCTACTCGGCATTTGTCGCACCCTTTTGGAATCCTCCCCGAGATAAATATCCTAGATATACCAAAGTGCAATTCCAAATTTTAAAGAAGGTATGTCATCCCCTTTGAGATGTTGGCACATCATGCACATACGCATTTTGGACGCCCCCAGGGACAAATAAAAGTTATTATGCAAAACTAGTTGATAATTTAATATCCTAATAATTGATAATTCAGTTTAATTTGGATTGATAATTTCACGATATTAATGTATATTTCATGTATCTTGAGATTGACTACAGTTGCATAATAATTCATGTGCTATCAATTACAGTATAAATTTAATGTAGTATTTTATATAATGGATTTCAACTATATGTAATTACAAATATATCTCCTCCATCAACATTTGTACTGTGTCTTTTTTTTTTTTTTTGGAATTTGCCTTTTTCGGCTCTGTCAACCCATCCAAGTAAAGGAGTATAAATTGGGTCTGCAAGCTTCTGTAGTACGATCTCTCTGCAACTTAAATTCAAGGTCACATTAATCTAATACTCATTCAGAAAGATAGTCATAAAAAAACAAAGCTAGCAGAGACAAGACAAAAAGAGAATCCTCACAAGACCAGGCAAGACAAAGAATAAGCATCTGTTCTGTCAAAGATGACTAGTACAAGAAGGCTTGTTTTATTAAAGGGTCTCTTCAAAGGTTGAGTGAATCGTATGATCAAAGCAACGATATGGCAGAGGAGGTGAAACTGTTCAAGACACTGTCGAGCCCATTTGCTTTGAGGGTCGATTGGGCACTGCGGCTCAAGGGCATTCAATACGAATCTGTCTTGGAAGATCTCCTCGACAAAAGCGACCTTCTTCTTCAGTATAACCCGGTTTATAAGAAGGTACCAGTGCTTCTCCACAACGGACAATCAATTTCAGAGTCCCTGATAATTCTCGAGGACATTGAGGAGACATGGAAGCAAGAACCGCTCCTCCCACAGGATCCTCACGCAAGGGCCAGGGCGCGATTCTAGGCCAAATTTGGCGACGACAAGGTAATTGACATGTGCTGTTTAGCATTCGTTTCTCTTAAGTAAGTTAGAGACTAGGTTAAAAATAGTATTGATTATATGAGCATCAAAAATTCTTTTGGATAAAACTCATCAAAATAATGTATATTCGGAACTAAACTGACCTAAATTGTGACTACATGTTGGCTTGTGGGGCAGGTTCTACCATCATTATGGACTGCTTTTATAAGTGAAGGCAAAGAGCAAGAAGCAGCTCTTGCAGAGGCAAGTGAGAACCTCGCGGCCGGAAGGAGAGCTTAATGGGAAGAATTTCTTTGGTGGAGACAACATCGGATATCTGGACATAGTATAAGAATTTTCCTAATATGTGGACTAAATTAATTGACATTGTTATTTACCGTTTTACGGGGTATGGTATAAGGTGAGATAGAAGGTTTCTTAATTAGTCTAATATGGGGCTGGCTAGTATGGGCCGAGTTGAGCCTGGCCCGTAATGAGAGGGACTGGCTAGAAACTCTATAAATAGTACTCAAGTCTCTTCTCTAACCCTAATCTCACATATCCTCACCTAAGGGGCATTATTCTAACCCTAATCGTGAGGGGCCGCCTCATTGAGCCAGTGATTCGGAGGGCGACAGAGGAGAAGGATTTGCACAATGAACATTGTGTTTCCGCTTCCGCTCAAGAACGATGGATCCTAAAACAGGTGCGTTAATCTTCTACTCTTTGGATGTGTGTTCTTATTCTACTTATGGAGATCTTGGGGTTGCGCAATTTGCGTCCTACATGTGGTATCAAAGCCTCTATAACTCTAGAACTTAAACCCTAATTGATTTTGCCCTAATTATACTAATTTGCCCTAATTAGTATGAATCTGACCTAATTTGTGATTTTTTAGATTTTTTATTCAATAAAAATTAAATTAAATCACAAAGTCGAACTGGGGGAGACGAGACAGTCAAAACCGTCGACGGTGCGTCACCGGGGGACGCCGCACGCGCCCCACGCGCGGCCACGCGCCCACACGCTCGGGGCGTGCGACACACGCGGTCGCTAACGTCAGCACTCGACCTGCTGACGTCAGCGACCCGGGTCCAACTCGATGCGTGCACCGCACATGCATGATGACGTCAGCGCCGACCCACTAACGTCAGCAACCGACCCGACCCGACCAAGGATCCGACCCGACCCGGTCAACTGTTGAGCGGACCGGTCAACCAGTCGAACCGGGCGACTGGACCGAAGGTCGGACCGGGAACCGGTCAGAGCGCTGCCGGTCGGACCGGTTTTGACCAGTCCTTAGGCCAGGCGCGTGAGCTCCACGCGCCGCGCACTCAGGCGGCGCGTGCGGGCGCATGGAGGCTCGGATCGGCGCGTGGCCGGCGGCGTTGGATTCGTATGGTCCTCCTCTATCTTGTGGTATTTTATTTTATATGTTTGGTAATTTTATGGATGTGAAAATACATACAAAGCCCTAAATACGTGTATTTTTTGCGTATTTTTCTTGTATTTTCTGTGATTTTGGAAATACAAGTGTTGGGTTATAAGTATATTATCATATAATCATTATAAAGGTGTGATTCATCAATAAAAATTAAACTTTATTGTGAACTGAAGCTGGCTTAATGAGATACAATCATTATGAGATAGTTATTGAACTATATCTTGAGATATTGAGAAAAACTTTTGTTGCTCATGCATACTCCTTTACATACTGGTAACCTTTGAATGTTGGACGTCTTAAGAATCTATGACCAAACTGATTGTACTAATTAACACATCTGCTGAGTGTAGGTAATGCATGTTAGTTAAGTTATTGCATATTATACCTAAACTCATATGGTCACTGGTTAACGTCTATCAAATTGAATATTTTTATAGTTAAGGAGTATGGCAATATTTATGCAGAGCAATAGTATCTACTGTTATAGTTTAGATATTTGGTTCTGTGATTTGACTTAATTTATAGGCCACTAGTTGAAGTAATGATATTTGTTATTTAAAATTGACTAATAAATTAGTTGTTGGCCTTGGAGTCATGTTTTGCCTTATGAAACTCATGAGCTATAATGAATCAGTTGTCAGGCTTCTCGATCTAGTGTACCATGTATTGCTATTGTTGTTGATTGGTGATAGATTCTCTAGATCAATATTAAAAAGAATCATTGGAATCTGTAATTTTGGTGCACAAGTTTCTTGTGTTGTTGTGATTGGTGATCTCATTGGAATTTATCTTTCAGATTATATATATATATATATATATTTATATATATGATTAGTTTTATTAATAAATAAAGTAATGTAATTAGCATGATATGTGATTTCAGTTATATATGCCCATATCGCTAAAGTTGAAATTACATGTATATGGTGTATGTGAGATGTAAATATATCCCTAGTATGAGAGAGTTTCAAGGATTCAATTGAGTAGTGACCGCCAAAGTGGCACGCTTGATTGGGTTTGAGAAATTTCGGTCTCTTATGTTGATTAGGATGTCTCCTGGTCTAATGCGTGGTCATACTCCCAAAGGAGGTTGATTGTGTATTAGTTCATGGAGGGATACATGATGGTGTGATGGAGGAGTGATCAGTCCTAGTGATTCATCTGCCCAAAGGTGATGAATTCACGAAGATTGGAACATATTCTCATAACCGCTATCATGTGGGGAGTGTACAATTGCATGTCATGTATTCTGCCCAAAGGTGATTATATGATTATGCATGTAACTCTCTGGATGTGTACTTGTACGTCAAGTTACACGGTGCTCACATGATGCTAATTATATACATTACTTGTTTTTCAGTCACCTTTCTGTAATTAATAACTCCACTATTATTGAGGTTTTTACTGCTTCAAATTTTAAGTTGTGGACATATGATTTGTTGCTTAAGAATAGAACACTAGAATTTGCTTACTATCCATGAAGAGGTCCATTCTGGAACACTTGAAATGTGGTTTGCCTATTAACTGCACTGTTAAGAGTGATGGAAGCCTTAGTGGCTTGTAATTATGTCTTGTCTAATACCGAAATTAGGACACATCTGCAAAATTTGCGTTTAAGTCCTAATGACATATACATCTAGTATATGGTTATAAGGTTGTTTCCAAAAGTTTTCTATTTAGGGAAAACGACCGAGATAAAGAATAAATAATTACAATTAGTCTTAAAAGGTTGTCAGGCTTAATAGTGGCCGTGAGTATTTTGACAAGTATGACAATGCGAAATAACTTAAAGGGTCATTTATCGAATACTTGGTAGATTCTGGGGTGGTAAGTTAATTACTATACTTGTAAATCCTGATAAAAGATTTGGCTGAAAGGCATAATTGCACCGTAATTAACGAGGATAGCTGCTCTCGGACTATTATGGATAATAGTACAATGGAAAATCACTGTGTCTTTATCTTTGTCTAAACAGACAATTGTGGAATCTCCTGTACCATAGACTAAACTTGATGAGGTTCAAAGTACTATTCTTGATATAGTTTATGATAAAATTTTCCTCTCAAATATAGAATGAAGTGGTTGTAGATTTACTCAGGAGATTTGTTAGGGAAAGACGATAAGTTATTCCATTAGACTATATAGTCTATTTGTGAGAGCACGACCACAATATCCACTACATGGTTGATTTAGCAACATAAATATATGTTATTTCTTATCCTCAATTAAGTATGTGTTTAGATGCCATAAAAGGCGATATGCAATCTATGAAACATGTTTGGAAACTTACTGACTTGCCTAAAGATCACAAGTTCTTTAGTTGCAAATTGGCGTACAAAACTAAAAGGATATCAAAGAAAGATTACGGAGTTTAAAGCTAAATTTGTAGTTAAAGGTTTCACTATGAAAGAGGGGTGGATTGTTAATGGTGAAGAAATAATTATTTCTTTAAAAGATTCTTTCAGAGTGATTATAGCATTTATAGTTCTTTTGGTTTGGAGTTACGCCAAATAGATACAAAATCTATATAGTGCAACTGGAGGATTTTGCAACACCTTTAAGTAAACTTGTGTGTAGACTGAAAAGTCTTATTAATTATTTTTATGTAAGTTTCCAGACAATATTAATAAAGTTTCATAGTGCTGTTATTATTTTGTTCAATTGGGAACAAAGTAATTCAATATACTGCAAGGTCAATGGGAGGAAATTTATTTTTCCTCATACTCTATGTACATGATACTTTGTTTACAAGTAGTGACCTTGACGCATCTTTTATCCTTTGCATTAAGGTCTATAAGGATTGTTCTTGTCACATATATTGGATTTTATTAGATTTTCTCAAAGGACATTTGCTGATCGTATTTTGGAAATATTCAATATACGTCATTGCAAGTAAGGAATTACTCCTATTGTTAAGTGTGATGGACTAAATCTATCACGTTGTCCTTATTTAGATATTAAGAAAATCTAATTAAATGGTGTACCTTGTGTTAGTGCACTTAAAAGTATAATATATGCTTTGATTTTGCACTAGATTAAATACCGCCTTTGCGATGGGACTTTTAGGCAGATATAAGTTGAATCCAGGATGCGACCACTAGGTTGCTACCAAAAAGGTTTTAAGGTACTTAAAAGGACAATAGATTATATGTTAATTTACAGACAAGTTTAATTAAGATGTTAACTTTGCTGACTGTTAGGTTGATATAATATTACTAACATGATACATATTTATGTTAACAGGAAGTGCAGTGCAGTAAATAAAGTTCTATGTCTACTATGTAAGTAGAATTTGTAACTTTCTCGTAAGCTGTTACTTGGGCTATTATGCTTCGGAACCTTATGAAGGAGTTAGGAGTTGACCGTTTTGACTTTATGGATAGACCCATACGGTTGTATTGAGACAATAAATTTGTTGTTTGTTTATTAATAACAAATGTCTCAAGGGATCTAAATATATAGCGGTCAAATATTTTTTACTATAAAGAAACGGTATAGAAAGGTGACTTATTATATAATATATTTTCACAGATGATGTGGTTGCAGATCCACTAACTAAAGACCTACGCCCATGAGTATTTGAGTGACATGTCATCAATATGGGCCTAGAAGTATCTTCGGATACTGTTGTTTAGTGGGAGCTATTTTGGCTTTATTCTGATAAAGTTCACATCTGTGTTCGTTACTTTTAGTAACGGTTTGATATGTATCAACTTTTGCATTTAATAAAATAATTTTGAATGTGTTATTATCATGTTGAATACATATTGATAAAGTCTCAAGGTATTACCTTGAGTGGAGGATATGGGCATCCGGTTATTAGCCTTGTGCATATGTTCTTGTAAAAGATTAACCATAAGGACAAGACATATGTGGGTTCATTAGAACCATGATTTCATTCTCTTGTGGCACAAACTTTTTTGTCACCTAAGTAAGAGAATCATATGTGGGTTCATTAGAACCATGATTTCATTCTCTTGTGGCACAAACTTTTGTGTCGCCTAAGTAAAAGAATGGTGACTGACAAATAGATCTCTCTATGAGAAATGTTAGCCATTTGCCATACTACCATATTGAATCCATATCAATAAAGTTGAAGGCACTTGTGACCATGGAAGGCTCTATGTGTATACATGCAGTTACCGCCATGATTCGGTGTTGGAGGCTTTATGGGATATGATTGACTATTAAGAATTATCTCTGGACCAATGTGCGCACATACAATACAATTTCAATTAATATAGTCCAAGTGGGAGAATGTAAGAATTTTCCTAATATGTGGACTAAATTAATTGACATTGTTATTTACCGTTTAACGTTTACCATTTTACGAGGTTTGGTTTAAGATGAGATAGAAGGTTTCTTAATTAGTCTAATATAGGGCTGGCTGGTATGGGCCGAGTTGAGCCTGGCCCGTAATGAGAGGGACTGGTTAGAAACTCTATAAACAGTACTCAAGTCTCTCCTCTAACCCTAATCTCACATATCCTCACCTAAGGGGTGTTATTCTAACCCTAATCGTGAGGGGCCGCCTCATTGAGCCAGTAATTCGGAGGGCGACAGAGGAGAAGGATTTGCGCAAGGAACATTGTGTTTCCGCTTCCGCTCAAGAACGATGGATCCTAAAACAGGTGCGTTAATCTTCTACTATTTGGATGTGTGTTCTTATTCTAGTTATGGAGATCTTGGGGTTGCGCAATTTGTGTCCTAGGTGAGGATATTTTTGTCAAAGGTCACATTAGTTTACATGGACTGAAAAATCAATGGTCACATTAGTTTACATGGACTGAAAAATCAATGGTGAATATTTTTGTCCCTCGACTAAAAGTTTAGGGATACTTCGGCTTATTCGATAAGATATTGGAATTTTATCACTCAGGTGAAAATTTGTGGATTTTATTTTTTTGGTGGAATACCGCCATTTTCGTCTCTATCAATTCATCCTAGTAATGAGTACAAAACAGGTATTCAAGTTCAAAAATTATGATCTTTCTGCAACATTTCTCGATAAACTCAAGATCACATTAATCTAATGTCAAGGCATGCAGTTGGTCCCCATGCAGACAATCAGGAAATAAAGAGAATCGCCGCAAGCCCAGGTAAGACCAAGAATAAGTTTCTGTCAAAGATGAGTCTGGCAGACAACGTCTGCTCAAAATTATTTAAGACTATAGAACATATCCTCAGAAAAACACCCTCAAAATATACGTGTGAGACAGACGAGTCTGGAAGGATATAACCATGCCTGCTCAAAATTATTTAAGACTATAGAACATAACCTCAGAAAAACACCCACAAAATATACGTGTGAGACAGACGAATCTGGAAGGATATAACCATGTCTGCTCAAAATTATTTAAGACCATTGAACATATCCTCAATATGCAGCCTCACTCCTCCATCTTGACAGCCTCACTCTTGACAACCTTACTCTTCTTGGCAGCAACAGAATTGGTGACCTTGGCTATAGCAGACTTAGCGACCTTGGTGGTTATTGGGTCCTCCTTCTTCTTCTTGATGACACCCACAACAGAGATGCGTCTCATTTTGACATTTTGTAGCTCGCAGCTTAAGACACCTGTTGTTATCGCCTTCTCAGATTGGAGGACCCACCAATTCCCACATTCATGTGAACATTCTCCTTAACCATGATGAGATCTAAAGATGGACCACAAAGATGAAAATACAAATCATGCAATTAGACAACCATTAAACTCCAGCCATGACCATAATCATCACATCCAATAGTGCACCCAAAAAATAAAGAAAAGAGAGAAGGGAAAGACCAGCACATTCACAAAATTGTAAAAAATCTGAAAACCATATCAGACATCTCACCCAATAGATGGCACAAAAGCAAATTCGAAATTTACTGTGACAACGGCGTTAAATATAAAAAGAAATAAAATCATTCACCAATCTAGCAACTAGACGAAAGCTAAAATAAGAACAAAAATCACACAAAGGCAAATTTGGTTTTGATACTTCTTCGATTGGAGGAGGCCACCAATTCCCACATTCATGTGAACATTCTCCTTAACCATGATGAGATCTAAAGATGGACCACAAAGATGAAAATACAAATCATGCAATTGGACAGCCATTAAACCCTAGCCATGACCATAATCATCACATCCAATACTCCACCCAAAAAATAAAGAAAAGACAGAAGGGAAAGACCAGCACATTCATAAAATTGTAAAAAATCTGAAAACCATATCAGACATCTCACCCAATAGATGGCACAAAAGCAAATTCGAAATTTACTGTGACAATGGTGTTAAATATAAAAAGAAATAAAATCATTCACCAATCTAGCAACTAGACAAAAGCTAAAATAAGAACAAAAATCACACAAAGGCAAATTTGGCTTTGATACTTCTCGGATTGGAGGAGGCCACCAATTCCCACATTCATGTGAACATTCTCCTTAACCATGATGAGATCTAAAGATGGACCACAAAGATGAAAATACAAATCATGCAGTTAGACAGCCATCAAACCCCAGCCATGACCAAATTTGCCTTTGTGTGGTTTTTGTTCTTATTTTAGCTTTTGTCTATTTGCTAGATTGGTGAATGATTTTATTTCTTTTTATATTTAACGCCGTTGTCACAGTAAATTTCGAATTTGCTTTTGTGCCATCTATTGGGCGAGATGTCTGATATGGTTTTCAAATTTTTTACAATTTTGTGAATGTGCTTGTCTTTCCCTTCTCTCTTTTCTTTATTTTTTGGGTGGAGTATTGGATGTGATGATTATGGTCATGGCTAGGGTTTAATGGCTGTCCAATTGCATGATTTGTATTTTCATCTTTGTGGTCCATCTTTTGTGACATCCAGATTTTTGGGTTCTAATTTCGATTAGATAGATTAGGCATTTCATCGGCACGACTATAGTGCTGGAATGAAATCAACCATCAATTTGAGTTCGATTTCAGAAATTGAAAGTTCTGTGGTGTCACGAGCTATTCTAGGAACGTCGACTCACCTTTTGAGGAAATTCTGGCGAGTTTAGGATTTTTACGAAAACCTCGGAAATGCGGAAAATGAACGAAAACTCGATTGGCTATTTTGAAGAGACTTTTGACATCCGGTGTAAGTGATTCGGCTAATTAAAGTTGTTTGAACTTTTTCTGACTTCAATTTGGACCCCAACCGAATTTATTTGTTCGGAAAATCGGATACCGAGAAAATGAAATGGAATTCGGATTTATGGGGAGGACAGCACATTTTGGCACCAATATTAGATTTATTGGTGAAAAAAATTGATGGGAAAGTATTGGGGGACCAAGCATTTATGTGAGAAGATATTTTATTTGACTTTGGGTCCATCCTCATCCATTCCTTTCCATCTTCTCGAGCAAGTCTCGCGCGTCCCTCTCCCTCATCCGTTCGTTCTCTCTCTAAGTCGGTCTCTCTCTTTTCTTTCCTTGGAAGACCGTCCACAGCTTTTGTTTTCTTTGGATTTCCCTTGAAGAATTCATCTACCCCACCGAAATTTCCCCAGCTCCCTTGCCACACGTCCAAATATGGAATTCCCTTGGTCAATCAAGGGAAAAACCCCAGCAAGGTTGACTGCATCTTCCACCCACGAATTCAGCCGCGAAGACCAAACTACTTTCTCCCCTGCTTCATCCAAATTTTTCAACGCTGCTGCGCGAAGATCGAAGCTCCACGCGGCTTCAATCCACCAAAATCTATTGCAAGCTGCCACGGTGTCGAGGTCCACTGAAGCTTCGATCAACCTTGCATCTTCTCAAACGATTTGTTGACCCAGCAAATCCACCGAACAGCCGCACGAAGCCAGCGAACCCATTTTGTTGACCTCCGAAGCTCCACCGAAGACCCCATCTTCACGCCAGCTCAGCCGTCTTCGCTACTTCGTTCTCCTCAGTGTCCGCGTTCGCGAATCCACGAAGAGCGAGCTGCCAGCATCCACCGAGTTCTTCGAGCCAGCTTCTTCGCGTCCACGTCACGGTCAAATTCGGTGGTCCCTCCGCGGTGTGTTGACCCAGCATCCGCGAGATTACTTCTCTCCTAGCTCGCTCGTTTCTTCTTCAGCCGTGAGTTCAGTGAAGCCCAACCTGTAGCAGTCGCAGCTCCTGCTACTTCTTTGTTCAATCGGTAGCCCACATGAGTTCATCCGCAAGCCCATCAGAAGCCATTGTCTTCAGCCCATCTTTATGCAATTTTAGCACATTCTCAATCCATTGAAGCTTGCATTTCGGCCCACTTGAAATCAGCCTGCAACTAGTGAAGTCCAGCAAGTTCATTTAAAGCCCAAGCCTACGAAGCAAGGTTTTTAGGCTCAGCCCGAGGGTCCATTGACGCCGCCGAAATTTTGGAATTTGGCCGCCGTCGCGGTGTTTCGACCTTCGCTTTGCCAAGTGAGTTTTACTCACTAAAGCTTTCTTAGTAATCTAATTATGCCTAAGGGTTGGTTAGATTTATTTAATTGCAATTAGGTGGTTAGTCTAGATTACAAAGATTAACTTAGAGACTTGTTAGTGCTTATTACTTAAATTGATTGTGCATTTAATTAGTAGATATACCCTAGTAATTATTGGATGCTTCTAGGGATTTTTCCCGTCCCTTATCGGGTGTCAATTTAATAATTCGGCCTAAAATGAATTTTTAGGAATTAATTATTAATTATCGAAATTGATTTGATTAATTAATTAATTCCCGAAATTTCAAGAAGGTTGGCCAGGGACCGGAATTTTATGCTGATGATGGTGGCGCAGACCGTTTATTTAATTGAGCTTTATATTGTGCTAAATTGAATTTATTGTATTTACTTATTTATTTAATATTCGAAATTAATTATTTTTCCGGAAATTCAACCGGGATGGCCGATGATCGGAATTTCGTGCTGATCGTCGTAGTGCAGTCTGTTTATTTATTTGAGTCCTACGTTGTGCTGAATCGATTTAATTATGTATTTTTAAGATTTATTCCTAAATTATTTGAATTGTGGTAATTAATTGGTAATTACCGAGCATCGGTTCACAGCGTCAAAAATGTGTTTTATGGGCTGTTGAAAATGGTGGGATTTATGGAAAGAAAATATATGATATTTTGGCTAAGGCCGGACGTGTACCCACGCACGATATTTTACTGAGTATCTTTATTTTCAGGGAATTGGGCCAAGATGTTATGAAATTGAGAAGTTTATTTATGAAGTGCAATATCGTTGGCTGCAATTAAAATAGGTCGAGTGGGACCTTGGTCGAGTGAGACCTAAAAACCATTGAATCTGAGAAAGGTCGAGTGGGACCTTGGTCGAGTGAGACCTAAAAGCCATTGAATCTGAGATAGATCGAGTGGGACCTTGGTCGAGTGAGACCTTAAAGCCATTAAATCTTACAAGTGGTCGAGTGGGACCGTAAAGCCATTTAATCTCGATGACAGAGTTTGGCATTGTAAAAAGGGCACGTGAGCTCGGTGACTTGATGCATCACTTTGGAGAAGGCACGTGGGCCCAGAGATTTAAGTATGGCATCATAAAAGAGACACGTGGGCTCGGTGATTTGATGCATCACTTTGGCGAACTAGTGCCTAAGAGAATGCACGTGTGCTCGACATCTTGATATGCATTGTGGAAACTGCTTAGTCTGTTGGATATGAAATTGACTGGTTCGATTGATCATTGTTTTGATCTGATGTTGTGAATTGATTGATTGAATGGGAATGACCATGAGTGGTCTTGTTGGCGTGTAATCGACTAGATTGATTTGATCAATACTTCGATCCGTGATGCGATTGCTTGGGTGCCAATTTTATATGTGCTAACATGCAGGTGGAATCTGAGGCCAAGGTAAGTTCTCTGACTCATGATGTACCTAGGCAGCCCTAAGGTGTATTAGTTTACTAATCGGGTCTTAGGGGGTAGAACTTGCTGAGACATAGTCTCATCCCGGTTGTGGGATTACATTTCAGGCCCCTAGATTTCTCGAAGATGAACCGGCATTTGAAGTTGAGGTTGAGCGAGAAGAAGGAGATGAAGAGTTTGAAGAAATTGAGTCTAATGGTGAAAGACCTGAGGAAGACTGGGACAATGATCCCGAGCATGATCCTATCCTCTTTTGTAAACCCTGTGCATGTATAGTCGTGAATTTCAATAAGTAAATTTGTGGCCTGCTATTCTATCCCATTATTTTATTGTCTGGGGATTTTTAACTACTTCCGCATGTGCATATAAATAAAAAGAAAGGGTCGGCGATACTTATCCTGGGATATCGCATTTTAAAATCGACCAAAGGTGAGGGATGTGCGTGTGCCTAAGGATCGGGGCGTGACATCTTTAGATCTCATCATGGTTAAGGAGAATGTTCACATGAATGTGGGAATTGGTGGCCTCCTCCAATCGGAGAAGTATCAAAACCAAATTTGCCTTTGTGTGATTTTTGTTCTTATTTTAGCTTTCGTCTAGTTGCTAGATTGGTGAATGATTTTATTTCTTTTTATATTTAACGCCATTGTCACAAAATTTCGAATTTGCTTTTGTGCCATCTATTGGGTGAGATGTCTGATATGGTTTTCAGATTTTTTACAATTTTGTGAAAGTGCTAGTCTTTCCCTTCTCTCTTTTCTTTATTTTTTGGGTGCACTATTGGATGTGATGATTATGGTCATGGCTGGGGTTTAATGGTTGTCTAATTGCATGATTTGTATTTTCATCTTTGTGGTCCATCTTTAGATCTCATCATGGTTAAGGAGAATGTTCACATGAATGTGGGAATTGGTGGGTCCTCCAATCTGAGAAGGCGATAACAACAGGCGTCTTAAGCTGCGAGCTACAAAATGTCAAAATGGGACGCATCTCTGTTGTGGGTGTCATCAAGAAGAAGAAGGAGGACCCAGTAACCACCAAGGTCGCTAAGTCTGCTGTAGCCAAGGTCACCAATTCCACTGCTGCCAAGAAGAGGAAGGTTGTCAAGAGTGAGGCTATCAAGATGGAGGAGTGAGGCTGCATACTGAGGATATGTTCAATGGTCTTATTGCATGATTTGTATTTCCATCTTTGTGGTCCATCTTTAGATCTCATCATGGTTAAGGAGAATGTTCACATGAATGTGGGAATTGGTGGCCTCCTCCAATCGGAGAAGTATCAAAACCAAATTTGCCTTTGTGTGATTTTTGTTCCTATTTTAGCTTTCGTCTAGTTGGTAGATTGGTGAATGATTTTATTTCTTTTTATATATAACGCCGTTGTCACAGTAAATTTCGAATTTGCTTTTGTGCCATCTATTGGGTGAGATGTCTAATATGGTTTTCAGATTTTTTACAATTTTGTGAATGTGCTTGTCTTTCCCTTCTCTCTTTTCTTTATTTTTTGGGTGCACTATTGGATGTGATGATTATGGTCATGGCTGGGGTTTAATGGCTGTCTAATTGCATGATTTGTATTTCCATCTTTGTGGTCCATCTTTAGATATGATCATGGTTAAGGAGAATGTTCACATGAATGTGGGAATTGGTGGCCTCCTCCAATCTAAGAAGTATCAAAACCAAATTTGCCTTTGTGTGATTTTTGTTCTTATTTTAGCTTTCGTCTAGTTGCTAGATTGGTGAATGATTTATTTCTTTTTATATTTAACGCCGTTGTCACAGTAAATTTCGAATTTGCTTTTGTGCCATCTATTGGGTGAGATGTCTAATATGGTTTTCAGATTTTTTACAATTTTGTGAATGTGCTTGTCTTTCCCTTCTCTCTTTTCTTTATTTTTTGGGTGCACTATTGGATGTGATGATTATGGTCATGGCTGTGGTTTAATGGCTGTCTAATTGCATGATTTGTATTTTCATCTTTGTGGTCCATCTTTAGATCTCATCATGGTTAAGGAGAATGTTCACGTAAATGTGGGAATTGGTGGCCTCCTCCAATCGGAGAAGTATCGAAACCAAATTTGCCTTTGTGTGATTTTTGTTCTTATTTTAGCTTTTGTCTAGTTGCTAGATTGGTGAATGATTTTATTTCTTTTTATATTTAACGCCGTTGTCACAGTAAATTTCGAATTTGCTTTTGTGCCATCTATTGGGTGAGATGTCTGATATGGTTTTCAAATTTTTTTACAATTTTGTGAATGTGCTTGCCTTTCCCTTCTCTCTTTTCTTTATTTTTTGGGTGCACTATTGGATGTGATGATTATGGTCATGGCTGTGGTTTAATGGCTGTCTAAATGCATGATTTGTATTTCCATCTTTGAGGTCCATCTTTAGATCTCATCATGGTTAAGGAGAATGTTCACATGAATGTGGGAATTGGTGGCCTCCTCCAATCCGAGAAGTATCAAAACCAAATTTGCCTCTGTGTGATTTTTGCTCTTATTTTAGGTTTTGTCTGGTTGCTAGATTGGTGAATGATTTTATATCTTTTTATATTGAACGCCGTTGTCACAGTAAATTTCGAATTTGCTTTTGTGCCATCTATTGGGTGAGATGTCTGATATGGTTTTCAGATTTTTTACAATTTTGTGAATGTGCTTGTCTTTCCCTTCTCTCTTTTCTTTATTTTTTGGGTGCACTATTAGATGTGATGATTATGGTCATGGCTGGGGTTTAATGGCTGTCTAATTGCATGATTTGTATTTCCATGGTCCATCTTTAGATCTGATCATGGTTAGGGAGAATGTTCACATGAATGTGGGAATTGGTGGCCTCCTCCAATCGGAGAAGTATCAAAACCAAATTTGCCTTTGTGTGATTTTTGTTCTTATTTTAGCTTTCGTCTAGTTGCTAGATTGGTGAATGATTTTATTTCTTTTTATATTTAACGCTGTTGTCACAGTAAATTTCAAATTTGCTTTTGTGCCATCTATTGGGTGAGATGTCTGATATGGTTTTCCGATTTTTTACAATTTTGTGAATGTGCTTGTCTTTCCCTTCTCTCTTTTCTTTATTTTTTGGGTGCACTATTGGATGTGATGATTATGGTCATGGCTGGGGTTTAATGGCTGTCTAAATGCATGATTTGTATTTCCATCTTTGAGGTCCATCTTTAGATCTCATCATGGTTAAGGAGAATGTTCACATGAATGTGGGAATTGGTGGCCTCCTCCAATCCGAGAAGTATCAAAACCAAATTTGCCTCTGTGTGATTTTTGTTCTTATTTTAGCTTTTGTCTAGTTGCTAGATTGGTGAATGATTTTATTTCTTTTTATATTTAACGCCGTTGTCACAGTAAATTTCGAATTTGCTTTTGTGCCATCTATTGGGTGAGATGTCTGATATGGTTTCAAATTTTTTACAATTTTGTGAATGTGCTTGTCTTTCCCTTCTCTCTTTTCTTTATTTTTTGGGTGCACTATTGGATGTGATGATTATGGTCATGGCTGGGGTTTAATGGCTGTCTAATTGCATGATTTGTATTTCCATCTTTGTGGTCCATCTTTAGATCTGATCATGGTTAAGGAGAATGTTCACATGAATGTGGGAATTGGTGGCCTCCTCCAATCGGAGAAGTATCAAGACCAAATTTGCCTTTGCGTGATTTTTGTTCTTATTTTAGCTTTCGTCTAGTTGCTAGATTGGTGAATGATTTTATTTCTTTTTATATTTAAGCTGCAGATGAATTATGCAATACTCCTCCTCAACTTCTCAATACATATTCTTGGCCAGTGTTTGTGGTATTTGGATAGAGTTGGCAGCCGTATGAATATTGCTTTGAATTTGGCTCGTTTCACTCTAATTGAGAGAAGCAGATTAAGCGCGAGCCACTTCAACCGGCGATGCTCACTACGCTTCTCCTGACAGCGTGAGAAAATACTTGTGCGACCACTCGAACGGCCGAACTACAGCGTTATAACGTAAGATAGCAAGTTTCACTGGTGTGGAGATCCGTCTTCCAAAGTTTAGAAGGGTTTCTAGAGTTGGTTTGTGTTGGCTGGGTCCACCTTCATGTGGGGCCCAGCCAGCATTAAAAAAAAACAGAAAGAGAAAAAGAAAAAGAAAAAAAAGAAAAGAAAAGAACAAAAAGAAGTGGAGTGTCGTGCGTGGGGTGCATCCATCGAAAAGTGAAGAGAGGAGAGAGAAAAAGAAAACAGAAACTGCACAAGCGAAGGAGAAGAAGGAAGAAGGCTGCAACTTTGCGGCTCTGATTGAAAGGCCAAATATTGTCGGAATCGGCTCAAATTTCAGTATGTTGTTCGTGAGACCGAGGGCTACAAGTTGATGGTTTTTGTTCGTCGAGAACCATCTCCGAATTCTCCAGTTACGGTTAAGGTTTTCTTACTCCAAACTTGTTCATCTACCTATGTGGTGAGAAAAAGATGATTGTAATGTTGATGTTGAGCCTCTAGTGTGTGACTAAAGAAGAATACTTTGTGTATCCTACTATTCTTGGTGATTAGTGAATGTTTTTCGGCGGTCCATGGTTTTTCCCGCATCGGGTTTTCCACGTTAAATCCTTGGTATCGTTATTTGCTTTGTCTATTTATCATTTTGGCATTATATTTGCATGTTGTGAGGCTATACATTGTTGGTTGTTGCTAGGGGTTAAGAGATTTTGAGTTGATTTAGTTTCGGGGGAGAAGTTGATCCTGGATTGCGTTTGGCCGTGGTGAATTGTTATACTTGAGTTCTCCCCAACAAGTGGTATCAGAGCTTAGGTTGAAATTTTGTTAAATGGAAGAAACTAGCAGTACCATGTTTAAGTTAAATGCCTCGAATTATTCTATTTGGAAGCCTCGGATGGAAGATGTGTTATATTGCAAAGACTTATTTGATCCTATTGAGGATGATGAAGCCAAAGGAGAAAAGGAAGACAAAGAATGGGAGAGAATGAATCGGAAAACGGTTGGGTTTATCCGACAATTGATTGATGATAGTGTGTTTCATCATGTTGCTCAAGAAACGAAGGCGGACACTTTGTGGAAGAAATTACAAGATCTCTATGAGAGAAAAGCTCCACAAAATAAAGCTCTTCTAGTTAAGCGACTTGTAAACTTAAGATACAAGGAGGAGAGTAATATGGTTGAACACTTGAGTGAATTTCAAGATGTTGTAAATCAATTGACAAATCTTGAGATTGATCTTGGTGATGAATTGCAAGCATGCTTATTACTTGGTACTCTTCCTGATAGTTGGGACACTTTGGTTGTGGCATTAAATAATTCGGCTCCTTTTGGTGTGCTTTCTATGAGCATGGTTAAAGAAAGTTTGTTCAATGAAGAAACAAGAAGGAAAGGCTTGAATTATGCTTCTACATCGGATGCTCTTGTTATAGAAAACAGAGGAAGAAGTCAATCAAGAAGGTTTCAAAGAAATAATACCCGAGGCAAGTCAAGAGGAAGGTCAAAATCAAGACCGAGGAGGAGTGTCAAGTGTTATAATTGCGGCAAAATGGGACATTATGCAAAAGAGTGTTGGTTGCCAAAGAGAGATATATCCCATGATAGAAATGGAGATCGAAAGAAAGAAGATAAACAAGCTACAACCGCGGTTGCATCCGATGGCGATATTGTGTTTGTATGTGATGACGGATATGTGAATTTTATATGCCAAGACTCTATGTGGGTTGTTGATTCCGCGGCTTCTTTTCATGTCACCTCACGGCGTGATTACTTTGCTTCTTATCGTGGCGGCGATTTTGGTTGCATTAGGATGGGAAATAGTGATGTTTCCAAGGTTGTTGGCATGGGAGATGTATATTTGAAAACCAATGTCGGATGTAATTTGCTTTTGAAAAATGTGAGACATGTTCTGGATATTCGACTTTACTTGATCTCGACGGGGGCCTTAGATGATGATGGTTATTGTAATTCCTTCTTTGATGGCAAATGGAAGTTGACTAAAGGTTCTATGGTAGTGGCAAAGGGTAAAAAGACAGGCTCTCTCTACACCATGCAAGTTGACTTGATTAAAGAAGAGGTAAATGCAGTGAAGGATTCTTTGGTTGATTTATGGCATATGAGACTGGGTCATCTTAGCAAGAAAGGACTTGAAACTCTTGCTAGAAAGAACCTTTTACCTTTGGAGGAGAAAAATTTAAAGGAATGCGCTCATTGTCTTATAGGTAAGCAACATAGATTCTCATTTCATAGTTCATCTCCACGTACAAAATCAAATGTACTTGATTTAGTTCACACTGATGTTTGTTGCATGGATGCTAGAACTCTTGGAGGTGCATTATACTTTGTGACATTTATTGATGATTGTTCTAGAAAAGTGTGGGCTATTGCTTTGAAATCTAAAGATCAGGTACTTGCGGCTTTCAAGCAATTTCATGTCAATGTGGAAAGAGAAATCGGGAAGAAGCTTAAATGTGTTCGGACTGACAACGGTGTTGAATATAGAGGCCCATTTGAACACTATTGCAGGGATTATGGTATCAAGCTTGAGAAGACTATTCCAAAAACACCACAGCAAAATGGAGTGGCAGAGAGGATGAACCGGACAATTAATGATCGGATTCGGTGTATGCTTTCTCATGCGAAGTTACCTAAGTCATTTTGGGGTGAAGCGATGAGAACAGCAGTGGACTTGATAAATCTATCTCCATCGGTTCCTCTTAAAGGGGATGTTCCACAAAGAGTTTGGAGTGGCAAAGATATTTCCTACAGCCATCTAAAAGTGTTTGGTTGTCGGGCATTTGTGCATGTTCCAAGAGATGAAAGATCCAAGCTTGATGACAAGTCTAAACAATGTATCTTCTTAGGTTATGGACATGAAGAGTTTGGCTACAGGTTATGGGATCCAGTTGCAAAGAAAGTCATTAGAAGCCAAGATGTAGTGTTTTGTGAGTATCAAACTATTGAAGACATTGATAAGGCGGAGAGACCAAAGAACATAGCTCAACGTTTAGTTAGTTTCAGCCCAAATCCTTCTAATGTTGATAGAAATCATGAGGGAGAAGTGCATGGAAATCATGAAGATGGTGAATCCTCATATGATGTTGATTCTTCAGCCGAGACAGGTGAAATAACTGAGCAAGAGCAATCTATTCTACCTCAAGTTAGAAGATCTGAAAGAGAGCGTAGGCCTTTCAAAAATATTTGCCGCATGAGTATGTGTTACTGATGCAGGGGAACCAGAAACTTATGAAAATGTTATATCATGTGAACGAAAGAATGAGTGGTATGAAGCCATGCAAGAGGAGCTCAAATCCTTGCATGAGAACCACACATTTGAATTGGTGAAGTTGCCTAAGGGTAAGAGGACACTCACAAATAAGTGGGTGTATAAGTTGAAGACAGAAGAAAATAGTTTGCAACCACGATACAAGGCTAGACTTGTTGTGAAAGGCTTTCGTCAAAAGAAGGGCATAGACTTTGAAGAGCTTTTTTCACCGGTTGTAAAGATGTCTTCTATTCGAGTTGTTTTTGGGTTGGCCGCTAGTTTGAATTTAGAAATTGAACAACTTGATGTAAAAACGGCTTTTCTTCATGGAGACCTAGAAGAAGAGATATACATGGAGCAACCGGAAGGTTTTGAAGTTAAAGGCAAGGAGCGCCTTGTATGTAGATTGAGGAAAAGCTTATATGGTCTCTAGCAAGCGCCAAGGCAATGGTATATGAAGTTTGAATCATTCATGGAAGAACAAGGATACGGTAAGATAAACTCCGATTCTTGTGTCTTTATGAAAAGATTCTCAGATAATGATTTTCTTATTCACCTACTTTATGTGGATGATATGTTGATTGTTGGGCATGATGCCAAGAAAATCAAGAGCTTGAAAAATGAGTTGAGTAAAGCTTTTGCAATGAAAGACCTAGGCCCGGCTAAGCAAATCTTAGGCATGAGAATTTCTCGTGACAGGAAGAATAAGAAACTATGGTTATCTCAAGAGAGGTATATTGAAAAGGTGCTTGAAAGATTCAACATGAGCACATGTAAACCGGTGAGTACTCTACTTGCAGGTCATTTCAAGTTGAGTAGTAATGAGTGTCCTTCAAGTGAGAAAGAGAAACTTGAGATGATGAAAATTCCTTATGCATTGGCCGTGGGTAGTTTGATGTATGCCAGGGTTTGTACAAGACCCGATATTGCTCATGCAGTTGGTGTTGTGAGTAGATTTCTCTCTAATCCGGGTAAGAAGCATTGGACTGCTGTTAAATGGATTTTGAGATATCTTAGAGGCACTTCTACACTTTGTTTGTGTTATGGAAATGCGAAGCCTGAGTTGAGTGGCTACTCAGATGCGGACTATGCTGGTGATGTTGATTCTCGGAAATCCACATCGGCTTATATAATAATCTTTGCAGGGGGAGCTATTTCATGGCAATCAAGATTGCAAAAATGTACTGCTTTGTCTACAACTGAAGCGGAGTATATTGCTATTACTAAAGAAGGTAGAGAACTTTTGTGGATGCAAAATTTCCTACAAAAGTTGGGCTTGAAGCAAGAGAAGTTTGTTCTATATTGTGATAGCATGAGTGCCATCCATCTTAGCAAGAATCCGATGTTGCATTCAAGATCGAAGCATGTTGATGTGAAGTATCATTGGATCCGAGAAAAGCTAGAAGAGAAGCTCTTCCTACTTGAGAAAGTTCATACCAACAACAATAGGTCCGACATGATGACCAAGACCTTGCCCGTGGTAAAGCTTGATACATGTAGAAGAAGAGCGGGCATGACGAATCTTCCCACATGAGGTGGAGGGGGAGATTTGTTGGCTAGGTCCACCTTCATGTGGGGCCCAGCCAGCATTTAAAAAAAAAGAAAAAGAGAAAAAGAAAAAGAAAAAGAAAAGAACAAAAAGAAGTGGAGTGTCGTGCGTGGGGTGTATCCATCGAAAAGTGAAGAGAGGAGAGAGAAAAAGAAAACAGAAACAGCACAAGCGAAGGAGAAGAAGGAAGAAGGCTGCAACTTTGCGGCTACAATTGAAAGGTCAAATATTATCGGAATCAGCTCAAATTTCAGTATGTTGTTCATGAGACCAAGGGCTACAAGTTCATGGTTTTTGTTCGTCAAAAACCGTCTCCGAATTCTCCAGTTGCGATTAAGGTTTTCTTACTCCAAACTTATTCATCTACGTATGTGGTGAGAAAAAGATGATTGTAATGTTGATGTTGAGCCTCTAGTGTGTGACTAGAGAATAATACTTTGTGTATCCTACTATTCTTGGTGATTAGTGGATGTTTTTCGCCGGTCCGTGGTTTTTCCAAAGATCGGGTTTTCCACGTTAAATCCTTGGTGTCGTTATTTACTTTGTCTACTTATCATTTTGGCATTATATTTGCATATTGTGAGGCTATACATTGCTGGTTGTTGCTGGGGGTTAAGAGATTTTGAGTTGATTTAGTTTCGGGGGAGCAATTGATCCTGGATTGCGTTTGGCCGTGGTGAATTGTTATACCTGAGTTCTCCCCAACAGTTTGAGGGTTGAGACTAGGATTAAAATTAGCCTTTTAGGAATGGACTTGAGATCGAGAACGAATTTACAAACTTGCTGTGCCTGTAGGGGTTTGGGCCTAATTTCCTAAAAAAACCCATAACTTTATCCATTCTTAATTTTGCCTTGAATATTTTTTTGTCTAAAAGAACTCTTATTTAAAGTTCAGTCCTAAATCTATCCCTAAGTCTTTTTATTTTATCTAAAAAATCACCAACGGTAACTTTAGTCTCAAATTTATTCCATTCCTTTTTTTATCAAAAAAAAAATCACAAACTATCAATCTTATCTTAAATACTTCTCATTAACTACTCGTCATTAGTTGTTTGACGTGATATTTCTACATTGATAACAAATCCACTTCAATAAAGTAGCGAGAAAAATTATCTCTAAAATGATACTATTCTTTAATAATTAAATGTTACTTTATGGACAGAGGGCTAGCGGAGGCAAATTCGAAACAAGATTTAAACTCTGAGATTTATTTTAGACAAAAAAAGGTTTGGGATAAATCTGGAATCAAATTTAAAATTGTGGATTCTTTTAAATGAAAAAATTCGAAGCAGAATCGGGATAAAATTTAAAGTTTTTATTTATTTTATTTATTTTTAATTTTATATAATGAAGGAGGCCCTGAGGTGTCGAGTCTGAAAAACCGTTGTCTCTCTGTCTCTCTAGCTTTCCACCGGCTTTTCACTCCCTCTCGAACCATGGACAACAAAGGAAGCAACGGCACCGCCGGCGACGACGGCCCCGGCGGCGGAACCAAAACCGCCACCACCAGGTCCACCCCCTCCACCAGCGACAATGCGAACGCTAGCTACGGCTGCAACGGGTTCGTCGACACGAGCAGAGCGGAGATCGATATGGCTCATGAAATGCCCGCCCGTCGTCTCCCGGTCCCTGTCCGTGGCGAGCCCGCCCGCGTTCGAAGGAGGCGGCGACGGTGCCGCGCCCTCCTTCCCCGTCGCCAAGGTCATCTTCTCCGTCGATCTTCTTCACGGCGGGGAAGACAACTCCGAGGTATTGTGCGTTTCGAAGTATGTGCCGAGCGTGTCGCGGTCCGTTGTCGTTGAAGCTTGTGAGGCTTGTGGTTTGGATTTTTATTTATAGTCCCTCGTCGTTGCGTTATCGTCTAGGGCATGCCGGTTTTGCGGTGGAGTTGCATTGCGTGAGCTCGTCGCGTTTGTGTCCTGCATTTTCACATGTATATTTCTGTGGAGTCGCCGAGCGGATTTGGTTTGTGGTATTGTTGTAGGCTTCTGGCCTTGATTGGCATTTTAAGTTCGTCGTTCACATGAATTTGGCCTTCGTATTGCGTTGAGTTCGTGATTTGTGTTCATTGTCTGCTTCGCATTCTGATTTGCGTCACTGGAATTTCGATTCAAGGTCTCTGGTGTGCTTCCGGTTTGAGGTGTTCAAGACTGCCGTTTGACATATGATTTCACATGTTTTCGCGCACGTGTGTTGCATTCGTTTCTCTGCAATTTATGGCCGTTTTCTCTGCTTAATCAACCGTGATGTGATCATGTCAACTTCACCAGCATCTGAACAAAATAGTGTCCTAAACTTTGCCGTCAGTGGGGTTTTCTATTTCTGTAAAAGCGTTTACTTTCAGCATTATGGCAGTTTTCCTGTTTCTTTTCTACATTTACTTCTTTCGGGATAAACCTTGCCTTTACTTTAAAAGTAAATTTTGGCATGAATAGTTAAGAAACATGTCAATATGGGACCTGTTGATTGGGGACATACTTCTCCTCTTTGCCCAAAAGCCGCTATAGATAAGGAGGAGACTCACTACTAATGCTAAGGATAAATTTTTAGATTTCTAGGCTGCAGGGGTCCCAAGGAGTATAAACCTCACAGATGGATTTGTGTTACTTTGGACTCTTCTGATATAATTTCTGGCCGGCATGCTTACTGCCAATCTGTGTACCATATATAGCATGCGGTGAAAGACATGTCATTGAATGCTTTCGAGTTTTGCATTTCTTTCATTGAGTGGAAAATGACTATAGCGCTTTCGACAATACACGTGGCCACATGATTGAATCTGCTAAAGAAAGATAACGTTTTGAATTGATAATGCCGTATCAGGAGAACTACAAGACCTTATGAAAGTGCTTAGATGCACCCTTCATCCATCCTTATGGACGGAGACACATAGACCAATGATTCCAAGTCAGAGGAGTAAAATTTTAACTTGTTTTCAGTGTAATATAGCTTGGCTACATCTCCTATAATATTCTCTCGGCTCTGGCTTTGATGCTTCGGCTACTTTTGCTATATCTTCCTCATCAACACATACATAATTTTGTTTCAATCTGCTTAATATTTATTACAAAACTTTATATTTAGTTTTTTAAAGAAATAGATGTGGATTATGTTTTGATGAGTACGGCTTGCAGTCTAATCTCCGGTCTTGTGCTGTTGCATTTATACATTTGGTGAAATGACCTCAGTTTATGATGGAATTGGCTTCCACTGAATCTGGAAACATACCAAGGCGATACTCCATGGAGATGTCTAAAGACTTCATCCCGATGTCTGTTTTTTCAGAGTCTTCTCAAGGTACGCATAAAAATAATCTTTCTCTAAGATCAAGTTGGCATCAGTGACTTTGTTGTTAAATTACAACCTTAGTTGAATTTCAAATTCTTTCATATGATGGTTCTGACTGCTGAGGTCTCAGACCCTTCTCTAACATGTTGTGCTTCAGTTCTTATTTTCTTAAACAATTCTCAGAAAACTGCATTATGTTGATCAATTCAAGTTGTTGCATACTAGTACCTTGGTGTTTTCTGGTGAAAGTAGTTCTTATAGATGTTTCTATACTGCTATTTTGAAGGATAATCTGAATTTGGCTGCAGACTCTTCCTCTAGCAAACCCTGCTGAAAATTTATGGTTTGTGCTTAGGAAAAATCTCTGTGGAGGGAAAGATCCTGCACAAATTTGATATGAGGCCCCATGGTGAGAACATTGAATCTTACGGAAAACTCTGTCGTGAACGAACAACCAAGTGTATGAACAGATCTAGACAGATACAGGTTTCTTCATCTCGTCCCGCTGTCCTCTCAGTGTGATACAAAGATGCTCCATTATTTACCAAACTTTTCTCTCCCTTTATTCAGGTGATTGACCATGATACTGGCTCTCTTATGAGGACTATGCCATTGATGGTGGGTCCCTGGCCTCTAGACTTGTTTACTAGTGGTTGATTCTTTTGCCTGCTTTGTGTCCGCTTGGGATCTTTTATTTACTTGCCATTCTCTGAGAATGCTCCTTTGCCACTGCTTATCTGTCATGACATATGAGGACCTGTGTGAGATAGGACAATAAGAAATTGCCAACTAAGGTGCCGGAAACAAAAAGAACAAGAAGAGATCGTGGAGGCTGTTCATATGTAGTCCTGCAGTTATATCAGTTGACCATACATATGCTACACGGCAAGCTGTTTTCTATCAATTGCTCATTGAGGCATCAATAAAGGCCTAGCTTAATGGGTCCATACTTGTCTTAAATCTCTTCAGTTGAGGCTCCAATGCTCAATTTTAAGGTATAATCAATGACGCTGTCTATGCACTCCAATAATGTATGACATTAGTTTTGGGTTTACACTGTTTCGGCAGGTCATGTTTAGCAATAGGGCTTTGTCTTCAAAACTACTAGGTGTCATCCTACATTTCAGGCTTGTATACTTCCCACTGGAAGAGAGTTTGATGGATTGACTTATTGCAAGCACTCGCATTGTTATTTTTGCTCTAAAGAATTATAGCTACTTTACGGAAGCAAGAAGTGATACTGAATTTCCTAAATCCTGATGAACCTATTTTTTGTGACTCTTGGATCCAAACATTTTTGTAGTTGATGCCTTGTTCTCTCACTGCAGCAATTTTTTAAAGACATCCTGAAGGACCTATGTGTCTACAATAACAAGGGGCCCAATCAAGGAACCTACGAGCTGAAGCCAGAATACAAGAAATCAAGTGGTGAACCAACTTCTGGGTAGGTTGTCATACTGTGCTTAACTGCCCAGTTGAAAGATGACGATTAAATTAAGATTTTGCTCATTTTGTCCTGACAAAGTGGTAAGTTAAACGCAAAGGGGAAAAAGCTCGAGCCTGTTTCTTATTGTAATGCTTGGGCTTAATATGTGAATATTCTCATCTCTCTCTTGGCGCACATTTGAGCCAAAAATATGTCGGAAGACTATTATTCATTTTGTTATCAGTACATCAATGGAGGATGAGCTCCTAAAACATTAGCAGCCCAAATTAGGAAATCCCAGCTGTCCTAGGAAAGCTAAAGTTCCGACAATGAAGTTCCAAAAGCTTCAAAATCTCTGCAGATGGTTCAGCAACCATTTGAAGGTGTTCCCACAGCATCCACCCTTCTTGGGCATAGAGTCAGCGCACTGATTTGCCTCACTAAATATATGCTCCATCCGATATCGGGTAAAGTTCATGAGGAGAGTCCTGCATTCCAAAAATAATTTTTTTTAAGGTTCTCATTAGAGCAAGAGTTTGATTGAAACATGCAAACCAGAACATTAGCCTCAAGTTCGATATGTAAGATGCTGATGTGGAACGAGTGAAATTCGTTCGTGAACTTTATCTTAGAAGGGAGAATTGACACTCAATTGTATCTTTAATCCTTTTTCTTCTTAACTTTTGTTCAAAGATGATGATTCACGCTTGTTTAACAATACTATCCATTCATCGATATATCTGAAACTTGAGAAGGTACTGCTTTTAAACTGAAACTGCTTGTGAGCGGTCAGAGTTACAGGTAGGGAAACTAAAGATATTTTACCATGCTTTTTCCTATGTAATCTATTCTTGTTTCCAAGTGCTATTAATTTGTGTATGTTACTCTAAACCTGGTCATTATTTCGGAATCATTGTCATGTTTTTGCTCGCTAACTTGGAGCTCTTTCTACCTGACATACCTAGATAATCGCTGGAGCAACTCTATCCTGATGAGGGAGGAGCAACCACGGTGAGTGAGTTAGTAGCTGAAATACCTAATCCATGTACATATCAGGGGGTTAACATAGATTGGTTTTTCTTTTACATATTTGAAGAAAGACATTCTTCAGAATATCATCCCTCCCTGTACTGTAATCGAAGATGCGTCATAATTTAACTTCTTGCTTGAGCATCCTTTTAATAGATTAAATCGAGAACCCGAGACAATGCCTGGAAGGGTTAATCTTCATTGCGAACCCCAACGAAGGGTGAAATTATGTGGAACCTATGTTACTGTGTAAACGGATGAGAACATTACCCTGAAACATACAATATATAGATCTTCTGAAATAAAGCACATCATGCTAGAAAGTAACAATGTAATATTAATCGCATCTCTGGAAGTGTCACCGCAATTTTGCGAACAGTCTAATCGACGTGGGGGTGCCTGAGTTAGATTTGGAGGAGCTAAGGATTTGCTGCATTGTTGATAAGTTGCGTATTTGAATATTTTGCCTAGAATTGGTGATTATATTCATGAAATGGTCCACAGAAATTAAACTGATGAGTTCTAGAAACAACCCTCAATTTTAACCAAGAGGCCGAAAAAGGTAGGAAAAGGTCAGTAGATTATGTAATGTTCACCATGCTAATTGCTACCTTATAATCTCCTAGAAAAAGCCTGATGTAGATTAGGACAATAGAGAATGCAAATGTGCATCAATTCCGTTATGTTCATTTTATAGAAAATGAATCATTTAGAAAATACCTTCCTAAAATTGATTGTTTGTATTTTTTAAAATAATTAGTCAATTGAAAATATTTTTGTTATCGACAATAATTTATGTCTAAATATTTTTTTAAATATAAAAATATTATCTAATTTTTTATTTTTAAAAATTATATAAACGATCATTTTTAGAAAGTATTTTTTAAATTATTAGTTTTGTCATTTGCAAGGGTCGCATAGAGTCTGTAAAAGGTTGAGGTTATCTTAATAAAGATATATTCACGACATGGTGGAAAAACCGAACCCCATCTAAAGAACAAACGCGAGGGCAAGGTGATTGGACCCGCATTCGATCGACGAGACTCCTTCCGATCCATACCCGTTGAATTCAAAAGACCAACCGCAGGTCCCTCGAACGCCGGCCGAGGAGGAGAGTCCCGGCGCCCTGGGGGAAGATGACGACCGCCGCCCCACGCGGATTCGGAGTTCCGTGGCCGGAGCTCAACGACGGCATCCTCTACAAGGACGTCGTTCCGTCTTCCGATCACGGTCGCCTCCCTCTCTCTCTCTCTCTCTCTCTCTCTCTCTCTCTCTCTCATCGTGCGCCGTCTTCGTCTTCGAAATCTGAACTTGTTCTGAACTCGAGCATGTAATCTTGCAGAGACGACGCTCATCCAGTTCTATTCGAGCAAATACGGAAATTCCGCTCCAGTCCAAGGGTGCGTCCATTTGGATTTTTCACTCGAGTGCCGTCTATTCCGTTTGATCGCCAACTGCCTGGTCGCGCTCGTTTCAAGCGTGCGATGTCGGAGAAAGAGCGTGTTAGGGTTCGCTATTGCGGACGAAAATCGCGCGTTAAAGTGGGGGATCGGGTTCCAGAACATCGAGAAAACTATTTTTTTGAGTTTGGAAGAGATGATTTAATATTCTTAAAAAAGCTTAACTTCCTTATTACTTTATATTTGTATTTGTTTTGTATAGATGACATTTTGTTGCTCGTACGATTTTGATATAATTGCTATTTGTCTTGGTTTTAAAAAAAAAAAAAAAAATGACGAAAAGAAAGGGTTTCTGGGTAGACCCTAAAGCAAGACCAAACGAACAGGTAGGTTCTAAGTTCCGAAGACTGGGAATCGGAATCAGGAAGCCCTGGAACCAATCACCCCTCCTTCTTTGGATTGCAAGGACTAGAGAGTCTGGTTTTTTTCTGCTTGTGTATTCTCTTCCATAAATGTATTGGCAATTGATATCCATACGCTGAGTGTTTTGCTTATCACGATGCAGTTGGCTGCAGCGAATTCAAAATGGACAGGTGCCTCTTCTGCAAAAGAACTGAACTTCAGTTGGTTATCTAGCTAGTTTGGTGACATGTCACCATGTTGGCGATTGTGAGTCCTTTTAAGTGCTTGTTGGTTTGCTTTTACAGATTAAAATCGATGGTAGAGTTGTTACGGACCCAAACGAAAGCATAAGGTGTCTTTTATTGGTGAATAGTCATGCTTATTTGTGTGTGTGTGTGTGTGTGTGTGTGTGTGTGTGTGTGTGTATTTTTACTATTGTTAGTTAAATGGACATAACATCCGTCATTCGTAATTTTCGTTCTCTTTTGTTTTCTTTGCACTTTCCAGTGCAGGATTAGAAGTAGTCTACCATAGACTTCCTTGGAAAGAGCCCGACGCGCCTTACTTTCTTGAAATCCTCTATGAAGATGATAATATGGTAATTGCATTTGAATGCTGAAGTTCGTGCTTACTTATGATGGGAATTTCTAATTGAGAATTTTCTTAGGACATAAATAAGCTGCCTAGGTGCCTGATTATTGTGGACATAATATGTCCTAGATGTTAGACCCGTCTTAAGACTGAGCAGATCTTGTTTACATTTCCTTATTATGGAACATCAATGCATTTATGAAGCAAAGTTATGCATAAATATAGCATGAATGACACGGGAATGAGTTTTAGAAAGGACTACTACCGCACAGGATGGTGCTACTGACACATTCAGGCTGGGTTGTGTTGTGGGAATCACACGAACAACAGGACTTTGGATAACCTGTGTCTGCTTTGAGGACTAGAGATTTTCCTGTTTTGGAGTCTATATAGTCGCTATTCGTAGTTTTATTGCATGATTCTCGTTATCAACTTTCTTTGGAACCTCTTTGTGTAGATTGCTCTCAACAAGCCCTCTGGGCTGCAAGTTTTACCTGGAGGACTTTTTCAACAAAGAACTGTCTTGTCACAGCTCCAGTGGCGAGATAGCGAGCAGAGCACTTTGCTATCATCACAAGAATCACATCCTGTACCTGTTCATCGGCTTGGAAGGGGCACATCAGGTTAGTCTCTTGGCTGCTAATAATTAATGAAAGCTTAGTCTGACTACTCAGAATCAACAATTGCTTGTTTGAGTAGCTTAAACATTAGACGAGAAGCACATGGTTGCAAATAAGTATCCACTAAAGCTGAGGCCGTCACTGGAGATGGGAGTGAAGATCACAAAAGAGATTTAACTGAATGTTACCCATACTTGTTAGCTTTATCATGTTGCTTCTAAATCATGGAAAGTCAATGATTAGTGAAGAAATATTCTGATGGTTACGGCATACTGCTTTGTGCCAAGACAAAGATTGCAAAGTCTCGCCTTTCAATCTATTTTGCGGATGGAACATCTCTCATTGGAGGGAAAAGGTTCAGAGGAATCTCTTGATTGATGATCTTCTTTTTGGCTCATTCTTTGTGTTGAATGGGAACAGCAGATACTCCCTGGTAATTGTTATTCCCAATAGAATGCTTAGTTGACCAAGCTGCAATTCTTTTGATGTAGAAATACCGCTAAGGAGCCCAGTTCAGTCAGGAAAATTTCAAAGATATATCGTGCACTTGTAAATGGACTAGTTGATGAGGATGAGGTAATGCTACTGCATTACTTTATTGTTCTTCCATTCTTTCACTTTATTTCAATGAGTCTGAACCTGCTACTTTGATTTGTGCTGTTGCTTTGGATTGATATGCTATTAGCACAAAAAAGTATGCGATTAAGGCCTTTATTTGTGAAAAATTACTCATGTTTTTACTTCATTTTTTATGTGAAGACTACTTCTCACATAAGGTAGATAACCCCTGCAAAACTACCTGAGAATTGTAATTCAATATGTATGATCTCTTTGATCTCTCTCTCTCTCTCTCTCTCTCTCTCTCTCTCTCTCTCTCTCTCTAGTGAAATTGCTTCATTCATGTTCCATTATATGATTCTATAGTTGATCCCTAAGAACAACAGAACTGAAGTACATTGGCATGGAAATAAGGTCAGAAGGAAATTACTATGTAGAGAGGCTAAATTGCATATATCATACAAAGAATTGCACTTTAAATATCGTGCACCCCTGGATGGTCTAGTAAAAGAAGATGCAGAAGTTTTATCATTGTGAGGAAATGTTGATAATTATTCTGTAAACTGATTACATTATAGATTTTTCACAAGTTTAGGATGCAGAATGCTATATTTGACTAATTTGGAGATTGCGTCCTTGAACTTTGCTGGTTCATCAGCTCATACATCGTCTTTGCGGAGCTGTTATGAATCTTCATTTTCATACAGATCTCTCTCTTCTTCTTTTTTTTTTTTTTTTTTTTTTTTTTTTTGTTCTTGAACGAATAAAGAGGATAGGTAAGGGGGCCATTTGTTTCTTTCTCGGGTACTGTTCCCTTTTTGCTCTCTACTGGGCGATCTGCTCACTGTTCACACCGTCTCCTCTCATGCTCATCCCGTGAGATTCTACCGTCGGTTTGGCTCGATTTTTGGTGGGCTTCTTCCTCTGCCAGCCTTCCATCTTTCCACCGAACGGTTTCATCCGGTTTGTCGCGCTCGAAGAAGCCCTTTCTCTCGCCGTTTCGGTGCCCTATTCTGCTGTTCGTGCGGGCTTCGGGCTGATTCAAGGACTAGCGGTGGTTTTGTTGGCTCTCACCACCCCCCCTCGGCCCTTTGCTTCCTTCCCTGGTATGGATTCTCTTCCTTTGCTGTAGAGGGCGTGCTGGAGAGTTGCTGGGCTGTTGGAAGGTTGTTTCTGTTATGGCGTCTACCTCCACCAAGAGAAGTGGCCTCCTTGTTGAGGCCCACCGTGGTGCTGTGAGGGGTAAGGGGCTTAGCCCTCCTTCTTGCACTGTAGAAGTCCAGCCTGCTGAGAAGTCTGGTCATCCCTCTCAACACGGTGTCGAGCCTTCGCCAGTCGGTGATGGGATTAGACTTGGACCACAGTCAAGGCCGCCTCGTGATGGGCGTTCTAGGGGCCGTAGTCGTGCTCGTGCCCCTTCTAAGCGGGTCAGGCCCCGGCTAAGCTGGCTAGCTCTTCGAGGCCTCCCCAAGCCCGATCGTGGGCCAATGTGGCGCGACTAGCAGCAAAGGGCTATGAGTTGTCTTTTGTCCCGCCTTCTTCTGTGGGTGAGAAACCTGTTGTGAACTTATCCAGCGAGGTATTGCAGGCTGCAGATCCCAAGTGAAGCGAGTACTTGGTTGGTTACTTTGTAGGGAAGAGGCTCCCATTTCAGCTCGTAGAGAATGCGTTGAAGAATACCTGGGGGACTAAGCTGGTCGATGTACTGGCCGATGACCAGGGGTTCTTCTTCTTTCATGTTCCGGACCCTTTGTTCCGCAGGAAGATTTTGGAAAAGGGGCCTCTAACCGTAGCACGAGTGCCACTTATCTTGCAACAATGGAAGCCGCTGATGGAACTTAAAAAAGATAGGCAGTCTTCGGTCCCGGTGTGGATTTCTTCCTCTTGATCTATGGTCCGCGCCGGCTATTAGTGCCATAGCAAGCTCCATTGGTAAGCCCCTTTATGTCGATCAACATACGGAGAGTATGAGGAGAATTTCTTTTGCCCGAGTATGCGTGGATATCCAAGCAAAACAGCCTAGGGTCTCGGAGGTTGTCGTGAATGTGGATGGAGTATCTCGTGCAATTGCTGTTGAGTATGAGTGGAGGCCAATGGAGTGCCTCAAGTGTGGCGTGTTTGGCCACAAATGTGAGATCTCTCCCAATCCCTCTGGCCCGAGGACATTGCCGGTATAGGCCAATATGGCCCTTACTTCTTCGGACCCTGTCCAGCCCCCTGCCCCTGTTTTGGATGCCCCCGTGGTACATGAGCAGGCTTGGCAGCAGGTCAAAAGCAAGAAGAAGCCCCCTCCCCCGATGGACTTCAGCTCAACCTCCCAGGTTAATTCGAGCGATGAGGGCCGTGCTCTGAAGCTTAAGGCTACGGCAGTGGAGAAAGGGCTGCCTCCTACTTCTCGCAAAGCCCCCAAAGGCCCCATAATTGGTCCGAATCAGGCTGAAGCTGCCCTTGCTTCTACGGATGAGACAGGCAGCCCTTCGAAGACTCTCTATCCGGAGTTGCCCCGCCCGGGAGTGGTGGTAGGTGAATCAGTTGAGGTGGGCTGTTCTTCGAATGAGGAGTTGCTCCCTCCAGGCCCCTCTCCGAAAGCATTTGCTGCTAACGACACGCCTGAGACCTTACAGGACAAGCTTCTTGCTCTCGCTCCTGACCCTCCCCCTCTGGCGATTCAGGTTACTCTGCCATCCACGCGGCGAAGCGTCTACAATAGGAGGTAACCCTCCTTTCTTCCTTTTGTTTGTAAATATGTATACAGGTTATTGGAATATTAGGGGTCTTGTTACCCCTCTTAGACAAGCGGAGGTTCGGAATTTTGTTTTGGCGAATCGATTGGCTTTGATCGGTTTAGTTGAGACTAAAGTTCCCCATAATATGTTTCAAGATATTTCTGGTAGTTTGATGTCGAACTGGTGTTGGGTGGCTAATCTTGAGCACTCCCATCGGGGAAGGATCTGGGTTGGTTGGAACCCTTCCATTGTCTCCTTTGAACGGGATAAGTACACTAATGGTGCCAAAAATTGTGTACGGCGCTCACTTTGATGCCAAAAATTTCCGCCGAATCACTTAAGTGCCAAATCGGAGAAAAAATGCTCACTTTGGTGCCACCGGCGAGAATTTCTGGCCAAAATGATTACGTGGCTTTTTTTTTTTTAAAAAAAAAAAATTCGATGGGGCCTCTAAACGACGTCGTTTTCGGTCCTCCTTAAGAAAACGACGTCGTTTTGCCGTCCTACGTGGATGGCTTCGCAGAAACGACGCCGTTTAGCTCAATGGGGATTGAAATTAGGGTTTTGTCGTTCGTCCGCCATCGTTCGTCCGCCGCCGTTCGTCCGCCGTCGCTCGACCACCATCGTTCGGCCACCGTTGCTCAGTCACCATTGTAATTGCTTAACCAGGTGAGAGAAGAGAAACTGAGATTATTGCTCGAGCAAAAAATTGCAGGAAAAATCGGAGGCGAGGGCGGAGGAGGAGGAAGAAGAAGATGGGTTGGAAGTGCCGTTGGTGCGCTGCTGTCGCTGGTGTGCTGCTGCTGATGGTGCGTTGCTGGTGTCGCTGCCGGTACTGCTGCTGCTGCCGTGCTGTTGCCGTTGCTGGTGTGGGTCTTCAAGGAAGAAGACGAAGACAAACGGCGTCGTTTTGCTCAATTTGGGGATTAGGGTTTCGAAACGGGAAAAAGTGTCAAACGGTGTCGTTTTGGTGTGTTGGATGCTGACTCAACTTTCCGACGAGCCACGTCGGCTTAAAAAATTAATAAAAAATGACCACGTCGGATTTCCGGCCAAGTTCGTCGGCGTTGGCACTTAAATGATCATTTTTTAAAATTTTTGACACTTAAGTGATCCGGTGGAAATTTTTGGCATCAAAGTGAGCGCCGTACACAACTTTTAGCACCATTAGTGTACTTATCCCCCTTTGAACACTTCTCATCTTCGGACCAGGCGATTCATGGAAATCTCAGATGGTTGGATTCGGGAGCTATCTGTTGTGTCACTATCGTTTATGCTGAGCACTCCTTCACCTCCCGGAGACCTCTTTGGGAGGATCTAGTGCATAGGAGTTCTACTTTACAGAATGTGCCGTGGTTTGTTATGGGGGACTTTAATGCTATTAAGGACCCCTCGGATAGGCTTGGAGGGTCAAACTTATGGTTGCCGTGCTTTGATGAGTTTGCACAGTGTCTAGATCAAGCGGGACTGGAAGACCTCAAGTATGTGGGGTTCCGTTACACTTGGTCTACTTCTACGGGCCCTTCTCGCAAGACCAGGAAGATTGATGGGGTCCTGGTGAACCGCTGTTGGAGCCAGGTGTTTTCCTTCTCGGAGGCTTCTTTTCTCGCTCCTGGGATTTCTGACCACTCTCCTATGGTGGTCAAGGTCGAGAACTCGGTGTTTCGGAGGAGGCCATTCAAATTCTTTGATTTTTGGATGAAGCACCCAGATTTCGAGACAATTGTAAAACAAGTTTGGGACTCGCCGGAAGAGGGGACTCCTATGTACAGGCTTGTTTGCAAGCTGAAGGCCTTGAAGTGTCGGCTTAAACAGCTTAACAGAGATTCCTTTTCTAATATTTCCGTAAGGACTGCAGAAGCTAGGGAGGCTTTAAGTCAAACTCAGCTTGACCTCCTTCAAGATCCATCTAGTATCACGCTTGTGGACGTGAAGAGGATTAAACGCTGAGCCTTCTTGGAACTTCGCTCTCTGGAGGAGTCTTTCTTTAGACAGAAAGCTATAATCAGATGGTTGAAGGAGGGAGACCGGAATACGAAATTCTTCCACCATTATGTCAGCAAGAGACAATTGAGAAACAGAATTCTTTCTGTGGTAGATTCTCTTGGCAACCAAATCAGCGACTCGCAACTTGTCCAGCAGCATTTTGTGAAGTACTACCAAGACCTCCTTATGCCTCGGGTGGAGCACGTTACTCCTCAGGTTTCAGAGATTTGGCAGATCATTAGCTCTCAGCTTAGTGATGACCAGATCACCTTTCTTGCTCGGCCATTCACCGACTTGGAGATTCGGGACACTCTGTTCTCTCTTGCTCGAGGTAAGGCCCCAGGTCCAAATGGTTTCACTGTTGAGTTTTTCAAGGAGAATTGGGGGACGGTTGGTCAGCTAGTCACGACAGCCGTTATGGACTTCTTCACCTCAGGAAGAATCCTTAAGGAAATCAACAATACCATTTTGGTCTTGGTGCGGAAGGTGCCGAATGCGAATACAGTCGACGACTTTAGGCCTATTGCGTGTTGTAATACTATTTACAAGATAATTACAAAATTATTGGCGAACAGGGTTGCTTCTATGCTGAAAGATCTAGTGAGCCCGTGTCAAAGTGCTTTCGTTAAGGGGCGTAGGATCAGGGATAACATCCTCTTGGCTCAAGAACTATTTTCTAAATTCCATTTGGAGCCTTACTCACCGAAGTGTGCTGTCAAAGTCGACTTTAGGAAGGCCTATGATACCATAGATTGGCGGTTCCTTGAGAGTGTCCTCCTTGCTTTTCGTTTCCCTGATCGTTTGGTTCAGCTCATTATGACTTGTGTGCGGACTCCTCGGTTTTCTATTGCTTTAAATGGGGAGCTCCACGGCTTCTTCCCTAGTGGGCGTGGCCTGCGCCAGGGTGATCCCATATCTCCCTATTTATTCACTCTGGTTATGGAGATTCTCTTGGGGATTCTCAGGAGGTGTTCGCTACAGCCGGACTTTAGTTTCTTTTGGAGATGCGGGTCTACATCCCTCTCACACTTGTTCTTTGCAGATGATGTTTTCCTCTTTTGTGAAGGACATGTGCCGTCTGTGACACTCCTCAAGGAAGGTCTACAAACGTTCTCTACTTCGAGTGGCCTATTACCGAATCTGAGGAAGAGTGAGGTGTTCCTGTCAGGAGGTTCGCCTTCCTTAAGGAATCAAATCTTGCAGGTTCTTAGATTCTCAGAAGGGAGCTTACCAGTTCGGTACCTGGGAGTCCTAATTATTACTTCGAGGCTGAGGAAGGCAGATTGCACTGCTCTAGTTAGGCGCATCACCTCAAGGGTGCAGTCTTGGACTCATAGGTTTCTGTCTTTTGCCGGCCGTCTTCAACTGATCAGATCAATTCTTCCTGCTATTCAGGCCTTCTGGGCAAGTGTCTTTATTCTTCCTGCGGTAGTGTTGGACCAGATTGAGTGTATTATTAGACAATTCGTTTGGAGAGGCCCCGAGTTGGCCAGAGGGGGTGCTAAGGTCTCCTGGGATGATATATGCCTTCTTAAGGCAAAGGGCGGTCTTGGCATCCGCAGATTGCATGAGTGCAGCAAGGCGGCCATGCTCAAACATATCTGGATCTTGTTTTTCAGATAAGGAGTCATTGTGGTGCAAGTGGATCCATTCCACCTTCTTAAAAAGAAAGAATTTCTAGGTCGCTTCAAAGCCGACTTGTTGTTCTTGGGCTTGGAAGAAGATTCTTCAAATCAGGACAGAATTTCGGCGTAGCTTCTTTTGGATGATAGGTGATGGCCTATCAGTGTCACTCTGGTTCGACAATTGGCACCCTAGGGGCCCCTTGAACTTATATTTCTCAAATTTGCTCATCTACAACTCTGGTCTCTCTAGACATGCCTTGGTGGCTGACCTTTTCTCTGAAGATGGCCAAGCTGTTAGGACGGTGTTGGAGTCCTGGGGTTCGCCGCTTCCGTTCTTGTCTGGAGACCAAGATCGTTTTTGTTGGAGAGAGAGTTCGTCCAGCATGTTCTCGGTCGGCTCAGCTTGGGAGGCTTTAAGGCGAAAGAAGACTCGTGTCAGTTGGCATCCGTTCATCTGGAACAATGAAATCCTACCACGGTACCAATTTCACCTTTGGCTCATCACCAAGTGTAGGCTTCCTACCCACTCTTTCCTTATGACTTGTGGTAGGATTGATAATGCTTCCTGCCCCTTTTGCAATGCTATGCCTGACTCTATAGAACATCTTTTTTTTGGATGTCGCATTATAGCTAGTGTTGCTCTCTTTTGGGCGGCTAGGTGTAACCTTCCTTGGCGGAATAGACCTTGGCTTGATAATCTACGTTGGGCCACAACTATGCTTTCAGGCAAGGAGTTTTATAAGTGTGTTGCCCGTTATTCTTTTGGTGCGATGTGCCGTATCATTTGGAAGAACAGAAACGGCATTCTCTTCAGGGGGAGCAGGTTTCAGTTCCGGCCATGAAGACGCATCTCCTTCAAGTTGTTAAAGACAAGGCGGTCACCTTTAGGAACGTGGAGGACTCCATCAAAAATAGAAGGTTGCAACGCTCTTGGGATGTTGACCCCATTTTCTTCTCTAGGGATCAGACTTAGAGTTTTTTGGCCGGTTTGGTTGCCTTGGGCTGCCCATTGTGCTTGCCACCTGGGCCTTTCTTTGTTGTTCTTGTTGTAGCCTTTTGGCTTGTCTTGCGGCTTCCTTTCACTCATTTAGAGCCTGTTCTTCATGAGTGTAAGTTTTGTAGCCGTCTCTTTTGTACCGTTTGGCTTCCCCAATATATTGCTTACTTTTACCCAAAAAAAAAAAAAAAAGAGGATAGGTGCATGAAGTTTGCAAAACTAAGGGCATGTTTGGGTAGGCTTTTACTTGTTGCTTTTTGCTTAATCCAAGTCTTGCAACGGATGCTTTTTTCCCCCCTGAGGCCGTAACACCTCAAACCTTTCACAAGGTACAAATTTTGATGCGTGGATACACATAATATTTTCAGAATCTTTCAAAATTTGGAAATATTTTAAATTTTGGTGGGAAAGCAAAAAGTTCATTATTGCTTTTGCTAATAACATTCCTCAAGTCTCTAAGACACTGAGGTGATATTTAGCTGTGGAAGTTAAAGAGGGAATGGTAGATGGTTGAGTAACACGAACTGCTAAGTCAGGAATTGCCAACTATGAATGCAAAGCATTTTCTTGAGATAAGATGGGAAGACCAGAGAGAAACATGAGGTAAGGTTAGTAAAAGCAACGAATGCCTAAGATGACAAGGCCCTTAGCATAGGCCCACGGTTGCATGGGTCAGCTTCAAAGAGGTAGAAGTAGAGAAGTACCGAAGGATTAGGAATTTAAGAATAAGAAATCCAGGCGAATTGGGCTTCTAGCACTTTGCCAAGATGCAGCAAATATTCAAGCTCTCTTCTGATGTTAGTGTTGGGTATTCGACTTAACCATATTCATTTTGAGCGACTCATCAAGCCTTATTTTGTGGTCAGGCCTGACCGTAACAACCAATTTCCTGCAAGGGTAGCCCAATTTAGAGGTGGGTTTCCAGTTCATGCTTAGGATTTGTGGTCAATTGATTTATTTCTATACAAATTTATCATAATAGAAACTCACTTGGTAATTTCCTAGTTCTTGTAATGGATCATGTTCCACTATTATATAGAGAATCAAATACTACGATACAAATCAATGTTCTATTATAGCAATGATATTAATTAATGTTCCATTATAGCAACGGATTGAATTTCTCAAAGTATTTGTATGAACAGTTGATTTGGAACCTCATCAATTTCTCCATTGTTAATATAGTTTTGCTAATTTATTCCTTTGAGTGCTTAGCATCATTTTGTCTTGTCTTCTTCTCTGGCTGATTATTCACTTATTTCTTCTGTCCCCTTTCATGAGCGATGCTTGATTTTTGTTATGTTATTAGTTATTGTCTGGATCTACTTATCTCATTTGAAACCACGAAAGTGAATAAGGCATTGGTCATCTTTGTGCTGATTTCTTTCTCTTACTTTCTATGTTTTCTTTGAACCCTTAAAATATTGGCTCTTCTTTTTCTTCTATGCAGGTTATTATTACTGAGCCAATTGGAGTAATAAAGTATCCTGGTGTTGCTAAAGGGCTTTATGTTGCTTACCCCTCAGGTCCAATGATATTGCCAAAACAGTACTATGCTTTTTAATGAGTTTTATCATTTTGCAACACCATGACCTCAAAGGGACCACATTTTCCTAGTAATTCTCCACTCAATGCCTGCCGACCTTCTGGTTGCTTTAATGTGTTCTCTTGCAATTGGGATTTATGCATCGCTGTCTCACACAGCTTTTGACTGTTACAACCAGGTAAGCCAGCTCTGAGCAAAGTTAAGGTTCTCGAGAGAAATGTGCAGGGAAATTGCTCTTTGGTTCAGGTATTCTTCACATGTCGCACTGGTGAAATCAAATGGAAAAGGTCCTCAAAAGTGATGGCACTTTAAGGCTCTGTTTAGTTTGTGAAAAATGAGTAATTCGGAAAATATTTTCCTAAAAATGATCACTCACGTTACTCGAAATGATTAGTTAATGGAAGATGTTTTCATTTTCGACAACAATTTATATTCAAACATTTTCATGGACAATGAAAATGTTTTTCATTTACTTTTATAAGCGATATAAGCGACTACTAGGAAAATGTTGTTTAAATCATTCATTTTCCGCAAAATAAATGCAGCCTCTACCCACTTAAGCATGCCCAATCATAAGCTTTAGAGCAGGGCCTTTGTTGTAAAAGAGTTTATTTGTCTTCTGTTTTTGGACCTCATCTTTTCAATATGTTATGATATGCGGTTTATCGATCATTGTCTATACTAGCTGTTGGAAAATGCACATTTCCACGTGCAAGCAGCTTATCTTAGACAAAGTATCATACACTCTAGAATGTTTAATAGTTAACTTGTATTTATGCCCAAGTTCACTCATTTCCGTTGGACTCTAACAAGTTGAGATCCAGTCTGGTCGCCCACATCAAATACTTATTCATCTCTCATTTATAGGGCATCTCTTGTTAGGTAAACATTCACCTTTTGTTTATTTTTTTCATCGATATGTATTTGTCAGTGCGATCTATGTAGTGTTATATATTTTCAGAAGAATTCTGGATATGTTTATTGAAGATAGGACAGTGATGGATTGTGAGTTGTTCGTAGAGAAGAAATGAGGTGATACTGCAAGAGGATAAAAGGGCATGTCATTGCATAAATCAATATAAACATATTCGGTGCTATGAAGTTTCTCCTTGAGAAGTACTTTTCCACCCAACAGATATGTTCTTGGTGTCCTCCCTAATGCAACAATAGTACAGGAGATCTGTGTTCTAGCCTAAACTGAACAATGGCAGCATGTTCTTAGTCAAGATCACTCAAGGGGTGAGAAGCTCAGTTATGATGAAGGCATCTTACAAATTAAGGTTTTTAACTGATGTTGATATAATATCTCACAGATGATGTGCAATATAGCTAGTCTTACGAAAGCAATAAACGTTGAGAAAATGTGTATTAAAGTAAGACAAAGATGAAGCATTTCATCAGTAAGGAGGGGAGGGTTATTAAATATCTTCTTAGAATGGCAAATGTGTTATGCAGTGGTCAGTTTGCTTATTAAGATCATCAAGATATAGATGGCTTCAATGTAATGATGCAATTTGTGTGAATCACCCAAAAGGTAATGGGATGAACTTTTTTTTTTTTTTTTTGGTAAGAGTAAGTAATATATTAGAGGGGTCAAACTGTACAACCAACACGGCTCCAAAAACTTACACTCAAAATGAATACGCTCATTGAGAGTGGAAGGAAGCCGCGGAAAGCAAAAAACAACCAACAGAAGCCAACGGCAAACAAGCCGTTGATCACTTGTGTTTACTTTTTTCCTTTTGATGCAAAGAATTAAGTAGCTGGAAATTGGATAAGACCAAATTTGTAAAGTGGAGTGCTGCAGCCAAAAGGCGTATACTCAATTTGTGAAAATTCTGGACTTCACTTCCTTTCCCCTTAACTTTAATAGGTGAAAACGTCATTTAAGATCAACAAAAGATAAAGACTGATGGACCTACATGCAAACTGATATGGATTATTTCTTAAATTGTGATTTAGTTTTCCTTTTTAGAAGTGTCAAAGTTTTGTCAAAGTTTTTTGTCTATCTTCCTCTTTTGTTTTAATATGAATTCATCTCTTGCTTGCTATTTATAGTTTCTGATGTTTAGTTGGTTTGATGTCCTTTATCAGGTGACCCTCTTTATGTCAATGGTGGGAAACCAGGATGCTTTGATTCTCAATCTGTGGATGAAGGTTTTGCACAGGATGGGTATGGAGATGTCTTATGGATTCTTGGCAGTTTTGTAGGGCCTCTATAGGGATAAATAGTGTGGCAATGTGATCTCTCTTCTTCTGGTCACAGTTTGGTGTAAATTTAGAAACAAGAAGGTAAACTGGTTAGAAAACATTAAGATTGTGGTTAGTGAATACAGAAACGGGTTAGAAATGACTTTTTTCAAAGTTTAAGGAAACAAACAATTTTCTTGAAAACAGGAAAATAACTGTTAAAAGTAAAAATTCCATGGAAGGACTATTAGGACAAAATTTGTGAAAACCCAAGTTGTCTTGCTTAAAAGCCATATGCCATGCATGTTTCTAAGTACTCTCTGAAAAGTTTTAGTGAAAGTGAAAAAACTGTTCTGTGGAACCTCTGATCTTTGAGTGTTCATGCTAATTTCTAATGTTGTCAGTGATTTGACTTCTTCATTATTTCAATGTTCGATACAAATTGGGACCCAGAACCTAAGTTTAATAATCGATGTCTCACTGAATTTATGCAATTACCATAATGACTTATTATTGCAAATGTGATCCATTTTTGAAAGGAGTGGACTGGAGAAGATTTTGCAAGCATGCATCATGCCTCCTTACCCATCATTGAAAATGAAAAGATAAGAGGACTGCCTAACCGGTTTAGCATAAACTTGATCGACCCTGTGCTATAACTTGATTAATTATTTAGAGCACTATCTCACCATATCCTATATTTTGGCTTTGCTTAGTGGGTATTGTAGGCCGCAACATGCAGTTCCAGGGGACTGGCTATTTCTTGCACGCACATCAACTGCTTCTCTCACACCCAGTTACAGATGAGGTAAGAGCGGGACCAAGCCTTAGCTGTCAATATACAGCGTACATGGCCGTCAAGCTATCATTCTTATGTTGTTTTTTTTCTCCCCCCTTTTTGTCACAAGATATCATTCTTAGGCTAAGTAACATGTTTTGCTTAGCTCCTGATGTGAATCGCAAGCTCAGCATTGATTTTTCCACTCGACATGAATATTCAACACGTTGATCTATTACTGAGTGGAATATTTGAAGCTACTACATATCGACAATAGCCTACACTTAGCATAAAGAAAGTACTTCTTGCATTGGTCGCATGGATCAGATTTTGTGTAAAGGACCGAAATCACACTGCCGACATAATGTGCATCCTAACTGAAGTTTGCTTTTAATTTTAAGAAAGCTCACCTCTCGTTGGTTTGCTTTTCCCACTTCTCATGACAAGAGACAGTTGTGTATTGACTTCTATTGCAGGTAATTAAGATCACTGCACCTTTACCATCTATCCTCCAAACTCAAGGAGAGGCCCAGAGCATTCAACGAGAGTCAGTTGGAAACTTTTAGTGATCTTGCTGGGTAAGGACGACTCTTCTGGGCAATGGATTGCACAAAAATTTCCCTTTTCTCATTCGAAGATCTGGACTGTTAGAAACCTAGCATGATTGCATTGAGGCACTGCGTAAGGACGGGGATGAGGATGTCCATGTAAAGCTTGTTGCCCTCTTTTTCGGTGTTGAGGGGAATGTTTTCTGTTGGATTAGGCCTTTCTCATTCTCCTTGAGCAATTTTTTGTTTCCATTATTATTAGGACAGTGATCGACGGAGATGATTTTCTTCGTTTGCCAAGGGTCGTAGATAGGCTTGGGCCATAAGGTAGAGCACATCCTCTTCCGATAGCCACAGGACCTTCGTGCCCTGATTGGTGGCTCTTGTCTAAGCCCTATGATTGCTCCTTAAAGCCCATTTTTCAGATAATGGGCCAAATATGGGCCTAGCTCAAGGACTTAACAAAACTACTCGCCTTAGAGCCCAATATGATGGGCAATTGAGGCCCATTGTTGGATTTCAGGAGCTCAATTGAGGTTCGGTTTCAGCTGATAGACCTATTCTGGGGCCCATTGGGCCTTATCAGTGAATCGACCAAGATGGACTGCGAACCCCATTGGGACATGAAAAGTACTTGCAGGCCTGCAGGCCTTGCTGTGGGCGTTAAAGCCCATTGCATTTGGGTATGAGGGCCCATATGTACCAGCAATTAAGGCCCACGCATTACGTCCCATGAACGTAATGGGCCTAGAAAGTGGGCCTCGAAACCCATTGTGCCGGGCCCAATTATTAGGAGCCCTATTTTGGCTAATGGACTGCCAGGGCACATCTGGCCTGTTCAATGAATGTAGCTAGGCCCATTGGGCTTCTCCTTTAACTTAAAGTGGGCCTTAAGGCGCAAAGCAATGGGCAATTTAGGTGTTGAACTTGTTGCTTGTAACACTCTCATATTGCTAGTTGGATAATTTTGAATTGTTTTACTTTTCTTGTGACATTACGCTAGGTTTCGACAAACGCCATCCAAGCCGATACGGATGACGAGACCTACCTAGAAGGTGAATGGTGTTGTAATATGGTCTTTAATAGTTAATCAAAATTCAGATATTCACTTTTCCTCTTTTGCATATACAAAATGATGTATGTGCAGAAGATGGCGATGTCACTGCTATATCTGTGCAGAACAAGGACATTCATGCAGAGCTTGTGGAAAAGAAAAAAAAGTTGGACGAGTTAAAGAAAAAGGTAAAGCATATTGAAACTGCTTGGTCAGCCTTATGTAGAAAAGCTCATGTTCAATTAATCTTTTGCCATGGTTTTTGTTTTTCTTTTTTAATAAAATCTCAAATTGGCCAGCTTTGTATGAATGAGAGGTTGTTCCTGATGATGTAGAGAAATAAGAACCACATATTTCAGGATTCTTCTCTGCTTCTAGTGCTGTAGATTGAAAACCATTGTTGGCATAAATTATGGCAATATTAACACTAAAGTGCCTAAGTTTAAATTTGGTCCCTTACTTCTTTTTCTTTTCTAAGATGCTTCCATTTAAATTCTTTTTTTTATCTGGACGATGTGCCATTATGTTCTTGAACTAATATAATATCGTAAATTGATTTGTCTTCAGGATCCAAGTTTCCGTAAATTTTTGGAGAACAATGATAAGCATGTCCACCAACTCAGTGATGAAGAAATGGTAGGTTTCCTTGTTACTCTACTGAGTTATTCAAGACATGTTTGCTGGTAATGATGAATGAATATGTTTTCTGTAATGTTCTGTTTTCCTTAGCATACATCTATATTTGGAATTGGTGGCTTATCAGTGTAAGTTCAGAATTTGCTTTGATGGCTGATAATACAAAGAGTTTGATTGGTTATTTCTGAGTCCATGTGATATCATATCACTATTAAGTTTTTTACGACCCTAGGATTTTTGTTATAGGATGGCTACAGCTGAGTGGTTGTTATATGAAGTTAAGCTGAAAGTATAGGGATATGATTTCTTCACTGACATGTACTAAAAAATGAATATGTTCAGGATGCATACAGCATCACGGAGTTCCATGGTTGTGGACAGCCTATGTGTCATGTACTCTCAGGTAAATCGTTTTGGACACAACATAAGGGGAAATGGTTTTGTTTAATTTTGTTTTCTTCTATGATAAGGACTGCCACAGAGTTTTTCATTTCAACTGTTATCATGCTTAATCAAGAGGAACAACAACCTGGCCTAAGGGTGGTCCACCCTTACCAAGATCTAAGAGGTCTTTCGGTTGATTTCCATCTTCTCCTTCCCTATATGCTTATTTTGTTTATTAACCGACATTCTCCCTTCTAATGTTTTCCCTTCTCTCTAATAAAGAGAATGACTTTCAGAAAGCAGAGCTACAACTCTTCTATAGCTCATAGGTTTTATAAAATTGTACATGCTGTCTTTGACCGGTAGTTGTGTGAACTGACATTTTAAGCTCTCAACATTGCTTGAACTATATCGAAGACCATTCACTCTCTTTATTGTTTTCGATATTGTTCTTGCTTAGCAGCATCTGGTTGATAGTGTGCTAGTGTTTTTGAAAAAAACAGTTTTCTGATGATGAAGAGGCAAGTGGCAATGACACTCAAACAGTTGGAGAAAGCTTAAACTCGAGTAAGCTCAAACTGTTGACTGCATCTACCATCAACGGTTGGTGTCAAGAAGCTACTGAGATGCAGAATGTATCTGCTTTGACTAGCCTCTTAAATTGTTACCGTGCTGCATGTCACTATGGAAGCGAATCAACTGGGTTTTCTGATGGCGCCACAGTCTACAAGATTCAGAATAACTAAGCTTATTCCACTATATTGGCCTTCATGCTCCGTGAAGCCGACAAAATATTTCGGAACTTGGGATATCATGCTCTAATTGCAAGAAGGAAACTATTTTGGATATGAAGAAGACATCAAAATGGAAAACTATGAAGCCCCTGATAAAATCATATTTGCGCAGCACCCTGTTCCTCCTGAATCAAGTTACAGACTCTAAGATTTTGGTTTTCTCCTTAACACAACCCAGGGCTTCTATTATATGTTTTGCTGGTTTTCCTTCTCTGCTGCATCGACTGATCAAGGTACATTCTTTCACATAGTCAAGTGCGTTACATTGTCACTCATCCGGAACTATTTCATATGGTACAAAGACTGCTAGTCAGACATTTATTTGAGATTGCTCTTATTCTCATTATCTTTTTCTTGTACTTCAAGTGGCCTTTTCTTTTCTATATCACTCAGGCATACTGAACTCTTGTGCTTCTTATTATAATTTGAGCAATTTCATACTTACTGTTGCATACTATTTGTTTGACTAGCAAGCGGCCTTTTCTTTTCTATATTACTCAGGCATACTAGACTATCGGGCTTCCTAATATAATTTGAGCAATTTTGTACTTACTGTCACATAATATATATATATACTGGATTTTAGTGTCATTATGTGTTTTTCAGTTCTTACATTTTGGTGTTCTCTATGTAGATATCGATTCACTTATGGGCAACTGGTGACAAAAATCTGTCATCACATGCCTTTCTTGTAGTACATGATGTGGCTTTTCTGTATGGGAATGATTGGTTTGACATCTGCCTGATTAAAACATACAAAGCCTTCATAGGCCACTGCAAATTTCTGGAGCCAGGAATGTTTAATCATATACAATTCCTCCGGAATAGCATTGTTGAACTATGCTCCATGGACCTACAGAAATCCTCTAGCAAAGCATTGGGTTCTCTACAGCAACTTGCTAAAGTACTGCAGTTGGCTCTATTGACTAAGAAGAAGGTACAAAAGGAGTATGCTTGGTCATTCGCTAATAGTTGCTCTAAATGTGTAGTTTATGCTTTATCCTGTTCTTAATGTTGAATACATTATTAAGAATCTCTGAATGTTCATGAGGATGTGTTCTCATGCTAGGATTGATTTTTTATGTCCACATGCAGGAAGCAGTCAAGAAAATATGCAGTTGGCAGTTCGCTAATTGCATTGATCTCTGGGTTGAATTTGTATCATCAAACATTCGTGATTATGACCTCCAGCCACTGCTTTATTTGATCATTCAGATTGTAAATGGGGTGGCCCATCTCTTTCTTGGACCAAGATATTTACCTTTGAGAATTAAGTGCATCCAGTGGTTAAATCATCTCTCTCGTTCTAGTGGAATTTTCGTTCCTGTTGCATCATTTGCATTGGACATCTTGGAATACAAGGTTGGCAAGGTGGGCAAAAAGCCTGGAAAGGACTTCAACTTTTCGACTTCTGTTAAAGTAAGGGAATTACAAAATTGTGTTCTGTGTCAGTAGTTCTATGATATATTTCTGTGGTTCAAAAGACATGGTTTTCACTAAATATAGTATTCAGGTTTTTGAGATAATGCACATCTCAAGACTGCAAATAATTGTGTACAGTATGCTGAATCTTTGGAGCTCATAAAAAAGAAGCGGTAACCAATTCATTATATTCTTTTCTCTACAGTTGCCAAAGCATTGGTTAAAGTCTCAAAACCTCCAAGAACAGTGTGTTTCTTCGGCCACTGAGTTGCTCTGCACGCACTTTGATCAGTGGAGCTACCACATATCCTTTCCTGAGCTGGCTACCATACCACTCATCTGTCTGAGGAAGTTCTGTGAGGCAACAACAAATGAGAGTTTCCGGCGTGTGTTAAAACGTTTTATTGACCAGGTATGTATTTTTGAAAAGAAAAGATTGCCACATCTCTTAACCTTTAGAAGACAATTGTACTTGTTTTGTTTCTCATTCTAGTTGGAAGCTAATGCACTTTAGAAATCATTTTTGTAAGTCAAATGCCAAGATCTGATTTAGGATGGAGATATTTTTATTACGAGGAGTCTATTTTTGTGAAATGTGTGAAAAAAGGTTTGGCTACATATACAAGTTCCTGTCAAGGTCTCTCAATTCAAATGTTGGCTTTGCCGGATCCATCTGATTCAACTCCTTGACAAATTATGAGTGGCCAACATGTGATTGTAGTTGTCCAAATGATTTAAGGGGTTACCACTATGATCCTCTCACTTGATGTGAAGTTACTGAAGTTCTTTCCTATTGGCTGCTATTAATCAAGTGTAGTCCCATCAAAATGCCAAAGTAGAGTCAAAATCAGTCTTGTTTCTATATATGAATGCCTAAAGCCACCTGCTGCCTTGGCCTACAGGTGGAGCTGAATATTGAGTTTGTGCAAAAGAAAAGAGATGAGGTAGCTTTTTCACCCAAAGATCAACAGTCTGTTGAATCATTTCTTCAGGTTTGCTTCCCTGAAACTAATACTTGTGGTCTCTCATGAAGGCAATTCCTTAGTGACTAATCCTGCCAAGTTCACTGCAGCTGGAGAAGAGCAGCGGAAATGCTTCTTTTAAACAGTACTATGGAAGCATCATGCAAAAGGCGGTCTCACAGAACTTGTTTACCAGCGAAAAGTTTAGGTACTTTTTTTTACTGTTTTACTATATCTTTAAAGCTTTCTTTTCCTCTTTTCAGATGAACAAAATACTAAAATTATCATACTTTATTATATTAGAAAAAGAAAAGCATGTTGAGTGGCTATAATTATTAAGGAAAGATGTTGTGGATTAGAGTAAAGATTTGCCAGTTACTGCAAGTAGAGTTTTTGATCTAGTTAAATATGTAATTTTTCCTTCAATTGGCGAATATGCTTCTGAATAGATGAGTAGATATTGGCTTGTCTTTCCAATTATTTACATCACTTATATCAATTGCCTTCATACTGTAGATCCATGGTTGTCCTTCTCTCAGGTTCTGCGGTGATTTCAAGTAGCCTTATGCACATATTCCCATTTTTGAAAGTGTAATATGTGAATTCATATGCCTGCAGTTTGGAAGAGCATAAAAAATCAACTAGGAAGAAGGGACGGCTTGTCACCCGTAGGGAGGTTGCAAGGCCTAATGGCCAAGAAAATGGTGTAAGAAATGGAAATATGGAGAAGAGAAGAAAGAAGAGAAAGACTTTGAACGGTGCCTACTTTATCTCAATGACTGATCGAGAAGGACTAGCAGTGGCTGCTGCCTGCCTGGCACTTGGTGCTCCGTGCTCGGTGTAATTTTTGTCTGAGTATTTTTTTTTCCCTGATTACTGAAATTTGATGTAAAGTTTTTATATTTCCCCTGCTCCCTCCCGAGTTAGGTCACCATCCCTAATCAAAGTTTCTGTGCCAGCCACTGCAGTAGCTCCTGAATTGTAAAATTTTGACATATGATGAGGCTAGGAGATTGTATAATTCTTTGCGGAAGTGATAATTATGTTGAGAGTTGCATGTCTTTTTGTCAATAGGCCGGAGTGATGTTGGGATCGTTTGTTGTTGAAGATTAGGCAGATGAGCTCCTGCGATAATATCACTCGAATTCCTCTTTTCCATAAGATATCGCAACTTGTTTGTCAGATATTTCATCTGCATGAGAGTGTGATCTTATTTCATTGGCAGGCTATATGCAGATTGTCTGTGTTCTTACAGATTGTTACATCTCATAATCATCGCATTGGTATAACAAAATGTGGGTGTTGTAGAACCTGTGATTATGAATCCTTGGAATGGAGTCGTCATGGAAGTACTTGCAGAGTCGAATTCTTTCTCTGCACGTCACATTGTGTAATGTCTAGGGCCTATTGGCTATATAATTCAAGTCACGAAATAACTTCGCTGTTTCTGAATTTTGACAAGTCAGTGATGACTAACTTTTGCTCGGCAAGCACAAATAATTCTGAGCAAGTCTTTCTTGGTCGGTGAATGTATTTTTCTCCTCTGAAGACAAAGTTAGGCTCTATTTTCAAATTTTCCTCGGACTATTCCCCTTAATTTAGGATCGAGCACATCCAATTTGAAGCAAACAAATGCTGGATGTTGTCTCGGACGGAGGAAAGCGGAAGATGATCTCTCTATGTATCTGGACCGTCAGCACATGTCTTTCTGGTTCTCAATCGGAACGCTCAAATTGTTTTTATTCTTCTCATTAATCCAAGGCAAGGGATATACGGAATGGGGAGAGGGAAACAAGGAACACCGTTACCCAAAAAAATAAAACTTTTCCATAAGTCTCTCAATAGCTCATATTGGTCCAAATTTAATTCGGATTGACCTGCGACTACGCATTCACAAGTGCTACATGATCACGTAGGTCCTCCATTCAAATGCTTTTCTCTATTTCCCAACAAACTTGTCAAATTTGACACGCTTCTTCCAACTGAGAAAAGCTTGGACCTCTCAGCTCAATAGCATTCTATTGCTCTACGTCAAAGGAAAAGAAACAAGACAAATTAAGAGATTTTGCCCCTTGGATTGTCATGCCTAACAACATTAGGAACGAGATTTTCACTCGAGTTTTACTAAGCACTGTCGATTGTACCTAAAGCAAAAGAAATGTATATCTGGAACATCAAATCCTAACTAAGAGTCGAAGCATGCCCCGAGCAAAAATTTCCCCAGTCTATCCATCCGAGAGCATATACTCTATCCTCCTACACAGTCGCTATATCACATAGTTCTATGCGAATGTCGTCCGATACATCTGTAGCAGGCAACACCGTGGTATCACGGGTGCGGTGCTGGGACAGTCGAGGTTTTCACCATGGAATTTGGATGGTAACTTTTGCAACTGATTGCCTTCATCACCCCCCAAAGCCCCTTCTGATCTTTATCTCCATCACTGACCTTAACAATGCCCCTCCCACTAGGGGGCTGACGCAACCTGGAAGGAATTGTCTTGTGTTTCTTCCCGGTGCCCCTCAGCTCCATCTCCATGGGAAATTTCGACAACCCGTACATTAACAAATAGCCGTTGGACTTCGGAGTCGGGTAGGCCATTACCGTTGCTTTGTAACCAGATGACATTTTCCTAGTTCCATAACCATACTTCTCCAATGGCATGACTTTTGAACCTCTCGCCCTTGGGGAGCTTGGGGAATGGATCGTGTGCGCCGTACTTTGTTGACCCTTTAGACCCTCTGAGATGGGTCTTGATCTTGAGGAGGGGGAGATTGGTTTGTCTTCCTTTGAAGCCTTCCCTTCCCTTGGAATTCCATGGACTTGCGGTGATGGTTCCTCACAAGAAATGAGCTTTCCACAGAAGATGATGTTGCCTGCAGGCTGAGTCGGAAGGGCGAAGTTTTGATTCGTGAACTCAAACAAGTCCTCTTCACCATCATCGTTATCGGAAGAAGAAGAGGAGGAGCAGGTTTGATTCTCTGTGCTGTTGAAGTCGTCCAAATGAGCAGCTCCATGACTGTGCAAAGGGAGATCACAGAGAGAGAGCGTTTCTTCTGCTTCAAATGAATCCCCCCCACCGTCCTGGCCAAAGTTTGCTTCTGGGTATCGGTGAAATTCCTCGGCTGCCATCGATGAGGATCAAGAAGTTGATGATGCCAAAAGAAAGAGAGACTGGGGGTTAAGTGGTGGGAGGAAAAAAGAGAGAATCAAGATCGGCTAATGAGAGACGATGCAGACTTGCCTATCTCCACTCTTCTAAAAAGCAACTACAAGATGCATATATACTGGTCTAGGTTGATGGACAGGTGACCCGGCTGGTGGGGCTGATGGTGAATTATTCTTGAATCGCCATGCAAAACATATTCATTTTTTATTCGGCTAGTGAACAATATTAAAATAGAGAGCCTATACCATCAAGATGAAAAAGGACAACCTTTGAAGTTTGGTTCGTAGGTAGGTTGTTAGAGGAAGGCTTTCTAGATGAACAGAAACATATAACTTAAAGTTACATATGCATGAAAGAAGTGGATCCAGAGACAGACATACATCATGAGGTACGCTCCTTTGCCGTTCTCTTCTAGAAGAGCGGGCTACGACCAGGCAAATTTTTAGATAATGTATATCTTCTCATTTAACAAGTATTTCTGTTCTAGCCGACCATCGCAATTTGAATATTTTTCTTATTTTTTCCTCCTCTTGATAACAGCTTGATTCACATTGTTAAAAGCCGAGATGCGTGCGATGAACAGATTCTTTTGGATAGGGACCGCCATATTGCCGTGGGGCGGCTCCACAGAGATCGTCTTTTTCCCGTTTTTATTTTGGGAGCATCAAGATGATTATTCTTTTGAAAGAATTGGAGAAGGGTGTGACTAGAAACCTACCATTTGGCAAAAAGAAGTCCTGAATGGCATGGTTTTTTCGTCTGAATGGTAAACGGGTATTGTCAATATTTAAGTGCCTGACAGGACGAATTTGATTACGAGTGATATGAAAAATATAGAGCTAAAATTACATATTATAAATTTTTGGTAAAGTTACCTCTTCAATCAATGACGTGTAGGAGTTGATTCATGTCATATTCCGCATTAGATTATCCCACTTGGAGCAAGGTTGCTTGTTATTTTATCCACAAAAATCCAGATTGAGAAACGTTATCAAGCACAGCTACTCATATATGCAGCTGCACAATACATGACAAAGTTTTGACTTCTGCATCAGTGAACGATCAGCTTTCTCTCTAGAAAGTATATAAAAGGTGGAAATACCAGCCACTATAGCAAATTTCTTCTGGTCGGCAAGCCTGATATTCCGGTAAATAACGTGCTTACTAGAAAATAATGAACTCTGTTAAAATTCATAGGGAAAATAATTGTAAGGAGAAGAATTTTTTATTGAAGAAAGGAGGAAATTATATCATGCGGATGCAATGGTAAGTGCGTTCGACTATTTCTGATATTTCAATAGTATAAGACGCAAGTGCGGCGGGTTCTATCACATTCATTTTGCTCGAAGAAGTTCAAACCTTATTGTGAGAGGGGAAAAAAGATAAAAACTTTTTCTTTCAACTTTTGGCTATTGAATTACAGGAATTTCACTTATTAGCATAAATATCGTGTTTGTTAAAGTGTGAAAAAATACATAATTTAGAGGCGTATGTAATCATTTGTTTTGTTTTGATGCAAGGTACCCGAACCTTCCTCAATTCATCTGTGTGAATGCATGCAAATCGTCACGGTCATTTCCATCATAGGTAACACTCACAACATGGCTGCGCCACCTCTAAAATTTCTTGAATGCGAGACATCATGACTTGAAAGATCTTATTAGTCATATACGTACTATATAAATAATTTCTAAACGGTAATTATTTGGGCCTCCTTTTCCTTCTTGATACGTGTTCACATCGTCGGCCGCATGTAGTCACCGCTTATGTAATGGAAGCTGTGTGTGATAGTGAGATGTCTCTGTGAGATTAGACTAGTGATGCAATGCATACTTTTCCAAAACTTCCAAATCACAATTTGCAGAAAAAACTATTTTTGGGGTGTCAACATATGTAAATCTCAATGTAATTTATTGCAAGGGGAGAAAGTTCAAACAAGGACGTTTATTTCTATTCATTAGATTAATTATCTACATATTTACCCGTAGATAATGCAAATATGTTTGCTGCAATTTAATTTATCCTTTACTATCAATCAACATGTCTGCAAGTAGGTAATTTTTTTGTATATAGGACGTCGTGGGTCGCGGTTTCTTGCTAGTTCATCTTAAGGATGACAATACAACCCCTGACAATATATACACGTTCAACACGAGAATACAAGTATACCAATTATCGAACTACAAGATCATGTCCATGTTTACATTAACACATAGAGAGAGAGAAAGATTTTTATATGTGTTGTCACTTGTACCTTACCGACAGCTAAAAAGAGCACAAATAATGTGGTCATAATTTTTCGGCGTGGTCACCGCCTTGCCACTAAACAGGCGCGATTATCCTAAGGTGCGGCCAAAAGTGATACGATGAGGAAGGGAAAAGACCGCGACTCGACCCTCAAATCTTCCACAAAATCACGGTAGGCGAAGAGATGATCCGCATGGTGGATGGTGGGTTGGGATCCTCTTCTAGAACAGCAGGCCGATTCAAAGTGGGGCCACGATCGAGCCTACTGTCGATGACGCGACGGGTCGCGACCTGAAGGCGCGTTTTCCGCTTTCCTAGATCGGGGGGGTTTTTCGCCTGCCCCACTAGCCACGCACAAGTGTCCCTTGGTTGGAGCATTTCCTTTCCTTTATCAAAAAGGAGGTCTTCCTCGCATCTCTTTTTCTTTTGATAAGAATTGACGGGTCTTCCTCTTTTGGTTTGGAGGTTGCCCTTTTGCCCTTTTGCCCTTTTGCGGGGGCCGCGCCTCCCATGCTCCACCACTTCTTTTGATGTGCCAAGACTCCCATCGTTAGCTTTAAGGTCAATAGTCCACAAAATGATGCCCAAGCGTGGGTGCTGTCCCTCCATCTCGTGGGGTCATCGTTTTCATTTGGCTTTGCTTTGCAAAGACATGGTAGGAGCTAATCGAGCATGGGATGACCTCTGCTATATTATTGCCTAAGTCTGACCATCCCAACGCATGTAGAATGATCTCTGTAATCATACATGTGACCTAAGCAATGTCCAGCCCTAACTCTTTGCAAAAAATTTTGTTATTACACATTGTCCCGATAGCGTCGAGAAGTTATTAAATAGATTTAGTTCAATAGGTCATGACAACGGCATGTTGGAGGAACAATGGGTCTCTACAACGAGCTCTGTCTACTGCATCGTTCTTAGAAAGAGGGCAAAGCCATATTTTCATGACAATTTTTAGATGGGGAGGGGGGTGGGGGTTTCGAAAGATAGGACGAATGGGCTGAGATGATACGAAAATTTGAGATTAAAAGAGCACGTCTCTCTTTTTGACGTAATTGGGCCTAAAAAGTTAGCATTAGAGCAAGACGGACCGCGGGACAATCATTGTAAAACATAAGACGCGGACTGAACCGAAGCCGAAAAGACGAATGATCCACGATGGAGGCCCAGTGGGACGCGATGCTCCTTCGAATCAATGGTCCTAACCCAAAACGAATTTGTTTTTATACGATTTTTACGAAAACCACAACCAAAACAGGGCATTTGGTCTAGTGGTATGATTCTCGCTTAGGGTGCGAGAGGTCCCGAGTTCAATTCTCGGAATGCCCCTCCTCATTCCTTTTTCCTCCTCACGCTCCCCTTCCTTCTTTTCCTTCTTTTACTTTATTTTTTAAAAAATTTTCATACATAATCTTCTAGACGTGGTGTCGTTTTTTCTTCGCAAGACGCGCAAACTAGACCAACCCAAAAGCACAAAAGAAAAAGCAGCGAACTCCCCGCAGCGCCCACTCACCCACCCCGCCAGTCAATTTCCAACGCCTCCCCTTCTACATGACTTCATCTAGAAGCCTTCCTCCCAACGGAAACTCCCACTCTCTCTCTCTCTCTCTCTCTCTAAAAAGCACATCCCACTTCTAGGGGCCGTGTCACTTTATATACTTCTACCGCTTCCGCTTCCTTTTTCATCCACCGCCGACCAGAACCTTAATTCCCAACACAAACTCCAACACCCCTCATTCTTCCTCAGTCCATCAACCATGTCGGACGCCCCTCTTCCCCGCGACTTCGAGGACGCCGCCGCCGACGAGGACGACGCCCTCTCCTTCTGCGACCTCCCCTTGACCACCCCCCTCGACCCACCCGACGACGGCCCTCCCGCCCCGCCGCTCTGGGACGCCCCCGACTTCGAGTTCTCCGCCGGCCCCTCCACCGCCTCCGCCGTCGACGCCTTCCTCTTCTGCGGCAGATCCATCCCCTTCGACCAGCGCGAGCAGCACCGCGTCGACTCCCTGCTGCTTCGCTCCGACTCGTTCGGCCGCCTCGACAGCTTCCGCCGCGACGGCGCGAAGATCCGGTTCGCCGGCGGGCAGCTCCTCCGGTCCAACTCGCTCCGGATGAAGCGGTCGCGGAGCTCCGCCGCCCCGGCCGCCGCCTCCGCCGGGTCGTCCTCTTTTCGGAGGAGGCACCGGGCTCTGATCGGGATCACCAAGTTCCCCGCCAGGATGGAGCTGAGCGACATAAGGAAGAGGCAGGGCCGGCGAGCTCCGGCGCCGCTCTTCCCGGCGGCCGAGGGCGGGAAGCAGGTCGTCGCCGATGGGAGCGGCGGCGGTGGCGGCGGCCACCGGAGCCTGCTCAGGCCGTTGCGGTGTCGGTCCCACTTCGTGAACGCGCTGGCGAGGGCTTCGCTGGGCTGCATTCCGCACGCGTGACCCCGCGGGGCTCGGTCCTCGCGCGTGTGAGGAGCGATTCATTTGAGCTGACTTTGACTTGGTTGATTTTCTTTATTATTTCTTTTTTAAATTGGCGTGGAGAATTCGGGCCGTATGATCTGGAGCAGCCGGATCGGATTGGATCGGATCATGGCCCATGGGATTGATACTTTTTGTTAATAGCATGCTGTGGATCGATTATTTCGTGTGACGATTACACGCCACCTTAAATTTTTTCCATCCTGTATTCGCTGTAAGTAAATAAAGAGTTCTCTAAATGATTATATAATATTGTAAACGACTGATATTTAAATAATTGATTTGTCAATTTGAAAATGCATAACATGATCGAACTCATTTATCATTGTACTAGAACAAAATCAGTTGAGAAGTTAGGGTCATCAACTCTAGTAGTAAAAAGTTCACAAATTTGTTACGTTTTGGAAAAGTTACTAATGCATGCCATAACAATATTTGATACTCAACATGTAGAGTCACTGACTTAAAACCTATATCAATCTTTCTTCTAGTTTTAAAGTCAACGACTGTGTATTGGACATCATTCTCGATATAGATTTGAAACGTAGAGTCTTGATTTTTACACATGATTGTTGAGATAATTACTATGAGAAGACGCATCATTGGCCCTTCGTATTTTAATGCGTTTTGTTAATGAGCTTACTTTTTAAGCAACCAATAAAATGAAATTGTATTTTTTTTAATTGATTGTTCGTTGTCATATTATGTGTCCCGTCCCGATCCTCTGAGTACGTGTCCATCCCTACTTGATTGATATATAGTGATGTCTCATGACGCATCGCTAACCTATTAATTTTAATACGCATGCGGAAATGAATAAATCTCCAGACAACAACGAGATGGGATAGAAAAGTATGGTCGATTTTTTGTAAAATACATTTTTTATAAATACACAGATTTATACATAGAAGCCTACAAAAAGGAATCGGCTTTCAACAAGAGATAATCGTTTTATGACTAACTAGTTGAACATGTTCACCGCTTCTTCGCACTTCACCTCCTAAACTCCGGGCTTCGGGTCCTCCATTGCTGTCAATTAGGGACCTGAAAATGTTATTCCACAACGGCGTGAGATGACGTCTCAGCAAGTTCAACTTCCTAAGTCCCGATTAGGAAGAAAATACGCCCTAAGGCTGCTTAAGCACAAACACGAGTTAGAGGGCTTACCTTGGCCTCAATCCCTTCCTGCAAGTCAATTCAATATGCAATATATCGAACCACGTCAATCAATTCAAATCAATAAGTTCAGATCGAATCATTGATCAATCGACTCATCAGAACCATCTCTCGGTCAAACAACTCAATACTATCTATCAAGTTCAACCATGTATATAACTTTTCACCAAAAGCTGATAATATAGTATATTCTCACCCAAATCTAACATATTAGAGCCATCAGACCGATATAGTATATTAATAATGTTCACCAGAAGTTGACAAGGTATGCTGCTCACCCTAAGCTGATATATCAAGGCTTGTAGGTTGATATAGTATATATATGATACTCACCCTAAATTGATAAAATATACTGCTCACCCTGACTTGATATATCAAATCCGTAGACTGATATAGTATACTTATTCTCACCAACTGAGAATGTCACCATTTTTATCCTTCATGATAAAAATACTTGTGTGTGGGTACACGATCAACCTTAGCTGAAATATAATATTTTCCTTTTCACAAATCCCACCATTTAATATAGTCCATCAAAATATTTTTGGTGTTGTAAATCGACGCTCGGTTATTTTCCAATCAATTACTGAAATTAAATAAATTTAGGAATAAATTCCCAAAATCACAATTCACACATAATCATCACGAATTAGAACTCAATTAAATAAATAGATCACACAATTGCAATCAGCATAAAATTGCGATCACCAACTATCCTGATCTAATTTCCAGAAAATAAATAATTAATTAATTATGGAAATTAATTATTAAATGCCAAAAATAGCAACTTAGGCCCGTAAAGCCTAATTAAAAGTCGAGACGAGCCTGAAAAATTTTCAAACCACTCTCGATAAATACTAGAGCTTATCTAGGCTATAATTACACTACTCTAATCACCTAACATGCAATAACGGTTAATTAAATTGTTAATCTACTCTAACTATCCACCTAATCCATACTTAGTCCAAATTAATTAACCCATAAACGTCATTAACTTACTAAGAAGGGATTAGTAAGTTAAACTCACTTGATTAATGATCCACTCAGATTAAAACGATGGGGACACGGCGAGGAGCAAGAAACTCCAAAGCAGGCTCACTAAATGGGGTCGGGAATGGCCCGGAAATGGCCTAAATAGTAGCTGCAAGACCCACATGGTCTGGTTATGTTCGATGGCTGTTGAAGCTGCTTCGGTGACTGGTTGGGGCCGAAACAGCCAAGGAAGACCGGCAGAGGCTGCAGCGGGGCTTCATGGCGGCAGGTGGGCGGCAAAGCGGCTCTGGTGGCGGCGAGGCTATGGCGAATAGCTCAGGGGACCTCCTAAGCACACGGCAGAGGCAGGACGGTGGCCAGGGACGGCGCGGTTGGGGCGGCAGCGAAGCACAACGAGCGGGCAAGCATGCAAGGGCGTGTGATGGCGAACAGCGATGAATGGTGACTTCAGCGGGATGCTTGATGGCCAAGGGGAGCTACTGGATCCTCTATGGAAATTTTGAAGTCTTCAAGGCTAGTATGGGGGGTGTGCTCAACGGCAGCCAAGAGCAAGGAGGGAGGGGACCACATTTGGTCTTCTCTTATCCCCTTGTCTCCTTTAACTTGGTCTCACACAACCCAGCTCGATTCCTCTGCAATTTTTAGCCCTCAACACACCTTCTAGAAGCCTTTGAAGTGGTCTACAAGTTGGGTCTATTGGGGCACACAAATTTGGCTTGGTTTCCTTCAATTTCTCCTCATATCATTCTTGAACCGACTTAATTCGGCTCCTAAAATTCCAACCGTCAAGCTTTGATCAAATTGGTATTTTTCTTCGCTGATTGAACCCATTTGCATCCCAATTGCACAATAAAAAACAGTCCTTAGAATTTTTCGGACAAAAACAACCCTATCTCGACCTTTTCCCCAAAAGTCTCGGTTTGCAGAAATTTTTCGGAGACTGAGTCAACGTTCCTAAAATGACTCGTGACATGATAGAACTTTCATTGGATTCAAATTCACGGTTAATTTTAATCCGGCACAATTTTAGTGTAACCTAGACTATCCGGTAGCTTTCTGAAATTTTTTTGTGTAAGTGACTCATGGTTGATTTTCTTCGAGCCACAATAAACCTCTTCGACACATTGGCGACTCTTGATGGTCGTGAAAATCTCAATGTTTCAAATACGAACACAGGGTACCAAAACGACAGAAAAATCAGTCTAGTACCGATCAACGAGAATTTTGCAATTTAGTGAAATCACCCGCGTTTAACCACATATCTCAGTTGAACCGACCTGTTTCTGATTTCTAATCGATCTTTACTGTGCCGTAATGATCTCTGTAGTTAAGCATGGTCGAGTAGCCGATTCCTAGTCGAATCCTCCTATTGCATTAAAATCTCTTAATAACTTTCCCAGATAGTCTAGTTACCTCACGAGTGATCAGTTTTGAGAATAGCACTATAAACACGTCGATGAAAGGCCCGATTTATTCAATTGAAAATAGGATTGAAAATGCAAGATGACACATTATGTACAATAAATACCTTGAAATTGAATCTTCCCTATTCACAATATATCTAATGAGGCACTTAGTAAAGGAACGACTCTATATTAAATGCACAATCTATTATTATAACTAATATATAGTTACTATTGAGAATTTGTTATGGATATAATTGACTAAATTAAAATTAATCATATTGATGAAAAGATTCGCCAACTCCTATTAAAAAAAAAGTCATTGTAGTTTCTCGGTGTAGCTTTTATAGATGCATATGTAGAATTAGCAACGAAATGCAACGCCTGATTACCCGTTTATGGATTGAAAGACACAATATATTAGGACTGACCCCTAGATTAAAAAAAAAAAAAAAAAAACTTAATGTCCAAGATTATATACCTTCCCTACCTTGATGAGAATTTGCCATCCCAAAAAAAAAGAAAGGTACTAATCAGAACAATATTCGCTAATGTAAGAGTTGAATTACCAACTTCCCGAGAAGTCGATCTATTTGCAATTGACTAGTGAACTGCCATTTTGCTCATGGCAAATAATTGCATTAGACCCTCTACCCGTCCATTCGTCAAAGTAGAAATGCATTTAGATCCAAAATATCAAAAACTTAAAAAAAAAAAAAAAAAAAAAAAAAAAAAAAGTCACTTAAAAGTGTGCACATAAGGTTCCAAGAGGTAAATCTCGATCATTGTTAATGGTTGTGATTTTATGATTTGGAAGGGCTGGGATATGATACGTTGCATTAATTCAACGGCGAAAGATTTTAAAAATGCGACTCGTGCTTACTGTTGCTCATGAATGACATGATCAACCCCTAAAATAGGCTCGATTGGAACAAGAAGAAAATAGCTCCCCACCATGTTTAAAATGACTCGTGATAATGACATAAATGATTTATAAATTTTGATTCGACGTGAAATGTGATCCTTCAACTTTAACTCAATGTACAATATAACCTTTAAATTTTTAATTTATTCAATATAGTTTTTGAATTTTTTCGTATATGTTCAAACTAATTTTACAATTATTCAAAAGTTTTCGGTATTGTTTTTAAATTTAAATTAATGAAAATATAATATTAAATATTTTTATATAATCCATTGACCACGTGTCATTTTCTCAAATTACTACTGCCAGAAAAATACACCGAGCCGTTTTTTACCGTTTCTTTCTATGCCTTCTATAGTAAAATATTCCCTCTCCTTATCAGCGGGAGGGTTAACGGACTCGCTGCCAACTTTGTTTAAAACCCTGCAAACGCCGCCCTTTCAAGAAGCGGCGCCGCCTTCCGTCGGATTTCGCTTTCCCCACCGAGCTCGTCTGAAATTCTTCCGGTAGTCTCTCTCTCTCTCTCCTCCTCTGATCTTCCCGTCGGTGTCGAATTTGCTCTCGCGGAATCGCCACAGCCTGGGCTGAAGAGAAGGCCGCGCTTTTGATTCCGCCGGGACAGCTTTCGTTTCTCGGTCGGCCGCGCAGCAGAAAACCCGGAGAGAGAAAGCGAGGTGGGTTGTACTCGTTTGGCACGCTTTAGGAGCCGCGAGCTTGAACTGCGGTTGCCTTTTTTTTCCGGCCGCTATGAAGTTTTCACGTAACCCGCGGAGCTTCGTGAAACGGGTCGCGTCCGTGTTCGGAGGCGCGCGCGAGCTCTTTTGCGTTTTTCTGCGGCCGGCTGTTCACAGTAGTAAACACTAAAAAATCACTTCTTTTGTTGTTCTTTCAGTGCGAGATGGAAGAAATGGATTTCGATGGTTTGATTCCGTATCTCGGGACGGTTGATCCCGGTTTCGAAATCGAAGCATATAAGGACGAGCTGCAACTCATTCTGTTCAAGGTTGATGAGGTAAAGTTGTACACTCTGTTATCAGCTCGTATTAGTCTTTGGAAAATTGTACCGTAGAGGATGCTTCTCGTGATATTTTTTTTTCTTTTAATAGTATTTTTGTATGTATGCGTGGTTCCGTTGTATCTGGAAAACTGGGATTTCCTTGTGCTGATTTGATCTTTTTTCCCCCCTTACAGTTGGAGAAAAGGGTTAAAGAGGTCGAGCAAGTCTATGATGACCAAAGTAAAAAGCAACCGACCACCCCCAAAGGTAGCACACTAGGCAAGGACGAGAGGCAGGTTAACTGTCTCAAGAAGCTGCAACAGGATGCTTGTAATAGGGAAGCTGCTGCGGCGAGGAGAATGCAGCAGCTTATCAGTCAGTTTGGCGTAATACTCCGCCAGGCAAGTCGTTTCGTACTTGTGTCCAGACAGCAATTGTGGTGGAATCATGCATCTGTCCTATCGTTGCTCAACTAGTCTCGAAAATGCCTGGTTCTATTCAATGTTAGAACATTTATGTGAATGTTACTTTGACCTAACTTTCGAATGAAAAAAAGAAAAAAACTTTCACCTAACTTGTCCTTTTTTATGTCCTAGCTGTTAATTGATACTCCTCATTTCCATTCCAAATTCACGAATACAGACCATATGATCGTCTATCCGCACTTCTGTTATTACCTATTTGCACCCCTCGTTCGCAAACGTTATTGGATGGGATCGTTTTGCACCTCCTTTTTCTCCTTTTACCTTTTTGCCGAAGCCAATCTCACTCCTTATTTTTTTTCCAGAGTCACGTGCTGCTCACTGGAAACCAGTTGAGGATGCTTCCTTACAAAGAGTTTAGTTTGCTGAGATAATGCTTCATAATGTTATTTGCTTTATCCGTGGCAGAGTTAGAACTTATACTTGTCCATCTTTGATTGTCAGAATGTACAATATTCAATAGATCCAATCCTAAGTATGTTTCTTGAACATGTCTCAGCCATTATTTGTTCAATTACTCTGAGCATTGTCTGGGTCCAGACAAGGCATAATCACTCTCCCAATTTGGTGACAAGTATTGAGTTCAGTGGTTTTGCTCTATGTTCCCAAATGGGATTTTGCAGTTTCCTTTCGCCTTTTATTTTTGGTGGAAAAAGGTCTTCACTTAGAACATCAAGGAATTTTTTTATAGGAAGAGAAAGTCGGTGGCATGCTTCAGTGATACTGACAGGAGGTATACATTTTACATTTTTCTTTCAGATCACTCAGCACAAATGGGCGTGGCCCTTCCTGCAACCTGTGGATGTCAAAGCTCTCGGTTTGCATGACTATCATAAAGTATGGCTTTTGTACTTTTGATCTCTCGCCTTTTTTACCGGGATGCTCAAATATTATTTTGATCAGTGTTTAGAGTGTTCAATATTGTTAGTCGATGTTTATTGAGCCTTGCCAAATCTTCTCTATGCCTATAGTTTTTTGGATCTCAGAAGCGATGCAACTTTCTTGAAGGGCAAACTTTTGTTTGTCAATGTTGACAACTCTTTCTATTTGAGCAAGCGGATTTCCAAATTAGCTAAATGTGATGTTCTAGGATGTAATCATAGATTTATCTGGCAAATTTTTCCACGCAGAAAAAGATTGTTGTCCTCATGTTGTTTACCTCAGAAGAATGTGGGCAATTATCTATGTGAGTATGGAGGGAAAGAAGGGGTATTGATTGGCCAATAACATTGTTTGGAGGGATAAACATGAAGAGTGAAAAGTGAGGAACTCTGCCTCTTGGGCCACACAACTCATTTCATTAAATGCTAGAATAAAATTATGGCAGTGCGCAGCCTCATTTGAATATCACTACATCTTTTGTGAATGTCTTCTACTGCTTTTTATTTATTATATTGCTGGTATATTCTAGGTAATTGACAAGCCAATGGACTTCAGTACGATTAAAAAGCAAATGGAGGCCACTGATGGTATTGCTTATAAACATGTCCGAGAGATATGTGCTGATGTGAGGCTGGTCTTCAAAAATGCTATGAAGTACAATGATGAAAAGAGCGATATTCATGTCATGGCCAAGACGTTACTCCGAAAATTTGAGGAGAAGTGGCTCCAACTATATCCTAAAGTTACGGAGGAGGTAAGTTGGTCTCTAAGGACCAATCATGAGTTGCTGTTCGGGGTTTCATTACCAGTTTGGCAGGCTGCTGAATGTGTTTGACTATTTATTCGATTTCTTCGACTATGAGGTGCTATGACAATTCTAATTTTGCTTTTCATTTCAAAACCATGTGTGTGTAGGAAGAAAGACTACAACAGGAAGAGGCAGAGGCGCAGTTAGATATGCAACTTGCTAAGGAAGCTGCTAATGCTAAAATGGCCAGGGAAATAAGTTGCGAGGTAATTTCAAATGAACATAAAAGCTACAGATTTTTATGTGTAAGGGGGAAATATTACATTATGGACAGATGAGGCTTTTCATTCAGAGTGTAGTCAGCCAATAAATGTGAAAGAAATCATCTTCTGTAGCAAACCCATCGCCTAATTGATGACTATATACAATTATTTCTTAATTATAATTTGTGAAACCGTTTCAGCTTTACGATGTTGATATGTATCTGGAAGAACTCAGGGCAGGTGTTATCTCAAAGTGCAGGTCAGTAGTGTGTTGTTTTCAAGTAAACTGATGGTAGGAATTGAGAATAGAAAAATTGTCTGTAATCTCTCTCTTCTGTTTCCTGGCTCTGGTCATGCAAATTCCTCACTTTCTTGTATTCAACAATCAAGCCGTGTTTGTTATTTCATTTTTGGTCAGAAGCTGTGTTTGTAAAGTGTACTGAGGCATTTTGTGTATCTTTGTAGATAGCGCACATGGATGTAAGTAACGTATGTAAACTTGTTTCTCGTTAGGGTCTCACTTGTGCTTTCTACACTGTAATTTTCTCCTTGCATAAAGGCGATGTCTTTTCAAATCATGGTCCTGTCAGATTCATGTTGCTCATGCTTTTTCGACTTCAAGATTGTTGTTAGTGCTTTTCGGTCTCCTTTAGGACCTGAAAATGACAGATATAGTGGGTGCTTGGTGCACGGCAGTCACTATAAAATGCACTTATGTAGTGCATCTCGCTTAGATGTCTAATGTGCATGCATTTGCTTGATAACTTTCAGCAGAAACGTCTGACAAAAGATATGCTTGACAATTCCCATCCCAGGAAAATCTCAACAGAAGAAAAAAGAAAAATAGCGGCAGCCCTTGATAAATTGCCAGTTGAGGATGTGGACAAGGCTTTGGAGATTGTTACTCAGTATGATCCGAACTTCCAATCAAAGGGTGATCTTGTGGACCTAGATCTAGATGCTCAGGTTAAAATCTCACTCTCTCTCTCTCTCTCTCTCTCTCTCTGGCGCTCGTTGCCAGTCAGTTTTGTTTTGCTGGGGCTAAGAGCAATACACTGATGATGCCGTTTACTGTCAATACGATGCAGAACGAATCCACGTTATGGAAGTTGAAATTTTTCGTTAAGGATGCCCTTGAAGCTCAAGCAAGGAGTTCAGCTGTCGTTGATGTCGACAACAACCAGGATCGCAGTAACAACAATAATGGCAACAACAACAACAACAGCAACAAGAAGAGAAAGAAGGAAATATGTACTGCCCTTGCTAGAACCGCGAAGAAAAAGGGTCCGAAGCCCTTGTCCTAAACATGCCGAACCAAGAACCAAGAAATATGTATTGTTACGTCAACAGATCAAATTAGTCTTCAACTTTGTCGAGCATGTATCAGTATGTCCTACCGCTTTTTTCTGGGCATATTGATGATCATGAGTTTTTACTTTCCTATCTCGATTTAATTTATAAAAAAAATTTCCTTTTTTATTCTTTTCGAACCTCGCTTGGAGAGAACAACTTATATTTTCCATTCTTAATAGCAAAGAACAAGACCTATTCAGCTAGAAACTCAATTCAAGGCACCAATTCGTTTGTTTCCATGCAATCTTCAGCATAAAGAGTAGAAAAGATAGAGAAAAGGAAATGAAAATGAACAATTGAGATCCACCTTATGATACCACTCTTGCATCGTTTCCTCGAAGTTCTTTCTTGATGAATATAAATTTGAATGCGAAGAAGTTGCCATTGAATTCAAACTTCCATCAAGATCACTTTTAGACAAAAGAATTTTCTAACAACTCAAATTAACAATATTATCGTCTTCAACAAATTAGTGAATTCATTACTCGAAATTGGAAATGGTTTTTTTAAACTTGGAAACACATCATATTCATAATTGAAGACTTGTTTTAACTTTTATAAAATCGCATGAGAACTGTGATGTACGAATGATGAAGACCATAAGATTAATTTCTAGGGAGGGTGAGTGATGTCAATCATAGATGTTGAACCGAAATTTAGTATTGAAAAGTAATTTGGCCAGTTAACGTGAAAAGCACACTTTCTAATGGTGTAAATAGCGTTAAGCCCCTCTTATGGTGCTAAAATTTCGCGTTGGAAGTATTTGGGACCCACTTTCATCGGTTGGAACGTCCTTCTATTTAATACCTCATTTTCCTTTTGATAATGGAAAAACAAAAAAGGATTTAAATGATGAACAATGAAGAATAATTATTTAACATGATTATTGAACTTCATTTTAACATACAATCTGAATATTCAAATTATTCAATATAATTCATGAATTATATGAAAATATTTAGAATTATCCCTAAAATTGAATTCATGGAAGGATGATATTAAATATATTGATATATTTCATAGACTAAATTAAACATATAAAATAGTTCAGAAATGATATCGTACATTATATTATGATTTATGAATTATTTTTGATAAACGAAAATTTTAAATACGAAATTTAAAGTTCACAGGTCATTCAGGTCATTTTCTCACAATGATTTAAAAAAGAAAAGAAAAGAGAGAGAGATATCCCCTCCCTCCGTATCCCTAGTCCCCGTCATTCATCATTATTACATCACCTCTACAATCGGGCTTAACACAGTGACGTCACTCTCCTCCGTCTCTTCGCATTCGGGTTACCGCCCCGAGAAGCGCAGGCAAAAATCGCGCCCTGGATTCGGCCTTCCTCCGTCGCATTTTCTTCTCGTCTCGCCGCGAATTCCGATTTCCTTCTTCGGCTTCCCCTCGCAATCTCGTCGCCGAAATCCTCACGGTAACGCCTTCTTCCGCAGCTCCTCCTTTCCTCCTCCGCCGCCTCCTCCGCCGCGCATTCCGGTATTCTACATCGCTTGCTCGAGCGGCTTCCGTATTCGTCGCAGCGAAACGGAACGGATCGGCGACGCGCCGGCGCTATCGGTTTTTCCTTGAACCTAGGGATCCGATCGTCCGGCCGGTAGATCGGGCGAGCTCCGGCTCCCGCCCTGCCTTGACCTCTTGCTCGGCGTTCGCGAGTTTTGTGGATGAATGTGTTTGGTTGGAGGGGGGGTTGCGGATATGTTCTTCGCTCTGTCGAGTGGAGATTTTCGCGCGCGATTAGCCATTTCGCCTCTTGAGATTTCCTTTGTTTAGAGGCTCTTTGCGGTGGCTCGAACGGTTTGCTAGGACTGTTTCTTTCATTGGGTCTGAGAAAGTTTTGTAATTTCTTAATTTTGAAAGTGTTGCTGCCGTTTCCGAAGCACGGACCGAACGTTCTGGCCTTTTTTCAATTCTTTTAGGAGTGAACCTGTGGATAATCCTAGTCTGCCATGTATGAATGCTTGTGGTTTCTTTAGCTGAGATAAGTTTTCGTCTTGTTCCAGCGCGTGAAATGGAGAACCCGGCTGCAAATCAGCTCCCTGAGGTGGATGCTCTGCCAGATGGTTTCGTTGATGGCACCGCCGAGCCTCTTTGCCCCGCAACTCCTAACAATGAGGAAGAGAAGCCGCTGGGCGATTTTAGGATTGGTAGTGGGAATCGTTTGGATGGGTTAGCGCACGAATTAGTAGATTTGGATGATGGTGGACATGTCGAGAAGAATTTCGGCTCACCCTTGACGCCAGGATCAGGTGGTTCTGCTCCCGAGGATTCTTCAGAGGTTTCTGGATCCTGCGAGGTAAAAGAACAAGCTCAGGAGAAATTTCAAAGTTCAGACCAATGTAAATATCTTTACCTGAAGTCAAGAGTATTATCCTTCACATTATTCTCTTTGCTTTTGTCCACTTGTTATTTAGCCCTTCTACACTTTATGGATTTTGATGCTTAGCCCTTTGCTTTGGCAGTATTTGGAAGCTTGATTATATAAAACATTTCGTTTTATCTTTTTGATTCCACTTATGGGGCTTCTTCCATTGCAGCTGCTGAAGATAAGTTGGTCATGCAGCCAACTCACGCTAAGGAAAAATCTTTGCCAGATGGAGATGATTCTTTGAAAAACAAGAAGCAAGTAAGTAGCAGGGCTGGTATGGTACATCCGTGAAATTTCAGCATTTGTCTACTGGGACTTGTATTAAAATTGTCAATCTGGAACTCATTACATGTTCTTAGAATAGCCCATATCTTGCTTGGCCATGGATTTCTCTAAATTGGGCATATTCATTTGGTATGTCACAGAACGTTTGGCTTTAATCTATAACGCAGACATGTGTTGATGCATGGCCAAGCAAGATGATGGGCTATTCTGAGAACATGTAATAATTCCTAATTCCTAATCTTGTGTGACCCTTGAAATAATCTAGGTTAATAAATTGGCCCATTCTAATTTCTCAGGAAACGTCTGAAGCAAAAAAGAATGCCAAGCGTAGTTTCAAGTCAGAAAAGGAGTTTTTACAGTTCACTATGAAATATCAACAAGTTCTTGCTGAACGAGATGCTGGTAGGTTCACACTTCTCCTGCACTTTTTTAACGACTGTCATCTGTTGGTTGAATTGGTTCTTTATTTGGCATCAATTAAAATAATATTATTTACACACGCGATCATTTTGTGGCAAATGTAAAATGCTTTTGGATGTTAGAATTTGCCTTCATCGGGAGTTCAGAGTCGAATAATGTTGTGAGTTTGCAGAGCATGATGACTTTGGAAGTTTACAAGTTTTTCTTGCCATAATTTGAGGTGCCTGATAATCATGGCGGAGTTTAACTTTGTCTTCTTGTGAAGACATTGTTTAAGCATTATGAATTGTCGGAGAATCAAGATTTCCATACTTTGGTTCACATACACAGACTAGGTCATGTTACTATTACTCAAGAATGGTGATTGTTGTGACGTGGAGTACTCTCTCTTAGAATTTCTCTTATTGATTGATGAGGATGGTTAGGGGTCATAGGACTTCTCTTTTCTAGGTTCAGCTGTTAGCTAAGTGAAGGCTTGTTAAATCGACACCGGGTTCTATGATGAACTTCCTATTCCCAAGTCAGGATAAAACATATTAAAAAAAAAAGTGAAATGTTGTATCTTTTTTTTTCTTTTTCTTTTTTCTTTTAAAAAAGGTACCGTAATAAAAGAGTACTTCCTTCTCTAAATTGGGTGTTGCTAGCTCTATGGTAATAACTGTAAAACAAAACATGACATGATGAACTTTGTTCTTTGTTTCCTTTTAAACTTCCAAGCACAACAACATGAACTTTACTTGAGAATCCAGCTAAATTACGTGGAGGCTGTTCATAAGCTTCTCCACAGTAGCTTTGACTGTGAATAGGGGTGTTGCAGCTTATATAAGGTGTTTCTCAAATACCTTTCGGTTGCAGTTACTTTAAAGCTGCCTTACCCAACTTTGATTTAAAATATATTTTACTAAACATTAAAGTTTACAGCAAGTTTACGGCGGAACATAGCTGTAATAGTGCATAAGTTGTTTTTGTACTTTTTTTTTTTTTGGGGGGGTTATTTTAAGCCTAGATATCAAATCATTTGCTTTGACTTTTAATACATAGTTACCTTCGCCTCTCTTCTCTTCCAATGAGGAAATTATAAGTCTCTTCTCTTGTATAATTTAAATACACTAAATTTAGGTCTATCAAGTGCAAATTAAAATAGCACGATATTGGTGCGAGCCTACATGCCTAATTAAAATCTTAGTTGTTGCACGAAATGAGATTGTCTGGTGAATCTCTCTTCTACATTTACATTTTGTAATGTTATTTTTATTTCCCCACTTTTTCCTTTGAGTGTTGACATTGTTGCTGTGAGATTTTGTGGGAACACTGCCAACTGTTCTAAAAGCTTAAGCTGTTAGATGAAGGCGTGGTTTATTATTTAAATATTCCAACAGTTGCACTAATCATATACATTAGCACACATCCGATTTCTTTTCCATTAATTATCTTTATATGTTCAGCATCTATGGTCCTAAGATATAGATATAGTATTCACGTCTACAACTGTTACAGCAAGTGCGGTCCGAGACAGGCTTGAGTCATTGTGTCGGGAGTTGCAACGTCAAAATAAAATGCTAATGGTACTTTTCCTTCACAATCTTCTCCAAATGCTCTCTCTCTCTCTCTCTCTCTCTCTCTCTCTCTCTGATTTTCTTTGTAAATGTTGACTACCCTAAGACTATCCAGCTACATTCGGTTGACTTTGCTCATCAACGCTTGATTATCATCGATAAAATTATTAATTGATCGTTCTTTTGAAAGTTTCAAAAGTTATTTGAAAGAATTTACCATTCACCACCAAGTTACTTTACTCTTCTCAAATGCATCAGCAAAGAATCTTCCTCTTATTTAAAATAGTTTTATGTGGTTGTAGAAAGTAAGATTTAAAAAATGAGAAGGTTACAAATGGTGCTCTTATTAAATTTTCTTTTGTGGTTTCTGTCTTCAGCAGTTTCTTTTTTTTTGTACAGGGTATTGTTTGTTATGAAGTGAGACGTCCATTAGAGTACTAGAATGTGGCATGAATTTGATGCCTTACATATGGATTTGCAGGATGAATGCAAACGGGTATCAACTGAGGGACAGAATTTGAGATTAGATTTATCAGCCAAGTTTCAAGATGCCATCAAGGTTCATTACTTTTTTGGTTTTTTCCTGTCATGCCACATCTCTATGCAGGGAATGTTCCAAACAAAGAAAAAGAATTTCAAGATTAATGTGTTTTTTTTCTTGCATTAATATTGCTTACTTAAGCCTCTCAGTCGGAGTTAGATAATAAATAAGTTACTTGTCTCTTGTGCTCTGTGAGAGATGGCTGCATTCCCGTGCTTGTTTTAATTTAAATGTGCTTTCTTCAGGAGGTGAGCAATAAACTAGAACAGCAGAAGGATGAATGCCTTTCTCAGCTTAAGGAAAATGAGATGTAAGACTTTTACTTGCACTGTTGTGTTAAAAATGTTCTTTTGTTGTCTGTTCTTGCTATTATATAATGGCTCATGTCTACCACCTGTCTAACACATGCATAAGAAATACAGCACTTCAATCCTCAAATATGATGTTTAGCAAAAATATGTAACTAAATGATGTTGCTGGATGTGTAATAATTCGATATTCTCAAAAAAATTATAGAGTTCCCTATTCTAGGAGCATTTGTGTGGGATAATCTAAGGAAGTTTCACTTTTATGTGGAATGTCTTTTCCTTGATAGGATTTACAATTCATGTACCTGATTATTGTTGGGGGTATATAGTATCATCTATGAAATGATGCTTGTGGTTGCCATAGTGAGAGCACCTGTATGTAAGCATGGGCTGAAGAATGCAATTGTTAAAGTGGGGTTTGTATCTGTCTGCCTGGACTTCTTTCTCCTCTCCTGGGCACAAAGGTGCACTGGTTTTTATTTAGATTCTTTTATTAAGGAAAGTGCTTGTCTTGGATTATTGTTTCCTAGCTTCTTTTTCGGCATTCTATCTGATGCATTTAGCTGCCTATGAAATTCTTTGGGTTCAGGTTAAAAATTAAGTTGAAGCAGCTAGCTGAGCAGTATGTGCTTTCTGAACAACATCATGAACAGGAGGTAAAGTTCTTTAAAATTGATTGATTTCAGAGTTTACAGTCTCCATTTCTGAAGGACTTTACTCAAATTCTGTCGCTTGAAACTTGAATATGCAGTTAAAGCAGAAAAGTCTAGAACTCCAGATTGCTGATTTGAAAATTAAGCAGCATGAGGAGAAAGTGATTCAGGAACAGTCCCAAATGAAAGTATATGCTGAACAAGTATCACAGCTACTAGAAACGGAGAAAAACTTGCGGTTACAGTTGACAGCAGATGGAGAGAAATTTCAACAATTTCAGGTTACCTCTATGACTTGTTTCCCAATACTCGCAGTCACATGAGTCAAGGTGTCTTTGCCTAATGGCAATTATTTCACCATAAGGAAGTGCCTAAAGCGAGGAACTTCTACATTGGATGGTGTTCATATGACTTGGACTGTTTGTGTAAGGCATGATTGGATGCTAGAGTTCATTCTGTTGTCGGACTTGGATTGCACTGATCCTCACTGTTCAATTCATTTGTTATATGTGAAATAATGTCCACTGTAGGTTTCTTTTGCCGCAATCTTCAGGTGGATCTTAGCACTGTTCTTATGAGGCAGCTTTGCTGTTACTTTATCCTTGTTTTAACTGGGTTAATTTCATACTAGCCAAATCTGTAGAAGTTATATTTGAGATCGACACAATGATACTATCAAGTGTTAACCTACTTCTTTTGGGAAATGTGAGAATTGTTGGCCAACTATGGCTGCTTTGTTTCTCTTATGGGTAAGTCTATTGCTGCTGAATTAATGGGAGGCAAACCCCACTACAAGCCAAGTAACTTCTCATACAACTCCATAGGACAAACCTCTAGCAACCCAACTCCTATCTTATGAAACAAGTACTTATACCAGCTGTCAAGCAAAAACAACAAACAACTCAACATATATCCCAGCACAAGGGAACAAGCAACATCACTCCTCATCAACCGCATGAAACTAGCAGCTAAACTATGGGCTACCTTTTCTAGACAAATTAAGCACCGCAAAAGCTTGCTTTCTTGGAGCCACTGAGCATTGTCTTATACCACAATAGGAAAGGGAAAGGAAAAGGGACAAAAATAGTACTTCTTACCTAAAGTTCCAACTGGTGAGGTACCTATACTATTTGGCAGTGGACGCTTTTTTATGGATCCTTCACTTGCTTGATTTGGACCTTCCTTTTTGTTCATGGGTGCTCTGCCTCTAATTTATCTGCTGGATCAAGTGAAGGGAACAGATACATTCTAAGAAACTTACCTCCCCCTTTCTATCTCCTTTCCTTCTTGAAAATATATATGTATTGATGCTATCCATCACAAAATAAACTAATTTGGGTCTTCAAATCTGTTTCAATTGTGCAGGATGCATTGGCAAAGAGCAACGAAGTCTTTGAAACATTTAAGCAAGAGATTGAGAAGGTATGAGTTATATGACACCTACTAATGGTAATCTTTTACTTCCTATGTATTAGATCAGCATATCTACTACTTCAACTTGATTATTATTATTTTTTCAATCTGCACCACAAAATCAGATGGCAAAATCAATAAAGGATCTCAAGAAGGAAAATGCATTCCTGAAGGACAAGTGTCAGAAATCAGATATTACACTTATAGAACTTGTTGATGAGGTAAGTGTTACATCTGTTACATTTGTTTTTCCTTTTCTTGCTTCATTCTTCAAAAGCAATGATGGCTAATTGCAAACTTAATGGTGTGCTTGTGCGACCTTTGTCCTTGGATTTTGCTTTTTTTGTTTGCTGTAACATTTGGAAGTGAACTTAATACATCAAGTACTTGAGATGTTGTAAAACATACAAAGATCGACATGTAAAGCCACGTAGATTTTTTTTTTTTTCCAGTTCTTTGTTAAACTTCAAATTTTCTTTTCCTAATTTTCAAAATTGTGGAGGGAAATCAATGTGTTTCTGTAAGCTGAAACTATCATCTTGATTCAGACTACGGTGTACATACTGCTACCTCTCGACAGATTACCAGTTCATATTATTGATGTTGATTCTTTTTTGTATGTCTTTTTCCCAGCTACCTTTAAGTTATGGAAGTAATCTTGCCCTGAAATATAGACACAAAGCCTAATTTACAGCTTTGGTTGCTCAAACCAGGCTACTGGTCCATGTTCTCTCTTAATTGCCAAATCTCATGCATTTGAACTTTCATAGGACCTAGGAAGGACTTACATAGGAAAATGGGGAGGATGTCTTTAGCTGCTTGATGTGCATGTCAGTCTGAGTTGGGTTGTTCATGTGTTTAGGATCTGCTGCCTTTAGAACATGGTGGTTTATTCCGTCAGTTAACTGGAAAGTCACCCCACATCTCGTCTTGGTGGATCATACTTGACAAATGTTCTTGTGGGCTTCTGATGAGCATTTAGAAGGCCTAACAGCAGTTGCAGGAGATTGTTGGCGCTCATATTTAGCTTAAGCACTTTTCTTTCTCTTTTAATTCGTCATGACAAGGCTAGTGCTTAGCTTAGTTTCGAATTTGTGAGTTATGACATGACCTCATAGGATGCACGAGAAATTAGGAGACTTATTGTCATTTTTTTCCTTAATTAGGTGGTATATTAAAAATAAAAATCTTCTTTTCTCTGATCAGCGGGAGCGCTCAAAGAAACAAATGGAGAAACTGAAGAATCAGAAAGAGAAGCTAGAATCTTTGTGCCGCTCACTTCAGGCAGAGAGGAAGCAGAATTCTGTGGTTGGCAATGAGTCCGATCCGGTCTCCGTGTAAATCCTGGTTCTTAGCTCTCGAAGGGCCTCTGGAGCTACCCTTTTTTACTGTTATTTCCGCATCTCCATTTTTGCTACGAAGATTGCAGTACAACCAAGCCGAATTAAGCAACGATGAGTCATGTAATTATGTGATTGCCGCTCTTCATTTATTCTGTAATTTTGATTCATCCAGACGATATCTTGACGTGCCTCAGCATGCGCCATTCAAGTATATCAAATTACTTGATTGCAACATTTAAGCTGGTGATCAATTATGCAATACTTCTACTCGACTTCTCAATACATATTTTTGGCCAGTGTTTGTGGTATTTGGCTAGAGTTGACAGCCATTTGAATGTTGCTTTGAATTCGGCTCGTTACACTCTAATCGAGAGAAGCAGATTAAGCGCGGGCCACTTCGGCGAGCGATGCTCGCTACGCTTCTCCTGACAGCGCGAGAAAATACTTGTGCGACCACTCGGACGGTCGAACTACAGCGTTATAACATAAGATGTCAAGTTTCATTGGTGTAGAGATCCGTCTTCCAACGTTTGGAAGGGTTTCTAGAGCTGGTCGAGGGTGGAGACTAGGATTAAAAATTTAGCCTTTTAGGAATGGAGTTGAGATCGAGAACGAATTTACAAACTTGGTGTGCCTGTAGGTGTTAGGCCTAATTTCCTAAAAAACCCATAACTTTATCCATTCTTAATTTTGCCTTAAACATTTTTGTCAAAAAAAACTCTGTTTTTAGGTTCAATCTTAAATCTATCTTGAACTTTTTTTTTATCTAAAAAAATCACGAACTCCAATTTTAGTCTCAAATTTATTCCATTCCTTTTTTTTATCAAAAAAGTCACAAATTGTCAATCTAATCTTAAATACTCCTCATTTACCCTTTGTCCAATAATCATCATTAGTTGTTTGATGTGATATTTCTACGTTGATAACAAATATACATCAAAATGGCGTGAAAAATTATATCCAAAATGATATCATTTTTTAATAATTAAACATTATTTTTTGAAAAAGGAGGGCTAACGGAGGCAAATTCAAAACAAGATTTAAACTCTATGATTTGTTTTAGATAAAAAAAAAGTTTAGGATAAATCAAATTTTAAAATTGCGGATTCTTTTAAATGAATAAATTCGAAGCAGAATCGGGATAAAATTTAAATTTAAGGTTTCTTTTTTTTTTTTTTTTTTTTTTAATGAAGGAGGCCCTAGGTGTCGAGTCTGTTGGAGAGAATATCTGAAAAACCGTTGTCCCCTCTCTGTCTCTCTCTGTCTCTGTCTCTGTCTCTCTAGCTTTCCACCGGCTTTTCACTCCCTCTCGGACCATGGACAACAGAGGAGGCAACGTCACCGCCGGCGAAGACGGCCCCGGCGGCCGAACCAAAACCGCCACCGCCACCACCACCTCCACCAGCGACAATGCGAACGCTAGCTACGGCTGCGGCGGGTTCGTCGACACGAGCAGAGCGGAGAGATCGATATGGCTCATGAAATGCCCGCCCGTCGTCTCCCGGTCTCTGTCCGTGGCGAGCCCGCCGGAGTTCGAAGGAGGCGGCGACGGCGCCGCGCCCTCCTTCCCCGTCGCCAAGGTCATCTTCTCCGTCGATCTTCTTCACGGCGGCGAAGACAACTCCGAGGTTTGTGCGTTTCGAAGTATGTGCCGAGCGTGTCGTGGTCCGTTGTGGTTGTAGTTTGTGAGGCTGGCGGTTTGGATTTTTATTTATAGTCCCTCGTCGCTGCGTTATCGTCTACGGCATGCCGGTTTTGCGGTAGAGTTGCACTGCGTGAGCTCATCGCGTTCGTGTCCTGCATTTTCACATGTATATTTCTGTGGAGTCGCCGAGCGGATTTGGTTTGTGGTATTGTTGTAGGCTTCTGGCCTTGATTGGCATTTTAAGTTCGTCGTTCACATGAATTTGGCCTTCGTATTGCGTTGAGTTTGTGATTTGTGGTTGTCATCTGCTTCGCATTCTGATTTGCGTCGCTGGAATTTTGATTCATGGTCTCCGGTGTGCTTTCGGTCTGAGGTGTTCAAGACTGCCGTTTGACATATGATTTCACATGTTTTCGCACATGTGTGTTGCATTCGTTTCTCTGCAATTTATGGCCGTTTTCTCTGCTCAATCAACCATGATGTGATCATGTCAACTTCACCAGCATCTGAACTTTACCGTTAGTGGAGTTTTCTATTTCTGGAAAAGTAAGGGTTTACTTTCGGCATTATGGCAGTTTTCCCCTTTCTTTTCTACATTTACTTCTTTCGGGATAAACCTTACCATTACTTAAAAAGTAAATTTTGGCATGAATAGTTAAGAGTAAGCCCCTGGAAACATGTCAATATGGGACCTGTTGATTGGGGACATACTTCTCCTCTTTGCCCAAAAGCCGCTATAGATAAGGTGGAGACTCACTACTAATGCTAAGGGTAAATTTTTAGATTTCTAGGCTGCAGGGGTCCCAAGGAGTATAAACCTCACAGATGGATTTGTGTTACTTTGGACTCTCCTGATATAATTTCTGGCCAGCACGCTTACTGCCAATTTGTGTACCATCTATAGCATGCGGTGAAAGACATGTCATTGAATGCTTTCGAGTTTTGCATTTCTTTCATTGAGTGGAAAATGACTATAGCGCTTTCGACGATACACGTGGCCACATGATTGAATCTGCTAAAGAAAGATAACGTTTTGAATTGATAATGCCGTATCAGGAGAACTACAAGACCTTATGAAAGTGCTTAGATGCACCCTTCATCCATCCTTATGGACGGAGACACATAGACCAATGATTCCTAGTCAGAGGAGTAAAATTTTAACTTGTTTTCAGTGTAATATAGCTTGGCTACATCTCCTATAATATTCTCTCGGCTCTGGCTTTGATGCTTCGGCTACTTTTGCTATATCTTCCTCATCAACACATACATAATTTTGTTTCAATCTGCTTAATATTTATTACAAAACTTTATATTTAGTTTTTTAAAGAAATAGATGTGGATTATGTTTTGATGAGTACGGCTTGCAGTCTAATCTCCGGTCTTGTGCTGTTGCATTTATACATTTGGTGAAATGACCTCAGTTTATGATGGAATTGGCTTCCACTGAATCTGGAAACATACCAAGGCGATACTCCATGGAGATGTCTAAAGACTTCATCCCGATGTCTGTTTTTTCAGAGTCTTCTCAAGGTACGCATAAAAATAATCTTTCTCTAAGATCAAGTTGGCATCAGTGACTTTGTTGTTAAATTACAACCTTAGTTGAATTTCAAATTCTTTCATATGATGGTTCTGACTGCTGAGGTCTCAGACCCTTCTCTAACATGTTGTGCTTCAGTTTTTATTATCTTTAACAATTCTTGGAAAACTGCATTATGTTGATCAATTCAAGTTGTTGCATACTAGTACCTTGGTGTTTTCTGGTGAAAAACAGTAGTTCTTATAGACGTTTCTATACTGCTATTTTGAAGGATAATCTGAATTTGGCTGCAGACTCTTCCTCTAGCAAACCCTGCTGAAAATTTATGGTTTGTGCTTAGGAAAAATCTCTGTGGAGGGAAAGATCCTGCACAAATTTGATATGAGGCCCCATGGTGAGAACATTGAATCTTACGGAAAACTCTGTCGTGAACGAACAACCAAGTGTATGAACAGATCTAGACAGATACAGGTTTCTTCATCTCATCCTGCTGTCCTCTCAGTGTGATACAAAGATGCTCCATTATTTACCAAACTTTTCTCTCCCTTAATTCAGGTGATTGACCATGATACTGGCTCTCTTATGAGGACTATGCCATTGATGGTGGGTCCCTGGCCTCTAGACTTGTTTACTAGTGGTTGATTCTTTTGCCTGCTTTGTGTCCGCTTGGGATCTTTTATTTACTTGCCATTCTCTGAGAATGCTCCTTTGCCACTGCTTATCTGTCATGACATATGAGGACCTGTGTGAAATAGGACAAGAAGAAATTGCCAACTAAGGTGCCGGAAACAAAAAGAACAAGAAGAGATCGTGGGGAGATGGAGGAGATCATGTTTAAGCTCTTTGAAAGGCAACCAAATTGGACTTTAAGACAACTGATCCAAGAAACTGACCAACCTGAAGTATGCAGCTCCTTCATCCTAGCTCTAAATTATCTCAGTATCAGTTTGTATGCTGGGTGAATGCTGGGCGGTGCGATTAGATATCTATGTTCTTCATACAAAGATTAACATGTCAGGAACTTTGATCAGTCATACTGAATGCCGTGCTTGATTGTTGATATCTCGTATGTAGTCCTGCAGTTATATCAGTTGACCATACATATGCTACATGGCGAGATGTTTTCTATTAATTGCTCATTGAGGCATCAATAAAGGCCTAGTTTAATCAGTCCATTCTTGTCTTAAATCTCTTCAGTTGAGGCTCCAATGCTCAATTTTAAGGTATAATAAATGACACTGTCTATGCACTCCAATAATGTATGACATTAGTTTTGGGTTTACACTGTTTTGGCAGGTCATGTTTAGCAATAGGGCTTTGTCTTCAAAACTACTAGGGCATCATCCTACCTTTCAGGCTTGTATACTTCCCACTGGAAGAGAGTTTGATGGATTGACTTATTGCAAGCACTCGCATTGTTGTTTTTGCTCTAAAGAATTATAGCTACTTTGCAGAAGCAAGAAGTGATACTGAACTTCCTAAATCCTGATGAACCTATTTTTTGTGACTCTTGGATCCAAACATTTTTGTAGTTGATGCCTTGTTCTCTCACTGCAGCAATTTTTGAAAGACATCCTGAAGGACCTATGTGTCTACAATAACAAGGGGCCCAATCAAGGAACCTACGAGCTGAAGCCAGAATACAAGAAATCAAGTGGTGAACCAACTTCTGGGTAGGTTGTCATACTGTGCTTAACTGCCCAGTTGAAAGACGATGATTAAATTAAGATTTTGCTCATCTTTGCTCATTTTGTCCTGACAAAATGGCAAGTTTAAATGCAAAGGGGAAAAAGCACGAGCCTGTTTCTTATTGTAATGCTTGGGCTTAATATGTGAATATTCTCATCTCTCTCTTGGCGCACATTTGAGCCAAAAATATGTTGGAAGACTATTATTCATTTTGTTGTCAGTACACCAATGGAGGATGAGCTCCTAAAACATTAGCAGCCTAAATTAGGAAATCCCAGCTGTCCTAGGAAAGCTAAAGCTCCGACAATGAAGTTCCAAAAGCTTCAAAATCTCTGCAGATGGTTCAGCAACCATTTGAAGGTGTTCCCACAGCATCCACCCTTCTTGGGCATAGAGTCAGCGCACTGATTTGCCTCCCTAAATATATGCTGCATCCGGTGTCGGGTAAAGTTCATGTGGACAGTCCTGAATTCCAAAAATAGGTTTTTTTAAGGTTCTCATTAGAGCAAGAGTTTGATTGAAACATGCAAACCAGAACATTAGCCTCAATTTCAATATGTAAGATGCTGATGTGGAACGAGTGAAATTTGTTCGTGAACTTTATCTTAGAAGGGGGAATTGACCCTCAATTTTATCTTTAATCCTTTTTCTTCTTAACTTTTGTTCAAAGATGATGATTCACGCTTAACAATACTATTCATTCATCGGTATATCTGAAACTTGAGAAGGTACTGCTTTTAAACTGAATCTGCTTGTGAGCGGTCAGAGTTATAAGTAGGGAAACTAAAGATATTTTACCATGCTTTTCCTATGTAATCTATTCTTGTTTCCAAGTGCTATTAATTTGTGCATGTTACTCTAAACCTGGTCATTATTTCGGAATCATTGTCATGTTTTTGCTCGCTAACTTGGAGCTCTTTCTACCTGACATACCTAGATAATCGCCAGAGCAACTCTATCCTGATGAGTGAGGGGCAACCACGGTGAGTGAGTTAATAGCTGAACTACCTAATCCATGTACGTATCAGGGGGTTGTAACATAGATTGGTTTTTCTTTTACATCTTTGAAGAAAGACATTCTTCAGAATATTATCCCTCCCTCTACTGTAATTGAAGATGCGTCATAATTTAACTTCTTGCTCTAGCATCCTTTCAATAGATTAAATCAAGAACCCAAGACAATGCCTGGAAGGGTTAATCTTTGTTGCGAACCCCAACAAAGGGTGAAATTATGTGGAACCTATGTTACGGTGTAAACGGATGAGAACATTACCCTGAAACATATAATATATAGATCTTCTGAAATTAAGCACATCATGCTAGAAAGTAACAATGTAATATTAATCGTATCTTTGGAAGTGTCACCGCAATTTTGCGAATAGTCTGCTTGACGTGAGGGTGCCTAAGTTAGATTTGGAGAAGCGAAGGATATGCTGCATTGTAGATAAGTTGCGTATTTGAATATTATGCCTAGAATTGGCGATTATATTATGGAAAGGTCCATAGAAATTAAACTGATGAGTTCTAGAAACAACCCTCGATTCTAACCAAGAGGCCAAGAAAGGTATGAAAAGGTCCATAGATTATGTAATGTTCACCTCGCTAATTGCTACCTCATTATCTCCTCGAAAGGCCTGATGTAGATTAGGACAATAAAGAATGCAAATGTCCATCAATCCTGTTCTGTTTATTTTATAGAAAATGAATCACTTAAAAAATATCTTCCTAAAAATGATTGTTTGTATTTTTTAAAATAATTAGCCAATTGAAAATATTTTCGTTATCAACCATAATTTATGTTTAAATATTTTTGAAATATGAAAATATTATCTAAATTTTTTATTTTTATAAGTTATATAAGAGATCACTTTTAAAAAATATTTTTCAAATTATTAGCTTTGTCATTTGCAAGGCCCGCATAGAGTTAGTTAGGTGTTGCATGGTAAACTTTCCCGGCTAAAGAATTTCTATTATTTTGTTTCCTGGAACAAAAAAAGAACAGAAACCCGTTTGGTAACGGCGTTGTTTTTTTGTTCCCGATAACAAAAAGTTAGCCTAGAAATGATTTTGGAATAGAAATGAGAAGTAAAAAAGTTACTTCTTGTTCCTAGGAACAAGTTTCGAAATAAGTGAATTTTTTTCTTTTATTCTTCTCTTCTTGACCACCATTAACCGCCGCCGCCATCGCCGGCCACCGGACGCCGCCGCCGCCACCGCCGGCCGTCTCGTCTCGGCCGACCACGCCCACCGTCGCACGGCCCATCGGCCGCCACCTCCCACGACCGGGCATCAACGGCGGTCAATGGGCCGTGCAAGAATAATCGGCAATGGGAGTTGGTGGCCGGCGGTGACGTGCGGCGACGGGGGCGGTGATCAGCCGGCGGCGGCATCCAACGGCAATCGATCGACAAAAATAAAAATATAAAAAAGAAAATATTTTTTACCAAACGCAATTCTATTTTTTTTTTTTTATTTTTAGAATAAAAATTTTATATAGTTACTAAACGAGTTTGTTTACATAGAAATTATTCTTCAGAATATAAATAGAAAAGAACTATTTCTGAAAAAAAATAAAAATAAAAAAACTCTTCCTTAGCCAAGAAGTGTTAGTTTAAATGTCAAGGTTATTAAGATAAGGATATATTCACGAGATGGTGGGAAAACCGTACCCCATCTAAAGATCAAACGCGAGGGCAAGGCGATTGGACCCGCATTCGAACGACGAGACTCCTTCCGATCGATTCCCGTTGAATTCAAAAGACCAACCACAGGTCCCTCGAATTTGAGGAGGAGAGTCCCGGCGCACGGGGGAAGATGACGATCGCCGCCCCACGCGGATTCGGAGTTCCGTGGCCGGAGCTCAACGACGGCATCCTCTACAAGGACGTCGTTCCGTCTTCCGATCACGGTCGCCTCCCTTTCTCTCTCTCTCTCTCTCTCTCTCATCGTGCGCCGTCTTCGTCTTCGGAATCTGAACTTGTTCTGAACTCAAGCATGTGATCTTGCAGAGACGACGCTCATCCAGTTCTACTCGAGCAAATACGGAAATTCGGCTCCAGTCCAAGGGTGCGTCCATATGGATTTTTCTTTCACTCGAGTGCCGTCTATTCCGTTTGATCGCCATCTTCCTGGTCGCGCTCGTTTCAAGCGTGCGATGTTGGAGAAAGAGCGTGTTAGGGTTCGCTATTGCGGACGAAAGTCGCGCGTTAAAGTGGGGGATCGGGTTCCCGAACATCGAGAAAAAACCTTGTGGTGTTGGTGATTCGATGCGTTAGGGTTTGAGTGCATGGACACGGTGGGGAGTGAAAACTCGCTGTTTTGATGGGAATTGTCCTTCCACGTAGGGCTGTGCAACCGGTCGGGTTTCTGGTTCCAAAATTTTTGGAACGGGTACTATGCGTGTAGGTTCCGCGTTCTATGTGTTGAAGGAACCCACCTGCCCGGGAACCGGTTAGAACCTATTTTTTTTAGCTTGGAAGAAGATGATTTAATATTCTTAAAAATGCTTAACTTCCTTATTACTTTATATTTGTATTTGTTTTGTATAGATGACATTTTGTTGCTCATACGATTTTGCTATAATTGCTATTTGTCTTGGTTTTTAAAAAAAATGACGAAAAGAAAGGGTTTCTGGGTAGACCCTAAAGCAAGACCAAACAAACAGGGTAGGTTCTAAGTTCCGAAAACTGGGAACCGGAATCGGGAACCTACCTGCCCTGGAACCGATCACCCCTCCTTCCTTGGATTGCAAGGACTAGAGAGTCTGGTTCTTTTTCTGCTTGTGTATTCTCTTTCATAAATGTATTGGCAATTGGTATCCATACACTGAGTGTTTTGCTTATCACGATGCAGTTGGTTGCAGCGAATTCAAAATGGACAGGTGCCTCTTCTGCAAAAGAACTGAACTTCAGTTGGTTATCTATCTAGTTTGGTGACATGTCACAATGTTGGCGATTGTGAGTCCTTTTAAGTGCTTGTTGGTTTGCTTTTACAGATTAAAATCGATGGTAGAGTTGTTACGGACCCAAACAAAAGCATAAGGTGTCTTTTATTGGTGAATAGTCATGCTTATTTGTGTGTGTGTGTGTGTGTGTGTGTGTGTGTGTGTATTTTACTATTGTTAGTTAAATGGACATAACATCCGTCATTCATAATTTTAGTTCTCTTTTGTTTTCTTTGCACTTTCCAGTGCAGGATTAGAAGTAGTCTACCATAGACTTCCTTGGAAAGAGCCCGACACGCCTTACTTTCTCGAAATCCTTTTTGAAGATGATAATATGGTAATTGCATTTGAATGCTGAAGTTCGTGTTAACTTATGATGGGGATGTCTAATTGAGAATTTGTTTAGGACATAAATAAGCTGCCTAGGTGCCTGATTATTGTGGACATAATACGTCCTAGATGTTAGACCTGTCTTAAGACTGAGCAGATCTTGTTTACGTTTCCTTATTATGGAACATCAATGCATTTAAGTTATGCATAAATATAGCATGAATGACACGGGAATGAGCTTTAGAAAGGACTACTACCGCACAGGATGGTGCTACTGACACATTCAGGCTGGTGTGTGTTGTGGGGAACCACACGAACAACAGGCTTTGGATAACCTGTGTCTGCTTTGAGGACTAGAGATTTTCCTGTTTTGGAGTCTATATAGTCGCTATTCATAGTTTTATTGCATGATTCTCGTTATCAACTTTCTTTGGAACCTTTTTGTGTAGATTGCTCTCAACAAGCCCTCTGGGCTGCAAGTTTTACCTGGAGGGCTTTTTCAACAAAGAACTGTCTTGTCACAGCTCCAATGGCGAGATAGCGAGCAGAGCACTTTGCTATCATCACAAGAACCACATCCTGTACCTGTTCATCGGCTTGGAAGGGGCACATCCGGTTAGTCTCTTGGCTGCTAATAATTAATGAAAGCTTAGTCTGACTACTCAGAATCAACAATTGCTTGTTTGAGTAGCTTAAACATGAGATGAGAAGCACGTGGTTGCAAATAAGTATCCACTAAAATTGAGGCCGTCACTGGAGATGGGAGTGAAGATCACAAAAGAGATTTAACTGAATGTTACCCATACTTGTTAGCTTTATCATGTTGCTTCTAAATCATGGAAAGTCAATGATTGGTGAAGAAATATTCTGATGGTCACAGGTATACTGCTTTGTGCCAAGACAAAGATTGCAAAGTCTCGCCTTTCAATCTATTTTGCGGATGGAACATCTCTTGTTGGAGGGAAAAGGTTCAGAGGAATCTCTTGATTGATGATCTTCTTTTTGGCTCATTCTTTGTGTTGAATGGGAACAGCAGATACTCCCTGGTAATTGTTATTCCCAATGAAATGCTTTGTTGACCAAGCTGCAATTCTTTTGATGTAGAAATACCACTAAGGAGCCCAGTTCAGTCAGGAAAATTTCAAAGATATATTGTGCACTAGTAAATGGACTAGTTGATGAGGATGAGGTAATGTTACTGCATTACTTTATTGTTCTTCCATTCTTTCACTTTATTTCAATGAGTCTGAACCTGCTACTTTGATTTGTGCTGTTGCTTTGGATTGATATGCTATTAGCAGAAAAAAGTATGCGATTACTGCATTACTTTATTGTTCTTCCATTCTTTCACTTTATTTCAATGAGTCTGAACCTGCTACTTTGATTTGTGCTGTTGCTTTGGATTGATATGCTATTAGCAGAAAAAATTATGCGATTAAGCCCTTTATTTGTGAAAAATTACTCATGTTTTTACTTCATTTTTCATGTGAAGACTACTTCTCACATAATGTAGATAACCCCTGCAAAACTACGTGAGAATTGTAATTCAATGTGTATGATCTCTCTCTCTCTCTCTCTCTCTAGTGAGATTGCTTCATTCATGTTCCATTATATGATTCTATAATTGATCTCTCTCTCTCTCTCTCTCTCTCTCTCTCTCTCTCTCTCTCTCTCTCTCTCTCTCTCTCTCTCTCTCCTAGGAACAACAGAACTGAAGTACATTGGCATGGAAATAAGGTCAGAAGGAAATTACTATGTAGAGAGGCTAAATTCCATACAAAGAATTGCACTTTAAATATCGTGCACCCCTGGATGGTCTAGTAAAAGAAGATGCAGAATTTTTATCATTGTGAGTGGAAATGTTGATAATTATTCTGTAAACTGATTACATTATAGATTTTTCACAAGTTTAGGATGTAGAATGCTATATTTGACTAATTTGGAGATTGCATCCTTGAACTTTGCTGGTTCATCAGCCATCGTCTTTGCGGAGCTGTTATGAATCTTCATTTTCATACGGATCTCTCTTTTTTTTTTTTTTTTTTTTTTGTTCTTGAATGAATAAAGAGGATAGGTGCATGAAGTTTGCAAACTAAGGGCATGTTTGGGTAGATTTTTACTTGTTGCTTTTTGCTTAATCCAAGTCTTGCCACGGATGCGTTTTTCCCCCTGAGGCCGTAACACCTCAAACATTTCACAAGGTACAAATTTTGATGCGTGGATACACATAATATTTTCAGAATCTTTCGAAATTTGGATAATATTTTAAATTTTGGCGGGAAAGCAAAAATTTTATTATTGCTTTTGATAATAACATTCCTCAAGTATCTAGGACACTGAGGTGATATTTAGCTGTGGAAGTTAACGAGGGAATGGTAGATGGTTGAGTAACACGAACCGCTAAGTCAGGAATTGCCAACTATGAATGCAAAGCATTTTCTTGAGATAAGATGGGAAGACCAGAGAGAAACATGAGGTAAGGTTGGTAAAAGCAACGAAAGCCTAAGATGACAAGGTCCTTAGCATAGGCCCATGTTTGCATGGGTCAGCTTCAAAGAGGTAGAAGTAGAGAAGTATCGAAGGATTAGGAATTTAAGAATAAGAAATCCAGGCAAATTGGGCTTCTAGCACTTCGCCGAGATGCAGCAGATATTCAAGCTCTCTTCTGATGTTAGTGTTGGGTATCCAACTTAACCATATTCATTTTGAGTGACTCATCAAGCCTTATTTTGTGGTCAGGCCTGACCATTTCAACCAATTTCCTGTGAGGGTAGCCCAATTTAGAGGTGAGTTTCCGGTTCATGCTTAGGATTTGTGGTCAATTGATTTATTTCTATACAAAATTATCATAATAGAAACTCTCTTGGTAAATTCCTAGTTCTTGCGATGGATCATGTTCCACTATTATATAGAGAATCAAATACTACGATACAAATCAATGTTCTATAGCAATGATATAAATTAATGTTCCATTATAGCAACAGATTGAATTTCTCAAAGTTTTTGAACGAACAGTTGATTTGGAACCTCATCAATTTCTCCATTGTGAATATAGTTTTGCTAATTTATTCCTTTGAGTGCTTAGCATCATTTTGTCTTGTCTTCTTCTCTGGCTGATTATTCACTTATTTCTTCTGTCCCCTTTCAAGATCGATGCTTGATTTTTGTTATGTTATTAGTTATTGTCTGGATCTACTTATTTCATTTGAAACCACCAAAGTGAATAAGGCATTGGTCATCTTTGTGCTGATTTCTTTCTCTTAGTTTCTATGTTTTCTTTGAACCCTTAAAATATTGGCTCTTCTTTTTCTTCTATGCAGGTTATTATTACTGAGCCAATTGGAGTAATAAAGTATCCTGGTGTTGCTAAAGGACTTTATGTTGCTTACCCCTCAGGTTCAATGATATTGCTGAAACAGTACTATGCTTTTTAATGAGTTTTATCATTTTGCAACACCATGACCTCAAGGGGACCACATTTTCCTAGTAATTCTCCACTCAATGCCTGCCGACCTTCTGGTTGCTTTAATGTGTTTTCTTGCAATTGGGATTTATGCATCACTGTCTCACACAGCTTTTAACTGTTACAACCAGGTAAGCCAGCTCTGAGCAAAGTTAAGGTTCTTGAGAGAAATGTGCAGGGAAATTGCTCTTTGGTTCAGGTATTCTGCACATGTCACACTGGTGAAATCTAATGGAAAATGTTTTCATTTTCGACAACAATTTATGTTCAAACATTTTCATGGACAATGAAAATATTTTTCATTTACTTTTATAAGCGATATAAGCGACTATTAGGAAAATGTTGTTTAAATCATTCATTTTCCGCAAAATAAACGCAGCCTCTACCCACTTAAGCATGGCCAATCATAAGCTTTAGAGCAGTGCCTTTGTTGTAAAAGAGTTCATTTGTCTTCTGTTTTTGGACCTCGTCTTTTCAGTATGTTATGATATGCGCTTTATCGATCATTGTCTATACTAGCTGTTGGGAACTGCACATTATCACGTGCAAGCAGCTTATCTTAGACAAAGTATCATACACTCTAGAATGTTAATAGTTTACGTGTATTTATGCCCAAGTTCACTCATTTCCGTTGGACAGGTTGAGATCCAGTCTGGTCGCCCACATCAAATACGTATTCATCTGTCATTTATAGGGCATCCCTTGTTAGGTAAACATCCACCTTTTGTTTATTTTTTTCATCGATATGTATTTGTCAGTGCAATCTATGTAGTGTTATGTATTTTCAGAAGAATTCTGGATATGCTTATTGAAGATAGGACGGTGATGGATTGTAGTTGTTTGTAGAGAAGAAATTATGTAATACTGCAGGAGGATAAAAGGGCATGTCATTGCATAAATCAATATAAACATATTCAGTGCTATGAAGTTTCTCTTTGAGAAGTACTTTTCCATCCCAACGGATATGTTGTTGGTGTCCTCCCTAATGCAACAATAGTACAGGAGATCTGTGATCTAGCCTGAACTGAACAATGGCAGCATGTTCTTAGTCAATGTCACTCAAGGGGTGAGAAGCTCAGTTATGATGAAGGCATCTTACAGATTAAGGTTTTTAACTGTTGTTGATATAATTTCTCGCGGATGATGTGCAATATAGCTAGTCTTACAAAAGCAATAAACATTGAGAAAATGTGTATTAAGGTAAGACAAAGAAGAAGCATCTCATCAGTAAGGAGGGGAGGGGTTATTAAATATCTTGTTAGAATGGTAAATGTGTTAAGCAGGGGTCAATTTGCTTATTAATATCATCAAGATATAGATGGCTTCAATGTAATGATGCAATTTGTGCGAATCACCCAAAAGGTAATGGGATGAACTTAATTTCAACTATTGCAGATGTCTTAAGTAACAAAACTTGTGGCAAGAAATGAGTTTGATTTGGTTGATGATTTGTTTACTTTTTTCCTTTTGATACAAAGAATTAAGTAGCTGGAAATTGGATAGACCAAATCTGTGAAGTGGAGTGCTGCAGCCAAAAGGTGTATACTCAATTTGTGAAAATTCTGGACATCACTTCCTTTCCCCTTAACTTTAATAGGTGAAAACTTCATTTAAGATCAACAAAAGATAAGACTGATGGACCTACATGCAAACTGATATGGATTATTTCTTAAATTGTGATTTAGTTTTCCTTTTTAGAAGTGTCAAAGTTTTGTCTATCTTCCTCTTTTGTTTTAATATGAATTCATCTCTTGCTTGCTATGTATAGTTTCTGATGTTTAGTTGGTTTGATGTCCTTTATCAGGTGACCCTCTTTATGTCAATGGTGGGAAACCAGGATGCTTTGATTCTCAATCTGTGGATGAAGGTTTTGCACAGGATGGGTATGTAGATGTCTTATGGATTAACAGTCAATAACGAATTCTTGGCAGTTTTGTAAGGCTTCTATAGGGATAAATAGTGTGGCAATGTGATCTCTCTTCTTCTGGTCACAGTTTGTGTGAATTTAGAAACAAGAAGGTAAACTGGTTAGAAAACATTAAGATAGTGCTTAGTGAATACAGAAACTGGTTAGAAATGACTTTTTTCAAAGTTTAAGAAAACAAACAATTTTCTTGAAAACTGGAAAATAACTGTTAAAAGTAAAAATTCCACGGAAGTGTTATGTTTTATTTTTCTTAAACTATTAGGACAAAATTTATGAAAACCCAAGTTGTCTTTGCTTAAAAGCCGTATGCCAAGCATGTTTCCAAGTACTCTCTGAAAAGTTTTAGTGAAAGTGAAAAAACTGTTCTGTGGAACCTCTGATCTTTGAGTGTTCATGCTAATTTCTAATGTTGTCAGTGATTTGACTTCTTCGTTATTTCAATGTTCAATACAAATTGGGACCCAGAACCTGAGTTTAATAATCGATGTCTTGGTGAATTTATGCAATCACCATAATCACTTATTATTGCAAATGTGATCCATTTTTGAAAGGAGTGGCCTGGAGAAGATCTTGCAAGCATGCATCATGCCTCCTTACCCATCATTGAAAATGAAAAGATAAAGAGGACTGCCTAACCGGTTTAGCATGCACTTGATTTCCCCTGTGCTATAACTTGATTAATTATTTAGAGTGCTATCTCACCATGCTCTATATTTTGGCTTTGCTTAGTGGGTATTGTAGGCCTCAACATGCAGTCCCAGGGGACTGTGGCTATTTCTTGCATGCACATCAACTGCTTCTCTCACACCCAGTTACAGACGAGGTAAGAGTGGGACCAAGCCTTAGTTGTCAATATACAGCATACATGGCCGTCAAGCTATCGTTCTTATGTTGTTTTTTTTCTCCCCTCTTTTTGTCACAAGATATCATTCTTAGGTTAAGTAACATGTTTTGCTTAGCTCCTGATGTGAATCGTAAGCTCGGCATTGATTTTTCCACTCAACATGAATAATCTACACGTTTTGATTTATTACTGAGTGGAATATTTGAAGCTACTACATATCGACAATAGCCTACACTTAGCATAAAGAAAGTACTTCTTGCATTGGTTGCATGGATCAGATTGTGTAAAGGACTGAAATCACACTGCCCACATAATATGCCATCCTAACTGAAGTTTGCTTTGAATTTTAAGAAAGCTCACCTCTCGTTGGTTTGCTTTTCCCACTTATCATGACAAGACAGTTGTGTATTGACTTCTATTGCAGGTAATTAAGATCACTGCACCTTTACCATCTATCCTTCAAACTCAAGGAGAGGCCCAGAGCATTCAACGAGAGTCGGTTGGAAACTTTTAGTGATCTTGCTGGGTAAGGACGACTCTTCTGGGCAATGGATTGCACAGAAATTTCCCTTTTCTCATTCGAAGATCCGCATTGTTAGAAACCTAGCATGATTGCATCGAGGCACTGCGTAGGGACGGGGATGAGGATGTCCACGTAAAGCTTGTTGCCCTCTTTTTCGGTGTTGCGGGCAATGTTTCCAGTTGGATTAGGCCTTTCTCATTCCCCTTGAGCAATTTTTCGCTTCCATTATTATTAGGACGGTGATAGACGGAGATTATTAGTTTCTTAGATTATTCTGGGAGGAAAGGCTTGGAAATGAAAATTGAACGACGATTTTCTTCGTTTGCCAAGGGTCGTGGTAGGCTTGGGCCATAAGGTATAGCACATCCTCTTCCGATAGCCACAGGACCTTCGTGCCCTGTTCAGTGGCGCTTGTCTAAGCCCTATGATTGCTCTTTAAAGCCCAATTTGGATGATGGGCGGCCTAGCTCAAGAACTTAACTTAACAAAACTACTTGCCTTAGAGCCCAATATGATAGGCAATTAAGGGCCCATTGTTGGACTTAGGAGCTTAATTGAGGCTTGGTTTCAGCTGATAGACCTATTCCGGGGCCCATTGGGCCTTATTCACTGGACTGCGAACCCCATCGGTACAAGAAAAGTAATGAGGGCTCATATGTACCGCCAATTAAAGGTCCACGCATTACGTCCCACGAACGTAACGGGCCTAGAAAGTGGGCCTACAAACCCATTGCATCGGACCCAATTATTAGGAGCCCTATTTTCGGCAATTGAGGGCCCATATGTTAATGGACGTTATGATCATTGAATAAGGGTACCAAACTAATTCTGCAAAAGGCTCAATGAACCCAGCACATACCAGCACATAAGGAAGGTCCTAGTTGTGGACCTTAAAGCCCAGCCCAACTTCACCTAATGTACCTTCAGTTGGGCCGTTGGAATTCATCAATGAAAACGATGGGCTCATAGGCTACCTTTTGGCAAAGAAAATAGCACTAGCAAAGCGACAGCATGTGAACACCCCCCTCTTCCGAAAGCGCTACTTAAATTAAACAAAAAAATTCAAAAAACGTAATAAGGCAGACTTTCGAATATAACAACCAGCAAAAGCAAAAACAGTTCCTCAAGCTTGGCAAACACAACGCAGCCACAGGACCCAACGCAGCCACTAAGTCAAAAAGACAAAAAGCACACAAGGCTAGGGACCTACCCACCATAGTCGCCACTATAAATTGCGGAAAGCATCTTTTGACAATAATGCAAGATGCTCATCCCGCCTCCGGAAAAAGGGTAGAGAAAAGGATAAAAGATTTCCAGAGATTATTGCTGTATATCCACCTAATACAACAATACAGGGGCTGCTGCAGCTGCACCATTACAACCAACTACAATCATTTCTTCTTCTTTTTTACCAAAAAGACGGACTTGAGAACTGTCCGCTCGCCCTACATTTTAATTGAACAATACGAAAGCTAAGAAGACTTAAAATTGAACGATACAAAAGCTATTATACAAGTCGACGGCAAAATGCCATCGAGGAAACCATTCCAAAAGGCCCTCCCACGGTTTCCACTACCTTCCTAAGTCCCCCTTACCTCTCCAAGACTCTTCCTCCCTGACAATATTCCCATTCTGATGCCCCACCAGCGGATCAGACTGCGCAAATTGCATCTTAATAGCTGTCACGGGGTCTGAAACACCATTACATGGGGCCCCCACAAGCATGCCTCCTCTCCCCATGACGTTCATTGCAATCATGCCCCTCCCTTGATGCTGGAGGCCGGCAGACACTGCTTCAAAACCGTTATATCTTTGCAGCTCGGAGCATACATCTTGCCGTTGCTTCACATCTATGGCGAACGGTTGAACTTTCCCATCATCCCGGCCTCTATAAAGCCGATAATCCACAATCCCATTCCCATTGGCCACTTCTCTTGATGGGAAAACAGAGACACCATTCGAACCACATTCATTGCTCTTGGGCACCGGCTGCAACGCATGCTGCTCCAGTTTCGTCGTGGGCAGAGGAAAATTACTAAAAGCAGCAGGATATTTTGCCAACAAGAGAGCTGAATCAGGCAAAGATGAAATCTGAATTCTGTTACCATCCCAGAAACCATAGGTCCTCAAGGGAACATTCTCCAGACCAGGGTAGTTGTTACAGTCGAACTTCAGCATTGCTGAATTCCCACCCTCACTATGATTACTACTGGGTTTCAGATCAGAATCCTTGCTGCCAAACTTCCGTGGAGGGGCTCCATTCTCATCATTATCCTGAACACTAACCTTGGGCGTAGGCTGAGACGGCGGGTGGCTGAGTATTTGGCCAAAAAGTTTGAAATCACCAGACTTACTCTGTTTCTGGGAGTCTGGTAAACTCGGCATATCAATTTTGGACAAGCCAGTCGGTTGTCCTGATTTATGTGGCAGAAGAGGAAGCTCGGCTGCCGAACTGTGAGATTTGCTGGTAGTACACTTCTTAAGATGGAAATCCGGCACCACATATCGACATGTAATACTATTCTCAGGCTTCAAATGTTTCTGAACATCAGAAAACTCTCCACTGGTGGACCCACTGTTCTCCTGTGCATGCAACTGCTTTACTGGATAACCTGGGAGTATCAGGGTTTCCATTCGGCTCTGCTGGGAACTTCCAGAGACATGCTTGTAACATTCATCATTACTGACAAATTGCTTGTGCTTCTCTTTGGTTGGTGGCCCATCAGATGTCGACGACATTCTATCTTGGGTTCTACTATTCCTGCAATAATTAGGAGCTGAATCTGATGACAAAGATCTAGTGGCACCTCGAAATTTTTCATCATGTCGTGAATTACTGGAAGATATTTCAACAGGGTCCAAAACAAGCGAAACCTGATGCTCTGATTCAGACCTGTGACTGAACCCAAAACACGAGCTTCTATCAGCAGGCAAGCGAGAAGAATTAATCCGTGTATCTGACTCTCCTGACGAGGAGAGCAAACTACTTGGATGAGTTGTGTCGCCATTGCACTTCTGAGGAAGCAACGTCTCCTGTCCCCATGTTATATTTTTAAAACCTTCAGTACATGCTCGAATTGCATGTTCACCATCAGCAGAAGCTGAGAAACGGTAGCCATGATCAGTATCTTCCCTGACAGATGCTGATTCTACCAGAGAAGCACCTACTGCTACACTTGCCTCAACTCTTGTGACGTCTGAATCTGCTATAGATTTCTGAGTTCCGACTGATGCAGAAATGGAACCAACACCTTCGGAAACTACCTCATCCCCATCTCTCATCTGGCAGACATCAGGGACCGCAATTTCCATATCTTTGACATATTCACAACTTAACTCTCCACTACCAGTGTTCCCATCTGATTTGTTTAGGTCATCACCAAAGTTCAAGGATTTACAATCAGATTCAACTTGATTCACGTCTTTGACAACCAAGTCCTCATCCATTTTGGAGCTCAACTTATCACCACAAACGGCTGAACTAATTTCTAAGCCACAGGCATCCTCCATGTCACCGTCACCATTGGCATCTTCACTGACAGGGGTTCCCCTACTTCTGCAAATAGGAAGCAATGAATCCAAATTAAGGCATTTTCGAGCCTTACTAAAGAAAACTCTACATTGATCCACGGATCTTGTCCCAACGAACCGTGAGATCAATGCAAAATCTTTACCATAAGATGATACAGCTTGCATGAATGCAGACTTCTCCTCATCCGTCCAATCAGAGGCATCCATTTCCCCAGAACTCTCACCTGAACATGTCTCCTCCTCCACATTCTCCATAAACTCAGGTGTAAAAGGCCGTTTTCGTACAAAATCCACCTTTGAACACTTCAATTCCCTGCTGCCCTCTCCTGGATCAACAGAGCTTGTGACACAAGAACTCATTGCTTCTGATGACATGGACCCACATATTCCAGCTAAAACATCAGCTGCGACCGTCTCCCTTTCGCTCCCAAGAACATCAAAACTACTACTCCTCTCCAAGTCACCGCAATCAGCTCGTGATGATCTAGAGTTACAGAAACCATTCAAAAATACTCCTCCATCGCATCCTTGTCTTTCTAGCATGAATTCATCCTGCTGGGCTGCCATCGCAGAAGCAGCACCAAGGACATCGAGGGAGACAGCATTCACCTCACGGCTCCATCTTTTCTCTGATGTCACCAGGTAATTATTGGCAGCTAGTGACTTTCCTCTCTTTCCTATATTCTTCATAGTTCTCTCAAAAGTATCAGACTTGTGGTTTTTGTAGTAGAACTGAACACAATCCGCAGTTGTCTTGTGATCAAGGAAAGAAGCAATCTTGCTGAAATCTTTGCCAAAGGTTGCCAACTTATCCAGAAAAATTTCTCTTTCTTCTGCTGTCCATGGATTAATCATTGTCCGCTCTTTCTCAAAGGCACAAGGATCTTCAATTAGCCCATTCGTGGATATGAACCTGGATGCATTCTTCTCTCTGTCATCTAAGATCAATGCCGGCATTTTTAAGTACTTCCTGTAAGACTTCATTCGGGAACCTGAGAGCAGCTTGCTTGTATAGCTTAAAACATTTGATGATGGTGCCGGACTCAAATTTCTCACTGTAAGGACAATAAAATTTTGAATCATACAGTGACAAACAAAACATATCTTGTTCTTAACATGACCCCAAAATTTCATGCCACGTGGTGGCCAACGGGGTACAAGGGAAACACATTCAGAATATCAGAACATAAATGAACAGCCAATGTTTCCTAAAATAATGCTTCAAGAGAACATCTGCACGGTGCAAAAAGGTGGTAACCTACACTTGTCAAACGATTTCAGAGAAACCACTCAAAAATCAAATCCACAACCAGAATATCAACCCATATTTCTACTTTCAGTTAAAAATGACGAGAATCAGGCAAAAATATCTATGATATGTAGAATCACAAGAAATTTCCATGCAGTTGAGGAGTCCATTACTGTCATTCCTCCAATATTATAAAGACAAATGACAGCCAGAATAAACCTGGTAAATAGCTACTCTAAGAAAATGGTCCTAACAGGTGCCTGCGTGCACTACAGAATAAGGATGTAAGCAAGTCAAGCTACTATAGCAAGACTCCCAATTACTTGGAAGAGGCATCTTAAAACCGGTCCGTAATTTGTATTCATGAATATAAGATATACAGCGTAATTTTTCAATTTACTTATTTTGGTGAATTTCTAGAACTCTAGTTTAAGCTCATGGATAACTCAATCTGGTCAGCTTCAATCAATTAAGAGTCAAGAATTGAGCCTCTTATATTCACCAGGAGTCGACCTTGAGTAATAAATTGTGTCAACTCCACCCAATACGACCCCATCAAGGACTAATTGGGATAATCAAGATGAATTTGTTGGAGAGCCTAAGGGACAATAATCCCATAATCCAAAAGAATAAGTTCACGTTTCAGCTTTAAGTCATTGACTAAGATGATAGAGCCAAAATCATTTTCCACCAATCATCCATTTTCAATTTGCATGCCTATTTTATTGGTTTTTAGGTCCACAGCACATGTATTTTGAAAAGATTGCAGCCTTGAAAGCATGTCTTTCATGGAAGAAAAGATGCTAAAAGTGAAAGTATCTGGAAATGATACTACAAGAATAATCAATTAAAACTGGAAATCATACTACAAGAATAATCAATTAAACTGATGTTGTATGAGAGCATTTTAAAGTATCTGGATATTTTAAGCTCCTTCAGTCATCCACATAATACTTTCTATTAATCCGAATGTTGTCAAATTAACGTGTCAGAAGAGTAGAAGCTGAAAATAATCTAACCGGAAACAAGTTAAAAAGAGAAGTACAAACAGAGTGAAACATCTTGTTCTGCGAAGTAAAAGCATTTGAGCATTTGCTCTTAAATAGAGTTTGCCAGAAGGAAACGCGGGACAAAAAGGAGGGGACACAAAATAGCATGTCAAAAATGACAAAGGAATATCCGATAATGGCATAATTTATCACAGTTGACTACAAAGTGACAATTAATGGATCTGGTGGCAATAAAAGTGAAGTCTGATACAGCTTGAGGAAAGGACAATGTCAACTACTTGAGAAAGGAAAAACAGGGCTACAACAACAACAGACATGCATGAACATATTTAAGCATATACTGACTCAGTTAAGTCACTTACCAGGTGACAAGAAACGAGAACGAATGGAGGAGCGATTCTTCTGATGTCCATTAAGGGTTACACGAAGGCTTGACTCGTTCTTCTTCTGAGATTTTGCACGTACCTTAGACAAGGAAAGCAAATGCAGATCTTCCTTCCAGCGGTAGTATAAGGCCTTAAATTTAAGAGTTACAGCTCTCTCCTTAAACCTTAGAGCACGCTTCCTCATCACAAAGTTATTTATGACAAGCGCGTCAATCTCTCGCGATGCAACGTCAGTAACCCTCGATATATCAATACTACTTTGATCTCTCGGCAACAGCTTCTCAAAAACTTCACATGCTTTGCTTGCAGTTTCCTTATTAGAAGCCACGATAATCGCAGGTAACATCATTTCTGAGTTAATAAACATTTCTGCACTATTATTGGCCCTATCTTCCTCACAGAACAGCACCATGGTTTTATCCCTAGAGGGAGATGCATCAGTTTTGCCCCCAGGTATTTCAAGCGATAATTTTCCTCTTCCAACCTCTGCAACCTGTGTTGCATCCATATCTTCGGCACACTCACCTTCCTTCACTTTATCAGAGGTTACAGCTCCCTTCGAAAGACAGAAGGGTTCGGCAAACTTAGACGTAGCAGTTCCAGGGCTATCAACCTCAGCATTATTTGCAGCATGAATTTCCTCTGATCTTCCTTCACCAAGAGGCAATCCTCCCTTGTCCATGTTCCCAGAAGAAAAGATCTCCAAAGGAGATGGCCGAGATACCACGTTAGAGATTTCTTCATGTTCACCGGGTTTTGCATTGGCCTCAGCTGCTAGAGAACTGGACGATGCTGTGCACGGTCCATGATCTCCAGACTGAGAAATGAGCGTCTTACGTTCAGTTTCAAGTGAATCAATTTCCAACTCAGTCATCTCCAGGGCTTTCAAAACATCCCCCCTCAATAAAAACAACTTAGTCAGTGCAGTAGATCTCACGAAACCAGAATCCATTGAGCTAGGATCATCCAATTGCAGCAATTCCCCAAGTGAAGACCCCATATTAGCAATTGAGTTTGCATCCATTGTCTCCAGATTAAAAGAAAACCCCTCCTGTTGATCCTGGGAACAAGGATATGGCGACTGACAAAGATTATTGAGATCAGTATCCCCATGCGATCCCTTCGGAAAAGATTTATCCTCCATCCCTGTTCAACAAAATAAAACTTTACACATCAAGAACCAATGGCAGAACTAACACAATATCTGTGCAACATGTTCCCAAGCACCTAATCTCTTTTGATGTAGTAAAACATCTCATTTGATGTAGTAAAACAAGCAAAAATCAAAGCACTAAAATCATGTCAACTGTAAAAAAAATATTATCATCTTTGAGACAAAAGCCGCCATAATCAACAATCAGCGTAACTGAACTTACCAAATTCAAAGTTTAAAATAGCAGCAAATACATTAGAGTTATCAAAAAAGCAAATATTCAAAGCTATCCCTGCAATAAAACTCAGAAACAGACAAAAAGATGTGGATATGCTAATCCAATCGTCATATTCACCCTAAAGTGTGGTTGACATCTCGTATAGAGTAAAACATGGAGGCAAAACACAAAGCCAGAGACAGGATTAAAGTTCTCAAAAAAGAAGTCAATGAAATAATAATAACAATGGCAACATCATTCCACCTGCAGATCAGGTGGGTTGTGGACTCCACATATGATGTCCATATAGTGAGATGACCCACCACCAACCCAGAACTGGTTTTGCTCCTTGAAATCTAATTGATATATCTTCCAACTTCGTATTTTTTTAACGTGTTGATTCTTTAAATGAGTCACTCATAGTCAAGCATACAGTACACATGATTTTGATCAATGCTACTCAGGAAATTGAACAGTTTTATCTCGGTTCCTTATTCACTTCATATATTGAAAGTCCTCTTCTGACAAAGAGGTCACACAATGGTTTTGGTTTTTAATCAAATTGGCCAATTATCAAAGCATATGCTTTATCTTCCCTAAAAATATAAATACAAGAAAATTTTACAATCACGACTGACCAAGACTCACGCTTGGTTTTGTTTTCGCATCAAAACAGTCCAACTTGATCCCAAGATGGAGTATGGCATGGAATAAAGAACAAAAATGAACATCAAAACCCCAGTGAATACAAAAAAAATTGGCTGCAATGCTTAAGATAGCTCGGATGGAGCTTTTCGCCTACTTGACTTGACTCAAAACACCCATCAGCACTGCAGCAACCTTAGAAGCACACTTGATGAGAAGCTCTACAAGGCATCACATTCAATAGAAATCAACATGACCGTCTTTCTCCAACTCATGTCAACTTTACACCCAACAGAAACATGCACAAAAGCAAGCTCTATAAAAGCTGCTATACATACACTAACAATTGAACAGAGGATAGCATTTATTTCAGAGAGACCAAACATTAGCTTAGCTAAAAATTCTTTCATCTTCAAATTTTTAATAGATGCATAGCTAAAAGAAATTGCTCCAAACATAACTTTGTTTACATGAAAATTCAACATAATATCCAAATGACTTCCAATGCACAATAGCAAGCTCTACAAAATCTGCAATGCAATAAAATAGCAATTGAACACGAGATATTAGGTCATTAGGAAAGAGGCCAAACGTTAGCTTCAATATTTTTTCCATTCTCAAATTCCAGAGGTAATTAATAAATAAAAGTAAGAAGTAGCTGAAAACTTTGCAAAGAAGATCAAAAAGTACGTATTGACTTAAGATTAATCAACAAAACCATACCACTACTCTGTCAAATCTTTTTTGCCAGAAATGTGTAAAGCGGTCACAAATAGGCGCAATTCCTGTGCATCTATTTAATCTTTTACATATGCATTATAAACCCTATGTTAGTCCAACCAAATAATCACTAGTAACTGTAAAGAGTTTGACAAAAGTCCAAACTAATTATCATAAGCTTTTCAGAACATCAAGGTGATTGTAATCCGAACAGATACAAAACCTTGCAATATAGAAAGACATCTAAACTCCCATATGCATACAGCATAAGGACAACTACATCAATCACATTGAAATCATTTAGAGTTTCACTTCCATGTAAAATCATGAAAAAAAAGCATTTAATTGACTGCACAGAGAATGTACACAACCTACCTGGAGAGGAGCTGCAAGCAACAGATGATGGAGTTGCAGGAGAGGCGCAATCTGAGAATGCTGCAAGTCTAGGGCTTTTGTCAGCTACACTAAGACCAAGAGAATGGGCAGGCTCCATGACATTCTTTGATGCATTTTCATCTAGGCCTCCAACTTTCTTTTTCTCATACTTCGCCAGCCCTTCTCCCCACCCAAGTCGAGGCTTCTTCTTTGAAGTCATCTCCTCAGATGGAGCAGCAGAAGTCACACATGCAGCTCCATCCTGGGATGGGGATGGCACTGAAATTATGTCCTTTGTCGATATTCCAACCTTTGTTTCACCGGAATCAACACCCCCCATGCTTTTTGAGCTGCCAGAATGACTCAGGCTTGACCCACGAGAAGACAAGCTCCCAGATCGGGGCCACTTAAGAGGCTTCCACTCCACGGCCACGAGTGAGCTCTCAGGCTTCTGGCACAAGGTCAACCCATTGGCATCACTCGTCTTGGCATCAATCGGCTTCACATCAGTAGACTTGTCATGATGGTCTTTCGTGTGCAGCTGATGGTAATCCCTTGGGCTTGTAAAGTCAGAATGAGGGGAAGATGTTTGTGTAAGCACGTCAGCTGGCCTCTGACAATTATTATCAGTTGGCCTCCCAGGTGTATAAGAGCCATTACTGGCTTCCCATGAATGAGATACCTTACAATCTCTCTGTCCAAAGGACCCTCTATTGTCTCTGTAGCTTCGACTATACTTTCCATCTCCCCGGAAACCTGATCTGCGGCCGCTTTCATCCTCCAACAGCTTGTCTGCAGACCGGGAAGGCACATAGCCATAACCAGATTCCTCGGAACACAGGTGCCACCCACCCTGCTTACCATGACCTTCAGAAAATATTTAAAACAAAACAGGGAAAATCTTAAAAAATCAACTTGAGAAATATCCATACTCCATCCCAACAAAGAACAAAACTTTACTAAACGATATCATTCCAAACTTATACCGCCAGAAAAGAAAACAAGATCCATGGACAAGATAATAAAGATGAAAAAAGGTTCCCAAAAAAAAGTTCTTACGGACCATCTCCTTTGCTTTTCACCTAAGGACCAAAGGAGATAAAAGCGCCTCAACTCAGATCATCTGGACGAACCATCGCAGGCTTGCCAGAATATCAAATGAATATGCAAACCAAAAAATAAATTCTATCTTACACATGCTACCGAAGCAAAAACAGAAGGGAAAAAAATAAACGAAAAGGCACCACAAATGGAAAAACCAAAAAAAGCACCTGGTGGCCGGCGAAAATCGGTAGATCCCCAGCGAGTGAAGCCACGAGATCCGGCGTGATGAGAGGACGACGATGACGAGTCCCTCCATCTGGCGACGGAACCCAAGGACTCCGATCTCTCGTGCTTCCTCTCCTTGAAGAAGTCCTTCCGATCCCAAGGCAATGGTTCTGGCGGCATAAATAATCTCACCACCCCTATCGCATGGGCTTTCGCAACCTCCGCAACCCTAACTCGACCACGATCCCACGCACGACCCCAATATAACTCAAAACCACCTCTCACCAAGGCTCCCTCAGCTCCACCGCGGCAAATCTAGGGTTTTTCTTTCAGAACCAGGCACCAGAAAGGGAAAAGAACACAAAAAGCGCCGGGAAACGGGCAGCTCCCTGAAGCTTTCCAGCCGGAGATCGGATCGAAACCGCCTTACCGAAGCAGAGTCCGGGCCTCCCGGTCACCGCCAGCCACCGCAGACCTCGAATCTAGGGTTTCCGCCGCGGGAACCGAGCCGCAAAAGCCGCAAACCCCGCCCGCCAACCTAAACAGGGACGCTGCAAGGCCTAGGGCACGAGCACCGCGAGAAGCCGAGCGCAGGCAACCGACGCCTTCCCTTTCCCCAGACCGCACCAGATCCAACGGATTCCAACCCTAGGGCTACCAAATTCTCTCTCCACCAGAAGCAGCAGCAGCAGCAGCAGCAGCAGGGGCAGAAGGAGGACGAGGACGAGGACGAGGACGAAGACGAGGAGCTTCCGGCTGTAAATTATTCGCGAATAAAATCAAAATAAAAAAAAGAAATTCCTCACTGGTTTTTTCTCTCTCTTTCTGGGCAGAGAGGAAAGAAAATCTATGGAGCGAGAAAGTCAGAAGGGTGAGCCGATAAGGGACAAAAGCGAGAGCGCCTTGAGTGACAAGGGGGGAGGAGAGACGAGGGATGGAGGGAAGGTGAGGGGGAGGAGGAGGAGAGAGAAAAGGGGTTTCGCTCGTGTGCGCGCGCTCGCGTGTGTGTTCGGATCTCAACGCCCTCCCCCCTGAACTGCATTGGAGACCCGTTTCGCGTCCGCATTTATTAAATTTGATAAAATAAATGGCGAGGGAGGCAGCTCGACTATTCTTTATTGTATTAAATAATAAAAAAAGCATATTAAAATATCCCCTCCCTCCCTCTCTCTCTCTCTCTCTCCCTTTTTTTATTATTATTCTCGCACCCTGTCGACTTTATCTTCTTTCTTCTCTTCTTTTTTTTTTTTTTCCGCCTACGTTTTTTTACTTTGGGCCCCCCCCCACCGGGTGGTTTTTTCCACGCATTCCCGGAAGTGCCCCTGTGTCGGGCGGGAATTCACGGTGCGCAAAGCGGGGGTGGGAGTTTGCTCAAAAAAAAAAAAAAAAAAAAAAAAGCGGGGGTGGGAGAGTGATCCCCACGCGCCCGTCCCCACGCGCCCCGGCCCATGGGATTCTTTCCTTTCAGATGACGAGATTGGCCTCGGGAATTTCCGGCACGTGTCGAGATCGTGGGTCTTTGCTTGACCCTCCGGAATTCGGATCCTCCCGCCGAATCTACCGTTTCGCTCGCCGCACGGAGGCTGCGGGGGGGGACGTGGGCCGAATTTGTCCGGGCATTGTCGGGCGCCCAGCCGGAGGCCCATTAAGATGCTCGGATGAGCAAATTCGGCCCGTTTGAGGCCCATGCGAACTTGACCGAGTATTGCGAAAAGCAAAAGACAGTGAAAAGGAAAAGGCAAGTGCCCCCACCCCCCTTTTTTGGCTAAAATCAAGTGGCCGTTTTTTTATTTGCAAAACTTTGTGAAAAACCAAAAGTGGCGACGCGCGAGGTGCAAGGCATCTCGATTCCATGAGATTTTCCAACTAACCAAGAAGGTTGGGCCTAAGGGGTGAGCGGTTTTATGATGGAGTCGATTCCTAAAACTCAAAATCTACACTCGTGGAGTCGATTTTTATATTTTGAAATTTGGAATAGATCTTGTTGATTCAATCAAGTTTTAAGGATGATTATTTTTTAGTATTTTCTAAAAGGATCGATTTACTCTTTTGAAATAAATATTCATCAACACACGATATTTGAAGTGCGATATTTAGCAACAAAACAACGAAAGGTGAAACATCAAGACAAGTGTAGCAAAAGTCTCCGACTCTTCCCTTAATTGGGCAAAATGAAAGTTAAAGTAAATCTTCACTTAACATAAGCAACAACCCATAAAAGTTGAACACGTAACAAACAATTGAAAATTCAAAACGTGTAACATAAAATAAGATTTATAGAAGTTCATTCATCATTCATCCATATAAATATTGCTACACATTCTAACCACTTGAAAACCAAACAAACAACAAACATAGTTAAAATGGGTTCAATCCAAAATCAGTCTAAGATCAATTCACGATCCAATTCGGCAACTTGACTCTAGAACTGAACTATGCAATGTCAATTCCTAGTTTCAAGGATTGAGGATCGGATCATGTTCCAAGGAGAATTGGACCAAACCAAGTTGTACCAAATTTTGTGGGAACTAATCCAAACCAAACCATGTAATATTGGTGTGGTTCAACTACTTGAGCTAGGGTGAATCTTCTCTGTGAGCAAAATATTTTACAATTCGATCCAGCTAATTTCATTTCATCGTAAAAATGTATAGAGCAAAATCGTCTTATATATTTATCTTTTCTACCGCAGATGAATCAAGTCACTTTTCTTTACACTACGAAGCATAACTAATTATAGCTTTATTCAATCATCAGCGAGATACATAGAGAATAAAAAATAAAAATAAAATAACTCTTATCAACGTGGATTTTCTGCCTATTCCTTTTTCAATAGAGAAGTTAACGCCCTTTAAGCGCCAAAAAAGGAGAAAAAGAGTGAGCGGGAAGTTAACATCCTCTTTCTTTCTCGGGCATGCGCACTTATGCAAACGCATCTAATTGGCCGTTGACCGTGAGTGATCTCTCATTGGCTATTGACCAACAGTGGGCTTGTCCTCATTGGTCGCTTGACCAATGAGAGCTGCGGAATTATTTTTTATTTTATTTTATTCAGCCCTTCACTTTTTTTCTTTTTTGGTAATGACCTTCGCTTTATTTTCGTGAAGACTAAAGTTCGGATTCCGTAAATCCAACCCCACCAAATAGGGATGCGACGTTACCGCGTCAAATCTCGTAATCCTCCGCTCTCAACGCTTGTGAAAAAAGCACGACTTTTTGGGTCAATGAAAAACGGATTATAGACAAATTAAACTCTTTCGAGGAAGGATCTTGGATGAGATTTGAATTGCTATCTTTCTATGTTTGAATGCGAAACAGTATGGGTGATAGAGATTCAAATTTGAATTTTTGAGTGATTTTAAGAAATAGTTGTCATCTCTTATCTATTTATAAATTATTATCCTATTGTTGCGCTCCCGATTGATCATTAACTAATTTATTTGGATGCGAAGTCTCTACTTAGTAAAAATGTGTTTGGTCGTTGGGGATATAATATTAAATATGATATGATAAGGTCAGATTTGGTTTATTGAAATACACGAGGCGACGATGGATATTGCTATATGATTTAATATTGCTACACAATCTCACCATCAGCTCGATGAATATGGGCTAGAATTAATAAAAATATAAAATTAATAAATAATTCGAAATGAAATCGGACCAAAGAAGATCGTCCTATTAGGTTAAGTTAAATAGTACAACTACTCTATTAGGCAATATTGATATGGCACGATATGGAGAATCCATTATCCGTGGATTATGAGAGATTATTTTATGTAGCAACGGAGACATAGTGTTATTTTCCAATCAATTGCTTCCGTGTTATGAATTTATTATATTCGGAATCACGTGCGTAAATATTTCGCTTTTGACTGATTGATTACATCATATAGGGTATCTGTCATATAAATATGCTAGCAATATAGACCTAAAAGGGTATTCGTAACTTTATGGCAATAGACACGAGTCATGACAAAAGCCAACAATAACTAGACATAATTATGATTTTCAGGTCTTGAAATGTAGAAAGTTTTGAACGGCAACGCTCGAAGGCATTGGTATATAGTGAACTCCATACACGTGAGCAATCAAATCATGGGAGGCATGTCAAGTTTGGTGTCTCACACACGAGTCTGATGCGCAAAATAAAATTTTGTCGCCTAATGGTACATTTATCACTAACAAGCGTAGACTCCTTCAACTATCTCGTTGAGCTACCATAATTAGTCTATCAATCCATTTGTTGATGATATGTATGAAGGAAACTTTTAAACCGAGTGTCCACTTTTCATTTTACCAAAACTCCTTTATCCCATCTCAATATAGAAAAAGCGAATAGACTATTATCTAGTATCAATAATTAAAATCCCATATCCGGATGATTACTTGACAGTCATATGGTAACATTATAAGTCCATATACATGTTCTTTACTAAAAATCATTCATAATGAGAAACGTGTTATATTTGTCTAAGTTTGGAGTATTTTACATCATAAGAAAAAATTTAGGATATATATTTTATAATTGATATAGTCTGCGATTTTTTCGCGTCACTAAAAAAATATAAAGTAAACAGGTTACAATGAAAATAATTTAAAATTTTTTATGACTCGCGAAACGAATTATCGTCCTCTGTCATCAAAGCGGAAAAGAAAGTACCCGGTTCCCGCTCTTTGATCCGTTCAACTAAAATATCCCAATTTCGCTCTTCTCCAAAAACGTCCTTCCACGGCATGCGTCAGGCATGACGCTTCCCGACACGTGCTGAGTGTCGTTTATTCTGGCGGAAGACTCACCCGAATCAGGACCGTCGGATTGCGTGAAGCCCGTGTAAAGAAAAGAAGAATACAAGTCGAGGGTTGTCGTTTACTTTAGATGCCGTCCGCTAGTCGATGAAGCAGCAGGAAACTTCAAGCACGGCACGTGCAAGAAAAATCCAAGTTGTACCCGAACCGGTCAGGGCCCGACGAGCGCGCCAACAAATTTGGGTGTCGGCCCCGAGGGGAATAGCTCATCTAAAAAATGACATGCTCCTAATGGAATTATTTATATTTCCGAAATACAATTACTGACCTTAAACAAAGGTCTAAAGGACGCATTTTTTAACATTTACGTTGTTAATTAGTATAAATGGGCAAGTTTATACAATACTCGATGTGAATTGATATTTCATCTGAACTAATGGAATAAACAAGTTATATCTATTTGTGGATAGGAATTGAAATCAATGAAAGTCCTAAATTACAAAATGACGATTCTTATCGATAATATGAAAATTGTGTTATGCCGCATTCAAATTAGGTTGGCAACTACCTTAAACATGTGTGGATTGAGTTTTATTTAATATGGATAACATACCTACTCGATCCCAAACTATAAAATTATTCAATCGGCCATAGACTTATTATATGAATATCAATTCAATTTCAAAACTTTTTAATATTGCCAATTTAGTTATAAACATTTGCTCAAAATTGTAAACTAATCTTTTCGGTCAATTTTTCCTAAAAATTACTAATATGATTGTCATCCGTATAATAGGTTTAACACTAGTTGGGTAATTTTGCCAATTGCAATTGTGCTATATTATACTCATGATATAGTATGAATAGCTCTTGAAAATATTCAATCGAACGAGGGCTCAATTTGACGCAAGATCAGTCATTCCTGCTCTTAAATATTAAGGCTACATTTGGTCATCCGAATTTTCAACCAAAATAAGACTTGATATAATAGGATATGAAATTCAGGGATTTTGCCATATCTTATCTACTATTTGGTCGGATATATTTTATCATATCATATACATTGTTTTATATAAACGACATATTAGTATAAAATGACCAAAACTTTTACAAACGAATATGTTAAAAATATCTCGAGACACTATTGGCTACTCTATTTTTATTTTTATTCTATTTTCCTATATTTTTTAATTAATTTAGTTTTTATTTCCTTTTCCCCTTCCATCATTTTCTAATAAAAATTTTTTAAATAGTAAACTGTACTAATATACCTAGAATATGTAATGTATATAAATATATATCTATATTTATATATTGAATTTATATTATAAAATAGAATTAAATTCAAATATACGAATACAAATAAGATTAAATTAAACTAACTAAATTATTAGTTTTTGTTATTTTGAATTTCTTATATTATAATTCATATAGTAATTATATTGAAATATCATTTTAATTTTGTTAATTCAATAAGTTTGTTATTCGATAAAAATAACTTTATCAATCTTATCGATCTTTATCTTATCTCTCGATGAGATAATTTTATTCAATTTATATCTATTTACGTTTGACTTTATTACATATTGAGTATGCATCAAATACGGGAGATAATAAATTTTATTATATTATGAATTTTATTCGACTGCTATACGCAACATAAGTGATATTCTCTCTTTTTACGAAACTATGGTCGACCTTAGCTAGACGACCTCTCTGGGGTTGACCAGCTCTTGTTACCATGGTGGAAGTGTGCTGGGTTAAGGTAACCAATTGAAGTCAATTATTGCTTCGATTACGAATGGCGATTCTTACCACCCGGTCGACATGCCTAAGGTTCCACAGTGAGCTCTGTCGCTTATGGAAATGGCAGCAAATTGAAAGGCATCCGCCATCATTCTTGGTCTATGGTCTTCTAGAAGTTTTGCTAGACATGACTAGTCATTTTGGGGTCTCATTTTCTTTGTCTTACCAAACAAAGAAATAGGGAAATATGGAATAATTTCTCCAATAGAAAAGAGAAAATTACTAAAAATACTTATGTCAACATCATCTCTCTCCTAGCTCATTAGTTACTTTGAAAGTCCATCACAAGAGCCACCGAGCCAACTGGCCAAATGAATTAATCCTAAATATATCAAGGGTGCGTTTGGTAATTAGTCAAATAGTATTTACTTCTATTTTTTTTGTTCCGGATGATAGATTTGGAATAAAAATTTGTTTGGTAAATTTTTTGTTTCCAAAATAAATTTGTTGTTAGGAATTGATTTGGAGTAGAATCGATAAGTAAAAAATGTTGAGTATTTGTTCCCGAGAATATTTCAAAAATCGAACCAATTGAAATTTTTCCTTTTTTTTTTTTTTTTTTTTTTTATCTTCTTCTTTCCTTCTTGTTTTTATTCCATTTTCTCTTATTCTTCCACTGCTGCCGCCATAACGAGGTCGAGCTCGCCTAGCCCAACCCAGGCGAGGCTCGCCGATGGTCGAGGAAAACCTAGGTGAGCCTCCAACAAGCTCGTTGGACCTCGCCCAACTAGTTGCAGGTGACCGACGGCAATGGCCAAGATTTGGCGAGGTCGAGCTTGCTCGCCTAGCCAAGGCTCGACCAAATCTCGCCCAACTATTGGTGAGGCTTGGGCTTGCTAGGGGCCAACAACCGGCGAAGTCTCCAACCCTTGTCTGGCTGGTCACCGATCATCTCAAGGCTGGAGACCGGCTAAGAAAGAAGATAAAGAAAAGGAAAAAATGAAATAAATTATTAAAAAATTAAAAAAATTGTTTGGATTATAAATTTTGAAGATGATGTCAAACGTAATTTTATCTCGAGAATAAAAATTTTGAGCGGTTATTAAACACCTTCAAATATTTGGAATTTGTCATCGGGAACAAAATAAAAAAAATTATTTATGATCATAAATTGTTTCCGAAAATAAAATAGTTATCAAACGTACCATAAAAGAGTCAGTGGTGTTGTAATTGAATATATGATAAGTTGATAACCTATTCGGCTAAGCATGAACTAACTCTCTAGGGCTTTGAACGAAGGCATGTAGATTAGATGGGTGAAGGGAAAGGCGTGTTTTTAGAGGAATAAACACAACGCAACTCAAGAACAATGTTACTTGGTCGTGCATCAATGCAGTTCGATGAAGCATCTGGGCATAGTTTACTCGCTTGCATGGATATAATTTTTTCCAATGACTTGAAAAACACTCCATAATATGCTTAGGTTCGCTTCATTAATCTTAACCACAATAACAAATTTTCCTTAATAGTCTTCTGGCATGTTCTGGGTGGTCAAAAGAAAAATCACGTTATTTAGGCATTTCGTCGCATAAACTATCATTAGCCCATGTCCATTAGGTGGTTCATTTATATGTTATTTATAAAGAAAAAGAAATAACAGATTCCACGTCAAAATCATTTGAAGATGGCTTCGGGAAGAGAAAAGCATGGGGATGTCACGGCCCTATACGTGCAATCATGCATCGGCTCGTGCGAAAAGTCATCATGTCCTGCTTTCACTTATTTTCGGGCCTCAACATGGAGGTAGGTCCATCTCGATGCCGAAAAAGACGACATGGTAGGTCCATTCGTGGGTAAGGCCACCTAATTGTGTTACCTAAACTGCCCCAAATTCCGTGTGGAAGAAATAGGCAAATAGGCTGTGAAGTCGGGGTCCGACTCAGGCCTTTCTAAAAAGTCAAAAGAAATTGCGATGCTACACATGAAATTCATATGATTTTAAAAAGTAATATGTTACTTGTACATATACCTTGACATGCTCAAGAAGAATGCTACTTTTTGTTGGAACTCTTGTCGGATGAGAATAATAATACAGAAGATTGATTCAAGGAATTTCTCCATGATTTGATATATCATAACGAATATTACATTAGTCTCTTTATATGTTTTATGAAATGACTAAATAAGATAACATATTAATCAAGATATATACAATCATATAAGATATTCATACAGTCTTGAGAAATATAAAAATCATCGTAATTTTTCTAAATATCTCTAAAATAATTTTTGAGATGCATTGGGTGTGAAGTGCACATGATGCATTTCTGATACTAAGTTGAGAATAATGTGAAAGATAGATTTGAGGAATTTTTGTATAATTTGATATATCATAACGAATATTACATCGATATATTCATAGGCTTTATAAATGATTAAATAAGATAACATATCAATCGTGATATACACATTCATAGACGATATTCACACAATTTCGAGAGATCCACAAACTATCATAATTTTCCTAAACTTCTCTAACATCGTCAATGAATACAGGTTTGAAGGAAACTGTCGATGCAAGAGTAACACATTTGCCAGTGGCCGAGGCTAAAAGACCGCTCACTAACAACAAGGTTTGTGTTTTGTCGAGAATATAGATATGATCGGTGAACCATTTTATCTACGAGGATGAAGGTGAAGACTTGACTTGGTCAGTCGATTTTATAGTCGCAATGGTGGTCTAAACATCGTTTGTTTTCCTATCAGTCTTACGATAGGAGCATTTGACGGCTGTAATTGATAGAAATTAATGCATGCCTTCTAGTTTGCGCGATATTTTTCTTTGGGCTCATTTATGAGACATAAGTGGCAACCCCAAGGTGGCTGTCACCGGTGACACACGACCCATCAAGTGACACCGTCGGTCGGTGCAAAACGTGGAAGAGGAACGATGAACATGAGATGAATAATGAACGTGGACTTGTATTTCCAAAATACCGAAAGACCAAAACAGTAAGCCCAAAATAGGTCTCTATCTACTTTGGACTTTCAAGTTTCAATCTTCTCAATATTGGCATTTGGCCTATGGGGTTCCAAAAACATTTGCCAGTCACCTTATATTTTCCTCGAGGGGCTTTAGAGACTCAAATGCTACGTTTGATTCAACATTTGTAAGGGGCTTTGAGTCTAATGCAAATGTTGAAAGCTCAAAGCTACTAAGAGAAATGCAATTGTGTTTGGTAAAATCTTTTTGCAAATGGACTTTGAGTTGAATATGCGTTTGGTAAAAAAAACATTCGCAATGAGCTTTAATTGTTATAATATATGTATATATATATATATATATATATCTTTTATTTAAAAAAAAAAATTGAAAAAGGAGGCAGCCCTTCGCCGGACCGGCGAAGGGTAGCCTATTTTTTCAATTTAAAAAAATAATAATAATCGGGCGCAAAATTGGAAATATGAAGAATTAGTGAGGGTAGTTTTGGAATGAAAAATTTCAAAGATTTGGCGGAATCTTTGAAAGCCCAAAGCTAGTCCTTACTAGTTTTGAGCTTTTAGTATTTTGAAGGCAAGTTGAAAGCTGAAAGTCAACTTCAAAGTTGAACCAAATGGTCCAGGATTTTCCAAAGGGGCTTTCAAGTTCGAAAGCCCCTTGGAAATGCTAAACCAAATGCAGCAAAAGTTCATTAAGAAAGCTAAACCAAATGGAGCCTTAATGCTAGGGTGGGATATTTAAATGTTAAACCATGCATTCAACTAATTGTTTAAGCTTTTTTTAAACATTTGGAATCAATTCCACAAATTTTTACATAGTATTAAAGTTAGTTTATTCCTTTCGCGAATGTTCATGCACCACCCCTCATTAATCAAATTCCATGCACTACCTTCAGTAGTCAAATTCCATGGGCTTGAACATGAGAGTGGACTTTGAAGTATTGTCTTATATTGCTTGATAACAAATCTTAATAGTTATTTATACTAACATGGTCTCCCTCAATTTTCCCAAAAAAAAAAAAAAAAAAAATGGTCTCCCTCAATAATAATTGGTACTGGTCTCATCAAAATCTCACAAGCATCATCTTTGATTTCTCAACGGGAAAACTTTCCAAAATTTATATTTTTTTTTTTTTCCTTTTTTTCTCTTCTGAGCTTGACGAGGGTCACCCACCTATAGACAAAGGTTTCGTGGCCCTTACCAAGTTTGAATTGAGATGCACACAATAAATTAAATACTGAGTTAGAAAATTTGAAAAATATAGCACACAATCGACATTCGTATAATCGGTTCAAGACTCATTAGACATTTCGCCAGTATATAACATATAGGTACCTTTGATCCCACTTTCCGTATATTCCTCATTATGCCCTTCCGAATTAAATGGATTGCTAAATAAAAGGGATAGAATCGTCAATACGTATGCTCTTAGCGGCAGGTAACTTGTATGTGTCGGTTACCCGATTGACCGCTTAACTCCCCCAATTAGCGACCACAGTTTCCCCATCCCAAATGGACATGCGCCAACCCCGAACGGCCCGAATAGAACCCGCGATCCATGGTTTGGGTTGGGTTAAGGATGGAGCAAAGTCTCATGCACCACATGCGGGGAGGCTGGGCATGGGTTCGGTCAGCCCCATCCGCTCTGCAAATCTCCATCTTAAATATTCCTAAACATTTTATTTTTCTCCCAATCGTTTTCATTTTATATTCCGAGGGTTCTCTATAACAAACTCTTTCTTTCTCCCCACATTAATTGCTTTGATTTCGTAAGAATTTTATATTGGATGATGAAAAAGTCCAAAACTCTTGGGATATGCCGGGGGGAAATCCGCTTGGCGTCCTCGAAAGAGAGAGTAATTGCACGCGCGCCCGTGATGCGCGCCCGAAAACATCAGTACTTCTAGCTACAAGTCCAACTCTCTCTGTCTTTTGAACGTTCCAAATCAGCATTGCTAGAATTGGCCGGCAGACGAAGGAGCTTCCAAGGGATGCTCATCTGGCCATCGTGGATCGATTCTCCCGCCCTCTTTCGTTTTCTTAATTGATATGTTGACTTCTCTACATTTAACAAATCAATTTCGTCACGGAAACCTCCTCGCCTCCCCCGGCCAATTCAGGTCAGATCCGAAATCAGAAGAAAGTGCCTTCGACTTTCGCGCGTTGAATACAATTACCATTGTATTCAACAACGAATCCCATGTGCTTGATTGGCTGACTAAGCAAAGCATACCACATACGAAACAAAAAACGCATGTTCCCCCGTAGTGGATTGGTCATCTTTTCGGTGCTTGATTGGCTGACTAATATAGCATACTCATGTCCACATACACTACCGCGATCGTAGCCACTAAACGTGTGGATCTTACCTAGACATACATATGATCAATTACTATGATGGCTTCGCTCTACGTAGATGACTTTTCCACTAACACAAGGATGAATTCATAGGGGAAAAAAAACAAAATTGAAAAACTAGAAAGGAGAAAGAAACACGAACTAAATGCCATTGGAATTGAACCTAATTCCACACCTCATCAATTCCACAACCAACCCTTTTTTTTTTAATTGTCTAGTAGCAATTATTGATCATGCTTGATAATAAACAAGACTTGGATCATCAACGTATTGAGGTCATAGAAATTTTGTATTAAGATAATGCTTTTTCTCTTTTAATTTCTCAAGAAATGCTCCAAAATACTCATTCCCTAGATCAATTTACTAACACACATAAAGGCAATTTTGAAGACGAACAAGAAAATAAAATAAAGTTTAACAAAACCCAACACATCTTTTGATATATGAAGGGAAGTTTACTGGCATAATAATTTTTGGGTTACTATAAAAGTAAAGACATGTTGTGGATTATAAATTCTTGAAATGGACCCCATGATAATTGCTTACTTGACCATCCAAATTATTAGAAACCGTTATGGACCCTCTCTTTTAAAAATCCATGGCTCACACCATAGAGTTACTCTCTGAGGGCGTGATTAAATTGACGTGTGTAGGGCCGTGTGCTAGGCTTCGGCTGTCAACTTTTTTCTCTAGAAGTTTATATTCACTAGGTATTAGGTTGTACCTAAAATGCAAGTAGGTTTGGCAGGAGCTTTATCTCAATGAGAAATTTTGTCGAACAATTGGTGGGTAAATATTTGCTAATTGCCACGTGCTCAGCCACGCTTTGGAAGTATCTCCTTGTGCTTAGCCTGTCCCTGTTTAATTGTTAAATTTGGATCTCGCTTTTCGAGTTGCTAGTTTGTTGGGTTGAGCCTTGCGGCAAGTAATTAGCTGGTCAATTGTTGGCTTACGTATTAGTCCTAGATGATGGTATGGGGCAGCTAAATAAAGGGGATTTTCAGTGTTTTTACATGAACTTTTTCGATTAGCGCCATAATATTGTTGAATATGCGTGACATTGTTGATTCAACGGATGCACTACCATTACTTATTCATTGTTAACTTTCCACGGGTAATAAATTATTCAAAGTTGGCGAGATTTGGGAGAATTGCTGAAAAGATGTGCTTTTGGAACTCTTTAATAAATGAAGGTTGGGCTTTATATTCCCGTGGGAGTTTAATGATGCTCATGCATAAACAAAGAATGGTAATAACCAGAAAGTTAAACCTCTTTTTCGTTTCCTCAAAGACACCAATGATATAGAACGAATAAATCCAACCTTGTACAGATAATTCTCTCGTTGACAACGAAATCCCAATCAATCATTCCCCTCGCCGAATTTTAATACTCTCTCTCTCTCTCTTTCCCCCTGTCCCACATGGAATCTCCTCTAGTTCCCGTGAGGTGGTGAATGCTGGTTGGGATCTGAACCTCTCTCGGTCGCGGAACCATCCCCAGTCTCGCGGTTGAATTGGAAGCGCTCTCCCGCTCTCTTTCTCTCCAATAAATTCCGCCCCTTTTCATAAAGGGAAGTCCCCCCGTCCTCCCCATCCCCATCAGCCCCCACCCCGCAGTCAATTCTCACCTCCCCAGCTCGTGCGCAGCTCGTGCCGTCATCATGGCCCGTCGCCTTCGCCTTCCACTCCTCGCGGCGCTGCTCTCGCTCCTCTCCGTGCTCGCCGCTTCTTCCGCCGGCGGCGGCGCCTCGCCGGAGAGGGAGCGGGACAGGATCGGGGAGCTGCCCGGGCAGCCCCCGAACGCCGGCTTCGCCCAGTACTCCGGCTACGTGACGGTGAACCGGCAGGCCGGGCGGGCGCTGTTCTACTGGCTGGTCGAGTCGCCGGCGAGCCGCCGCCCCGAGTCGAGGCCCCTCGTGCTGTGGCTCAATGGCGGGCCCGGCTGCTCTTCCGTCGCCTACGGATCAGCCGAGGAGATCGGGCCTTTCAGGATTAGGCCCGACGGGAAGACGCTTTACTCGAATCCGTATGCTTGGAACAAATGTGAGTGCGGTGGAATGAGAATTTGATCTTGGTTTTGTTTCCGATTGCTCCGCCGGTACAGAGATATGGCAGCTCATTAGAGTTTTCTCTTTTTGTTTGAATTTGCTTGCGACAGTGGCGAATTTGCTGTTTCTCGAGTCTCCGGCGGGCATTGGGTTCTCGTACACCAACACGACGTCGGATTTGTACACCGCGGGGGATCAGAGAACTGGTTAGTTTCGAGTGCGTCGGTATATCCGTAGTACATTCATAGAATTTTAGCTTAGAAGATGCAGGGTTCGAGCTTGACATCCTTGGTTTGTTATGTGACATGGGTTAGCTGAAGATGCGTACGCTTTTCTGGTCAACTGGTTTGAAAGATTTCCAGAGTACAAGCACAGAGATTTCTACATTGCCGGGGAGAGTTATGGAGGTTGCGGAGCTCTTCTTCGTCGATTCTTGCTGTTATTAATGAGTCTCCATGTGGGAAGCGACCGATCTAACTTTTCATATTCTATTTGTAACAGGCCATTACGTTCCACAGCTGTCTCAACTTGTTTACGAAAAAAACAAGGGAATTCGGAATCCAATCATCAATTTTAAGGGATTCCTGGTAATCATAGATATCGATCTCGAATTCGAAGAATGATAGCCCTGGCATCATCAATCCTTTACTTTTCCTTTTACCCCTTTTTAGGTTGGGAATGCTGTTACCGATGATTATCATGATTTGATGGGCACTTTCGAATTTTGGTGGACCCATGGCTTGATTTCTGATTCTACCTACCATGCCCTCCGAGCTGCTTGTCTGCATGGATCTTCACAGCACCCCTCGGCAGACTGCATTAAGGCCCTTGATGCTGCGGCCGTGGAGCAAGGAAATATTGATCCTTACAGTATTTTCACTCGACCTTGCAATAGTACCTCATCGTTACGGCACAACTTAAGGGGTCACTATGTAAGTACTTATACTGGACAATCTTCACTTGAACTGAATAAGTGGATTTGACAAATGCTTAACGACCTTCAATGATTAAGCTTTACCATAGATCCTGGATTTACTCTAGTTCAGATTCTCCATAAGATATTGGAGAGCTTGGTAACCATTAATGACATACTCTGTTGGCTTAACTGAGATCCTTTAGCACCCATGGGATTGGTGATTTTACTGAAAGCCTCCCCTTTACTGAGTCTCACCCTCATCGGATGAGTGACTTCTCTGGCGTATCCAAGGATTTCACCTTTAATATCTCTCACTCAAGAGTTTTTGACAGAGTCCTATGGAGGCCGCCATGCCCTCGCCCAGTGTTTCTGCAGATTCAAGCTTTTTATTGTTTCATCATCCTCAACACTCTACATTGAAATTCTCATTGTCACAAAGACATACCATGATTTTTTCTCTGTTGCTATCTTGCAAACTGCCTAGTGAATTTTTCTAAATCAAATTCTCTGTTGCCTCCTATACTCAGCCGTGGATGTCCAGAGCATATGATCCCTGTACAGAGAGGTATTCTGAGGTTTATTTCAATAAACCGGAAGTGCAGAAGGCACTTCATGCAAATGTGACTGGCATACCATATGCATGGAAGACATGCAGGTGCAATATTGCTCTCGAGTCGATCACAAATATGTGCCAGTCATAGAGTAAAGGCCACCAAGCAAAAGTTATATCTGCTAATTTATTGAATTTTGTTGTCTACAGCGATATCGTTGGGAATTACTGGGCAGATTCTCCACTTTCTATGCTTCCTATATACCAAGAGCTTATTGCAGCCGGTTTGAAGATATGGGTGTACAGGCAAGTTTGTGCAGCTAATTTTCGCGCATCCCACTGTTCTCTTTCTATAATTTTTTTTTTCGAAGAAATCCTTGATCATGACACTTGAAAGTCGTTGAAATATATTACTTATCTTCTGCACAACCAGATAGTGAGTACTTGATTTGGTAGAGGCAACCGTTGATGATTAAAGTACCATCCCTTGTTGGAATCTGTTCCTCTTTCGTTGTTGTAGCGCATTTCTGTTCCAGTTGGCCTATTGGCTATTATCAATCTTTCAACAGCTTCTTTTCCTCTTAGAATGTGATAACACAACCTGTAGCCTGATTTAGTTTTGAGTCTCTGTTTCCGTGGCATGGTTCCTCTATTTACCTTGGGAGATTCCTTTTGAATGATTATCTAGTGAGGTGCTCAAGGAAGTTTTCTCAAGCATAGCTTATGTCTAAGCAGGCCTCCTGCAGATTGTTAGTTCTATTTCATGTAATTGTTTTAGATTAAATCTTTACCATGAATGTGAGTGCCCAGACCATACTCAATTAACGAGGAAAATGTACAACAGGCATTGTGGGAACTAGGGTGAGAATATGCGGAAACGTAATAGAAGAAAGACTGAAGACTGAGGAGATGATATTAGCAAGAATGAAAATAGTAGACTCCATAGAAAATGTGGAACTTTTAGTAGCTGCGTGGAAAGTGCAATGGAGTCAAAATCCACTTTTTAAACGTACCAACAAAAAGAAAAGGGTAGAAAACTGAGCATGACTTGTTCAACTTTTGTCTGTCTACCATTTCTATTGGTGCATATGTTTCACAATTCATTTTTGGCTGCGGCCGTCTTTTGGGTTTTATTGTGTCATGTTACAGTATTAGTTGTTATATCCTTCGTCTGACATCTGATCAAAATCTCTCCAGTGGGGACACTGATGCTGTCGTTCCTGTCACTGCAAGCCGATACTCAATTGATGCCTTGAAGCTTGCCACTGTTATCAATTGGTACCCATGGACAGACAATGGAAAGGTCTGTACTCTTTACGGTTAAATTGAGCTTTTGTTCGTTTACTTGTCTGTGGTTAAACAAACTCGAATTTCTCTTTTGCTCTTGCAATCTTTATCTGTAATATGCCGGCTCACATCTCACCTGCTTAAAGTAGAGCAGACCATAGCAGCTTTTTACAGGTGCTTGACAACCTTTCCACTTCTTTCTCTTCTGAGATATCACCTGGCTAGTTAATCATGTAATATTCACGGGTGATACTTTCAGTATCCTAGACAGATAAAACAGATCTGATTGTTGACTGTCTTGTCAATATTAACCAGTCAAAATCAGTTTTAAGGAAAGTTGATTGAGAATTCCATCAAGATGTGCTTGCTTATCCTCAAGCTTCTTCTGGTGATACAGGTTGGCGGGTGGAGCCAAGTATACAAGGGGCTGACATTTGTAACGGTGACGGGAGCAGGACATGAGGTTCCGCTTCATCGTCCTCGACAAGCCTTCATTGTTTTCAGATCATTCTTGGAGAATAAGCCTATGACAAGATAGAAGCTGTTACTTGGGTGCAGTTAAGTGTGAATATCTGATGAAAACCAAGGAAGAATTCTTTCTATTTATGAGGATACAGAATAAGTAAGATGCACTTCTCTCGAGTGCCCATTGATTCTTGCCTACTTTGCGGAGTTCTATTCAATTATGTAGGCCATTCATTACAGATTACTGGTCATCAGAAGAAAGAACAGTGCCATGATGAAATGTATTGAAGTTGTCAAATTCTTACCCTATAAAAGCCAGCAGGAAAAGAATATTCTTTGCAGTTTTCCTATTGATGAATGTACTGTAAGACTCATATTTGCTCTCTTAACTGCGACGACTTGTTTCTGCGGGTTTCGGGGGTCTTGATTTCGTCAAAATTACTTAATCCTCCTTTCTATCTGTGATTTTCTTATCATATTCAGTAATCTTGGTGGAGAAGAAAGATAACATCCACATGATAATTCAATTCAAAACATATAAAAAAGCTAAGAAACAACTGACGGAAAGGCAAAGTCACGACTCATGAGCATACCGGCCGATATAGAGATAAGAGAATTCATTGAAGGGCTCAAGACTCGAGCAAAGGAGTATACGCAGATCCGATAATGATTTAGAGACTTAACAATGCAAATGGGTGGATTTATTTATGTCTTCCTCATTTAAAAATCTTTATTTCGTCAGAGGGTATCTAGCTTTCTATAGCCTAGAAGAAGAGCCCGTGAGCTGGGGCATGGCACGAGGTGAGCGAGCCGCCTTCTCCGGATCCAAGAAAATTCCCTGCTCATTCCCAAGAAGCTAAAATAATATAAACAAGCATTTCCCTCTTCAGGAAACGTCAAGAAGATCACGTCGACCGTCCATCTCCAGAAGATGAGAGGCGTTCGATGGATGGATCAGCACGATGAATGTTGTGGATTAAATCGCACGACCCACTTGGTGTGGTGGTGGCATCTGCTCTGTAACTCGCAAGAGATGCCTGATGGTTGTAAAACTAAACGGCGCCATCAAAGGACTAAAAAGAGGTCAGAGGAGGGGGATTTAGTCAAATGAACAGCGGGCTAATCTTCGATCCAGCGAAAGAGAAAAAGAAAAATGGGAATAGCTGTACAGTTTAACATGCTTCATAGAGATCCGATATTAGGTCAACTGTCCACGATGAGCCCTTCATCTCGATGGCTTTGACTTTGGGTGGGATCCAGTGAGTTTCTGATCTAATGATGGCTCCTCTCTGAGGAGGGTCTTACGTCAAATTTGTTTCATTCAAGAACTTTCCAAACCATGAGATTGACAGCAACATGGGTTTCTCGCAGGTTCATTTCACGCCTGCTTTTGCTGAACGGATTCGTGAACTAAGTTCAGACGGTCCTAATTAAAGTCCGCAGATCATATCAGGAGCTGAGCATTGGAGATCTGCATAAAATTCCACACCACGAACTTCACACCCGGCGTTTTCAGTTGAAGAAAAAGCTTAAAAAAAAGAGACGTGCACATCGAAGTCAGTAGCCAGATGACATTCTGTTCAATGTATTAGGTACATCGAGACCTACTGATTCCCCACAAGGCCATTTTCTTATGTAGTAACTAACAAGCGTTTTTGAGTATGACTTAGAGTAGGTGAGATGGGGAAATCATATCAATCATAATTCTGTCGGTCCTCCTTCGTCCCCAACAAAAGATAGAAATATCGCTTGGGCAGGAGGTAAAAAGAGAACAGTTCAAACATCTAGTTTGAGAGGTCGAGATCTCGAGATTGTTTTTTCGCGAAATAAATTAGAGCATGTGCAGAGAAAAACCACACCGAGTATCGGCTAACCCGGGGTCACCCTCAGTCTGTCGTCAGTTTTAAAGTATTGCTGCCTGCCCTTCGGAAAAAAGTCAGAGCCAGTTGAGCTAAGAAATCGCTTCTCACAAGCAACATTCTCAATAGTATAAAAATGATTGCATCCTGGCCATCCCCGAACAATCCTGCGGATCTTTCACATGGCACAATAAATTCCCAAGGCATCACTTAGAAATCAATTCACAGAAGTTTCATTGAGCTGAAGCAAACTCCACTCCAAAAGCTGACCAGGAGCTAAACAGGAACGTTTCTTCAAACCCAATAATGAGCAAGGACAATCCTGCTTCTTTGCCTCGCCTTCTTCTAGTGCTTGCGCTCTTGCTGCTATCTTTTACTTCTGCGACTTCCATAAATGTCCAGCAAAAGAAGGACAAGATCGTTAAGTTGCCTGGCCAGCCGGCAAATGTGACCTTCTCTCAGTACGCTGGCTATGTCACAGTGAACCCGAGTGCCGGGAGGGCTCTGTTTTACTGGTTGATCGAGGTGCCGCGCCATCTTCACCCGGTGTCGAAGCCGCTGGTCCTATGGCTGAACGGCGGGCCTGGCTGCTCCTCGGTGGCGTACGGTGCGTCCGAGGAGGTGGGGCCGTTTCGTGTGAGGCCGAATGGCAAGACTCTGTATCTCAACCCCTATGCTTGGAACAGAGGTGAGCGAGTATGAATTGTGATGTGTGGGGTGCAATGTGCATGAAAAGCGATTCTACGTCGTAAGTTTTTTATGTGCAGTTTGATTGTGATGGGGTTTGGTTTTGCAGAGGCAAACTTGCTCTTCCTGGACTCTCCTGCTGGCGTGGGGTTTTCTTACTCCAACACATCCTCTGATGTATACACCCCTGGTGACAAGAGAACAGGTCGCTCTCTCTCTCTCTCTCTCTCTCTCAAATCAAAGAGGCAAAATAGTTTTGCATTCAAATGAATTGGTCCCTGTAAACTCTGGTTCATCTAGACCATCTGAATCCATTTTGACTGTGGATCGACTCCTCATGGGCAATGTCATTTGAGATCACGAATTCACCACGGATCGGTCTAGGCAAAGACACTTCTTACCAGCTGTTTTCGTAGTGCAGCTCAAGATGCCTTCACATTCCTAATGAATTGGCTCGAGAGGTTCCCTCAATACAAGCATAGGCCTTTCTACATTGCTGGGGAAAGCTATGCAGGTACAAAGCCATCCCATGCACCGCCTTTTTTGGGTAACCGTCTCGGTCTTTGTTTTGATTGATGCTCGCTTTCTGTAATTTGCAGGTCATTACATTCCTGAGCTGTCTTTGGTCATTGCACGGCACAACAACGGGACCAGCAAACCGGTTATTAACTTCAAAGGCTTCATGGTACGTCACTGTGTTGTCCTCGACTTCAAAGAGGTTCTTGTTTGTCTTTCTCGCCTAGAAAGAATGCTAAGGACACAGAACCTTCTGATCTCACGATCATGCTGACATAATATGACATTTTATTATGTTAAAATCACTAGGTATCTTGATTGATGTCAAGAAAGAGATGATAGGTTAGGTCGATATCGATATATCTCCTGTCTTTATATGATCCGGTGTTTCTGGGCAGGTGGGAAATCCACTCTTGGATGATTTTTACGATAACGTCGGCACATTCGAGTTTTGGTGGAACCATGGCCTGATATCGGACTCCACGTACGCAGCCCTGAATGAATCTTGCCCTTACGATTCATTCCTCTTTCCCCATAACAAGTGTAATGCGGCTCAAACCCGAGCTTTTACCGAGTTTGGGAATATCGACCCTTACAGCATTTATAAAAGCCCTTGCCCAGCAACGGGCACGCTCAAGCAGAGTCTGGACCAGTCCCTGGTGAGCCTACTGAAAACACATATTTTGGACAAAAAGCCACCAATTTACTACCTTTATTTCTTTAATTAAACATTCTATTACTGTTCTCAATGTATTAAGGAAATCACAGTTCAAGATCATTGACAATTAAACGAACCCATCCAGTTTTCAGTTGTTTTTTGATTCTTGATTTAGATGGATTTGCTTTTAACTGTGACATTGGTTGTGATAGCCTCTGCGATGGGTCGAGTATTCAGTCAAGATCTTGAAGTCAATGTCATCATTAGGTTTAAAAGGAAAGGAAACGCCGAGCATGCTGTGTCTCCACTAATCTTCCCTCATTTGCTTACTGTATGTTTTCACTGAAATTTTAAGAAAACTCTCGGTCTTTCATCCATGTAGCAGCCATAACCATATACTTAGCTCTTACCCACTATTTACCGAACCATGATTCATCGTCAACAAGATAAAAGTTTTAGGTGGAAGTTGCATGCAAGGGATTAGTTGGACCTAGAAAATATAGCCATGAAAAGGCAGAGTGCGATCTGGAGATGATGGTGTTCAAAAGTCAATACGAATTTGACCAATTATTACTTCTTGCTCGTGATTATGGGATATGGGTAAATCTCGTGAATGCATTCCCCAGTCGGCACGGCAATCCGGTCCTATTTGTCTCGGAAATCTGCGAGCTTTTTGGGTTTTCGGGTTCTACCGAAGTACCGTGATTTCTTAGCTCATCATCTTTCTTCTTGATCTCAGCCACGGAAGTTCAGGGGGAACGACGAGTGCATAGTAAAGTACACGAAGAAGTACATGAACCGACGAAGCGTTCAAAGGGCTCTCCACGCCAACGTCACTCACATCCCTCATCCTTGGACCCCTTGCAGGTCTAGCCATGCTCAAGGGGCTCGCTCCCTCGGTCCCTCGAAACATCGTTCCCGCATTTCCTCAAACACTCGGCGACCCGGATCGTAATCCATTGTTTCTATTTTTGCAGCGGCGTGGTAAGGGCAAACTGGACCGATTCTCCGAAATCGATGCTCCCCATCTTGAAACAGCTCATAGCCGCGGGCCTTCGGATCTGGGTCTACAGGTACAGCTCCCGTCTTCGTTTTTTTCCTCCTTCTCCTCCTCATCCCACGAGCTCGTTCTGATACCTCTTTCGAACGCCGTGTCACCAGCGGCGACACCGACGCCGTGCTGCCGCTGTCGGCGACCCGGCACTCCATCAAAGCTCTCGGGCTCAAGACCACCGCCAGCTGGTACGCTTGGTACGATGATCTCCAACAGGTAATCACCGTCATCTCCTCTCTCGTTTACGTTAGCGTGCCAGGTTTGAACAATGGCGGAATCTGACGTGATGGGTTGGTGGTGGTGATCCAGGTCGGTGGATGGAGCCAGAAGTACGCGGGCCTGACGTACGCGACGGTGAGGGGCGCCGGCCACGAGGTGCCGCTGGGGCAGCCCAGGCTCGCCCTCTTCTTGCTCCGGCATTTCTTGAAAAACCAGTCCTTGCCCGGCCTCTCTTTCTAGCCCCTTACCAACCCCCTCCTAAAAAAAACAAAAATTTGTAACATTTACTTCATTTTTATCTCTTCGTCCTTCCTTAATTTTATTTTTGTTATTTTTTTTTTAAATTTCTATTTCGTCAAATAAGAGCCTCTCTACATAGAAATTGAAATGACAAAAGGATGCGAATACTGCGTTGCATTTACTTCCATTGTTTGTCTTCGATTTCTTAGTGTTCTTGTTCGGTTCACACTATTCAAAAAGAAAAAGAGAAAGGAAGAAAGAAACAAGGCGCACTCATTCCACGAGTTCCTTAATGACTAAGAAGTGCGAATTGAATATGGTCATTTTCATGTTTGCAATGTAAGTTTTATAATTGAACACCCGGCACACGGAAAGCCGAAAAGACAAGAAAAGCAGATCAAAGCTATGATTTTTTTTGAATTGTCGAGGCTTTTTGCCCTAAAGTTAAAGGCGCAATTGGACTTGTTGCCTTCATTTAAATACGGAAGCTAAAGAAGACATCACATTAGAATCGCCTTCCCTGAGTCCTTACACATACACAAGACACTCATAGTATCTTTCAACAATGGTGTATCGTTTCCTTAGCAACAACGTGGTCGGTTTCTTCAACCTCCTCTCGCTCTTGGCTTCAATACCCATCATCGGAGCCGGCCTGTGGATGGCGAGGAGCGGCGCCACCTGCCAACACACCCTCCAGACGCCGCTCCTCGTCATCGGCTTCGTCATCCTCGTCATTTCCCTGGTGGGATTCATTGGGGCGTGCTTCAACGTCGTGTGGGCGCTCTGGCTCTACTTGGTGGTCATGCTGTGCCTCATAGCCGCCTTGATGATCTTCACCGCGGTCGGGTTTATAATCACTGCACAGGGCGGCGGGGTGGCGGTCCCCGGCCACAAGTACGAGGAATACAAGCTCGATGCGTACTCGCCGTGGCTGAGGGACAGGGTCAAGGACCATTGGACGAAAATCAAGAGTTGCGTTTTCAGTTCAGGGACTTGCGCGAAGATTGCATCTTGGACGCCTATTGACTACTCGGAAAGGGATTTGTCTCCTATACAGGTTAGGCTATGGTCTAACATGTATTCTCCTTAATCTCCATCTAGATTCTTATTTAGGAAAGTTAGTTTATAGAGAAGCACTCTAATTTCATCCAAGTAAGAGCGCAACCTAATGGATTGGTACGCGTAGCTCCTTTCGTTCTCTACCAATTGAGCTAAACTTGATGCTGCGTTTGAAGTGCAGTCGGGATGCTGCAAGCCGCCGACGTCCTGCGTGTACAATGTGCAGACGGTGGTGCCGCAAGACCCGGACTGCTACAAGTGGAACAACGGGCCGGCGATGCTGTGCTATGACTGCGACTCGTGCAAGGCGGGGGTGCTCGAGGACGCGAGGAGGATGTGGCACAAGGTCTCGCTCCTGAACGTCTTCGTCCTCCTGTTCCTCATCGTGTTCTACTCCATCAGCTGCTGCGCCTTCCGGAACGCTAGGAGAGAAGAGGAACGCTCTTACTTCCCTTACGGACTTTACGAAAACAAGTTCTGGCCCGGAAGACGCACGAACTACTGGTGGTGAGTGCCTTTGTGCATCACTTTCTCTCTTTCTCACACACGCCCGCGCACACAAAATTTAACCTTCTTATAAGAAACGAAAATTGCAGAGTCGTGGGCTTTTGAACCTTCTTAGTTTATTAGTAAAGCTTTCGGGGGTGTTCATACTTGCGGTGTGTTTTTCGGTAAATGGAATCCACCGGATGTCTCAAGTTCCTTTCTTCTTCTCTTTCAATTCGAATCCCGACTGCCTTTCTGGACGCGGGATTTGAAGGGTGCCTTGGAGATTTTACCCCCAAGTGTCCCCATCTGCTTTTGCTTTTCGCTCGCAAGCAATGCCCTCCGGACACGTGCCGACACCTTTTGTTCCACGAAATTCGATGTTGGAGCATGTACTCATCTCGCGAGACCTCTTATTAGTTTCGCCGTGTCATTGCGTGCGATCGGCTTGTTCGAGTGAATTGACTTGAGCAATGATTCCTTGCTGGACACGCCATGATTTAATGTCGGTTGCTTTGCCCTTGTTCTTTTTCGTAATGGGTTTTTCTTTCTTTGGATTTCAGGTGTTGTTGATCCGTATTAGAGATGGCTGCTGATGAAACAGGACACGAGCACATCCAAGAACTGTATATACCAAGTGCAACACATTTGTATATACTTGCGAATTTTCCCTCTAGAAATCCACAGTTAATGTAGCAACTCCTTTTTGTAAATTTTTGGTGGGTATACGATTGATTGCCGGCCCAATAATAGAAAGTTGAGGATGCATCGAGGATTAAAGAAATACAGGAGTAGGTAGAGCAGAAAAAGAGAGAAGGAAAAAGGTGCACCAATCATCAAGGAACACCTATGCTTCAATCCAATCAGCCATCTTTCCCAATTGAAAAAGTAAAACCACTATCTTGCATTGTATCAAAAGTAGGGCTAGAAAAAAAAAATCCTTTCGTTGTCTTCCTTTATTATTACTTTTTTAGTATAGTAATATATACCGCTTTAATATATACTATTTTTATAAGCTATGCCATTTAAATAAAGAAATGGTTTTATAGAGATATTTCAAATAAAAAAATGAAAAAGAAGTATACGTCTTCTTCCAAAAGAGTTTTTTAAAAAAATTGGTTATTTTTAATACAGTATATGTCTCGTGGCATGTATGATTAGTGTATTAAAAAAGAAAATATTTTAAAATGGACACAGGATGATCGTTATCGAGATCATTCTTCAAAAGCCTTGGTAAAAAGGAGGGAAAGAGAAATTCTTGAAAAGCTTGACCGCCCAATCAAGAGTAGTCTTGAAACTTGTCCCGTTGTTCTTAGAGATATCCATTATGCTGTATTTAATAGTTTGAATTTGAGTTCAAATAGAATAATTATTATTCTATCTAGTATTTGGCAACATTTTCCAAATTGGATAAACTTAGATATACGTGGAAAGATGCCAAATATGAAATTTGAGATAGAGAGTGGGATAGAGCCGAATTGAGTAAAAATAATTAAAAAAACTCTATTATCTTCCAACAATGGAGTGATGTAGCGATGCATCCAACAAGGAAATGTTTCTTTGCTCATCAATTAATCCATTGAATCATTAATGGTTCTCAACTTGCTCATGTTCTTATCAAATGATTGCGATTTTGAACCTCCGCACAATTCCCTCCACAAAACCCAAATGGCCATGATGATCTTTCATATCATCAACTTCCTTGGACAATTTGTCGCTATTAGTTTTTCTTGAATGAAACTTGTTCGCTCCTCATGCCTTGTCGATTTCGCCACCGCCAACGAGAACCCACGTTGCTTGATTGTCGTCATTGTTGAGATGCTGAGAGACATGGTCGAGAAGAGGGAGGAGAGATGGATAGGCTGGCGATTGACGTGCGACAAAGGGGGCAATTGGTGTGTTGCTCGAGGGGATCTCAATGTTGCCTATGATGTTCACAATGTTACTCAGTTTATGGCATCGTCACGTACAACTCACTTTGTTGTTGTACTTCAAATTTTTCGCTATGTCAAAGCTACCTAATTTCCTTCACTTTTCTGCTCACTTTACTTTAGAGTTGAATTATTTTGCTATTGATTGGGTTGGAGACCCTTGTAATTGTCACTCCACTACAAGCTACTACTTCTTTCTAAGTAACTCACTAATCTTATGGCATAGTAAGAAAAAGATTGTCATTGCTCGATCTAGCACAAAAGCAGGGTATCGTGCTCTTATTGATACAACATCTTAATTATTATGGTTGCGATGGCTGTTAGAGAATTCCGAGCATCCATAATAATGTCGGAACATTCATTTTTATTGCGACAAATAGAGTGTTGTCCAAAAAGCACGTATGTGATGATGTTATCCATAAGTGCACCAACTATATTGAAATAGATCGTCATTTCATATGTCATCACATGCTTCATGGCATTGTTTGTCTCGTCCTCAATTCATCGGTTGATTAGATTGCTGATGTTTTCACTAAAACACATCCATCCCGGTGTTTATAAGATCTCTTCTCCAAACTCTAACTGATTTCTTCAGCATTGCCTTATGTTTCAAGGGATATAGAGATATATTTCTCTCGATTCTATATATCTTCGAGAATTGCACGTTATCTTCTCTGATTGATCATGATTGATTATAATTGATATCTTAATATTCTATTATTGTAGATAATCATCTTGAAAGGCCTGTAAATAAACTCATTGACTTTTCATTGTGGAATATGCAGAAATCACACTTTGCTCTTTTCCGCTTTATTCTTGTCTAATATATAAACTTGATCAGGGGTTTAGAAGTCTATTGATGGATGCTCGAGACACGAGTTAGATTGACTAGATGAGCATATTTCTTTATAGGCTGGGCCACCCACTTAGGTCTAGTGACTTCATGAAGAGAATTTACTAATTTTTACATATTATGAGTGGGCCTGTATAATGACTTTTGAACTGGTGTCGGACTCGGTTGTAAAATTATTGTGGCCCACATGATATGATTTTTATTATATGGTTTAATAAATTATTCAAATGCTATAAAATAATTATTGGCTACGAGAAGTTGCGACTCTAATTAATTGAAAGGGTATATTGCTTTGATGGAAGGCACCTTTTCAACGAAAGTATATAGAGTCCGGTCCTCTCTCCACCCATATAACGAACATATTTTCTTCTCCATCGATCAAATATAGAAAGGAATAGTGGGTAAAGGGAGAGAAATCGGATTTTTTTTTTTTTTTTCATTTGGATCGAATTCAACGGCAACGCTATGGACAAAGGTATGTTTTTCATATATATTCATGAAGATCAAAGATCTTCGTTTATTATGAATTTCCGCATTAAGAATTATAAGAAATCTCTAACTGTTGGTATCAAAGCGTGGTTTATGATCTCATGATTTTCCGTTTGTAAATTTAATATGATTTGTGTATGATGTTTCGTTGGATGATCCTATTCGTACCATTTGTTGTTGTTGAGATGAGAAAGAGGGTTCTGTTGAAGAAAAACCCAACTGATGGGCGTTTTATTAAAAAAAAAAAATCCGAATGAAAAACGGATGGAAATGAAGGAATTTGGAATTTTCAGGGCAAGATAGAAACTCTCCGATTCCGGGCAAAATCCGGCCACCCACCGCTTGATTTTGAACCCATACGGTCGCCTTGCCATGGGGAACACTGGGCATGAGTTTTTCCGGCAGATCGGTGTGCGCCGGAGGCGAATCGGGTAGAGGAAGTTGCGGTGTTTAGGGTTTTGTGTTTTAGAAATTATGGTTTGATTTTGGGGCCAATTCTTGGTCATTTTCACCGAAACTTGGATCCATGTGGTCGTGGTTGCATGCTTTTCAAAACCCATTATTTTTTCTGTGTCTAGGATGGCTGCCGGAGAAGGAACAGGGGTGAAATCGCGGCTGGAAATGGCGAAAACCGGCGAAAAATCGAGTCGGTGCGCGAGGAAGAAGGCACGTGGGCTCCACGTGCGCGCGGCAGTTGCAGGCGTGTGGAACCCACGTGCCACGCGCCCGCCGAACTGCAGGCACGTGCTCCGCACGTGGCTGACGTCCCCGCGCGTGCGGTTTTACAATCTTGCCCCTCCTGTGGCTCCTAATTACCGTTTTGCCCTCTTTTTGATGGTTATTTATAGTTATGCCCCTGTTTAATTTATTATCATGATTCTGCCATTACTATTTATTTACCATTTTGCCCATGGATATTAAATTTATGGTTCTGCCCTTATGGAATTATGATTTTACGATTCTGCCCTTATGCTTTGATTAAATTTTGTCCTTGTGTGCAATTTTGGTAAAATTTATATTTTACAATTATTAAAAATTCATATTATGAATGGTTTGTTAGTCACCAAAGTGGCCAAACCTTGAAGTCTTTTGAATTTTTTATATTGTAAATTATTTTATTCAATTACCCATGATTAATTGATGCTATATATATATGAAATTGATATGTTTTATATCTTTATTGGTGTTATGGGTATATTGAAATTCATTTATTATAAGAACTTAGGTATTAACCCAAAGATTAATTATTTTCTTATAATTCATGAACATGATGGTTGATAATTAATATGACTTGTTAAATTTGTTTGTATATCCAAAGATAGCAAATAAATTTTAATAAGGTATATTTACAATTATCAAATAAAAGTTATTAGCATTATTAAGGTTTATATATTTGTATATCATAGGATCGCCTAAAGGAGAACTGTGATGTACATGTATAGTTAGATTGAATCGATTATGTGATATTCTCAAAGCATTAATGTGTGAGTATTTCTTGTATATTTACAAGATTCGTACTGTTTCACCGCATTCATATGCTTCGTCTCATTCCCTTATTCAATGGGATAAATTTCCCGATTGGAGTGAACAAATCCGGTTTCACTTAGGTGTCCTGGATCTTGATTTAGCTCTTCAAGTTGAGAAACCAGCTGCTATTATTGATAAAAGTAGCGATGAGGAAAAGTCTTTCCATAAAGCTTGGGAAAGATCGAATAGACTGAGCTTAATGTTCATGTGAATGACAATTGCAAACAACTTAAAGACTTCTCTTCCCAAGACTGACAATGCTAAGGAATTTATGAAATTTGTGGAAGAGCGCTCTCAAACTGCTGATAAGTCACTTCTTGGTACATTGATGAGCACACTGACCACCATGAAATATGATGGTTCGCGTACCATGCATGAGCATATACTTGAGATGACGAATTTGGCAGCAAAGTTAAGGACTTTGGAAATGAATATGGATGAGTACTTTTTAGTACAATTTATACTTAATTCCTTGCCTCATGAGCAATATGGGCCATTTCAAATGAATTACAACACTATAAAGGATAAGTGGAATGTGAATGAATTGGCCAGTATGCTAGTTCAAGAGGAAACATGGATAAAGAATCAAAAGACTCATTCTGTTAATCTCCCAAGTCATCAAGAAGCTTGAAAGAATTTCAAGAGGAAAGGTGGAAGGAGCAAGAAGAAAGGACTACACGTCCTGAATGACTCTTCAAAGGCTTCTCAAATCCACAAGAAGGAACGCAATCTTATTAAGTGTCATTTTTGCAACAAAATTGGGCACTTGAAGAAAGATTGTCTGAAATGTAAGGCTTGGTTCGAAAAGAAAGGTAAGCCTTGTGCTCTAGTATGTTTTGAATCAAACTTTACTGAAGTTCCTCATAATACTTGGTGGATTGATTCTGGTGCCACCACTCATATGTCATATACGATGCAGGGATTCCTTACGATCCAAACTACAAAGTCAAATGAAAGTTATGTGATTACGGGAAACAGAAACAAAGCTCCAGTTGAAGGCATTGGCACTTATCGTTTGATCTTAGATACTGGGCATTATTTGGATTTGTTTCGAACCCTTTATGTACCTACATTTTCTCGCAATTTAGTTTCTTTGCCAAGACTTGATGTGGCGGGATTTTATTGTAAGTTTGGTTCTGAATCTTTCAGTTTATTTAAGAGTGATACGATCACTCTTATTGGAACTGGAATTTTATGTGATGGTCTCTACAAATTTAGACTTGATAATACTTTTGTTGAGACATTAATGACCTTGCATCATAATGTTGGCACTAAATGAAGATTGGTGAATGAAAATTCTGCTTACTTGTGGCATAAATGTTTGGGTCATATATCCAAGGAAAGAATGAAAAGATTAGTGAAGAATGGAATTCTTCCAAATTTGGATTTTACTGACTTTGGAGTGTGTATTGATTGTATTAAAGGTAAACAAACAAAACACACTAAGAAAGGTGCCACAAGAAGCACAGAGCTCATTAAAATTATACATACTGACATATGTGGTCCTTTCGATGTTCCATCATTTGGTAAGGAAAGCTATTTCATCACCTTTATTGATGATTTTTCACGTTATGGTTATATTTATCTTTTGCATGAGAAGTCTCAATCAGTGAATGCACTTGAAGTGTATATTAAAGAGGTTGAGAGGCAATTAGATAAAAAGGTGAAAATAGTAAGGTCGGATAGAGGTGGTGAATATTATGGAAAGTATGATAAATCGGGACAATGTCCAGGTCCATTTGCTAAATTTCTTGAAAGACATGGCATTTGTGCTCAATATACAATGCCAGGTACACCACAACAAAATGGTGTAGCAGAAAGGCGTAATCGTATTTTAATGGAAATGGTTAGGAGTATGATGAGTCCCTCATCTCTACCCTTGTCTTTGTGGATGTATGCTTTAAAAACTTCTATGTATTTATTAAACAGGGTTCCTAGTAAGGTAGTTCTAAAGACTCCCTTTGAACTGTGGATGGGTAGGAAACCTAGTTTACGACACCTGCATGTTTGGGGTTGTCCAGCAGAAGTAAGAATTTACAATCCACATGAAAGGAAATTGGATTCAAGAATGACCAGTGGTTATTTCATTGGTTATGCGAGAAAATCCGGAGGGTATAAATTTTATTGTCCTAATCATAGTACAAGAATTGTTGAATCTGGAAATGCTAGGTTCATTGAGAATGGTGACATCGGTGGGAGTGAAAGAGTGCGTGATGCTTGCATTCAAGAAGTAAGGGTAGAAGTTCCTATACCCAAGGCTTCTAAAATTGTTGTTCCTAATATTATGGTACAATCTAACAATAATCAAGAACAACAAATTAATGAACAAACACCCCATAATGGAGATACAATATTGAACCTCCAATAGCTGAGTCACAAGAAATGACATTAAGAAGACCTCAAAGAGAAAGGAGGTCGGCTATTTCTGATGACTATATGGTTTATCTACAAGAGTCAGAAATTGACTTAGGAATTGGAAATGATCCAGGTTCATTTTCCCAAGCCATGGAATGTGAAAATTCTAATGAATGGTTTAATGCCATGGAAGAAGAGTTAAATCCATGCATCAAAATCAAGTTTGGGATCTTGTCGAATTGCCTAAAGGATGTAAGAAGGTCGGGTGTAAATAGGTCTTTAAGACCAAGCACGACTCAAAAGGCAATATTGAACGACATAAAGCCAGACTTGTTACAAAGAGTTTTACACAAAAGGAAGGCATTGACTATAAAGAGACATTTTCACCAGTCTCTAAGAAGGACTCACTTAGAATCATTATGGCTTTGGTGGCTCATTATGACTTGGAGTTACACCAAATGGATGTAAAAACCGCCTTTCTTAATGGGGATTTAGAAGAAGAGGTTTATATGGACCAACGCGAAGGCTTTTTCAGTTAAAGGAAAGGAACATATGGTATGTAAATTAAAGAAGTCAATATATGGACTTAAACAAACTTCCCGACAATGGTATCTTAAGTTTAACGATACCATAACTTCTTTTGGTTTTAAAGAAAACACCGTTGATCGGTGTATATATATGAAGATTAGTGGGAGCACGTTTATTTTTCTAGTTCTGTATGTTGATGATATTTTACTTGCTGCTAATGATCTTGGTTTGTTACATGAAACCAAGAAATTTCTCTCTAAGAATTTTGAAATGAAGGATATGGGAGAGGCAACGTATGTGATAGGAATAGAAATATTCCGTGACAGATCACAAGGGTTATTAGGATTGTCTCAGAAAGCCTACATTGAGAAAATTTTAGAGAGATTTAATATGAGTAAACGCTCAGCAGGAATAGTTCCAATTCAGAAAGGTGACACATTTAGCCTTATGCAATGTCCGAAAAGTGAATTGGAACGAGAACAAATGAAAAATATTCCTTATGCATCTGTTGTGGGGAGCTTTATGTATACACAAACTTGTACCGACCCGGACATCGCTTTTGTCTTTGTCGGAATGCCAAGGTATCAAAGCAACCCCGGAATGGATCATTGGAAAGCTGCAAAGAAAGTTCTTAGATACTTGCAAGGAACGAAGAATCATATGCTCACTTATAAGAGATCGATCATCTCGAGGTGATTGGATATTCGATTCGAGACTTAGCCGGATGTGCCGATACAATAAAATCAACATTTGGTTACTTGTTTCTTCTGGCTGGAGGAGCAATTTCATGGAAGAGTGCGAAGCAGTCAATTATTGCTGCATCCACTATAGAAGCTGAATTTGTGGCATGCTTTGAGGCCACTATTCATGGATTATGGCTACGAAATTTTATTTCAGGACTTGTGATTGTCGACAGTATTGCCAAGCCGCTGAAAATTTATTGTGATAACTCTGCAGCAGTTTTCTTCTTTAAGAACGACAAGTATTCTAAGGGTGCTAAGCATAGGGAGATTAAATACTTGTTTGTTGAAAAAGAAGTTCAGAAACGAAGAGTGTCAATTGAGCACATTAGCACCAATCTTATGATAGCAGATCCCTTAACAAAAGGACTGCCACTCAAAACATTTAATGAGCATGTTGAAGAGATGGGCATTATTGGACGTCATTAATGTTTGTATTATGTTTGTATTAAGTTTATGTATTTGACACTTTGAGCTCATTTAAGTGTTTCTGATATTTCATATTTTCTATTTAGTATACATTATGGAAAATAGATGAATATTAAACAGGATAGTTTCTAAAGAGACATTATGGTTGGACTATTACTGTACTTCTCATTTATGGATCATGTTAAGTAAAGTACTATAGTTGTAGTGCATAGAAGGGACTATATCGATTAATGACATACAACCGCTATGACTCACATTAGTTTTCTTTACTTAATTGTGATTATTATGTGATAGCCAATTTTATGAAATTTTATAGCATAATCTTATTGTGCACATTACAGTCTTTATTAAACCATGAAAGGAAAGTCATATGGGCCAAGTGGGAGAATGTAAAATTATTGTGGCCCACATGATATGATTTTTATTATATGGTTTAATAAATTATTCAAATGCTATAAAATAAATAAATAATTATTGGCTACGAGAAGTTGCGATTCTAATTAATTGAAAGGGTATATTGCTTTGATGGAAGGCACATTTTCAACGAAAGTATAAATAGAGTCCGGTCCTCTCTCCACCCATACAACAAACATATTTTCTTCTCCATCGATTAAATATAGAAAGGAATAGTGGGTTACGGGAGAGAAATCGGATTTTTTTTTTTTTCATTTGGATCGAATTCAACGGCAACGCTATAGACAAAGGTATGTTTTTCATATATATTTGTGAAGATCATGAAGATCAAAGATCTTCGTTTATTATGAATTTCCGTATTAAGAATTATAAGAAATCTCTAACATCGGTCTGCCATTGGTCATTGGCTTCATGCCAGATGAACACTGGAGTTTTATTCACATTCTTTCGACTTCTCTAAAGTACCTCTTAGGAGGGACGGGCAGAGTCGAAAAAGAATTTTGGACGACACCTGATGAGGCGAAAACTATTACCATACCACCTAGTTTGAGGTTCCCGTGTTGTTCTAGAAAGGAATCTTGGAGAACTTTCTGATACTTTCAAAATGTTAAGTGGCAATAGTATTCTGGAAAGCCTACAAGTCATATGCTCGAACAACTACTATTGATGTTGAGGTACCATAATCATACGAACGGAGTTGCCCTTTTAATTTCGGGTGCTTAGTCTGGTTTCGAAGCGAAAGTTCCACAAAATTGACCGGAACCCATCTCAGCACCATTCGGATCTATCGATTTCATGGCTACACGTGCCAAAAGCGATTCAACTTGGGTATACACTTGCAAAGAAAGCCGATGCCGGTACCAACCCAAGTTGCATTTTGTCACCAAGTTTCTGCAAACAAAGAGGACCCCTTTGAAAGCAATGTGCATGGCAACATCTCAGCACCGTTCAGATCTATCGATTTCGTGGCTCACGCGTGCCAAAAGCGATTTCAACTTGGGTATACACTTGCAAAGAAAGTCGATGCCGGTACCAACCCAAGTTGCATTTTGTCACCAAGTTTCTGCAAACGAAGAGGACCCCTTTGAAAGCAATGGGCATGGCAACATCCCTTATCGAAAGGAAGCCAAATAATCCTCTTCTCTACATTTGTAGTTCAAACCCCATTTCTGCAGTCAAACCGGAGCGCTTCAGCTTCAAGAACGACTTGTTTCTTTCCCCCTCGTGCTGACAAATCACCGCCCGATTTGCACGGCCGCCGTAGCTTACCAACTCTCCAAGAAAGTGGGACTTGACCAGACACACGACCGGGATTTCGAAGGCCGAGTCGTTCAGCCACGCAGGGGTTCAGTCCCAACTGCTTTCGCTGTCAACGGCGGAAGCTTCCCCTCGGCTGGTTTTCTGCGAATGTTAAATCGGGTTATCCACAAATCGTGGAATTGATAGAGAGGACGCTCGGATTTTACAAGAATGCATGTTGAACTTAGGCTGCATTTGGCGGTTAAGATAAAATCTGGGATAAAATAAATTTTATTCAATCTTGTATTTGGTGTTTACTCAAGATAGAATAAAATCGAATATAAGAGATATATAAGCTGGACAAAATTATTTAATGGGAGAAATAAGATAAATGTGGATAGAATTTTAAATATTTATAATGGGGAAGTTATTTTTCTCGAATGAAATTTTTTTTTAATTAACAAAATTGAAAATATATCTCAAGATAAAAAATATTTGAACTCGATATAAGAAAATCGAAACAACAAAAAAATAAAAATTTATTTTTTTAATTTGATCTTATTTTTATTTATATGTGACTTGAATTCTATGTTATAATATAAATTCAATATATAAATATAAATATATATTTATATTTTGCATATTTTATGTATTCTTGTATATTAGGTATATTAGTACAATTCACTATTTAATAACATTTTATTAGAGAATAATGGAAGGGAAAAAATAAATAATAAAGAAAATAGTTTAGAAAAGAGTGGAAAAATAAAATAAAAATAAATTAGGGAATAGTGTTGTGAGAGATTTTTACTACTCCGTTTGTAAACTTTTAGGTTTATTTACATTAATATGTCTTTTATATTGAAAAATGTACATGTTATGATATAAATATATTTTATTTAATTATTTCGATTCACCAAATAGTGGATAAGGTATAATAAAATTCCTGGATTATATATCTTATCTTAGTTAGAAATCCGGACGACCAAACATGATCTTAATGCTTCTCAATTCTGTCTATTTTTCTTTCCCTCTTTATCACACCGTCTCAATGGAGACATGCAAATCGTCCCATTCACATATATCAAGTGGTATACCATTTCATCAAGCCTTAAGGACTTGTTAATTAAGCGCGTCATTGGTAATGAACGAACCGACGGAGTCAAATAGGGAATAAATATGAGGCCAACAGGCTTTAACTGTTGTCGTGTTTCACCTAGAAGATGCATCGAAGGAGCTCGTCAACTTCATGCAAAATTTCGTTCGTTTGGTAATTTGTCCCGGGTCGCGATAACGATTTAGGAAATTTCTAACTTATTGATTGTTTTTGTGGTCTGAATTTTCTTTCTTCCTCTCTTTCAATTTGTATTTTCGACGTTTAATTAGGTCAATTTTTTTCCCGGCAGACCACTTCAACCTCTCCAGCACACAACATGTTTGTCGTGTGATGGGGAGTGTGAAGACGTGTCGCACATAATTAGAGCCTAACACGACAGTGATTCTCGAGCTTATGTATTTGACATTATCAGTCGCTTTGACTCAGTTTTGCAAACGATCGAGTGCCTTATTCTGTATTTAAAAAGTGAATCCGAAACAATCATATGACATCAAATGTATACTTATAAGAAATGATCCCGTAAAGCAATAATTCAATCCATTAAACAAGAACCTCAAAAGTTGGAAATTTGAGGACCCACTTTCTAGATAAGATAGAGAACACGAGGCACGAAATGGACCGGAATCCATTAAGTCGCGTTATTGAAATCTAGATAGATGAGACAAGAAGTGGGGAAAGTACGCTAGTGATACGATGCGGACAGTGGACCGTCCAAAACCCCACCTCGGCACCACTTGGATGTGTCAGCGTGAGTCATTTTTGCAACGTACGTTTCGGGCTTCCCTTAATTGGCCTGACTCAAGCCAACGGGTCAAAAGATCGACCGCATCGATCGAAGGGAAACAGATCGGAAAAAGAGATCGATCTGGTTCGGACGGGCGAGCCAAATCAACTTCACGTGGGAAAATTCGGGCATGTAAAAGAGGGAATTGATTTCAGCTTGGACTCCATGCCAACCCGAGTGGCGATTTCCTCCACGCCAACACGTTCAATCGGAAAAGTTGTGCACGATCATCCCTCCATCATCGAGAGGACCACAACGTCGACGGTCGACGGTCAACATCAAAGCCGCATGTCCTCCTCTTCTTGACCTTTCCAAGCCGGCAGTCGTCCATCGTGGCTGGTTCGCCGGCCGCTATCACCTTCGACGGCGGCTCCTTGGGCTTGTTTCCGCGAGTATGAAATTGACTTTACCCACGTTCGTGGAATCTGTACACAGAATGCCTGATGAGTTGATCGGTTTTTTATCTTTTTTTTTTCGTTCCTTATAACACGATTTTCGTTGACATACGCAAATTGTTCCACTTGCATCAAGAAAGATTCCCCTGAGCGACGGGCATGGCCCCCTAATGAGTTGATCGGTTTTTTATCTTCTTTTTCATTCCTCATAACACGGTGTTCGTTACGCAAATCATTCCACTCGCATCAAGAAAAGTTCCCCCACCGAGCGACGAGCATGCCCCCTAAGGACTAGTATAAGCACGTGATGCTATGATTCGAATGGGATACAAATCAGGTGGCCAGCCATTCAACCAGTTTTTCAAAAGTTAATGTAATAATTTATCACGTGTATGGGATTATTGCATGGAACATACAATGATGAGCTAACTCCTTTTTCTTCTCGGTCACATGATTATTAGGTCATGCTTATATTTTGATCATCGGTGAATTAATCATGCAAAAATCTCAAGGGCTCACTAATTACGCAATGGACCCAAGCTGTGATAAATAGGAGGCCAATGCACTCCAACTTCTGTTGTGCTTCAACTAGAAGATTGCGTTGAATGAGGCCGTCAGCTTCTTCGGAAGCAACAAGTCGTTCTTTCGACAATCGATCACATATTATGTTCTCATTGGTGGTATAAAATTACACAACATTTCGAACCGATTGGTCGTTTCTTCTGTCTGAATTTTCTTTCCTCTTCTTTTTGCACTCGTATTTTCTACATTCAGTTCGGTCAAATCGTTCCCAGTGGACCGCTTCAACCTCTACGAGACAACATTTTGTGTGGCGAGGGACGCAAGGGAGACGGGTCGCACATGATTAGAGCCTAACACTGCCTATGTTCACATGCTTATTTTTTTTGGGTTAATATCCTGAAAAATCTCAAACTGGTACATTTATGACAAATTTATCAAAAATTATTTTTTTGACCATGAAAACTCTAAACTGATACACCTGTGGTAAATTTACCCCGATTGACCATAAAAAACCTTAAGCTGGTACATTTATGACAAATTTACCCTAAATTAATTTATTTGACTGCAAAAAATTCAAAACTGATAAATTTGTGACAAATATACCCTCTATTAAATTGAATTAATACTACAAAAAAATCACAAAAATTGTAAATTATGACAAACGGCGCGTAAAATCTCAAATTGGTATATCATTTAATTGTCACGTGTCATTTAATTTAATAATTTGACAGTAAAGTTTAACGAAAACTAACATAAAATAGATTTATCACAAGTGTACCAATTTGATGTAAATTTGTCAAAAATATACAAATTTGGAGTTTTTTGTGGTAAAAAAAATAGTTTGGCATAAATTTATCATATGTTTACCAGTTTGGGGTTTTTTAAGGGTATTAACACTTTTTTTTTAATCTTTTGCAAATGATTGAGCGGCGTGGGTTTAAAGAGGAAGATGATTTCTAATTTAAAATGGGAATCTGAGACAGTCACATCAAATTCATGCCGGAAGATGATTTAAGTACATAGCAAAAGGCACAAGAATGGAAACCATTGAACAAGCCACCTCAAAGTCAGAAATATCAAGAAACGCAACACGGAATTTCGTGGAAAGAACGAGATTAGCCATATATGTGTACATCTCCTTGGGGCAAGTCTCCAATCCAATTAATTATCGATTTTTCTTGCGTATATTTACGCAGCAACGTAGATTATTAAGCTTCCGTTCTTAGGATGAATTCAAACGCCCGCGTGCACTGTCCCTGTCTCGGTCTCTCGCGCAATTGGAAGAGTCAAAGCTTTGAATGGTCGTCTCTTGCCAGGAAGAGGTACGTGGAGTCCATAAAAGATTCTCCCTCTCTCTCTATATATACTTCATCATATCAGTCACGAATACATGTAAAGATAATTCTCTTTTCAAGAGCACCTACGCTGGCCAGGAGCTCCAAACTCTACCGGGGAAGAAGAGAAGAGAACTCATCAAGCTCTTCTGGAAATTAATATTTCCTTTTGTCGACACCATATCTTGATCTTCTTCTTCGTCGTCGTCATCGTCACAGAGAGAGAGAGAGAGAGAGAGAGAGAGAATGGTGGAAAAGCAAGAAGCCTTGCTAGAGCGGACATTGCAGCTGACGTCGACATGGAGTGTGGCGGTCGTGTGCATCGTCTTGCTCGCCATCTCCATCTTCATCGAACATGTCATTCACCTCTTGGGCAAGGTACGTGTTTACATTTACGTGAAATGCGCAAAGTAAAAATATATCTTTCTTTCTTCTTGTTTGTTCGCCTCGAAATTCTGCGCGGAAAAGATTAAGTGAGGGTGCGCGCTTTTTCATCTTGCAGTGGCTGAAAAATAGACGCAAGCCAGCACTTTTTGAAGCCCTTGAAGTGGTTAAAAATGGTATATATACATATTCTTCTCTCTCTGGTACCTTCATGATTTGGCAGAAACTTTTTCAATCCGAACGCGTGCGACGCTCAATAGTTCAACGTAATTGAAATGGATTAGTGATGCAAGTACTAAGAACTTCTAAGCGAAGAACTCGATCTGAAAGCTTAAGCGCACAGAGACGTGTATGTTTAGAGTATGAGACTCAACGTCCTGCGGAATTAATGTGCAGAGCTCATGCTACTGGGGTTCATATCCTTGCTCCTCACTGTGTTTCAAGAATACATTTCGGGCATGTGCGTTTCGAAAGAGATCGCATACACGTGGCTTCCTTGTAGCGGGGATGAGCCGAGCAAGATTCCAAGTAAAGGACGGAGACTCCTCGACTTTTCCGACGTCGGGACCATCTCTCGCCGGAGTTTGGCCACTAAGGGATATGACAAATGCACGGAAGAGGCAAGCTAGCTCTTCATTTTCTCCCATCTGAATCTCAGTGCACTACGACCGACAGATTCCTCTTAGCTTTGGCTTTTATGAATAAGTCTTCTTGAAGGTTTTATTTGATGGTGCATTCTTTCCCTCTAAAAGTCCGGTCTTTAACGAGACAAGAATGTGGCTTCGTTGTTACAGGGGAAGGTTGCGTTTGTTACAGCATACGGGATACACCAGCTCCACATCTTCATCTTTGTCTTAGCCATTTTCCATGTGCTCTACGGCATTACGACTTTGGCTCTCGGCACCTTTAAGGTAATCTCTCTCTCTCTCTCTCTCTCTCTCTCTTTCTGTGTTTGTCTGAGTCTGACAGGTTAACTGCTTTGCAGATGAGAAAGTGGAAAGTGTGGGAAAATGAGACAAAGACACCTGAACACCAATTCTACAATGGTCAGTGTCATCTTCGACTCTTGAATACCGTATGGGTATAGGCATCTTTAGGAGAAATTTTTTAGGAGACCAGCATTCACTGGGCCATCAACTTGGCAAGAGAACTTCTAATATCTGACTTGCTTTTTCTTTCTAACATTTACATGTTCATGATTAATAATATGCAAACTTTACCATTTTTTTACTTAAGCAATTATAAGGACGGATATGCACAAATATCAGGCTGTCATTCAACCGGTAATCAGCCCAAGTCAATGTTCAGGCAACAATTTTATGTTAACTCGATCCACTGGTCATGCTGTGTAGTTATACCATCAGTTACATGGGATAGCGACTTAGAGCCGCTTTGTGGAGTAGAAACTGGCATTATAAAATGGTGTTGTGTTGCAGATCCACAGAGGTTCAGGTTCGCTAGAGACACGTCATTCGGGAGAAGACACTTGAGCTTTTGGAGCCGCTCACCAATTTCCCTCTGGATTGTGAGTCAATCTTAGGCTTTATCAATTTTCTCTAATCGTAATCATTTCTCTGCCATGGACATAAATATGTGAAAGCACGGCTTTCAAATTGTTATGTAGATATAAATGTAACTCGTTTAATAATGTTGGGGCACATGAGATCTGTCTTCTATACACAGTATACATTGACTTTCAATCTACTACTTGTATGGGGAATCAATTATTAGTCAGTCTCAGAGAAAAGCACTAAGGAAACTTCATTTTTGGTTAAATGAGCCGCGAAACATGATAGTTTCCCAAGAGATATATTGTCCTAATGCTCCATTAAAGAGCTGAGCGGGAAGAATGTCTCACATGGGTTTCTTCTTCTGCACCAGGTGTGCTTCTTCAGACAATTCCTTGGATCAGTCACAAAGGTTGATTACATGGTACTGAGACATGGCTTTATCATGGTAAGATCACCCCAGAAAATTCAATTGTCCCTTTTGAGACAGTTAAAATTGAGTTTCATCTTTTGATGATATGTATTTGCAGGCGCATTTAGCACCAGAAAATGCAACCAGGTTTGACTTCCAGGATTACATCCGCAGGTCACTCGAAGAGGATTTCAAAGTGGTAGTTGGGATAAGGTTCGTGCTTTTGACCTCACCAAAGGCTATGGTCGTTATATCCTATCCATTTGATAATGCAACTAAAAATTCTAACTCTGTATTCGCAGTCCTACTATATGGTTCACTGCAGTGTTGTTCCTGCTGTCCAATACACATGGTAAGTTATGCTTTGAACATATGACCAATTGCTACAAGAAAATTTCTGCAAAAGATGATATTAGCATCATGTCATAGCAGATTACTTTATCAGCAAGTTCACTAATCAGCTAAAATGGATCTCAGTGGTAATTTAAGGGCCAATGTATCATTGGGAAAGCAATAGACAGACAAGAGTCACATATGAATTCTATTCCATTCTAAATTCTATTAAATCATAATGCAACCAAAAATCTTACCTTTGAGCAATGGTCTTAATATTTCAAAATAACTTCGACAGCATTAGCGTAAAGACATGAAATCCATCTCTACTTTTGGCTAAGATGTAACGAAAAGCTTTTTCTTCTATGTCGATGTTGGTAATTTAAATTTACATTAGAGTTGCTACAGTAACCTTTTGATGACTAAAGACTGTTCTTTTCTCTATAACTGCAGGATGGTACTCTTACCTGTGGTTGCCATTCATTCCTTTGATAGTAAGTACTGATCTATGACATATTTTACTTCATCCATTTAAGTTGGTTTCGCAAGTTCTTAGTAAATACACTACAAATTATTGACCAATATAAATTGACTTTTGCAGATAATACTGATGGTAGGAGCCAAGCTACAAGTCATTATCACAAAAATGGGACTAACAATTCAAGATAGAGGGGAAGTGGTCAGGGGTACACCGCTGGTTCAGCCAGGCGATGAGCTTTTCTGGTTTGGTCGGCCACGCTTCATCCTCTTTTTAATTCACTTTGTCCTATTTCAGGTACTTTCCTTTCATCTTGTTACTTTCAAGCATCAGTTTTTGCGAAGAATAAGTTTAATGCGCCCCATTGTCTTTGGAAATTGGGTAAATAAGGAGCACAGAATAGGCTCCTTGGAGTGTCCTCGAAGACGAGACGAGAAAAGTTGAACTTAATATTCTTCTGAACTAGAACAGAGAGCAAGATATATAAAATCAAAATAGACATACTGAGGACAGCATTAGAGAAGTAGAAAATGAAAAGCAGCTTTCGGTAAACTTTGAATACAAAAACTAGAAAACTTCCTTTACCAAAAAAAAAAAAAAACTAGAAAACTTCTTTACAACTGAATGCATCCTACAATGAATGTTTATGGCATTAGCAAGTGAAGGATGCTTTTTCAGACAACATTCTCACTGATTGTATTTCTGTGATACTGGAAAATCCTGTATATTATCATCTCATATCACATTTTATGCTTACAAGTTATTCGCATTGTTTTCTCTGCAGAATGCTTTTCAACTGGCTTTCTTCGTCTGGAGCACAGTGAGTATTTCAGTTCAGCGAGCACTTTCCTCTAGTTTAACCATCACATGATCACTGAACATGCTTTTCAATAGAGGGAATAATTCTTGGTTTTATTTGGGAAGGAGACAATGTCTAAATAGCCTTTTGAAGCCTCCTAGTTTGGACATGCAGTGCACGCTACTGAAAATAACCTAATAAAAACTCCAATGATCAAAGTTTCACCCTAGTGAGACTTGTCTAAGATCTCAGCTAACTTCTGTACTGTATTTACTCGTCATGCAATTGAAATAGTTTCGCTAATTGTTCCACTTAACTCCGCTTTCAGTGGCAATTCACGTTGCAGAATTGCTTCCACTACAAGCCTGAAGAAATCATCATCAGAATTGCAATGGGGTGAGTCTCGATTAATCAAGACAGATAGGGTTCTGAACGCGGCAACTAATGAAGATTTAAAATGCCACTAATCCATCCAGTGCTGTTAACTGGATGATCGAATTTCATTGTGAATGTCGGTTTCCACCAATGTCCTCCGAACAAGTTTCTAACATAAAGCACATTCCTCATTTCTCCAGGGTCATCATACAGATTTTGTGCAGTTACGTGACTTTGCCACTCTACGCCTTAGTGACCCAGGTTAGCACTTGTGGCTTCTCGATCGTATAACTCTAATAATGCAGGAGTGTCGCAGTAGTGATTTTTTTCCCTCAAAAATAAAGACAGGCTCTTCTTCAATGAATATGGAGATGACACTTCTGTTTTGCAGATGGGATCCACCATGAAACCCACCATCTTCCATGATCGAGTGGCGACAGCATTAAGGCACTGGCACCAAGGTGCAAGGAAGCATGTCAAGCACAGCCAACACGCAAATAACCCAACACCCTCTGTAACCGCGCCAGCAACTCCAGAGCATGGCTCGTCACCTATCCATCTCCTGCACCACCACCAACAGAGGAGCCTCGATAGCCCTCTCACTTCTTCAGGGAGATCTGACGTTGAAAACGAACAGTGGGCAGTCATAGGCTTGCAATCCCCACAAAGCCAGGGAGTTGATATCAGGCATTTGGATACCACAGGACAAGACGGATCGACCCAACGACCAAACTCGACAAGTAATCAACATGAAATCGACATAACACCATCTGATTTCTCATTTCAGAAGCATTCTTAGTGGTGTTGATTGATAGTTGGCTGCAATGCGCCTTACTTAAAGGTTTGTACATGGCTCTACATGAGATATTCTGTAAAAGGATGTTTAAACAATAGGTCAAGTAGATATGGCCAGGGTTAATCTTTCTGTAAAGGTTCATTGATTATGCATTCGTAGTTTCTACACTGATTCTGCCAAGGAAAAATTATGTGCGACTTTGGGAGCATTCTTCTCTGTCAAGCATTAGATTTTGATGTGCACTGAAGAACGTAAGTCTAGATTTCTATCTTCTGTGAATGTGTTAAATGATATAGATAGACTGACTCTCTCTCTCAACTTAAAGTAGGGTTGTCGTACTGCCAAAGTTGAATAAAAATGGAAATATCACTTGTTTGAGAAAACTCCACTCCTTCAGCAAAGGATAGAGAACAGGACAGGAAAATAGAATGCTCCGTGGCTTTCGCATGTCTGACCATTGTATCTATGTATAGATCAATCAAAGTACAAGCAATGCAGAGATGAGAAGTTTCTCAACCAAAACCCTGGGAGAACATTATATAACGTTACCTGACATTCGGATTGTCACAAATAATCAACCATTCCACATGGCAACTCTTCGTGATTCTTCTGCCACGCATGCCTCAGCCCACCTCTCTGCTGCAAGCATTTCTTTCGATGCCTGACCTCCTCGATCTCTGAATGGTTCCTGCCCGACCCAAAATTCAGGAATTTTGATAGAATTGGCCTTAACAGTTTTTCTTTTAAACAAACAAAAGTTACTGTATGCACCAATAGTGGAATCATCCACTAATGCAATATATCAGTTCGCTGTGATGTTTGAATGCATGTAGTGTATGCCTTGCATCCTCAGAACAATACATTACCGTGGTAGGACCAATATGCAAGCTTTAGTGAAGTCCACAATCACATAAATAATGTACTCTTAGGTGCATTTTCACGCCACCCGCTTGAGACATTCCTACGCAAACCAGGTTAATAGAGATTTTGCCATTCTGCACAGAGACATTTATATAAACCTGTGTGCGTACTCACATACAGCTAACCTACTCGTTACACCTTTCGGCAACATAAAGTATTTACAGCTAGCTAAGCGAGCGTTGATCCTCTTCATCAGATGTTCATTAATCAGAGGAAATGATGCTGAAATAATCTAAAAAACACCCAGAAGCTTCCTGCCACAATCCAGCAAAGCACCAAACAGGACAAGAATAGCTGCTTTGCTTCAACGATTGCCTACAGATTCTTCTGAGCAGGAATATGGGTGAAATCAAAGTACCTGGCAGGAACTAAAGCGAGATAACCGATAGAAGCAGGAAATGTTTATATGATAAAGTCTGGCGATGAGCACTGCTGCAAGGCCCTTGCGTAGCTTTATGAATGGGACAAAAAAGCCATCTTCCGACGTCAATCAACCATGAATACGCACTGCAAATACTGCAAAATGATCCAATTCAGGGGGAGAGCGAGAGCGAGGACTTAGGACTAGAGAGTAGGAAAGCCCATTGATCGCAGGATTTTGGCGGCATGACCGTTTGGTTTTCAGAGAGTAAGACATAGGTGGAGTTAAATTTGACTTCAGTTTTTTGTTTTGTGTGCCTTTTTTCTAATTTGCGGAGATTCAGAAGTACAATGCTAAAAAATAAGTGTTGATCAAACTTAGATCAAGAACCTATGTCGATCGTTGGGTCTTGTAAATGAATAATGATCAGATCACAAACCACCATCTTTCGCTACTCCCCACTTTCAACAGAGATGGTGCCCAAAAGCACGAACAACTTAGTTCGAGTTCTCGTCAAAATCAAAATGTCACTTTGAGAGAATACGTGAATTTATGACAATTTTGAATCTTAAAAACCACATGCATTTGAAAATCTGGGCTTTCGGCATTAAATAAAATATGATTTGTACTTCAAATGATAAAGAGTAACGCCCAGAGTCAAATGTGAAACCCATATGATTGATTTTGACATAATGGTTTTACTTTTCTACACTCACCAATTTTTCCAATGCTTAAACTTCTTTTACTACTTAATTACAATGTATCAGCCTCAGAGTCAGGTAATCATATCCAAAATGAGCAATCGCTCCCAAGAGGGCATATCAATTCTCTGGTATACTACACATTTACTCTACTCTGTACATAATTCACCTTATTCTACACACCTCCACATCTCTTAGCATCCTTAATGCAAGATAGACCCCGCTTCATCCTGCCCCTGATCACTTCCTGGCTCCCACCACAAAATGCAACGGAGGTTTGGGTCGAGTAATAGGTAAATAACCAATTGCTCTTCATAGACAACTCGAGAGCAATAAGAAACTGCATGTCGGTCGGGCTTTAACCAATAGCTCTCCATAGATAACTCAAGAGCAATAAGAAACCGCATGTCAGTCGGGCTTTAGATGATGCTCGCCCTAACTATCTGCACTACCAAGAATCCTTGAAAATCTGCCCTGCAATTGGTGGCCACTTATCCCGATGTTACCAGTTACGAATCTCATGTGCTGATTGCAAATCGCTTGGGAACAAATGACAAAGGGCCCAGATAGGTTTCAGAGAGATTCACCACCACCCGATGACAAGCCAAAGCTGAAGCTGTCACGAAGATAACCAGTGAAGACCAGCAGAATCTCAGCATCAGCACTGGATCACTTCGTGCAGAGCGAAGGGCCTTCGAGAAGATGACCCTGAGCCGTCTATCTCTAAAGATGGACTGATAATCGTAGATGGACGTGGACCTTCCGGATGATGGACCTAGTTCATGGTTGCTTGTCCCACTTGCCAACTTCACTCGGGAGTTGTATTGAGCTACTCGAGTGCTGCTTCCAATAGCTCCAATCATCCATTGGTATAGTATCTCCGCAATTATCCCACACAGTTGCTGCCGGAAGAATCCCCCCTCCTTCGAAACCATTGCCCTGATCAAAGAAGCTCCATCCTGCTTGCATAATAGATATAATGAGAGTATGTACCTAAAATGCTATCTGCATATAAAATTGTCCAGAGGCAATGCCATTGGTGATTCATATAAACCCTCATCAGCTCTGCATCAGTGTATGCTTGTTACTAACATTAATCCAGGTATATATTTCAAAGCATCAGATCCAGATGAAGCATCATACATATCTCTAACCACTGCAAAACTAATGCAAAACACTCAAAAGGAAGACAAAGAAAGTAGCTCAGATGCACTTACTGCAGTCATTAAGAGTCTTCTAAGCACGACACCCTGTTTAGAGGGCAAAAGTCTTAAGACCAAATTTGCAACATCAAAAGCACTGGTGTTTCTGCTTGGGATAATATCAAGTGAAGCATCGTCATTTAAGGCTCTTGAACCTTGCATGCTTTTTCTGCAGAGAAACGTGACTAACATCAGAAACTCAGTTGAGAAGGTTTGTAAATTATCTAAAAGAAGGTTAAAAGTCATATAATGAGTAAGACTGACCAACGCATTCTCATGTATTGTGAATATCTAACAATGCACAAACTTCCCATCATTTTCTGAAGGTAAGAAAACTTTCATACAGTAGATGATGTTGAACACGTAATGATAAAACTACCAATCCCCTCTTTGATTATCAGCAAAGGATATGTAAGAGAAAAAACACAACCAGTCTGTGAGAGAGATTGAATACCTAGTGACCCCAACTTCTAAAAACAAAGAGAGCCTTTCCCACCGGAACTCCTTTTTCTTGGTGAAAACCACCTGGTCAATAAGTAAAATGTCATCTGAAGAAACATCAGAAGTAACATTGCTCACAGAGAAACCAGCAGAAACACTTGATCTCAATGCTCCAAAAGCTATTTCTTCAATGATAATAAGCATTTACAATAAAAACTACTAAAATACTTGTCATCAGCAACAAAAACTCTTAAAGTAAAGATGGGCCTTGAGACCCAGAAAGTCACATCAGAGAAGTAACTTTTAGATCCATAATTATTCATCGTGAGTGTCGAGTACATTAGGTATGACAATGCAGAATGTGGCAGCACATTTTAGGACTTGAAGAGAAGGTGTTTTTTTTTTTTTTTTTTTTTTTTTTTTTTTTTTTTTTTGTGTTTTCTGGAGAACTTTCCTACCGAATGAAGAATTTTCCTTGTCGCTGCTGTATTTTCAGTCAAGAGTTTCCTGACAACATATGGATATGCAGCTTGAAAAGTCTTGAAATTTGGATCAGCTGCTACTGCCAAACCTGAAAGACCATGTGGGAGAAGAGATGTAAATAGAAAAAAAATTGCCTTCTCTAGAAAAATGTTAAGGACAATCTTAAGATCCGAAGCTTTCACTGCTCAAAATTTAGTAGGTAAAGTCTTTCAGCTATCTCTTATGTGGTCCTTACTAACTCTTAAGAGAAGATCCAACCAATAAGCAGCAGAGTACTCTTTTTATATGCTCGAGTATCTTTTACCAAATATTTGCATCCATTTGGTTTCTATTGAAGACATAATAAAAGCTCCACAAGGACATAACATAGACAATTTAGGACTTTGCAAGAAATAATGATGTTACACAACAGGGATAATCCTGCATAATAACCATACAGTCTCCTTTACTTATCTAAATCATATTAGGTGAAAACTTAGTAAAATTTCGAATATATTAAATGGATATTTCTGTTAATCATCATGAAAATCAAGCAAAACTGCGGATGCATATTGATCTCTCCAGATATCTTGTTGCAAAATCGATAATCTCAGACTAGTAAAGATAGAGTGCCCCATACATGTTCATTTTGTTTTGGTCTAAAGTTTTATGACAGGCCAATTGAAAGAGACTTCATCAGATAGCTCAATCCAAGAATGCTTTTATTGTAGAAGCACGTCCAAAAATGCCTCTTCTCTTTGCTGCTGGTTCTAGTAGAGCCATCTTAACTTTTTATTCTTTGTCAATGTTGCTGATAAGAAATAATAATTACACTCCCTCTAAAGCGGGAAACCTTTCAGTATGGTAAATGTTCCTATACTTTATTTTTATTCTGGTTTTCTTCAATTCAGCGTGACACATGAAAAATCCAGTTGCTATTATGAAACAATTATATAAAGAGACACTTTACTGAGAAGCCCAACTTTTACCTTCCAAAGATGCAAGAGAACGTAGGACCAAAGTGTAGTATGGTGGCATGCGGAAATGGTACTTGAGGGCAACGGACCATATTTTTCCAAGAACCTTAAAAGATGAAGTCAATTCAGTAACTAAAAGTAAAAGGAAGACAATTGTTTCAATATGCGTACACTGATTGAAAATCAACCGCACCGAATAACACTACTATACACTAGGCTCCTGGCTAAACAAAGTTGACCAACAATAAATTCAATAAGAAAAGGTCAAAATGTCCTTACACGACTGAACTTGACATCAGGAATCCCATCCGTAAACTCCACTTCTCCCAATGCATCTTCTAAATCCTGAAAGAACATGCATCAACATCGGAATCATCAAAGCATTCTCAGAATTGGTCAATTTGGGTTTATTTTGTCTGAGGCTTCTGACACAATGCTACAAATACTGCCATACAGTTTCATGGACCGGTTCTCAATCTCCAAGCAAAAGTATGACAAAGTTGATGGAAGGAAGAGTTCTATACCATAGTAACACGCCGTAGATTAGTTCCTGGCCTTACGACATCCATTTCAGTCAAAGCCTGAATAAGGGATGCCCAATCCCCATTTACTATGTGTACTATGGATGCAAGCATTGCGAGTTGATGTCTTCTTTCCATTTGACAAAGCAAACCAAAATCTAGAAACCTGACACAATCACCAGCAGAATGGCACAATATTACTGTTATAACTAGGTTTGAACCATCCGACCAAAAGAAAAAAAAAAACTAGGTTTGAACCGCATAACCAAGATTATATCTAATGTTTAGAACAAGATAGCGTACCCTATTTGTCCTGTTGATGTGTAGCGCAAGTTACCAGGATGTGGATCTGCATGCAGCAAACCTGTTTCAAGGAGCTGAACTAATGTTGACTCAACCCCTTTGCTAACCTGAAATGTGCTATGAAGAAGTATCCATCACCATTTGCTTGAGAAATGGAGCAGATATAGAACATATGATGATGCATTTGAGCCTCTTTGGGAAGGTGTGGCCACCTGTTTTTGAATTAAAGGACTGCTAAACTGCATAGTCAAGCACTTGAGAGAAAGTAATTATCTACTTCTCAACTTACCAGATCAAGAAGGCGCCTCTTTTCATCAAATATTTGCTTCTCAGAGTAAGCACAGCCACCAACCATGGCATTTGAAGTAGAAACTTCAAGTAGGTCAGTTGGGCTCTCACCAACCATCCATTCCATTGTCAAAACCCTCTTCCGACTAAGATGTTCCAATACTTTTGGAACACGCATAAAAGTAAAGTGGGAATGAGTTTCCTGTATTACAACCGGGAGTCAATAAGGAGCAAGAGCATTTACACGTCTTCTGACTGACAGAGAGCAGATTAGTGTCGGTCACGCTGCAAATAAAAGGGCTTACAAATAACAACCAGTCATTTTGCAAATAAGGACTAACTATTGACATTTTGCTAGCTCCTCTGTGCTTGTCTAGATAGCATAAGTTACCAAAAGTTTCTCATGCAAAAATGATGTCGATTGTCTAAGTTAAGATGAAGTGTACTCAGTCACTGAGCAGGGTCTAAAAGTTCAGATGAATTAACAAACTTACTTCAAAGTTGTAACATAGAATAAAGAACGGTGAGTTATAGCGGTGGTTAAATTTGACAAGTATTATGAACTCCAAATAAGGATTCGATAAATGAAAATGAAAAGAAAAATACAAGATATATCTGTTACCAAAAATTCTTTAGCATTTGACGCTTCTAGGGTGTAATCCAATTCTCCTACTAAACCTTTCCCAAGCTCATCGGCATACAGTCGGAGGTCACTTTTTCTCTTAGCTATCTTTTGCACAAGCCCCAGCTGAAATGTTTTAACAAATTAATTAATTAGAAATCAAAAGAAAATAACACGGAAAGTATAAATAGCTTGTTTCTAACCGCTAGACGGAGAATATAGATATCCCGCACGACCACATGTCGCAAATTAGGACGTTGAACTTTTATAGCCACATCAAGTCCATCAAGAGTCTTTCCACGATAGACCTGCAATGAATGCCAGTTTTCACAAAATATGTGAAACCTACAATAGGACGATATAAAATGCTAAACACTGCAATTGTGGCATGCTAAATTAATAATGATGGATCATTAGCAATGAACTTCAGTCTAGTGTGGAGGCACCTGACCAAATGATGCAGCAGCAACAGGATCCTCAGAAATGTGACTGAAGATTGATTGGACAGGAGAGCCAAACTCTTCCTTGATGGTTTGCATGGCCACAGTCCTGGGAAAAGGAGGTATCTGATCATGCAGCTCAGACAGTGCCTGCAATCATAGCTTAATTTGTAGAAAATGAAGATTCCTGAATACTTCAGAACTGCATGCTGTTTTATGAACATACAGTCCAAAAGAATACTGCTCTACATACAAACTACTTTCACGTAATTTTTTTTTTTTTTTTTTCTGACTGTGAAGATTGAGTTACCAAATCCCTGTTCATAAGAATATATGGGGTGATTTGGTTGAGATCAAACTCAACCAAGTCATCATGGAAAAGTATGCACAAAAAGTAAGAGCATGATTGGCACAAAATGTAAAACAGGATAATCTTCAAGCTACCAAACACTATTTCAGGTTATAATCAAGCCTCTCAATATTACAGAGGCCTTCAGCTAACCTTTGAAATTTCAGAACCGATAATATCTGGCCTCGTGGAAAGCGACTGTCCAACTGCATCAGCAAGCAAAAGGGACGTAACTAGCAAGTTGGCAATCTTGTGACTGCATGGCAAAATAAAATGCCCAGTATATGATTCTAAAAGCATTATGAGTAGCCAGAAATGTCAATCAGCAAGCATATTTGAGAGAGGAGTGTGGGAAACTCATGCTTAGAGTCAAACAATATGCTCAGATACAATCCCAGAAGAATTTACCTTTGATGAAAGTGGGCCCCAGATTTAACATTGTTTCTTTCAACGCCAACCCAAAATTGTACTGCGAAATGTTGCCATCATTGTCCTTATCTGAATTCAATCTCAAGTAACTGGCAACTCCTGATGCTCGAATTTTGACAGTGGCAGATGCAAAGGAGAGGAAGACCTATGTTTGCAGTGTAGGCAAGTTAGTATCATCAGACATTGTTTTTCTTAACCAAAAGGAGGAATCCTGTTCAACATGCAGGTGACCAGCGAAACAAGGACCCAATGCAGCATGGTACTCCCACATCAATCCTGAGGAACTTAGCTACCTACCTCGAGGAGTCGGAGGGCCACAACATGAGGTCTGCAGCTGAAATAATAAGTGACATCTTCCGCATTATAGACTTCGGGAAGTGGCCTTGACCAGACCCTTGATAGACAGTAGAAATAAGCAATGTATGCCTCCAAAGCTCTGATATCAGCCATGAGCAAGTCCAACCCAGAGAGTTCTGTCAAACATGACATTAAACAATGTCATTGAGGGCCTGAGACAGCGTAAAACAATGCCCTGATCTTTCATTGGGCAGTGCTCTCCCTGTTTTCCCACTCCAGCCATCAGGAGTAAAGAAAGGGAAAAAGTCGGGTCAGTCATTGGAGCCTCTATTCCTAGCTCTCACCAATTAATGACACCAAACCATGGAACAAGACAGCGACAGAATACGATACTAAAAGAGCGAACTTTAAACCAAACATCTTTGTTAACACGTGCGCCTACGGTAAACGAGACCGTTTCAGGTTCTCCCAGTGTTCCCTCGAGTGGTCTTCGAAGACGAAAATGCAATCTAATTAGCCAGCAAACAAGCAAAATGCGCTCCGATTAAGCGAGGACAACGACACGTTCGTCGAAGAACACTCCACGTGAAGACGAGCGAACGACCGAATTCAGGAAGACCTTACCCGGATAGCAAGGACGAGGCCAAGGACAATCCTCGACGGGAGGAGCGTCGGGATTCTCCAAAACCCTAAGCCACAGCACGTCGTCGAGGGTTTTGGCGACCAACGGGATGCGGAGCGCCTCGTTCGCCCACTCGATGCCTCTGCCGATCCTCTTCCTCAGGAAGCTCGCGTCCTTCTTGACCGCGTCGGCGAAATGGCTGAAATCCCCGAACGCTCGGACTCGGCTCCGCTTCTTCCCCGCCGACGCCGACGCCGACGCCGACGCCGGCGCCCTCGCCGCGAGCGCGGGGGAGTTGGAGCGGAGCGCGGAGATAGGCATGGACGGCGGCGGCGACAGAGCGAACGCCGTCGTCGCCATCGGGCGGCGGCGGCGGCGGCGGTCGGGTACGAGTATAACCGGTTCGCGACGCTGCGAACGCGCGGTGGTAGTTCACCGGTCGGCGAAACGGGAAGATATCGCGGCAATGGCGGAGGACATCGAGCTTTGCGAGCTCTTTTTCTGTGGCTCCGGTGAGCCGGAGAGCGAGTGGACTCCAAAGCAAGGCGGGGAAAGGATTCGCTGCTCTCGGCTTATACTAGTCTCGCCACGTGTAGAGAGGGTACTGGCTATCGAGCGGTCCGGGGCGAGGATTCTCCTCTCCCGCTTTGCAAGTTCTTCAATGACGTCGCGATACGTGGCGGAGTTAAGTGGCCGCAAGTTTTGGCGGTGGCGGGAGGGGGTTAATGTCGTTGGGAGTTAAAAATTTGAATTTTACTCCCTGGTTGATAATATTTGAATGAGACGATGTTTTAATTTTGAATGCGTTAATTAAGGGCCTGTTTGTTTGTGTTTATTTTTTTTGTTTATAAGCACAATTTTTTTTTCCGAAGAATAAAAAAAGAATAGAAACGCGTTTGTTTGTTTTTTTGTTCTCAATAATATATTTGGAATAAAAATAAAAAATAAGAAAAACGTGATTCTTATTTCTGAAACAATTTTTAAAAACAAATTTTCTCTCTCCTCTCTTTTTCTTCATCTTTTCTTTTTTTATTTTCTTTGGTTGGTCGCTGGCCTCGGCCATGGCAGACGACCTCGTCGGAGTGTCGCCGACCCCTAGCGAGGCTCGGCTGGGTTGGGCAAGCTCGGCCTCGCCCAAATTCGGCTCGGCTGGGCTCGCCCAGCCACCGGTGAGGCTTGGCCTCGCCCCGCCACAGCGAGGCTAGGACTTGCTGGTGGCTGGGCGAGCTCGGCCTCGCTGGATTTGGGCAAGCTCGGGCTTGCCTAGCCAAGGCGAGGTCGCTGGCCCTCGTCGACCGGTCATTGGCCATGGCCAAGGCCGGTGACCGGCCAAAAGGAAGGAAAAAGACAAAAGAAAAAGGAAAAAGGAAAAAGGAAAATGAGAAAGAAAATAGGAAAAAAAATAAAAAAATTAAAAGAAAAAAAAATTATACAATTTTTTTTTTTGGTAAAAAAAAAAATTATACAAGTTTACTAAACGTGCTTCTGTTCTTTTTATATTTCTAAAACAGATTTACCAAATGCATTCTTTTGTTCAAAATTGTTCCTGGAGCGAAATACTTTTTTTCTATTTCCTTAAAACAATTTATAAACAGAAACACAAATAAACACATCCTAAATATTATAAGAACAGGGCATTCTATTGAAAATGACTCTCATTCCTTAAATGGTTATTTAATGAATATTCCACCGATATTCATTAGAATATTCATTAAAGATCTAAATATTACAAATTGTAAGAAACCAACCTCTTCGAGAGAAAATAGGAGGGCTTCCCTTTTGCATGTATCTCTCGGGGAGAGCTAATGAGGTCGAGGATGGTAATCTAATTGAGTGAATTTGAGTTTATGCCGGTGCTCTTGGTAATCTAGATTTTGCACGTTTGATGATTTTTCCAGTTTTGTTCTCAAGAATGCAAACACTTTTGATCTTTCAAAAGGATACAAACTTTTCTCAAAGCCTAAATGCATCCATCATAAGTATCGAAACGCATTGCATTTATTTATTTTTTTTGACCCAGGGAACCCCGCACGGCCGACAATTTGGAGAGAAACCCCTGGTGACGCTAGCGGAGGACCCACCACCCTGAAGCCACACTTAAGAATCCCTAGCGACCGTGAGGGGATTTGAATTCCTCCCCTTGCGTTAGGGGGAAAGAGCTCAAACCATCGCGGCCACCGCAAGCGGTGGTTATTGAAACGCATTGTATATCATGCACTTACTCATGAAAAAATAATAGACACCATCACGAGCATGATGTCTCATGTGCCCGCCGAAGTTGGAGCGAGCTAAGTGGGCCGATGAGAATTTTTGTTCAAACGAGAGCAATGTTGTTTTGTTAAAAAGTCGAAGAATGACATCTTTTTTATTAATTAAGAACTTATGGCACGAGATACATATTCCGAATAAGTTTTCTTTCAAAGAAGATGATCTCACTAGTAGGGTTAAAAGTCGGATATATATATTATATTCAATCCAAGATCTTCTGTGTAAAATATCCTTGATTGACATGTAGTGGTACATACAGCCCAAATCTGTCATCTAAATCTAAATTACGCTATTGTTTACCATACCACTATTTTTCTTGTTGAAACTTTTTCAATGTTGACTTTACTTGAAATGATGAAAGGCACTAGAAAATATCACAAGAGTCTCACCGATTGGTGCCTCCTCATCACCGTACTCAATAAGGAAATGTTTTGATTTTCAGTACACGACACGAGGGAAACAATGTTCACGAACTTGTCATATATCATTTTGTCTTGATCAAGCCTAGGACAAACACCCCTCTACCCCTTGCTGGGCCAATTCGGAGTGTACTGAAATGGCAGAATGAAAACGTGATGGAGACACACATGAGACCTGGCATTGCAATGTCTATTTCAATGATGAAAAATGTTTATTCTCGATGGAAAAAGAAGGGGTCGTGAATTTTCAACGTCATGGGATGGAAACGAATCCGAATTCTCGCAAGGGCAATCCACGTCGAGGACACACGAGGTGTTACTTGCTTTATAAGCTTTTAACCCTAGCTTGGCGATTCTAAAACTGGTTTAAGCTTTTGGAACACGAGATGATTGAATTATGATTGAATTCTATGGGCTGACTAAGCTCTCGTCCAACGTGCGTCTCTTCTCCTTCTCCTTTTTTTTTTTCCCTTGCTGGAAGAGAAAAAAGACTTCGATATATGAGCGTGTGTGTGGGTGAGCTCCTCGCGCAGGAGGCCAAACATTCTGTGAGCGCGCGCATAGTTTTGAAGGGGAGGAGGTTGATGTTGCCTTGCTAGATGACATCTACCTAAAACCTAGGGTTTCCACATAAGTCATTAGTGTTCTATTCAGCATGTACGAGAAATCATTAAGCCCGCAGAACTTCTGATATTTAGGCTGTCTTAGTCTTTTCTAGTTATCATACAACTAGATATGATAGTACATAGAATCTAGGGATTTTGCTATATCCCATCCATTATTCGGTGAATCGCAATAATAATGCCGAATATTTTTCATATCCTATTTTGTCCATTATTTGGGAGGAATTGTCTATTGGTGTAAATAAAAAATATGCCTTACATGTTGTCCCAAAAAAAAAAAAAATCGCTCTTATTACCTCCTAATCCAATAGAGAGGAAGGAAAAACAACTCCTAAATATAACTACTATAGAAAATTTGCATATTATTTATTAAAGGAAGGTTACTGGTTAAAATGTAAGAAAGGCTTTCAATTTGAGGAAAATATATTCCCCTCTTTTTAAAGTTTGTTCATAACATCATCAAACGGAGTAAGAAAGAAGATCGTATTGGGTGTACTATTAATTTCATGGTTGACAATGTATTACCTTTCAGGTTATGACTCATACAGCCCAAAGATGGGTCGCGTGAAGTTGGCAATAGGTGGTGAAGGTAGTAGCGAATTGGATTCATGGAAGCGAAGAAGGGGAGAGAAGATTGTGAAGCGAGATCACGACTTTTCATTGATTTTGAAAATGGTTTAAAATGTTTATAAATGGGTCAAACCTATACCCGTTTAAGACACATATTTTGGCCTCATTTTTAAAACCCATTTTATTGGTACAGCTATGAGTAGGTGTCATTTGAAGTATTAGATTGATTGTCGTAGGATGGGCTGTCATCCGGTGAGGTTTATTTTTCTTGTAAACTCATTCGTTGGTATCTCTTTGTTTTTTTTTCCTACAAATGGCAATTGAGCTCATTAAAACATTTCAAAGCCATAGTATCAACTATGATAATATATGTAAACAATCTGCACTGCATCAACAAGACAAATCAATTAGAGAATACCAGAACTGGTAAAAGAGAAAAAGTATTATTCCCAAAATTATATTATTTTGATTCTCTGGCTACTTTCATAAAATTTTAACATGAACCAAAGAGTTATGGATGAGAATGAACTTCAACTCTCTTGTTGTTTTTGTGAAGTTTTGACACGAATCGGATAATTAAGAAGGCGAACGAGCTTCAATTTGCTTGCCCCTTTCATGAAGTTTCAACATGAAATAGAGGATATGGAGGGGCCGTGAAGTTTCAGCATAAACTTGATGTACGGAAGAGAATAAGAATGAGAAGATAGTTCTTTTCAGAAAATAGCTTCTATACCATGTATGTAAGAACTTCTTATTTACCTTTATCTTACCCCTATATGGGTACTTTTATCCGAATTGTATTCTCCTTGTACGGCGCCTTTGGCCTATTTTGAATACAAATGAAATACATGATAAGATAAATTATTCATGTTTTTATCCTGACGACTAAACATAGCCTCAGATTATAAACATCCAGATCTCTTAAAAACAATAGAGGCCTTATCAAGAGCTGACAGAACTTTACTCGTAAGCGACACCAAAATGACCGGGAGGACACCATTCCCCGTGTGAATGGACGCGAAACAGATGAAAGATTGAACGTGCACGAATACTGTTCGTGCGAAAGCTGCAAAGCGCATGGCATTATTACTTCGAACCCATCAGCATACCGATCCAACACACAACTCCAGGGCAGAATAAGTTTCATAAGCTCCCGAGATTGATGAATAAAATTTGGTTCCATTCTGACCAAGACCAGAAAAGAAACCCCATAATGATGTAATAGTTTCTGCCCAGGGATCATGAAAGACGCACTTTAAACATCTCAAGTGGCTCAAGCTCTCTCCTTCTTTAACCAAAAGACCAAGAAAGAAAGAAAGAAGGAAGGAAGGTCTTGAAATTCGAATATTGAAGAGAATACATGACGGGTACTTTTACTAGCGGTCAGTGTTCTTCCCAACAGAAGGTTAAGGTAGAACAGGAAGGAATCTGTTTTCCTAGACAACCCGGGTACAATCGAAAACAGCATCTCAATTGGGCTTGGCATACTGTCCTCAGGACCCCCACTCTAGCCGTACTCTTCTTCTCTCTTCTTTTTATATTTTCTTTCTATTTATATTTTTTGTACTTGCTAAATTGGAAATGAAAAATTAAGGAAAAATGAAGAAAAATGAAATGAAATATTGTGAAATCCAGTTGAGATGAGAGGGAGGTGTCCCAAATTGGGGTGGAAGTGGTCCCCCCAGAAAGAGAGGAAAAATAAAAAAAAAAAGGAAAAGGAAAAAGAGAAAGAGAGAGAGAGAAAATGGGGGATAGTTCCTTTTCTTTAAGCCTGAGCCAATGTCCTTTTTGACCTTACTTTGACCGTATAACATATTCCCTATGACCCAATCACAGAAAAGGGAGACAGGTGTGGTCCTCCTTTTTGTGCAACCCAAGATTCCCCGGTGCCTATCATCATCATCATCCCCTCTCTCTCTTGATTTCTTCATCTTTTTGCTTCTTTTTCAATTTTACTTTCTCCAGAATCCAATACCTGTCTTTCCTTTCTCCCATCTACCCTGACCAGATGGGTTCTTGTCTTGTGACTTGAGTCTGTGTCTATAGAGAGAGAAAGGAGAGAGAGAGAGAGAGGGAGGAAGAGAGGGGAGGAGGTTTCTTGTGCCCTAGAGGAGCCTCATCAGGATAAGCCCTAACTAGCTAAGTTCATTATCATGTTCTTTTGCTTTTTGTCAACTTGTCTAATTTCTCCAACCTAGGAAAGGAGATGGGACTCTTCCTTTCTGTTTTTCCTCCTTGAGGGTTAATAATGAAGAAAGAGATGGGACATTTCAAGCTTTCTTCTTAGCTAACAATCTTCACAAAAGTATTATTGACTTCCGCTTACTTTTCGAAACATCGTTACGAAATTCGAATAACTTATCGGTTCTATTCTAACTCTACATCAATGATGATCGGCATTCGATTTGTTGGACCCTAAACTTCCTAAGTGACCGATTCATTTTGTGATCAGGTGACTAACTATTTACATGACCTCAAAGCATATTGTCAAAAGTATATTTTGTAAATGCCACAAATCCAAACAGATTTGGTTGAGTTTTTGCCCTAGAAAATGAGTGTCCTTTGTCATATTATAGGTGCCGCAAAATTGGAAATCATTCAAGATAGAAACGGAAGTCTCCAAGTTCATAATGATTTGAAAATAGGCCCTCCTAAGGTATAGAGTTCTACATGCTTGTATTTGTGCTTCGTACATGATATGTCAAATGATCCGAGTCTTCCTGTGAATATAAATCTTTGGATTCCTTGTCCAATCGGGTAACTATCATCTACCTAACTAGGTTATGGCTCTAAAGGGTTTCGCTTAAATTGTTCTTACCTCATAAATCACGACATTCTTGAAGCGAAACATGATATTTTCCTCCTTAGTTGGATTCACCAGCTTAATTAGGCAATGTCCAGAGCACATCTGACGATTAGCATGGCAATTTAATGATACAGGGATTAAAAAACAAGTGCTGATAATGATGCTCCATCTCTCGGCAGATCATTGTAAAAGTAGAACAAAGCAGGTAGCAAAAGATATACAAGAACTACCGGATGATAAGCTGTATCACTTTGCCTCCTCGATGAGGCCAAAAATAGACTGGTGTGTTCTATTTAATTAAATAGTACACGTTTTCTTTTGCCAATAGAAGGATGTTTTAGTTTGCTTCTTGTCCGTGAGACAGTCTAAAGGCCCTGTCTCACGCATGCGATTTCGCTTTCTCTTATTTCCTGGGGGTGGAAAATCGAGCAGCTGAGCATATACTAATGATTTAAAAATTTAAATCCCAACTTGCATATAGAGGCCTGATTCTAAATTCTATCGTCAAGCGCCAATTTGAGCTTGGCATGAATGTTCAAAAACCGTTGTGTAAATGAAATGGATTTTGAATTTGATTATCCCGAGGTTAGGTGCGGTGTTATGGCACATAAGATATAATAATATTTAACAAGAAATCATCTGGAAAAACCGTCCGAAGAACATTTTCATGGGGATCTCCGATCAAGTCAAGCATCACAAGTTCGAGCTTAACCTCATCAGTGGATAACATTCCAAACAGACTCAAGCCAGTTGCTTTGCCTCAAGGCCCCCAACATAATACATAATGCACAGCTTCCATTTGCAATTTGAATTACACAAAAGCACCGAGTAGAATTAAAAGAACATCGTCAGAGGTAGCATTCAATACATAAAATACTTTCCTAACTTCTACCTAAAAAATTGCATTCTCCGTCGATTTGATATCAGTATTAGAAGCATGAGCTGGTCCTTCAACGAAAAACAAAGCTTTTCGAAATTATGTAGCACAGTAATTTCATGATAATGGAAAATTTATGAGACAAGGCGTGAAGCATCAAATGGTTCTTTCCAGGAGAGGAGAGAAATGATGGGGGAGGGTTTTTAATGTGAGCTTTTGTAACTCCTATGTTGTCAGAAAAACGCTGCGATTTAAAAAAAGAGCAATGGGAATTTTGGTTTTTCTGAGAGTACCGAGAAGAGTATTCCTCGTTTCAAGCGTAACAGATCTTGGTTCATCATGGTCCCTATTAATCCCGTCGCATATTCACGATTCGAGACTACTAATAAAAGGTAAGTACTGCAAATCATAATCTCCTGATTTAACTCTGCAAAATCGTAGAAGATTTATTACCTTTCTCAGATACAAAGTGTTTGTTTCTGATCCCTGCGGAAATTGCCACCTCGCCATTGTTGAAATTGGCCTCGAGATGCCTCAAATGACCTGTGAAAGTCGGTGCAGTCCTATGCTGCATAAGTCATCGCCATGAAGGTCTTGAGTTTGAACCACCGCATGCTATTACCCTTCCCCGACTCCGGTCCCTCTCGGAGATGATGAAGAAAGTGATAACTTTTTCGGACCTGCGAACAAAATCATGTGCAGAAAAATAGAACATACTGGGGAATTATATGCTTGGCTCCTCATACGCCATCCGCGGAGGCCATCGATTCTCCGATGCGCTCTCTGCACATGGCATACAGGGAGCCAGGCACATATGTACGCGAATATGTCCGCATAATTGTTTGTATGAACTCATGCAATTATGCAGAAAGGCTATGTTTCCTATGCAATTAATTCGTAATGTGGACAAAAATGAATTCAAGAATGTAACGCAAGTGAAAAAGAGAGAACGAAATGTCCACAGCCGTATGCCAAACTGCAATGCCCTAGCTAGGGAGTTGAGCACTGAAATGACTCGTATAAAGCAAAAACTAGGGTTTCAGAGCATAGGGCTTGTAGTAGCATGTTTCACGGAAGAAAAAGATTTGGAGATCTGAGGATTTGAGCTGATGAAAAACTGGGTGTGACGATCAAAACCAAGGGTTTTTTCTTGGGAGACTTATGAAAGTGAAACCCTTTTTAAATTGGCATGTGCAGAGCCAAATCCAGAGGGCAAAGAGCAAGAACTACGTAATGGCTATGGGAGGTTTGTGCTATTCTCTTGCTTGGGGAAGAAACCTGTGTGTAGTTTCGAGAGGGAAAGAAGGAAGATGTGGGGTTGTAAGTTGCACCCGAAGCTTGCCACTAAATATAGACAACAGGGAGAGGGAGGGAGAGAGAGAGAGAGAGAGAGGTCTTGGCTTAGGAAATTGCGTGGTCAGTAATCAACCCCCATGCCCCATCTCTCTCTCTCTCTGTTCCTCTCTCTCTCTCTGTCTCTCTCTCTTCATTGTGTTTGAAATCTCCTTTTCTTGGGTCGTAAAGCAAAAGGTTTGCTTTTTCTCTTCTGAAGCTCACTTTGTCCGAAAGTGCTTGGAACACATGGATTCCCTCATGTCCCTACTCCTCCTCCTTTCAAGATTTTCTTTTCAAAATTTTACAAAAAGTAATAGAGATTGGAAAAATAAAACACAATTATTAAAATCCCTCCCCACCTTTTCCTTGTTGCCCTTTTCTTTCCACCATTTTCCTCACTTTATAGCTTTGCGTATTTCTTTTTATATATTATTACTGTGCACGCTAATGGTGAAGTAGTTCTCTCCTTTTTGGCCACAGCGAATCTGATCGAATTTTGTCCATTTTCCTTTTAGGCACCTTAAAAAAAATAAAAATCAATCGCAGCACAACTAATTCTGTGCCTACATAATCAACTTTGTTCATCATCTTGCTGGATCCGTCCGCACAACTGTCACACATACTTGTATCCAGCTTTGAATTTTTTTTTTCCTATTATAAAAGAATTCCCCACTATAAAAATCAAATCATGCACATATACAACGTCGATGCGTTTGAGGACATCGTGAGACAAGAGTTAGACATGTTCTCGTCACTTAAATTGTTGTTACTTACTTATAGCATATGTTAGACACGTATACATTTTGATAAGTATGGAACGGGTTTCTCATGTTTAGTGCATGCGTGAGAAAAAGGATCTCATAAAGTCAATTATTTTTTCAAAATTGACAGCTTTTGAAGTATCCTCTCTTTTATAACAAGGACTTTGGTGATATATTTTGGGTTTTCTTTGAAATGATAATACAAGGTAAAAGATGGAAAATATGGAAACAAATCAAATTCTATGTGCATAGGTTGTGAGACTAAAATTCTTGACTATCAATTTTTTTTTCCTACTACATGCTTTAAAATACAGTTGAAAGTTCAAACTTATCAAACTTCTTTCTTGTCTTTCACGTGGAAATGCAAAACATGATTTGTCGAGGTTCATGTTGGAATTATCACGTGAACAATCGTTTTCAAGCATTTCCTTCTTCCGGAAACAAACATCCATGGAAGAAACCGTCAATTTATGCAACTGGAAGAGGCAAAAAAAATGGACCATTTCATCTAGGTGTTGGATGTAAGCTAAATTCTGATTCACGCAACGCCTTCCTCGGAAGCAAGTTGCCAAGTTCCAACCCAATTTCCCTCTCTTCATTTATTCTCTTTCAATTTAATTTTACATCTCTTGCAAAAAAAATTGATTTTCCAAATTGGAATACCAGAGCACAAAGACATGCCTCTGAGCATTCTGAACGTCTGCTATATGGTTTCATCATCTCATGCCCATGCAGTGTCGCGATTCCGTTTATAGCAGGACCAGCTGCCCTTTTCGATTTTCATATTTTTCAAAACATTTACATGGTTTACTTTTCTCTGCGAATGAGCAAGGTTTTCATAAGAGTATGTACCAGTCCATAGTGCTACACTATTCTCAGGGTTGATGTTATAAATACAAATGTAAAGTTTAATCACTTCATTCGGCGTATATCCTGCGTTGATCTTGGATGAAATTCTTCATTTTTTCTTTTTTTGTATCCCGAAGTAGATCGAAATGGGAGATGTTCTCGACAAATAGTCAAAATGGGTCCATGGGAAAGTAGACATGAAATCTTTTCTTATTATTCGAGAGAGAGAAGAAAACATAAAAAAATGAATGCAATAGGATGGCGATGCAAAGTGAAATGGCAAGTCTCGAAACATCATCCTAAAGATTAGGCTCATATCGTTACTGCTTCAATCGTCTATTAGTTAGGTTAAAGCGCGTTTTTTCTATATAATTTGTGGACGGTAAACCAATCTATTGTGGGGGGAGCAGCTGCTTGATTGGAAGATTATCCCACACATCACAAAAAAGAAAGAGATTAACTCGACATTGAAATTAAGTAGTCAAGATCATGTTCTTTTGTATGTGAACCAGCCGGCGAAGCAGCGTTACTGATGAGGAGATATTCACGTGAAAACGTATAGTTAATCAGGCCAGACGTGATAAATAGGATGGGTTTAAAAACAAGATATACATACTTGATAACAGCAGCTCCCACGATATTCATGCAACTTCCAATGTGCAAACCGTGAATATGGGGCGGGGCTGGGCGAGTAGCGTGGCATATCCTCGCAGATCATGTTTATGTCCTCTGAGATTTTTAGGTTTATTAATTGGAGATGGATCATGGTCCAATCCATATTTACCTTTTTTGTTGCAGGAGTAATCCATAGTCACCACTCAGTACAAACAGTAAAATCATTCCAGTAACCCATTCACTTACCACCTACGTCTTCCTCTCTCATTTTTTCGTCGGTATTCAATCAATCGTGCCTATCATAGTATCGAGGCATTTGATGGACGTATATTTGAAGCGATTACTTTGACAGGGAGACAACTAAAGTCCGGGAACTGCTGTATTTACGTCTTCTATGTCCCATCAGTTTCGTTCACATGCGTGCTTGATGGTCATTTTTCCGGTGGGATTATTATGTTGTCTGATGCGGCTCTCCATCCATAATTATGCTCTTGACTAATGGGAGAATTCTAATTATACCCACTAAAGTAGCTTTTTAGTTCACCATTTGTCCACAGACTGATTTGAAAGCATTCATTGCTCGGCTGAAGAGACTAGTCTCAACTTATCTGTTTTCTTCCTCTTTTTCCTCCTGGACTATAACTGAGAAACGTCAGGAGCACAACAATGCCATCTACAAAGCGCACATGATCAAGAACAAAACGCTCCTAATTAGAGAATGGAGAGAGCCACTTTTTTGAAAGTCAAAAGTGAGCAACCACCCACCAACCACTTTAAAGGGGGAAGAAAAAGAATGGAAAAAAGGAGAGTCAATGGCATTGTTTTAGCAACATGCAGGATGCTTTAAGCATACAGTGGAAGTACAGGTAGAGCTTTTTAAAGTGGATTGGTTTCGATTTATACCTTAAATATGCTTGCTCTAGGAGGGTTCGAGCATCGTCCTCACCGAAAGTGCCATGCATACTTTAGTGAAAACCCACCATGCACAAATGCTAAATATGTTAAAAACTACGTCCTACCTAAAGGGGTAAATTTTCTTAGATTTCTTTGAACATATTGCTTAAAAGAAGATCTCTTAGGTTCGACGAAAAGTGGACAACACTTATTTCCAATTCGGGCAAGAGCTATCTAGCTCCCATCCTCTTAACGGCAATAAGTCCAATGGTCATCACTTGTAAGTAGTTGTAATAACTCATATCGACGTAGATTTAACATCAAAATGGTCAATCACAATTTTTCATGTAATATAGGTGGAATAAGTTCAATCTGAATTGATGGCAAATTGTTTTAGCTTTTTGTAAAAATATTCACAATTAACTCTATCTAGGACAATACTGATCTAGATTTTGGTGACATTGTGGAAATGAAAAAAGAAAATCCACCCTTAATTCTAAAATATAGAAACATGAATCTTGTCAATAAGTGTTTCTAGAGCACTGATTAAATGTACACGATATTAAGTGTTTTGATTTCCAAACTATAAATTAAGTGTGATTCAGAAAAACAGTATGGGGAAAATTGCAAACTCACTTTGAATGGCTTCTTACAGGTGTCTGGGAGACACTTTTCAACAAAATCCTGAAAAAAAAAAAAAAAAAAAAAAAAAAAAGATGATGGAAAAAGTGAACCAAAGAAAATGTTGGTGATGGTAATTGGCGAAGCTGGAGGAACCCATTTCGACAACTCGCACGACACTGAGAGAGAGAGAGAGAGGGAGGGAGAGAATCCATGTAAAGGATGGCAAAACAAGGAAAACAACAAGAAGGCAAACAAAGAGAAAATGAAGCGAAGAAAGAGTAAGGGAAAGGACAAGTGTGGGAATCTAATCTGGGTGTCAGGTTTCTCAGACACGCAGGTCTTTGGGTGTTTGCAGCCATTGCTTCTGTCTTCCTCCTCTTGCTGTTTGTATCTTGGATGCATCTCTCTCTCTCTCTCTCTCTCTCTCTCTCAAGAATGTATATTCGTACATAAACAATTCTCATCTCTCAAATTACAAACAGTTATTCTTGAGCAGAGGTTAAAACGAAACGGAACTCAACTCGGATTTCGATTGAAAAACACTATGAAAAAGACCCGATATCCACATTTAGAATATTTTTGCATGAATCTTTAAGGTTCTCTTAATGCCTCCATGAAAACGGAGTAAACCGCACACATGGGGGAATACTAGTAGTGCAGCGAATTTGCATGTATTAATATTCCTGTTAGAAGAAAAGGGATAAAAAAAAAAAAAAAAGGGCACAGGATGTAGCTCATTTAGGCCTTGTTGATTTGGTTCGAATTATTATAACTTTTCTATCTTCATTTTAATTTAATTTGGTAATTAAAGGGGTCCGTGCCGTTTGACATTATTTTGGAAACAATTTCTAAAGAAAACAAGGGACAATTTTCAAATTTTAATATATGAACTGGAGAGTAACCTTTTTGATATTTTCGTCATCCCATTTGAAGATAAAAGAAGAAAACCCCTTTCTTATGACTGTGGTGGAAAGTCTGTATATTTTGATTTCTGAAACAAAAACCATCCCTCACAACTCTGGCGGGATTCTGGTGCACACTTATTCCTAAAATGGGTTTTTCCTTTCCACTTTTCAAATGTTATTTAGAAAATCAAAAACTTTTCATCTAACATAGAGAACGAAAGCATGGTGGTCTCGAGCTCAATTAGGACATACTTTTTTTATAATCAAAATGAAAACTTTAAAAGACATAAATATGAGACACATATCATATTTTGTCTAGACGTACCATTTATATCTTATTATATCAAGTAATATCAAGAGACTTGATGAGAATATTCGCTCAAGTAAGTCGGGACACCATTAAATGCTATTGAGGTCGATAATTTAAAAAGAACAATCAAATATAAGTAATTTATTTAAATGGGAATAGGTATTCCAAAACTAGCTTGTAATTTCATATGAAAAATAATTGGTAAATCACTCTAATTTGGATTCCTAATTTCATATAATAGTTTATAATTTTGAAATTTTGGTAAGTCACACAATAAAAAGTGGGTTCGTTAATCCAACAACTGTAATTCGTAAAATAAAAAAGAAAAATCATACAAGGTTTGACAAAATACTAACAAATTACCTAAAAAGATTACCAATCATTTTTTATTAAAATTTTTTTGATACTTACTAATACTTATTGAAATTTACTGATACAAATATACATATAACATAGAGAAATAATTTGTGTGATAGATTTAATGTAATGTGATAATAACAATATATTTTAAATCACAAAAAATCAAATCATAAATTGCCACGAGACTCATTTATTTAAAAATCTGTAGCTCACAATAGATTGTTATTCTCACAGTACCTTAAAAACTATACTAGCAAAACCCTATAACATATCATAGCTCGCAAAAATGAAGCTCTGCTAGTTCCTTTTTGAGAGCCCAAGGAACCAATCAAATAAGATTCTCCATGTGCATTGAAAGGAACTAATAACTAATAATCTACAAAAGTGAGTTACCAGCAATGAAGTTTCCCAAGTTGGAAAAATCACAAGAAAATCAACATCCAAATTCTTTAGTTTGCTTTTGCTGGAGCAGGACTCCCCCATGTCGTCTCTCTCTTGCGGTCTGTGACCGCCTAATTCTCTGCTAACCACAAACCTCCTCAGACTCTGTGCAACAGACAATAATTTTCGCGCATGAAGCTGCTGCTGCGTCCATTGACGAGGAGCACGGATTAGTTTTATCTATTTTATATGTCTTTTGTTGCAGGATCGAGTGGTCTGCATCTTTAAACATTCGCATAATCTTTTCTTTTCTGATCTCTTTGTTTTTGTCTCCTTTTGCTTATGGTCTGTCAACAGACAGAGAAGGAAATAACATGAAAAAAAAAGAAAAATTGTTCCTCGAATACAACCCAAAGCTGACAACGCATGTTTTAGTTTCTCCCGTTATCGTGCATCCCCACTAAAAACATTTTTCTCCGCTCCGTTTGTTTTGCATTCCGCCGCTTTTTCTACTCCGACGAGTCAACTCTCTCTCTCTCTTGGGTACCTGAAACCCTAGTTTTCATCGTTCTCTTTTTCTCAGTTTCTCCGAGGGCAAACCATGTCAGTTGGTAGAATACGAAGCTTGGTTTTTTTGAAATCAAGTGATTATTTCCAAGTTTACAACCTCTAATCTCGTGATCTTAACCCCCATCTGAACAAGCCCAAGAAGGGATGTGTGCGGCACAACGACACCTGTCAAAAGTGCTGGTTATTGTCTCGTTCGTACATACTTGAGTGACATGAATGAAATTTTCTTAACTCCGCTAAATTTCGACTAATTTAACCAAGCACAAGTGTACTAGGGACTCGAGATAGTTCCAAAGATTTAAGCAACTGAAAAGAGAAGAAACAGACAAAGGGCTTAACGTATACAAAAAAATTCAACTGGGAATTAAAATAAGCATGGAACTTTCAAAGTTCATAAAATTAGGACACTTTCAATGGGGCCTGAATTTGCATAGGCATCGAGAAAGGTTTGTTATATTCTTTTTGGCATTTCACTTGAGAAATAAATTAGGCATCAACGCTTCAAGTCCATATGGTATCTTCCACATACGAATACGGTGCTACTAAGATCTCTTACTAAAATTTCCTTTTTCGCTGAAGGATTCCATAATTCCACATTGAATGCTAAAATAAGCCAATCGTTCACAACACGGCATGTGTTCCATCTGTTTCAACAATTGATTTGAACTTGCCGCATCGCTCGATAAGTTTGCTTAGTTCCGTGCCATTTCTCATAATCTAAACGGGTGTTTTCACATAATCCTGACCCTGGCCAAAATGTGATATTGGAGAAGGAGGATTGTGAATTTTTCTTTGACCACGTTCTAACACAATCATTAGTCAATAGCACTATGTCAACAAGTGTCCGTATGAATATCATGGCCATGCACAGTTGTCTGATCGTTTTGGCTTTGCGATCGACATGAGCGGGATCATGATGAAAAATGATTGAAAACCTGCATTTCGTCTGCATAATCATGACTCTTTTCAAGTATGTGGAATACAAAGAAAGAGCGAGTGCGGACCCAAAAAAGGGTCACTCGGTTCAAAGAAAGGAATCATCACGACATAAAATCGATGTCACTTCCCCAACAATGCAGCGCATATAGTATCTTGGCACTTCGGTATCATTCTGCCTTTGCCTTTATGCTTTTCCTTTTTCCTTGGGAGGACAAATTAGTCGACTCAGATGTCTTGTTTCCTTTTTTGTGGATCACAATCATTGTGCTGCTTCTACGGAAAAGGATCAGGATAAATGAATGTATAATGAGCCAGAGAAAAGGAAAAAGACACTTTCCTACTTCTACGTTTAGTTTTTGGCTCTGATTATGTTGAGACTATCCTGCAGAAATTCCATACATTTCTATGAAGAGATTGCTAAGAGGGAACTCACAATTGGTTCTAGCACAGGTCGGGAACTGACCTTGTGACTTTGGAATTGGAAATGGGACCGGTCGATTTTGGAAACTCCCAGAATCGATCAGTTCAGTTCAGCTTTGATATCTAACCGGGAACTAGGCCAAAGCGCATTAAGAGAGAGAAACAAAACATGGCACTTGTCAGGAGACTTGTCACACCTCTCAAGTCCTTCTCAACCCACACAATAATTAGAAAATAGGAAAAGAGAAAGCACTATGATTTTCCAAGACAGTGGATGTGAATCATTTGATGGTATAATTATTGGTTTCGGTCGTTCAAAAACGCAAAGTCAAAGAGATTGGAAAGGGTGAAAGAAAATCAAACAGCTCGACAACACGCACAAAGTGAACATCAAACATGTCTAAAATGACCCCATTACTCGAAACCAAACGTTGAGGTCGTCAATGGCCGGTGGTGGAAGTAGCCCTTGATCGCCAGGAGAGAGTCGTTCACATGCTGATCAACTTTAGCACCACCACGTCCGAGCTACTGGAGCCCCGATGGAGAATGCTTTTCAGGACTCGCAGAGGAGGTCCTGCTCTTCAGGCTCTTAGAGAAGCGGGCGAACACTCAGATTGTTGTTCTAGGACTGAGAAGAGGAGCAGGTGGACTCTCACTTCGAGAGTGAGAAAAGAGGTGCAGGTGGCAAACAAAGCAATATAAACCTAGGATTACTTAGACCCTAAAATAATAAAAAAGAAGCCATGGTTACGGTGAATCGGTCTGGTTCTAGGCTCAAATCGGGAATTGGGAACCATACCATTTTAGTTTAAAAAATTTAGAACTCGAAAGTGCTCGTAAGAGCCCAGTCTAGGGCGGTCCGTTTCCTGGGTTGGAACCCAAACTGATGCTCACTACTAGTTTTTCATGACATGTGTATCTCAACAATTTGTCCTTATTACGCGTCTTAGTATTTGGTATGCTTTCCTTAATTTAGTTATATCATTCTGCATCAACATGTCTCAACGTGAATCTCTAACATTTGCTTTTTTTGGTCACTTTCTCTAGTTCGAACCATGAAGCTACCACAAGAACCGCGTTACTACATTGCAACACCCGTGTTCAGAGAGGTCTTCTTAGCTAGACTAAATCTTGAAAGTTACATGAAAACCGCAATGGTGACGAGATTCCTTCCTAAAGATATTAATCAAGCATTGATGCATATTGAGAGTATGCCACCCATCAACTTTGATACTATTTGTTAATAGTGCACAACAAAGTTTGATGCCTTCATCGGAAGATCGCCAAAAGGAAACTCAAATCTAAGTCTGTGAACATATTCATTCAAAATCTTAAGCCAATGAGTTATGAGCTAACTATGATATATTAAGCTATTTTCTTTCAATTTTTCAACGTGAGACTTTTCTGACACAACTCATGCGTAAATTTAAATAGATTAAACTGAAGTGATAGAGAAATTTTTTTTGACAATGTTTTCAAAGTTTGTTTGCGTCTACTTATAAATTAATACGCATTATTGCCTGTACTCTTTTTATAGCATATATAAGATTAAGATTTTAATTATTCTACTCTTCTTTTGTTTCTTGAAAAATAAGTGATTTGAAAAATATGTTTAGGAAAAGGTCACTTGCGCTGCTTATAACAATGAATGAATGAAAAATATTTTGATCATTCATGAAAATGTTCAATTTGCTATTGATATCATCACCTAATTATTTTAAATGATATAAGCGATCCTTTTTGGAAAATGTTTTACAAATTCTTCATTTTCTGTGAAACAAACGGAGCTTATGTTTCTATACTATGTCTCTAGTCAATGTTTCAATTGTCTCGTGTGTTGACAGATATAATCTCAAATTTTAGCTTCGTTTATTTCAAGAAAAATGAATAATTTAGAAAAAAATTTTAAATAAAATGATTGCTCATATCACTTCAAAAGTCAATGGAAAATGTTTTCATTATCGATAATATTTATGTATAGACATTTTTATGAACAATGAAAATATTTTTCATTCATTCATTTTTTTTAGCAACACTAATGATCATTTTTTTAAATTTTTTTTTTTAAATTATTAATTTTTACGAAATAGACGGAGCGTTGGATATAAATTAAAAACCACGTTGGCAAGATTTGGATGTTGCGATTTTTGAGATATTATTGCATCGAGAGGCCGAGCGAGCACAAAAAGGATGTCTACCCTTTATTGGAGAGGCCTTTCTAAGGATTCTCTTTCACGCGAGCTCCGACATTGCCCCATGGACATGGGCTCTCGGGTAACGGGCCTGGCCCTTTTGTTTTGGGCTTAAGGAGCATCTCGAAAGTGTAAATGCAGTTGGGACCCAATCCCAGACACGATGCTGACCCACCTCGACTTTTGTTTTGTTTTATTTTATTTTATTTTTTGTATTCTTTTTGTAAGTTGATTCTATTTGACGAGTATTTAATATCCGAAGCCTTTCAAAATCTACACATGTCGTTACCTAAAATCACATGGAACTTTTTCAGAATTTTTATGTACTCATAAGTTTAGAGGAAAAAAAAAATGGAAAAAACCACGAAAAACTCCAAACTTTGCTCTGAGTGACACATTTACCCCAAACTTTTTTTTGTGCCGTGAAAAATCCAAAACTTTCCAAACCGTGACACATTTACCCCAAACTTTTTTTTGTGACACCAAAAACCCTGATCTTTCCAAGTGTGACACATTTACCCCAAAATTGAAGGGCATTTTGGTCTTTTCATTTTAAAATTTTTTTCTTTTTTTTTTCTCCTCCTTCCCTCCACCGGCCATGGTGGAGCTGGCGGAGGAAAGCCGGCGTCCGGCGAGGGTCGCCCTCGCCGGCGTCGGGTCTGTCAGAGCTCCGACAAGACCACAGCAGGAGTCGCGTGCGGTTTGCTGGTACAACCCGACTCGAGCAAGCGGGGGACGCCGGGCGGCTAGTACCGGTGGAGCAGAGCGCTCGGGCGGAGGGCTCGGTAGCCGCAGGGGGCAAGCGGCGAGCAGGGGACGCCGGACGCCGATTGCTGCAGCGGCGTCGCTCCGGGGATGGACGGGTGTGTTCGTGTGGCGGCCCAGATCTGGATCTAGCAAAAGCTAGGCGGACGGCGTTGTCTTCCTCCGGCCGCCCCGGTGGCTGCCCGCGGCCGCGATCGCGACAAGACTCGCCCGACGCAAGACGCCGGCGAAGGCCGCTCGCCGACGCCGGCGAGGGCCGCCCTCGCCCGACGCCGGCGAGGGCCGCCCTCGCCTGCCGCCGGCGACCCTCGCCGGACGCCAGCTTCCCTCCGCCGGCCGGCGGAGGGAAGACAAAGAAAAAAAAAAAAAAAAGAAAAAAGAAAAAAGAAAAAAGAAAAAAAGAAACTAAAAAGACAAAAATGCCCTTATGGGGTAAATGTGTCACGGTTTAGAAAGTTTGGGGTTTTTCACGGCACAAAAAAAAGTTTGGGGTAAATGTGTCACTCGAGGCAAAATTTGGGGTTTTTCGTGGTTTTTTCCCAAAAAAGAAAAGAAAAGAAAAGAAAAAAACACTTCAGTAAGCTTAAAAACAAATGATATGGTCAAACACAAGTAAGATGACAAGGTCACTTCTCACTTTATCTACTGTAATTACATCGATTAAATAGCATATTTTAGAATGCTATTGTTTGGGAGCCGAGTGAAGCTTAAATGAATTTAGCAGTGCAAATCTTGAAGCGACGGAGTTAAACTATCATGTCCTGATTTGAGTTGGTGGACATAAGCAAGTGAATCATAAAGGATTTCTAATTCATCATTACATACTATACTTTAATCGATTTGTTTCGCAACATCGTCATTCATTATGATTCATATGTCTAGCGTCAAGCAATTCATGTGCTTAGTATTGTAGGTTGTGAAAATTTCACGATTCAAGTGTCATATGGGCATAAGTTTTAGCAAGCCAATCGTTAGACCAATCAAAATAGATCGTGTATCTATTTCTTAAGTCATATTTAATGGACTGTATAGTTATATGAGTTAGTTATATTCAGTAAATGAGTCATAAATAAGTTTAGGCCTAACATATGGGTTTATAAATGGCCTTAGTATGAGTGTTAAATGGTTCACAACTTACTTAAAGTCAACTCATCTCTATCGTATGCTCATTCACTTAGGAAAGAGATTGTTTTCGAGTTCTAGTAGTTAGCCATCATTTTTTATTCTTTCTAGTACATGATCTAAGTAAGGATCTTAGTTCTATTTCGATTTGTAACTTGATGAATTCGCATCACCCATGTGGATTTTTTTCAGTCCATATGAAGTACCTAGTTAAGTGGTTTAGCACCCTTACTCGGATTAGTAGTGTTGGATTTTGACAACGGTTGTACGCAGGAAGGCTTTTCTTAAGTGGTCTACCTTGAGGGCGTGGGTTAGGGATGGGCTATGTTAGTGTCATTGGTACTACATTACTGCTTTGTCCATGGAGGTATCCATTGAAGATTTCTTTCAGTAAGGCGCCAGTTAGTCATTAGCAGGAATTGCTCAAAAGGACCCAAATCTTACAAGAGGTTTCCTTCTATGGAAATTTTACGACTTGGTTACATTGAAGTGAAGGGACTTTACTTGAATTGAGTTGCCAATACTTGATAGTTTGAGTCTGACCACTATACTAGGTACGTATCCTGCTCCTTGGTGGAATAATCAATACTAGTTTCTTAGTGTCTGCTCGTGGCTTTCTTTACTAAATGTGACTTCCTTTCTTGTCTTCTTTGTTAAGAATTCCATTAAGATGGAAAGTTTTTCTTCAAAACATCTCCTTCGGCTCTCTGTCTTTCCTAATTTCCCCTAACCCCGCTTTCACATGGCGGATCGGTATGAATGATCACTTTACAGCATTCTTGAAGTTTTCTTGGTCTCCGAGTGAGAACTAGTTTCTTTCTGGGGAGAGGTTTCGAAACTTGGCTTGCTTGCTTGCTTGGTTGCTTTCTCTGGTGCCAGCTCTAAAATCGGAGGTCTTTGTACCGGCTTGCCCTCCAGGGGTTCTTTCTCTCTGGTTGCCAACTTTCACTGCATGTGTTCCACATATGACTCTTCAATTGATTGCACTCTCCTGGCATGAAGTAGTAGGGAAGGAAAGCCGTAGCCTATGCGAAGCAAGCCTACCTAGCTTGTCATGTACTAGCGGAGTAGCTCTTTGGGCCGGACTTTCTCAATCCAATGCTAGCACCACATCATATAAAAAAATGATGATGCATTGAATCAAATAGATAAGCAAGCAATCCTAGTCCAAGAGTGCAGTTCAATAAGTAGCTTATCTGATAGTCATGATAACAATCCCCGACAGCCAATTGAGATAGTCTTCAATAAGGTAGTTAGAATTAGATTATCCAATATGAACTCCGATTGCAGTGATCAGTTTATATTCTCCGTAGTCATTCATTCCATCAAATAGCCAGTGAGTTCATCTCTGTCCAACTTCAGGTACATTCTATGTACAGTCTATCGGTTATCACTGTATGAACTCTCTTCTCTTAGTCAAAGTCACAATTAGTCATTCTCTTCCAATTGACTGGAAGATCAGACAAGTGTCGAATGCAGCCCGGACATTCATTATAGAAGACTAGATTCTCTCTAATAGACTATCTAATCGACATTTCGATATTGACTTTGAAAGCCAATCTCGATGAGAAGTGAGCCATTGACTATGGAGCACGAACCGTATGAGAAGAAGTGACGGTGGATGTATCGAACGTGCCCAAAGAAGAAGCAAAGTAGTTCCAATGCCCACAGATTTGCTATTGGGTTGTGATAGTGAAACATATGAATATATGTATCTCTTTTTTTTGGTAGGAATTGATAGAGCTAAATCCCCTAAGGTTGAAAGGCCTTATGCTAGCATTGGTCACATAGGCTTGAACCGCTTAGGCTCGACTCTTTCTTTGCAAGAATGAAAGAAGGGATTACCTTTAGTACAAGGCTGAGCGAAGCTGAGTTTTCTTGCTTGAACCTTCTTTCTACAAAGCTAAGGCTTGAAGATGAGGTTTAAGAGGGTGAGGGATGTGGAATTCTACACCTAAAAGGCTTGCTCCTTCCTAACCTAAAAAGAGTCAAAAAGAAAGGAAACAAGTCAAAGAAAGGTGATGAATGTCATGTTGGAAATATCCTATAATATGGGCTTACATTAATTAATTGATTTCCTATTTTAAATAATCGGGTTAATGGATATTTAAATATTTGTTGAACCCTACAGTAATCTGATTAAATTGGGTATTTGCATCTATTGATAACGGGTCTAGTTGAGCAGTAAAGTGTAGGCACTTGTGTTTAACTGAAACCCATAATGGGAAGGGCCCAGTTAATACGCTGTTAATTAGGGTTTGCTAGGTTCCCTCTCTAGCTTATAAAATAATAGGTTATACCTATCAGTTGCTTTAATCCCATTGAAAGCTGCTATACTGAAATAGGTCATATAGAGAAAGATCTGGTATTCCAATAGATCTCTGATCATCAGAGTGATCTATTTTTCTTCAAGTGAAGCAATTGGCTCAAATAGGTGCGCTTTAATTCCGCTATGTTTATTGATATCGGTGTTTTACAATCATATATGAATCCGTTTCTTCTTGATTGATTAGTTGTTTATGTAAATAATATTCTACATGTCATGTGTCTGTGCCGATTCATCACTATTACTAGTATGGGCTGATTCGCTTTCTTTTATTTTCCTTTGAAAAATAAATAAATATGAGATAGAGATTGGAAGAGACAAAGGTAGGACAGAGACTACAACAAGTTCGGCTTGTTGGATATAAATTTTTCTATATTGGGTTAAATATAAAAGTATTTTTGTAATATGGATTAGGACGAGACAGATCGAGCATGGATTTAATTGGGGGGAAAAGTGCCAAAAAAATCCTAAACATTTTTATATTGTGCCAATTCAGTCATTTTCGATCAATTTTGGCCGGATTTTGCTGACTAGGCGTCGATCGGTTGACATGGCCTGATCGGCGCTAACTTGGATAACTTTTAATGATATTTTAATATTTTTGATTTTTTAAAATTTTTTTATTTTTGTCTTTTTCCTCTAGCTGATTACCGAGGTCCGGCGACCGTCAACGCCCTCGCCGGCCACCTCATGGGCCTCGCCCATGGCCGGATTCGGCGAGGGCTAGCCAGCCGAGGTCGGCCTCACTCTCGTCGGCCGTTGCCTCTATTTAGTCGCCGGACCTCGGCGAGCGGCCGGAGGAAAAAGACAAAAAGAAAAAAATTAAAAATTTAAAAATTTAAAAATATTAAAATATTATTAAAAATTGTTCACATCAGCGTTAATAAGGCCACGTCAGTCGGCTAGCGTTCAGTCAGCAAAATTGGACCAAAAGTGACCGGAAAGGACTGAATTGGCGCAATGTAAAAAGGTTTAGAATTGAATCGGCACCAAAAAAGGGTTTATGACTAAATTGGCATAAAAACAAAAGGTTTATGACTTTTTTGGCACATTTCCCTTTAATTGGGTATAGGTCGCTAGATTTGTATTAGTTTGAAATGAGTTAAAATAAGTTAAATATGTCAATTTGGGTTAGATCAAATCCGACTTGATATATTCATGTGATGGCTCTACCCATCAAAATTGTTTCGTCGCCGAGACAAGACATGAACACTGAAAAGACCAGGCAAATCGAACGCGTATGTAAAGACTTAAAACATTTCTATTTCGAATGAACGTCTAGCGAGTTTCTTAGCAAAGCATTTAGCACTTGGTGTAAAAAATGATTACCTGGGGTCACCAGCAACCCACGAGCTAAAAAAATAAAAGCAATAGATAGAACGTGGGGCCCAAGTTGTTGGGGTTGGTGAATGTGGAAGATCGGCCCAAAAAGGAACATGGAAAATGAGGAAAACTTACATTTAAAAAAAAAAAAAAAAAGGGGAAGATAAAGAAAGATGAGGAGCGGTCCAGCCTCACCAACCCCCGCATAAGCGAGGGCGTGGTCTACCAGAAATACAGTAAAAATAGACGCACGCCTAACCTTTTTCCAAGATTCAAAAGCGGCACCTACCAACTTCAATTGACCGATTTTTTTTTTTTTAAAAAAGGTCAATGCCTACTTTTACACACATACGAAGGAGAGAGTACACAAATAATTACTACCTTTTAAGAAAAAAAATCTACTTACCTATACCAAATATCACGCATGTACTATGACCTATTAACTCGTGTATGTCATATGACCTACTAATTTCGTTGATCAAGTAATAAGACGAGTCGAATCTTGTGTGAGGAGTTTGAAGATTAAGTTGAATTGATTCCCCTTGGACCGAGTAGAAGGCATGCTAAGATGGTTTTTGATTATGATGGCGCCATTATGGCATTAGAAGCTAAGGGGGTGGATGACAAGCAGTAATTTTTATTTCAGAAATAATTTTTTTATTTCAAACTTGTTTCTGGAATAAAATTCCATTCGATAAAATTATTCAATTTATTTTATTTCTAAAATAAATTTTTGTTTCGAAAATATGTTTGGAGTAGAAATCGAAGAAAAATTTTCTATTTCTCTATTTTTGGAATAGAAATGAGAAATAAAAATTCTTCTTATTATGTCCTCCGTCCATCGTTGTCGACCACCGTTCGCCGCCGCCGCCGCCACCGACCATCATCCATCGCCGCCACCATCGGTGGTCGCCGGGGCCCCCATCGCCGTCACCCGAAAGGAATAAATTTTTTGTTGTTATCAAACGAATTTCTATATTTGGAGTAGAAATTTTATATCGTTATCAAATGGTTATTTCGTTTAAAAACTCATCTAGAAATAAAGATAGAAAAATCTATTTACCTTCCGAAATCAATTTCTGGTCAGAATGATTATCATTCGCATTCTAAATAAAACAGATGCAAATGATTTTTTTTTTCGAGATACGTATTTGAGAGAAAACTCTATTTCCACGACCTCTGGAGACAGCAGTTTCGACGAAGTGACCAAACTGCCCCTCAGCAGGTTAGATATTCACCACTCATACCCAAGAGGACCGTTCTTTCTCGTTATCTGTTCTTTGCTCTGTTTAAACTTTTATTACATCTTCTTCTCTCTGTTGCCATCTCTTTCTGCAAGACTTATGGGATATCAAAACGAGATGGGGGCGAGTCTCTTAAACCACGATCTGAAATTACTCGTGCGTTCTATACCTCACGAATCTTCTCGTAGAAACTTCGCCGTCGCCTTCGACGAAACTCGAACGGAGTAAAATGGTAGCCGGGCCCCCGAACGTTTCCATCTTCTTTGCCTTAAACATTTCCACTCGGAGGAGTCAAGGCCGAGACTTTTTGCTTAAAACTAGCCCGACGGTGCAAGAGCAAACAACCCAAGAGGGTAATCCAACGTGGTAGGTGCTCTGTTTTGCGGGCCGGGATGAAGATGCTGTCTCGATATCCATGCGAGACTCCATTTGGCAACGGCGCATCGGGATTCTGTCCATGTCGCATTTACCATCGGAGGAAGACGAATTCTACTGTGGGGCATTCGTTCCTGCATGTCCCGCGACATTTGTCAATGGCGGAACGGAGGAGAGCTATGGCCATCTGTGCGGTCGTGCAGATCCTTCACCGACCGCGGTAATGTCATCTCAACGGCGGAGCAAGGAGCGTGGCACCGGAGTTCGGACACGGCCCTGCTTATAAATAAAACTGTAGAATGGACTCAAATGGCAGACACGGAGAGAGAGAGAGATTTATGCCGTGGTGATCGGGAAATCTCGCAGGTGATGATCACTTCTGATCTTCAGTGGCTTTGATATTCTTCACGTGATCTTGGAGGGATCAAGTTCGGAATCTGATATTGATCTCGTATTATTTTTCATTCAATTTGCCAAGGAGCCGCTCTCTCTCTTTTCTTATCAATTCTATTATATCCCTATTCTAATTTGGAGTCGAAATCCGCTCTTAAAACTAATTCTTCCCCATCTCAACCCTTGAGAAGGTGGGGATTTGAACCCCCTATCTCCCCTTTTTATGTTGAAAGAGTAGTTACTGACAAACCTAATGGTTTCTTGCTCTCTCTTTAATTGTTGCAAGTTTGCAATTAAGTCCAATGATTTGCTTTTATTTGCATGAATTGATCCTTCCATTTCTTAAAGATTTTCTCTGTCTTTGTATACTTTGCTTTCAACTCCTTGTGTATTATATAAATGATAGAGTTGTGCAACTAAACTAGTTCTACTTAAGAACTAGATCAAATTATCCTGAAATCCAATCCAATTTTAAGTTTTCGTTGGAATCAATCCAACTTTTTAGAATTGCTAAAAGCCGGCCTCAGAGCGAAGAACCATCGAAAAACCAAATTGAATTTGGAATCGGTTTCGTAAATTCTAAAAATCTTAATTTTTTTTCTCTTGACTTTTTCTCACTAAGTTCACATGGACATTTCACGAGTATCTCTCGCTTGCGACTCACTCGCCTCCTCTCTCGCTCGTGGCTTGTCCTCATTCGAGCCCTCACCTGTTCTCTCTCGCTCTCATCCATCTTTTATTTTAGACCATTTTGTTGCTCACATTATTTTACTATAAACAATGAAATCCAAAAAAGGAGGGGAAAAAAACATGTTCTTAATGGATTCCGAAACAAGGTACATTTTAAGAATCAATTCTAACAAAATAGATTTCAAATTTGAGGCGCGGAAGCTATCCATTTTGACACCCGGTGGATATGCGCATGAACACCACTCGAAAATCTCATCACGTGAAAATTTTACCATATTGATAGTTTGTTTTCATTTGGATAAGGAAGAGGTGAAAGGATCGAATCACAAACTGAGTAAGTTCGATGATTATATTTTTCGAAAGAACGTTAGAACGAAATCGAAATAGCAGCGCGACATGATTCCTCGCGATTAAAGAGTGTCCACGGGACGATGCGCTCGTGAGTTTTCGTCGGGACATGTCCTGGGAGCCACGCGAGGATCAAAACGAGATGCGGTGACCGGCTCAGGAGGTCATCCGGTTACCCGAAGGCGAAGCGAGAAATGGGAAAGTCGGCCGGCGAGTGGCGACTAGCGGTCCAATGGAGGAGAGGGGGAGATCCGACCGGGTGGGCCCCGTCCCTCCTCACGCCGCCCCCCCCCCCCAACGACCCCACGAAACGCCCCGATTCGTCGTCCCCTTCCGTGTCCGCCTCTTCGCCACCCCCACCGAATCCTCTTCCATACCTCTCATTTCTTCTCTCTCTCTCTGTCTCTCTATAGCGCATTGAACCGCGAGGGGGCGCATGCATTGAGCACGAGGTGACCTTCGCCTTGCTGGGATTTCCTTGTCTTCATGCGAGATCCGTCCCCGCTTTCGCTTTCCGCTTTTCTTGGCGACCAGTGTTCTGCATGCGAGATTTGTCCTCTCCGCGTCTTTGTATTGTCTGGCGGCCGTTTGCGCATGTTGCCGGGGGGAGCATTAGCGTCTCATGTGATTTCTGTCTGTTGGTATTGGATGTAAACTTTGGCGGGAGCTATGAGGAGGAGGAGGAGGAGGAGGAATTGGGTTGGCCCGGTTTCTCCAGTTTCTCTCTTTATAGGCTTCCGTGTTTGTCGCAAGTCTCTTACGGTTTTTGACCCAGTTAGCTAGATTCTGTTGCCTGGGGACGGTAGTGTTTGCAATGCGATTTTCCCCTCGTGGACAGCGCTTACCCGTGGCCTTTGCCCATGTGGGTTATTACTGATTCCTGATTGCCATTCGTTTGCGAGATTTGTCCCCTCCGCGTCTTGTATTGTCTGGCGGCCGTTTGCGCCTGTTGCCGGGGGGAGCATTCGCGTGTTATGTGATTTCTGTCCGTTAGTAATTGGATGTAAACTTTGGCGGGAGCAGGAGGAGGAATTGGGTTGGACCGGTTTCTCCAGTTTCTCTCTTTATAGGCCTCCGTGTTTGTCGCAAGTCTCTTACAGTTTTTAACCCAGTTAGCTAGATTCTGTTGCCTGGGGATGGTAGTGTTTGCAATGCGATTTCCCCTCGTGGACAGGGCTTGCTCGTGGCCTTTGCCCATCTGGGTTATTACTCGATTCCTGATTGCCATTCGTTTGCCGTGATCTTGAATTTTCAGTAACGTAGGCCTCCTTTTGATGCAGAAACACGGCCGTTGAAGGTTTGCCAGGAGTTCTAGTGCCGTGGTCTTTTGCCTGGCACTGAGCTCTCTGGGTCGGCGACCTTCACATGCCCCTAGTTCTTTTCGCAGGGTCATGACTCAAGACGGGATGCAAGAGGTGGCCCGCTGACGCATGTATGTTTGTGAATACTTGATGGTTCTTAACATGTCATGTTTTCATCCTTTGTTGCATTGTCCAACTTCAATGTCCTAATGAGTGTGATTAGACGTGTGTGCCTCTCTGGTTGAAATTCTTGTCAATTGTAAAATCTTTAGGAATTCTATCAGCAGCGAAAGAAAGTTAATCCTAGGTTCCTAACTTGTGAATTCTCTCTGTGCGGGCAATGCAGATGTGTTCTTCTGTTTTCAGTATCTCGCTGCGAGTCAAGCCTGTGCAGTGCCAAGTTAATTAAGGGTAGTTGCTCTTAATTGGCTTCTACATTCTTGGGAGGAAATGAATCTTAGTCAGTGTTCACGGCGTTCAGACATCACACTGCCCTTTGTTGAGGGTCTACATCACGTGAATGTGAACCCTAAACCAGCTTTAATGGTTAGTAGATCCACGAGGAGAACTAGATCTTGTTGTGGAAGCAAGAACATGATAACATGTAGCCATTTGATGCCTGGGCATCTAGAAGGATCTTTTGTGGGGAAGAGGCAGGTGGAGGAGCGTCCTGAGAAGCTGGACTTTTTGAGGACATTGTTGATTGACAACTACGATAGTTACACATACAACATCTACCAGGAGTTATCAGTTATCAATGGGGGTGAGTCATTCCTGTTCATTGCATGCTTGTTCCAGTTCAATATCAATTTCTGTCTTTATTCTTTCATGATCTCATTCATAGAAGGTGCTGCCTTGCTTCATTCATTTGCTATGAAATAGAAATTCGCCTTCCCTCCATTGAAACTTTAACAAAAGAGCTAAAGCAAACAATGAGATGCCAATATGAACCTGGGGCTAATGGAGAGAGTTCTTGGATGTCACTAGGCATGCTTTGAAGGAATTTTATTGAAACCATGTCTGTATCTTAGACTCAATGTACTGTCTTTGACCATTGCACCTGTATTTGAATTTTGTGAAGACATTTTGACATTTGTTAGGAAAATAATTATATCGAAACCATCTCTGAATCTAGACTCAATGAACTGTCTGTGAGCCATTTCACCCGTATTTGAATTTTGTGAAGTCATTTGGACCTTTGTTAGGGAAACAATTCTCTGGCAAATGCTGCTGCTATTTTCTCATTTTCTCCATCAATTTGACATGGTGAATGTAGTACCTCAATGAGCCTTTAAACCAATAAACTGCTGAAAACTTTACTTTTATTTAAATTTAGAGAACTGGCTTTTTTCTTATTAAACTTCTAAAGTGGTGTTCTTCCTGGGAAAAATTAATAGAATTTCTCATTAGTACCTTAGAAGTAACTGTAAATGTTTCAATTGTATTTTTGTAGTTAGAATGAGGAGTAGACACATCATGTTGCATGTTCCTTTAGGAAAGCCCCCAATATGATGACACTATTCTAGATTGAATGGGCCAATCCTTACTGTTTTGCATGGGCGAAGGCACAGATGATGTCTGCTCTTCATGCATGAACAAATCGGTCTTCTTGAAATGGGATCTTGTATTGATTCATTTCCTCTTGGCTATTTATTGTCGCAGTGCCTCCTGTTGTGATTAGGAATGATAGTTGGACATGGAAGGACATATATCACCACTTGTATGAAGAAAATGCGTTCGATAATATAGTTATATCACCTGGACCTGGTTCTCCAACATGCCCTGCAGATGTAGGTAAGGTGGATGCTGATTCTAATTTTTGTTTATTTAGCTTTATCCAGCTTTGAAGTTCTGAATTATATTAGAGTCACTGGCTTTTGTGACTTAAAAGAGGTGTTCATTAAGTGTTGCCAGATATTCCTTCTAGAATCTGGCAACAAGGTGTTGCACTTTGAGAAAGACATCGAACTGATTACGACATGCTAATTTTATGTAATTGGGAAAGAAGCACTACTGCCTGACATTGAGAAAGAGAGAAAATTTTGAAAGAAGAAAACCATAAGTTTAGGAGAGTAAATGACTTTGATACTAAAAAGGCTCCAGCTGTTTAGGAAAGTCAGTGAAAAAAATCCATAATCTACTGTTGAGCAAATGGTGAACCATATTTGGATTAACTTCTACTGTAGTTCGAGCAACATCAAATAGGATGGTCAACTTTGTTTTTGTGTTCTCACATTGAGGAACTCTTTTCTATTGTCGCTAAAAATATGTTTAGCATTTCCTCATCACTGCTTCTGATAACTTTTGTAATCTTACAGGAATATGTCTTCAGCTGTTGCTTGAGTGCAAGGACATACCAATTTTGGGTGTTTGCCTCGGACACCAGGTTGTTTTAAGATTATTGTTGCATCTCTGGTCTAATTTGTCAGTGACGTGCATGTACCTGTTTGAGTCTGGAGATTGCCATCCAAATCCAACTTTATTCTGTCTAGAGTTTAGTTGCTGTCCCAGTAGTGCCTGTTTCAACTCTTTTACTGCCAAATCAAGCTTTTGACCTGCTGATGTCTAACATGAGTTTGCATCGTCCAATATGATAATGGGTGAAATTATTGCAAAAAAAAAAAACATGCTTATTTTTTATGATTTATTGTTCAATAGGCTTTGGGTTACGTACATGGCGCAAAAGTTGTACATGCATCTCAACCAGTCCATGGTCGCTTGAGGTATGTTTTCAAAGGTTGCCAGGTTGTATAATTCTTATTGGTCTATTGAGGATTTTTAGTTCTTCATCTTGGAGGCATACCTCGTGATTTTGCTGAATGATGATCTTAATGCTTGCTCTCATGATATTTAGTCAATCTTCATTTTTCTTAATGAGAAGATGCCATTGTTGGCTTTGTCACACTCTGTATTGTTTGCTTCAGTGAGATTGAGCATAGTGGTAGCAGGCTATTTCATGACATTCCTTCTGGTAGAAACTCGGGCTTTAAGGTTAGTCTCTCCAGAAAATGTGAAGAGTTTCACAATTGGAGTGGATTCTTTTTCTGCTACGGCTTTTGCTAAATCCTGACGGCACATGCTCACAGGTGGTTCGGTATCATTCTCTTGTTTTAGATGCACAAACACTTCCTGAAGAACTCATCCCTATAGCATGGACCACTTCTAGCGATGCCATTTCCTTTTCTGAGGACAAAGTTGTTTCTCCAGATGCCTATGCTAAAACTAGGGAAGGATACTCAACTTTATTTTCAGAAAAGAGAAACGAAAACTCCTGGCCTTTTAGCAATTCTGAAGACATACGAAGCAGAAAAGTCCTTATGGGCATCATGCATTCTACTTGGCCTCATTATGGTGTGCAGGTGCTTTAGTTTCTTTCGTGTACAAGTTACCAAACTACTGCGTGTTTTCAATCACTCCACTGACCTTTCTGACTCCCAGTTTCATCCGGAGAGTGTTGCGACTTGTCATGGGAGACAGATTTTCAAGAACTTTAGGCGAATAACTGAAGACTACTGGCTGAGATCAAACTCCTCTTTCTTCAGAAGGAGATATGCTCATTTTACTGGTAACGGCAACTTATTTCTAGCAACTGTACATATTCTGCTTTTTCCTTGGTTTGTTGGGGGAAGGTTTGTCTAAGACTCCCCTTTTAACCCCTCCGGTGTACTATCGTTGCTGTTATTCAGAATAAAAATTCAAATTTTCTTTGGCCTTTGTTCTCGAGTGTTATTAGCGACAACTTGTTATTATTGTATTGGTTAACTCTTATCTATTTCTGAGCAGTAAACTTTTTTTAGCACGAATCCAGGTGCCCCGTGCTAATCATATGTCAGGACAAGTTCATCTAACAAATACTCCCTCAGTGGAGATTAATGGCGATCACTTGCTTCAAGAGGTTACTAGAAGCGGAAGACTGTTGTATGATTTGGACAAGAGGAACTGCTTTGATATGTCAAATCTGGGAACTTCACCTGCAACCATTGACATGAAGCAACTTAAATTGACATGGAGAAGGCTAGAAGGTTTGGCTGCTAAACTCGGCGGAGCCAAGAACGTGTTCTGTGAACTTTTTTCTGATGACAAGGCTGAGAATACCTTTTGGTTGGATAGTTCGTCAATTGAGAAGGTCTGTCTGTCAGGAAGAGGAAGAATGCACTTTTCAGTTTTCCTTACTTCTATTAGGAACTGTCTGTCATTTGAGTCTTTTCGTGGTTTCTTTGATTTTCTCATTTCATCCTTTTTATGTGGCCATGCTGCCACTTGGATATCTAGAAATAGATCATGCATCTTCATTGGCAAGAGGTTGGTTTATTTTGGTGGGTTTGTTTGTCTGATGTCATCTTTATATTTAGGGAAGAGCTAGATTTTCATTTATGGGTGGGAAAGGAGGACCTCTTTGGAAGCAACTGACATTTAGATTGACCGACAGAAGGTATGGATTAGCGATGATCTCATCTCCTAACGTAGAAAAGTAGAGATGTAATTTGCTTTGAACTTTAGTCTTATGCATGATGATGCTTGTGTTAATTTATCTGCTAATTATCTCTTTTGTCCATCGGTTGAGTAATAATCTATCAAATATGATAATTGAACATTTATGTCCTGGGCTTAGTTTATGCTTTTGACTTTTTTTGGACAGTGATGCAACTCATTGTGGAGGTTATTTATCAGTTGAAGATGCTCATGGCCATGCAACTAGTACATACTTGGAAAAAGGTTTCCTAGATTTCTTGAACAAGGTATATCTAATATCTTCTCTGAGATCTGAGTGGGCACAAAGCAAATTCATAAGTTCATTCTTTTAGGAGAATGGAGTCGTAATAGTTTGACACCGTCTTCTTTACCTAGATTTGAATCTGTCTCCCTCTTGCTCATGTTTAAATTTTAATAAGCTTATTTTAAATGATTGATCTTACCTGTTGTTCTCTGTGTCACGCCGAATGACAAGTCTTTGAAGCTTCTTTGTTTTTTAATTTGTCAAAAAGCCACTGTTTACTTGTTTTGTATCTTCATGTGTTCTTTGCTAAATCAGGTTGCTGTGGCTATAGTTATTCTTTTCAGTGTATCCAGATTTATGAACTGCTTTCTCTTGTCCTTTCTTGTAGGAGCTTCTATCATTTCATTGTGAAGAAAAAGATTTTGAAGGATTACCATTTGAGTTTTATGGAGGATTTGTCGGGTACATAGGGTACGATGTCTGTTAAATATTGCAATCAGACTTTATCTCTGAATTTATGATTAAAGTTAAAAAAGTTTCTGGAGTGCTTCTTTATCTGTTACTTTTAGTGCATTTCCAAGAAAACCGTTGCATATCTGAATGTGCATGTGACCTATTTTAAGAAGGGTATTTGTATCTATGTACATTCCTCCTCTTTTATTCCCTTTCATTGCCTCTACTTTGTCTGTGGACTAACCTATCATGTCTTCTTGCATCTCAGGTATAACCTCAAAGTAGAATGTGGTGCAGCAACTAATCGTCACAAGTCAACAGCTCCAGATGCTTGTTTTCTGTTTGCTGATAACATTGTAGTGGTTGATCATCTCAATGACGATGTTTATTTGATGTCGATACATGACCGTGACACACCTGCCACAACATGGCTGGATAATACAGAAGAAAATCTTGTTACTTTAAGAACAGCTCGTACAGATGAACCAAAGAACAAAAATACAGTGTCCACAACAATTTCCCCCCACGAAGCAGGCTTTTGTGCTGAGAAATCCAAAGAGCAGTACATGGAAGATGTCAGGAAGTGCTTGAAGTATATAAAAGATGGAGAGAGCTATGAGTTATGTTTTACAAACCAAATAAGGAAAAAAGTTGAGGAGATGGATCCTCTGAAACTGTATCTTCACCTTAGAGAAAGCAATCCAGCACCATATGCTGCTTGGCTTAATTTTGCTACGGAGAATCTCCACATCTGCTGCTCTTCGCCTGAGAGATTTCTGCGGTTGGATAGGTATGGTATATTGGAGGCAAAGCCCATAAAGGGTACCATAGCTCGGGGAGTGACAAAAGAGGAAGATGAACAGCGCAAATTGCAACTGCAGTACAGGTAAAGTTTTCGCTTATAAATCCCAACAGCTTCAAATTCTTCATTACTGTTTTCTTTGTAAGTCTACTTTATTTGTCCAAATGATTGGCTTCACTCACTTTGTGCACAATAATGTTGTATGCTTTGTCGGGTTTCTGGAGGCAACACTACATCTAAGAAGATAGGAAGGCTAGATTTATAGTTCTAAAAATGAACTTGTTCATCTGTTCGCTGGTAGTGCTTGATTTTTCTTTAGAAAGCTGATTCCCTCTCTTTCCCCCTGCCTGGCAGTGAAAAGGATCAAGCAGAGAATCTGATGATTGTCGATCTTCTCAGAAATGACCTTGGTCGGGTTTGTGAGCCCGGTTCTGTTTATGTACCTCATCTCATGGATGTCGAGTCATATGCCACAGTCCATACCATGGTGAGTACGATATGTGGAAAGAAGCGGAGCGATGTTAGCGCAGTTGACTGTGTTAGAGCTGCATTTCCAGGTGGTTCAATGACGGGAGCGCCTAAACTGAGATCTATGGAACTTCTTGATTCTCTGGAGAGCTGCTCTCGAGGTATCTATTCAGGGTCCATTGGGTTTTTCTCTATCAATCAGACGTTTGACCTGAACATCGTCATAAGAACAGTTGTGATACATGATAATGAAGCTTCAATCGGGGCGGGCGGGGCCATTGTCGCCCTGTCGAACCCTGAAGACGAGTACGACGAAATGAATTTGAAGACCCGTGCACCGGTGAAGGCGGTGATGGATATTCAGAATGCTGAGAATTTGGTAATCCCTCTCCCGCTCTCTTCTTCAATAGTTGATAGGTAGAAATGTATGTTTAGCGGTTGATACTTGTTGTGCCTTACCTTGTTATTCATTGACAAAAACAAGATACATTCATTTTACGAAACAATAAAGAATTTATTCATTCAAATTAGAAGGCATTTCTGTTGAATTTGTGTCTATTGGCAAGTGAGACCGTACAATGCCATATACTGCCAACGTTTAGATAGCGATTTACATGGATTCATGTGCTCTAACGAACCTGATCTTGTATGTCTGGTGCTTTGAAGAATGTGAGAAATTATCGCGTGGTTTCGACTCACTTATGCATACCCAATGCATTGAGCCGTTCAGCTGTTCTCATGCACTGGGCTCACACGGGTTGAGCACATGTAGGTATAGCTCCAGGATTGCACGCACATGAGATGGTGAAGTATCATCATCCAAAGGGTGTCTAAAATTTACAAGTTAATCCAAGGAAACTCCAAATCTTTTTTTTTTTTTTTTTTTAAAGCAAAAGTTACTTATAATTTGTTAATTGTTTTTGCTGCTTGCATTAGTACGCAGCTTGCATTACCGAAACGAAAAGCGGCATACGATTAAGCAATGGCCAAAACCCACGCTCCAACATTTCCTTCCTCCTCTGTATTTTTCCTAAAGAAAGGAACCGATGGATTGGCTCCCAAATCCCTCTCTTCAACCTTTTAGAATTAAAACGAGCGTGCACGTGCTGTTTGAATTTCAGACTAATTTCGTCTCCTCCCCAACTCCTGATTTTTAGTCGGTCCATGACGGCGCACCGACGATTAACCAATCAGCGAAAGGCAAGCACAGCAAAAAGAACGTTACTCGATCAAGAATTGTTACATGACATGGATGGAAATTTAACTTTGTAAAAGAAGGGTTTTTGAAATGATGTAAAATGGCGTTGTGCTGATGATTGCAGGACCCTGCTGAGTCTCGTCCCCTGGGCAAGTCGAAGGAAAGCATGTCCATGACGGCGGAAAAGGAAGCACTTTCTTGAAGAACGGCGACGAACGGTTCTACGATTACTGAGTGTGTTTCGTTGAAATGTTCATTTGAACTCGACTTGCGAGGAGTTTAGACGACTCCAAAGCATGTTCGTTCCTATGTCATGTAATGCTATTTTTTTATTATATAGTGTAATGTAATGCTATGCGCCCATTTCTATGTGGCTACAATTAGGGATAAGTGGTTCCATGTTTTATATAGATTTCACTCACAATATGGAATCTAGAACCTACCCGTTAAAATTGATTGTTCATTTTTTGGAACCTGAAACCTAATATGCATATCTTAAAACTTGGAACCTACCCTGTCCTAGATTCTAGAGTTAGTTCTAAGGTTTACCAGGTTCCATCTATATTATTAATTTGACGATTGCAATAAATTAAAATCTTTAATGACTACCGCTTGCTGTTATAATTTGTTAACTATAAAAACACATGAAAAATATGAACATTAATAAAGTAAAAATCTTATTAATAAAATGGAAGGTCAAATTAGTGCTTCTATATTATACATTTATCGTTGAAAAATATGGATTATCGTAAGATATGCATGAAGACATGAACCAAGAAAAACATTAAAACTTGTTCCAAGTTTTAGGTTTCAGGTTCCAACAATTAAGATTCTAGAACATACCTGTCGAAAACAAATTTCTTATTTTTTGGAACTTGAAATTTACCCAACATATCTTGGAACTTGGAACTTAGGGGTGAGCGTAGTTCCACGGTAAAACCTGAAACTTGAGAATTGGATTGGTTTCAGGTTTCAAGGTATGCATGGTAAGTTCCAGATTCTAAAAAATGAGGAATCTGTTTTAATAAATAGATTTTAAGTTCTTAGTCGAGGAACTTGGAACTTATAACCTAAAACCTACGCAATCCTGCAATATTTCATGTGGGTCGACGATGAATGTATAATTTAGAAATACTAGTGTGAGCTTCCATTTTATGACTAAGACTTTTATATTATTTATGTTCATATTTTTTGTGTGTCTATATATAAGTTATGGTTAGTGAATTATAGTAATAAGTGGTGCTTATTGAATATTTTTATTATTGCAATCGTTTAATTAATAATATAGGTGGAACTTAGGTAAATCCAAGAATTGACCCCAGAACTTGTGACCGGGTATGTTTCGGATTTCAAAAAATAAGGAATTTGTTCTTATGGGTAGGTTTAGGTTCCATAAAGAACTTGTACGGAACCTAGAACACGGAACCTAAAACTTAGAACCATGTTCACCCCTAGTTAAAACATGAAAAATAAGGCTAAGACAACGTTTTTATCTAAATATGATTTTTTTAATCAAATACTATATAAATTAGATTAAAAAAATTTCAAAAAGAAGAATGGAAGGAAAATGACAAGGTGCTGTAAGGCCCTCACTGTCGCCACCACAGCATGGGAAGGGTTAGGGATGGTGGGGGATGGCTGGCCAAGGATCAGCAAGGGTTGCTAGCGATCCTCATCAATCACAAGGGAGGACATACAGGGCCTCCTCCAAATTTGGAGGCAGTTATCGGCCCTCGACTAGTGGGAGTTGATTGCCATTGGTGGCCCTCAACCAGATGTGGGCAAGGGCCAACGACCCTTGCTTGATTTGGGGAGGGTTGTGACCCTTGCCCACCCTTTGCCAACCATTGCTTGTAGCTAGGTTTTGCAACATTCGCTTGGTTTCCCTTTTTCCTTTTTTTAAAATGATTTAATTTATTTCAATGTAATTTAAATCAAATTTTGTTAAAAATCAAATTTTAATGACAATAATTTCAACTGCTAGTGTCACGTAAGAGCAAAAAATAAAATAAAGTCACATCAACATTTTTTGTTGACCAAATTAAATAGAGTTAACGGGATAATTTGATTGCACTAATTTGATAAGTTTTAGAATTTAATTTTTTTTTAACTCAATCGTATTCTGCGAGAGATCTTAACATCTCGTGTTTCTCACACTCGGCGTTGCGGGCCGAAAAGAAATTCGAGCTCCCCCCCGCGGTGCAACTTGGAGTTGACTCCTTTTCATGTGGCCAACTACACCAAAGTGACCAAACCATACCACAAAAAATGCATCATATCCACTCCCTCCCCTCCCCCACCAACCCCGAAGCCTCGTAAGCGGAAGGCAACGACTTCGGTGGGCGGGGGGGTAGGTGGAGTTTCCTAATCATTTACCTTGCTGTTTCTGCGAGGAGAGAGGAACCCATCTTTCTCAGACCGACCCGCCACCCCCCACACTTCCTTCTTTCCAGCCCTCCCTGCCTCCCCTCCATTTTTCCCGTCTGGACCCAATTCGTTTCTGGGGAGTTGCCTCACGCCCGGCAAGGAGTTAGAGAGGGAGAGAGAGAGAGAGAGGGAGAGGGTGTTCCAATGGCGTCGTCTGTATCGGCCAAGCCGTTTCTTGGGTCGTCGGCTGCCGACTCCGTCTCCGCCTCCCGCTCTCTGCCCTCCGATCTCAGTAGGCCCTCTCTTCAGTTCTTGATCCGCACCCCGGCTTCCAGAAAACTCCGTTAGTCTCTCTCTCTCTCTCTCTCTCTCTCTCTCTCTCTCTCTCTCTCTGTGTCCTCGCGTGGGAGTTCGTGGGTGGGATGCGAAGGATGTTGATCAGATGGAATAAAGTGAAAGAAAGAAAAATTTTACGTTTTCATGTTCGTAGTGTGGGTATACGGGCTTTATCTTGGCAAAGTTTTTTTCTTTTTGAGTTTTGGCTATGTGGGTTGCCACTGATTTTGGTTTTCAATTAGCAGAATCTGTTTTCTGGTGCTGAGTTTGGTTTTTAATTTGTGGAATCTTGTATTATATGTTATATGTCTGATCCTATAATACATATGACTGGACGAATAGAAACAGAAAGACATAGCTCATTTCCTGGTTAGCAGTCCTAGTCTGTCGTGGTCCTTGGCTAATGCCGCATTACAGACTTGCACTAGACGGAAATCTGCTGTCTTTTTCTTTCTAATACCTGCTAGACCCAGAGAGTATCGTATTTATCAGTTTTCCTGATCGTATGGTTGAGGATAGAGGAATTGGCAACCTGGATGTGTTGTCAAAGTCCTTCCGTGGAATTTATACTTGGGACAGATCTCACCTCAGAATGCTTGCAGGGATAAAGGCTGCTGGGAGCACCTTTGGGACTCACTTCCGAGTTACCACATTTGGAGAATCTCATGGAGGGGGTGTAGGTTGTGTAGTTGATGGATGCCCTCCCCGGTTGCCCCTCTCAGAATCTGACCTCCAAGGAGATCTTGACAGAAGGTACTTTACCTCGAGCCCTTGCAGTTAATGCATTCATGCTTAAGAAAATAATGGATTGTGTCAATCATGGAGATCATGCTGTCCTGTCTGATCATTGGGTTATAGAAAGTATAATCTCATATCATCTGATTGTTGGTTTGCCATTAACAAATTCATTCTCGTGCATCCAGACGACCGGGGCAGAGCCGCATCACTACCCCAAGAAAAGAGACGGATACATGCCGAATATATTCAGGAGTCTCCGATGGTAAGATCTTTATGCGCAAATTTTACAATCCATCGATTTTAGTGGTCTTTTCCAGATTAAAAACCCTATACTAATTAGTGATTACAATGAATATTAAGCTTATCAAGTTTGGTTGCAGGATTGACCACAGGGACACCGATCATGGTACTAGTTCCCAATACTGATCAGAGAGGCCATGTGAGTATCCTATCATGGGTGATACTGTAATGTTTGTTCAGATTGACATGGAAGAAAAGTGATGTGTTCAGGAGTTTGCAATTGCTTGCTGTGAACTAAATGGTTGAATTGAGATTTCCTTTTGGTTAAAAACAGTTGAGGCAGAATTAGCCTAGATGCATTTATGTTGTGCATTGAGGCTGTTTGTTTTATGGGATATCTTGTGCTATGTTGACTTACTGTCATGAAAATGCTTGTTATCAACATAGATAATTCTGAGGAACCTTAGATGCTGTTTAATGGGGGAAACCTATCTGCTTTCATCTTGTTTCTGCCTGTCAAATGGCTAAAGGGAAAATGATTAAAAAGTTCAAGAAATAGTCAGAGTCTGTTACATTTTTAGCTGATAAGTACTATGATGTAAAACATTTATTATTTAGTTTGTTCACTGGCCAAAACCTGCAAAAATTCCTCAGATGCCAACTTGCCTTTTGTTTCCATTCAATTGACAACTTTTTTCACAATCTCCTTATTGCGTCAGTCCTTAAGTTTATATAATATCTGCCTTTTGATTCTCCAGGATTACAGTGAAATGTCAATAGCTTATAGGCCTTCTCATGCAGATGCAACTTATGATATGAAGTATGGCGTGAGATCAGTTCAGGTATTGTTTTTTAACCAAAAAGGTCCGAGGCCAAATGTTGGTAAAAGACCGATGTGTTGAAACTTACTGTCATTCTTTACTCCTTATCTCTCTTACCAGGGTGGTGGAAGATCTTCAGCAAGAGAAACTATTGGAAGAGTTGCAGCTGGGGCAATTGCTAAAAAGATTCTTAAGGAAATTTCAGGAACTGAGGTGCCTCCATTTTCTTCACTCTTTGATTTCTTTGCCCTAGATGGAACAATGGTGATTCTGAGCTTGGACACATTTGCTTTGATTTTTTTGTTTCTTTTTCTGCGATTTATCATGATGTTCTTTGGTACTTTGCATGATTTTCATTAAGCAAGTGAAAATTGTAAGACTGGAGAAGCTTGTGAGTAAATTAAATTCAATTCAATGTGAGAGCAGTTATTGCGGGAATATTTTTCTTATTAATTCGAATGCTTCTGTTAACTGTCACCTGTGCTTGTGTTTAAATTTATGCGGATGCAACCATGCTTATGTAGGCAGGTGTTAAAGTGGAGCTGCAGGATCATTGGTTTTGTTTCCTATATGTTCTTTTGGAATGACAAGTACAAAATCTGCTGTCACAGATTTTCTCTCTACAATATGGAAATGATGATTGTTTTAAAGTTAGTGACTGAGATTTCTGGTGTACTGCGTTATAGGATTTTAGACTCTCTCTACCTTAGTCCATGCATATCAAGTACAGTAGCTTATGTCAAAGGGTGAGGTTATGCTGCTGCTGGGCAGCAGCAACACTTAGGCCCCTTTTGGTTCGGCTTTAAGGGAATGTCTCTAGGAAAATGCGAATAGGAGTTTTCCGAAATGCAAATAGCATTTGGTGAATTGTAATTTTAAGGTGTATTGCGAAACAACTTTAGCTAAAATGCCGTTTGGTAAAAATTGCATTTGTAGAGGACTTTTACTATATTTAAAAAAAAAAAAAATATTTTTGCAATTTTTATTTTCAAGTCTAGTGGCCGGCCGGTCAGATCTGGCCCTTGGATGGCCTCACTTGAGGTGGCCCACCTCAGGCGAGGCCACCTGACCCTGGGTGACCATCACCTAGGGTTGCCTGACCTTAGGTGGCCGCTTGCGTCACATGATTAAGGCCACTGCCTGGGTTGCGTGATTCAGGCCATCAGTCACCTGAGGTCCAGCGGCGGTCGCCAGGGTTAGGCGACCCTTAGGTGGTAGTCGCAGGCGCGCGTGACCCCTTGGCTGGCGGTTGTTGGCCTCCAATCAGCTTTTCCGTGTGGCGGTCTTTGGAGAAGATGAACAGTAACCGAAGCCAACTCTTGCATTCCAAAAATGCAACTTCCCAAAGTGACTTTAAAGTCTCAAAGCCCATTGCAAATGCCGAACCAAACGGGACCTAAGGCCCAACACGACCTTATCCTCAGCCACCTATGGTTGTAAGACAACATTTGCTCAGTAGACAACCCCATCATACCGATCTCTCTCCTCACTTTCTCTTTCTAACTTAATATGCATGTTTCGTTTGCTCACCTTCCTATGCTGTGAAGAAGAAATTACTCCTTCATATTTTTTATACACCGAAAAGGAAACAAGAGGACCTAAGTCATTGTTGTGTTTTCTTTTTCTGTGGTTTCTTCCCTTTTTCATTGTCCTTTAACCTCACCCCCACCACCTCCTTCTCTTCTTCATCAAAGGCTAAAGACACTATAATGCTGTCGCCCTTGACTGAGTCTAGGAGTTGTGCTCCTCCCACCAACATCCACTACTAGAGGTCACTCCTTTCTCGATGGAGTTAGCGTCATTCCTGTCACTGACAAAAGAGCCACTGGCTGATTGGTCGACTGCTTTGTTGGCAACGGAGTCATTGACTTGTGATAGATAATGATTCGCAAGACAGTGGAAGGACGACCTCCATTGGGTGTAGTGGTGCGGTGGCAGCAGTGGTAAACAGCATAAAGAGAAGAGAGACATGGCTTAGGTTAAGGTTTTCAAATGGCGTGGAATATTTTATGTTAGATTTACATGTCTATGATTCATTGACAACCTCAGTGGGGGTCACTTGTCTGGGCAGTAGCATAACACATTCCATGTTAAATTGAGATTCTCGGGCATGTTCTTTGATATCATCAAAGATTTTCTTGTTGTCTTAACTTTTTCTTAATACAGGCTTCCCATAATTTTGTCTTCAGGTGCTTGCTTATGTCTCTCAAGTCCATAACGTTGAACTTCCACAAGAATTAGTTGACCATGAAACTCTGACTCTCGATCAGGTATAAATGACAACTCTTTCTTTATTTTGGGGGAACCCGAAATTTTGGGGCAAGTTTCATATTTAGTGATGATATATAAATTAAGAAATGTTCCAAAAAGTTTTCTGTTTGATTTTATCGTTGCAACTCAAACTCATCATTCAGGAGTTCCTTGCTATATTTCCAATGGAAAAGGTGGAGCTGCTACTTTATGTGTATGCTAATAATTGAGCTAGTCATGATTAATAACAAAGAATAGTCGAGTTATCTATACGTTGAGAACTTCATAATATTAGCTGCGGCATGCACTGATCTGCAATCTGGATTTTACCTCTAACATCAAGGGGAAGTTGTGTGGCTCCAATCCCTAATGGAAAGGATATGGGAATGTCGGTTTACTTCTTTTGTCATTTACTTTTTCTCTCAATTATTCTGCCTTGGTTGTGATATGTTGCCATAACTAGCTAAAACCTGTGGTGTATATTGGCAGATTGAGAGTAACATCGTTAGGTGCCCAGATCCTGCATATGCTGAGAAGATGATTGCTGCAATTGATGCTGTTCGAGTGAGAGGGGATTCTGTTGGTGGCATTGTTACATGCATTGTTAGGAATGCTCCCCGTGTAAGAACTTTTCTTTGACACCTCTCTCCAGAAAGACACTAAATGAATGAATGATTAATGAAGATGATCGACACGCTGTCTTTACATTGTTTTAGATATGCATGTAAATGTAAAAAGAATATGCAGATGCTATGTGGTGTCGCATACACGCACACGCATGCGTGTGCACACGACAAACATTCTCATTATGGTGAATCATTAAAAGCTTATTAACTTTGCAACTTAATATCAGGGGCTGGGATCACCAGTTTTTGATAAACTTGAAGGTTTGCTGGCGAAGGCTGCTTTGTCTTTACCTGCAACCAAGGGCTTTGAATTTGGCAGTGGATTTGCAGGTACAGCAGTTCCGCTGTGAAGGGAATAGATTTGGATTAGATGGGGGCGATTAAGTAAATTAGTTGAGTTTCCTTAACGCTTTATGATAAATTTCAGGAACTTATTTGACTGGTAGCCAGCATAATGATGAATTCTTTGTGGATGAAAATGAAAGGATCAGGACAAGAACAAATCGCTCTGGTGGAATACAGGTATGCTCTGATATGGCATTGTTCTCCTCAATAGATAGGGTTGAAATTTTAGCATTTCTTCTATTCTATGTGCAAGAAAATAATTTGGGGATGTATTCTTGTGTGACTGTCAGGGTGGTATATCCAATGGTGAAATTATAAACATGAGAGTAGCTTTCAAGCCAACATCTACTATCGGAGTAAGCTCTCTGTCTGCCTGCCTGTCTGTCTGTCTGTCTGTCTGTCTGTCTGTCTCTCTCTCTCTTTCTCTCTATATCACGTGCGTCCACGCGCACGCGCACGCTTGCTGCAGATGCAGGCAAGCGCGTAAGCCTGCTTGCTTGCAATGTGCAGACACTGCGGTTGTAGCTGCGGTTGTGCTGAGGTCTTGTATTGATGTTGAGCACTTTCTTTCAGTCTTGTAAGCAGTGGGCTAGCTCTTAGTTCCCCATTTAGACATCATCCACAAGATTTGCAATGCTTGATGTGTCAAATTGTAGGATATTATTCTCATTGCCCTAATGCCATTTTCATTGATTTCATCTTATGATGTATCTGCAGAAGAAGCAACACACAGTTACTAGGGAAAAACAAGAAACAGAGCTGATTGCTCGTGGTCGCCATGATCCTTGTGTTGTCCCACGGGGTATGTCTCCAGTACTTATTCCATTCTGTTCCCTCACTAGTTCTCCCTTAAATTTGCATCTATGATTATGCCTTGATTAAGTAGTAACCTATATGCAAACTATATTGGGAGGCTCTTATGTTCAGGGCTCGATCTTGAAATAAGATAGACTGCGTTTAGAGCTCCTATTGCTTAAAGATGATGATTGTCCAAAAGTGCGAAATGTCCTTTAAAATAATTAACCTTTGCATTTACTGTTTGGATGTAGCGGTTCCAATGGTAGAAGCCATGGCTGCGCTAGTGCTTGTTGACCAACTGATGGCGCACTATGCACAATGCTGTCTCTTTCCCATCAATCCTGAGCTGCAAGACCCTCTGTCCTTGTCGAGTGCTCAGAGAGGCCTTGAATTTGCCCCTTCAGAGGAGGTAATAAACCTGTTGTGAAACCATCTCTGCCGTTGAGGCTTCGTCTGGAATACAGTATCCCTGATAATTCCCTATGGCGGGGCAATTTAAAATTGTCTTAGCCTTTTTGTAGTTGGACCCTTTCTTAATCATGTATTTTTCTTCTGATTTGTAATTGTGAGATAGGCGCAAGCAACTCTACAGTCATCATGTTTGAGCTCTTCTTATAAGTTATACTTGTCGTTCCAAAGTTTGTTGCACCAGATTTGATGAAATAAAATATATTTGTGAGATATGTATGTAACTATTTTCACATAAGTGCTTAAATTAATGGCCTTCCATTTATCTTCATTAACCATCTCTTGATCAAGCAGGCCAAGCATGCATAATAAATGGATGCTAGAAAATGAACACTAGAGGGGTGTACTTTTGTTAGGAATGTAGAACAAACCTATTCATGTGATAAGTAAGTACGCCTACTTTTTTTCCGATAATTTACTATTTTTTCACCATTAATAAGTTTATTTTATCTCGATGTAATATGCAGAGTGACAATATAAAAAAAACAACAAAACCTTTAATAAAACTAGCTCGTGAGTGAGGCACTGCAACACTGGAAACTGTACTCGCCAAATGCATTCGGAACAACCAATTAAAGATCGTGATACAAGTTTTCTTAAACTTAAAATGCAGATCGAACTTTCTGTTTGAAATTGAACATATTTTACCCCCAAGATCATAGCTGAATGGACTCGCGGTGCTCTGAATCCAGTACTTACTTTGTTCGAACAGTAGCATCCCCCACTCATAATAATGGGCCGTGCTCACCATCCAATCTCGCCTTATCTAACGCATACAGAATGAACCGAAAGTTCGGACCCCTTTCCAATCCGAAAGATCAGTTTGCTCCAAAATACATGCTCGATGGGGGTGGAATTCAGACATGCTGGACTCGGGGTCAAGGACTCGATCCCTCAATACCGCGAGAAATTAACAAACGTACTACACATGAATATAAGTTGGTCAAATCTCTTTTTCGGCTGAAGAATTAGAGATAGGAACAAGCTGTACAAATTGTCGTTGTCCCTCCAGATAAGTTCAAAGTCAACTCATCACTTGGAAGGAGATAGACGAATAATTGGAGATAGGAACCAGATGTTGATCAGACGTGAGAGTAGTCTTACGTGCCAAACGGCCGAAAGAAGACGGCCCATCAGTCCTTTATTAAACGAGATTTGTCCATTAAACGTCGTGTCACATAACCTACAAAGACTCGTGCGTAAGAGAGAGAGAGAGGGAGGGAGGGAGGGAGCGATCAACGTCGCGTTGGAGTGTATTTGGTAGACGACCCAACATCATCTTCCAATAAAATAAGGCAAAAAGCGCCTGCAAAATAAGGGCTGCAAAAGCGAAAGGCCGTCAAACAAACGCCAAAGTTCCCCAATCATTCGATGGAAACATAGAAAAGCAGAGGAGATCCGCAAAAGGGGAGAGGCGAATTGGAACCCTGGCGCGATACCGAGCATCTACAATTTATATTAAGTGGTGCCAATAATTTCAAAAGTTAACGTACCAACACATCAAAGAAAAGAGCTCAGTTCACGGGCCATATCGCACTCTGTTCCACATCGCTTTAGTTCTTTAGGGGAGGGGTTGTTTGTTAAACTTTAGTCATAATTAAGTCGATTAATCATGATCCTTGACTCATCCAACCACCGACAGCCGGGGTCCTTTCGCTTGATAATGATGGCGTGAAGTAACAGTTCTCTTTGGTGGACAAAATTGGAGAATTCGATCGAGGAGGAGGGGCCAAATCTCGAATAAGGAAATTAAGTGCCTATCTCGCTTTATAGTCGCAAAGGATGCGCGACATCTTCTTTTACCTAAGGGTGAAAACCATCCCATCCCCACAATTGCTGCCAATTATCGCGGGGAGCCATCGATTCGAGCTCACGAGAAAGGGAACTCGGCGCGAGCGCGCCGTTTGACACGATCTGCTGCGCGCGTTCCTTTCTCGGGGCCGAAGAAAGCGAGGTCAAGTTTAAACGTCGCGTAAAGGAGACTCCCGACGGGAACGTACACGTTTGGTTCGCGCTTCTAGTTTCCAAGGACTTCTTTACGTGAAGTTTCACTCAAGAAGAGACATTGCGCATCTCTTATCAAGTCGTTATCTTCATATGAATAGAAAGTTACCAGTTTTCTTGTGAACGGCTATCTCCATAAACAAACGGAATAAGTGTATTGAAAATCATAAAATTTGTTATTGAAGTGAAATTGAGTCATAAAATTTTAAAAAGGAAAATTGAGTTTTTATAGTACAATCTAATTCTAAAATTTTCAAAATTGCAATTAAGTTCTGAAAATTGTTGAATTGATCCAAACGAGTCTTTTTGTGGATTGTATCTTTTGAAAGTTTTATAATTTGATTATATTTTTGTGTCATTTATAGAACTCGATTGTATTTTCGCGATAAATTTTACGAATTTTGATACACTTATCCCTAAATAATCCTAACGCATTTGATAGGGTAAAAGCTTGTGTTTGTGTGGCGAAAAGTAGAAATTACACAGCGTGATTCTAGCTGGCTTAATGCTGTCGGGCAATTGAGGATGATGCGAAGTGGGTTGGGATAGGGCGGCAAGTATGAAGCGCGGGAGCTAAACGTAGGATTTGACGTTGGATCACTTAGGAATTGAATTGATTATGCAATGGATTCATTGTCACGTCACCTAAAGCAAGCTGACCGTACCGAGGCAACAACAACCTTTGTGAAAAGCCGATTCACCCGGCGTGATTTCCTCGGAGTTACTGTTTGTTTGTAGCTGTCCCTTTGTCTCGACCGCCATCCTCATTAGCCCGGTTTATGTCAGCATTCAGCCATGCACATGCACTCGAGCGATGTTCAATTCAGCCCGTGATTTCCTTACTGAGTATCTAGTACAAACCGCGAAATGAGCAGGTGCATGCACGTCGGATCCATGGCCGATCCCGAGAGGACCGACCGAGCGACCGACTGATCCCGTGAAGGTCCTGTCGTTTTTTTTTTTTTTGGCAAAGACGTGAAGGTCCTGGCGTTGCTAGATACAATGCTGCCAAAAGGACTTGGGCTAATTAAAGGAGACAAGAGACGGTAAGAAGGAAGTACAGGAGGAAGGTCACGTTTTTTCTTGACGTTCCAAATCGATCCAATCCGAACCTGACTCAAATCGAGCGATGCCAAGCAATTTATGGCCACATATATCTCCATTATTCAGAAGAAGCTTGGCATCTGCAGTCGCATATGCTTCTCTTGGGGACGTACTAATAGGAGTAGAGTTGTCCCATGGGAAAAATTATAAAAAATAAAAGTTTTAAATTTATTATATAGATGTTAATCTAGTTATAAATATTTCAATTTAGCCTATTTAATCCTGAATCTTTTAACTATTTGTCAATATAATTATTTCGATTAATTTTGATCGGAAATTATTGATATGAATATCAATTTACATGACACCATTAATATTAATGTCAATAATTGTAATTTTTAAATCTAATCCTTTTCTTTTCTTTCCTTTTTATATTATTTATTTTTTCTTATTTCCCTCCATCGGTTCGTAGCCTTATCCCACTGGCCACAAGCAAGGGCAACCCAGCCCTTGCTTAGCCAAGATTTTGCGAGGGTTGAGGAAAAGAGGAAAAGAAAACATATTTTAAATTTATAAAAATTATCCATGTTAACCCCGTGCGTGTCACATAATATGGTTGACATATACATTAATGATTTTTGACTAAAATTGATTGAAATGATTATATTGACAAATCTTGAAAATATTTATAAATAAATTGATTAAGTTGAAGAGTTTAATGTTGAATTAACATCCATATAATATATTTAAGATTTTTTGGTAATTATCCTCCTGGATCGCCCGTGATTTGCAAGATGCTGGGATCTTACCCTATCAAGAAGGTTTGCCCACATTAGCCGTTCGATAATTCAGATAAGGAAATGGCTGTCTAATAATTGACTGATTCGAACAATCTCGTTTTTTGTCCTGGAGAACGAAGATGCTAATCTTAAATCGGGAAACGATAGGGATGCTGACTATAGGTCGAGTTGGAAAGACTCGGTGCCAACCTAATCATGACGTGTCAAAGTCATCCATTTTCTAGCTCGAGTAGTTTTATCGTTTCTGCCAAGAAATTCCAGTTTTGGTAGCTGTGAAAAGCACGCAGTTTTTGTCTTTCAATGCATGTAAAGTAAGCAGCAGGAGACATGTTCTGGAGTCCAAACTGCGTTTTAATCATCTCTTTTCCCTTATCTTCTTGCACACATTATGCTTGCCAAAGTGGCGGAGCATGCGGAAGCAACCGAGAGCTCTTTCCAGAAAAAGGGGAGATAAAGCAAGGTGGTACCGGCGATAATTCGCATTTGGGAAAAGATTACGGCGGAAATGTGACACGATCGATCTACAAAGTTTATAATACTAAATAACGCGTCAATAAGCGGCGAACGTCGTTTCACACACGCAAATGCTCCATAGAAAACAGAGAGAAAAAGGGAGGGAAGGACTGTTCTTGCCAAAACAACCATTAAAGGTGATGAATTGTCACAAGGGACTTCTTGACAGGAAAACCAGAGAGAGATTCTAAGCATGGATTTTCATTTTCTTTCTTTTTCTGGGGTAAAAGCATTTCAAACTCATACAGAAGTGTCCAGCACCCGAGTATGGGCGATGCCAATGATTCAATTCTGAGGGAAGGACATGGGTCTCTGGCTGCTTCGAAAAATCACAAAGGTAGCCAAGCTCAACTTGCTATTTTCACCACGTACATATCTACAGAAGACAAAACCCCAGAAATAGGAAGTAGACTAAAAAGCAAACAAGCCCAAGATCATCCAAGGCCCCCTTGAGGGTCCTAGCATGGATGATGAAAACACGGAGAAAAATCTGATAAAGAAGAAAGGCAGGTAGGGCGAAATGAAGAAGGCAGAAAGCAACATCGCCCTCCCAAATTCAAACTGCGAAGAGAAAAAGGGAGATTGGCAGGTGATCCTTCTTTGACCCTGCAAAACTCTCCTTCCAAAAAATAAAAAAGAGCAAAAGAAAAGAAAGAAAAAAAGAAGAAAAGAAGAAGCTCTTCTTTGGACTTTGGTTTTTACTTACTTTCCTACTTGCTATTGTAGAAAGCTATAAAGTGGACACCACGCTGCCGGTCATCTGGCAGGCAAAAGTATCCCACCTAAGATCTTCCCAACACCCAAATTTTGTTACACTCAATTTGTCCTTTCTTTAGCTCACTCAATCCCTCCCTCCCTTTGAAAAGTAAAAGCTGGATGGACTGTGTAGCTTCTGTTCCTTTCCCTCTCAGTTTCCCCCTCCTCTCTTTTGGCCTCTTCTGCTGCAACCTGTATATCGGCAAAGCAACAAAGAATTGTTTTCTTAAGCGTCCTTTTTCAGTCCACTATTACAAGAAAAGAGCACCCAGCGAGCACCCCCCTAGATTGAAGCGCAATAAAGTGGGGATTTAGAAAGCCTCAAAATTTTGGTGGAGCGGCGAGTAAGCTACGGGGCCCTGCACTGATACATCGGGCTCCGGAACAGAACCGAGTTTCGCCAGGATTTTTCAAACTTAGGGATCCTGCTTTCTCTTCTTTTGGGACCAATAACAGTGAGTCACATTCCTCTTTCGCAGCGTGTCCCCTCAAGGACCCAGGTGTCAAGAATGTTTCTTGGTGCAGCTTTGGGTTAGAAGTGCACCGACACTTTGGTATTATTTCTGCCTTCTCTGGAGCATTTTCTTTATTCGTTCACTTCCAGGAATTAAACACAAGTTCGTGACTCCAAGGTATAATGCTTACTTGGTTTAGGAAGAGAACGGATTAGAGGCTTCTCAAGTAAACAAAGGCTAATCAAAGAAAAGGAGCACGAGTTTAAAAGGTAAAGTTCCATCCGAAGAAAAATGGAAAAAAAAAAAAAAAAGAACCGGCTACTCACACTCGGATTCTTTTACCACTTTTTAAGGGTATTTCATCGATTTATCCAATTCATGGGGTTTCCCCCGCCATCGAAAATTAAAATAAGCAGGTCGGAATAAAGTTCACGAAAAGTGCCGGAATTGACTAGCAGATCAAGAAAAGCTCTCCCCCTCAAATCCATCCAACCCAAAAAATCAAACATGGAATGGTCAATGTAGGGTTGCGGGAAGATTTAGCATGGACATACGTACGCCACATGTTTTGCATTAGGGGCACACCAAAGTTTTCTTTAAGCTAGGCAACGAAAAGCAGGGCGGTGACTGGGCCTTTTCATGGTGGGACTTCCCTTTAGACTCTCAGATGAATATTTTGTTTGAAATCTAAAGGCTCCCTAAACCCCTGAAAGAAACCCACCCCGTACCAAGAAGCCCCGATAGCTTTTGCATGCTCGAAAAGCCAGTCCTAGAGGGAAAGAGAATACATAAAACCCGCCTCTGCCCTCTCGGTGGCCCTCTAAATATTCATGACACAATGACCACAATGCCCCTTTTAGGACGTCCAATGTCGGCAAGGGGGACAACGGTGAGGGGCCGACATCGGTGAGGGGTCTCCCGACCCCATCCTTCTTCCTTTTTCCTGGGTTTTTAAATTGGGACTGAACCCCACGTTTCCTTGGCATAAGGTTCTACGTAGCTCCCTGGTTTGGACAACAGTGATACAACCACCGGTTGTTATAGGGGTTTTGATCTTTTTTCTTGAATCCCCAACCAATGCAAGATGACAATAACAGAGGACAGAAGCTGACAAGGGCTCACACCTACTTCCCATATATTAGAACCGTACCGAAACCTCATTAGCCTCGGACATATTAGCACAACCACTTTATAATGTTTTTTTTTTTTTTTTTTGACATGGGAAATCTTGGTGGCTATCAAGTTTGATTGAGGAACGAGCAACTTCGGCTTTGGATGTATGTCTGTGTGAAGCTGATTCGACTGAATTCACGTTCAATGAAGCCTCTCCAAGTGGAGGAACGAAATGCCAATGTGCTCATGTTTATTAGGAGATTGATACGCGGAAGAGTGGATTTTCATGCACTAAGAGCATCTAAAAAGCTTCTACCAACCCACGCACGACTAGTAGATAGAGAGTTACTTGATATTGCCTGGAAAAGGAAAGCTCACCTTCTTGTGCTATGTCGGACCCGAGTTTCGTTCGAAGCTAAGTTTAGGTGGGTTTAGGAACAGCTTGCTTGAAAGCAACAGTGGGAGCAATTCGGCAACTCCTCCTCTGGTGCTCCTGCACAAGTTCTCCGGCAAACCAGTCGAGCTTCTCGAAGTTACTCTGTTCCGAGATTCTCTTGCCACCGAACAGCACCGATTCAACATTCTTCTGCTTCAGCATTTCCTCTGCTATCCCTGTCAGCATCTTTACATTGTTAGGACTCCAGTCTGTATCAACATTTGGTCCACAACGACCAATGCTGGACCCATTTGCCTGAAAAGACACAATTATGATTCTGTGATCAGAGTGGAGACTACTAAGCAAAAACACTTAGAAATGCACAATGAGATTCCAGTAATCAATTTAATCAGCAGAATGAATTTCTCTAAGGCAAAAGACTTTAGGACAGATTTAATATATACCTACCGAACTAAGCTAATAACATATTGAAGAAAACATAAACTTGAAACATTTTCTTTATGCACCGCAAATGCTACTCCACGAATTGCAGTAGCCTTCCTTTTAACGGGACACTTTGCAAGTAAGCATCAAAAACCAGAAAGGGCTCCTACGGCGGATGGTAATGTGCCGAAGGTTTTATGCTTGTGCCTAAAAAAAAATTGGGAAGGACCTAAAAACATTGCCATTCCCACAACAAGTCCCAGACTATTTGCAGAATTGAGAGGGAGTACCACGGATGCAGCTTAAAAGGTAAGCCCCACTTGCTTTTTACTGGACCTGAGGTGCCACCACAAGCAGAAAGCACGAAAATAGGAAAATCGGAAGCATCCTCTCAGCACGCTGACAGCACATAAATTTAGTCTCTTGGCTCTCTCATTTATCAGCAGTGAGCTAATTCTGGAAAGAGTAGAGATCTCTTTTTGGGCTATCTAGAAATGGAGAGCATCTGACTATACATATGGGAGGTGGGCACCACCTCTGATGGCTTGAATTAATGAGATGAAGAGAAGAATATACCCAAAAAGAATGCCATTCCATGTACCAGGAGTGGGTACAAAACTAGGCAGAAACAAGTCATCTGAATTGAGGAACGCGTAGACATCAGACAAATGCCGGGTTGCAGAGATAGAATTTAGCATCCACATTGAATTAGATTACTTTAATCAGCTTACTACTCCAGTCTTGCGCAGCCATCAATGAACGGTGTCTTCAACATGTGATGAAAGGGGTGCTACATGAATGGGGAGCCGATCTAGCTAGCCACGCAAATTGCAGTCAAACGTAGCGCACTGAAAACACTTAAAGAGCAAACTTTCTCGAGGTCTCGACCTAACCCAATTTGCAATGTCCTTTGGTTGGCCACTCCAGCAACCGAAATCCAAGTTACATAAATGTGCATGCGCGCGCGCGGGCGTGCGACGCGCGCATGCGAATGACATCAGAGCAAGCAAAGACAAGACAAGACAAAAGTCCCCTGCATCATCGTCCCATACCAGCCTGGCTGACACAGTCTCTTGCAGCAGAGACGGCAAAAGAAAGCCACATCCGAAGCAGGACACGCTCCCCGCCAAAAGCCCGTAATGACGCGAAATAAATGCAAGGAAAATAAAAGGAAAAATATCCGCAAAATAATGCGGAGGAAGACGCTACCTGAATCCGCACGTAATTGCCGCCGCCCCTGCACTGGGCGAACGCCATGGCCACCGCGTGGTCGACCAGGTCCGCCGACCCGTCGCCGGATATCCGGGCCACGGGCCGGGCCCAGTCCCGGGCCTTCCAGGCCTTGACCTGGTCGTACTCGTAGCTCACCTCCAGGAGCTGGCCCGTCCCCAGCGAGAGCACCAGCAGGTCCTCCATCCCCCGCACGAACGGGAACTCCTGCTTGTTGTGCAGCACGTGCGTGATCGCCGCCGCCGCCGGGTTGCTCATCGCCAGGCCCCCTCCCACCGCCACGCACCGCGTCCGCCCGTCCACCGACCTCATCTGCACCGGCTCCAGCACGCCGGGCTCCGCCGACGTGGCCCGGCACACCTCCCAGAGCCGGAAGTCGAACCCGTCCCTCTCCAGCGCGTCGGCGCGCGAGAACAGGAGCGGCCCCGAGCTCGTCAGGTCGTAGCACGGCACCAGGACCGGCTTCAGCGTGTCCCTCAGCGTCAGCTCCCTCCCCGCCCCGTCGCTGAAGGACTCCCTCACGAGCTTCTCCAGCGCGGCCGTCGCCGACGCCGTCGAGCCGGCGGAGCCCCCCGCAGGAGCCTCCGCAGGAACCCGCCCGACCCGGACGCGGGCTGCGAGCGGTAGAACTTCCGCCCGTGGTCGGCCAGGAACCTCCACGTGTCGTCGGCGCGGAAGAGAGGGCGGCTGTGGTCCTTGGTGGCGAAGAGCATGGCGGTGAAGATGCCGCCGACGCCGGTGCCCGCGGCGACGTCGAAGTAGTCGGCGATGCTGGCGTCCGGGTTGCCGGACTTCGACTTGAGGGCGTGCTCCAGGTAGGCGAGCGCCTTCCCGGGGAGGATGCCCCTCATGCCGCCGCCGTCGAGGGCGAGGATGCAGATTTTGCCCCGCTGGTTCTTGATGGAGGAGAGGTCGTTATGGTCGGCGGCGGGTTTCGGGTCGATTTGCTTGGGGACCCAGAGCTTGTGGTCGTCGTAGCCGAAGAGGAACTTGCTCTCCAGGATTGAGAAGATCTCGTAGCTGAGCTTGTCGGTGTCGATGCTCGGCTCTTCCTGCATCTCCGATGAATTATTGTTATTGCTCGCCATCGGAACCGCCTCGGTCTCACAGTTTTTCTATCGCCGGCCCGCAAATTCCTGCACCATCCGAAGACCCCGCGCGACTATAAATCCCTCGGCACGACCCACTTCAAAGCCGGCTTCAGGTCAATTCGTCCGTTGCTAGGAAAAGGAACGAAGGAACGACCCACCCGTCAGCCTCTCTTTCTCTCTCTCTCCCGCTGACTGCGTGCGCGCTTGTGCGTTTATATCCTCCGTACCCAGGAGCAGCAATACACGCATATGTCAACAGACGGCAGGATACATATGCGCAAATAGGACCCGAGGTGGAGGAAAGATCAAGAGCTCGGCGAAAACGGGGAGCGGCAGATGTACCGAGACAGAGCGAAGCTCGAAGGACCCGAGGTGGAGGAAACACGACCGCAGCAGTTGCAGAGCATGCTCTCTCTCTCTCTATATATCTCCGTGGTGTCTGGTTTTATATTGTGAAGCGAGGCCACTCTGAACTCGACAGGCGGGTCGGGGGGCGACGGCAATATCATGTCCCTAACCCCGGGTTTAAGGCTGTCTAATGATAGCCGTGTGTTCCACCGACGGTGATTCTTTCTCGTCCGGAATCCGACGGCCCCGACTGGGTCCGGTCCCTCCCGCGGGCCCCCCGGGCCCCACGTGCTCAGTTTCTCCCCCGTTTCGTGATTGACGGTCGAGATTGGGGGTGGATTCGTCAACTGTTCCTCTCTTTCCTCCCCGTGTAGGGCCCAGATTAGGCTAAAGACTGGAGACCCACCCACTAGATTGGGAAGGAGAAACTGTTCGCCCTCTTTGCCTACTCCACGTACACGAGACCGGCCTCGTCCATCTCCATTTTTTTGGGCGAAATAGACATAATTTAAAAAATAAATTTCCTAATATTTAGGTATAAATTGTTATGAGTATAAAAATATTTAAAATTTCGCAAAACAAATGAGGCGTATAAAATATTTGCGGACTAATTTGCCCTCGGAGTAGAGGGAGGGAGCCGAGGGGTGGGGCCCAGCTTGACGTGCTGACGAGTACAGTGCGGTCAAATGACGGGATGATGAGCTGGAACAGTGAGAGTTTTTGGTCGTTGGTGACTGGTAATTACCTTTTGCCCGGGTGGGGCCCGGTCAGGTGAAAGTGAATGTCCTGTCGGGGGCTTGGTGATGATTGGGTGGAAAAACGGAAGGACAAGGGTTAATTAATTTTAGGGATAAGTGTATTGAAAGTCCTAAAATTTATTATGAAAATGTAATTAAGTTCTTAAAACTTTCAAAAAGTATAATTAAGTCTTAAAACTTGTCATAAAGTGTAACTAAGTTCTAAAACTTTTAAAAAATACAATCAAGTCCTAAAACTTATCAAAATGGTTCAATCAAAGTCCTTCCATAAAATGCACTTTTGAAAATTTTAGGACTCGATTGCACTTTCAAGACAAGTTTTAGGACTTTATTGAACATTTTGAAAATTTTAGGACTTAATTGAACTAAACTTAATTGCACTTTTTGAAAGTTTTAGGACTCAATTGCATTTTCATGATAAGTTTTAGGACTTTCAATGCACTTATCCCTTAATTTTAATACGCGACTCGAGGAGTCTCGATTTTCATTAATACTTTTCGGACTAGAATGGTTATATTTCTTCTGGGGGGAGCGCATGGCAAGTATAAGGTATCAAATATCCCAGAAAGGAGGAAAAAAGGGTGATACCAAAAACAGAAGCCTCAGATTAATGTACGCGTACAACATTTACTTCATATATATATATATATATATATATATATTTTTTTTTTTTGTGACCCAAGGAATCCCGCACGGCTGAATGCCGGGAGTAAATCACTGGGGGCGACACGTGCTAGCCACCACACACGTGCCACTAGGTAAGTCACCCTACAACGCGCTGGGGTTTCGAATCCCTTCCTTTCGTGAGGGAGGAGCCCCAAAGCCCAACCGCGCCACTCGGTGGGTGGTATCACTTTATTTGGAATTTTCTTTAATACAATTGCTTCATATTGAACTTTGTATTAAAGAAAATTCCAAATTAGTGTACCTTTTTGTGTAGTGATTTTCAGATTTATTATGGAATATCGGTTTAGCTTTTTTAGTTTTTGAATAGTCTTAGTTTTCATAAATTCTTATTAAACTAGAGTGGTAATATTTCTTTTGGGGGGGTTAATTAGCAAATGCATGGGTATATAAGGTATTGAATATCCAAAAAAGGACAAAAAAGGGTAATACCAAAAATGAAAACCCTCGAATAGATATACACATATTGAATCTACTTCAAATTGATTTTTGCGTAAAGAAATTTCTAAATTTGTGCACCCATATTAAAATCAATTTTTAGATTTATATTGATTTAGGATTTTTGGTGATATAGAAATTAATAAATAATAAATAAAATATGAATGTATTGATTTGAGAGTTTTAGCAACTTTAAGTTAAAAAATAAATTATAAGAAAATAATGACTAATGGACGTTGAACTTGAGGAGTTGACTTCATCTTTTTGTCTTTTTTTATGCTTTATGCATAGATCAACATGTGATTGACCGGTTCTATAACATTTTTGGAGTTACATTACAAGGAAAATGATTCTTTTTGATGTATGTGAATTTGATCTTGGCGTTTACAGAACAACGTGGTAAGAAATATTTACGTTTGGAGGAGGAGGGAGGTTAGTGCATGTGCAAAAATCTGGTGATTTCGTGGCTGACAATGACCACCATTTATGGCCGTGGGACCTTCCACTCTTGCCCTGGTAGTTCCAGTCCCAGGAACTCCGTTTCTTACTCCCTTTGACTGGGGCATTTTCAGTTCTTCCTGATTTCTTTCCCAAGAGCGTGCCGAGAGATACGTTCCCTTCATTTTGGCGCAAAAGAGGCATTCGGTCGCGACGGGTCACGAACCCATGACGTCGTCCCGACACGGTGAAAGACACATCGAATTGTCCGTGTACCGCGTCGACACTCCACATGCTAGCTTGAGACAGTGGCGACACCGGCCTATCGAAAGCAACGGTTTAGGCGTGGACCAACTGGGAAGAAGATAAACCACCGCCACTCCTCCTCCTCCTCCCCCGCCTCCGCCGAAGTTATGGAGGGGGAAAGGAAGTAAAAGATAAGCTCCGGCTACAGTTCTCAAGAGGCTCGCACGTCTCTAGCACGAACACACGGAAGACATCATCCGAAATTCACAACTGTGCCGATATGTTGACGTGGGGATTTTGGAGCGTAGCGAGGGAACGCGCGTTGAAAGAAGAAACAAAAGACAGGCGAAGCTATCTGTCTACCTGGCCGGCCCTCCCTTTGCATTAACTCCTTCCACGTACAAATTTGCCCCCCCACCTCTCTCTATCTATCTCTCTCAGTCCTTGTCCACCATCCCTCCGAAGTCCTACCCCATACGCTTCTGTTCCCTCCCACATGAAATTTACCTTAGCCCGCACCCAAAGCAGTACATCCCATTCCCGTTTCCATTCCCGTTTCCATTCAATTCCATCGCCCAATTTTACTCTTCGAGACTTGTCGCATGAGCTCATGTGAATCTGCCGTTCCCCCATCGAGGTCGGCCTATCTTCCGGGTGGACTTTTCGGTGAGTTGATTACCCTCGTACTCGATCGTAGCCGGTTCGGCCGATGCATGAGCGAGACCAACGTTTTGGAATCACGAAATGGAAGTGACGTTGGGCCTGTTTTTCAACACTGGGCCTGAATGTCGTTGGGTTTTCGACATCCTACTATTTTAGTCCTACCCTATTATGCCACGACTAGAGAAATAGGGGATTTAATGTTCATCTCTCTGTCCCCCCGGATTCAGTGTCATAATAGCATAATCAAATGCTAACCAGCTAGTACATTCTGAAGGAATATAATCAACGAGATGACATTTTCATGGTCCCGGGATTACTTACATAGGCGGGTTTTCTCGTCGTAGAAGGAACAATGGGAAGTAAACAGCGACATTAACATGGGTTTGGGTTAGGTGTGCTTCGGTCACATCATTATCTGTTGATTACATCAAACTTAGACCACCATGTCTCAACTGCACGTTTACTGCAGACAGTTAATTAAATTGACGTCGAGGCGAATCTGAGCTGCTACTACCCAGCAGAACCTCGACCATCCTGTCATTATCTTGACCAACTGGTGACGTTTGTTCATGTTTCGCCAACGTGCCATCTGCATCTCCCTCCTTGAATTCTTCTTTCCAGTGGAAATTCATCGTCCAAGATGTTATCTAACTTGCCCCCACGGGAATGATTTAAGAAAAAGACAAGAATGTCGATGATAATCTACTGTACTTTCTACAATTAACTTCATCTGAAGGGTTTTTCGTGCGTCCTGCTATTGGTATATGAATGCTAACACGTCCTGAAGAACTTGCTCCATCACGATTCCGCAAGCCAAAAGACCGACTCCAGTGAGTGCAGGCTTTGCTCTCGATAGTCCATCCTTTTTGGTGTCATCGCATTCTTCTGAATGATGCATAGCCCAAGCCATCGCCAGCGGAAGAACGCCATACAGCATTGTCATACAATACCCTCCCTGCATCACATCACGGATGGAGCATTTAGAAAAGCAAAGGCTCAAGCTTTGCATGTTGGATTGCCCAAATAGAAATTGTAACTTCCTCTCCACAGCCGTCTTTTGCGCTCTTAAAATTTCTCATGCTTTTGACAGTTTCAGGAAACAGTAAAATGATTGGCTTGAAAGTTGATAAGTCTACGCAGTCCATCGCGCCTTCATAGTTAAATTAGTGTACTCAAAGGTTAATGTTGTTTGAAGATAGGCATATCTATACGTGGATAAGAACGATCTTTCATCCCACTTACAGCAATATCTGTGGCTGCTGAAAATGCATCTGGAACTGTAGTCGACACCAGAATAGATGGAGCAACGACCATCGCTACAGACGCAAAGCTAATTTTCTTTCGGTCCCACCATTTTCTCACCCCAAAGACCTCCTTTGGTTCCTTTAACAGCAAAAAAATTAAGCTAAAGCATATCAAGGGTATTCCCATTATTTCCCGAATTAGATAATTTGATGACGACAAAAATGGTATCGATTCTTAAGAAAGCTACCTCCATTACCCGCAATATCTGTACTGAAGGTGACTGAAGCTCGTAGTTTGTGAATTGCTCCTTGAAGAACTCTGAGAATCCCAAAAGAGTACCTATTAGTGATGTTCCAATGGCCAGTAGTGAAAAGGCCTCCACCATCAATGGAACCCCGCTCCATCTGACACTGTACCAGGTGAAACAGACTTGATTAGAGTAGATTTGTCGGATGTGTGAAACATGAAAGATATCATCTAAGTATGCGTAAGGTTCAACAAAATTGTGGTGGCGGAAAGAATTACTCTTTTGTTTACATTTACATTTCAAGCTAAACCAGTGCCGGAGTCATATTCACAAATACTATGCAATCACTTGCTGCAACCATCTCAAATACAAAAGGTAATTCAAGGTTAGAAGATATTGGCCACAGAAGGATTTCCTATTTGGAGGCGATCCAGGGTCAAGGCAGAGTTACCTCAGCAGCAAATCGAGAGGATCAGAATCTCGATTTGCATCGTTCAAGAGAGCAAGTGCAATTGTATCCCATATTAGCAAAGCAAGCAACGGAATAGTACTACCAAGCAAAATGGAGTTCCTTATACGCTTAAGATCACCTCCAAGATAAGCACAGATTACTGCAGCAAATGAGTGGTAATCAATTCGATAGCTTGCCCTTTTTTTTCTCGAGAAATGCGTGAGAATTTTCTTTATCATCTTTACCAGGTGCTGCATCGTGATAAACCAGAGAAAAGATCATCACTGGGATTGTTGCCGGAACTTTTTCCCAGTCTCCACTTCCCCCAAAACCTGACCATCCACCAAGCGCAACCGCAAGCACCTCAATCGCCACCAACAAACCTGATAATCAGAGTGCCTCACCAATGTGTGTATATGCAGGGAAAGTTTACAGGGTCTAAAACATGAAATGGAGAAAGAAACTAAATTGAGATGTTCTCTATTGATTATCACTTGACATGATGGAAAAAATCGAGTGCCTTTTCAGAAGCCACCTTCTACATGTATGCACGAGTGATTGCTCATATGGCAGGTCGTGGCCTAATTAGTGGGTAGAATTCAGCTAGAGTTATATCACAAAAGCTTCTACACATACCTATCATGGAAGCAGTAAGCCACTGGTTCACTTTATCAGTGGCTGGAGTTCCACCAACTGATATGAGCAAGGCAAAAAGTGCGGTGAAGAAGAAGCCCGCAAACGAAGCTGGAAGATTTATAAGATGGAAAAGGATCTCGCCAGACTTGGAGCAATATGCGACCATGGAAGTGTAGCCCAGAAACACATAAGTGACCGTGGCAAAACTGCCTCCCCACTTTCCTAACGTCTCCTGAGCCATCGTCCTGATAGAGATGATCTCCAGTTCATACTCTCCTCCTTCCTTTATCTTCTTCTTTCTCTTCCACATATTTGCATTGATCTCCACAAGCAAAAGCGCTTCAATCAAGAGAAACGCCCAACACAAGATCATACATACTGAACTTGGAAACAGTCCCTAGAACATATGAAGAGAGTGTCGTTAAATACTCTCATCCTATTAACATGCATTCCATTACTTTCGAATAGAGAAAAAAGCTTAGCTTTCCTAATAGACGCCACGTGAAGTAATCTCAACTACTTCAATTTAGCTCTACGATCTTTCCTAACTAAATCCAACTTGCCTGTTGTATTATACATACAGGTTAATCGGCATTTTGCCTGACTGACTATCATACTGTTCCTAGAGCGAGACTCAAAACAGAAAAATCGGCAAACAATTCTTCTCCGGGGAAAATTCACCATCAACCGAATATTAGAAAAGCCATCGCCAGTCCATTTCAAGCGCAAAATTCTCAATCCACCGCAATGACAGCTGAGAACAGACCCAACAACTAGAAGGCCACGAGAAGAACATAGATTCTGCAATTTGTAATCAAAACCAGGGAATACATCAACAACGAAATTTGCCATTTAAAAAGAAGAAGGAAATAAATAAGCAAGGAGAGAGGTTTTACAGCAGGGGCAGCCTTCTTAGGGAGTGCGAGTATTCCTGAGCCGATGCTAGTACCGACGATCAGAGCAACAGCACCAGCCATCGTTCCCTTCTTCTCCGACCCTTCTTCCACAACCTCCACGGCTTCGCTCTCCTGCTTCGCGCGAGCGGGTTCCGCCCGCAGCCATGGCGGGTCGTGGTCCTCCTTCTTCCCGTGGTGGAAGCGACTTATCCTCTGCGTTGTGAAGTGGTGGGAAGAGGATGACGAATGGTAAAGAGCCATTGCGTCACGGGACGATTTCGCGTTCCGACGACGGCGAGGAGTCAGCCATGGAAGAAGACAGATAGTGTACGAGTGCGCTTGCTCGCCGGAATTGACTGTACAAGAAGAGAGAGACATGAATTGTACTGGTGTGGCCATGAGAGAGAGAGAGAGAGAGAGATTGAAGTTGAATGGTCGTGGCCGGAGGAAATATGCAGAAGGAGCTCCAAATATCTAGGGGAGTGGGACCCCCGGAAGCCGTCTCCGCCCGGTCGTCATCGTAATTCAAATATCTTCTTCAATGAAAGTTGCAATTTTTAACATGAATGAACAAGAACATAGTCGATAGATGCCAACGTGAAACTGTCCGAACTACCTTTAATCGATTTATCCGTTGCCATTTTCATGGATGCTTGAGAAAAGATTGATCCCAAGTTTTCACGTTTGTCTGTAAACTCCAGAGACATGGTTGATCACATGGATATCAAACTCCTCGAGGGACTTCTAGGCACTTCGATCTTTCCGGTTGATCAACTCTTTCTTGATCAGCCCCAGGATTTCAGAGATCTGCAAATGCATGAGAAGCGAATGGTCAACCATCAAGATTGTCCCTCGAAACTGTTGCGCAAAAGCAACGTTGACATCATCACCAGAGCAGACCAGTTGAAGTTCGTGCCTCCCTGAAGTGAAAATTTCACACACTGTGTTACCTCGAAATGCTTCTGGAAAACAGGGGATTGGCGAAGCTTTGCATATATTGTCTCGAGTAATTCAAGAAGCGCGTCCACCTGATCGCCCAGTAAATCCACCTGTTCCATGGGAATTTGGAGAAAAACTTAAATATGAACAGAATATTGAAGTACTATGTCGTCAAATCTGGATGTGGAAGGAATCCAAGCCTCCTTAGAGGAGACTTCATTTACAAGGACAACATGGTAGAACTGAAATAAAGTGAAAATTTCGCACAACCTCGGTCTCGGCCTTCTGAAGATTCTGGCATCTCCTGATGAAGGCTTTCCTGTACATTATTTCTCTTCTCCTGAGTGATTCAACTAGTTCAAATGATGCATGTAATTGGCCCTTCACGTCATTTAGCCTGTAAAGAACCATCGTACTGTTACATGATTTCGCTCAAGAGAGGAGTAAAGAAGTTTCTTTTAATCCTGTGTTATCGAAAGAAATAGGCTTCATGCTGTGTGCTAGCAACTTTGAACAAGGAGAGTGTATGTATCCGAATGTGATTATTCCTAGGAACCAAGTGGGATGAACAGGTTCTTCCCTAAATCCGTCACAGATTGTTGGTTGGGATTCCATGTTACTTGGGTAGGCAAATTTGATTAATATCACAAGCACCGCGGCCCAATGTGAATTCAACTAGATGAAGTACCTCTTGATATTCTTCCCTAGATGATCATGCAATGTTCGCTGCAAATCCAATATTGCTTCAGAAAATTCCTGGAGAGGTTGAGATGCTAAATATGAGGGAACGAATTGCATTGAACCGATTTCTTTTCGTTCGACATGGAAGGCTTTCGATCATTGACGATGCCCATGTTTAAAGTCTCCTGAATCTGAGCCTGTTGAATGCACCTGCCTGCTGTTCGAAAAGGAGATTCTGATTCTTTTTGTACTCTCTGACCCCTCTCAGAAGCAAAATCATTTTCTTCATTGATTGAGGTCTCTTGGAGAATATTGATCTCAGTTTGTTTCTTGAAATGAGAATTTGTAGTGGTCGTGGATTCCTCATCTTCGTCCAGATCCTCTGGGCTTACAACAGTAACTCTTCTCTGTGATTCAGCTTGTCTGGGGCGATCACAAGTGTGTCTCAAAGACTTGCCGACGACAAACTGATGCATCTCTTTTTCAGAAATACTTCTCTCAATGTCACAAGCATCTATCTTTTCTCTCCATTCTTTGGTGGTCTCTTTTAGGAAAACCATGTAGACATCTTCCTTCAATGTGCATTCTAAACTGGAATATGCAGTGCTTTGATCGGCAACTTCATGTAATACATCTTCTATACAATTTTTTAACTCCCCATGGCAATTCAATGTGAAATTAGCACCTTCAACCAATCCTTTAATTACCTCGCTGGAGACAATATAACCAATCTCCTCTGTAACAAGGATCTCATTTATAAAATCTTCAACAGCATTATTCCATTCCTTTAGGATTTCGCGTAGGATGACTGCATGCACTGCACAATTCATCTGGTCTTGCAAACAATGATCCCATGGAACGGGAGTAGCAGGATTTTTAGTGAATGTAACCTTGTCTCTGACATCCTGATCATCATAGAGTTCCGACTTCGAGCTATAAGCACATCTCTGATATTTCGTCGATTCAAGGAGAAATATAGAATACAACTCTTCCCTGATCCAGGACTCTGTCTTGTTCCTAGTTATTTCTTCGCTCTGCTCGACAGTCGCTTCCTTCACTAGATTGCAGAGTACGCTTTGCCTTATCAGGAGATCTAATTCATAATCAAACAACTCAGTACGACATTCATTTTCCATACTCTTCAGCAGCGTGATGTAGATCTCATCCGCTAAAATGCTTTGCAAATATATCAGCTCCTTTTCTTCTGCGAGCCTCCTTATTTCGTCGCTTGTTGTTGTCTCTACTTCACATGGAACTCGAGTTCTGTCCCCTTGTTTAATTAATGCTGCCGGAGCACCAATTCCCCCAATATCCGCATGTGCCTCCACTTGATCGGACATAGTTTCTTGGGTATTTTCCTCCTCGCGAGCACCTACATGGTAGTCGCTAATTCTTTTGCTTAGCTTTGCATCTCGGTTCAGGATTTTTTCCAACCTCCAGATAACTTCTTCGATCCTTCTTTTCAATCCACTAGGATCCTTCTCTTTCCTACTAGAAGAAGACCCCTTTCTCAGAAAAATGTCGCTCTTGAGCCAATTCAGCCCCTCACTCTTTTGTTGAATAATCGACTCGTGATTTTTTATCATCCGCGCAACTAGATGGCTATCCTCATCTTCTCCATCATATCCTTGTCGCTGCTTCCTCTCATGGCCTTCATTTCCGATCTTTGATAAAGCATTGCCTAGGAATTCCTTTGCTTCTTTTGGGGTGCTGTTTTCGGACTTTGTCCTGTTAGATAATGTCTCGCTTCTTCTTACCTCCCCGACAAAATTGACATCACTTTGGCTGATCAAAAACCTGAGTTCATAGCGTAGCAGCCTGATTTCGTGCATAAGACTCGACCAATCCTCTCCAAACACCGTACTTGGGGCTTGCTTCGTGACTCTCGATTCCACCGACTGGCAATGCTCCTGAATACCCCTAACGAATTCTTTTATCAACACGATGTTGATATCCTTCTCGATGCCCCACCTCCATTCTTGCTCCATCGGTCCCATCTCCGAGGAGGAAATGGCTCTCTGCATCTTCCCAAAAGCAAGATCCAGAGTCTCCTTCAGTGTGTCGATGTCACAGCCCGTTCGCTCGATCATCGTGTTACTAGAACTCCTATGTTCTTTTGCTTCATCGACCACTTCATTATCGTAATCAGGATCGAGTTTGTGTTTGATATTCAACACTTGTTGATCCACTGAAATCTTCAGCTCGCAAAACTCACCTCCTCCGCTCTCATCTCCACCGCTAACCCAGACATTGGTTGAACCCGAGTCCTCAACGCCCTCAGCCCTCGATTCTCTTTCAAGCTTCGCTTCACTCCTCAAAGAAGCCAATTCGATCTCCTTCATGTCCAGTGCCTGTCTGAGCCTGATCTCGCTCTCCAATCTCTGCGCCAACTCCGTGTCCTTCTCCAAGATCGCCATCTCCGACTCTATGAGGCGGCCCTGGAGATGGTTCCTGATCTCGGCCAAATCGGTGAGCAGATCCTGGTGGGGGGTCTCGAGAGCGCCAGAATCTGCCTCTTCTTGGACAAACCTCAGGCACCCTTCCAGTTGAATCACGGCCAGTTCATAGAACTTGGATATCTCATTGAGGCGGGAGATCACGCCCTTCGACTTGACCTTCTCGTGGGCCCTGTGCATCGCCTCGTGCACAATCCACATCATGGTCGAATCCGCGACCGAAACTCTGAGCCTGCCATTTAGCTCGCCCATGAATAGATCCATGACCACCCCGAGAGAGGGAAAAAATCGAACAAAGAAGAGAACAAATGAGGAAACGGGGTTTATGCGCTTAGTTTTCGAACGCCATTGATGAGCTAATGGGTTCTTTTAAGTGCAGATATTGGGATCATTGCTTCCAAAGGATCTTACGTTAAGCACTTGGGACTCCGCATGGAAAGGACAATCTGGTTTCGTTTCACGTCATTCTGCTTTTCCATGAAATCTGGGTCGAGCCATTGACCTTTTCTAACACGTCAGAAAGTCTCTGCACGTGCGTACATGTACCATTTCCAACATGTCTCTCTTTTCATCTTGGCAAATGACAAAGGTTCAGAGACCATGTGAAGAAGAAGAAGAAGATTACAGAGACGATGTACAGAGACAAAGAAGATAACAAAGATGAGAAATGGATCAGAGAGAACAGAGAAGGAAAAAAAAAATGTGAAGCTTTCTGTATTCAACAATGATTGAAGATGAATTCCATTATGAGTCTTACGCGACGTTTCCTCTTCAATTCTTTATATATACAACAAGAAGATGACGACATTCAATTGAACAGAGAACAACAAACTGACAAAACAAATTAACAGACACACAGAAAGAATTCAGTTACAATTAAAACTGAATAGCTATTCTTTAATGAGCACGTGTTGTTGAAGCTGCAGATCCCATCATCTTCGTTCCACTTTTCACATCAGTAGCTTCGATTGAATCAGTAGTGGTGTTCAACATCTCAGCATACCGCCTTACTTCATTTTCCTTGTTTCCATCAGAACCCAACTCTCCAGTATCAGCAGCATGATCAGCAGCATGTGTTTTTCAACCTATGTCCTTTAACACTTGGTCCAGGAACTTGAGGACATGGACTCAAATAGTTAATCACTTGATGTCAGGCTTGTCTTGGAGACTTGGAGGTGCTCCTTTTGGAAACGATGGGAAGCGATGTTATTTGAATGCGAGTATATAGAAATCTGCACTTAGCAATTTCTAGACCAAATATTAGTGATTGTTAATGAACTCATTCGTTTTCTACTGTTTCGATATCATCGGTTGCGTCCAGGGACTATTATTAAACTCAGCAAAGCGTATAAACGATAGAACACTTGGAGTGCCATAACTTGGCACGGGGGGACACTTAAGTGCCATAACTTTTTTCGGTACACTTAAGTGTCACTTTTTTTTTCAAATGGAACACTTAACTGCCAATATCGGAGTAAAATGGAACACTTAAGTGCCACTCCGGCGAAAATCCGGCAAACGGGCCGATGTGGCAATTTTCCGGCGATGGAGGTCCAAAACGGCGTCGTTTTTGCATGCTTTGGCGTGGCAAAAAAAATGCAAAAACGAAGCCGTTTCGCGTCGACGTGTAAAAATAATAAAAAATTAATTAAATTAAATTAAAACTTAATTTTAATTAAAAATACTCTAAAATTTAAAAAAAAGGGGGGGACGAAGGGGCGGGCGGCGAGGGCCGAGCCCTCGTCGCCGCCGCCTCCCCCGCCGTCGCCGGAAGGGCCGGCGACGGAGGGGGAGGGTCGGCGGGGTCGCCGACCCCCCGGCCGATCGGTGGCGAGGGCGTGAGCCCTCGCCGCCTCCTCGCCGTCGCCGGGAAGGGCCGGCGACGGAGGGGGGGGTCGGCGGGGTCGCCGCCCCGCCGGCCGGTGGCGAGGGCCGCGAGCCCTCGCCGGATCGCGGTGAGGGCTCGCGGCCCTCACTCGGCTTGCGGGCCCTCGCCACCGGCGAGGGCTCGCGGCCCTCGCCACCGGGGGCCGGCGACCCCGACCGACCCTCCCCCTCCGTCGCCGCTCTTCCCGGCGATGGCGGGAGGCAGCGGCGGCGAGGGCTCGCCCTCAACCGCCCGCCCTTCGTCCCCCTCCCCCTTTTTTTTTTTTTTTTTTTTTTTTTTTTTTTTTTTAATTTTAGAGTATTTTTAATTAAAATTAAGTTTTAATTTAATTTAATTAATTTTTTATTATGTAAACGGCGTCGTTTCTGCCGAGTCGCGCCGACTCGGCTCTCCGACGAGCCACGCAAGCATTAAAAAATAATAAACGCGTGCCACGTAGGATTTCCGGCAAAGTCGCCGGAGGTGGCACTTAAGTGTCCCATTTGAAAAAAAGTGGCACTTAAGTGTACCGAAAAAAGTTATGGCACTTAAGTGTCCCCCCGTGCCAAGTTATGGCACTCCAGGTGTCCCAAACTCAACTATCGTTTACAGTTCTCAGAGGGAAGATTTTACACGTCGCACCCAACGTAGGGAAGATCTTCCTGCTGATCAAGGCGAAAGACGAGCAAGCTTTAGCCATGGATAGAGTCAAAGACGAGGTTGGCGTGCTGTAAGATGATAAATATATTTTTGCTATTGATTACATGATCATTCGGAATTTGGAAAATCATCATTCAATGTTTCATATTCCACTTCAAATGTAGGTGACGTGCTACGCACATTGTTAATGTTCATGGATAGAGGATCCAAAATGATTGGACCAAAAACCCTTTCTCGTTCTTTTTCTTCCGGATAAAAGAGTAAGAGTAGTTCAAGTGCCAGCAACAAAAGTACGGAGATGAATGCACAAACTTTACCTAAGGTAATAAGATGAATATAATATCAAATATAATCAATCAAAGATATGTTCAATCAAAAGAAATTCAAGTGCCTACAAAAAAAGTACGGAGATGAATGCACAAACTTTATCTAAGGTAACAAGATGAACATAATATCAAATATAATCAATCAAAGATATGTTCAATCAAAAGAAGTTCAAGTGCCTGCAACAAAAGTACGGAGATGAATGCACAAACTTTATCTAAGGTAACAAGATGAACATAATATCAAATATAATCAATCAAAAAAAAAAAAAATATATGTATATATATATATATAATTTTTAGAAATATGCAGAATGAAGTAAATATGTCAGGGATTAGTCAGAGGTCATGAGGGACCTGTTTCCATCCATGAGTGGGAATAGTAGAGAAACTTCACGTTGATTTCAAGATGGACGTGCTAACAACTTGCTCACCGCATTAAATTCATGCTTGGTGAGCTTCCGCAAGCTCTCTCTACCCGTGAATTATCATGTCTACGCTAGCTTAATTAACGAAATACAGTTACCAGTTCTATGCTAGCTTAGTTAAGGAAGTTAATCGGACCAGACGACGGGCTGGGAAACCGGCGGTGTGTGACCACAACTCTCCGGCAGCTGATGCGCTAACGTGAACTAGACTACAATTTTGTAACCTGTCTTTTATAATATTGCAAAGTCATGTTGATTTGCTTCCTATATAAGTTTCTACGCCCGTCATCGATACCTTGCAAAAGTGTTGAACGAAACGTCCGGTTAATCGGATGTTCCACCGCACACGCGAAAACAAACTTTGGATCGTGCGCTCCCACTCTATTGCATTAACAAATTGATTTGAACTACTAGAGCTACTGCTAACATAGCATGTTTATTAGTAATTGGCAATAATTAATGCTGACGATCGACTTCATTTAAGTATTAAAGTGCTATAATTCTTACCCACATCTAAGCATGACCAAGACAGCACGCTGATTAATACAAAATGTATACCGCATGATTGGCCCCCTTAAAAAGCCTTTACTTACAAGGATTTATTACGAGCAACAAGGACGAGGACTCACTACCTAAAATCATCATAGGTGCTGTAGAACTTCTCATAGAAATTGTGAGAACTTGTGAAATCACTACCGATTGTTCTAAAAAACTTAAACTATTATATAAAGACGTGATTTGTTATTTAAATATTCTAATAGAAATAATAAAGCATATTGCTCTCTGGGGCGCACTTTGCAAGATTTACAACAATGGCTACACAGACTAATAGGGGAATTCCTTGATATGGTCATTTGGGAAGTCCTTACCTCAAAAGTTTGATTGTCATTTTCAAATGAAATGAAATATGATCCCGCAATAGTAGACGTGCAAATTAGGTCTATCTATCATAAAAAGATCTATCGATCCCGACCCTACTTTACTCTAATTGTTATTTGAACTTATATTACGCAAGCGCTCCCAAGATCCTTAGAATGAGTTAATTATAATGGTAATGGACATGCGTCTTGATTTCGAGGACATTCGAGTAAAGGAAACCTTGTGCAGAAGACGTAATTTAATCTTTCTTAGCCGTGACTACTCATAATAGGACCTTATTAGCTTAGGTAGGAAATCCCTTTCAAGGTATTATTTGCACGGAATTAGTATGGCGTGATTTCAAGCTAAGTTACAACTTATTGCCATCTAGATTATCTAGGTGGGGCTTTAGATCAGCATTTAATTGAATCTTGATGTGCGCAGGCTAAGCAGCAATTATTAGGTATATCAATTATTAGGTATATTATTACATTGCATTGTAGTCTTTATAACGAGATACTATAAGAGTATCGCATAATCTTTTTTTCCATCATATAAGCTCGGATACCGCATACTAACTTTTCTTTTCTAAAGGAAAGAGTTTGGATTCTGAGTTTGAGTATTGCTTCTTATACTTGTGTTTACATAAGAAAATGACCTACTTTTAATTGTTAACGACAAGTGACAAGCTTAATCGATGAGAGCAGCATTTAGTCATTTACAAATGAGGGAATTAACAGCTCGAAGAAATCGATAGCATGAAGGAACCGACGAGTTAAAGTAATTGATAGATAGTGGAGTTGATAATGGATTGTAGAAGTAACCATCGATGGAGTAGAATAAAATAGTTGTCAATATAATAAAGTAGATGAAACTATCAAAAGAGTGAAGTTGATGAAACAGTTGATATTTGTTTGTAAACCATGTATTGTAGGGTTTAAATAGTCAGGTTGTACTCTTTATGGACCCCTCGCAAAAGTAAACAAATCGTCATAGATACTATTTAATTTTATATATAATCGAAAAACGACCTTCAATGAAAGTGCTTCGTCATCAAGGCAAAGTCTGGTGAAAGAATTTGTAGAGTCGAGCAAGCATACCATTTGATGTTAAGAGCCGCGTAACGGGTGACACTAGATTTTGGAAGGAAATACGTTGAGGTGAATTCTTTCTGATATTTCATACTCTTCATGGTACTTACTTGTCATATAACCTCATCATATCCTCATAAGAAAAAACTCAAAATGTTCCATACATCATGTCTATCCAAAAGAGTAGCCCGGCTCATATCAATTGCGAAATTACAGCTTCAATCTGTATGAGTATTATCAGGTAGCAACGTGATGACTTGTGCTCTAAGCATGTGAAATTTCCTTGTATCTAACCCCAGGTAGCCCTGCAGTAGGTCCAACTAACTAAAAGATTGGTATCTTCATTCATTGGCCATTCTTTCAAGGCCGGCAGTTTTGTTTTTTCGATTGGCCCTGAGAAGTTATATCATGTTACAACTATTTTACATCAAATTCACATTTTCATCGTAATTTTATTAAAAATATTAAAAATATCATCTCATTTCATTTGATAACGAGTCCTAAATACTTTTTATATTCCCGCATTCTCTTTTCATCTACCGAATCAAGTTGAAGTATTTCTTCGAAAGTGACATTGACGCCACCTCAAGTCTTCAAAATGAAAGCGGACTTTGTATTCTTATTAGAAATTTCTTCTTTTTCTTTTTTTAATTGATTATTAACACCGGTCAACGAACACCTTCTCCTTCGACGATGGAATCACCACGAGAAAGACGTTGTCAGCCAAAGGCATGGGACGGAATCATACAGGACGCGACATCCAACTCCCCAGCCGGAGCAATTAACGCCGCCCCGCAACGCTCCAAAACTCACCACCACCACCAATAAAATCTCCACTCCTCCGCCTCTCATCCCCTCCCTCCCTCCCTCTCTCTCCGCCACACACACACACACACAAAAACTCTCTCTCTCTCTCTCTCTCTCTCTCTATCTCTACCAAAAACGATGTCGCACCCGATCGCCGAGGCCAGCGAGACGAGCCCCTTCGGCTCCCTCACCCCGGACGAGTTCTACGCCCGCCACTCGGTGAGCCACGGCTCCGAGTTCGTGACCAACCCCCGCGGCCTCCGGCTCTTCACCCAGTGGTGGACCCCTCTCCCCCCGACCCCGACCCTCGGCGTCCTCGCCGTCGTCCACGGCTACACCGGCGAGTCCAGCTGGCTCCTCCAGCTCACCTCCGTCTTCTTCGCCCGCGCCGGCTTCGCCACCTGTGCCCTCGACCACCAGGGCCACGGCTTCTCCGACGGCCTCGTCGCCCACATCCCCGACATCGCCCCGTCGTCGACGACTGCATCGCCTTCTTCGACTCCTTCCGCGCCCGCCACGCCCCGGGCCTCCCGGCCTTCCTCTACGCCGAGTCCCTCGGCGGCGCCATCGCCCTCTACGTCGCCCTCCGCCAGCCCGCCGCCTGGGCCGGCCTCGTCCTCAACGGCGCCATGTGCGGCATCAGCGCCAAGTTCAAGCCCCCCTGGCCCCTCGAGCACCTCCTCTTCCTGGTCGCCGCCGTCATCCCCACCTGGCACGTGGTGCCCACGCGCGGGTCGATCCCCGACCGGTCCTTCAAGGAGGAGAGGAAGCGGAGGCTGGCGCTCGCGAGCCCGCGGAGGACGGTGGCGCGGCCGCGGGCGGCGACGGCGCTCGAGCTGCTTAGGGTCTGCCGGGAGCTGCAGGGGCGGTTCGAGGAGGTGGAGGTGCCGCTCCTCATCGTGCACGGCGGCGACGACGTCGTCTGCGACCCGGCGTGCGTGGAGGAGCTGTACGCGCGCGCCGGCAGCAAGGACAAGACGCTGAGGATATACCCCGGGATGTGGCACCAGCTGGCCGGGGAACCGGACGAGAGCGTCGACATGGTGTTCGGGGAGATGAAGGCGTGGCTCGTGGCCAGGGCCGAGGCCGCCGCTTCGGGAGCCGGCGGAGGCGAGGCACGCGCCGCCCTGGACGGTGGGGCGTAGGGTTTGCAAACGGATTAAAGAATAAAAATCCTAAACCGGAAAGCAAAGTGAATGCTGGTGGCATTGATTTCGTGTGATGATTTTGCTATCTTTTCTTCGCCGTGTTACGATGTACCATCACATAAAAATCTCGTCTATTGCTGGTGCAGATGGAGAACATGTAATTAGAAGCAAAAATTAACTGCTTTCATTTTGGAATCCGGTTCTTCAAATCGATCTGATAAAGACTTTTGAGTTTTCGAACCCTCGTTAGAGTCATCCAACCAATTACGCCTCTCGATTGCATAGTAAAATCCGTTTTGACTTTTGGACAATGTAACGTGAAATAAGCGCATGTATTGGCTTATGGCAGCAATGCTAAAAAAGCAACTCTTTATGATGCAACATGCATGTTGACTTGGCTTGGATTGGATTGGATTTCCGGGTCTCTTTTGCATAAACAAAATTAGACCCAATCAATCTTTCGCCGAGTTTACATGCATGTTGCATCATAAAGAGTTACTTTATTAGCATTACTCTGTCATAAACCGTGAGGACTAGCTTGAAAGTAACACCACGCTCGCTGGACCAGAAAGAGTGGGACCGATGGGATAGAAACCAGATGTTCTGGAAATCATACCCAATCAATCTTTTGCCAAGTTTACATGCATGTTGCATCATAAAGAGTTACTTTATTAGCATTAAAACCAGAGATTCTGGGCAACCTCGCAGGAACCCAATGTCCCCCCAATACAAAGCAAGGAGATAAATGAGAACCCTTTCCAGCTATCTTGCTAGAGCAACCAGACGGGGGAACTTCCACGTTACAGTAAATGCACCCCACCCCATCACATACTATTCACAACTATTCAGCTAGAGTAACCGCAAAGAGGAACCCCTCTGTTATTGCAATTCACCCTACCGATGCATCAGTTACAGATACAGGAACTGCAATAAAATGAAGAGGGGGAAAAGGGAAAAGAAGATGGCACTTTGAAGTTGAATGGCTAACTGCCCGTGGGGTGCGCATCAGCACTCTTGATCAGCAGAGTCTGCAAAAGCAAGATTCGTGGATTGCAGCAGATGACCAAAGTATTTCAAAACTAGGCAAAAAGTTGGCGCTGTAAGAATACAATGTGCATACAGATTGTTGCCAAAGTCATTTGCCGTGAAACCAGAAGTGAACGCATGTCAAAGATTTCATAAGTCAGATGAGATCAACTTATGATAACAGCATAATGACGTGGAGCATTGAATTGCTTATGGGAAAGGAACTCAAAAACGCAAGGTCTAGCTATGGATATGCAAAATTTCAGAGAGAGAGAGAGAGAGAGAGAGAGAGAGAGAGAGAGAGAAATCCAAGATGAATCCAGCACACGAATGTAATTGTACGCTCTTGTCCCCGCTAGCAAGTCATTTCTCTCAAGTACTGAATTTAACAAAGGTCTCAACTCCCTCAACTTAGTCATTCAACCACCAACTATCTAAATTTGGTGTTGCACACTAATGTGCCTAACTGTCCTACAAAACCACCAAACTTCAGAGATACTAAAGCTCCCAGCTATCACAACATAAGATAATGAAAACACTCCGGCACGAACAGGGATAAGGCGCTGATGATGATGGCATCAATCTATGATATTCAAACGGCAACAGCACCACACACATCAGTGCGATGTTGAGAACAAGAGACAAGTGGGACAGTCTCTGGAGAAATGACAATTATTCGTTAAGTACACAGGCAGCTCAAACTGACAGGACCCCCTGGCTTGGACTCTTGAACCAATGGTGAAAGGATTGGTGTGTCTATGAGGAGGCGGGGTTACCAAGGTATAGAAATAGATTACCATTTCGAGAGCATCCAAAAGAATTGTCTACCAATGAAAGAGGCAAAAGAGCTTCGCAAAAACCTCCCCTCCCTTCTACACTCCCCCACACTGTCAATACAACTCTTAGTCATTAAAATGCATTTCTGTTTTTCAAAAAAATCTTCAGGAAACACCTCATTAAGTTCTATTTTGACAGAAGGAGAGCAAAATCCTAGGTCAGATCTCTGTTCCAGCTTTCAAACCCCACTTTTCATCAACTCACTAATCAGACCAAAATCGCATGCACACGTTTCCTACTCTATGACAGACTTGATAGTTAAGCATACAAGATACCACCAAATGGACGCAACTAAGTAACCTTACTGCTTAACTAAGGCTCACACCATAGTAAGCCAAGCCACCATGGTCGACTGAAAATCATAGGTTTCAACGGCGAAGCACTATATCAGTCCCTGCACCTGGACATGTAAGCATATTCCATGTACCTTCAAGTAACATCGTCGTTTTGTCTTCAAAAATTAAAATGATCAGTGGAAGCTATAGGGCTGTGAGAGACAAGAAAGGGAATGTTTCCTGCCGATAGTCAAATGCCTAAAAAGCTCTTCGACAGGGAGCCGCTAGCTAGCAGTTGATTAGATTACTTTCAGCTAATCCATAAAGTTAAATGCACAAGAAAACCTAGCCTGTGTAATTCACTCTAGCGCATGTCCACACTTCTAAGTTGAAACCACTATTTACTGACTGATTGAATGTAAAAGCATCCTATTACACTCGACTTTTGTGTCGTGTCATCTAATAAAGTAGTTGTTTGAGCGACTTTAAGAAATCCATACCGTGATGCATCACAACTTTCAACTGCATAAAGAAATCCTTCCTACATACCTATTTGTCGTCATCCTATAGTTTGAGTTTCGTATATCTGTTAATTGATATGAATTTACTTATAAAGATCTTCTCTCTGGATTTGAGTGATCATGCAGTGATTTCTTTCTTTCTTAGCCGTTACAATGTGCCATCACATAATAATCTTGTCTATTAAGAATTTGATTCTTCAAATCATGTGGAGAACAAGTAATTAAAAGTAAAAACTAATAGCTTTCATTCGGAATTTGATTCTTCAAATCAATCTAATAAGATTTTGAGTTTTTTGAATGCGTCTTAGATGTCGTCCACCCAATTAAGGCTCTCGATTGCATTACATAATCCATTAACTTTTGGACGATATAAGGTAAAATACTCGTATGTGTTCGTAAAATTGATTGGGTCTGATTTTGTTTATGCAAAAGAGACTTGGAAATCCAAGCCAAGCTAACATGCATCTTGCGTCATAAAGAGTTACTTTAGCATTGCTTTGTCAGAAACTGTGAGGACTATTTTGAAAGTAACACCACTCCCGTGGGATCAAAAAGAGGGGGACCAATGGGAAAAACCAGAGATTCTGGGCAGCCTCGCAGGAAGCCAATGTTCACCGAATATAGAGCAAGGAGTTAATCGAGAACCCTTTCCAGCTATTTTGCTAGAGCAACCAGAAGGAGGAACTTCTCTGTTATGGTAAATGCACCCTATCCCACATACTATTTACAACTATTCAGCTAGAGCAACCAGAAAGAGGAACTTCTTTGTCACAGCAATTCACCCCACCGATACGTCATTTACAGATATAGGAACTGCAATAAAAGGAAGATGGGAAAAGGGGGAAAAGAAAGATGGAAATCTGAAGTGGAAAGGTGAACCGCCCAAGGGGTGCGCCTCAGCACTCTTGATCAGCACAATCTGCAAGAGCAAGATTCGTGGATTGCAACAGATGACAAAAGTATTTCAAGACTAGGCAAAAAGTTGGTACTTGAAGAATACAATGTGCATATAGATTGTTGCCAAAGTGATTTGCAGTAAAACCAGAAGGGAACGCACGTTAAAGATTTCATAAGTCAGATGTGATCAGCTTATGATAACAGCATAATGACAGTAAGCATTGAATTGCTTACGGTAAAGGAACTAAAAAATGCAACTGGTCTAGCTATGGAGATGCAAAATTTCAGAGAGAGAGAGAAGAGAATCCAAGACGAATCTAGCATGGAAAAGTAATTGTATGCCATAACTGTCCCCACTAGCAATTCATCCCTCTCAACTACTGAATTTATCAATGGTCCCAACTCCCTCAGCTTAGTCATTGCAGCTGCCCATTATCTAAATTTCGTGTTGCACTCTCATGTGCCTAACTGTCCAACACACAACCGCCAAACTTCAGCGATATTAAAGCTCCCAGCTACCACAACATAGGATAATGAAAACACTCTGGCACAAACAGGGATAAAACACTGATGATCCCCATCTCAAGTACTGAATTTATCGATGGTCCCAACTCCCTCAGCTTAGTCATTTCAACTGCCCATTTTCTAAATTTCGTGTTGCACTCTCATGTGCCTAACTGTCCAACACACACAACCGCCAAACTTCAGCGATATTAAAGCTCCCAGCTACCACAACATAAGATAATGAAAACACTCCGGCACAAACAGGGATAAGACACTGATGATCATGGTATCAATCTATGAAAATTCAAACATCAACAGCACTACAAATATAAGTGCGATGCTGAGAACAAGAGACGTGCATTATTTTGGGACAGTCTCTGGAAATATTAAAGCTCCCAGCTACCAAATAAGATAATAAAAACACTCCGGCATGAACAGGTATAAGGCACTGATGCTGGTATCAATCTATGAAAATTCAAACAGCAACAACACAACACATACAAGTGTGATGTTGAGAACGAGAGACGTGCATTCTTCTGGGATGGTCTCTGGAGAAATGACAAATACTTGTATGTACACAAGCAGTTCAAAATGACAGGACCCCATTGCTTGGACTCGAACCAACAGTGAATAGATTGGCATGTCTATGAAGAGGCAGGGTTACCAAGGTGTAGAAATAGATTACCATTTCGACGGCATCTAAAAGAATTCTCTACCAACGAAAGAGGCAAAAGAGCTTCTCAAAAACCTCCCCTTTGCTTCTACACTCCTCCACACTGTCAATACAGCTCTCAATCATTAAAATGTAATTTGTGTTTCCAATAAATCTCCAGTAAACACATCATTAAGTTCTCTTTTGACAGAGAGAGAGAACAATCCTAGGACAGATCTCTGTTCCAGCTTTCAAACCCCAACTTTTAATCAACTCACCAATCAAACCATGATCTCATGCACATGTTTCCTATTCTAAGAGAGACTTAAGGGGTTTGAGTGTCCTAAACCCCTATTAGTTATCATACAAGATACCACCAAGTAGATGCAACTAAGTAACTTGACCGTTTAACTAAGACTCACACCATAGTAAGCCAAGCCACCATGGTTGACTAAAAAGCAAGAGTTTTAACAGCAGAGCACTATATCAGTCCCTGTGCCTGGACATGTAAGCATATTCCATAAACCTTCTTAAAGTAACCTTGCCATTTTGTCTACAAGAAGAAATAATATCAATGGAAGTTATAGGGTCAGGAGAGGCAAGAAAGGGAATGTTTCCTCCTGATAGTCAAATGCCTAGAAAGCTCTTCAACAGGGAGCTGCTAGTTAGCAGTTGATTAGATTACTTTCAGCTAATCCATGAAGTTAGATGCACAAGCGAACCTCGCCGGTGTAATTCACTCTAGCCCATATGCACACTTCTAAGTTGAAACCACTATTGACCTGACTGATTGAATGTAAAAGGATCCTATTACACTCAACTTCTGTGTAGCGTGTTGTCTACTAAACTTCTTGTTTGACTGAAGTTAACAGGTCCAAACAGGGATGCATCAAAACTTTCAACTGCATAAAGAAATCCTTCCCACATACCTATCTACCGTCATCCTATAGTATAGTCCAACCGTAACTTCACTTTGAGTACTTCAGTAGAAAATGAACACCCTAACACCCAGTGCTCTACAGCAATTTGTCATCCAGGTCCTCCATTTAAGTAGGCCGGGTTGGAAACAGTGACTAATTGAAGCACAGAATCACAATCAAGAATGGGCTGAGCATCAGTATTTCGACAGCCAATTCTCAACCTGAACCTATGCGCTTTCAACCATCAATGTCAATCAAGATTCTCCAAAGGATTTGACCGGTTCTCTCCATAATGGACCTCGAACACATCCCAAAAGCAGGTACACGAAATACAGTCTGAAGAGCAACGACTTCAAATCCCATGCAATTTCACAAACAAAAACATCGAAAATAGTAAGACAAAACAAGAATAGAAAAGGATAAAGACCCGTTTCTCTCCATAATTGCGATCGAACACATCTCAGAGCAGGTACAGGAAATAATCCGAACAGCAACCACAATCATTCAAAAGAAGCAGGGCAACTTCAAATCCCAGGCAATTTTCGCAGAAGACCAAAAACATCGAAAACGGTCGGGCCGAATGCGTTACCTTCGAAAGCGTGGCAACAGTAGAAGCAAGAAAGAACCTCCAGCAAATCTCTGCCCCACAGAGCGATCGCCGACGGAGGCCCACGACCCTGGGCCGCCTCCCTATCGGCGTCGCCTTCCCCCCGCAGCAGCTTCTGCTTGATCGCCGCCGACTGCTTCTCGCTGTTCATCCGCCGGAGGTTCCGCTCGTAGTTCTGCAAGTAGCCGAACTTGAACGATTCCCTGATCTTCATCGACGGCCATAGGTGCATCTTCGCCGCCCTCAAGCAATTCGAGCGGATCCCCCCCCCGGCGAGCGATCCGTCACGCACCTCCTTCCGAACTTCAAGAGCAAGCGAAATTACGATAATACCTACCGGTCGTTTTTATCGAGCGGGCAACCGCAAGACGTCACGCCTCCCGCGGGCGTATCCGACTTCGATTCTCCCACGAGAATTTAATTTATTTTCCTACACGAATCCGATTGGACGGAAACAGACTTATCGGGTCACCACCAAATGCCCAGACGAGGCAAAGCGAAGCGGGTCAGGTACGAAATCGGGTCAGGGTCGGACTCTTCTGGCGACGCGTTCGTCAGGATACCATCGAAGGCAGCCGCCGCCGCCGGTCACTCACCGCCGGTCCGGTTCACAGGAAGGAGTGGACATTCGGGTGGATGAAGCCGAAGCCCACCGGCGAGAACACGGTGATGTCTCGAATCTGATCCTCGTAGCCGCGGGGCGGGATCGTCGGCCGGCTCGGCGTCGAGAGGAGGGAGACGAAGGACAGGAGGAAGATGAAGAAGGTGGTTATCGGTACCATCCCCTCGGCCTCTCTTCGCCGCCGTCGTCTTCGCCGTCGTCCTTCTTCTTCTTCTTCTTCTTCTTCTTCTTCTTCTTCTTCCAACTACACCACCCAGACCGCGCTCGCAGAACACGATGCAGAGCCTCTCTGTGCTGCACGACCTTCCGTCGGGCGGGCGGGGGGATGTCGTAATAAGGCGGAGGAGGGTTCACGTGTTTCACACCGTCTTGCATGCTGGCGATCCCATCGTGTCGGTTACCGGTACCGTTCGTTGTCGTAGGTAGTTGGTTCTCACATCCGTTTCTTCCCTTCTTCTTCCAGCCGGGATTGGACAGCTAAGAGGGCAAAGCTTCCGGGACGGAGACGGTGACGATTAGGTCAGGAGTCCGTTTCGGATCGGGCCGATCGGATCTGCCCGTGAATGGGACCGCCGAACACGGGAGGCCGTTGAAGATCCAAGCAAGCTCCCCGATGTCAAGATGGCGTGCTGCTCACCGCGACCGAGGACCGACATTGCTCATCACGGCACGAAGCGGGTAACGTGACATCGAAGTCATGTGGCCTAGTACGACCACTTTGTCAAAGCTCCGCCGCCCCGAAGCAGCCGCGCCGCCGCCTCCTCCTCCGCTGGATTTGAGAGAGTCGATAATGTTCGCTTCATTCAAGATTCGTAGATGTCTGTATCGTCCGATATCGATGCCGATTTTCTGGACGCACGTGAATGAAAGAGCAATGATAGAGCTCGGGTTTCCGGAGCAGCTTTAGGAACCAAAACAGTTCGCACACGGCACATGGCATCTGATACCCAATCAAACGGTTTAACCTAATATTATCAATATGGTTGCAAGTTAAAATATAACGGCGTCATCTTCCGGGTTGCATATCCACAATTTACATTAATATGCGTAATCACTTTTCTCTTGTGGCTTATATATGTAGAATTTACATATATATATATATATATATATATATATATATATATATAGGGTTAATACCCCCAAAACCTGGTACATCTTGCGATACAAATTTACCCCAAACTATTTTTTTGACCAACTAAAAACTTCAAACCTAAAAAATTTATCGACTAACTATAAAAACCCTAAACCTGGTATATTTATGACAAATTTACTCCAAACTAATTTATTCGACCAAAAAAAAAACTCCAAACCGATAAATTTGTGACTAATATACCCCCGCTAAATTAAATTAATACCACAAAAAAATCACAAAAATTGTAAACTGTGTGACAAATAGAGTGTAAAATCCCAAATTGGTATACCGGTCAATTGTCACATGTCATTTAACTTTATATTTTAACAAGAAAATTTAACTAAAACTAACGAGGGTAAATTTGTCACAAGTGTACCCGGTTTAGGGTAAATTTGTCAAAGGTATATAAGTTTGGGGTTTTTGGTGGTCAAAAAAATAGTTTGGGGTAGATTTGTCACGGTGTACCGGTTTGGGGTTTTTTCGGTATTAACCCTATATATATATGATATCCATTTACTAATAGATCGAGTTTTAAAAGTGACTTATGTGTAGTTTTTTTTTACCCTAAATTAATCAACCACTCTAAATTATTGTGGAATTTGACTGTTTTAATCTTCAATTCCACAGGTCCATCGTTTTGCTGCCCTGCGTTTCGAATTGTATGGTACATGGCCTGTTGAGACATTTGCTCTATCATCTTTCTTTTTGAATTGCACGAGTGGAGATGGTTGTGGGGAGGCTTATGGAACATCCTTCTAGCTATAGTTTATACGGGTGGCATCAATCATAATAGAAAAGTATTGATGCATTTTGCCGAGTCTCTGCTTTTGCAAGGAAAAGATGTCCAATTTTTTTTTTTTTTAAAATCTATTGTATTTTTACTAATCTAGTATTAAGCCCTTTAATTATATCGATTAATATCTAAATATTTTCACAATTTACCAATTGAATCCATTCGGCCAATTTTAATTAGAATTCATTAACATGGATATCAAGTGTTCCATGTCGCACGACTAGTGTCAATATGGACAATAATAATTTAGTATTTTTTTGAACTTTTATTAATTTTTTATTTTATTTTTCCTTTTTTCTTCTATTTTCCTTCTCTACTTTTTTTTTTTTTTTTCCTTTTCCTTTTCCCTTTTGCCCTTTACCGGCCATTGCCAAACCTTATCAAGGGCTAGCAAAGATCGCCGCCCTCTTGTGAAGGACACTCAAGCCTAGGCTAGCGAGGACGACCCTTGCCAGACCAAGCATGGGTAGCCCTTGCTCGAGGGTGGCCCTCGCCTGAGGCTGATGAAGGTTGTTGGTCATCAATGAGGCTCAAAGATCTTCGGTGGTTGGCAGAGATGGAGGATGGTTGAGGTCGCTTGTCCATGGTCGGGTGGAGCGCCGCTCGTTCGCGGCTGGCTTGAAGGGGACGAGGGATATGTGGTCAAAAGAGATAACAAGTTGGGCTTATTTTACGGGATCTTGGGCTAATTTCGATCCCAACAGAAGCTGGGCTTAGGTTTTGTTGCGGCTTTAGTCAAAATTGGGCTAAATAATATTATATTTGTAGATTGGGCATTGAAAGTTTTTCTATTAAAGTGGGCTAGATTTAGGAGCCCGAGCGTTTCCATGGTCCAGCTCGGTTCAGACCAGGGCACTATCTTTGTTTGGACTGGCCCTGGGGCCCAACCTGTGTTCCTAATTTCGGACTTATAAAAAAAAAACATAATAATAATAATTTTTAAAAATATTAAAAATTAGAAAGATTAAAAAAAAAAATCAGAAAATGGTTAGAAATAAGAGGCCTTGATTAGGTCGTTAATTTTTAGCATTAGATTTAGCTCTTTTTTTTTTTTTTTTAAGTCATAATGTTTATTGTTTAAGGGTTTTAGTGGTTGCTGTGGATATAGCTTGGATTTAGATAGATTGATCTTTTGGACATAAAATTAGACTAAATATGAATTTAGCTTATGGGGGTTGCTGTCGGGCTTGCAAAAAAAAAAGCTATGTATTTTATTACTCAACAAGCTATGGGTTTTACATTTCCACACTTAGATAATCACATTTAATCTATTGGGTATTTATTTAATGTACTATCTTTGAATAAATTGGGTGTTATTTTCTATTTCTAGAATAGGCTAGGGTTAGTTTAGAATCCTAATGAAAATCACGAAAGAAACATTTGCATGACCGTTTAGCGGCTTTGATACCTTTAGGGTGATAATTGGTAATCAAGATCGTGTGATCACATACGTTAAACAACTATCTAGTTAGATATCAAAATGGTGCTAATAGTAAAATTGGTATACTTAAGTTTCCGTCCTAAGAATTTCTAGTTGTATAGGAATCGAGAAGACATTCTCATATCTCAATTGGTTTCTAAGGGCGCGCATGATTCTATTTCTGGACGAGTTTCTAAGCAAAAATAACCGTTTGATAATGATATAAAATTTCTACTCTAAAAATAGAAATTCGTTTGATAACGACACAAAAATTTCTTTCTTTCGGATGGTGGCGGCGTCGGCGACCGGCGTCCGCGACCAGCGCCGGCGGCGTCTAGCGGCGACCGGCGTCCGGCGGCGGCGTCCGGCGATCGGCGGCGGCGGTGGCGTCCGACGACCGGCGGCGGTGGCACAACCGGCGGCCGACGACCCGAGGCGATCGGCGGCGGCGGCGGCGATGAACGATGAAATTTTTTTTATTTCTCATTTTTGTTTCGAAATAGAAAAATAGCTTTTTTCTATTTCGATTTCTTGTCCCGATCTATTTCGGAACCAAAATCTATTTCGAAATAGAAAAGTGGAATAATTTTACCAAACGGATTTCTATTCCGAATTGTTTCTGAAATAGAAAAATAATTTCTGGAACAGAAATAGCGCGCAATCATGCGCGCCCTAACCGACTCCGAATATGCTAGTGGAGTCTCCTAGGATTACTTGAGTTGTTAAAGAGCAAAAAATAAAACCTAACATTGCGTGAGATATAAGCCTAGAAGAGCCCACACTTGAAATCAATGGAGTATCATCTAGTGTTCTCACCACTAAACGCATGGAATATATATATTCTTTACTCAAGATCAATATGACATAAAATTATCCATTTGGATACAAGCAGAAGGCATAATATTTTATGATGCATGGTTACTATCGATAAGACAACATATGAAGTACGCATATGGATGGTCGCACATCATATTCATTATTACTTTTCCTCTCGAACTCTCTTGGGACAACCCAACATACATGGGGCATCCAGTCACACAGTAGGGCACCTTGACTTCCAAGGCATCTTAATACATCCTCTGAGGCATCCCTACTTATGGGGTATCTCAACTCCTGAGATATTTCGAAACACTTCTCGAGGTATTTTCATCACACTTACAAAGTCAAAAATCAACAAAACTTGATTTCAAAATGACAAAACCGGTTCATGGAAAGTAGTGCAAATTAATGATTTACCTTGTTCAGACCCGAAAGATTGAGACATAAATTTTAAAAAGAATACAAGTGTGGGCCCTTCACTTTTACTCGTAGGAGATAAAAAACGAAAGTTGAAGAAGAAGGAAGTTGGTAGGCGGAAGTTAATGAAGTAGAGAAGTCAATATTTATAATCTAAAAGTTTTTCAGATTCAAATACTTGGCTGAGGCAAAGGTGAAGAGAGATAAGATTGTTTAACCATGGTTAAAGTAATAAAGACCCTTAAGTTAAAATCATTAGACCTAAAATGGAGAGGTATAAGTGGTCCAATAGAAATACTTCAAGTGGTCCTTATGAAAATAGCTATGATACAAATGGTCCAGTGGGATTAATCAAAAGAAGATATTTTGATGGAAAAGGAGGATGGCTTGGCCAAGTATGAGCATGAATCACCAATATATTAATGAATTATAGGCTCGAGTCACCAAAACAATAATGAACTATAAGCATGAGTCATCATGTGTTAATGGACTGTGGTTAAAATTGATGAAGTCATGCATGATGTCAAAGCTGATCAAATTCAATGTCTCAACTAAAGCATGGGTTTAAAAATTTTAGTAGAGAAAAGAGTAGTGACATGCCAATTGAAGAGAAGTGGAGATTTAGGAAACTGATATTCATTTGGAACATTTGATAATGAATTTTGGTGAGGCCGAAGACATTTCGACTCCATTAAAATCATCAATGAAAGATATAAAAAATTAGGAAAATCTCAATTCAATAAATTTGAATATTGAATATCATCAAATATGAATTTCAAAACATACTAGCCCCTTTACTACAAATAATATGGTGGCAAGTTAAATACCACCATTCTACATCATTAATTACACGTTGAAATCTATTAACTTAATTAGAACGGCTTGAACTCTTGACAATTCAATCGTGAAAATTAGTCCTAAATATTATTATCAAACATGGAAATTTCCAGATGTCACAAGTACCACCTTAAATGCATTAATTCAATGTGGAGGATTGTATCCTTAAGATTGCATGAGCAAGTGGGCCAATTAAATGTGCGAAAGCTTATCTAGACTTCACTTGACCCGGTATAACAAAATAAAAGTCATAAAATAATATCAACACAGCATTTTTATATTAGTTTCTGTCAAAGGGAAGTTTCAATTCAATCTCTTATTCCATAATTTTAAGATAGAAGCCTAGCGCGTGATGATAGAGTAATCAATAAAGAAACCCATACACTAGTTCAGTTAAGCTCTAAATAACAAATCTAGGGATTGCTCGACCTTAGATCCAAAATCATAGGCTCAAGTTTGTCGACTGAACTTGAGCTCAACGATGGAGGACTGGAACGACGGTGAGGTGGTGGACTGAGATGGGCGGTGACGTGGTGAAAGGGGACGTACGTCTGTTGTTGTCCTTGTTAGAATGAAAGGTAGAAGAAGAAAATGAAAGATAAAAAGAAGAGAGGGAAGAGAGGGGCAAGAGGCGGGGGAGGGAGAGGGGAGACAGTGACTGATAGTCTATGTAGTACGGACACTCTCCAGAAGCCTTCGTATCGTGTCCGACACTCCGACACGTGTCCGACACGCTTAGACACGTCCCGACACGCTCCGACACGCGGTCAATGAGTGTCAAAAAATCCGACACGTGGTCAACTCTCTCCGACACGCTCTGACACGCGAGTCCAGAATTCCGACATGCAATTCCGACACGCACGGGGTTAATTTTAAAAATTTCTAATACTTGAGGGGTCAAAATATAAATATACACAAAAGAAGTAATAAAATTGCTATAAATATACATCCACGGGATCTTTTTTTTTTTTTTCAGTTTTGTTTTTTTAGAATTGTTTTATTTTTTTAAAAGTCTTTTACTATGAAAGAAGCAATAAAAAATGCTATATATGATAAATACATAAATTTAAAAATATTGTTTCAGCATTTTTCTTTAAACAATGTTTTTTCCTCTAAGTTTTGTGTATTATTGTAACAAATCAAAATAATGAATTATATTATTTAATATTTTTCGTGTAAATTAATTCTAGGCTATTATTTATTTATTTATTTATGCATTTATATATAAAAATATATTTAATATATAATGTGTCGGAACGTGTCGAAATTCTCTATTTTTAGGAAATGACGTGTCGGCGTGTAATGTCGCGTGTCGCGTGTTCGTGTCGATGCTACATAGCTGATAGTGAGCCCTTGTGCGACACGTGTCGCAAGATGAATGGGCTAATTTTTTGTTGAGTTGGCCTCATAATTACATTTGAATTTTTCAGGTGAAGGACGATCAACTGTGATGGATAGTGCACGAGACCAAATTCTCCAAAAGGAGAGGTTCAAGACAGTGACCGATAGTGAGCCTTTGTGTGACACGTGTTGCAAGATGAATGAGCTAATTTTTTGTTTAGTTTTTCTCATAATTGCACCTGATATTTTCAGGTGAAGGACGATCAACTCGGATGGATAGTGCACGAGACCAAATTCTCCAAAAGGAGAGGTTCAAGATAGTGACCGACAATGAGCCTATGTGCGACATGTGTTGCAAGATGAATGGGCTAATTTTTTGTTTAATTTTCCTCATAATTGCACCTAATATTTTCAGGTGAAGGGCGATCAACTCTGATGGATAGTGCACGAGACCAAATTCTCCAAAAGGAGAGGTTTGAGACAGTGACCGACACTGAACCCTTGTGCGACACGTGTCGCAAGATGAATGGGCTAATTTTTTGTTGAGTTGGCCTCATAATTGCACCTGAGTTTTTCACGTGAAGGATGATAAACTCTGATGGATAGTGCACGAGACCAAATTCTCCAAAAAGAGAGGTTTGAGACAGTGACGGATAGTGAGCCCCTGTGCAACACGTGTCGCAAGATGAATGGGCTAATTTTTTGTTCAGTTGGCCTCATAACTGCACCTGATATTTTCAGGCAAAGGACGATTAACTCTGATGGATAGTGCACGAGACCAATAGGAGAGGTTCCCTCGGATGCAATTGATCACCGACTAGCATCGCTGTAACTTGATGACGTGAGCTCGAATGGTTAATCGCTTGATTATATATAGGCAACAGGCTTCTTCCTCTGCTTCTGCATCGGACCTCACCTCAAATCAATCCTCCCCCTTGGAAAAAAAAAAAAAAAAAAAAAAAAAAGAAAAGGACGTCAACAGAATGTCGTCTTTCTTGCTTGGTTTCGCATCAGCAGCATTGCCTTGTAAATCCGCTATGATGATTGCATCAACGCGCACGGCCACTAGAGCCCATTCCAATCAAGGAGCAAGCAACACCTTCCCATTTTCAAAAGGGTTTCGAGAACCATTCCTTCATTTACCGAGATTTCCTCAAAATAATGTCCGGGACATTGCACCTTCGCAAAACATGGCTATCAAAGGTACGGATAACCGCAATTGCCGTGACGTTGGTGTTGCCGCCCCTCCCACCATAATGGATATGGCTCGGGAATGGAGAGATGGTGTCGGAATAATTGACTTTCTAGAGAGAAGGAACTTTCTCATCACTGGTGCGACTGGGTTTCTCGCGAAAGGTAATGAAGATAAGCCCCTTAAAATACGTTCGTCCTGACATTATGTCACATTGGTCTTGGAAATACTCCTTATCGAAATGATGGGAATTAGTGTTCTTTGAGTGCGATAATACAGATATCTACACTAAGCAATCTTCAGATTAAATATTAATAATTGATAATGAACACATTCGTTTTCTATTGTACCAATTCCATTGCTTGCGTCCATAGACTGTTACTAAACTCAGCAATGCGTTCAAACTATTGTTCACAGTTCTCATTGAGAAGATTTTACGAGTCGCACCCAACGTAGGGAAGATCTTCCTGCTGATCAAGGCAAAAGACGAGCAAGCTGCCATGCACAGAGTCAAAAAAGAGGTCTGCATGTGCATCTTGAATTTGATAATCGTCGTTCGACTTTCATTCGGACTCGTGTGCAGGCCACGTGCTCTGTTCATGTAATGTTCATTGTAGGAAAACGTGCTCTTTTCGAGCACCAAAAGATCTTTGCCCGTCTTTATTTTCCAGATAATAGGGTGCGAGCTGTTCATCTGCCTGCAACAGAAGTATGGAGAAGAGTACACGAGTTTCATGTTGAGCAAGCTCGTTCCAGTCAAGGGCGACATTCAGGAGTCGAACATGGGAATAGGAAATGATTCGTTTCGCCAGATAACCCAAGAAGTCGATGTCATCGTAAACTCAGCAGCCAACACAACTTTGGATGAGAGGTATCTTTGATTTTTCTTTGTTGTTATAGCTATTGTTGTTTGTGTTCTATGAGATTGTAAGTATTTGCAGGATCTAATTAAAGCCTGGATCAACATCACGTTGACCGAAATCAAAACCCTAATCTCAAAAACTCGTTCGATCCAGTTCGTTTTTCTTCCGCTATCGTCCTTCTTTCCCATTCCTAGGAATGCCTTAGCTGGTATATTTCGCTCCTTGCTATATATATGTGTAGGTACGATGCAGCTCTCGCCGCGAACACCATTGCGCCTTCTTGGCTTTTAAGCTTCGCCAAGAATTGCAAGAAACTAAGCCTTTTCTTGCACGTGTCTACGAGTAAGAATCAGTGAACACTAGTTTCGAAAATATATGTCCAGGAAATAGAAAACTTACCATTTCAGTTGATTTATCCCCGTATTATTATTTATACTTTTATAGCATATGTGAATGGAGAGAGGCCGGGGATATTAATGGAGAAGGCCTTTGAAATGGGGGAAAGCAGAATAGATTCGTCCACTCAAAGCAAGTTGGACGTCCATCACGAAATTGATTTGGTTTCAGATCTAATCGAAACACTCCCTCCAAATGAAGTGCCGCAAAAACTGAAGCAGATCGGTTTGACCAGGTGAACATCTCTATCCAAATTCTAAAAAAGGTTGAAATAATAGAGAGTCGCTTTACGCAATATTTGAAACCACAAAAGCGTTTTAGGCTCGTCGACATCTAACTTTTGGCAAGAAATTATGAAAATGTTTCTACATGTTTCATAGATCGGTACTCATACGTTTTTGAAAAGTTCCATGTGCTGAGACTGAATAAAAATCATGTATGAGATCAGGGCAAGAATGTATGGGTGGCAGAACGTATATGAAATGACCAAGGCCATGGGTGAGATGATGATAAACGCAGACAGAGGAAGAGTACCGGTTGTCATTGTTCGTCCCAGCGTGATCGAGAGTACTTTTCGAGAGCCTTTTCCAGGATGGATTCAAGGATACAGGTTGCATTTTTTTTTTTACGTTTTATCAACAATTATAATTACCTCGTTACAAAAAAAAAAAAAACAATTATAATTACCGTCGCAGTATGCCAACGCTGATTAATTTGTTTTCTCTTTCATGTACTGTGAAGAATGCTTGACCCCTTGATCCTGTCCTACGGGAAAGGACGGCTCCCTGGTTTCTTAGTTGATCCCGACACGGTTTTGGACGTGGTGAGTGAGTAATTCGATCCATTTTATTTTAGATTTGTACTGGGGGATGTAAGTTAGACGGTGTGGGATATGAACGGATATGCATCGTCATTGTTCTCAAAACATATGAAATAAGTTCACGTGTCGGAATACTTTTTTTGAGTATGATACAACATGTGATTTAAAAATTTGGAAAGATTTGAATTTGAGACCTCTTGTTCTTATACAATGTGAAATCTTATGAAACCATTGCTAACTGTTTTTAAAAACTTAAACTATGAGATGAAAATCTAGTGTTTTTGTCGTAAATTAAAAACGGCCCGACCGGCGACCCGACCCGGCCCGACCGGCCAACCCGTTGACCGTTGACCTCCGTTGACCGTTGACGACCGTTGACCGTTGACCGACCGTTGACCGTTGACTTGACCGTTGACAAAAAAAAAAAAAAAAGAAGGAATGTGTTTCTTTTTCAGTTATGCCTATGTGGGTTATAAGTAATCCATTTCCATTATGCATTTGTTGCATGAATCATGGAAAATTATGTGTTTTCCCTTGTGTTCATTGTGGATACAGAGTGATTCATTTTCATGTTCTGCATTTGTTGCAGGAACTATGATGCGCTATGCACGGATACCTGCATTCCCGAGAACGGACGAAGGACGTGCAAGACTTAAAAGGTCCCCGGTTTCACTGGAAAATTGGAAGGTCACAAAGAGTTAGCTAATTATCGGTGGCATAACGGTGATTTAGTATCACATGTGGTCAGGGTCAATCAGATGATACAGAAATCATCTCGGAATGGTTATCTTATGCCGGATTTTGAGAAGGTGTCGACCTTCAAGAACACTCTTCCACCTGAATGGCAAGCAGTGTTAAATCGGCTATGGGAGGTCAACGTGGTCCCGGGTTATAGGAGGTTGGTAGAAGCTTTTGTGAGAGAGTACTATAGGATTGAGCTAATCAAAACTTCAACCCTTAGTATGAGTGCTACGTGGCGCCAAATGAATGCGCCTTGGAGACGGCATGAGAGCTCTCCAAAAGTTTTTCCATGGTTGGCAAATGTGCCTTCAGTTTTATTAGATTTTTTGACTGATAGACTAGCAGGACTTTCCCTATTTATTTCTTAGATTAATTATTGAGATGTTTTTGGGTGAATATATCTCTTTCTATGTTGATATTTTTCCTCTGTATATATATTACTTAGTGTAATGGATATGCCGTATTATGTGAAAGCGTTATTATACTATTGAATGTCAAATATTTTATGCTTTCTCATTATCGATTGATGTGGGTAGTTCATAGAAGTTTTTGTAACTTCATAGAATTTAATTTGCATAAGACAATTATATTAATGACAGTTTTGAGTTAGGATTTTTGGAGGATGATTGGAAACATAGTGACCTTTTGATTCTGAAACCTTACTTGAAATTGTTTGTTAATATGATGGGTCTATGCAAAGTAGATGCATAAATGATAGGCATTAATTATTCGTGCATATGTCCGATGTGTTCGGATCGATGGTTTCAAAGAACTAAGAAAGAAATTGCCGATTTGAACGGCAACAATTGTGAAATATTGAATATGAAGATTCAATATGTGCTGGAAAAGCCGAAGCACTAGAAGCTCTTGACCATATTATGGAAGATCTTGAGAATGCCGTGCGCCACCTTGAGCTAGTGGAGGACCACCTAACGGCATTTGAGCCGAAAGCAGATATTTGCAATGCTGGTTCTAGCTCAGAAAGGGCTTTTAGCTCTAAGCGCAAGCGTATTGATTCGTTCAATATGTGGTCATGCAAAGGATCAAGTCCTCCTTGCAAGAAACCAAGAGTTAACCAACACAAGAGAGGAAAACGTCCTCAAGTGAAGAAAAGTCAAGGGTAAGGTGTTACAATTGTGACAAGAAGGGTCACTATGCTCGCAACTGCCGTGAGCCGAAAAAGGTAAACACCACTTGTACATTTTGAGAACTTTGCTTATGTGTCAAGTTCTGTATTGTTGGCTGAATCCAATCCTTTGTGGACCGTAGATTCAGGAGCAACAGACCATGTACCAAAGGATAGAGGATCCTTTGTGGAATTCCGATGAGTACCAACTGGAACTAAGTGGATCTATGTGGGAAACAACTCCAGAGCTGAAGTAAAAGGAATTGACACCTGCCAACTGAACATGCGTGGTGGACGCACTTTGATCCTACATGATGTAATGTATGTTCCGGAGATTCGTCGGAATCTAGTGTCTATTTTAGTGTTGGTCAAACTAGGTTTTAATATGAACTTCCATTATAAAGGTGTAGATTTGTTTTTGGAAATAAATTTTTATGGTTGTGGTTATTTTCTGGATGGTTTTATTGTATTAGACATTGACTATGTTAATGTAAATGTTTGTTATTCCCTTCTCACGTCTCCTAATTCATATGACAATGATGTGAATGTGTGGCATGCTAGACTTGGTCATATTGGCCAACAACGTATGAATAGACTAGCCAAAGAGGGCTTGTTGGGCAATATTGAAAAGTCGATTTGCCCATATGTGAGCATTGCCTAGCAGGGGAAAACAACAAGGAAACCATTTGGAAAAGGTAAAAGAGCTGAATTTCCTCTGCATTTAATCCATTCGACATCCGTGGTCCAATGAATGTGAGAGGAAGGCAAGGGGCTGTTTATTTCATCACTTTTATAGATGATTATACTCGATTCGGATATGTCTATTTGATTTCTCATAAATCTGAAGCATTAAGTTGTTTCAAAAGGTTCATGGCCTTAGTAGAGAATCAATTAGATAGGAAAATAAAAGCATTGAGATCCGATCGAGGTCGAGAATATTTATCTGATGAGTTCAGAAAATTATGTGATGAAAAAGGAATAGAAAGACAGTTGTCTATTCCATATACTCCTCAACAAAATGGTGTTGTAGAGAGAAGAAACAGAACCCTACTGGAAATGGTTAGGTCCATGATGGCACATGCTAACTTATCTATCACCTTTTGGAGTGATGCATTATTGACAATGCCTATGTACTTAACCGGTGCCTTCTAAATCGCTTACTTCCACTCCATATGAGTTATGGACAGGGTAGAAAACCAGACTTAGGTTTTCTTAAGCCATGGGGTTGTGCTGCCTATACCCATGAGCCCTCTCACAAATTTGGGAAATTGGGTCCTAGAGGAAAGAAGAGTATTTTCATAAGATACTCAACACTCGAAAGGGTATGTGTTCATAGGTGAGCAGAAAGTGGGAGTATAACTGAATTTGAATCACGGGATGTCACATTCTTAGAGGATGAGTTTCCTAAGAAGGGCGAAATAGGTGAAGATTACTCCCTATTTGAAATCATGGATCAAGATAATGATATTAGTGGGGTTCGTCCAAGTGGGAGTAATGTGAGAAGTGATGAATTGCATACAACTGATTCTCAATTACAACCACATGATGAGACGACATCATCATTATCTAATCCTAGAGGGAGCATAATGGGAAATGATGTGCTGAGTGAACAATCTCCCATACGGCGAACAAGTCGCAAAAGTATTCCCCGTCAACGTTTTGGCATTGAAGGGGAAACCTTTATGATTGCCCCACAAGAAGAGGATGAGCCAAGAAATATACATAAGGCTCTAAATTGCCCTTGTAAAGAAAAATGGATGGATGCAATGAGAGAGGAAATGGAGTCAATGAAGTCAAACCATATTTGGAAACTGGTTGATCTTCCAAAGGGACGCAAAGCTATTGGGAACAAGTGGGTTCTCAAAATAAAGCGTAAAGCTGATGGCTCGATAGAAAGATATAAAGCTCGCTTTGTGGCGAAAGGTTATAATCAACAGGAAGGAATTGATTATGAGGAAATATTTTCCCCTGTTTTGAGATTCACCTCAATTCGCATTATTCTGGCAATAGTGGCAAGTATGGATCTTGAATTACATCAAATGGATGTAAAGACTGCTTTTCTCAAATGGAGAATTAGATGAGGAAATATATATGGAACAATCTGTTGTTTTCATTATGAAAGGCCAAGAAGGAAAAGTATGTCGACTTTTGAAATCGATATATGGCCTTAAGCGGTCGTCAAGACAAAGGGTATATACGTTTTCATAATGCTATGATGGCATATAATTTTACAATGATTGATGAGGATCATTGTGTATATATCAAAAGATCCAAAGATCAATTTGTGATCATATCATTATATGTTAATGATATACTAATTGCCGGAAAGTAATATGGAGTTAGTTAATACCATCAAAAGTTGGTTATCTTCTAATTTTGAGATGAAGGATATGGGTGAGGCTGCATACATACTTGGAGTTAAGATTTCAAGAGATCGTTCGAAGAGATCATTATCTCTTTCGCAAGAAACATATATAAATAAAGTTCCTGAACGATTTCGTATACAAGATTGTAAACCCATAGACACTCCTATTGCAAAAGGTGAAGAATTGAGCCATAGACTGTGTCCAAGGACTCCACAAGAGAAGGAACAAATGAAGCATGTTCCTTATGCTAGTGCTGTTGGGAGCTTGATGTACGCTATGATGTGTACAAGACCTGACATATGCTTTGCAATTGGAATGGTGAGTAGATACCAATCCAATCCAGGTCAAGCACATTGGAAAGCCGTTAAGAGAATACTTAGGTATATAAAGGGAACTGCTGATTATATACTGAGTTATCAAGGAAAGGATCTGCGACTTGAAGGCTATTTAAACACAAGTTGAGGAGGAGATTTAGATGAAAGGAAATCCACCTCTATTTTTGTTTTTGTTACTGAATAATGGCGCCATGTGTTGTTGCAGTAAAAAACAAACATATATAGCCTTGTCCACGATGGAAGTTGAGCTTGTGGCGTTATCAGCAGCCGTACAAGGGGGAGTTTGGCTTAAGAGGTTTTTGGATAATTTAGGTGTTATTGAGAAAGCTGCAAATCCATTATTGGTTAACTGTGATAGCCAAGCAGCTATAGCGTACACCAAAGATCCAAAGTATCATGGCAAGACCAAACATATAGATACCAAGTATAACTTTATCAAAGATATGGTTGCACGAAAGGATGTGAACTTACAGTACATATCTACGCATAGAATGGTAGCAGATCCTATGACAAAGCCAATACCTAGAGATGCGTTTTGTGGTCATGTAAAATCTCTAGGATTGCGTAGAGTCTGATGTACTGAATATTGTAATTTCCCTGAGTTGTTCACATTTATGAAATTGTGTTTTTCATCATTAATGGCTATGAATCTTTGTTTGATCTTTATGCATCTTAATGCTCAGTGCAGTATATTGAGTTGAGAAAGTATGTCGGACAGATAAGAGATTAACCCACTCACACGGGTAATCGCCTCTATTTACTGTGTGATAAATAGAGATGAGACGGTTTTTAAGCTTATTATCTAGGTGATAATTGAGAGCTCAAGCTTAAAATATATATGTCGCCTTAACTAAGTGTTAAGATGAGGACATGATAAATACTATGTCCGAATGTAAAATACCCCACATATTTTACTTTATCTCGTCTAAGATGCCGATGTGAGTTCGATGAATTAAGTGAATGAGTAGGTACGTGAACTCAAGTTAGACATTGGGTATGTCCGAACTATCATCCGTACGGTATTGAAGGAATAGACATACGCTCCATGGGAAAGGAGTTAATACCGTAATACGTATTTCATACTACGTATGCATGAGACGACCAATAAGAGTGGCAAAAGTTTTGATCTCAACTTTTATGCCGTGTGAGACTCTTGAGGGAAATGAGTTCCTCAATTTTAGTCCCCTCGGATTCTTACTTATTCTCAAGATTTCTATTTAGTGTTTGCTATCTTAGGATGTTGCCAATGGTCATGAGTTGATTCGATCTAATGGGACATTTCTAGAAAAGCATGCTAAACTGAAATTGAGAGTTTGAAGGAAAGAGGAAGATTAGATTTGGAGAATCACATTGTAGTTTTGTATTCACTGGTCGACCAATTATGACTATCTTTGGGATAATCATAATTGTGAATGCAATATATATATATATATATATATATATATATATATATATATATATATATCATTGTTAAAAAGAGATTAAGAGAGATATAAATGTGATCGATCGATCTAGGGTACCGTATACTAAATCTACTCAAAGCGTGTTGCCCATTATGAGCTGCTATATATTCCTACCGAGATGTATGGCAACGAGCTCTCAAAGTATGCTTAGGTCGCACGACTATTCATCGGTATGAATGTTGCAATGAGAAAAAGGGGATTGCGTTCGGCCCACCATGTCGAGTGGGAGATGCATATAATGGATTCTTCTTTGATAAGCCTAAGTAAAAGCTTCGTCCGCCCATGTTGGTTTTGGACCACCATGTGCGAGTGGGAGATGATGGATTTTCCTTTTCTCGTTGGGCCTAATTTGGCCCGATGGGCCCAAAGGCTCGGCCCATGGGTTTAGGGCCCATGGAAAAGAATAGTATAAAAAGAAAAAGAAAAAGAGTGAAAAGGCACGTTTTTTGTTTTTCTCTGGACGTGTACGCATCTCTCTCAATCTTTCACCGTACGACGCTTTCTCCCCTTTTGAAGAACAGTGACCAAATTTCTTCTCCAATTGCAACGTCGGGTGTTTAGTCGGTGGAAATAAGGTGCGTTCGTCCATGTGATGCGCTTTTGATCGGTGATTCATGATTGGGTGTTAGGGCTCACTTCCGCTACGCTACTTCTCCTTTTTTGAGTTCGTTTTTGTGTTGAAACGACCGTTTTGGGAATCCTGTTTCCCGAATCCAAATCCTTCATCCAACTTTCGCAATTTCACGTAATGAATTTCTTGGTCTTGAGTTATTGTTTCATGATAACAATCAGGTACCGATAGACCTAGTTGCGAACGTAATCATCGCAGCCATGGCGAAGCACGGGATCGCCGCAAGCCCTAGCATCGACGTGTACCACGCTGCGTCGTCCACGGTCAATCCACTGATGATATGCGACATTTTAAACTATTCCCGTGACTATTTCGCGGCTTCACCCTTGACGGACGACCAAGGAGATGAGATTCAAATTACCGACATGGAATATTTCAGCTCAATCGACAGCTTCTCCCCTTACATACAGAAAGACATCGCAGAGAAAAGTGGATTGAGCAAAGAAATTGGCCCTAATTCAAACCCGAAACAACGTTCCAGGCTTGAAGCAAGATGCAAGAGAATGGCAGAGAGTATAATTAACTTGGCTAAGTTGTACGAACCCTACATGTTCTACCGTGCAAGGTAATAATCATTAATTATATGAATTAAATATACATACATACATATAGATATCGCAAAATTTTGTTAAAGGGTGTTTTGTGTGTTTGAGATATTCTTTTTTGTGTGATGTTGGTAATTGATTAGGATTTACATGGACTGACTGTATATTGACAGGTTCGACAGTTGGAATACACGAAAGTTGATGGAACAAATGTCGACCGAAGAGGGCAATAAATTTCCAATAGATTTGAGAAGCATAAATTGGGAGGATTACCTCACGAATGGCCATATTCCAGGTCTAAAGAGGCATGTCATCAAGAAGGCATCCTCCTCTTGACCAAATTCTAATTAATCCCGTAGAACATGAACAGAATTCTTGCTGTACAATAAAGTTGATGCATTTACAGGGCTGGGAATCCGGATATACGCGTGGAATTCGGATTTTATGATCGTGGTAATGCTAAGTTGCATGTTCTTGTTTAACAGATAAAATAAATTATGTATTTAACAATTGTGTCAATTTGTGTCATTTTTGTACTTTTCGGGTAATATCTGTCGTTGTAGTTGTGTTAGTTTAGAAGTTGTCGCTCTACATGCAATCTTTAGATTTGTGATATCTGTGGAAGTGTGTAATTCCCACCGTCTCTCGATTCGAAAGTGAGAGTAAAGATATAATAATAGTATGCCTTGTTGTTATACTTTTGTGTACCATTTGTGTTATACTGGTTAAGTTGTTTCTGTCGCAAAAATTGTTGTGCCCACTGTTGTGGAAAGACGAGTAGTAACCTACATTCACAGGGTTCAATCATAATGACTTATGTTCATGGGACGAATGGTAATGAATTCCATTATAAATCAAGTGATATAACAAATATTACATATTCGAGTAACTCAAGTATTCTCGATGTTTTTCCAAACCCCAATTACACTTAATAATTTGCGCAGTGTTTAGCCCAACAATTCATTCCTAATAATCTTTCAATTTCACAAAAAAAATTATACATAAATTCTTATCACAAGAATTTAATCGACATTAACACATAAAAGCTCTTGGTATAATTGTATGAACGAAACCAACTGAGGAAACCTTAGGCCAAGCACTCACGAAACGGCGCTTCAAGACGTGCACAACGACAACACTTCTTTTGGAGCACTCACGATGTCTCTTGGATAATCTATGCAAGGCACACTAAACAATCATTTAAAAATTATATTTATATAATCATAGAACCCACTTGGCTGAGAAGCCCCTGTAGAATTCGGTCAACGAGAAACTAATAGATAAACTCCAAATTTGACCGAATCTTAGTTTTCAAGTCCACGTTTGGACTTTCCCAATTTCCTATTCTCCTTGGGCCAACTTGAATAACTCTTGAGGATAATTTCTGTGGTTTCTAAAACAAACTTTATCCAAAACGAAGTCCAAGCTAATATTACTTTTTATTCTTTTTTTTTTTGGTAAAGTATTACTTTTTATTCTTGAGCACATCTTTAACATAAAAATAATCTCCATAATCTTTAAAATGCCATTGAACTTTCACGCGCCAATCACATAATTCAAATCGGATAAAGTCGTTTAACAGGCTCAAGCTCGAAACATATTTTAACAATATTCACATTGGCTAGATGTTTGAGTTAAGTCACAATCGCTTCACTAAAAATTCAAACTTTACTGCTACTCTTTCATAGCCTCCTAATTGACTCAATCGCCACAAAGATTTTGCAAGTCCAAACCTTGCTTGAACTTCGCCATAACCAGGGACCTCATAAGAATATGACTCCACATGCATCTTTAACTACTTCACGAGGATTTTTCAACACAACCTTCTCTACCATAGATAAAACAAAACCATTGTCGCATTCATATATGTCAGGAGAATGAATGCATATCTTGTTAGGATAAGTAGTTATAGCAATCGTTGGCACTAAAGGCTCCACCTCGCTATAAGCACCATCTATGTCTATTACTCCATTAGTAGGCCCTAGCTCAATAGTTTTGAGTTGCAACTCCATTCAAATTCGTATAAATACCGCCAATAGCAATCCTAACTAGAAGTACTGAAGACTCATAAGATATAACTTCTCTATTGATAACATGTGAATTTAATTTCAGGCACTGCAATGAATGACCCCGCTCATCTTGTGCATAATCTAGGAACATGTACTTTTGTACCATTCCATGGAACTTACCATCACTAACCCAAACATAATATGGGTAACTAAATATTTTTAGAATAGAATAATCAGTAACTTACTTGGCCACACTTCTTTGGGAGTCTAACATCCAATCGCAGTTGATGGAGATTTATTAATTAGATGGTTCGTTGTACTAAGCGCATCCACCAAGAATCTCCTAACTATACTAGCACTAAAGAACATTTTATGAGTTGTCCTCTAGTAACATTTTACTCATCAATTTTGCAACATATTGTGGTTCATTGGCGCTAATGTGGTGTTTCACTACGCCTTTCTCCATGTAGAATTCATTTAACAGTTTCAAGCAAAATTTTATACCATCGTTAGTTCGTACCTAGTTGATAGTTTTACCAGTTTTTGTTGTTGTGGTGGTGGTTGTTGTTGTCGTCATCGTCATGGTTGTTGTCGTGGTTGTCATTGTCGTTGTCATGGTTGTTGTTGTTCCTAAAGACATATGCCATGAGTCAAACTTTTGAGCAAATGCATCTGACGCCTCCGCGGCGAAATCTATCACTATCTCACCTTGAAGTTCATATAGGCCATTGTGCTTGATTCTTCTCATTATTACCAAAGTACCTCGAGAGATTTTTAGAACTTTACATTTTGAAAAATATTAACACCCAGTGGAATCTAGAGCACTCAAGAAAATCAATTTCTTCTTCAACTCTGGATTGTGCCTCAATCTAGTTAATGTTTTCATGATACTATCATGCATTATGATTCTAACATCATTAGCACCTACAACATTGCATTCAACATTGTTCCTTAATTACAATTTTTACTGTTATCCATGCATTGATAATTAGTAAACTAGTTTCCATTTGGTGTAGCATGAAACGAATAATCAAAATCCATAATCCATTCATCAAACGATGAATAATCAATGATAAACAAGATGAAATCAGCACTATCCAAATTACCATTAGCTAAAATGCAACATTATTTATAGAATTACCTATAATTCCCTTACCATTTTCGTTTTTTAACTTAAAGCAATTTTTTCTAAGATGTCCCCTCTTGCCATAGTTCTAATGGACAGCACCACCAGTTATAGACTGACTATGTCTATTCATGTTTATATTACTCATGCTAACACGTGTGCTAGTTCTTTCTCTTGTTTCACCTCTTAAAGCAGTATATATAGGTTCATCAGATTTTCTTTTACGAATGTCCTCACTCAGAATTAAATCTTAAACTTTATCAAATGTCTAGCTTGTTGATTCAGAGGAATTACTAACAACAGTAATAGTAGTATCCCAACTATCAGGAGAGAAGTACATTATCAGTGCCATAAGTTGTGTATAGTGCTCACTTTGGTGTCATAAGTTTCCGTTGGATCATTTAAGTGCCAAAAAGTTTGAAAAATGATCATTTTGGTGCCAACTTTGATCAGATTGACTAGAAATCCAACGTGGCACTTTTTTTTATTAATTTTTGACGTTGATGTGGCTCACCGGAAAGTACAGTCAGCATGTAAACCACAAAAACGATGTCGTTTGGTGTCTCCCCCCCAATTCAAAACCCTAAACCCTAAATCTACCGGATAATCTCGGCCACCGCCGCCCTCTTCGTCCTTTTCTCCTCCCTTGCCGTCCTCTCTGCCGCCGCCCATGGTGCCGCCAAGTACCACCACCTCCTCCACTACCTCGACAAGTTTGGTGACCGCAGCGAGCAAGTCGCCGTCGACCCCTTCGCCTCCTTCGAGAACCCACGCCTTCACAATGCCTACGTCGCCCTTCAGGCCTTGAAGTAGGCCATCCTCTCTGACCCCAGCAACTTCACCGCCAACTGGGTCAGCCCCAACGTTTGCTCCCTCGCCCCCAACGACCTCGACGTCTGCACCGTCGTTGGTGTCGATGGTTTTCCCTCCTCCTCCCCCTTCAATCATCCACATCCCTCGCCTCTGCCTTCGCTGGTGATAGGCCAGTCGCCATCCTTGACGGCCCTCGCGCTTGGCAGCCGCAGCTCCGACCTTGACCCTGACCCCGACTTGGCCACTCAGCGGCCAAGTCGAAGGCCGTTGTGACATCCTGATTTTTAGGTTCTAATTTCAATCGGATAAATCGGGCCGTTCATCAACGTGATTATAGTATTTTTCACTGAGGTGGCCACTCAGCAGATAAATGACTTACCTTGTGAAGCCATTAAAGAATTTTAAATGTAATAGACTTGAGAATTCGACTAGGAATTGACTGCTCGACCATGCCAATTTGCAAGGGTCATTACGGCACAATTAAAAATCGATTAGAGACCGGAGATAGATCGATTCAACTGAGATGATGATCAAAGTGTAAATGATTCCACCTGATTGCAAAATTCTCGTCGAACGACACTAAATCGATTTTCTATCGTTTTGGGTACCTTGTGTTCGTATTTGAAACCTCGAGATTTTCACGACCATTGAGAATTGCTAATGTGTCATATGGGTTCATTGTGGTTCGAAGAAAATTGACCATGGGGCAATTGCACCAAAAATTTCTAAAAGCTACATGGTAGGTAAGGTCACACTAAAAGCGCGTTTGATTGAAAATGACCGCAACTTTGAATTCAATTTAAAAAATTGGAAGTCTTGTCGTGTCATGAGTCATTCTAGGGACATCGACTCACCTTTTGAGGAAATTCTGGTGAGCTCAAGATTTTTACGGAAAACCGGGTCGGACAATGTGGAAAATGAACGAAATTTGGATTGACCATTTTGAAGAGATTTTGACATCTGGTGTAAGTGATTCGGCAAATGAAAGTTGTTTGGGCTTTTTCTGAATTCAAATTAGACCCCAACCAAATTTATTTGTTCGCAAAATCGGATTTTGAAAAGAAAATGAATTAGAATTTGGAATTGAAGGAAATTGCCGTTGTTGTTGCCCAAAACTTGTTGTTTGAGGGAAATTTTGTACAAGAAAGCAAGTGAGGATCAAGCACTTTAGCATGGGGACTTTTTGGGGCCAAATTGGACTAAACAAGAGCAAGTGGGACTAAGAATTATCGGCTTTTAGGAATTTCTATTTAATTCCTTTTATTTCCATTTCTCTTTTTCTTTCCCCCTGCACACATTTCTCCCCCTAGCCGCCCATGTTCTCTCTCTCTCTCTCTCTCTCTCTCTTTCCGCTGCCCCATCGATGTTCCCGCTTGTAGAAATTCAACCTTACCTTTTTATCTTTGACCAAGCTTGCACTTATCCAATAAATATTATTACTTCTCTCTCTCTTGGCCGGTGGACGAGCTCCCTCCCTTTCGGTTCTTCGTTGGCCGCATCTGTCTTTTATTTCTTTGGTTCAGACGAAGGTGCAGCTCCTCGATGTTCTTCCATCCTCACCGATTCCCCTCTGTCCGTATGTGCCCTTCTCCAGTCAACTTAGCTGAAACCGAAGACCCCCGCGTCGTCGAATCCCACGTCCTCAACTGCGATTCAGCAGAAGCCGCTCTCTCCTTCGAGGCCACCCAAACAACAGCCGTTCCAGCAGGTGCCACGACTTCATTTTGGCCCGGTTTGCGGCTATTTCAGCCAAAGGCCATGCTCCAAACCGCCACCGCTGAGCTTAGTACAAGCCATGTTCAAATCAGCCCCAGGACAGCCATTCAACCCTTGATCAGCAGATATTTTATAGCAAGGGTTTTCAGGTTTCATGATTTGTTTTTGGGCCCGTCTTAACCCTGGTTGTCGGAATCGCTTTGAAGAGAACTAAGCTTTGTCATGTGCTCGTTGATTTGATTTGAGCAAATCTTTAATCAGGTGAGTTTACTCACTAATGCCTTCTTAGTTTGCTAATTATACTTAAAGGTTGATTAATGATAGTTAAATGTAATTAGGCGGTTAGATTAGAATTGATTAGCGATTATTAGTTAATTGCATTGCATATTAGTTGCTTGGTTAGTGTATTTAGATAGAGCATTGCCTATAGTGTTTATTGGATGCTTTTTGGAATTTTTCCGACTCTTATTGGATGTTAATTAGGCAATTCGGGCTTAAGTGGAATTTTTAGTAATTAAATATTAATTTTTGAAATTAATTATTGAATTATTTATTTTTCGGAAATTCAACTGGGATGGCCAGTGACCAAGATTTTATGCTGATGATCGTGGTGCAGTCTGTTTATTTAATTAAGTTTTATGTTGTGCTAAATTAAAATTATTGTATTTATTTATTTAATTTTCGAAATTAATTATTTAATTATTTATTTTCCGGAAATTCAATTGAGAAGGTCAGTGATCGGAATTTCGTGTTGATTGTTGTGGAGCAGTCCGTTTATTTAATTGAGCTTTAAATTAGATTTATGAGTGATCTTAGGATTTATTCCTAAATGATTTGATTTATGGTAATTAGTTGGCAATTACCAGGCGTCGGTTCACAGCGCCAAAAATATGTTTATGGGCTGTTAAAAATGGTGGGAAATTCTAAAGTAAAAATATGATATTTTGGCTAAGGTTGGTCGTGTCCCCACACACGTGTATTTTATTAGAGATGATAAAGAAATTGGTGGTTGATTGAATGATCGGGATAATATATTATATCATCTTACGGGCTCTAATATGTCAGCTTAGCGAGAGCAGTATATTAGTGTACTATATCGGCCTACGGGCGATATGTCAGCTTAGCGCGACAAGACACTTTATCAGCTTAGGGTGAGCATCATGGGTATACTATATTAGCCCATGGGCGATATGACAGTTTAGCGAGTAATATATCGGTATACTATATCAGCCCATGGGCGATATGATAGCTTAGTGAGAGCAGTATACCTTAATTTTATTAGCTTAGTGCGAGCTATGCTATCCATTATCAGCTTAGAGTGAGCAGTCCTAATATGCACGGACTTATATATAGTATATGATGAGCCGACCAAGAAGGGGTCGAGATGACATGTAATCAACTAGGTCGATTGATCATTGTTTTGATATGATATTGTGAATTGATTAATTGAGTGGAAATTATCATAAGTGGTCTTGTTGGCGTGTAATCGATTAGGTTGATTCAATTGATGCTTCAATCAGTGATGTAATTGCTTGGGTGCCTATTTGATTTGTGCTAATATGTATGTGGAATCTGAGGCCAAGGTAAGTCCTTTGACTCATGTTGTGCATAGGCAGCCCTAAGGTGTATTAGTTTATTAATCGGGTCTTAGGGGATAGAACTTACTGAGACATAGTCTTATCCCGGTTATGGGATTATATTTCAGGCCCCTAGATTTCCCGAAGATGAGTCGGCATTTGAAGCCGAGGATGAGCGAGAAGAAGGAGATGAAGAGTTCGAAGAAAATGAGTCTAGTGGTGAAAGATCTGAGGAGAATCGGGATGAAGATCCCGAGCATGACCTGGATGAGGACTGAGATCCTATCCTCTTTTGTGAACCTTGTATATGTGTGGTTGTGAATTTCAATATGAAAAATATGGCATGGTTTTCTATCCCATTGTTTTATTATTTGGGATATATAACTGATTCCGCATGTGCATATATAAATGAAAGGGTCGGCGATATATAGTCCTGGGATATCGCATTTTAAAATCGACCAAAGGTAAGGGATGTGTGCGTGCCTGAAGATTGGGGCGTGACAGTCGTGATCTCGCTCAAGTGCGAACCTCACGTCACCAAGCGACGGTGGCCGAGCGACGGTGGACAAGCGAGCTAGGTCGGCGGCCGACGAGGATCGAAACCCTAATTTCAATCTCCAAATAAAAAAGAAAAAATCCCAAAATGAGTTGTGCGGCGTCGTTTTTGTGAGACCATCCACTTAGGATGGCAAAACGACGTCGTTTTCTTAAGGAGAACAGAAAACGACGTTGTTTCTCAAGCTATGTCGATTTTTTTTTTTTAAAAATATAAAAGCCACATCATCATTTTGGCTGGAATATTTCACCGGTGGCATCAAAGTGATCGTTTTTCCTCCGATTTGGCACTTAAGTAATCCAATTGAAACTTTTGGCACCAAAGTAAGTGCCGTACACAACTTATGGCACTGATAGTGTACTTCTTAGGCAATGAGAATAATAAAATCAAAGCATGTACCTCATCTTCAAAGTCAATTTCAATTGAACTCAATTGACTACTAATCACATTCAATTCATTAATATGATTTACAATTGATACACATTCGCTCATCTTTAAGTTAAACAGACGTCGCATCAAATAGACTTTGTTGATCGCAAAGGGCTTCTTGTAAATATCCGACAGGGCTTTCATCAAACCCATAGTGGTGTTCTCTTTCATGATATGAAACGCGGCATTATGAGCCAACGTCAGCTGTATAATACCCATAGCTCATATGTCCAACAATTTCGAATCAGTTTGTTTTGTCATCTCTAGCTTCTTCCTAGACAGGGGTAAATGAAATTTCATGTGATAGATAATTTTCAATTTACATATTTTTAGAAACCAAAATCATTCCCCTCAAATTTGTGGATTCTCAATTTTCCTTATTTTGTCATCATCGATTTGCTTCAACTTATTCGAGTTTAGCTATGATACCAATTGTTGTGGAAAGACGAGCGGTCGAATAATAAAATAGATAGAGCAAGAAAACAATCGAACACCAAATTTACGTGATTCAATCGTAGTGACATACATTTGCAGGGTGAGTAGTAATGAATTTCACTATATATTAAGCGATACAATGGAGATTATATACTCGAGTCTCAATGTTTCCCAAGCCCTAATTACACTCAATTTCTTGTACAGTGTTTAGCCCATCAATTCCATATTAAATGATCGCTCAATCCACGAAAGAATTATACACAAATTCTTATCACAAGTAATTGATTGTAACACATAAAAGCTATTGGTGGAATTGCATGAACAAAACCATTAGAGAAAACCCATGGCCAAGCACTTGCCAAATGGCCCTTCAAGACGTGCACAATAACAACGCTCCCTTTAGAGCACTTACAACGTCTCTTGGATAATTTATGCAAGGCACACTAAACAATCCTTGAAAAATTATATTTATATAATCATAGAACCCACTTGACTGAGAAGTTATTGTAGAATTCGGTCAACAAGGAACTAATAGATAAACCTAAGTTTGATCGAATCTTAGTTTTCAAGTCCAAATTTGGACTTTCCAAATTTCCTTTTCTCCTTGGGCCAACTTGAATAACTTCGAGGATAATTTCCATGGGTTTCAAAACAAACTTTATCCAATACAAAGTCGAAGCTAATATCACTTTCCAGTCTGGACTACATCTTCAACATGAAAATAATATTCATAATCTTTAAGATGCCATTGAACTTTCATGCACCAAGCACATAATTCAAATCACATAAAGTTGTTGAACGAACTCAAGTTGGAGACATATTTTAGCACCCACAACTCCTCAGCCTTGTAAACTTGAACTAGCTTGGCTCAAAAACCATGCATATCAGCTCCCACAGAAAATTCTCGAATATGGTATTCGGAATGAGCCACGAGGGGATTATGATGTTGGACCCTAGAACCTACTCTATATTCACAAATTTCGGACTTTTGAAACTTATAAGTAATCCTATGACTTTGACCATGCACCAACCCTAGAATCGACCTGCCATCTCGATTTCACAAGTTCCATCAATTCCTACACACCTTTCGGAACACCTTAATCAGTCCTTTTATCAAAAGTTGTAGACAATTAAAGCAATCTTTCTTATAAACTTAAAAAAAAAAAAAAAAAAAAAAAAACACAGTAAGGAATAAATAATAAACTAAATTTTAAAAATAAAAAAAAAATAGAAAATGAATTTAAAGAATGGTGGGGGCTTTTTGATTCTTGGCTCAATATTTCTCAGCTTACAAGGTAAAATTTCGTTTAATCCATAAAAGCCCGTCAAGGCCGTCGCCTCCAGTCCATTTTTGTCCACCAATTAGGCCCTACAAGCCGCTGCCTCTAACTAGCCCAGTTCACACACCAAAACCCCAGCTCATCAAACAGGCCCATTAAACATGAGGTCCATGAAAGGAGACAGCCCAGCCCATTCATTGAAGCGTGGCCTTTCTCCGCCCTTAATCCAGCTCTCGTTTTCTCGAGACGGACAGCGCGTTGAGAACGAGACAAGCAGCTGAGCGAAGGAATCCATGGCGCGATATGATCTCGCGCGAATCCTTCAAGAATGCGAAGCGGATAGAGCCTACATTGCTACACCAGAGAGGACCCGCATCGTCAGTCGACGTTAATTAGACATCGCCGCCTCCGCTTTCGTCATTCCAAAGTCAATCGCTTTATCATATACAAAGCAACAAATTGACACCCCCAGCTCTTGCATTGTAACTCACCTCAATCGGTCCTATCTCTAGGCAAACAGCAAACGTCAACCAAATGCTGTCTTTCTCTCATTCTTGCAATTCCACGATGATGTACGGAGTGCTTGCCTTGTTGCCTGGATAATCCTAGCACCGGGAGGGCCGTCATTCCGCACTTTCAATCTTTAACTTCAAGTCATAATCAACTAGGTAAATCAATTCGAAATATGGGCTCCGTTTACCTTACGAAAAATTTATCTAATTAGAAAACATTTTCAAAATAAGTTTTTTTCAAGGAAAATTATTTGATTTTTCGATGTTTAATTGTCTTTTGTGACTTCACTGAAAGTAATTTTTTGATATTCGATATCGAAAAGTTGTGAAATATGCTTTTGAGAAAAAGACTCAAGTGCAATTTGGAGACCTCCAATGTAGACATCAGAGTCTGGAGTCCAAGTTTCGGCCACTGGGACTTGTAAGCATCCCGAGTTTGGGCGGTTGGAATCTAGCCCTAGGTTGTGGCGTCCAAGGCTTGGGTATCGGCATCCCAACCCGAGGCACTGGGGTCTCGAGGGCTAGTGTCAATGTCCAAGGGGTGGGCACTTGGGTTCGAGCGCTAGAGAACCCAAGATCAAGTGGCTGAGGTCTTAGGTCTGTCAAATGGACTCTTGGATATAACTACTCGAGATGATTTTGCGACAACTATGATCAAGTCATATTATGGATAATGAATTCCAACTTTTAAAGGAGTAAGTCATTTTTCTTATGTCGAAGTATATATTTTTTTTGTTGACTATAATTTTTTTCATTAATTCAATTTTCTAAGCAATTCAAATGAAGGAAATATTTTGCAAATAGTTAATTTTCATTGGAGTACAAGATAAATGGACTTTGATAGTTGAATCTTTGTGTTTTGTTTCCTAGTTCCAATCATTGTGAATGCGATGAAAAATCCACTAAAACATCAGGCACCGAATATAATGATTTCGTTTCAATAGTTGCGTCTACTAACACCATTAGAAGTAATTAATTTTTTTTATTTCTCCTTTAATTTTGCATAAAAGAAAAATCAAATGGAGCCCTTTAATAAGGTAGCTACTACGAACATGCTCGTGCCATAAAATGGTAATACATATAATTATTCAAACCAAATATTTTCTGGGATCAAAAGTTGAATTACATGTAGGAAGAATACAGGTAGTAAATGAGTGAGAATTTATACTTTCTTTTTTGAGAAAACGTATTGTACTTTTGAAAAAGTTTCGCCGTCGTCCTTCTTCTTCTTCTTCCAACTACACCACCCGGACCGCGCTCGCAGAACACGATGCAGAGCCTCTCTGTCCTGCACGACCTTCCGTCGGGCGGGCCGGGGGGATGTCGTAATACAGCGGAGGAGGGTTCACGTGTTTCACACCGTCTTGCATGCTGGCGATCCCATCGTGTCGGTCACCGGTACCGTTCGTTGTCGTAGGTAGTTGGTTCTCACATCCGCTTCTTCCATCCGGGATTGGTCAGCGAAGAGGGCAAAGCTTCCGGAACGGAGACGGTAACGGTTAGGTCAGGAGTCCGTTTCGGATCGGGCCAATCGGATCTGCCGTGAATGGGACCGCCGAACAGGGGAGGCCGTTAAAGATCCAAGCAAACTCCCCGATGTCAAGATCGCGCGCTGCTCACCACGACCGAGGACCGACATTGTTCATCACGGCACGGAGCGGGTAACGTGACATCGAAGCCACGTGGCCTAAAACGACCACTTTGTCAAAGCGCCGCCTCCTCCTCCTCCTCCGCTGGATTTGAGAGAGTCGATAATGTTCGCTTCATTCAAGATTCGTAGATGTCTGAATCGTCCGATATCTCTGCCGATTGTCTGGACGCACGTGAAGGAAAGAGCAATGATAGAGCTCCAGTTTCCGGAGCAGCTTTAGGAACCAAAACGGTTCGTACACGGCACATGTCATCTGATACCCAATCAAACGGTTTAACCTAATATTATCAATATGGTTGCAAGTTAAAATATACCGGCGTCATCTTCTGGGTTGCATATCCACAATTTACATTTATATACAGAATCACTTTTCACCTAGTATCTTGTGACTTGTATATGCAGAATTTACATTTATTTATATATATATAATCTCCATTCACTAATAGATCGAGTTTTTAAAAGTGGCTTCCGTGTAGTTTTTTCTTATCCTAAGTTAATCGACCACTCTAAATTATTGTGGAATTCAACCGTTTCAATCTTCAATTCCACAGGTCAATCGTTTTGCTGCCCTGCATTTCGAATTGTATGCTACAAGGCCTGTTGAGACATTTGCTCTGTCCTCTTTCTTTTTGAATTGCACATGAGTGGAGATGGTTGTGGGGAGGCTTGTGGAACACCCTTCAAGCTATAGTTTATATGGGTGGTATCAATCATAATAGAAAACTATTGATGCATTTTGCTGAGTCTCTACTTTTGCAAAGGGAAAATGTCCAATTTTTTTTTTTTTTTTTAAATCTAATGCATTTTTACTAATCTAGTCTTAAGCCCTTTAATTATACCAATAGATATGCAAACATTTTCACAATTTACCAATTGAATCGATTCGATCAATTTTAATTAGAATTCATTAACATGGATGTCAAGTATTCTATGTTGCACGACTGGTGTCAATGTGGATAATAATAATTTAGTATTTTTTGAACTTTTATTAATATTTTATTTTATTTTTCCTTTTTTCTTCCATTTTCCTTCTCTACTTTTTTTTTCTTTTCCTTTTCCCTCTTTCCCTTTGCTAGCCATTGCCAAACCTTATGAAGGGCCAGCAAAGATCGCCGCCCTCTTGTGAAGGACATCAAGCCTAGGCTAGCGAGGACGACCCTTGCCAGACCAAGCATGGGTAGCCCTCGCCCAAGGGTGGCCCTCGCTTGAGGTTGATGAAGGTTGTTGGTCATCAATGAGGCTCAAAGATCTCCGGTGGTTGGCAGAGATGGAGGATGGTTGAGGTCGCTTGTCCATGGTTAGGTGGAGAGCCGCTCGTTCACGGCTGGCTTGAAGGGGACGAGGGATATGTGGCCAAAAGAGATAACAAGTTGGGCTTATTTTACGGGATCTTGGGCTAATTTGGGTCCCAACGGAAGCTGGGCTTAGGTTTTGTTGCGGCTTTAGTCAAAATTGGGCTAAATAATATTATATTTGTAGATTGGGCATTGAAAGTTTTTCTATTAAAGTGGGCTCGATTTAAGAGCCCGAGCGTTTCCATGATCTAGCTCGGTTTAGACCAGGGCACTATCTTTGTTTGGATTGGGCCTTGGGGACCAACTGGGTTCCTAATTTCGGACTTATTAAAAAAAAATATAGTAATAATTTTTTTAAAATATTAAAAAATTAGAAAGATTAAAAAATCAGAAAATGGTTAGAAATAAGAGGCCTTGATTAGGTTGTTAATTTTTAGCATTAGATTTCTCTCTCTCTCTCTCTCTCTCTCTCTCTCTCTCTCTCTCTCTCTCTCTCTCTCTCTCTCTCTTTTTTCTCTTATTTATTTTTTATAGTCATAATGCTTATTGTTTAAGGGTTTTAGTGGTTGCTGTGGATATAGCTTGGATTTAGATAGATTGATCTTTTGGACATGAAATTAGACTCAATATGAATTTAGCTTATGAGGGTTGCTGTCTTGGGCTTAAAAAAAAAAAAAAAAAAAAGCCATGTATTTTATTACTCGACAAGCTATGGGTTTTACATTTCCACACTTAGATAATCACTTTTAATTTATTGGGTATTTATTTACCATACTATCTTTAAATAAATTGAGTGTTATTTTCTATTTCTAGAATCGGCTAGGGTTAGTTTAGAATCCTAATGAAAATCATGAAAGAAACATTTGCATGATCATTGTTGACATCTACTTTTGGCAAATCTAGGGAAATAAAAAAAATAAAAAAATAAAAATCGCATCAAAACAAATAAAAGGAAAAAATGGGGAAAATCAATCTGATTGATTATGTATGGAAGTTGGAAATTTCAAATCTTGGTAAACGCGGAAGTAATTCCCGGTCGAGGATCAAGATTTAGATAATCGAGTAAATAAAGGCCAAGAATTTTGATAAAATGGAAGGAATCAAGCAAAATCAAGTTGATTGCGAAATCACGCTCGGATTTGCAACCATAAATGAATGTGTCGAAATGGAGCAAAAGAGGCCAAACAAACGTAAGGGAAACTCAAGGTTTTCTGTATATTTTGTATTTATCATTTACATTGTATGAGACTTTGTTTATAGTACATTGAATGTCTAACTAAGGAAAAGAAAGAAAAATATTCATCAAATCAAATCCAATCATAGATTGACATAATTAAATATTCTCAATCTCTTGTAATCTTGGATTGATTGATTGTGAATCTTCAGCTTGAAATCTCCAACATTCCCCCTCAAGCTGGCGGCTGGTATATATCCAAGACGCCAAGCTTGCTCAGTAGATATGCGTGTTGTCTTTGACATAATGGCTTGGTAAAAATATCAGCAGGTTGTTCCGTAGTTCCAATTCCATTTGTCTTGATTACCCCTTCTTGGATTTTGTCTCGAGTATAGTGACAGTCAACTTCAATGTGCTTCGTTCTTTCATGAAAGATGGGATTTGCTGCAAGTTTGAGTGCTGCTTCATTGTCACAATATAGATTTGCTGGCCCTTTGACTCGTATCCCAAGATCCGAAAGCAAGCCTCGTATCCAAACTATTTCACAAACGGTTTTAGCCATATCTCTATACTCAGCTTCTGCAGATGAAAGAGATACAATGGATTGCTTCTTCGTTTTCCATGCAAGTAATGACTTTCCCAGCTTGATACAAAATCCAGTGATTGATCTCCGACTCATAGGACATGTGGCATAATCCGTGTCACAATAAGCTGTCATCTCGAGATTGCAATCTCGTGAAAGAAGTAATCCAAGCCCTGGACATTTCTTCAAATACTTTACAATCTTTAAGGCGGCACTCATGTGAGATTCCTTCGGGCTATGCATGAATTGACTAAGTGTCTGGACTGCAAAACATATATCCGGTCTAGTCATAGTAAGATATATGAGTTTCCCTACAAGCCTCTAATAGCACGATGGATCTTCGAGTGGAGGATCATCAATCTTAGATGATGATGTTGCATCATACTCAACAGTAGTCAACTTGATGTTCTGATCGATAGGGATGACAGCTGGTTTACATCTTGATAAGCCTGCTTCTGATATGATTTCTAACACAAATTTCCGTTGACTAAGAGAAATTCCTAGCTTTGGTCTAGCAATTTCAATGCCAAGGAAATATTTGGGAGGTCCCAAATCTTTAATGCGGAAGCTAGAGTGCAAATATTCTTTAGGTCTCTTGATGCCCAGCTCATCATTTCCCATAATAAGTATGTCATCAACATATATCATTAGGAAGATTGAAGACGTACCTTTAGTCCAAGAAAATAGAGCATAAACATGCTTGGATTGCTTGAAGCCAATTGCCGTAAGAGTTGAAGTGAACTTGGCATACCATTGGCGAGAAGCCTGCTTGAGTCCATAAAGGGACTTATTGAGATGACATACTCCAGACTCCCCCTGTCGCCATAGTCCCGGTGGAAGATCCATGTATATTTCTTCATCAAGATCTCCATTAAGAAAAGCATTGTGGACATCGACTTGATGTAGTTCCCAGTCCCAGAAAGTAGCAACAGAAAGAAAGGAACGAACAGTGACATCTTTGGCAACTGGAGAGAAAGTTTCGTGATAGTCAAAATCCTCGCGTTGTGTAAATCCCTTTGCCACTAAGCAAGCCTTATAGCGTTCCACTGATCCATCAGCCTTGTACTTGATCTTGTATACCCACTTGCAGCCAATTAGCTTACGGCCAAGTGGTAGCGGCACTATGTCCCATGTATGGTTCTCCACCAATGCTTGTAACTCAGCTTCCATGGCCCTTTGCCAGCGCGGATCACGAACGACCACATCATATGAGGATGGTTCTACTTCTTCAGAGATATGACTAATGCAGCAAATATGCTTCGCAGATAGACAATCAAGCGAGACATAAGATGAAATAGGATATGGAGTACCTGATGAATGAAGGGATGCACAGATGTAATCCTTTGTCCAAGTTGGTGGACGAGTTGTTCGTCCTGACCTTCTCGGGGGAATATCATCAGGTCTAGATTCCTTAGGAGTAGGTTGAGAAGATAACTCTTCTGAATTAGATGTCTCTGCAATCGATGCTGTAGAATCCGGAGCTAAGTATCTTGAGGCAGGTAAAGATGCTGCATTTGTTTCGATTATGGGAGAAGAAGTCGAAACATATATGTATTGTGAATTGAGTGGTAAATCTTTCTCAAATAGAAAATTTTTGTTTTGCTGATGTGAGCTTGATGACTCATTTGAAGATACTTCTTCTTGAAAAAGGGAACACATCCTCATGGAAAACCACATCTCTGCTTACGAAGAAATCACCTGTTGATCGTTCAAAAACACGATATCCCTTTTGGAAGGTTGGATAACCCATACAAATGCATCGTTTGGCTCGGGGACTCATCTTGTCACGAGGACCCAGTGCAGTAGCATAACATAAGCAGCCAAAAACTCTCAAATGATCTACTTCAGGTTTCTTTCCAAATAAAATCTCAAACGGGGTACGTCCATTAAGAACCCTAGTTTGCATGCGATTGATCAGTTAGGCTGCTGTGACCACACAATCTCCCCAGAAAGTTTCAGGGATGAAAGCTTGAAATTTTTAGTGCACGTGCTACTTCTAGGAGATGGCGGTGTTTCTGCTCAACAATCCCATTTTGTTGAGGTGTACAAGTGCACGTACTCTCATGTAAAACTCCATTCAAGGAAAATAAGGATTGACTATCATGACTAGAGAATTCTTTCCCATTGTCTGTTCGAATGCGTTGAACAGATTTTCCAAATTGATTTTTGGTCAGAGTGAAAAAATCTCTCAAATGGGAAAGGGCTTGACCTTTTGACTGCATAAGAAAAACCCATGTGGCACGGGAATGATTGTCAACAATAGTGAGGAAAAACCGGGACCCATCACGATGTGGTGTATGATAGGGTCCCCAGATGTCTACATGAATCAAAGAAAAATTCTCTGTAGTCTAGGATTTACTTATGGAAAAGGGGGCACGTGATTGTTTTGCGAGAGGGCAGATATGACATTTAGGATGTGGAAAGAAAGAATTGTGACCAAAACGTCGATGAGAAATGATATCTTTATTATTGGTAGCAATGTTACACAATGATTTTTTATGGAAACATGATAAATCAATATTTTTGGGAAAATCTGTCCAAAAATACAACCCTTGTGAAAGACTACCCAAGCCCATCGGTTGCCGCCGAAAGGGCCTGAAAAAGACAAATGTCAGAATTGAAGAGGATTTGACATGAATTATCCTCACAGACTTTCGACACTGAAATAAGGTTGAATTCAAATTGAGGAATGTAGAGCACATTCTTAAGAGTAATGGAAGAGTTGAGATGTACTGTCCCTATTTTGGTGACATTTGTGATATTCCCGTTTGGAAGTCTCACAGTGACTGGGAAAATATATGTATGAGTATGAGAAAAAAAAAGCTTTCGTCCTGAGATAATGTGGTCACTAGCACCTGAATCAATGATCCATGCATTATGAGAAATGGAATTTAGGCAAAATGAAGTACCTGAGAATCCTGCCCTTTTTTCAGAAATTTCCAGTTGTTTCAGGGCCTTCATCATTTGCTGATACTGATCTTGTGTAATGGGTTGATTGATATTATATCCAGTGACTTGATTACTGATGATTCCTTCTTCCCTTTATCCCCAGGTTTGCCGTGTAACTTCCAACACGTTTCTACCGTATGATGAGGTCGTTTGTAGTAACTGCAATAGAATTTCCCTTTTCCTTTAATATTTTCTTTTGGGCCTCCTGGTGTGAAAAATTTTGGGCCGTAGGATCCTTTAAAGGAACCGTTGGATTCGGCCAAGGCACTGGCTGAATAATGGCCGTAAGATCTAAAGAGCTGATCTGAGCTGTCCATTTGCTTTGCTAAGTAATAGCCGTCGGATCTGAGGAGTTGATCTGGGCCGTCCATTCACCAACTAGGGTTTCCATCCTCCCTCTTCCTCTCATTTGCTCGAGAGAAGTTCTCTCCATGGAAACCGAGGAGCTGCACTGTCGGAGATGGGGCATACGAAGCGTTCCCGGCCGCCGTGAGACCGGATCCAGGGATAGCGAACGCGGCTGATGGATTGCGCGTCGTCGATGGGCCAGATCCGAGAGCAGCAAACGCCGCTCCTTCTCCCGTTCGCGTGAGCCCAGCCGCTGCCATCCTCTGGCTTTCTTCCTGAACCGCCAGCTGGTAGATCCATTGGAGCGATGGTGGCGGCTCCATAGCAAGCACTTGCGACCTGAAATTTGAGTAAGTTTCATTTAAGATCAACAAAAAACGGGTCGATTTTTCTCTTTCTCGTATAGCCCTAAATTGTTTTAGGGTTTCCTCCGGTCCCTCAAGCTTTTCCTTAGCAGCCTCGAGTCCGTTCCAGAGGGCAGAGAGCCGATTGAAACACGTCGTGACTGATTGATTTCCTTGTTTCAGGTCCGACACGGCTTGGGTGAGCGAGAAGAGCTTGGCTCGATCAAGCTTTCCATACATCTCACGGATCGTGTCCCAAATTGCCTTTGAGTCTTCGGTCGGTGGAAGTCCAGCGGCCACCTCAGGGGCCAAACAGTTGCCAATCCACGTCCGTACAAGCCGATTGCACCTGCGCCAGTGCCGCTGCGAGCGTTCGTCGATCGGGAAAGGCACGCTTCCATCGATGAAGCCCTCCTTCTCCTTGGTCACCAGCGCGTGACGAAGATCTCGAGCCCAGGTAGAGTAATTTTCAAGTCCAGTGAGTTGCAAGGAAATGAGCCGTAGCTCGGGGCCGTCGCCCGGTGATGTGTAGAACGGGTCACCGGGTTCCGGCAGGTTGTTGGTTCTGGAAACATGAACGGTAGGTACCCGGGTCCTGCATTTGGGTAGGGATTGCCTCCCTGACTTGTCGAGGATGTCTCTGGTGTGCCCATCGGGCCTGTGCCTGTTTTCCCTGTGCCAGAGCTTGAAATTCCTTCCCCAGATCTGCTGTATGGCACCCATGGCTGAGTTGGTCCAATTCCCCACGGGCCCTGAAAGGGAAACCACGGGACTGGTGGCCATTGAGTTGCGTCGGAAACATTTACTGGAGCAAGTATCGGGTTGGTGGTATGCTGTGCCGTCGAATGCACATCCTTAGATGGGTCGACTGAGCCTGGATTCTTGTTTTGAGGTGAGTTTGGACTTTCCTCAACTGAGATTTCACCTTGAGTATTCTTGGCCACGACGAGTTCCTCTATTCCTCTGCTTTGCAGGGCTAATTTGTAGAAAGAGGAACAGAGGCAAATCAAAGAATTTTTTGCGGAAGCTAGTTTGAAGGACAAGGCTCTGATACCATGTCAGAAATGGAGCAGTAGGCCAAACAAACGTAAGGGAAACTCAAGGTTTTCTGTATATTGTGTATTTATCATTTACATTGTATGAGACTTTGTTTATAGTACATTGAATGTCTAACTAAGGAAAAGAAAGAAAAATATTCATCAAATCAAATCCAATCATAGATTAACATAATTAAATATTCTCAATCTCTTGTAATCTTGGATTGATTGATTGTGAATCTTCAGCTTGATCTTCGCATATCTCCAACAGAATGCAATGGAAGATGGAAATTCGAAAATTGTCACGAAAAGCGGCCCTTTGGAATCACCATAAAAGATAGCCATATTTTTTATGATTGGGGGTGTAGCACCCCTGAACCAACTGAGGCTGCCACAGTTACCTATCTAACTTTGCTTTACATATTGAGCTGTAAAGTCTTGGGGTTTTTTTTTTTTTTTTTTTTTTTTGATCGGTCCTCGCGCAATTTATATGGCGGAAGCATATCCAACATCTCCCTTTCCTATAATCAACGAGATAGTGCACACCAACTAAACACTTTGTATAAGTTAAAACTGTACACTCTAATTTACATAACTTGATGGACACCTTTAATCGGTACATCAAAATGCCGTAGTCATCTATACTCGGCTATATTTCAAAAGATGACCGATATCTCTTCCAGCTAGCCGTATACTTAAAGTCCATCGACCCGTGTCGGCGTCCAAAGGTTCCCTTCTTTGCTATCCTCCTCCTTGCAGTCATATCCAGCCACTCGATCTATCTACGGTGGCCGTGTCGGTAGAGGTATCTTGTCTAATCTGAAATGTTAGTCCCCAAAGGGGTGAGTACAACCACTCAGCGGAGATAAAATTTCTAGACTACCCATACCTTGCCATCAAGCACGTCACAACAACATGTAAGCATCATAGTCAAGCATTTCAATCATCAAATTGCAGTCATATCATACTTTCACCAACCAACATCTTAACTATGTATACACATCTCATCATGCAAGCCTTTCATAATTTCACAAGACAATCGAAAACTTTAGAATATCAAAATCATGATCGCGGTGAACAATTCAACCACATGCCTTGACATTAACCTCAAAGCTTACATCCATCAAACATGTGTGCTCATAATGCAAGCATTTCTCATGTTCACCTGGTTCATCACTCATACACTTGCACATGAACATCTTTTATACATATGAACATGTCACATCACTTAGCAAATACATATGCCAATATTTCACCTCTTGTGCATGACTTACATGATCAGCTCAATTCATGCTCATGCATATCAACAACGTCATGTGCGCCTTTCAAAGTTTCGCAATACTCATGCATATGACCAACTTTATGTGTACCTTTCACAGTTTCATAATGCTCATGCATTCACATCAAATTCTTGCAATTTCAAATGCAAATCCCGGTAAGAACCAACCGGCTTCCGGCCCCCACATTCCGGGCATCTCACACCCAAAGCGGCATCGTGAGGCATCACGGCACACACACTCCGTGCTTCCGGCATTTACACTCCTGGCCGGGCATCTCGCATCCCACCTAGCATCACGAGGAATCCCCGGGCATGTATTCAAAATACAACCGGGCTTCCGGAATTATGTACCGACATACCACCAGGCATCTCCCCCTGGAATTACGTCGTATACCACCGGGCATCTCGAAACTCCGAGGACATCCCGTAATTATGCCACTAGGCCACCGGGCATCCGGCATTACACTCCCTAGCCGGGCATAATTAATGCATGTCATGCAACAATCTCTTTCCCATGCATGATTCACAAGCATGTCCAAGTAACGCACGAGCATGACAGCAATTTGCACTCACTTAATCACAATTACATGACATGAATCTTCATTCAACATGCTCAGCCCATTGTTCCATCACCAATACAGCATGCATATCATAAGAATCAAGTGAATTTAAGACTAAGTGTCCATCTCTCAACCACGTATGGCATGTATATATACACATCAAGAGGGTATCCAACCAATACAGCATGTACATCATGAACTTGACATGCATAACACACCCAAATGAATAATACAGCATTCGGCTTAAGACTTTTCCAATGCGTTCCCCTAAGATCAGCATATAAATCAATCAAGAATACTATTCAGGAACCATGACCTTAGCCATTCAACGAGTTAATCCATGTACATGATTGAAATAAAAGGCAAAGATATCCTTTACACTAAAGAAAACAAGTTTAGGCTATGTATTTGTAAAATACTTGTTCTCGGCCACATTCGGCCTATTTCCAGAAAATTCCAGATTACACGGTCCACAAAATTCATGAAATTGAAGCACTGATTCATCTTCAAAAATTATAAAAAATTACTATGTTATAGCCAAGAGGTAGAGGAACATTTCACTAGAAGAAATCATCTTGAAATTCGGCTCACAAAGCATAGTATAAAAATCACCAACTTTCAGCTTATTTCCAAAAACGCGCAGGATATATCATTACCAAAAAAATTCAAAATGACCCACTTCAACTCACTCTTTTTCTCTAATTTTTGGATATGTTGTATTCAAGTGTGTTTTCTACAACTTCCTTTTGAAATCGAAGTCAAATTCTCAAAGAAAAGTTTGGTTATAAGCTCCACAAGTTACTGACTCTTTCTCGGGTAACTTCCCAGCATATATACAAGAAAAGAAAATTCGAAACAGTCGGCTACACATACTGGAATAAGCTCAAATTTTACCACAAGATGCATCATAAAGTCCCTAACCATTCATTAGAAGACATCGAATTGAGATACTCCACAGAACCACACGAACAACCAGCATCAAGCCAACAGGGTTCACTGGCACTCTATCCAGCAACTTCCAGATTGTAACGACAGAAAGATTCAGAAATTTCACCTAGCTACCCTAGACGAAATAAGTTCAAATTTTAGTATGTGATTACCCAGGATGTATCTAACATTTCATCAGAAGAAGTCGACTTGAAATTCCCCCTGTAACTATATGAACAACTAACAACAATTCAGACGGGTCCACTGGTACGCCCGAGAACACTCCATCTCCGAAGAACTCGATTTTCACCCCTTATATCACCTTCAAAAATTCCCATTTTCGACTATGTTGCAGCTCAGGAAGTGTACAACAACTTCCTTGAAGAAGTCGAGACTCAATTCTCCCTCTAAAACACTCTACCGAAGCATGCAAGCGAACCGCACACACTGGTTCTTGAAAACCCGAACCTACCCGGTTTTGATCTTCCTCAAAATTTCGTCATTTCAGTCGGTAAGCTCACGATTTCTACCTCTAAATCACAACACAAGAAGCATGAGAGGACTAGAAAGATTATCTTGCCTTTGATTTTGCAGAAATCGGTGAAGAAACGGCAAATCCACAGCAGAAAACTCTCGGCTCTCCTTCCTTCCTCGCGCGCACAGCTTTCTTCCTCTCTCCTTCTCTCTCTTTTCTCTTTCTTTTCACCCCTGCCGACCTATTCACCTCACTCGACCGGCCTCCTCTCTCTCTTTAGTCATCAAAATTAGACACATAAACCTCCCCTCTTGAAGACACATGGCGCCACATCACTCCACTCACACACACTCACTTACACGCACACACACCTCCCTCGGTTCCTCCTTGGCCGAAGTCCCCTCTTTATAGATTTAATTAGCCATTTAATCTAACCAACTTACATCTTAATCCAGCAAAGTGACACTTGGCCATAAATTTTTATAATCACATACTCAAGTACAATAAATTTCACTAACGAATCTAGTCACACACACCATAGCTACTATGGCCACTTAATGATTGTTATTGCCACTCAACAAGCCAACCTTGGCCGTGTAGCACAATCATCAAATCCACCAAATTAAACAAATTATAACTCAATTTACTATACCTTAAATCCCTCAAAGTCTCAAAATCCATTTTAGTCACAACTTCTACATCCCGACAATTCCTTGTAAATCTAATTGAACATAACCGTGATAAGCTATAAAATTGAGGATGCCACAGGGGGAGACCAAAAAAAAAAAAAAATTCGAACGCAGAAAGAATTCATGCAAGAGAGAAATCGCAGAGAAAAAGCGTGGGGGGAGTGAATTCGAAAAGAGAGAGAGAGATTTTTTTCTTTTCTTTAACGGTACTTCTTTTCACCTCTCTCTCTTTTATTTTATTTTATTTTTATAGTCATAATGCTTATTGTTTAAGGGTTTTAGTGGTTGCTGTGGATATAGCTTGGATTTAGATAGATTGATCTTTTGGACATGAAATTAGACTCAATATGAATATAGCTTATGGGGTTGCTGTCTTGGGCTTAAAAAAAAAAAAAAAAAGCCATGTATTTTTTTACTTGACAAGCTATGGGTTTTACATTTCCACACTTAGATAATCACTTTTAATTTATTGGGTATTTATTTACCATACTATCTTTAAATACATTGAGTGTTATTTTCTATTTCTAGAATCGGCTAGGGTTAGTTTAGAATCCTAATGAAAATCATGAAAGAAACATTTGCATGATCATTGTTGACATCTACTTTTGGCAAATCTAGGGAAATAAAAAAATAAAAAATAAAAATCGCATCAAAACAAATAAAAGGAAAAAATGGGGAAAATCAATCTGATTGATTATGCATGGAAGTCGGAAATTTCAAATCTTGATAAATGCGGAAGTAATTCCCCGTCGAGGATCAAGATTTAGAGAATTAGGTAAATAAAGGCCAAGAATTTTGATAAAATGGAAGGAATCGAAGCAAAATCAAGCTGATTGCGAAATCATGCTCGGATTTGCAACCATAAATGAATGCAATGGAAGATGGAAATTCGAAAATTGTCATAGAAAGCGGCCGCTTGGAATCACTATAAAAGATAGCCACATTTTTCATGATTGGGGGAGACCCAAAAAAAAAAAAAATTCGAACGCGAAAAGAATTCGTGCAAGAGAGAAATCATAGAGAAAAGTGAGGGAGGAGTGAATTGGAAAAGAGAGAGAGAGATTTTTTTCTTTTCTTTAACAGTACTTCTTTTCACCTTTTGAAAAAAAGTCTGCTGACAATAGAGAAAAAAAACATAGCAAAGGAAGAGACATGCAGTAGCAAAGGGAGATAGGGGGAATCGATGTGAGGGAGACGTGAAGAAAAAAAGAAAAAAATAAAAGTTATTGTTCATCTTCTTCGAAAAGCTGCCAGTGTCGTTGTTGTCCACCACGCCTCCATCACTGCCGCTTCGCCAACACCAGCCCCCTGCGAAGCCACCGCTCCCTCGCCGGTCTCCGCTGTGCCCCTGCTCACCCAACGACCTGCTGTTGCCACTGTTGCTCTCCGCCCCACGAGCGACGCCGGCAACCTAGCGTCGATGCCTAGCAGCAGGGCTAGAGCTTGACGCCACCGTAGCTTCTTCCCTCCTGGCGTTGCTGCTGCCCTGCCTAATGCCGAGCATTGCCCGCCACCGCAGTTTCTGCGAGCACCAGTAGCGACTTGCAACTCGCTTCACCACCGTTTGCCTTGCTTGTTTTCCCTGCGACCAGTCCTCTACTCGAGCACTCGTAACACCACTGCCGTCTCTGCCTTGCTTGCCTGTTGCTGACATTGCAGCAGTTCGCTACTGCCCTCCGTCGCCTCGTTGCAGCCACTAGTAGCATCTCTGCCACGCCTCAGTTGACCTTTGACGCCACGATCGAGTGCTGCTCCCATTTGTAGCTCCATAGCCGTGCCGCCGTCGCTTCGTTGCAGCCACTAGCCTCATTGTTGCTACCGTGCCTTAGCCCACTCGCCATCGTCCTCCTTTCGGCGACCCAGAGACCTCCGTGCCCCTACCGTCACCGTATGTCACCCCCGACACCCGGTAGCCCATCGTCCTGCAACTCAGGACCTGCTCGATGTTCGTGACCGCCTGGTGTTCGACGCTCCCTCCTTTGTGCGACGATTCCACAGCGGCTTTGTGCTCGTTGCTGCGGCACCACCGCTTGTGACGCCCCTCACCGTTGTCGCTCGCCAACCCTTGCTGGAGCTTCGACGCTGGCCACCCTCTACTTGGCGCCACCCACCGCCGTCGCCCCTTTCCAAGTCCCCCTTTAGGTGGTTTTTGTTATTTTTATTTTTATTTATTTTATGCTATTTTAGTTTATTTATTTTTTAAAGTTTAGTTATTTAAATTAGAACATTGGATGTCAAATTCATTCCATGAATCTTGTAGGCAAGCATTAACCGCATGGGTTTTGCCCAAAATTATTGTAATTGTTAATTTGATTCGTAAGACGTCGGATCATTTTTTTAAAAATTATATTGACTTTTGGGCATTTTGAGAGTATTTTAATTGTTAAATCATTATAATTATTAGTTTGATTCGTAAGACTTTGGATCAAATTTTTAATTATTTTGAACTTTCTTATATTTGTAATCTTTAGGGTTAAAATAATCGTTAATTTAATCCATGAGACCACATATTATTTTTTTTCGGTTATTTTAATCCTTTATTCGATAAATATCTTGATTAGTTTAGATTTAATATTTATTTGATAATTGCTTATCTTGAAAAACACTAAAAAAAAAAAAAAAATCAAATCTTGCATCGGAGTGTGTTGGTTTAATAAATTAGGATTGCATTTTTTTAGATTGCACTTTTAGATAATTTTTGGAATAGATTAGGATTTTTATTTTTATGTTTATAGATAGACTCTTAGATAATGTTTGCAAATTTTAATAATCTCATCCTTTTTTTATTTTTTTTTCTAAGATAGGATAGGGTTTAAGTCAAATTAATCTCTAAAATAAATTAAAAAAATTCATTTTAGATATTTTACTTCGATTTTTTTATTTTGAATTTAAAAAAAATACAAAAATATTAGGTGCATGTCAAATATTTTGCATAATAGGTTCATTTAATTAAAAATAGTTTGTTAGTAAAATTAGGTCATGTAATTAAAGTGCATGTTTAATTTCGAGATAAAAGAAAACCCAAAAAATTGTTTGCTTGTGCATTTAATTCTTTTGATGTAATTTTTTTGATTTATTAAGTGTTTAATAATGATTGAGCATCCATGTGATCACAATATTGCATGATGGTAATTTAGGTTAAATTTAATTCAAACTGTTTGCAAAAACATTTTTGAAAGTAAAAAGAATAGTACCGAAAATGCATTAGAGAAATCTAGTGTAACCAAGTCCCCGTAGCCAAGTCTCTGGTTCATAGGAGTAAAATAATCATTCAATTATTTTACTTAGGTGTCTAATCGACCTATCATAAATTGATTAATGGCGACTCCTAGATTAACCTATTAGAATCTTTTCTAAGAGAGTTGGGTAATCAGGAACTACAGCCTAATGTTGATACTCAACAACCTGATCCTGTCATTCCGACAGACCAGATTCTATTTCTAGCATCACCTACAATTTTAAATATTTTTGATATTGAATCAGATTCGGTATCTTTCTCGTCCTCATCATCCTTCTCAATACCTTCAATTGATTCTTCTCCCATTATGCCCGTGACTTCTTCAACTTTCATGGCTGATCCTCTAGACTATAATATGGAACCAAATCCTTCTGAACTAGAAGTCGTTTAGCCAAACAACTCCTCCTAGAATATATCTATCTCATCAAAGTAGTTTTTTACTATTGATGATATTCCTTATTATAAATGGTTAGAAAGACTTGAAGAATTCCATACTCGGTTGAATACTCAAGCCATCACCAACCAAGACAAGTATGATGTTCTGTTCAATTTTGTCACAAGGTTTACAAGTAGCCTTAAGCTTTGGTGGGCATCTGTCTTAGAACAAGACCAGATTCACTTTTTACTCGCACCAAACTTCACATATGCCATTACTCTCATTTATCATTTCTTTGTAGGAAAACCGGTTGATTTAATAGAGATCAGAAGAAGAGAATTTTTCGAGAGAAGATGTTGCTTTCTCCCAAAAAAGACCTTGATAAGCATTATCGGGAAATGCTTAAACTCTTCTACCAGATTGGAGTAGATGCAAATTTGAAGCATGTCTTTTTGACCTCCATCCCTAAAGAATTATCTCAAACGGTAGAAAGAACCTTTCTCACCAAACAAAGAAGGATCCAAGATGTTCCACTGGGAGAACTTCAACAAGAGATCCATTTGTGCTTGGAAGAATTATGTGTAAAGCGTGAAATGATCCAGATCTATGTTCATGACAACAGAGAACTTGATCTAGCTTCTCACCAGAAGCTAAAGATCAAATGCTCCAAACGAGATTGTGATGGTTCTTGTGGAAAACCTTTCGGAAAAAAGAAATACTTCAAGAATCTTTGGAAAAAGAATTCCAGACATGGATCTAAGCACTTCTGAAGAAAGAAGAGTGACGAAACCTACGCAAAAGGAAAAATCACTCGGGCCTCAAGAAATCAAATCGATGCTTCATCTGTAATCCGAAAGGACATTTTGCAAAAAATTGTCCCCAAGCAAAAAAAGGTCAGAATCATTTGATACATCATATAGAGAATGAAACTGGTATTTCTCTTGACAACAATGATATCAAATCCTTATTTTCTGTGGATGAAGAACTTTCTGAACAAACTCTTTGTGTCATTCTTTGTTACCAGACTCCTAGTGACACTGATTTAGATTCAGACCCTAAAGACATTTTCCATTTATCCCCTATTTCTCCTGAACAAAGAACCGATCTATTTTCGTTTCTAACATTATCCGTTCCGTGCGCTTAGTAGGTGAATCCAGTGCTGAGAAGATCTCTTCACAATATGTCAAACCCTGAAATACTTGAAGCATTTGTTACTATCGCTGCATCTCCATCTTCTTCCAACCCATCAGATTTTTGTGTTTCAAATGCTTCTAAGATAGACTATCTCTATGAAGTCTTTTTTAGCGATGAAACCAAGATCTCTGAAACTCAACTTCCTCTGGTGAACCCTTATTCTGCTTTTGCCAAACCCACTTTATCATTTTCTCCCATCCGCTCCATTCGTTAACTCATTCGCCAAACTCCAAAGGAGGTAAAAGAGTACGTTTAGTCTTCGAGTTTGATCAGCATCCCATCCCTACCACCGAAAAAGAGTATTTTGTTGCTCTCCAAATTCCTCCAGAATTTCCTAGGCAGTGGATCCAACAAGGATACTCTCATGTTCATTATGGAGCTGTTCGTCTTGCTCTTACTTTTCATGACCGAAAGGGTTTACTAGTTGTCGTAAGAATAGCATTGCTGGATACTCGATTTCTCGAATACCAACATGCTTGCATTGGTACTGTCCAGACTACTTTGAATGCTGGAATAGTTTTTGTGACTTTATATCCAAATTTCAACATTGCTATTTCAGATCCACAATTACTTTCTTTTTTGAAAGTCCAAGTCCAGCTCATAGGAGCACCTCAGACTATTGACTCTGTTGTTGCCACTCTCCATTACCAGATGGTTTATCGAGTGCAAAACCATGCGCTTGATTTAAATTTCAACAATGGAAATGAAGATGCTTTATTCATCTCCATGCAGAATGATCAAGCATCTTATTCATGTTCCCAGACAGATCCCAAAGGAAAAGTTGGCCAAGTTTCTTCCAGAAACTTGGATTGCCAACTATGAAAAGCTTCATCAAAATAACAAGACTTTCTAGTCTACGGACTTTGAATTTGTCAGAAAAAATGATGGAACTATTTCTATAAAATTTGGCAAGGAAAAGGAAGAAAGCCCTTCTATCTTCCAGACACTCTTTATGATTGAACCATGTGTTCAAAAGTACATTTCCAAGCCAGATCCAAAAAAGCTTGTCAAATACTTCAAAAGTGATGGACATCCTGTCCATTATTATGAAGACAAGTAAGGTCACTATTTTTGTGATCCTTTTTGTCAATGCTCTTATTGCTTAAACTCTCCCGATGAGGTAGATCCAAGTACAAGACCTCGACGGAAGCATAAGAAGCCAAAGGACCCTCTGTACCAAAAATACCTGAATGGAGATCCCTCTGTTGATACTCTTGGTGAGTGCGATAAATTTCAATTCATGGTCTCTTATGCACCAGCTCCACCACCGGAGTTCATTACTCCACCTCCAGAAATGTTAATTCCACCACCATCACCCCCTCCATCTCCTCCTCAGAAAAAGCCAGCTCTTTTACCATTCTACAAGCCAATTCAAAAGTGGGCAAAAAAGTATTCCTGCTCACTTGAAGCTCCACTAGAAATTCCATCGAGTTCCTCCATAACCATATTCCATGAAACAGATTTTCCTCCTCTTGCTCGAGAAAATTCCAAACTCTCATTTTCTGCCCAAGAGGAATTTATTGATCCACAAGGTAGATATTGGCATATTCCGAAAATACATATCCCCACAGATGTGGATAAACATGGAACACACAAAAAGATTGTAGTTGCTGAAGCTGTCCTAAATTGGCAATCGGAGACTTTTTTAGCATATAACAATGCCTTCAAGGCAATTGATTCCAAGCTTGGGAATGTGCAACAAAATCTTCGACGATATGATGAAACCATCAAGAAGATACTTTCAGATTTCCAGAAGGGGCTGCATGTCTTGGAATCTGGACAACATTTAGGGTATCATTATCTTGAAAGTCCTAAGGCGGAGATTGAAAAGCTCAAAAGACAGATCCAGATCCTTGAAGAAGGAAGACTTAATCCATTTCCAATTACTCCAAGAATTGAGTACCCTTCTTTTCCATCACCTTAAACGTCTACACCCCATACTTCCATCTTTACTCCAACATCCCAGACTTCTATCATTGCTCCACCACCACAGACATCCATCTTTGCTGCCATTGCATACGTCCCTGTCACACAAAACAAGATAGATGTGGCTGAAATGTGAAACCATCTCAAAGAACTGGATCGCATAAGGAAAGAAAAGGGAAAGGAGAAAAAGCTCGAAGGATCCCCCATTGTTATAAGGGAACTGGATCAAATGATGTTGTCAAACCCATTAGAATCTTTTCTAAGAGAGTTGGGTAAACAGGAACCACAGCCTAATCTTGATACTCAATAACCTGATCTTGTCATTCCGATAGACCATATTCTATTTCCAGCATCACCTGTAATTCCAAATATTTTCGATACTGAATCAGATTCGGTATCTCTCTCATCCTCATCATCCTTCTCAATACCTTCCATTGATTCTTCTCCCATTATGCCAGTGACTTCTCCAATTTTCATGGCTGATCCTCCAGACTATGATATGGAATCAAATTCTTTTGAACCAGAAGTCGTTCAGCTAAACAACTCCTCCCAAAATATATCTATTTCATCAAAGTATTTTTTTTACTATTGATGATATTCCTCATTACAAATGGCCAGAAAGACTTGAAGAATTCCATACCTGGTTGAGTACTCAAGCCATCACCAACCATGACAAGTATGATGTTCTCTTCAATTTTGTCACAAGGTTTACAGGTAGCCTTAAGCTTTGGTGGGCATCTGTCTCAGAACAAGACCAACTTCACATTTTACTCGCACCAAACTTCACATATGCCATTACTCTCCTTTATCATTTCTTTGTGGGAAAACCAGTTGATTTAATAGAGCTTAGAAGAAGAGAATTTTTCGAGAGAAGATGTTGCTCTCTCCCAAAAAAAGACCTTGATAAGCATTATCGGGAAATGTTTAAACTCTTCTACCAGATTGGAGCATATGCAAATTTGAAGCATGTCTTTTTGACCTATATCCCCAAAGAATTATCTCAAATGGTAGAAAGAACCTTTCTCACTAAACAAAGAAGGATCCAAGATGCTTCATTGGGAGACTTAAACAAGAGATCCATTTGTGCTTGGAAGAATTATGTGTAAAGCGTGAAATGATCTAGACCTATGTTCATGACAACAGAGAACTTGATCTAGCTTGTTCTCGCCAGAAGCTAAAGATCAAATGCTCCAAATGAGATTGTGATGGTTCTTGTGGAAAACCTTCCATAAAAAAGAAGCACTTCAAGAATCTCTGGAAAAAGAATTCCAGACATGGATCTAAGCACTTTCGAAGAAAGAAGAAGTGATGAAACCTACACAAAGGGAAAAATCACTTAGGCCACAAGAAATTAAATTGATGCTTCATTTGCAATCAGAAAGGACATTTTGCAAAAAATTGTCCCCAAGCAAAAAAAGGTCAGAATCGTTTGATACATCATATAGAGAATAAAACTGGTATTTCTCTTGACAATGATGATATCGAATCCTTATTTTCTGCAGATGAAGAACCTTATGAACAAACTCTTTGTGTCATTCTTTGTTATCGAACTCCTAGTGACATTGATTCAAATTTAGACCCTGAAGACATTTTCCATTCATCCCCTATTTTTCCCGAATAAAGCACTGATATATTTTCAAGCCAGATTCTTTGTCCCCATTTCCCTGTGAAAATCTTCACTTTGAAGTTTGACAAACCAATCACTGTTGTTGCTCTCATAGATACTGGAGTAGCTCTTTCAATTCTAGACACTAAAGTTCTTCCTGAAGAATATTGGACTCCTTGTGTCTGATATTTTAACTCTGCCTTAGGAGATACTTTTTCTACAAATTTTAGAACTACTCCAGTAACCATTCAGTTTTTCCCTCAGTGCTCCATAACCACAAAGATCTTTGGTTCCAGTCTCCCCAACAAAGATCTCATCATTGGCTGGGATATCATGACTCAAATTCCTCAACTTCGCATCAGTCTTGAAAAAGGTCTCAAATATAAAGACCAATTCTCTGAATTTGTCAATATACAGATACTCTTTTCCATTCATATGAATCTGTTAGACCCAATCATGCAAAAGTTGCTGGAATTGTGTTCAGAATCTCATTCTAAATTTGCCAAGAAATGCTCTCATCCTTTATGGACAAATCCAGATTTTTTTGTTCGCCTCCTTTTCAAGAAAAATGAAGACATTAATCCCGCAAAGGCAAGTCTCGTGGATATGAAGCTAGAGCATCTAGTTTTGGCTCAAAAGGAATGCTTGGAATCATTACAGCAAGGCCTTTGTGAAATTTCTAATTCTCAATGGGCTTGTGAAGCTTTCTATGTCAACAAATGTGTCGAGCAAAACAAAGGAAAGATGAGACTGGTGATTAATTACCAACCTCTTAACTTTTTCCTCCAAGATGATAAATTTCCTTTACAATCCAGAGATTCCCTCTTTGCTGGATTAACCAAAGCCCACATCTATTCCAAATTTGATCTCAAAGCTGGATTCTGGCAATTGGGCATTCATCCTGAAGATAGACCCAAAATAGGGTTCCGTATCCCGAATTAACACTTTCAATGGAAAGTTCTTCCTTTTGGCCTAAAAGTGGCACCATCTCTATTCCAGAAGGCCATGTGTCGAATTTTCCAACCAATATTGTCAAGTCCGGCAATATACATCGACGACATCCTGCTCTACAGTCCTAATGAGCAGTCACACTGTCAACTTCTTTGCCAGTTCATAGAAATTATGAAGAAATATGGAATCATGCTTTCTCAGAGAAAGATGAACATAGCCCAATCAGAAATTCAATTTCTTGGTATGCATCTTAACAAAGGTACATACTATCTAGGGCCACATATTGGTCAGGAATTGCTAAAATTTCCTGAGGAAAATTTCACAGCAAAGCAAGTTTAGTAATTTCTTGGGATAATCAATTATTTCAAAGATTTTGTTCCAAATATTGCAAAATTGCTGATTCCATTGCAGACCATACTGAAAAAGAATCCCCCGCCTTGGGGAAAATCTCAGACTAAAGTAGTCGCCGAAGTTAAGGAGATCATGCAAACTCTTCCTCCACTTTAGATCCCATAAACAGGAAAGAGAATTCTCCAGACTGACGCCAGTGATGAATATTGGGCAGTCATCCTGTTTGAAGAAATTGATGGCAAAAGGCATTTGTGTGCCTACAAGAGTGGAAAATTCTCTCAAGCTGAGATGCATTGTCATTCCACTTTTAAAGAAATCTTAGCGGTCAAAAATGACATAAAAAGGTTCGAATTCCATCTTATTGGCCATCATTTCCTGGTTGAGCTAGACATGACATCATTTCCTCAAATGACCAAGTTCAAACAGAAGCAAGTTGCAAACATTGAACTATTTCGATGGGCTAAATGGTTTTCAAAATACAATTTTGAAACCAAACACATTGCTGGAAAGAAGAATGTGCTTACTGACTTCTTGTCAAGACCAAAAGCAACAACATAAATCAATTTGTACATCACGAGACATGCTTTTCATACTTCCCATCCCAATGAGAAGTATAAGATTCAGAAGATCAAAGATTGGCCAAGTTGGAAATACCCCCAGGAGATCACTAAGTACATCCAAAACGACAATCTCACTAAAAATCTGGACAAACTCATGTGGCAATGCCACACAGATCTATTTAGTTTCAATGGAGGTTCGATTCTTTGTCCTTTTGGATTAAATGCAGACTATTCGTTTATCCATCCTCTAATCTGAAAGAAGATGATTTCCCTGATCAACTTTGATGGTTATTATGGTACTTAACTAATAAGTACTTGATAGTTATTGAAATTCCAACAAGAAGATTCATTGCCGAGTCTCACTAGGATATTCCAATTAGGCAAAGGTAAAATCGAAAAGAAAAACGACAGGAATCTCTTAGATTTTCTTAATTGGTTTTACCCTCTTACACACTGGAAATACATCTTGCAGAAAGAATTGACAACTACATAGCCAAACCCTAAAGTCCATACCATTATGTTTTTTTCGACGACCATGAAATTTTGTCACAAATGATGGCAACATTATCACTACTCCTCAAATTATAGGAACCACATCCTATAAACCATGGCCACTTAGTGTAAAGCCCGAATTCACAAAATTTTATCCAAGACCTGTTGCATGTTGTGAACATCAGTACCGGGAACTCCAAAGGATTTTATGTCAAGAAAACAAAACCATTCCTCTAGATGCATGAAATTATAATGTCCCCACTTAATGGGATCGTTATGACTTAGCACCAGAAGTTAAGAAAGCACTCCAGGACTTCAGACAAGCTACATCATCACACGAGCACCAAATGGCAAACACAAGTGACGTTGCACAGTTCTCTCAAGACCAGTCTACTCAAGACCCCCACGCTAGATGGGGAGGTCCTCTTTCTCAAGATCCCTATGATCATGGACCCCTTGTCCTTATCTCAAAGCGACACATCCTTCTATGCATAACCATCAAATTGGCCTCAGCCAAGCATTCCTGCCGACACTGATGACAATACGGATTAGGCTCAAGAATTAGCATCAGCATCCTCATCACATCAGCTAAATTAGATTCTCTCACCAGAAGATCTTGAAGCACTTGAATAAAAATATGATGAACATCTTCTAGCAATAGTGCATAGCTTAGATGACTCTGATTATGACTACAATGCTTGCGACGGAAGAGATTACAGCTTGTACAAGCTATTGTAGCGAGTTACTGTAGCAAGTTACTGTTCACTTTTACTGTAACACTAGGCTAGGGAAGTTACTATTCACTTTCACTGTTCATATTGTGCAAATAATTCCCTACCAGGAATTTCGGTGTTTTTCTCGGCGCCTTTGTTGGTTCAAGGACCCGTGACTTTAGTCTTTGCTTGTTTGTTGGTTTGTAACATTTTTTTGCTTATAAAAGGCAAGGATGATGTATTGTATTGGGTAGAGTCCCTTTAAGTAAAGTGAGTGTTTTGTGAATCTAAGTCGCGAATTGGTATGCGCTTGGGAGAGCCCGAGCTAAGTTTAAGACTTAGTAGTTCATTAGCCTAAATCCTAGGTGGTGCATCCGAAATTTAGGTCGCGACAGTTTGGCGACTCCGTTGGGGACTTGTGTTAAAACTCTTAGTAGACTTAGGCTAACTTTTTCTTTTTCTTTTAAAAATATTTTTGTTTGGCAGCGTGGATTCTAAGTATGTCCCTAACATCTAGGTGTCAAATGTTCTTGCAGATGAGAGGTATAAGGGGAGTAGTCTTTGCTAACCCTTGTCTTGCAGGGAGGTGTGGGGATGAATGATTTATTTTTCCCTAATTAGAAGTGTTGTTTGCATTTAAACTGTTGTGCATGTTTTACCGCTTTTAGCACTACATTATTGCACACACAACCTACTGTCGGACCTAGGTTGCGATAAGATTCTTAGGATGGTGTTAAGAAGAATACTTCCTCCAAAGCGAGACTGCTATGTAGAGGTTGACATTCTCTTCCCTGAAAGTTTTTCATGGTGTCGATTGTGTCTATCCATATCTGCGAGACTGCATGATTATAGGACATTCCATTTGACTGAGTCGGAGTTAAGGGAACCTGACACGTTAAATGCAAGAATGCAACGATTAGATCATTCTCTTAGCTCCACTTTGTTAAGCCGTCTGGATAGAAATCGAGCCTCACACTTCATGCGTGTGTTTTTGTGATTGTCATCCCTTCTCGCTAAAAATAAGTTATCTGAACTCTTACTTTGCAATTTACTTACTTCGTTGCAATTTTCGTCGGTCCATGACAATGTTTCCCTTTAGTCTTGTTTTATATGCTTTAGGGAAAACCGTCATACCATTCATTTCCACTTTTGAGGTTTCAAGATGATGTCATATGTTCTTGGAAAAAGGGGTTAAGGCATTCGAAACCTCATTGAAACCCCTTGGAGGTCTTGTTCTACTGGAATAGAGCACCATGGAAGAGATGAAGAAAATTTTGGAGGACACAGACAAGAAAGACAAAACCCACCACCTGAGCAAGGGCGAGGAAGGCAAAACTCGTCGCCACCCAACATTCTCAAGACGTTTCTTGGCCCTCCTAGGATGATGCAGGATGAAGAAGAAGTGATAGACACCTTGGGACAGCCGAGTGGCAAATTCGACTACTATGTGAAGTATTCGACTCCTCCCAGCTTCTACATTGACCCTCGGGACATTGTCCCAGATGGATGGGTGGCATGGACGACCCGGCACCACCAAAGATAGAGAACCCTAATGACGCACTGTAGGGAATCACCAATATGTTTGATGACTCCTTTATAGGCACCATTGACAAAGGACCTTTACAAGAAATGGGCACCTACCCACAAGAGTGACTTATTTGGTGTTCTTGCACATTCCCCTGCATGGGAATTTTTATTGCTTTCTAGGAAATGTTTTCAATTTCTTCATTTTTGCTTTTCTTTTAGGGATTGAATATTGCATTTTCCATTCAATAAATGTAATTGATTGATGAATTTCGATAAAATTACAAGTTTTATTTTGAGGACATGATGGAGTAAACCAAACTAGTCCGATGATGATATCCAATCATTCACAGAGAAATCCTGAGAACTGACCTTCTTCATGCTTCCTTATCAAAAAAAAAAAAAAATCCCAAAAAAAGAGAATAATTTTTTTTTGAAGCCATTTCCAAAAGCATGCATTAGGTTAGTCCCATTTAATTTTTGGACTCATTTTCTTAGTCTGATGAGAAGGCATCTAAAAGAGGCACACTGGGTTGCAATTGGCTCAACTGTTAAGGACATATTTCTAAAGAGTTAATGTGACAGTTGAGGGCACTACAAATTTTAGTAGTGACATCACTGAGGCAAAATCCCGATTCGAGCCAAAATGGATGTGCAATTTAAATTTACTTTGATCTTGCATAGTATCTTATTCATGCACTTTCTTTTGTGTAGGGGCAAAAGTGGATTTTCAGTTTTGATTGATAGGGACAATTCAAGGACATCCATTGCTAAGGCAATCTTTTTGTGGAACAATCCCCCACATGAATTCTTAAAACCATTTTTTTTAGTATGGTAAATTGTTTTGAATTTGACAATTTTTCATGCATAAAGCTGTTGGGCTCTTTTAAAAAAAAAGGATTTTGCATGATGACTCTTACATCTTTTATCCACCAATTCCACTAAAGAACATCAAGATTGACTAATTTAATGAATGATGTGGAATGAATTGAGCATACTAAATGAGAGGAGTCGGGATGATGAAAGGCAAACCCTATCCTATACACAGTCCCTTACTCATACACTTGTGAGGTGAGTGTAGGAAAGTTCGTATCCACAAGGTAAAGAGTTCTCTCACAAAAGGTACGACAACCGAAATGATGAGGGGCAGTTTATTTCTTTATCCCAAACACTACAGGTGATCCATTACTTAATCTCTTTGAGCCCCTACACTTATGGAGATTTTTTTCAAATTACCCTTGTCAAGAACCACCCTACATCAGGGCAAATTGGAGATAAAACAGCACCATAAGGTGGAGAAAATGGAAAGAAATTTTCTTGCTTTCACTTGCATCAATCTTCAAGTCATGCTATTACATTGAATCCATATGGTAATTTAAGTGCCTTAGGATAACGAAGAGCATTTCTTTCTCTATCCTACACACTTATATCCTTTGTATAGCCCACTTGAGCCTGCAATTTCATTTCTTTAGACCTAGTTGGTGATTATTCCCCACACTAGGGCAAGACAAAAGATAATCATTCAAGGAGCATGGTCCAAAGCATTGATAGAGTCCAAATGCTGAATCATACGATATAAAACTAGGGGCATGAAAAAGCAATGTGCTTAGTAAAAGCAACGTTGATGCCCATAGGCATAAGATGAATGAAAATTAGGGCCTCGAAAAAGTAATGTGCCTGGCAAAAGTAAGGCTGATGCCCATGAAATAGAAGTGAAAAAAAAAATGAATGAAAACTAGGGGCAAAAAAGTAATATACCTGGTAAAAGTAAAGCCAATGCTCATAAAAGTATCAAATAGATGACTATCAGTTGCAAAAATTGTATCCCAATGGAGCAGTACTCAAAGAGTCAAGATTAGTGGTGCATTTATAGTGACAATCCTCGGTGAAAGAGAAGACTAGCAACAATGCCTAGATGATCATCAACTTTAACCCTAATACACATCCTTGAGCCTAACAATCTTTCATTTCTCAACCCATGAACCTAGCCTATGTTACGTCCCTTGCAAAGTCTCTTCTGATTAGGGCACTTGAATTAACGTAGAGGTTCACATGTCTTAAGCATAGCTCAAAGAAGTGTGAGCAGGATTATTTCTTTTTCATTTTGCAGGGTTCCTGACTTGTAAACCTGGAAATGACTGCAGAGTTGTTCTTCCAATAGCCTTGACTCAAAGAGTCCAATTTTTAAGCCATTGACCAAGCCCACAGTATAGTCCCTATTAAAGACCTCTCAGATTGGTAAGGTCATACCACTTGCGAGAATACTCGGACCCTTGTTGGTATGATGATAGTGAGTGATTCTCCTAAAATAGCCCTTCTGAATGAGAGAGTGAAAGTCTTTTGTAACTGAAAGTCTCTCATTTAGTATTCTTAGGAAATCCATGTCATGATTGAAAATTATCTTGAACGATGATCCTTTCCAGTGGAAATTTGGGTGATGCAAAGGTCATTATGCATCAACCCCAATTGAATTAATAAAAATTTCAGTGGATTTTGAAGTGTGCATTCCAGAATAGCCTTAATTGCTTATTTATTTGGTAAATGCATTTTCACTCTAAATCATGTCTGATAGGTAATGTTTTCTCAAAGACCCAAGAGGTCCTGACATTTAGGTTCCTTTTAGAATGCCTTATGATATTAGGAGATTAGAAACCATTACGAACATTCAAGGTGCATCCTTGATGTTCCAAAGTTTATTTCTACCAGAAGGTGAGAGACCTTCACATGATATCTAAGTTCTAGAAGACATATTCCCAAGAATCAGAGATATCATCAGGTAAGTATATCTCTACCAATACTCTAAATACTTGTTATTGTGCGGGTATTCTCAACACTTGACTCGGTCAATTTGTCCCTTCATATTGACTTGGCATGCTTTCGTAGCCCAGAGTCTCATTTCATTGATTCGGCGTGCTTCCATAGCCCGATGTCCTTTATATTGACTTGGCGTGCTTTTGTAGTCTAGAGTCCATTTTCATCGACTCGGCGTGCTTCCGTAGCCCCGTGTCCTTTATATGAACTTGGTGTGCTTTCGTAGCCTAGAGTTCCTTTCATTGACGGCGTGCTTTCATTGACGGCGTGCTTCCGTAATCTAGTGTCCTTTATATTGACATGGCGTGCTTTCGTAGCCTAGAGTCCTTTTCATTAACCCAACGTGCTTCCGTTGCCCAGTGTCCTTTATATTGATATGGTGTGCTTTCCTAGCCTAGAGTTCCTTTTATAGATTCGGTATGCTTCCGTAGCTCGGTGTCCTTTATATTGACCTGGCTTCATAACCTAAAGTTCCTTTCATCGACTCGGCGTGTTTCCATAGCTCGGTGTCCTTTATATTGACCTGGTGTGTTTTCGTAGCGTAGATATCTTTTCATTGACTCGGCGAGCTTCCGTAGCCCGGTATCTTTTATATTAACCTGGCGTGTTTTCATAGTCTAGAGTCATTTTCATTGACTTGGTGTGCTTTTATAACCCGATGTCCCTCTTAATTGACACGACGTGCTCTCGTAGCCTAGAGTTCCTGACTCGGCGTGCTTCCATAGCCCGGAGTCCTTTTCATCGACTTGACATGCTTCTATAGCCTGAGTTCCTTTTCAAAAATTGAGAGTCTGTGGATTTCACGAAAATCTTTCAATTCGTTATTGACATCTCGGTTTGGATTTGAATGTCACAAAATATTTTCATGTAAACATTTCACTTTGGATGTGATTTTTTTTTTTTTTTTAATCTTTCTCGTTATACCTTAGTTTAGATCTAGGTATTTCGAGTCCCTAAAACTTGACATCTCAGTTTGGATCAGGATGTCTTAATTATTTAAGTATTTCACTTTGGATGTGAATGTTTTTTGATCTTTCTCGTTATACCTTAGTCTAGATCTACGTATTTTGAGTTTCCAAAACTTGACATTTTAGTTTGAATCTGAATGTCTTAATTATTTAAACATTTCTCTAGATGTGAATTTATTTTTATCTTTCTCGTTATACCTTAGTCAGGATCTAGGTATTTCGAGTTCCCAAAACCTGACATCTCAGTTTGGATCTGGATGTTTTAATTATTTTCACTTAAATAGTTCACTTTGGATGTTTTTCGATCTTTCTCGTTATACCTTAGTTTGGATCTAGATATTTCGAGTTCCAAAATCTTGACATCTCAATCAGGCGATTGTAGAAAGGTACAGGTCCCGGAAAAGTTGTTTCTCATTCAAGTGATTGTAGAAAGGTATAGGTCATGGAAAAGTGACTTTTTGTTTAGGCAATTGTAGAATGGTACGAATTCTAGATAATAGCTATTTACCGTTTAGGCGATTGTAGAAAGGTACGGGTCCTAAATAATATTTGTTACTCTAATAGGCGATCGTAGAAAGGTATAGATCCTGGAAAAGCAGTCTCCCCATTCAGGTATTGTAGAAAGGTACGGATCCTAGAAAGTGAATCCCCGTTTAGGCGATTGTAGAATGATACGGATTCTAGACAACATATGTTTCTTATTGAGACAACTATAGAAAGGTACGGGTCCTGAAAAATTGATTTTTTTTGTCAAGGTGACCGAAAAGAGGTTCGGGTCCTAAACAACCAAAAACTGCCATACTAGGCGACCGTAGAAAGGTACAGGTCCTAGATATGTAATACCAATTATCTTGAATTGCTCTACCCTTTTTGAAGGTAAGTCATTTCAGGTATGTTCCCTTTATCATTTGCATTAGTATCTCCATGCATCATATAAATTGCATTTCAAAATAGGATTCATTTTCCCAAGAAAAATAAAAAAAGGTCATTTAGTACATGTGTATGATCAAAAATTAGGTCTCAACTTGTCTTTGAAAGCAACCTCTACGAGCTTGTTGACACCTAAATTTTTGCATAAAAAATAGGTTAATTTTTACAAAAAAATAAAATAAAATTGCACGACATATAGTTTAGAAACATTTATGTTATTTTGTTTTATTTTATTTTATTGGACCAACGATGAGCACAAGATTTTTCACATATTCTGCTGAGATTTTTCACATATTCAGGTAATATACAATGAGGGACATATTTTTGAGCAAAAAGGAAATTTCCAGATGGAATATTCGAAAAATACAAAAGATAATATTGTGTAGGGTGCAACGATATATTCAAGGGATTATGCACAAGCAAAATTGAAAATAAAATATGCCATAAAGTTCTAAATTTTTCCCCTATAAAAGGTGTTGTTCATGTACGGACACGGGGGGGAATTTGAAAAAAAATTAAGAAAAACTTCGTATGAGAAGGGGGGTCCTTTTCATTTTGAGTTGAAAAGTCAAAAGGAAAAAAGCCAAAAACAGAGAGAGAGAGGGGAAGTGATCGGCTAAAGGGAAGCAGAGAGAGAAGACGTGAGAGATAGGTGAGGGAGACGTGAGGGGAGAGAGAGAGAGAGAGAGAGAGAGAGAGAGAGAGAGAGAGAGAGAGAGAAGAAGAAGAAGAAGAAGAAAACGGGGCTGCTATTCATCTTCCTCACGGGCTCCCTCTGTTAGTCGCACGTCGTTTCATCCTTGATTGCCACCCGCCGACTTCCGCGCCGCCTTTGCTAGCTAAGCGCCTGACGATGTCTCCACTTATTGCTGTTGCCTCGCCGACGCCTCGGCTAGCCTGTCCACAAGCCCACCTTGCCGCGCCTCCGAGCGATCCACAGGAGCTTGCGCCACGACTTGATGCCCTTGCTCGTTGGATGCCGCATTGCTGTTGCACTCTACCTCACCTGTAACCAGCGAGATCCCGATGAAGTTGCTGTCGCCTCACTTAGTCCGTGATCTACTTCGCTCAACTCTGCTCCGCGCTCCTGCTCTAGCTTGAAGTCGGTCGCTACACTTCCTCACCCCAGCGCTAGTGCCTGCCTTTGCCCACCTGACGTCGTGCTACCGTTTCCTGACGCTGGCAGATTTGAACCATCCACGAGCACCTGCGTCTGTTGACTCGCGATCGCCACCCTGCAACCGTTTGAAGCTCCACCTTGCGGGTTGCCTTTGCTTAGCCCAGCAGCCTAGCTCACCCCTGCTGTCGCGTTTGCGCTTGTCCTCGATGCCCTCTGCAGCAGATCTCGAGCCTGCGTTGCTCCACTGCTACTCCACATGATTTCCCGCGACCCTCTGCTTTGACTCGATGCCAGTAGCACCGCGACCTGACTCTAGCCCGAAGCTCCACCAGCCATCGTCGCGCTTACCATTTGTAACCCGCGAGCCACCTCGTGTCGACCACTACCGCACGCCTTCACCTTTGGTCCGACTCCCAGCGTTCCCTTCTTCGAGCTACAACCTAGTGGATCCCGAGTAGGCTTGTCGCACCTCCACCGCTATTGTGTCCTTTTGCCCACTATTTCGCTCGCCGCAGATTCGCCAGTTACTGGATCCCTCGCCGGAGCCCCCACGCCGGAGCTTCGACGATGGCGATCGGTGATTGATGGTGACTAGACACTCCTTCCAAGCTTTGGTTGGAAAGCAAAAAGAAAAAAAAGGAAAAAAGAAAAAAGAAAATCTAATTAGGTAGCCTTTTTATTATTTGCTTTATTCTATTTTTTGTATGTTATTTACTTTTTTTTTAGTAGAATTATTCCTGAATGTATGGTTGAGATTTTCAACATGAACTAACCTCTTAAATTAGGGATTGACAGTTCGATTTTCGTGTCCGAAATCCGACTCGCAATTGTTTGAAAAATTGCCAATCCGATCTCACGCTTAAGATTCAATTTGCAATTTATTTAAAATTGGCCAACCCGATCTCATGCGCGAGATATGGTTCGTTAATTTTTTTTTTGGATATCAATCTTATCTTGTTTCAATTTGTCATCGTGTCGTTTGAGTTAATTTTTCTTTCGTAAAAAAAAAAATCCAAAAAAAGTGAGTTAGATTAGGTTTATTACTTTTTAGGGTTTTTACATACTTAGAATAGAAATTTTATGTCAAAATTTTAAAATAAAAATTATCACAAAAATAAAAAATAAAAAATAATCAATTTAGGTTGCTATTTTTTTTAACTTAGGTTGCATGTTTAATTACTTGAAACTTTTTAATTTTGAAATTAATAAAAAAAACAACAACAAAAATCATGATGCATATGTCATGTATAATTAGGGCATCCTTTGTATGTCTTTGTATATTAGGATAAAATTGCATGTTTCATTTTAAGTTTAGATTAATTTTTTTAGATAGACTTCATCTTATGTTAGAGATTTTGCTAAGTTAAGATAATATCTTAGTTTAAATTATGGTTTAGCCTGACCTAATCCTTAATATAAATTGGATATAATCTTAATCTCGTTAGATAATTTTCACATTCTTCTAATTTTGAATTTCAGGAAAAAATACAAAAATGTCTTAGGATAAATTAGTTTCAATCTCTAGGATAGATTGCATAATTTTTAAAAAAATAAAAAATGTCATGTGCATGTTATATAGAATTAGGTTCATGAAATACATATTAGTTAGCGAATGTGGTGTGGTCCTTTTAGTTAGAAATTGCCTCTTATTAGGTCAGATTACATTGCATTGCATGACTCTCATTAAATAAGTGAAAACAAAAAAGAAATTGCGTGTTAATTAGAAATCATATTTAAGTATGTCGATATGAATTCTGATCTAACATTGCAGATGCTTTCGTTGTTGCGAGGTAAGTCTTGTAATTTATTCATTGCTTTCTTGGGTGTTAAAATGGTGGTTTGCGCACCCGCATGATCGCCTCACATGTTAGGGAAATAGATTTAAAATCAATTCAAATTGATTGTAAAAACATTTAAAAAAAAATAAAAGAATGGTACCGAAAGGGCATTAGAGAAATCTAGTGTAACCAAGTCCCTGCACCGAAAGTCTCTAATTCATAGGAGTAAAATAATTATCCGATCATTTTGCTTAGGTGTCTAATCGATTTACCATAAACTGATTAGTAGCGACTCTTAGATAAAATCCTTTTGCATGTTAAGAAATTTGAACCTAAGTTGCAAATTGGTATGGGCATGAGAGAGCCCGAGCTAAGTTAGACTTAGTAATCCATTAGCCAAATCCTAGGTGATTCACCCAAGAATTTAGGTCGCGATAGAACTCACTTTCAAAGAAGAGCAGCTGTTGACACATAATTTTGGCTAATTTAGGGAAATAAAAAAATAAAAAAAATCGCATCAAAACAAATAAAAGGAAAAAATAGGGAAAAACAATCTGATTGATTATGCATGGAAGTCAGAAATTTCAAATCTTGGTAAACATAGAAGCAATTCCCGGTCGAGGGTCAAGGTTTAGGGAATTAGGTAAATAAAGACCAATAATTTTGTTAAAATGGAAGGAATCGAAGCAAAATTGAGCTGATTGCGAAATCACGCTCCGATTTACAGCCATGAATTAATGCAACGGAAGATGGAAACTCAAAAATTGCCAAGGAAAGCGGTCGTCTGGAATCACTATAAAAGAGAACCACATTTTTTGTGACTAGGGGAGACCAAAACAAAAATTGAACGTGAAAAAAATTTGTGCAAGAGAGAAACCGTAGAGAAAAAGCATGTGGGGAGTGAATTCGAAAAGAGAGAGAATTTTTTTCTTTTCTTTAAGGGTACTTCTTTTCACCTTTTGAAGAAAAGTCTATTGACAATAGAGAGAAAATATAGCAAAGGAAGAGACGTGCGATAGTAGAGGGAGACAGGGGGAATTGACGTGAGGGAGACGTGATGGAAAAAAAAAAAACAAAAGCTACTGTTCATCTTCTCCGAAAAGCTGTAGGTGTCGCTATTGTCCACCGCGCCTCCACCACTGCTGCTTCGCTAACACCAGCCCATGGTGAAGCCACCGCTCCCTCGCCGATCTCTGCTATGCCCCTGCTCACCTAACGACCTACCATAGTAATGCCTCTGCACATCGTCGCCACTGCTGCTCTCCGCCCCACGAGCGACGCCCACGACCCAATGCCAACGCCAAGTAGCATTGCTAGAGCCACATGCCGCCATTGCTGCTTCCCTCCCGACGTCGCTGCTACCCCACCTATCGCCGAGTGTTGCTCGCCACCGCAGTTTCTGCAAGCACCAGCAACGACTTGTAACTCGCTCTACCATCGTCCGCCTTGCTTGCTTCGTTGTGATCATTCTTCTACTTGAGCACTCGTAACACCACCGCTGTCTCTGCCCCGGTTGCCCATTACCAATGCTGCAGTAGTCCGCTGTTGCCCTCCGTCACTTCGTTGCAGCCACCAGTATTATCTCTATCGCGTCTTAATCGACCTCTGATGCCACGATCGAGCGTTGCTCCCGTTTATAGCTCCATAGTCATGTCGCCGTCGTTCCTTTGCAGCCACCGGCCTTAGTGCCACCGCCATGCCTTAGCCCACTCGCCACTGTCCTCCTTTTGGTGACCCAGAGACCTTAGTGCTGCTTCTGTCGCCATACATCACCCCTGATGCTCGGCAGCTCGTCGTCTTGCAACTCAAGACCTGCTCGACGTTCATGATCGCCCAGTGTCCGATGCCCCCTCCTCCATGCAACGATTCCACAGTATCTCTATGCTCGTTGCTGCGGCACCAACGCCTATGATGCCCCTCACTATCATTGCACTCGCCAGCCCTCGCCGGAGCTCCGATGCCGGCCACCCTCTGCTTGGCGCCAACCATCGCTGCTGCTACCTCTTTCCAAGTCCCTCTTTAGGTGGTTTTTGTTGTTTTTATTTTTCATTTATCTTATGCTATTTTATTTTATTTATTTTTTAAAGTTTAGTTATGTAAATTAGAATATTGGATGTCGATATCTATTTCATGAATCTTGTAGACATTAATCGCAGGGGTTTTGCCCAAAATTATTGTAATTGTTAATTTGATCCGTAAGATGTCGGATCATTTTTTTAATTATCTTGATTTTTAGCCATTTGGAGAGTATTTTAATTGTAAAATCATTATAATTATTAATTTGATCCGTAAGACTTCGGATCAAATTTTTTATTATTTTGAACTTTCTTTTATGTTGTGATCTTTATGGTCAAAATAATCGTTAATTTAATCCGTGAGACCAGGGATTTTTTTGGTTATTTTAATCCTTTATTCGATGAATATTTTGATTAATTTAGATTTAATATATATATCTGATAATTGCTTATGTTGAAAATACTAAAAAAAAAGAATAATAAAAAAAGTCAAATCTTGCATCGGAGTGTGTCGGTTTGGTAAATTAGGATTGCATTTTTTTAGATTGCACTTTTAGATAATTTTTGGAAAATATTAGGATTATTTTTTTTTATAGATACTCTTAAATAATGTTTGCACATTGTTGATATCTAAATTTTGCCATTTTACTTGAAACTTAATTGCATACAAATTTAGGAATTAGCCACTAAAAAAAACATAAAAAAAATACGAAAGTACGAATAAAAAAAGGACGCGCGAGGGGTCGGGTTGGGCCCAATCCTCTTTTCCCCTCTCTCTCGCATGTGCGGCCCAGCCCAGTCTCTTTTCCTTTGAGCCTGCTCGTGCCCCAACTGTCTTCTTGGTCCTGTTTTCGTGTGCAGACATGCAGTAGGGGAGAGGTGATAGTAGTAATAGAGCATGGGGCAGAGGGAAAGAAAAAGGCAGCAGGGGGCATCGGGTAGAAAAAAAGCAAATAGACCCGAGAAGGAACCGAGGAAAAGTAGGAACCGAGGGTAGAGGAAAAAAAAAAGAGAGGAGAAGAGGAGGGGAGAACAGAGAGAGGGGGAACGAAGCAGAGGAGAACCGGCGAGGAGAGAAGCTTGTGGAGGTCAACCAAGGAGCCGAAGACTCCTAGGGACGCCCCGCCACTGCTGGTGAGCCACTGACCATCGCTAATTGCTGCCATTCTCACCGAAACACAGGTAGGCATTTCGTAGAGCACCCCGCGTGCATCCTTGAGACCGAGTCGATTGGAGCTCATCTTGACCAGTTCGGGCGAGCTTTGGCCCCCTAATTGTCCCCGTGACCCTACTTGATGTTATGGCATTTTTTTTTTTTTTTTTAGGTCCGGATCCGTGCTTGGGCCTTGGTTGAGCTGAAATCCCTTAGTTTCATTAGTGTGCACAACCTATTCGTGGAAATTCTTGAGCGAACTCTACCTCCCTAGCTCCTTCGCGTAGGGCCTCCAAGACTGCTAGTGGCCGGAGGGGCATTGTCGCGACCAGGGAAGCCGAGCCATTCCCCCTTGCCTGCCTAAGGTTCCGCCGTTGTTGGCATACACCATCTTGGGACCCTTAATCGCGATTGAGCAGTCGCGACTAGGGACTGCAGGCCGAGTGGGGCCAAGTCAGGCTGAGCGGAGGCCCGACAAGGGGCGGTCGGGCCAAACCTAACCGGGCTAGACTTGACCCGCCCTAATCGGGCCAAACTCAATCCGGTCGGACCCGAGTCGAGGTTAGACTGGACACGACCCAGTTTGCCCAAAAAAAATTAAAAATTTCTAAAATAAAAAAGAAATGTAGGATTTGGTTAGAAATTGCCATATCTTGCCTTTTTACTGTAATTAAGCCTTTATTTGTTTGTATTTTGATTTTATTGTATGTCTAATTTGCATATCTAATTATGTTAAATTGGACGTGTTGAATTTTATTGCAATTATGATCTTGTTAGCTATGATTATTATTTTAATGATTGTACACCCGCATGATCACCTTACATGTTAGTGGATAGGTGTAAAATCAATCCAAACATCTTGATAAAAACATTTTCTTCTAAAATGAACAAGATTAGGTACCAAAAGGGCACTAATTGATCGATTAGTGTAATTAAGTCCCCGACCCTAGATTCTTTTGTTGCATAGGAAGCGAGGTACACTCCCATGTCTTACTTGATTTCTAGCTGACCCCAATAGGCTAGTGGCGACTCCTTATTGCAAAAATCTTTAAAAATACCCCAATGTCACGCGAGGTATGAGCTTGGGAGAGCTCACGCCTAATCATAGGCCTTAGGTCCATCCTTTAGGCAATACCCCTAAACCTATTCCCTCTTCCCGAGGGGTAGGTCGTGACAGCATGGCGACTTCGCTGGGGACTTGGTTTTAAACCTTAGAGGACTTAGGCCAAAATTAATCTTGTTAAAAAATATTTTTGTTTGGCAGCGAGGATTTCAGGTATGTCCCTAACATTAAAGGTGTTCAATGTTTTTACAGAATGGGAGGTATAAGGGGAAGTGTTTGCTTACCTTTGTCTTGTAGGGAGGTGTATGAATGTATGGTTTATTATTATTATTATTATTATTATTATTATTATTATTATTATTATTATTATTATTATTATTATTATTTTTAATGTACGAAGTGTTGTTTGCCTATAAATTGTTGTGCATGTATCCTTTGCATTGCACTACACTACCTGCCGTTAGACCTGGGTCACATAGGATCACTTAGGATGGTGTTGAGGTGGATTCCACTCCGACTACAATCATGTAGTACGAGTCGCCCATCTCAACCCTGAAATTTCTTTCTTGATGTCAAAGGTCCCCATCTTGGCTTGCGATCATGTGACACCGGTCGGTTCTTTGATGAAGCCGGAGTCATGGGTAACACGACCTAGCCACAATGTTGTTGGTTCGGTCCTGTGATCCCATGGCTCCATTTTGGGCCGTATAGAATAGAAATTGAACCACCACTCATGCGCATGTCTATGTCATTGGCATTGCTACTCATGAGTAGGGTAAGTTTTTTGAATTCTTTTCTTCACATTTTATTTATTTTTCCTTATTGTTTTGGTCAGTCCATGACAAATTAGGTCAGTCTTAACTTTGATTAGCATACAATGGGCGTACCCGAGCTTTGCATCATTTCCGCCCCTAAAGGAGAGCCTCTGCCCAAAGATTCCTGAAGTGTCATTGAAGATCACCCACCGTGTTGAAATATGTCTCGAGTTTGAGTCCAATGAGAAATTCCGAATTGATATGTTGCGGACGTCTGAAATAGGAAAGTCCAACTTCGACTTGGATTTGGATTTTGTTTAAAATATACAGAGATATGTTTTGGATAAAATCGTTTAAAATAGGAAACATAATCCTATGAGAAGTTGGCAGGTTTTACTTATATATAGACCTGTGGCCGTGGGTGGTATGTGTGGATCACAAATTGTCTTGAAGCGCCGCGTGAGTGCTTGGTGTTCCGCCGTTGATCATGAAGAATTGGTCTTGAAGCATCGTCTCGTCGTCGAGTGCTTGGGAGGGATTTTCTTTGTTGTTCTTGTTCATGCAATTACATCCAAGAAGATTTAGTGTTTGTAGCCGATACAAATCTTGAGGTAAGATTTGTGTGTAAATTCCTTTGTGAGATTGAGAGATTATTTTGTGAGGAATTTTGGGGCTAAACACTGTGTGCGTTTTTGGGTGTAATTGGGGCTTGGGAAACACCAAGAGAGTGTTTGAGTGACTTGAGTGTGTAATCTCCTTGTATCGCTTGATCTATAGTTAAATTCGCTGCTGCTCTCCCCATGGACGTGGTCTTTATGACTGAACCACGTAAATCCTTGTCCGATTTATTTTCTTCTTTTGTCTATATTATTGTTCGATCGCTCGCCCTATATCAACACATCGAGTTGAGATCAAGCGCCTTAAAAGGGAGCTCGAGGAAGCCGAGGAGCGTGCCTCGAAGTTGACCTGAGTTAGTGGGGGTGCCATGAGCGGAAGCTGTCCCCATTAGTTGGATTGAGTCAAGTGCGATATGTAGTGGGACCACGCCTACATATGTTACAATGTTAAGGAGTTTGTCTCGAGTCTCAATGTTGGGAGTTAAGAGAGCACCTTTCCATCTTCAAAATAGCTTCGTTATTTAGGGGTTGTCCATCGTATCTTTTCATGCATTGTGTAGCAACCTTGCTTTTAATGAAATGGATGAATTGGGGCAATTAGATCTTTGTCATGGGCTAACCACCTGTTTATTTCTTGTGTTTATATATGCTTATTTGCCCTTTTGTCAAGTACTAGCCAATCGATTGTCTTTTGTAGATCATCGACACGGCCAAATGGAGATCCCCAATTCGTACTCGCGTGAAAGTCAAAATGAAGAATGAGGATACCAACACGTGCATTGCAAAGATGGAGGACTAGCTGGCCCAACTCACCGCGATGATGCTTGAGATAAGCCAAAAACTTAAAGAGCCCCCCTGTCGTAGCTATCACTAGGACATCCACTCTTACAACATCAGGACACGTTCCCCTGTCAACGGGAGGTACGCACGTTGCTGATCTCCCTAGAAAGAAACTGCTGGAGAAGCTCCTTCTGTCATGCCAATTATTGTCAATTTGGATCCTCCTCCAAAGGAAGAGCTAACGCCCGCCTAAATGAAGAAAGTGAAAAACATTCGGTAAAGATGGAGGAACGACTGTGCGCCCTGCGGGGTTATGAGCTGAAAGGAGTTGATAAACTATCTTTGTATATTACGACGTACTTCCCCGAGACTTTCCAAGAGCCTGAGTTCACGAGGAAGTATGACGGAACAGGATGCCTCAAGACCCACCTTAGGTACTACCTGAGGAAAATGGGTCGCTACGTTGATAATGTGCCATTCCTCATTCACACATTCCAAGATAACTTGGAAGGCATTGCCCTGACATGGTTTATCGCCTTAAACATCGAAGAATTCACCAGTTGGGAGGACTTGGCCAATGAATTCCTACAGCAATATAGGCTCAACACCGAGCTCGCCCCCATGAAGGAAGAATTGACCCGCGTAGAAAAGAAGAGGAATGAATCATTTAAGGCCTTTGTGCAAAGGTGGAGAACCATGGCCTCACAGGTGAATTCGGCCTTGAATGAGAGGGAAATAAAGCAGTTATTCCTCAAAACATTACCCCCTAATACTTCTAAAGATTAGTGTTCTCAGGATAATAGACTTTTTCACAACTGGTAGACGTGGGTGAAGGAGTCGAGTGGGCAATCATTGAGGGAAAGATATCTACCGGAAGCACTAAGAGATTCCCGGCGAAGGGAGATAAGGAAACTGCGGTTGAAGTAGCATTGGTGCAAGAGCCGTTTCTTTCTAGGCCACCTTCAACACCACGCATAAGCTTGTAATGGCTCAAGGGAACTCATCTCGGGCATATGACAAGAAGCCTATTCGAAAGGGATTCTCTCTATTACCGCGCCCATTGTCAAAGCTCCTATTGATGCTTCTTGAGTAGAGGATGGTTGCGAAGGATGTACCTAGAGACAAGCCTCCCGAAAATTTGTCAGATTCGATATGACTAAAGCATGTGAGTACTACATGGGAGAAAAGGGGCATGATGTAGATAATTGCTACATGCTGAGACACAAAGTCCAATAATTGTTAGATAAGGGCATCTTGACTTTCAGGGAAGCTCAACCTAACGCGCAACAGAACCCCTTACTAAATCATGCAAAGGGAGTGAGGCGGACGTCATATGCACCATCTTGACTTGCGAGGAAGCTGAGTCCTCCAAAGTTGTAGTTATCCCTCCAAAGTAGGGCAGTTCTTGTTCAGCTTAGTCTTTTGTCTTATGTCTAATCCCTCGCGTGGGATCTTGTTGTTATTTCTTTCTTGTCTATGTCATTTGTAGCGTGAACGATGGTCAGCCCCATCTTGAGCCGTTGGTCGAGGGTGGGTGTGTGTTTAAATACAGCCTTAACTTTCCTCATTCAATAAAGTAGATGCACGTTTTATTAAGGACATGTGGAAGCATATCAAACTAGTCCTATGATGGTAGCTAAGGCATGGGCCTCCACATGCTCCCAAGTTTGACTATTTTGCAAGGACAAGGAAATCCAAGGTTATGAGGAAGAGTTCTTGAAATTTACAAAAAAATACTTTAAAAAAATTACAAAAAAAAAACCTTTTGTGCGTTTCTAGAGACAAGCATGAAAATGAATAATTGAAAAAAAAATTTCTATAAACTTTTTTAGCATCCTTTTTATCTCAAAATTATTTTCTCGTTTTGTGAGTTATTAATTTTGAATCAAATTTCCCTATAGAGATTAATCTACTCAGATGATCTTGACAGAGTGAAAGGTGAAACGTTAACCATGCCAAACAAGAAGTGCTTAGGATGAAGAAAGGTAAGCCATTTCCAAACACGTCCTTCAAACACTTTTGAAGTTGAGTAAAAGACGACATTTTCTTAGGATGATTCGCATTGAGCACAAAGATCGAAATGATAAGGGCATTTCCTTCATCAGTCCCAAACATTGCACTAATCTCTTGCTACCCCTTTAAGCCGAATAAAAATGATCCTTTAAAGTCCCCCTATCGAGAACGACCCTATATTGGGGCAGCATAGGAGGTTACGATTGTGTTGTAGAGCGAAGGATTGATAAAGATTCTATTACTTTCACTTGCATCAATCTTCTGGTGATAGCTTCAGAGGAAGTCTCATCAAAGCTTGACTCATCCCAAGCTGAAGAAGAGCATTTCCTTCTCTATCCAAACACTAATACCCATTGCTTTAATCAATTTGGGTCTAATTATTCATTTTTGAACCCCAAGCGGTAATCATCTCCCTTCACTGGGGCAAGGCATAAGAATTGACCAAATACAATTGATGGTTATGAGAAAATGTGAAAAGCATCTTGAAAGTCATAAGAGTTATGGAAGTTCAAAGAGTAAAAAGTTCGACAAACTAGGGGGCATGAAAAAGCAGTGTGCTCGGTAAAAGCAAGGCCAATGCTCATCAAGACAAAAGAGCCAAAAGGCTGCATCTTATGTGAAAGAAAAATTATAAAAGTCCAAGTGTTTGTGTAAAAAAATTATCGCAAGTGCAAAGGAAATTAGTAAAAGGAGCAAAGCTCCCATGAAAAAATGATTAGTCAATGGACTTTCGAGATGTACTGTGTTTCAAAAGCCAAATGATTTTGAAAGATCGAGTGACCCGGTTACGATGCCATCATGATCACTGACTCTTAAAAACCCTCTTGAAAATTTTAAGCCTTTCGAGCCTCTCCCAAGCCAACATTACAACCCTTTTCCAAAGTCTCTTCTAATTAGGGTGGTTTGGGTGAAATTGAGAATGCCACAAAGAAGCTAATGCTTGAAGGAGTGGAGGTAATTTTATCTTGTCTTATCTTCCAAGTTCTCAACTTGTAAACTCGATGAAGATAGTGACAAATGTTCATTTCCTGGCCTCAAAGTAGTGATCCCTTTATGTAAGCCCATGATCAAACTTATATTGTGATCCTTTCAAAAGACCTTTTTGATCGATCAAATTGTGCTCATCGTGAATGTTTCTGAAAGTCTTTGACATGGGTTATGTGAGATACCCTCAGCAATCAATTACTTCCCATGCGAATGGATGGGATCAAGCAGCTATTTTATTGAGAATGTGTGAGAAACCCTTTATGACTAAGAAGCTCTAGTTTGGCATGCTTAATGAGCCTTTTTCACGAGTTGTAGCTATTGTGATAACAACTTGTCTCCCAAAGAATTTGATGACTAATGATACATCCCCGAGCAAGATGACAATTTTGTGCCACATTATGTTGATTGACATCGAATGTTTTTTTTTTTTAAGTAGTTAGACTTAGCTTGATTAGCTTGTTCAATTAATGCTGCAATATTACCAATATGTCTCTTGATGACGTTACTAATGACATTTGCTCAAGTTGAGTTTGACAGGATTCCTCAGTGAAGCCACGCAATTTTCAAGAGGTTAGTGAGTGCTTCCCTAAAAACCAAAGGTTCATGGTCAGCCTTAAACCATGTCATCTCCAAAGGTTCATGGTTTGCCTTAAACCATGCCGTACCACACAGTTCGTGGGTCTATCCTTAAACCACAAGGTTTGTGGGTCCATCCTTAAACCACAAAGGTTCGTGGGGTCTATCCTTAAACCACAAGGTTCGTGGGTCTATCCTTAAACAACAAGGTTCGTGGGATCCTTAAACAACAAGGTTCGTGGGATCCTTAAACCACACGGTTCGTGGGTCTATCCTTAAACCACACGGTTAGTGGGTCTATCTTTAAACCACAAGGTTCGTGGGTCTATCCTTAAACCACACGGTTCATGAGTCAATCCTTAAACCACAAAGTTCGTGGGTCTATCTTTAAACCACACGGTTCGTGGGTCAATCCTTAAATCACACGGTTCGTGGGTTTATCCTTGAACCACAAGGTTCGTGGGCTTGTCCTTAAACCACATGGGTCGTGGGTCTATCCTTAAACTACAAGGTTTGTGGGTCTACCTTAAACCACACGGTTCGTGGATCTATCCTTAAACCACGCTTTTAAAATGTTCATGAGTCTATCTTTGAACTGCGATTTTCAAAAGGTTCATGGTCAACCTTAAACTATGTTATCTACAATGGTTCATAAGTTTTCCTTAAATCATGTATTTTCAACCCGATCGAAACCCGTTGTTACATGGTGATACCTCATTTGTCTTCCTTCTTCTTAGAAATGGCGTGCTTTTGTAGTCCGGAGCCTTTCTTCTTATGACACGGCATGCTTCTATAGCCCGGGTCTTTCTTCTTCTTATGACACGGCATGCTCTTGTACCCCGGGGTCTCTCTTTATTTTTATGACACGGCATGCTTCTGTAGCCTGGAGTCTCTCTTTCTTCCTATGACACGGCATGCTTCTATAGCCTAAGGTCTCTCTTTCTTCTTATGACACGGCGTGCTTCTGTAGCCCGGGGTCTTCTTTCTTCTTATGACACGACATGCTTTTGTAACTTGGAGTCTCTCTTTCTTCTTATGACATGGCGTGCTTTTGTAGCCCAAGGTCTTTCTTCCTTTTATTGACAAGATGCAATTCCATAGTTGTGAGTCCTTTTCGTTGACCTGATATGTGCCTATGCACCTAGGGTCTCTCTATCGCCAAAATAATTTAGGTGTCTTTTGTCTTTGAATGCAACATCTTCGAGCTCCCATTCAAAGAGGGGCAGCTGTTGACATTTAAATTTTGCCATTTTACTTGAAACTTAATTACACACAAAATTAGGAATTAGTCGCTAAAAAAAAACAAAACAAAAAGAAAGAAATGAAAATATGAAAATACAAACAATAAAAAGGGACACACAAGGGGCTGGGTTGGGCCGAATCTGGCCTTGGCCCAACTTGGCCCTCCTCTTTTCCCCTCTCTCTTGTGTGCGCAGCCCAGCCCAGTCTCTTTTCCTTTGAGCCTACCCATGCCCTAGCTGTCTTCCTGGTCCTGTCTTTGCATGCAGACATGCAGAGGAGGAGAGGAGACAACGACAGAAGAGCATGGGGTAAAGGGAAAGAAAAAGGCAGTAGGGGGCATCGGGCAAAAAAAAAGCAAATAGACTCAAGAAGGAACCGAGGGAAAGCACGAACCGGTGGCAAAAAAAAAAAGAAAAAAGAGAAGAGGAGGGGAGAACAGAGAGGGGGGGAGCGAAATAGAGGAGAACCGGGAGGAGAAAGCTCATGGAGGTCAGCCAAGGACTCCATGGGATGCCCCGCCGCTGCTGGTGAGCCACCGACCGCTGCCGACTGCCGCCATTCTCATCGAAACGTAGGTAGGCATTTCATTGAGCACCTCGCATGCATCCTTAAGACTAAGTCGATTGGAGCTCATCCCGACCAGTTCGAGCGAGCTCCCACCCCTTACTCATCCCCGTTACCCTACTTGATGTTTTGGCATGTTTCTTTTTATTTTTTTTTAGGTTCGAATCTGTGCTCGAGCCTCGGCTGAGCCGAAATCCCTTAGTTTCGTTATTGCGCACAACCTGTTCATGGAAATTCCCGAGCGAACTCTGCCTCCCCAACTCCTTCGCTTAGGGCACCTTGGGACTACTGGTAGCCGGAGGGGCGCCATCGCGACCAGGGAAGCTGGGTCGTTCCCTCCTCCCCCCCCGGCCGTCGCCTACGTCATTCTGGCACCCCTAGTTGCGATTGCTCAGTCATGACCAAGGACAGCAAGCCGAGTTGGGCCAGATCACAAATTTGGCTCACTCAGCCTTTAATCTCGCTTGGGCACGTCGGTTGGGCCCAAGTTAGGTTGAGCAAAAGCCGGGGTAAGTACACTATCAGTGCCAAAACTTGTGTACGGCGCTCACTTTGGTGCCAAAATTTTTCGTCAAATTACTTAAGTGCCAAATCGAAGAAAAATGATCACTTTGGCGCTATCGGTGAGAGATTCTGGCCAGATTAATTATGCGACTTTTATATTTAAAAAAAATTTGTCGGGCTTTAAAACGATGTTATTTTTCATCCTCCTCAAGAAACGACGTCATTTTGTCGTTATATGTGGACATCCTCATAGAAATAATGCCATATAGCTCATATGGGGATGGAAATGAGGGTTTTCACTGCTCACCACCGTTGTTCACCCGCCATCGCTCGGCCACCATTGTAATTGCTCGACTAGGTGAGCGAGGAGAGATTGAGATTGTTGCTCAAGCAAGAAGTGGCAGGAAGAATAGGATGTGAGATTGTAATTGCTCGAAGGTGCGTTGCTGCTACTATTGTCTTGCCGGTGTCGCTACTAGTGTTGGTCTTCGAGGAAGAAGAAGACGACATGCCTTCTCTCTCTCTCTCTCTCTCTCTCTCTGGGGATTTAGGGTTTTGAAGTTGGGGGAAAGATGCCAAACGACGTTGTTTTGTTATTTGGATGTTGACTGTACTCTCCGATGAGCCATGTTGGCTTCAAAAATTAATAAACAAGTGTCACGTCGGATTTTCGGCCAATTTCATCGGCATTGGCACTAAATGATCATTTTTCAAATTTGTTGGCACTTAAGTGATCTAAAATAAACTTTTGGCACCAAAGTGAGTGACGTACACAAGTTTTGGCATTGATAGTGTACTTACCTTGCGGAGGCTCGACCAATGGCGGTTGGGCCTAACCCAACCGGGCCGGACCCGGGCGGGTTAGACTTGACCCGCCTTGACCGGGCTGAACTCCATTTGGTCGGACCTGGGTCGGGTTAGACCAGACCCGACCCAGTTCGCCCAAATTTTTTTTAAAAAAAAATTAATAATTTCGAAAATTAAAAAAAAATGTAGGATTTGGTTAGGAATTGTCATATTTTGTCTTCTTAGTGTAATTAAGCCTTTATTTGCTTGTATTTTGATTTTATCATATGTCTAATTTGCATATCTAATTATGTTTAATTGCACGTGTTTAATTTTACTGCAATTAGGATCTTGTTAGCTATGATTATTACTTTAATGATTATACACCCGCATGATCACCTTACATGTTAGTGGATAGGTGTAAAATCAATTTAAACTGCTTAATGAAAATATTTTCTTCTAAAATGAATAAGATTAGGTACCGAAAGGACACTGATTGATCAATTAGTATAATCAAGTCCCTGATCCTAAATTCTCTAGTTGTGTAGGAAGCAAGGTACACTCTCATGCCTCACTTGATTTCTAGCTGACCCCAATAGGTTAGTAGCGACTCCTTATTGCAAAAATCTTTGAAAATATTCCAATGTCATGTGAGATATTTGCTTAGGAGAGCCCGCCCATATCTATTCATGGGTCTTAGGTCCATCCTTTAGGCAATACCCCTAAACCTATTCCCTCCCCTCTAAGGGGTAAGTTGCGACACACATTTTAATAATCTCATCCTTTTAAAAAAATAGTTTTCTAAAATAGGAGGGTTTAAGTCAAATTAATCCTTAAAATAAATTAGAAAATTATTCATTTTAGATAGTTTAATTAGTTTTTTATTTTGAATTTCAATAAAAAATACAAAAAATCAGGTGCATGTCAAATAGTTTGCATAATAGGTTAATTTAATTAAAAATAGTTTGTTAGTAAAATTAGGTCATGTAATTAAAGTGCATGTTTAATTTCGAGATAAAAGAAAACCCAAAAAATTGTTTGCTTGTGTATTTAATCATTTTGATGTAATTTGTTTGATTCATTGAGTGTTTAATAATCATAGAGCATCCGTGTGATCACAATATTGCATTATGGTAATTTAGGTAAAATTTAATTTAAATTGCCTGCAAAAACATTTTCGAAAATAAAAAGAATGATACCGAAATGGCATTAGAGAGATCTAGTGTAACCAAGTCCCTGTACCAAAGTCTTTGGTTCGTAGGAGTAAAATAATTCTCCCATTATTTTATTTAGATGTCTAATCGACCTATCATAAATTGATTAGTGGCGACTCCTAGATAAAATCTTTTTGCATGTTAAAAAACTTGAACCTAAGTCGCGAATTGGTATGGGCTTGGAAGAACCTAAGCAAAGTTTAGGACTTAGTAGTCCATTAGCCTAAACCCTAGGAGGTGCACCCGAAATTTAGGTCGCGACAATCATTTAACGGCTTTGATACCTTTAGGGTGATAATTGGTAATCAAGATTGTGTGATCACTTACGTTAAACAACTATCTAGTTATATATCAAAATGGTGCTAATAGAAACATTGGTATACTTAAGTTTCCGTCCTAAGAATTTCTAGTTGTATAGGAATCGAGAAGACACTCTCATATCTCAATTGGTTTCTAACCAACTTCGAATACGCTAGTGGAGTCTCCTAGAATTACTTGAGTTGTTAAAGAGCAAAAAATAAAACCTAACATTGCGCGAGATATGAGCCTAGAAAAGCCCACACTTGAAATCAATGGAGTATCATATAGTGTTCTCACCACTAAACACATGGAATATATATACTTTACTCAAGATCAATATGACATAACATTATCCATTCGGATACAAGCAAAAGGCATAATATTTTATGATGCATGGTTGACGGAAATGCTAAACCTGGGAATTTTACAGAAACTGTAGCAAGAAAGACCGAAGTTTTTACTCTCGATATGTATGGAATTCGACTTGGTGTTCTTCATGAAATATGTTCCTTTAGGTCTCATTGATAACGTGTCAAAATTTCATAATTTTCTGAGTCCATTTAATATTTATTTCCAAATTTCTACCAGAACTGTGCATTGTGAAACCGGGTTGTTCTCATTTCGAATTTCCATTAAGTACCCCAAAAAATGAATATGTTCTGATTGGTGATGTGATATGATGGTATTGGAATTGGCATATCATGCAATATTGAGATATGATGAGACTCAAGAGACATTTTGTCATTGCATTGAAAAGTGTTATTTGGAAATTAAGATGTTAATTGTTGTCGTTGGACCTCGGGTCAACGATGCCCCGGAGTCGGGATGCCCAAAGGTTCGAATGAGTCGATGCCTTTATATGCCTAGTTGTATTATGAATACATGCCCAGAGGTTTTTCCATCAATAAGACAACATATGAAGTACACATACGGATGGTCACACATCATATTCATTATTACTTTTCCTCTCGAACTCTCTTGGGACAACCTGACATACATGAAGCATTTAGTTCACACAGTAGGGTATCTCGACTTTCGAGGCATCCTGATATGTCCTCCGGGGCATCCCTACCTATGGGGTATCTCAACTCCTGAGATGTGACGCCCAAAAATTTTGTTATTTAGATTGAACATATTAGAGAATATTTCAAAAAAAAAAAAGAATTGTTAAACTAAATTAAATTCCATTGATGATTCACTTCGTACGTGGGGGAAAGAGAATTACAGAGAGAGAAAATTTTTCTTTCTCCCCCACGTAGCATCCAAGTGTAATTGAGAAAGGCTTTTCTTTTTATTCTTTTTCACTTTCTCGCTTTCCTTTTGGGGGTGTTCGGTCGAAGGAACCCATTTTCCTTTCCCTCACTTGTGTTTTCTCTCTCTCTACCAAAACACCCACTCCTTTTCTCCTCTGTTCTCATTTGTTCCACCAAAACCGACCCAATCCTCACCCCTCATAGCCCAGCGCCTCCATTTAGCAGCATAGTCACTGTTGCCCCATCCCATTCGGAGCTCCCGCCGCTGGTCGTGAAGACCCAACTTGCCCGACGCTTCCTCTCTCTTCCGTCGGTGAAAAATCTAGGCAAGTGGAGCTGTGTTTAGAGTTTCGGGTTTACGAAAAGGCTGATTCTAGTTATGCATGTGAGAATCGAGGTAGATTTTGAAGTTGGGTGCGAGAAATTTGGGAACCAAAGCTCTGTTTGGGAGCTAAAATTTGGGGCACTCGAAGTTCTATTCCTTTGCGCTAGACATTGGTTGCTAGATGAGGTACTATCGCATGTTATCTAGAGGATTTTCCTCTCCTTCGATTCTGTTGTGGTTTGGCCTCACCTATGGTGTGCTATTTGCAAGTTGTCTGTCTGGTTAATGGCCATCATTGGAGTATAAAGTCTGCAAGAAAGCTGAGAAATATTGTTTTGCTTGGTAGAAGGCCATGAGTGTTGTGAACATTTGCTTTGTACCGAGTTGTTGAATGTTTCTTGTGGGTAAAGACCTACTGTGATTAATTTTAGATGCTGTGGAAGAGTCTTGAGGTGTTGTAAAAGAGATTGGTAGAGAAATTTGCAGTTTGGTTGAGCTAAAAACAGAAGAAAATAGTATAAGATGCTTCTGTTTTAGAGAAATATAGATGGAAAACCTTTTATTTTGGTGTCGTCTTAAATTCTGATGATGTAGATAAGGAAAAGAACAAGTTTACTTGAGAGAACATTCATTAGATCAAGTTCGGCATCTAGTTATAGCAAGGTTAATGAGAAAATGTGTTGGTAATAGCATTTACCTTGACTAGTAAGCTGTACTTTAGAAAACAGCAATACCTTAGGTGATTCCACAAATTTTCTGTAATTTTCTAGAAAGAATTGGACATTAAACTCTTAATAGAAGTTGTAGGACACATCCTTAGGAATGACATATCAAAATTTGAGAGCAAATCTTCAAGGTTAAGGTGGTGAAACGATATTTCTTCTGTAGGTACTAAATCTGAGAGTTGCTGTAGAATTTTGAGGAGAACTGCTCTTAATACACTGAGATTTAGGCTTAGGTTTCTTCACAGAAAATGTTAATCTATATCTCTTCTAAAAAATACTGAAATTTCATAATATTCTGATAAGGTTAGATATACTTTCTGTGTCTATGATTGAAACTTCTCATTCTAGTCTATAGACTACTTTGATCCGAGAATGTGTAGCAGTTGCTGTGTCGCCTTTAATGAGAGTTCCTGTATACATTAAAGTATTTAATGATGTGTGTTTAGACCTGTTTGTGGTTGTTCATATGCTGAGGTTGTTGGTGCTGCAACAAGAGAATTGTGAATGTGTGAAGTTGGCTAAGAGCCAATGTGAGACCTCGGGTGTCGAAATGCCTGGAGAGGGGTGACGAAGAGTAGTGGTATTCTCTCTAGAGGTCTGAGAAGGGTTGAATAGCTTCTCAGGGGACTCGTGATGCCAAGTTGGGTGCGAGGGGTACGGGGTGGAATGTCATCTCCCCCTAGGTGATCGTGGACCTCGTGATGCCGGGTTGGGTACGAGGAGTTTAGGGCGGAGTGTCGTCTCCCCTTGGGTGATTGTTGTAGCTAGATTTCTATGAATTCAGCAAATAGACAGTTTGTTTACCTATTGCTATTGACCAAATCCAAGTTAGGATTAACCGCCCACTTGCTGAGTTTTTATTTTAAAAACTCACACTTGTTTATTGTGTCTTTCCTTTAGAGTAGGAGGTGGCTGAGGAGTGCTCAACATGTGGGAGAATTTTGTTTTTGATTGTCTGATAACATGTACATACTCGACGGAAGGCGAGATGTTTAGTGTTTGTGGTTCCTAGTGATTTTTTTTTTGGTAGAAATCTCTCTCTTGACCTCATCTTCCTAACGTGTAAAGAAACAAAGTCATGTAAAGAAACAAAGTTTGATGATAAATAGAGTCGAGTGCAGTTCAGTTTCTTATGATCCAGCTTGACTGAAATTTATTTTATAATTCCTGAAATTCAAGCAAGTCAAGTGAAATCACTGTTTATGAGATCCAGGGGTGTTGCATGAGATATCTTGAAACACTTCTCTAGGTATCATGATCACACTTACAAAGTCAAAAATCAACAAAACTTATTTCAAAATGACAAAACCGGTTGATGGAAAGCAATGCAAATTAATGATTTACCTTGCTCAGACTAGGAAGATCGAGACATAAATTTTAAAAACAATACAAGTGTGGGCCCTTCGCTTTTACTTGTAGGAGATAAAAACAAAAGTTGAAGAAGAAGGAAGTTGGTAGGCGGAAGTTAATGAAGTAGAGAAGTCAATATTTATAATCTAGAAGTTTTTCAAATTCAAATACTTGGCTGAGGCAAAGGTGAAAAGAGATAAGATTGTTTAACCATGGTTAAAGTAATAAAGACCCCTAAGTTAAAATCATTAGACCTAAAATGGAGAGTTATAAGTGGTCCAATAGAAATACTTCAAGTGGTCCTTATGAAAATAGCTAAGATATAAATGGTCCAGTGGGATTAACCAAAAGAAGATATTTTGACGGAAAACGAGGATGGCTTGGCCAAGTATGAGCATGAATCACCAATATATTAATGAATTATAGGCTTGAGTCACCAAAACAATAATGAACTGTAAGCATGAGTCACCATGTATTAATGGACTATGGTTAAACTTGATGAAGTCATGCATGATGTCAAAGTTGATCAAATTCAATATCTCAACTAAAGCATGGATTTTAAAAGTTTAGTAGAGAAAAGAGTAGTGACATGCCAATTGAAGAGAAGTGGAGATTTAGGAAATTGAAATTCATTAAGAACATTTGATAATGAATTTTGGTGAGTCTGAAGACATTTTGACTCCATTAAAATCATCAATGAAAGATATAAAAAGTAGGAAAATCTCAATTCAATAAATTTGAATATTGAATATCATCAAATATGAATTTCAAAACATACTAGCCCCTTTACTACAAATAATATGGTGGCAAGTTAAATACCGACATTCTACACCATTAATTACACGTTAAAATCTATTAACTTAATTATAATGCCTTGAACTCTTGGCAATTCGGTCGTGGAAATTAGTCCTAAATATTATTATCAAACATGGAAATTTCCAGATGTCACAAGTACCACCCTGAATGCATTAATTCAATGTGTAGGATTGTATCCTTAAGATTGCATGAGGAAGTGGGCTAATTAAAAATTTACAAAAGCTTATCTAGACTTCACTTGACCCGGATAACAAAATAAAAGTTGTAAAATAATATTAACATAACATTTTTATATTAGTTCTGTCAAATCTAGGAATTGCTCGACCTTAGATCCAAAATCAAAGGCTCAAGTTTGTCAATCGAGCTCGAGCTCGATGATAGAGGACTAAAACGATGGTGAGGTGGTGGACTGAGATGGGCGGTGAGGTGGTGAAAGGGGACGTACATTTGTTGTCGTCCCGATTGGAATGAAAGGTAGAAGAAGAAAATGAAAGATAAAAAGAAGAGAGGGAAGAGAGGGGCGAGAGGTGGGGGAGGGAGAGAGGAGACAGTGACTGACAATGAGCCATGTGTGACACGTGTCGCAAGATGAATGGGCTAATTTTTTGTTGAGTTGGCCTCATAATTGCACTTGATATTTTTAGGTGAAGGATGATCAACTTTGATGGATAGTGCACAAGACCAATAGGAGAGGTTCAAGATAGTGATCGACAGTGAGCCTTTGTGCGACACGTGTCGCAAGATGAATGGGCTAATTTTTTGTTGAGTTGGCCTCATAATTGCACCTGATATTTTGAGGTGAAGGACGATCAACTCTGATGGATAGTGCACGAGACCAATAGGAGAGGTTTGAGATAGTGATTGACAGTGAGCCTATGTGCGACACGTGTCGCAAAATGAATGGGCTAATTTTTTTGTTGAGTTGCCCTTATAATTGCACTTGATATTTTCAGGTGAAGGACAATCAACTCTGATGGATTGTGCACGAGACCAATAGGAGAGGTTCATCACCTAATTAGTATCCATGAAGCACGAACACGTTACACGTGCTTCCGTGTCGTGTCCAACATGTCAACACGCTTAGACATGCTCGGACACGCGTTGGCCGCGGTCGAATTTGTCGACACCTGGTCAATTTTTGTCGACATGTTTCAACACGTGTGTCGCAAAGACAATGGAGGGTGGAAGTGGGCGAGGGAGCAGAGACGAGCTCGCGAGCGACGACCAGCCCATGACGGCAAGAGACAGCCAAAGAAAGAGCAAAGATTGAGGCAAGGGCCGTCACTCTGTGATGTTGTGATGGATTAGTGATGAGGCTGTAGCTATGAGGGAGGAAGGGTAGGAGGCAAGGCGGTGAGCGATTGTGATGAGGACCGAGAGCAAGTAGAGATTGAGAGGAAGAGGAGGGGGGTCGTGCGACGAGGAGGAGGAGAAGAAAGGCACTGCTAGGATTTTGAGAAGAAAACTAAAAGAATAAAAAAGGGATTTGGCGTGTTGGAGGGAGGGGGAAGTGTCAGGTGGTGGGGGAGGGAAAGAAAAGTGAAGAATACTTGGGGGTGGGGGAAAGAGATGAGGGAAAAAGACGAAGTGAAGGAGGGAGGGGGAAATGTCAGGTGGTGGGGAAGGGAAAGAAAAGTGAAAAAAAAAAAATTTGGGGAAAAAGGGGAAAGAGACAAGAGAAAAAAAAGGGGGCAAATGACAGGATGGTGGGGGAGGGAAAGAAAAGTGAAAAAAAATGTGGGGATGGGGAATAGAGACGAGGGAAAAAAGGGAGTTGGGGTGGGGGACCTTGAGGGGACTTTTTATTTAATCGAAAAAATAATTAAATGAAATTAAAAAGTAATTTCGAAAAATAAAAATACTGAATGTTGAATGATTAGTGTAAATTCATTGTAGATTCTTTTTAAAATTAATTAATTATTTATATATTTAAATTAAATTAATTAAAAATAAAAATATTTATTTAATATATAATGTGTAACGTAACGTGTTAGAATTTTCTATTTTTAAAAATGACGTGTCGGCGTACACGTATGTATGTCGCGTGTCGATCTACTTAAATTAGTATCGTGGAACATGCAGAGGTAGGTACATTGATGAAGACTTTCGAATTCCATGGAAGAATTGATTGAAAAAGATGCAGACTGCACGGGATGTCCATTGTCCACGTTGTTTGAGATGCCACACGTGGGAGCAAACTAGAGCAAAATACCCGACCTTTGTTTGTTTCTCTGCTAGATTGAGTATCATCTATAAACTTTTTAATTTTATTAATTTAATCTTAACTCTTTACGCGAAATTCCAATATAGATCTTCTAATCAATTTTCATTAGAAATCATTGACATAATAGTTCAATAATCGCCAATCATCCATTCTATGTGGCACATCATCATGTCAGCGTAATGCGGAAATTGATCGGAAATATATTATAATTCTTGTAAATATTTAGAATTAAATTGGTAAAATTGAAAATTTACAACTGAATTGGCGTTTGTACAATAATTTTAAAATTGATTGCAAAATTTTTACCTGTCTAAATATATATATGACAGATCTATATTTTCGATGACGAGCTAGTTCACTACATGCTCATTTAAGTAAATAAGAGGATTGGAACATTTTTATGCACATTGAAAATGTGACCGAGAAAGGCCTGCAACCCCTGACGAGTCATTAAGTGTGAGTTGATTAAAATGCACTGATTAAAATCCCTATTGGAAGTGGGGTGGATGCTCACGGAGGATGAAGAGTTGATCACCTATTTAAAATCACGGACCATGCATGAGAAGGCACCGCGAAAAGACTTCGTTGATTTAGAGAAGACTTTTGAATTCATTGGGGAAATTAATCAAAAAAAGATGAAGATCACCGTTTAGGTTACCCATCATGCACTATATTAACTGTTGGGGAGAACCCGGGGACACAATTCACCGCAAATTAAACCCAACCCAAGATTAATTTCTCCCCCAAAACTAAATCAACTAAAAATCTCTTAACCTCCAGCAACAATCAGCAATGTATTGTCTCACATTATGTAGATATAATACTGAAATAATAAGTAGACAAATCAAATAACGACACTAATAATTTAACGTGGAAAACCCGATATGAGAAAAAACATGGACCACCCTAAAACATACACTAATTACCAAGAATAGCAAGATACACAAAATATTATTCTCTATTCACATACTAGAGGCTCAACATCAACATCACAATCATCTTTTTCTCATCATATAGATAGATAAACAAGTTTGAAGCAAGAAAGCCTTAACTATAACTAAAGAATCTGGAGACGGTTCTCAGCAAATAAAAATCATCAACTTGTAGCCCTTGATCTCACGAACAACATACTAAAATTTGAGCCGATTTTGTCAATATTTGGCCTTCGAATCGAAGCCACAAAATTGTAGTCCTCTTCTTTTCTTCTCTTCTCCCTTGCTTCTGCAATTTTTTTCTTTCTCCTCTTCACTTTTGGATGCATCCACTACATGACCACCACTGCCACTTCTTTTTTATATAAAAAAAAATATAATATATATATTAATTTAATGCTAGCTAGGCCTCACATGAAGGTGAAAGCGGCGCGAGGTCGGCCTTGCCTTGGCCTGGCGAGGCCTGGCCTCGCACCAACTAGGGAGGTCGGCGAGGCTTGGCCTCACTTGGGCCGAGTGAGGCCACCTCGCCTGGGGTCAGCAATGTTCCGGCAAGGTCGCTAGCCCTCGTCTGGCCGATCGTTGACGCCAACCATGGCTAAGGCCAATGATTAGCAAAAGGAAGAAGAAGGAAGAAAAGAAAGAGAAAGAAAGAAGAAGAAAAATGAGAAGGAAAAAAAAAAAGTGTTTCTCAGAAGTGTTCCCGGAAACAAGAAATAAGTTTTTTTCTTTTTTTACATTAAATATGTTAGTTCCCGTTAACAAAAAAAAAAAGATTTTTTTGTTCTAGGAAACAAAAGTGCAAACAAACGCATTTCTGTTTTTTTTTTTTTTTTGTTCCCCGAAACAAAAATACAGAAATTTTTGTTCCCGGGAACAGAAACACAATTAAACAAATAGGGCCTAACTTTGTAAATTTACCTTCTCCCACAAAGATTTAGAAAAGACCATACCAAATGAAATTTACTTCTTTCTGGACAAGATTGAATGCTCCTAATTTAATGGTAGTTTGATAGTTGAGTATGAATTGTATTTTCATTACCCAATCACGCAGTGCAATTTTTTTTAACTGTAATGTGAACTTTATTATTTACTTTTCAGTTGAATGGTACAATTTACCATATCAATTTTGTCTAATTACTTTTACACAATAAATTAGGGTTAATATTACAAAAACCTTAAATTGATACACTTTTGACAAATTTATTCTAAAGTAATTTTTGATCATAAAAAATGTGGCATCCCAAATTTTCAATCTTGTTTTCTACTAAATTAATCGGGCATTTCATCGATGCGCCTATAGGGCTATTCTCAGAGTTGATCACTCTCGAGATAACTAGACTAGCTAGGTAAGCCATTAAAGAATTTTAAGGCGATAGACTTGAGAATTCGACTAGGAATCGGCTTCTCGACCATGCTCATCTTTAGAGGTCATTATGGCACAATTAAAAAGCGAATTAAGATCAAAGATATGTCAATTCGACGAGATGTGTGGCCAATCGTGGATGACTCCACTAAATTGAAAAATTCTCGTCGACCGGTACTAATTTGATTTTACTGTCATTTTGATAACCCGTATCTGTAATTGAGACCTCAAGATTTTCACGACAATCGAGGGTCTCTAATGTGTTGAGTGAGTTCAGTGTGGCTAAAAAAAAATCGACCACGGGTCATTTGCCCTAAAAAGTTCTAAAACTACCCGATAGCCTAGGTTATGCTAAAAACGTGCCGAATGAAAATTAACCGCCAATTTGAGTCCGATTTAAAAAATTGAAGGTTCTGTTATGTCACAGGTCATTTTAGGAACGTCGACTCATTTTTCGAGAATGTTTTGGTGAGTTTTGGATCTTTATGGAAAATCGTTGTGGATGATTCAGAAAATGAATGGAAATTCGGGTTAACCGATTTGAATGGATTTTTGGCATCTGGTGTGAGTGAAATGGTGAATGGAATTTGCTTGAGCTTTTTCTGAATTCAAATTGGACCTCAACCGGATTTATTTGTTAAGAAAATCGGATTTCAAAAGAAAATGAATTAGAATCCGGAATTGAAGGAAATGGCCGTTGTTATTGCCAAAACTTGTTGTTTGAGGGAAATTTTGTGCAAGAAAGCAAGTGAAGATCAAGTACTTTAGCATGGAGATTTTTTGGGGCCAAATTGGACTAGACAAGAGCAAGTGGGACCAAGAAATTTGAATTATTAGATTTTCTTTCGAATTTTCCTTATAATTTTTTTTCCCCTTGCTGCGTACGTTCCCCCTCTATGTGTACTCTATTTCTCTCTCTCTCTCTCTCTCTCTCTCTCGTGCGGAACCACCCCACCGACAGCCTGTCGTGCCCCATTTTCCTTCTCTCACATTATCTTGACTTTTAGTCAAGCTTATCTACATCTCACTCTCATCCTCTCTTGCCGACGCACCTACTCTCTTTTCCCTCTTTTGTTCTTTATTTCCTTTCATCAATTGTGGCACTTTCACGCCCATTTGGCCGACACACAAGCCTCCATCTCTTTCTCTTTTGTTCGGCCGCCCCACTCAATCAACGTCGCAGCTTCATTTTCATTGGTCTTCTCCGTTGTTACTACCTCACACACGCAAAGGAACTTCTACTAATCAACCCTCGTGTTTCTTGCAATTCGGTTCAGCCCCTTTAGCCAAGAAAAGAGAGCAGCCCCGTGAGCCTTTGCGGGCCATTTTTCGGGCCCGAGTGATGCCCCGTTGGTGTCGCTGCTTTGGAGAGAATTGAACCCTATCATGTCCTTGTCGCTTTGATCTGAGCGGATCATTAATCAGGTGAATTTAACTCACTAATCCTCGCTTAGTCTGCTAATGATGCTTAAGGATTGATTATTATTAATTAAGTAGGATTAGGTGGTTAGATTAGAGTAGATTGGTGATTATTAATTAATTGTGATGCATGTTAGGCATTTGGATTGTGCAATTAGCAAGTAGACACGTACTATTATTTATTGAATGTCTCTCGAGATTTTTCCCGACCCGACTTGGGCTTCAATTAGGCATTACGGCCTAAATTGGATTTATTGTATTTAATAATTAATTATTTTTCATAAATTAGGCTGGATAGCCGACAATCGAAATTTTGTGTTGATTGTCGTGGTGCAGTTCCGTTTATTTATTTGAGCCTTACGTTGTGCTGAATTGATTTAATTATGCATTTTTAGGATTTAATCCTAAATGAATGAAATTGTTGTAATTAATTGGTAATTACCGAGCGTCGATTCACAACGCCAAAAATATGTTTATGGACTGTTGAAAATGGTGGGAAATTCTAGAGGAAATTATTTTATTTTGGCTAAGGTCGATTGTGTACCCACACATGTATACTTTTATCAAGATAAAAATGGTAAAATCGATTGTGTCTTCGAAACAAAAATACTATACCGACTCAATGACTCTATATGTCATCTTGAGATAGGACGGTATGATCTACCGGCTCAATGACTCATAGGTTATCTTGAGACAGTACGGGTATGATATACCGACTCGATAATTTTACATATCATCTTGAGACAGTACGGTCTAATAAATTGTTTGTATACCGGCTTAGTGACTCTATATGTCAGCCTGGAGATAGGACGATATGGCCTAATGATGTGTTATAGCGGCTCGATGACTCTCTATGTTGTCTTGGAGACAGAACGTTATACATAGGTATGTTATAACAGCTCGATGGCTTTATATGTCATTTGGAGATAGGATAATACTATCTATATTTCATTATAGATTGGGGAATCTTGGATGTTGATCGAATTTATAAATAGCATTGAATGCAATGACCGGGAATGGTCTAAGTGACATATAATCGACTAGATCGATTGATCAATGCTTTGATCTGATGTCGTGAATTAACTGATTGGTTGATTGATGTGATATGAGGCATTTATATATAACCTTGACTTGCGGGATGGAACTGAGGCTAAGGTAAGTCCTCTGACTCGTGTTGTGCATAGGCAGCCCTAAGGTGTATTGGTTTCCTAATCGAGTTTTAAGAGAGTAGAACTCGCTGAGACATAATCTCACTGGTTATTGTATAATCATTTTCAGGTCCATAGATGATGTTGGTGGAGGACCAAAAGTCCCGAAGTTGGGGAGGTGAAGAAAACATAATCGGAAAACCTATTTGACTCGATAGTCATAAGACAGTCCATTTTTGATTAAGCCGATACTTTTGTAATTGACCTGAAGTTGTAAATAGACTTCTTTGTTTATAAAAGTTTGGTGTTGGATTGAAAAATTTATGGCCTTACTTTTCTATCCCATTGTTTTATTGTCAGGGATTTATAACTGTTTCCGCGTGTGCATATTTAAAATGAAAGGATTAGCGATACGTAGTCCTGGGATATTACTTTTAAAATCGACCAATGATGAAGGATGGGCGCATCCCCAAGGATTGGGGCGTGACAAAAAATTCTAAATTTATAAATTTACACACCTTTGAAAAATTTATTCAAACCGGTAAATTTGGTGTAATAAAGAATCAAAGTCATACATTAATCATAAGTACGAAAAATTTAACTGCCACCTCCACATCTAATGATGACTTTAGCACAACTACATAACGGGAACCAGCAAAGGCTGCATCAGCAAGGACAAACAAGATTAAATAGTAACTTGCGGTAGGTGTCGAGTTCAATCTCAAAACAATGTGTAAACACTAGACACATCCAATATAATAAGGAACATAAACGTGATTATCGTTGTTAATCTAATCGAGATGGAGTAAATGCAGTCCCTGCGCGTGGCACGACAAACTTCGTTGAGTAGGTGGGACACGAGTGACGAATATCTGTCCATACATGGGGAAAGATGCTCATCAATCATGGACCATGTGCTTAAATTATCTCGTGATGCATGGGAAATGTGGTTTCCGTTTACAGCTTAGTCAATACGTTTATAATTCTTTTTTCTACGTTCCCGTTACAATACATTGGTTGGTGATGATTAGTTTAAGTACGCTTATGGATGATGGAACTCCAACTTGTCAGCCCATGCATTATTAAGCTAAATGGGAAAATTATCCAAAAAGTCCTAAACTTATTATTTTTTTGTCAATTCAGTTTTAAATCTTTCAATTTTATCAATTGAGTCTTAAACATTTTTACTTTTTGTCAATTAAGTTTGTCCAGTCAATTTGACAGGAATTTGTGGACGTGGAGGCCGGTGCCAATGTAGACAAATTTTTTATTTTTTTATATTTATAAATTTTTTTCTTTTTTTCTCCTTTTTATTTATTTCTTTACTTTTTTTTCCTTTGACTAGTCACCCAGCCTCACGAGGCTCGTGAGGGTTAGGCTCATGGGCCTCGGGCGAGGTGGCCCCCGCTGGGATTTGGCGAGGGGCAACCCAGCCGGTTGCGAACGAGGCTCGCCCTAGGTAAATTAGGCGAGGGTGAGCTTGCCAAGGCCGGCAAGGTCGCCTCTTGCCAGATCCGGTGAGGGAAACCTCACTTGAAGCCTGCGAGGCCAACCTCATTGGCCTCTAGCAAGGGTGAGCCTCGCCCGAGGACGATGAGGTTGTCCCTTGCCAGATCCCGGCAAGGGCGACCTTGCCTGAGGCCAAGGAGGCCGACTCTTGCCGGTCACGGCCTCTAGCCGATCGCCGGAGACTAGGTGACCGCCAAAGGAAGAAAAGGAAAAAAAAAATAAAAAAAGAGAGAGAGAAAAAAGAAATCAAAAATACAAAAAAAAATCAAAAAATATTTAAAATAATAAATTTTGTCCACATCACCGCCAGCAGTGTCACGTAGGATGATTGGTGTTCAAAAATAGGAACAAATAACCGAATTGATTTCATGGATTTACCTAATTCAGGTTATAGACCAAGAAAGGTTTTTTTTTTAATCTTTGAAACCCATTAGAATTAAAGAGGGGGCCGTGTATGAAAAGTCAAATCATATATAAATAAATGATCGAATCCTCAAACGCCTTGAAAATGCCATGAGGTGTTCGGAAATGGTTGAGTTTGAATAGGAGGATCACTATGACTATAGCCCTTGGTAAATTTACCAAAGACGAAAATGATTTATTTGATATTATGGATGATTAGTTACATAGAGACTGTTTTGTTTTTGTAGGTTGGTCCGGTCTATTACTCTTTCCTTGTGCCTATTTTGCCTTAGGTGTCTGGTTCACAGGTACAACCTTTGTAACTTCATGGTGTATCCATGGATTGGCCAGTTCCTATTTGGAATGATGCAACTTCTTAACCGCTGCAGTTTCTACTCCCGTTAATAGTTTAGCACATTCTTTGTTGTTACTATGGGGTCCTTCCCGAAGCGCTCACCCCTACTAACTATCAAAGATTGTCAGGCCTCGCTTTCTTGTATGCCTTTTTTTATGTTTAGCAGACTGCTCTAGGTCCCAAGATAAAGCAGCAGATTTGGTCGCCAAAGCCTAATTTGGCCATGGGGTCTTGAAGCACAAGGAGATTTTACTCGTTGGTGTCAATTAAGCGGCAAATTCCAGCCAAAATTGACCGAATGAACTCAATTAACAAAATGTTAAAAAATTTAGGACTCAATTAACAAAATTAAAATGTTTATGACTGAATTAGCAAAAATATAATATATTTAGGATTTTTTGGATAATTTTCCCTAAGCTAAACCCTAGATGATCTGCTTAAATTATCTCGTGACTTCAGCAAATCAATACGTTTATATTTCTTTTCTCTGCGTTCCCATTTCAAACCCTTCTTCCCTCGGATGCAATTGATCACCGACCAGCATCGCTGTAACTTGATGACGTGAGCTCGAATGGTTAATCGTTTGATTATAAATAGGCAACAGGCTTCTTCCCCTGCTTCTGCATCGGCCCTCACCTCAAATCAATCCTCTCTCTAGGCAAAAAAAAAAAAAAAAAAAAAAAAAAAAAAACGGACGTCAACAGAATGTCGTCGTTCTTGCTTGGTTTCGCATCAGCAACATTGCCTTGTAAATCCGCTATGATGATTGCATCACCGCGTACGGCCATTAGAGCCCATTCCAGTGAAGGAGCAAGCAACACCTTCCTATCTTCAAAAGGGTTTCGAGAACCATTCCTTCATTTACTGAGATTTCCTCAAAATAATGTCCGGAACATTGCACCTTCGCAAAACATGGCCATCAAAGATATATATAACCGCAATTGCCGTGACGGTGGTGTTGCCGCCCCTCCCACCGTAATGGATATGGCTCGGGAATGGAGAGATGGTGTCGGAATAATTGACTTTCTAGAGAGAAGGAACTTTCTCGTCACTGGTGCGACTGGGTTTCTCGCGAAAGGTAATGGAAATAAGCCGCTTAAAATGCTTTCGTCCTAACATAATGTCGTAGTGGTCTTGGAAATACTGCTTATCGAAATGATGGGAATTAGTGTTCTTTGAGTGCGATAATAGGGATATCTACACTAAGCAATCTTTAGATTAAATAATTGATAATAAACTCATTCGTTTTCTATTGTACCAATTCCATTGCTTGCGTCCATAGATTGTTACTAAACTCAGCAAAGCGTTCAAACTATTGTTCACAGTTCTCATTGAGAAGATTTTACGAGTCGCACCCAACGTAGGGAAGATCTTCCTGCTGATCAAGGCAAAAGACGAGCAAGCTGCCATGGACAGAGTCAAAGACGAGGTCGGTGCGCCGTAATATTATCTGCATGTGCATCTTGAATTTGAAAATCGTCATTCGACATTTTTTCGGACTCGTGTGCAGGCCACGTGCTCTGTTCATGTAATGTTCATTGTAGGAAAACGTGCTCTTTTCGAACACCAAAAGATCTTTGTCCGTCTTTATTTTCCAGATAATAGGGTGCGAGCTGTTCATCTGCCTGCAACAGAAGTATGGAGAAGAGTACACGAGTTTCATGTTGAGCAAGCTCGTTCCAGTCAAGGGCGACATTCGGGAGTCGAACATGGGAATAGGAAACGATTCGTTTCGCCAGATAGCCCAAGAAGTCGATGTCATCATAAATTCAGCAGCCAACACAACTTTCGATGAGAGGTATCTTTGATTTTTCTATGTTGTTATTGCTTTTGTTGTTTGTTGTTGTTTTTTTTTTTTTTTTTTTTTTTTTTTTTTTTTTTTTTGTGTTCTATGAGATTGTAAGTATTTGCAGGATCTAATTAATCCTGGATCAACATCGCTTTGACCGAAATCAAAACCCTAATTTCAAAAAAACACGTTCGATCCAGTTCGTTTTCCTTCTGCTGTCGTCCTTCTTTCCCATTCCTAGGAATGCTTTAGCTGATATATTTCGCTCCTTGCTATATATATGTGTAGGTACAACGAAGCTCTCGCCGCGAACACCATTGCACCTTCTTGGCTTTTAAGCTTCGCCAAGAATTGCAAGAAACTAAGCCTTTTCTTGCACCTGTCTACGAGTAAGAATCAGTGAACACTAGTTTCGAAAATACGTGTCCAGGAAATAAAACTTACCATTTCAGTTGATTTATCCCCGTATTATTGTTTATACTTTTATAGCATATGTGAATGGAGAGAGGCCGGGAATATTAATGGAGAAGGCCTTTGAAATGGGGGAGAGCAGAATAGATTCGTCAACTCAAAGCAAGTTGGATGTCCATCACGAAATTAATTTGGTTTCAGATCTAATCGAAACACTCCCTCCAAATGAAGTGCCGCAAAAATTGAAGGAGATTGGTTTGGCCAGGTCAACATCTCTATCCAAATTCAAAACTAAGATTGAAATTATAGAGATTCACTTTACCCAATATTTGGAAACCACAAAACCATTTTGGACTTGTCGACATCTAAATGTTGTCGACATCTAAATGTTGGCAAGGAATTCTGAAAATGTTTCCACATGTTTCATGGATCGGTACTCATACGTTTTTGAAAAGTTCCATGTGCTGAGATTGAATAAAAATCGTGTATGAGATCAGGGCAAGAATGTATGGGTGGCACAACGTATATGAAATGACCAAGGCCATGGGTGAGATGATGATAAACGCAGACAGAGGAAGAGTGCCGGTTGTCATTGTTCGTCCCAGCGTGGTGGAGAGTACTTTTCGAGAGCCTTTTCCAGGATGGATTCAAGGATACAGGTTGCATATTTTTTTTTTTTTTTTTAACGTTTTATCAACAATTATAATTACCATCGCAATATGCGAACGCTGATTAATATGTGTTTTCTCTTTCATGTACTGTGAAGAATGCTCGACCCCTTGATCTTGTCCTACGGGAAAGGACGGCTCCCTGGTTTCTTAGTTGATCCCAACACGGTTATGGATGTGGTGAGTGAGTAATTCGATCTATTTTAGTTTAGATTTATAACGGGGAATCTAAGTTAGATAGAGAGTTCGGGATATGAATGGATATGCATTGCCATTTTTCTCAAAACATATGAAATAAATTCACATGTCGGAGTACTTTTATTTGAGTATGACACAACATATGATTTAAAGATTTGGAAAGACTTGAACTCAAGAACTCCTACTCCAATATAATGTGAAATATTATGGAACCATTGCCAATTATTTTAAAAACTTAAGCTATGAGTATGAGATGAAAATCTAGTATTTTTGTTGTAAGTTTAGAAAGCGTGTGGGAGACGAAAATTCTATTAGACATGGCCTATAAATGTGTATTTAGTATTTTACCAACATAAGTCTTGACCGGTAGGGTGGAGGCAATTTGTTACCCAACTTTCGCAATTTCGCACTATGAATTTCTTGGTCTTGAGTTATTGTTTCTTGACAACAATCAGATACCGGCAGACCAGTTGCGAACGTAATTATCGCAGCCATGGCAAAGCACGGGACCACCGCGAGCCCCAGCATCGATGTGTACCATGCTGCGTCGTCCACGGTCAATCCGATGATGATGTGCGACATGTTCAACTATTCCCGCGACTATTTCGCGGCTTCACCCTTGAAGGACGACCAAGGAGATGAGATTCAAATTACCGACGTGGAGTATTTCAGCTCAATCGACAGCTTCTCCTCTTACATACAGAAAGACATCGCAGAGAAAAGTGGATTGAGCGAAGAAATTGGCCCTAATTCAAACCCGAAACAACGTTCCAGGCTTGAAGCAAGATGCAAGAGAATGACAGAGAGTATAATTCACTTGGCTAAGTTGTACGAACCCTACATGTTCTACCGTGCAAGGTAATAATCATTAATTATATGAATTAAATATACATACATTCATACAGATATAGCAAAATTTCGTTAAAGGGTGTTTTGTGTGTTTGAGATATTCTTTTTTGTGTGACATTGGTAATTGATTAGGATTTACATGGACTGACTGTATATTGACAGGTTCGACAGTTGGAATACACGAAAGTTGATGGAACAAATGTCGACCGAAGAGGGCAATAAATTTCCAACAGATTTGAGAAGCATAAATTGGGAGGATTACTTCACGAATGGCCATATTCCAGGTCTAAAGAGGCATGTCATCAAGAAGGCATCCTCCTCTTGACCAAATTCTAATTAATCCCGTAGAACATGAACAGCAATTCTTGCTGTACAATAAAGTTGATGCATTTACAGGGCTGGGAATCCGGATATACGTGTGGAATTCGGATTTTATGACCGTGGTAATGCTAAGTTGCATGTTCTTGTTTAACAGATAAAATAAATTATACATTTAAAAATTTTGTCAATTTGTGTCACTTTTGTACTCTTCGAGTAATATCTATCGTTATTGTTGTGTTAGTTTAGAAGTTGTCACTCTACATGCAATCTTTAGATTTGTGATATCTGTGGAAGTGTGTAATTCCCATCTGTCTCTCGATTCGAAAGTGAGAGTATAGATATAATAATAGTATGCCTTGTAGTTATACTTTTGTGTACCATTTGTTTTATACTGGTTAAGTTGTTTCCGTCGCAAAAATTGTTGTGCCCACTATTGTGGAAAGAGGAGCAGTGACCTACATTCACAGGGTTCAATCATAATGACTCATGTTCATGGGACAAATGGTAATGAATTCCATTACAAATCAAGTGATATAACAAATATTACATATTCAAGTCACTCAAGTATTCTCGGTGTTTTCCCAAACCCCAATTACACTTAATAATTTACGTAGTGTTTAGCCCAACAATTCATCCCTAAATAATTTCTCAATTTCGCAAAAAAAATTATACATAAATTCTTATCACAAGAATTTAATCGACATTAACACGTAAAAGCTCTTGGTATAATTGTATGAACGAAACCGAGGAAACCTTAGAACAAGCACTCACGAAACGGCGCTTCAAGACGTGCACAACGACAACACTTCTTTTGGAGCACTCACGATGTCTCTTGGATAATCTATGCAAGGCACACTAAACAATCATTTAAAAATTATATTTATATATTAATAGAACCCACTTGGCTGAGAAGCCCCTGTAGAATTCGGTCAACAAGAAACTAATAGATAAACTCCAAATTTGACCGAATCTTAGTTTTCAAGTCCACGTTTGGACTTTCCAAATTTCTTATTCTCCGTGGGCCAACTTGAATAACTCTTGAGGATAATTTCTTTGGTTTCTAAAACAAACTTTATCCAAAACGAAGTCCAAGCTAATATTAATTTTTATTCTTGAGCTCATCTTCAACATAAAAATAAATATCCATAATTTTTAAGATGCCATTGAACTTTCATGCGCCAAGCACATAATTCAAATCGGATAAAGTCGTTTAACAAGCTCAAGCTCGAAACATATTTTAACAATATTCACATTGGCTTGATGTTTGAGTCAAGTCACAATCGCTTCGCTAAAAATTCGAACTTTCCTGCTACTCTTTCATAGCCTCCTAATTGGCTCAACCGCCACAGACATTTTGCAAGTCCAAACCTTGCTTGAGCTTCGCCATAACCGAGGACCTGATCAAATTATGACTCCACATGCATCTTTAACTACTTCACGAGGATTTTTCGGCACAACCTTCTCTACCACAGATAAAGCAAAACTATTGTTGCATTCATATATGTTAGGAGAGTGAATGCATGTCTTGTTAGGATAAGTAGTTACAGCAATCGTTGGCACTAAAGGCTCCACCTCGCTATAAACACCATCTATGTTTATTACTCCATTAGTAGGCCCTAGCTCAGTAGTTTCAATTTGCAACTCCATTCAAATTCGTATGAACACCGCCAATAACAATCCTAACTAGAAGTACTGAAGACTCATAAGATATAACTTCTCTATTGATAACATGTGAATTTAATTTCAGGCACCGCAACGAATGACCCCGCTCACCTTGTGCATAATCTAAGAACATGTACTTTTATATCCTTCCATCGAACTTACCATCACTAAACCAAACATAACATGGGTAACTAAATATTTTTAGAACAGAATAATCAGTAACTTACCTGGCCACACTTCTTCGGGAGTCTAACATCCAATCGCAGTTGATGGAGATTTATTCATTAGATGGTTCGTTGTACTAAGTGCATTCACCAAGAATCTCCTAACTATACTAGCACTAAAGAACATTTTATGAGTTGTCCTCTAGTAACGTTTTACTCATCAATTCTGCAACATATTGTGGTACATTGGCGCTAATGCGGTGTTTCTCTATGCCTTTCTCCATGTAGAATTCATTTAACAGTTTCAAGCAAAATTTTATACCATTGTTAGTTCATACCTAGTTGATCATTTTATCAGTTTTTGTTGTCGTCGTCGTCATCGTCGTCGTCGTCGTCGTCGTCGTTGTCATTGTTGTTGTTGTCGTTGTCGTCGTTGTCGTCATTGTCGTTGTTGTTAGTTGTTGTTGTTGTTGTCGTTATCGTCATCGTCATCGTCGTCATCGTCGTCGTCATCGTCGCCGTCGTCGCCGTCGTCGTTGTTATTGTCGTTGTTGGTCGTTGTCGTCGTCGTTGTTGTCGTGGTGGTTGTTGTTGTTGTTGTGGTTGTTGTTGTCGTTGTCGTCATGGTTGTTATCGTCATGGTTGTTGTTGTTGTTGTGGTTGTCGTTGTTGTCATCGTCATCGTTGTTGTTCCTAAAGGCATATGCCATGAGTCAAACTCTTCAGCAAATGCATCTAACGCCTCCGCAGCAAAATCTATCACTATCTCACCTTGAAATTCATATAGGCCATTGTGCTTGATTCTTCTCATTATTACCAAAGCACCTCGAGCGATTTTCAAAACTTTACATTTTGAAAAATATTAACACTCAGTGGAATCCAAAGCACTCAAGATAATCAATTTCTTCTTCAACTCTGGATTGTGCCTCAATCTATTTAATGTTTTCATGATACTATCATGCATTATGATTCTATCATCATTAGCACCTTCAACATTGCATTCAACGTTGTTCCTTAATTACAATTTTTACTGTTATCCATGCATTGATAATTAGTAAACTAGTTTCTATTTGGTGTAGCATGAAACGAATAACCAAAATCCATAATTCATCCATCAAACGACGAATAATCAATGATAAACAAGACGAAATCAGCACTATCCAAATTACCATTAGCTACTATGCAACATTATTGATAGAATTACCTATTATTCCCTTATCATTTTTGTTTTTTAACTTAAAGCAATTTTTTCTAAGATGTCCCCTCTTGCTATAGTTCTAATAGACAACACCACCAGTTATAGACCGACTACGTCTGTTCATGTTTATATTACTCATGCTAACACGTGTGCTAGTTCTTTCTCTATTTTCACCTACTAAAGCAGTATATATAGGTTCATCGAATTTTCTTTTACAAGTGTCCTCACTCGGAATTAAATCTCAAACTTCATCAAATGTCTAGTTTGTTGATTCAAAGGAATTACTAACAACAGTAATAGTAGTATCCCAACTATTAGGGGAGAAATACATTATTAGTGCCATAAGTTGTGTACAGAGCTCATTTTGGTGTCAAAAGTTTCCGTCGGATCACTTAAGTGCCAAAAAGTTTGAAAAATGATCATTTTGGGGCCAACTCCGATCAGATTGACCGAAAATCCAATGTGGCACTTTTTTATTAATTTTCGACGCTGATGTGGCTCGTCGGAGAGTACAGTTAGCATGTAAACCACAAAAACGACATCGTTTGGTGTCTCTCTCCCAATTCAAAACCCTAAACCCTAAATCTACCGGATAATCTCAGCCACCGTCGCCCTCTTCGTCCTCTTCTCCTCCCTTGCCGTCCTCTCGCCGCCGCCACCCATAGCGCCGCCAAGCACCACCACCTCGTCCACTACCTTGACGAGTTCGGCGACTGCGGCGAGCAAGTCGCCGTTGACCCCTCCGCCTCCTTTGAGAACCTGCACCTCCGCAACGCCTACGTCGCCCTCCAGGCCCTAAAGCAGGCCATCCTCTCCGACCCCAACAATTTCATTGCCAATTGGGTCAACCCCAACGTTTGCGGCTACTCCAACGTCTTCTGCTCCCTTGCCCTCGACAATCCCGGTGTTTGCACCGTCGCTGGCATCGATGGTTTTCCCTCCTCCTCCCTCTTCAACTGCCCACATCCCTTGCCTCTGACTCCGCCGGTGATAGGCCAATCGCCATCCTTGACGGCCCCCGCGCTCGGCAGCTGCAGCTCCGACCTCGACCCTGACCCCGACTTGGCCACTCGGCGGCCAAGTTGAAGGCCATGATCTCGCTCAAGTGTGAACCTTACATCACCAAGCGATGGTGGCCAAGCGAGCTAGGTCAACGGCCGAGTGACAGCAGCCGAGCGAGCTAGGTCGACGGCCGAGTGACAGCGGCCGAGCGAGCTAGGTTGACGGCCGAGCGACGACGGCTGAGTGAGCTAGGTTGGTGGCCGACGAGGAGCAAAACCCTAATTTCAATCTCCAAATAAAAAAAAAAAAATCCCAAAATGAGTTGTGCGGCGTCGTTTTTGTGAGACCATCCACTTGGGACGGCAAAACGACGTTGTTTTCTTAAGGAGGACGGAAAATGACGTCATTTCTCAAGCCATGTCGATTTAAAATATATATATATATATATATATATAAATAAAAGCCACATCATTTTGGCCGGAATCTTTCGCCGGTGGCACCAAAGTGATCGTTTTTCCTCCGATTTGGCATTTAAGTGATCCAATTGAAACTTTTGGTACCAAAGTAAGTGCCGTACACAACTTATGGCACTGATAGTGTCCTTCTCAAGCAATGAGAATAATAGAATCAAAGCATGTACCTCATCTTCAAAGTCAATTTCAGTTGAACTCAATTGACTACTAATCACATTCAATTCATTAATATGATTTACAGTTGATACACATTCGCTCATCTTTAAGTTAAACAGACACCGCATCAAATAGACTTTGTTGATCGCAAAGGGCTTCTTGTAAATAACTGACATGGCTTTCATCAAATCCATAGTGGTGTTCTCTTTCATAATATGAAACACGACATTATGAGCCAACGTCAGTCGTATAACACCCATAGCTCATATATCCAACAATTCCCAATCAGCTTGCTTCGTCATCTCTAGCTTCTTCCTAGACAGGCGTAAATGAAATTTCATGTGATAGATAATTTTCAATTTACATCTTTTAGAAACCAAAATCATTTCCCTCAAATTTGTTGATTCTCAATTTTCCTTTTTTTGTCATCATTGATTCGCTTCAACTTAGTCAAGTTTAGCTATAATACAAATTGTTGTGGAAAGACGAGCAGTCGAATAATAAAATAGATAGAGCAAGAAAACAATCAAACACCAAATTGACGTGATTCAATCATAGTGACATACATTTACAAGGTGAGTAGTAATGAATTTCACTATATATTAAGGGATACCGTGGAGTTTATATACTCGAGTTGCTAAAACACTCTCAATCTTTCCCAAGCCCCAATTACACCCAATTTCTTGTACAGTGTTTAGCCCAACAATTCCTTATTAAATGATCGCTCAATCCACGAAAGAATTATACACAAATTCTTACCACAAGTAATTGACTATAACACATAAAAGCTATTGGTGTAATTACATGAACAAAACCAACAGAGAAAACCCATTGTCAAGCACTCGCCAAATGGCCCTTCAAGACGTGCACAATAACAACGCTTCCTTTAGAGCACTCACAACGTGTCTTGGATAATTTATGCAAGGCTCACTAAACAATCCTTGAAAAATTATATTTATATAATCATAGAACCCACTTGACTGAGAAGTCCTTGTAGAATTCAGTCAACAAGGAACTAATAGATAAACCTAAGTCGATCGAATCTTAGTTTTCAAGTCCAAATTTGGACTTTCCAAATTTCCTTTTCTCCTTCGATCAACTTGAATAACTTCGAGGATAATTTCCGTGGGTTTCAAAACAAACTTTATCCAATACAAAGTCGAAGTTGATATCACTTTCCTGTCTTGACTACATCTTCAACATGAAAATAATATCCATAATCTTTAAGGTGTCATTGAACTTTCATGCGCCGAGCGCATAATTCAAATCACATAAAGTTGTTGAATAAACTCAAGTTCGAGACATATTTTAGCACCCACAACTCCTCAGCCTTGTAAACTTGAACTAGCTTGGCTCAAAAACCATGCAATATCAACTCCTACACAAAATTCTCGAATATGGTATTCGGAGTGAGCCACGAGGGGGATATGATGTTGAACCCTAGAACCTACTCTACATTCACAAATTTCGGACTTTTGAAACTTATAAGTGATCCTATGACTTTGATCATGTACCAATCCTAGAGTTGACCCTGGCATCTCGATTTCTCAAGTTCCATCAATTCCTACACACCTTTCAGGAACACCTTAACCAGTCCTTCTATCAAAAATTGTAGACACTTGAATTTTTGCCGACAATTCAAGCGATCTTTCTTATAAAGTTAAAAAAAAAAAAAATTACAGTAAGGAATAAATAATAAAAAATGAATTTAAAGAATGGTGGGGGCTTTTCTGATTCCTGGCTCAATATTTCTCGGCTCACAAAGTAAAATTTCGTTTACTCCATAAAAGCCCGTCAAGGCCGTCGCCTCCAGTCCATTTTGGTCCACCAATTAGGCCCTACAAGCCGCTGCCCTAACTAGCCCAGTCCACACACCAAAACCCCAGCTCATCAAACATGCCCATTAAACATGAGGCCCATGAAAGGAGACAGCCCAGCCCATTCATTAAAGCGTGGCCTTTCTCCGCCCTTTTTCCAGCTCTCGTTTTCTCGAGACGGACAGCGCGTTGAGAACGAGACAAGCAGCTGAGCGAAGGAATCCACGGCGCGACATGATCTCGCGCGAATCCTTCTAGAATGCGAAGTGGATACAGCCTATATTGCCACACCAGAGAGGACCCGCATCACCAGTCGACGTTAATTAGACCTTGCCACCCCCGCTTTCGTCATTCCAAAGTCAATCGCTTTATCATATACAAAGCAACAAATTGATACCCCCAGCTCTTGCATTGTAACTCACCTCAGTCGGTCCTATCTCTAGGCAAACAGTAAACGTCAACAAAATGCTGTCTTTCCCTCATTCTTGCAATTCCACGATGATGTGCGGAGTGCCTGCCCTGTTGCCTGGATAATCCTGGCACCGGGAGGGCCGTCATTCCGCACTTCGAGCTTTAACTTCAAGTCATAATCAACTTGGTTAATCAACTCGAAATATGGGCTCCGTTTACTTTACAAAAATATATTTTATTAGAAAATATTTTCAAAAGAAGTTAAGGAAAATTATTTGATTTTTCGGTGTTTAATTGTCTTTTGTGACTTCAATGAAAGTAATTTTCTAATGTTTGATATCAAAAAGTTGTGAAATATGCTTATGAGAGAAAGACTCGAGTGCAATTTGGAGACCTCCATGTAGACTTCAGAGTCTAGAGTCCGAGCTTCGGTCATTGAGACTTGGCAAGCATCCCGAGTTTGGGCGGTTGGAAACTATCTCTAGGTCATGGCATCCGAGGCTTGGGCATCGGCATCCAACCCTAGGGACCGGAGTCTCAAGGGCTAGTGTCAATGTCCAAGGTGTGGGCACTTGGGTTCGAGCGCTAGAGAACCCAAGATCAGGTGGCTGACGTCTTGGGTCTATCAAATGGACTCTTAGGTATGACTACGCGAGATGATTTTGCAACGACGATGATCAAGTCATATTATAGACAATGAATTCCAAGTTCTAAAAGAGTAAGTCATTTTTTCTTAAATCGAAATATATATTTTTTGTTGACTATAAATTTTTTCCATTAATTCAATTTTCTAAGCAGTTCAAATGAAGGAAATATTTTGCAAACAGTTAATTTTCGCCAGAATATAAGATAAATGGACTTTGATGGTTGAATCTTTGCGTTTGTTTCCTAGTTCCAATCATTGTGAATGCGATGAAAAATCCACTAAAACATCAGGCACCGAATACAATGATTTCATTTCAATAATTGTGTCTACTAACACCATTAGAAGTAATTAATTTTTTTTATTTCTCCTTTAATTTTGCATAAAAGAAAAATCAAATGGAACCCTTTAATAAGGTAGCTATTAATCGACCACAAAATAAAATAAAAAAGGTAGCTACTACGGACGTGCTTGTGCCATAAACGGGTAATACATATAATTATTCAGACCAAATATTTTCTAGGATCAAAAATTGAATTACATGTAGGAAAAATTCTCTGTATTATTGATTATACATTGTTTACACTTGACGTGACTTTATAGGAGAAGATACAGAATGTTCTTTGCTTAATTTTAGCAAAGAATCCCAAAATATATGCATCAAGAAAGGCAACAAAGTAACAGAAAATAATATAAAAAATCAGACTTGATTACATTTCTTTGTACTACGCACATTGTTAATGCTCATGGCTAGAGGATCTGAAATGACTCGACCAAATAACCTTTCTTTCTTTTATCTTCCATATAATGGAGTGCAAGTTGTTCAAGTGCCTACAACAAAAGTACGGAGATGTATACAGAGACTTCATGGTAAGCAAGATCGTTCCTGTCAAAGGTGACATTCGCGAGTCGGGCATGGGAAAAGTGGATGGTCTGTTTCACCAAATAACGTGAGAAGTCGATGTCATCATAAACTCAGCAGCCAACACAACCACAGACGAAAGGTATCTTCAATTCTTCAGGTGATTATTCCTGTAAAAAATGAAGTAAAAAGAAGTGACATAGCTCTCGTTGTTTGTGTTGTATTAGATTGTACACATATGCTGTGGTCCTTGTTTCTGATGTGTAGAGGACGCGACTAATTTTACATGTCATGTGTAGGCACGATGAAGCTTCTCTTGTCGTGAACACTATTGCGCCTTCTCAGCTTTGAAGCTTTGCCCTGAAATGCAAGAGAGTAAGCCTTTTCTTGCGCTTGCTCACAAGTAAGAAAATTGAACTCTTGTACTGAAATCCATGTGAAGGAAATATGAAACCCTGCAATTCTGGACGACACTCAGGTACCAGCAGAAAAGGTTGCGAATGCGATTGTCACGGCCATGGCAAAGCACGCCAGAACTGCGAACCCTGACATCGATGCGCACCATGTCGCGTTGTCTACAGCGAATCTAATCACGATGCATGACGTGTTCAAGTATCCCTGCAACCATTTGGCGGCTTCTCCTTTGATGGACAACAAAGGAGACGAGATTCAAATCACCGACATGGAGTATTTCAGCTCAATGGACAGCTTCTCCTCGTACATTCAGAAAGACATCGCAGAGAAAAGTGGCCTGAGCAAAGAAATTTTCCATAATGCAAACCGTAAGCAACATCCTTAAGAGGAATGCGTCCTCGTCTTTATACGCCTTGCACTCGAATTCTAGGAGTGACCTAGAGCGTGGACAGAAATTCTTGGGAAAAGTGCCAAAAAGTCATAAACCTTTTGCCTTTGTGCCGATTTAGTCCTAAATCTTTTTGGTGCCGATTTAGTCTTAAACCTTTTTATGTTGTGTCAATTCAGTCCTTTCCGGTCAATTTTGGCCGGATTTTGCTGATTGGACGCCGGCCGGGCTGACGTGGCCTTGTCGGCGGCGACGTGGACAATTTTTAATAATATTTTAATATTTTTATTTTTTTTCCCTCCAACCGGTCGCGGGTCCGGCGACCGCCGAGGTGACGGCCGGCGAGGCGAGACCCTCGCCCTCCACCTCGCCCGGATCCGGCGAGGGACGGCCATGGCCTCGCCGGATCCGGGCGAGGTCGAGCCTCGTCGGCCATGGGCGAGGCTCGCCCTCACGGATCGGGCGGGACCACCATGGCCTCGCCGGATCTGGCGAGGTCGAGCCTCGCCGGCCATGGGCGAGGCTCGCCTTGCCGGATCGGGCGAGGTGGCCGGCGAGGTCGGCCTCGCCCTCGCCGACCGTCGCCTCGGCCGTCGCCGGACCGGCGACCGGCTGGGAAAAAAAGAAAAAAACAAAAATAAAAATAAAAATAAAAATAAAAAATATTAAAATATTATTAAAAGTTGTCCACGTCGGCGCGACAAGGCCACGTCGGCCCGGCCGGCATCCAAGGTCAACAAAATCCGGCCAAATTGGCCGGAAATGACTGAATTGGCACAACGTAAAAGGTTTAGGACTAAATCGGCACCAAAAAGGTTTAGGACTAAATCGGCACAAAAGACAAAAGGTTTAGAACTTTTTTGGCACTTTTCCCGAAATTCTTGTTTGCACAAATAATGTTCATGTAATGTTCAAGTATGTCATATTACACCATGCTTTTGTTTGATCATGTATGTCTTAGGTGAGGCGAGCTTAGGCCCTTTCCACTTCGCCAGTCTTTACATTTACGAGCAAACTTTGGTCCTGTCTTTCCCGTTCTAGCCCCAATGTTACGGTCACCTACTCGAACACGCGTCGAATCCGGGGGTTGGGTCAGGCAAGGCCGAGATTGGGATCGAGCTTAACTTTGTCGTCGCCCATCCTCTTGGAGTGCGGCATTGGTTTTGGGCCTAGATGGAGCGAGGCGGTCACGCACGGTGAGCTACCTCGGCCATCCGCGCGCTTGGACAGGCCAAGCGCTCGCCAAGCCCATGAACAGGGTAAGTTCGCTGGTCAATTATGTGAAGGGTTTATAGAGAAAGAAAATGATGGGATCTACCTATGACAAAAGACAACGACGCCATCTTTAAGATATCGCCATAACAAATATAACATCGCCTACAAATCAAATGGACTAACTCCAAAAGCCGGTTCAATAAAATGGTAGATGTCAATTTCAAATCAAATCAAATCATAATCAAAATCGAAATGCCCGAAACTAATTTCATTAGCTTTCCCCACACCTTTTTTAGGAATCACCATCTTAACACATAACTCAATCGTTTCAAGGATATTTTTCCACTTTGATTCACGATTGGCAGACCCCTTACTGTCCATTGCTGTCCATTTGAACCAAGATAAGATATCAATCATCTATATCACCACCTAACTTATGGTCTGACCCTTAAGAAGGAGCAAGAACTATTCATCTTATCCAGTGAAGTATCAAGTGACCGTGATAATACTTGGTGGCGGTTGAAAAAATAAAAATGATATGCGAAAGACAAGACTATGAAAATTTTCATATTTCGATATATTATAATTAATATTACATTAACTTATTTATAAGTTAGACCAAATGGTTACATAAGGTAACAAGACAAACATAATATCAAATTTAATCAAGCAAAGATATATTCAATCAAAAGAGATATGTGCATAATCCTTAGAAATACATGGAATCAAGTAAATATCTCGAGGACTAGTCAGAGGTCACAGGCGACCTGTTTCCATCCATGAGTGGGAGAAGTAGAGCAACTTCACGTTGATTTCAAGATGGATGTGCTACCAACTTGTTCGTCGCATTGAATTCATGCGTTGAGAGCTTCCGCAAGCTCTATCTTCCCGTGAATTATCAGGTCTACGCCAGCTTAATTAACGAAATACAATTACCAGTTCTATGCTAGCTTAGTTAAGAAAGTTTATTGGACCTGACGACTGGCCGGGGGCCGGTGGTGTGTGGCCGTGACTCTCCGGCATCTGACAAGCTAGTGTAAATTACTACAATTTTGTACCCCATCTTCTGAGGTAATGAATACTGTATATTGCAAATTCATGTTGATGTCACTCCTTATATGAGGTCCTGCGCCTGTCACTGATACCACGCAAAATCGTTGAACGAAACGTCCCGCGAACCAGATGTTCCACCGTACATACGGAAACAAAATTTAAGTCGTGCACTCCACTCTATTGCATTAACAAATTGCTAACATAGCCTATTTGTTAGTAATTGTCAATAATTAATGCCAACGATCGACTTCATTTAAGTACTATAATGACATAATTCTTACCCACATCTAAGCATGACCAAGACAGCACGCTGATTAATTCGATTTGTATACTGCATACGCCACACGATGTGATTTGCCCCCTTAAAAAGCCTTTACTTAACAAGGATTTGTTATGTGCGATAATGATGATGACTCATTACTGAAAATCATGGGCATTGTAGAACTTTTCATGAAAATTGTAAGATTTTGTAAGACCACTATTAGTTATTCTAAAAGTTTAATCTATTAAATAAATGCGTAGTTTATTATTTAAATAAAGCGTATTGTCCACTGGAGTGCGCTCAACATTTACAACAATAGCTGCATAAAGTAAGGTGGAATTCCTTGATACGGTCATTCGGGAAGTCCTCGTCCCAAAAGTCTGACTGTAATTTTCCAATGAAATGATTGTTTATCATAAAAAGATATGTCGATCCCGACCTTACTTTACCCTAATTTACTATTTGAACTTTCGTTACGCAAGTGCTCCTGAGATCATGTCGCGACCTCTTTTTTCTCGACGCCCGCAATCTCGTACGAGCGCCTAAGGAGGCTAATGGCTCGACTGAAATTAATTATGCTCGGACTCTCCCAAGTCCACCAATTCACGACTTTAATAGTCTAAGTTTTTAACCTATAAGTCAATTTTTGAAATGGAGTCACCACTAATCGATTTGGGGTGGGTCGATTAGAAACCCAAGCGAAGTATCGGGAGAAATACTCGCTCCTGCGTAACTAGAGAAATTAGGATCGGGGACTTGATTACACTAGTTAATCACTAATGCCCTTTCGGTACCTAATCTTATTTGAATCCTAAGGTTTTTTTGGATGTTTGAGGGATTTTCCATGCATTTTTGGGAGGAAAAACATTGTTTGAACCTTAAGGTTTTTTTGGATTTTTGGGTATTTTTGGAAAAATACAAATCTATTGGCGTTTTATGAAAATTTTGGTTTTTCCATGAAATTTTGGCTTTTTTTTTAGCTTTTTTGGCATTTTTGGAAAATAGGAAATATTTTTTATTTTTTATTTTCGGAAAATAAAATATTTTTTAATATTTTTTGGAAAATAAATTATTTTTGATTTTTTTGAAAATAAATTATTTATTTATTTATTTAGAATATTATTTTATATTAAAATATTACAAAAAAAGCCGACCGGCCGGATCCGCGGGTTGGGTCCGACCCGGCCGGCGCCCAAAACGCAGACGGGCCCGCGTTTTTATTTTTTAAAAAAATGAAACGATGTCGTAGCCGAGCGTTTAGGGACGCCCGGCTCGACCCGACGACCCGCTCCGACAACACGCTCCATGACCCGGCTCCCCTGCAAAAAACCCTACCCGGATTCAACTCGGGCCACGACCCGACTTTCCGCCGCCTCCGTAATTTGCAGAATCCCTACCTAGTTCCCGATTCGAGTTCGACCCGGCAACTCGGGGTCGCGACCCGAAAATCGAGAACCCTAGGGTTTCCCTAATTGCGGCGATGACGACAGCTGCGACAACGACGATGGCGACTTCGGCGATGGCGATAGTGATGGAATGGAGCTTCGATGGACGGCAAGGCTGCGGGTTTTTACCTTTTCTTGGACGGAGGCAACAACGGCAATGGCAGGGGGCGATTTGCAACGACGGAGGCTTCGGCGAGGCTTGGGTCAGATCTGGCCGGAGCTCCCTCCCTCTATCTCTCGCTCACCCGTCAAGCTCCCCGAAGTCCCTTGGGGACCCCTTCGAGCTCACCCTGCCTAGGCCGGCCTTGCACTCGAGCTCCCCGAAGTCTCTCAGGGGACCTCAAGCTCCGGTGACCTCTCTCCCTTTGCTTTCTCGCTCTCGCTCGTGCCCCCGGTGTCGACGGTGGCCCCCTCTATTTATAGGCGAGGGAGCAGCCGGTTGGCGAGGCTCAACCCGCCAATTGGACCGCCGTCCCATTGGCCATCAGCTCCTCCTCCGGTCACATCCCCTCGGCACCAACTACTCCTCTGCTCGCCGTACGTCGCCGTCTGTTCATCTCCCTCCGGCGTCGCGCTTGCCCACGCGTGTTGCACACCCGGTCGGGCGAGGAAGGAGACGCGTGGGTCGAGTCGCGGGTTTGGGCCGCGAAAGCCCATAGGAGGGGCTGCCCCCGCTTTTCTTCTTCTTTTTTTTTTTTTTTTTTTTTTTTTTTCTATTTCTTTCCATTTCTTTTCCTTTTTTTCCTTTTTTCTGTTTATTATATATTTTTTATCTGAAAAAAAGATAAAATAAAGGAAATAAAAGCTTAATTAATAAAATAAAAAAACCTAAATAAAATAAAATTAAGGCGTCAACAAATCAATTAAACGAATTTACTTATAATGGTAATGGGCATGCGTCTTGATTTCAAGGACGTTCTAGTAAAGGAAACCTTGTTCCAAAGATGTAATTTAATCTTTCTCAGACGTAATTTCATTTTTCTTAGACCCATAATTGGACCTTATTGGCTTAGGAAGCAAAGGCCTTTTTAAGGAAGTTTTACACGGAATTAGTATGGCGTGATTAGAAGCTAATCTACTACTTATTTTCACCTAGATTATCTAGGGGGGCTTTAGATTAGCACTTAATTGAATCTTGATGTGCGCCAACTAAGCAGAAATTGTTAGGTACATTACATTACATTCAACTCTTTATAACAAGATACCATAAGAGTATTGGATAATCTTTTTTTGATCATATAAGCTTGGATACTGCATATTGATTTTCCTTTTCTAAAGGAAAGAGTTTGGATTCCAGGTGTCCGAGTTTTGCTTCTTATACTTGTGTTTACACTTGAAAATGACCAACTTTTAGTTGTTATCGACAAGTGACAAACTTAGTCGATGAGAGCAGCTTTTGGTCATTTATGAATAAGGAAATAATAGCTTGAAGAAATCGATAGCCTGAAGGAATTAACAAGTTAAAGGAATTGATAAATAGTGGAGTCGACAATGGATTGTAAAAGTAACCGTCCATGGAGTGGAATAAAGCAATTATCAAGATAATGGAATAGATGAAATTGTCAAGATAATGGAGTAAATAAAATCATCGACATAACCTTTTGTAATTATCTATTGTAGGTTTTAAATAGCCACATTGTACTTTTCATAGAGCTGCTACCAAAACAAACAAATCTTGTTATTTTTCAATTCCTGTTTTGTAATTATATTTATAGTTTTCTATCTAGAGTCACCATGGAACTTGTCTAATCTTATAAAAAAAAAAAGACCGAAAGACGACTTTATGTGAAAGATACCTCATCATTGAGACAAAGTCTGGTGAAAGAATTTGTAGAGTTGATCAAACATACAGTTTGATATTGAGAGTCGAGTGAAGGGCGAGGGTAAATTTTGGATAAAAATACGTTGATGTTAATTCTTTCTAATATTTCCTACTTTTCATGATACTTACTTTTCATTTAACCTCATCATATCTGTTGACGCCTAATTTTTAAATTTTAATTTTGGGCTTTTACTTAATTTTTATCATTATTACTATTTTCTTTAGGTTTTATTTTATTTTATTAAAAAACCAGAAAAACTGAAAAAAACCAGAAAAAACCAAGAAAAACAAAAAAACCAGAAAAACTGAAAAAACAGAAAACTAAAAAAAGCGAAGGAAAAACAAGAAGCAAAAAAAAAAAGGCGGGTAAAAGGGCCAAAGCCAGCCCTTTGGGCTTCCGCGGGTCAGCCAGCGTCCGACCCGACCCGCATACGACCCGTCTCCTTCGCCCGATCGCGTGCGTAGCATGCGCTGAAGGCGCGATGCCGGAGAGGGAAGAGCGACGCCGGAGTACGAAGCGTAGAAGAACAGTGACTTTGAGGGGACGTGACCAGGGGCGAGAACGGTCGTCGGACGCGACGGCGGTTCGACCGGCGGCCAAACCCTCGCCAACCGGCCCCCTTTCGCCTATAAATAGAGGGGGCCATCGTCGGCGAAGGGGACACGAGAGGCGAGAGGGCAACGACGAGGAGTTCGGGTTGCGATCCTCGAGTCCCCCAGTGAGAGACTTCGGACGGGGGCCGAGGACGGCAGGTCGGTCCGAAGTCGGCTGACACCGGAGAGAGAGAGAGAGAGAGAGAGAGAGAGAGAGAGAGAGAGAGAGGGGGTGCTGCCCGAAGCCACACCGTCGCCGCCTCATCTTCGTGCCGCCGCCGTCTTCGCCGTCGCCAAATCAGGTCCGGGCCGTCATTGCTTCCATCGCCATCGTCCCCATGACCGTCATCGTCAACATTGTCACCGCCGGAGTGTCGCCGACGTTGCCGCCATCGTCCCCAATTTCGGGAACCCTAGGGTTCCCGATTTTCCGGGTCACGATCCCGGGTCGCCGGGTCGAACCCGGGTCGGGAACCGGTTAGGGTTCCCGTATAATGCGGAGGGGGCGGCGAGTCGAGTCGGGTCACGAGCCGGGTCGGGTCTGGATCGGGCGCCCGCAACGCGGCGTCGTTTCGCGCCTTGCACGAGCCGGGTCGGATACGGCGTCGTTCCGTGTGGAGGTAGGAGCCGGGTCGCGGGGTCGGGTCGTCGGGCTGGGCCGGGAGTCCACGTTCGCCCATGACGCCGTTTTGCGAAGCCCGCCCCAAAACGCGGGTCCTGGTCACGTGTCGGGTTGGCCCGGGCGGATCCAACTCATGGATCCGACCCGGGTCGGGCTTTTAAATATTATATCATTTAAAAAAAAAGAGAGAAAAATCCGAGTCGGGCCCACGTTGCGGGCCCGTCTTCGCTCGGGTCGGATCCGACGGGTGGATCCGACCGGGCCCTTTTTTTATTAAAATAATATTTTAAATAAAAAAATAATTAAAAATCATTTTATTTTCAAAAAAATAAAATAATAATAATAATAATAAGGGTTTTAAAATGCTTTAAAATGTTTTATTTTGCAAAAAAATCAAAAATCAAAACAAAAATGATTTATATTAAAAATATTTTATTTTCCTAAAATTCAGAAAAATTAAAAAAATATTTAATATTTTCCAAAAAAATCCAAAAATATCAAAAAATCCCAAAAATGCCAAATTCCCTAAAAGGCCCAAAATTTTCATAAAATGTCAAAAAGACTTGCATTTTCCCAGAAAATACCCCCAAAAATCCAAGAATCCCTTTTATGTCAAAAAAAAAGAGCAAAATACCCAAAAAACGTGATTTTTCCTAAAAATTCCTGAAAAATCCCCAAACATCCAAAAACCTTATGAGTTTAAACAAGATTAGGTACCGAAAGGGCATTAGTGATTAACTAGTGTAATTAAGTTCCCGATCCTAATTTCTCTGTTGCGCAGAGCAAGTATTTCTCCCGATACTTTGCTTAGGTTTCTAATCAACCTACCCCAAATTGATTAGTGGCGACTCCATTTTAAAACTTAATTTACAAACCAAATATTTTAAAGTCGTGAATTGGCGGACTTGGGAGAGTCCAGGCTTTAATTAAAAACCAGCTGAGCCATTAGCCTCCTTTAGGCGCTCGTACCCGATCCGGCCGGGCGCCCCCGCAAAAATGGGGTCGCGACAGCTTGGCGACTCCGCTGGGGACTTTGAGGACTTAGGCCATATTTATCTTGTTTAAATTCTTTACTGACTTAGGTTTTTTTCTTTTTACAGGTCAATAGTTTGAGAAGTTTACTTTGAGCTTACTTAAATTAAATTGTCTTGTGATTATAAACTGTCGTGCATGCTTTACTGTTTTAAACACTACACATGGCACACACAACCCGGCCGCCGGACCTGGGCCGCCATAGGATTTTTAGGATGGTGTTAAGAAGGATACGGCCTCGAAAGCGAGACTGCCATGTAGAAGTTGCCATTCTTTTCCCCGAATTTCTTAGCCGAGGTTAAGAGGGTACGCTGCTAACGCGAGATCTGCGACCGCGATGCCCTTTTAATTTCACCAAACCTTCTGAGTTAGAAATCGAGCCGCACGTCTCATGTGCATGTTTGTGTGCTTGTCATTTTACTTAAAAGTAAAGTAATTTATTTACTCAGTCTTTTTTACTCAAGTCTTTTATTGGCCCATGGCAATTTAGGATAAATTTTTCAAAACCCCGGTTTATATGCGATGGGGAAGATGACATCCAGTTCATTCCTACTCCCAAGGCGAAGCTCCTCGGATGGTGGGGTCGGTTGGATCAGCCCCCGGGAGTTTGTGAAGGCTAAGCTCGGCCATCTCCTTTCACTAATCCATATTACTTTTGTTCGCCCGGAAGTCATACAAAGCATTGCACATTTACGGTGCCCAAGGACACTCACCTTTACATTTGGTAGGTTTGAGCTAACCCCGACCCTGGAAGAGTACAGTATCATCACTGGAATGCCCATTGGAAAAGAACTGGTCAAACTATTGACAAGCCCCCTCCCTTGGTATGAGTTGGCAAGGTTTTTAGGAGCTAAAATCAATGTTATGAAGCGAATTCTCGCAAACAACAATTACACACTGTCCACTAGGATTTTTGGATGCATGTTTTCAAAATCAGTCCATGGCTAAAAGAAGCGAGATTTTCCTCCTTGCATTTTTCGGGCTCATCGTTTTCCCCACCAAAGAAATGCCATAAGTCCTAGAATGATTTGGATCGTCAATCAAATCCCGAGAGGAGCCAACTATGTCAACCTAATTTTAGCTGAAACACTCTTGTCCCTTGATCTTTTTAAAGACAAATCGGAGAAAATCATGTGGGCTTCTCCCAAAATTTTACAAGTTTGGTTCTTTTCCCACTTGAGCAAATACTGGGGCATCATGCAATCAAACACTTCTGAGCATCCATTACAAAAATTCATTGCTTTAGGACCTTACATTCCTAATCAAAACTCTTTGCATTGGATTGACTCCTTAAGAAATCCAGCTCCTGAGGCATTCCAATGGTGTGCCGATTGATTCCATAAAGAAGGGGCTCGCCACCCAATTCCGCTATCCGATTGCGCCGGCGCTATTCCCTATCACCCGGCACGACGGTTTGGAGCCCTCCGGAGGATCCCCGCTGCCTTCCGGAAGGAGAACCCCTCCGATCCTTTTCAACACAAGCCACGATTTCGCACTCGAAATTTCTACTACCAAGGAAATCTGGGACAAGTGCCACCACGAATAGATCATGATACCTGAAGGGCTTGAAGGAGAAGAAGAAACCCATCACGCCTCTGCGTTACGCATCCACAAATATCATATCCCCGCAAAGTGGAAGCCATCGGTCCCTCGGTCCATCAGAGAGAGCAGCCTACACGAGTAAGTTGACCTCATGCAAAAGATACGGGAGTAAGCCGAACACTCAGCTCGGGGCCAATCCAAGGAAGCAAGCAGCACAAGACCCCCTGTCGCATATAGCAGTCGTGTCTCCTTAGTTTTTGAAAACTTTGTCCCATTGTCTAGGGACTTTTCTTTAAGTATCTAGTATTTGGTTTTGTCATTTCAATTCCTAGACGTCAGGAGTCTGTAAAAAGCCCTCTTTTGATAAATGAAAGTAGATAGATCGTTGCCATGGGTCAATCTTTGCTTACTATATGCTTATTCATTGTCTTCACAAAGCAGGTAATCATGAATCGTCAACCGTCAGCCACCCGCGATTGGCCCCTTATGATAGGGTCCGATCAAGAGGAAGTGCGAAATCGCCTTGCCCGCATTGAAGATGGCGTAGGGAAAATGTCCATTGCCCTTCAACAGCTCTCGAGACAGATGAAGTCCACTCAAGATAAACCCAACTCCGTGATTAGCACCGTCATAACCCCCGCAAATGTACTAAGAACTAGCCAACACCATGAACAATTCAAAAGGATCATGAAAAAGTTAGGCCGGCTACGGGGCGGAATCCCGTCGACTTATCCGATTACGCCGTTTTGAGATCCCTGAAAAATTTAAGGCACTTGAATGCGAGGGATATGCTGATACCTCCCGCCCAGAAACCTACCTGCAAGCCTATCTGGTCCGAAAGATGATTCAATCATATCAGTCAGACTTAACCGGCCCTGCCCTACGATGGTACATTGTCAGAAAAATCAGTCTCCTTAAAACCTGGAAGGAGCTAATCCACGTTTTCTACCAAGAGTATGACATTAGCCCCGACATAGCCCATCCTACGAAGAACCGATAAATGCGGAGTATAAAAGACCATTGATTCTTTGAGACAGGAGAGATAAATACCGACGCAGCCTTGCATGGTGAGTGGGCAATTGAACAGGCGTCCGAGTCACCGAGAAAACCCCACTAGGAAGGGCAAGGAACCTTTATACAAGATCACGGATTCGAGCTGTTCAAGACGGGGCATGACAAAGCAACTCCCTAGGCTTACCCCAAGAGCCGTGGTCCAAAGAATACCAACTCCTATCAATCTGGAAAGTAACTCAGACAGTGAAACCTTAATATCTCTCACTTCCCGCGATAAAGTTGAACTAGCCAAACGTAGGGCCTTACTCAAAAGGTCTGGACCAAGGACCAAGAAAAGAAAGCCTAGCCAGATTAATACGTCGTCCAGCAACAAGCTACAGTACCAAAGTTCCGAGCATCCCCAGGAACACAATCTTGAAGGCAACCATCCCCTGGAGTATGATTCTAAAGATTTCTCGCCCCTAGAATACCATCCCAAAAGCTTCCAGCGCTATTTCGATGACGAGACTGACAGTTCATCCTATAATCATTTCCCCGCTCTCATCCGAAGATGAAGGCCCGTCGAAGGGGAGGAATACATCTTTATCCACTACAATCCCGACGAAGTGCTAAGCTCATCTCCCGATCGTGAGAGTAGCGTAAATGCCCCATCCTCCCTCAGTGATTTCAACTCCGAAGAAAGCAATGGAGTAATCTCAGTAGAGTCCCATGTTCCTGAAGAAGAAGAATTCGACGCTACAATGGGTATGCAGTGGGAAAATCAGTGGCCCAACCAAGACCTATCAGGCTCGTCTCACTCCCATAGAATCCTGACCCCCATAGAGATGTGGATACCCAACCTCCACAAGTATAATGGCACAACTTGCCCCGTGGCTCACTTGCAATATCTCTATGAAGAAATGAATCAGTATTATGGCCCAGCAATCCTCACAACTCAGGCATTTCAAGAAACCCTTAATGGGTCTGCGTTGCAATGGTTCTTCACAGCAAATATTCATCTCATAGAAGATTGGAGCGAGCTGACTTCCACATTTCTGCATCAGTACCAAAGCCAGATCGGAACCAAGCTGCCGTGCGAGGACTCGGCCCATTTCGAAAGAAGACAGACGGAGAATTTCCAAACATATGCCGAGAGGTGGAGGGCTCCCATAATGCAAATCCACCCAGAGCTGGCTGAGGAAGAATTGATAAAATAGTTTATAGAAGCCTTGCCCTACGACTGTCGTTGCTGGTTGCGCGGGTTGCACTTCCGTAGCTTCAACGAAGTGGTCATTGCATGCGAGTACTTCGAGTCTGCTGAAGACGAGGAATCCAAGGATGCTTAAGACCGGCACTACCAAAGCATTCCCTTACATAGGAGTTGTCATGGGTTCTACTTGTTTTTATGTCATGTCTAGTGTGCTAGCGTTGTATTTTCTCATTCCAAGAACTCTGATGTATAAGTTCCGATTACTTTGTTTTGAAAAACATGAGGAAGTATTCCAAACTTGCTCGCGATGTTATCCAGCCACGAAAAGAAAATGACGTCCAAGGAGAATGCGAGGGCGGGGCTTCCTCATGCTTTTTTCTCCCCAAAAAATGTTTTGAAAATAAAAAGTATTTCATTACCAAAAGCTTTCGTCAAAATGAGATAACAAATGAAAGCATGTTTGTCTCCCACTTTATGTCTCAAAATATCATGTGATAGAAAGCATCTGAAATCGGCATATCATGTGGACAGGTCAAAACACAAAGACATTGTTCCAAGAAAATGGGGGCAAACAAGAAAGGATCATCCTATTTCAAAAAGAGTAAGTCTTATCCCCCTAACATGACATTGAAAATAACAAACTCTCCCTTCTATTGACAAGATGCAAAGGATGAAGCATAATAGGTACAGGCATAGAGTTGAAATCCGAAATCCATGACATGTCTCGCTCTGCCCACTCCCTCTTGAGCCAAAGGACTATCTTGTCGCACGACATGCCCGGCCAACCAGGCGTCGCAGCTTTGACAAACCCAGGAGAATGGGGAAGAAACTCCTTTAAAGCAATTACTGTCAACAGGGAGAGAATCCAAGCAGTCAAGGCGATATGTAGCCCATGCCCTGGACAATGACTTCAAAATATAGAAGCCACACCTTAGATGCATGTTTTCCCCAAGGAGGAGTTGCCATCGAGATAGCTTGAGGTTTTTGGTTGTCCATCTCAAATTCCGTAAAAGCTTGAAGAGCATGGCTTTGCCCAATTGCTGCTACAATCCAAGATAGAACAAAAAGTTTTTAAAAGGGAAACAATGAAAAGAATCCTCAGCCGCAAGATACGGAAAATGAAACGTAATAGGTACAGGCATAGAGTTGAAATCAAAGCATCCATGACATGCCTAAGCAAAAGGACTATCTCGTCACGCGACACAGCCAGGTGCCACGGCTTTGACAGACTCAGGAGCATGAGGAAGAAATTCCTTCTCTACCTTTAAAAGTGATTACTATCAACGGGAGAAAATCCAGGACAGTCAAGGCGATCTATAGCCCCACACCTTGGACAATGACTTTAGAATCAAGAAGCTTCACTCAAAACACATATTCTTCCAATGAGCAATTGGCACCGGACAAACAGAAGTTTTTGATTGTCCATCTCAAATTCCATAGAAGCTTGAGGTACATGACTTTTGCTCAATAATGCTGTAGCCAAAGACAAAAGGAGAAATTCCACAGAAGGAAGGCATCGAGAATAGATCAACGACCAGCTACCTAGCATACGTGGTCACACCAAGTAATGGAAGCTTTGAACTATGCCACCATCGGCATTCAAATATCCTTAGGGACCAGCGCGAGATAAACTCCGGGAAGGGTAATTCGGTATCGTTTCCAACACCCCTACTATCCGAACCCGCCGCGACATGTTTTCCTATCTAACGAGGGAACGTTACAACTCAAGATATCTCGTCATCCGGCTCGTGATTGTCCACCTCGAATCCAAGTAAGAGCTTGAGGTACATGATTTTTGCCTACCGACGCTATAGCCAAGGATAGAAAAGAAAATTCCACAGAGAGAATGCGTTGAGGACAAATCAACGGCCATCAATCACGCATGCATAAGGAAGGCCAATTGGAGGAAACATTAAACTATGCCAAGATGAGGAGACCATTATCAACATCCAGCACAGATAAGCTCTGGGGAAGGGTAATCTGGTATCGTCTCTAATACCCCTACTATCTACACCTGTTTTTGATGTATTTTCCTATTTGACAGGAAATTTCACAACTCAAGAACCAGACTCGAAGGTTAAATCCAATAAACGAAAACTACCTAAGCTAGTATACAAAAATGACTTGCATTGAACACACTCGACCCCGTGCAAAGGGGTATGTCATCCACAAATCGATAACCGACCTACCAAAGTGGGAAGTACGAGACTTCATGTCCCCCTCACCCAAATCATCTGCAAGCCAGTGAAGAGTAATGTTGTATCACTCCCAATTATTTGACTTCCAAAAGAGATTCATGACTAACACACTTTCTCTTGGCTTTTACAGGATCACTTGACCGTCCAAAATATGGAAAGTAAATCAAAGAAAGTCTTGTCAACTTTCCAAGGAAATGACATTTCAAATAACATCTCAAAGCAAATGACAGAGATCATTCAAAGCCTCAAAACACTTACAATCTAGGCCCTGTTGTTTGAGCCACTTCCCAGCTTCTCTTATAGAAAAAGCAAGAGCAGAAATTCTTGGTCAGATCCCCAATCTTTGGCTAATCATGCACGTGTCATGTCTCTAGCCAATAGAAGCATTTTACTGACACCCATTTGTAAATAACCCCTTTGTAAATAACTCTCTCGAGGTTCAAATTTCAACACATTTGTGAATACCATTTCACCAAGTAAGCACCCTTAAAGCTGTTAATAGGTTTTTTCTGAGTAAAAACCATTCATTTATTTTTGGAAAACACAAAACTCTTTCACATCATACTGCATGCCTCTTTCCATGTGAATTGTGCATGATGATTTCATCTGTCTAAATCTTTGATTCCGCCAAGGAATATTAGAATAGACAACCAAGTAAAGAATATAAGACTAATTGAGCATGCTGGATGAGGCACGTCAGAATGATGACAGGCAAGCCGTATCCCATACACAGTCCCCCCATCTATACACTTGTGAGATAGGTGCATAAAATTCCATGACTACAGGGTAAAGAGTTCTCTCGCGAATGATACGATAACCAAAACAGTGGGAGGCATTCCATCACCCACCTTGAGCCCCATACGCTGGCCATATTTCCATCCTTCCCCCCGTCAAAAGAACCACCCCACACTGGGGCAAGCCAAAGGCAAGTCAGCAGCACAAGGTGACAAAAGGAATAGAAATTCTCTTGCTTGCACTTGCATCAATCTTTGAGTGTCTTTATTGCATATGAACACTCGCATTAATTTAAGTGCCCTAGAGTCATGAAGAGCGATTCTTCCTTTATGCACTTACATTGAGTCTGTAAAATCACCCTCACAAAGAGGCAAAGCGGAAGCTGTCATCCAAGCAGCATAATCAAAAGAGCCAGCAAATGATGAAGACTCAACAAAGTCTGGTGAAGGCATACACTTGAACTCGTCAAGACCAGTTCCCCAAGCAACAAAGACAAAAACCTAGGGCATAAAAAAGGCAGTGTACCTGGTAAAAGCAAGGTCAATGCCCGTGAATAAAAATTGAAAAAAAGGAATGGAGGCATAAAAAAGCGGTGTGCTGGTAAAAGCAAGGCCGATGCCCCGAACAAAAAGGCAGTCATTTGTATCCCCGGAGGAGTTACCATTGAGATCCATGGAACCTTTGCCGGATCGTAAGAAGAGAGATCGGTGACAAACGCCGAGACGATCACCAGCCGTCACAAGAGTCAAGCCTACGCGGTGTCCTATTGTAAAGAGTCTCTTCAAACTAGGGGCACTTCAATTAACGTAGGATTTCATATGTCTGTAAACATTGCTCGAAGAAGTACGAGCAAGATTATTCTATCTCTTTTCGCAGGATCCTTGACTTGCAAAATCTGGAGATAACCGTGCAACATCTTCCCTACAAAGCCATGACTTTATTGGTCCCCTCTGACAAGCCATTATCCGAGCCTTCATCACAACTCCAAAAAAGACCTCTCACACTGGTAAAGTTGTATCATTTGCGAGAATACTCGGACCCCTGCTGACATGATGACAGTGAGATAGTGTGGTCCTTATAAACCCTGCATCAATGGTCAGGATAAAACAGCATTTCCCATGAGAGTGAGTGGAAAGTCCTTTCAGACTGAAAATCCCTCATCTGGCATGCTCAAAGACATCTGCATTCTAAACAAAAGTTGTCTTTCAAAATCTTCCCCAGTGGAATTCAAAATGATGCAGAGTTGACATGGTCATCATGCATAAATCGCATCTTTACAAGCACATACAATCATTGCATACATGTCTGCATATTGTATAAATAGCAAGCATACTCATAAAGATTAGAAATGTCACTAGAAAGTATTTCCCGTTCTGTTTTTTTGGAACTTTGTGTTTGAGTACCTACTCTTGTCTAGGTCCCCCTCTTATTGACACTCGGCTGTGCGAGTTGTCCCCAGAGCATTGATATTTGTGGCTGGCCAAGTATCCCTCTATCTTTAAGTACCTACCACTGTCTAGGTACTGATGCTCAACTTGCTTGATTTGTCCCTCAAATATCGACATCTGCAATTACCCAAGCATCCCCCTGTTTTCGAATATTTGCCACTACTCAAGTGCTCCCTTTGTTGACACTCGACCTATTCATGCTGTCATTAAAGTTTAGGTGCTTGTGACTGTCCAAATATCCTCTCATCTTTAAGTACCGACCACTGTTCGAGTACCCTTTTTTATGACACTCGACCTGTTAGAGTTGTCCTCAAAATCATGACATTGGATGCTAGCAAGCTCCTCAAGCATTCCACCACATCATGCTCCTACGATTACCCAGGTATGCTTTCTCACACTTGGACTAGTCAGATAGTCCCTAATCATATTGATAAATATTTGTGTTCATCCAAATATCCCTCTACTGTGTACACCTGCGTACCCACGGCCATCCAGGTAAGCCTCACGTTGCATCCAAAATTGCCAGAAGGTAGCAACCTTCATGAACATCTCGGGTACGCCCTCGATGTTCCCAATTTCCGAAGGCGGGAGGCCTTCCACGAACATCTCGGGTAAGCCCTCGATGTTCCCCAAGTTCCGGGAGGCGGGAGGCCTTCACAAACATCTCGGTAAGCCCTCGATGTTTCCCAAGTTCCGGGAGGCGGGAGGCCTTCATGAACATCTCGAGCACGCCCTCGATGTTCCCAAAATTCCGAAAGGCGGGAGGCCTTCACCAATATCCGAGGTACGTCCTCGGCATTCTCAAGTTCCAGGAGGCGGGAGGCCTTCACGAACATCTCAGGTAAGCCCTCAATGTTCCCCAAGTTCCAGGAGGCGGGAGGCCTTCACAAACATCTCAGGTAAGCCCTCGATGTTCCCCAAGTTCCAAGAGACGGGAGGCCTTCACGAGCATCCCAGGTAAGCCCTCGATGCTCCCCAAGTTCTAGGAGGCGGGAGGCCTTCATGAACATCTCAGGCACGCCCTCGGTGTTCCCAAAATTCCAGAAGGCGGGAGGCCTTCACCAATATCCGAGGTACGTCCTCGGCATTCTCAAGTTCCAGGAGGCGGGAGGCCTTCACGAACATCTCGGGTAAGCCCTCGATGTTCCCCAAGTTCCGGGGAGGCGGGAGGCTTTCACAAACATCTCGGTAAGCCCTCGATGTTCCCCAAGTTCCGGGAGACGGGAGGCCTTCACGAGCATCCCGGGTAAGCCCTCGATGCTCCCCAAGTTCTAGGAGACGGGAGGCCTTCACGAACATCTCAGGCACGCCCTCGGTGTTCCCAATTTCCAGAAGGCGGGAGGCCTTCACCAATATCCGAGGTATGTCCTCAGCATTCTCAAGTTCCGGGAGGCGGGAGGCCTTCACAAACATCTCGAGTAAGCCCTCGATGTTCCCCAAGTTCCGGGAGGCGGGAGGCCTTCACGAGCATCTCAGGTAAGCCCTCGATGTTCCCCAATTTCCAGAAGGCGAGAGGCCTTCACCAATATCCGAGGGACGTCCTCGGCATTCTCAAGTACCAGGAGGTGAGAGACCTTCATGAATATCCAAGGTACGTCCCTGATATTCCCTTTAGCAGGAGGTGAGAGATCTCCATGAATATGTGAGGCATGTCCTCAATATTCCCTTTACCAGGAGGTGAGAGACCTTCATGAATATCCAAGGTACGTCCCCGATATTCCCTTACCAGGAGGTGAGAGACCTTCATGAATATGCGAGGCATGTCCTCAATATTCCCATTATCAGGAGGTGAGAGACCTTCATGAATATCCAAGGTACGTCCTCGATATTCCCTTTACCGGGAGGTGAGAGACCTTCATGAATATGCGAGGCATGTCCTCGGTATTCCCACTACCAGGGAGGTGAGAGGCCTTCATGAATATGCGAGGCATGTCCTCGATATTCCCAACTCCCAAGAGGTAAGAAGCTTCCGCGAATATCTCGGTACATCCTCGATATTCCCTATTTCCATAAAGAAAGAGACCTTCACAAATACCTAAGGTATGCTCTCTATGTCTTCAATTATCAAATACCCCTTTCGATACTTGTGAATGTCCGAGTATCCCTAAAAACTCGTACTTGTGATCATCCAAGTACCCCTTCAATGCTTATGATGCCTCGCCAAGGCCCAAATATCCGTCGAGTTAGTACTTGTGAATATCCATGTACTCTTTAATGTGTCTCGTGAATGTCCGGATACCCCCCGGAGAAGGTGCCCCGAGAAAGGTCGGCGCATCCCCGAGAAAGGTCGGGTCTCAACGGTGTCCCGACGGAGGTCACACACCCCCAAAGAAGATGCCCCGAGAAAGGTTGGCGCATCCCCGAGAAAGGTCGGGTCTCAACAGGTGTCCCTGACAGAGGTCACACACCCCCCCGAGAAGATGCCCTGAGAAAGGTCGGCGCATCCCCCGAGAAAGGTCAGGTCTCAACTGGTGTCCCTGACAGAAGTCAAACACCCCCCAAAAGCAGATGCCCTGAGAAAGGTCGGCGCATCTCCCGAGAATGGTCGGTACCAACGGTGTCCCCGACGTAAGTCAAACACCCCCAAAAACGGATGCCCCGAGAAAGGTCGGCGCATCTCCGAGAATGGTCGGTACCAACTAGTGTCCCCGATGAAGTCAAACACCCCCCAAAATGAGACGCCCTGAGAAAGGTCGGCGCATCTCCCGTCACGACGACCGAAGAATGGTTCGGGTCCGAGACACCCCTCGATCGCTCCAACAGGTCGACCGAAGAATGGTTCGGGTCCCGGAGAAGTGATTTCCCGTCACGGCGACCGAAGAATGGTTCGGGTCCGAGACACCCCTCGATCGCTCCAACAGCGACCGAAGAATGGTTCGGGTCCTGGAGAAGTGATTTCCGTCACGGCGACCGAAGAATGGTTCGGGTCCAAGACACCCCCGATTGCTCCAACAGGCGACCGAAGAATGGTTCGGGTCCCGGAGAAGTGATCTCCGTCACGGCGACCGAAGAATGGTTCGGGTCCGAGACACCCCTCTGATCGCTTCAACAGGTGACCGAAGAATGGTTCGGGTCCTGGAGAAGTGATTTCCCATCACGGCGACCGAAGAATGGTTCGGGTCCGAGACACCCCTCGATCGCTCCAACGGGCGACCGAAGAATGGTTTGGGTCCCGGAGAAGTGATTTCCCGTCACGGCGACCGAAGAATGGTTCGGGTCCGAGACACCCCCGATTGCTCTAACAAAGCGGCCGAAGAATGGTTCGGGTCCCGAAGAAGCAATTTCCCGTCACGGCGACCGAAGAATGGTTCGGGTCTGAGACAACCCCTTGATTGCTCCAACAGGCGACCGAAGAATGGTTTGAGTCCTGGAAAAGCAGCCTCCTCATATCACCAGGTAAGACGACGCCTTGATACTTGCCAAAACCCGGGTTCACACCCTATCTCACTCATTCCCGGTAACTAACTCCAGGTATCTTTTTATCTGCCTTAGTATATGTAAAGTTACATTCCTCTTTTTGCATAAGTAGTATGTCCTAAATAAGATATAATCTGCTGCCCACGCTGGGTAAAAATTAGGCATCAGTTTGTCTTTGAATGCAACCTCTATGAGTTCACCTTCAAAGAGGGGCGAGTGTTGACGCCTAAATTTTAAATTTTAATTTTGGGCTTTTACTTAATTTTTATCATTATTACTATTTTCTTTAGGTTTTATTTTATTTTATTAAAAAACCAGAAAAATCGAAAAAAACCAGAAAAAACAAGAAAAACAAAAAAACCAGAAAAACCGAAAAAACAGAAAACTAAAAAAAGCGAAGGAAAAACAAGAAGCAAAAAAAAAAAAAAAAAAGGCAGTAAAAGGGCCAAAGCCAGCCCTTTGGGCTTCCGCGGTCAGCCAGCGTCCGACCCGACCCGCATACGACCCGTCTCCTTCGCCCGATCGCGTGCATAGCACGCGCCGAAGGCGCGATGCCGGAGAGGGAAGAGCAGACGCCGAGTACGAAGCGCGAAGAACAGTGACTTCAAGGGGACGTGACCGGGGCAGAACGGTCGTCGGACGCGATGCGGCGGTTCGACCGGCGGCCAAACCCTCGCCAACCGGCCCCCCTTTCGCCTATAAATAGGGGGGCCATCGTCGGCGAAGGGGACACGAGGCGAGAGGGCAACGAGGAGGAGTTCGGGTTGCGGATCCTCGAGTCCCCCAGGCCGAGAGACTTCGGACGGGGGCCGAGGACGAGCGGTCGGGTCCGGTCGGCCGACGCCGGAGAGAGAGAGAGAGAGAGATAGAGAGAGAAAGAGAGAGGGGGGGAAGGTGCTGCCCGAAGCCACACCGTCGCCGCCTCATCTTCGTGCCGCCGCCGTCTTCACTATCGCCAAATCAGGTCCGGGCCATCGTTGCTTCCATCGCCATCGTCCCCATCACCGTCATCGTCAACATTGTCACCGCCGGAGTGTCGCCGACATTGCCGCCATCGTCCCCAATTTCGGGAACCCTAGGGTTCCCGATTTTCCGGGTCACGATCCCGGGTCGCCGAGTTGAACCCGGGTCGGGAACCGGTTAGGGTTCCCGTAAAATGCGGAGGGGACGGCGAGTCGAGTGGGGTCACGAGCCGGGTCGGGTCTGGATCGGGCGCCCGCAACGCGGCGTCGTTTCGCGCCTTGCACGAGCCGGGTCGGATACGGCGTTGTTCTCGTGTGGAGGTAGGAGCCGGGTCGCGGGGTCGGGTCGTCGGGCCGGGCCGGAGTCCACGTCCGCCCACGACGCCATTTTGCAAAGCCCGCCCCAAAACGCGGGTCCTGGTCGCGTGTCGGGTTGGCCCGGGCGGATCCAACTCATGGATCCGACCCGAGCCGGTTTTTAAATATTATATCATTTAAAAAAAAAAGAGAGAAAAATCCGAGTCGGGCCCACATTGCGGGCCCGTCTTCGCTCGGGTCGGATCCGACGCGTGGATCCGACCCGGTCGCCCTTTTTTATTAAAATAATATTTTAAATAAAAAAATAATTAAAATCATTTTATTTTCAAAAAAATAATAATAATAATAATAAAAGGGTTTTAAAATGCTTTAAAATGTTTTATTTTGCAAAAAAAATCAAAAATCAAAACAAAAATGATTTATATTAAAAATATTTTATTTTCCTAAAATTCAGAAAAATAAAAAAAAATATTTAATATTTTCCAAAAAAATCCAAAAATATCAAAAAAATCCCAAAAAATGCCAAATTCCCTAAAAGGCCCAAAATTTTTATAAAATGTCAAAAATACTTGCATTTTCCCAGAAAATACCCCAAAAAATCCAAGAATCCCTTTTATGTCCAAAAAAAAGAGCAAAATACCCAAAAACGTGATTTTTCCTAAAAATTCCTGAAAAATCCCCAAACATCCAAAAAACCTTATGAGTTTAAACAAGATTAGGTACCGAAAGGGCATTAGTGATTAACTAGTGTAATCAAGTCCCCGATCCTAATTTCTCTGGTTGCGCAGGAGCAAGTATTTCTCCCGATACTTTGCTTAGGTTTCTAATCAACCTACCCCAAATTGATTAGTGGCGACTCCATTTTAAAACTTAATTTACAAACCAAATATTTTAAAGTTGTGAATTGGCGGACTTGGGAGAGTCCAGGCTTTAATTAAAAACCAGCCGAGCCATTAGCCTCCTTTAGGCGCTCGTACCCGATCCGGCCGGGCGCCCCCGCAAAAAGGGATCGCGACAATTTCCTCATAAGAAAAATATTGAAATGACTATACATCACATCTCTTCAAAAGAGTAGACGACTTATATCAATCGCGAAATTACAGCTATGATCTAGATTAGTATTATTAAGCAGCGATGTGATGACGTGCTCTAGGCGTGTAGATTTTCTCCTATGTGGCCTTGGGAGCCCTGCAGGTCCAGCTAACTAAAATATTAATATCTTCGTCTGTTTGCCTTGTTTTTTTTAATTAAGTTTGGCGATTATTTTGTACCGAATGAATTCAAGAAGTTTTATCACATTATAACTTTCTTACTCATCGTAATTTTAATGGAAATATTAAAATATTACCCCACATCATTTGACAGTGAATTTTAAATACTCTTTATATTCATATGATTTTCCTCTATCTATTAACTTAAGTTCATGTATATTTTTGAAAGTAACACATTCTTATTTAGAGTGAACGATGGTACTTTATATTATATTTGAAAGTTTTCTCATTTTTCTAATTGATTGACACTGGTCAACGAAGTCCCTGTCTGGTCTAATCATCACAAGAAAGACATTGTTAGCCGAGATGTGGATCATACTAGACACGACCCCCAACTCCCAACCGGAACAATTAAGGCCGCCCCGCAAAGCTCCAATCTCATCAGCACCACCAATGAAAACTCCACTTCTCTTTAGCCGAGACGTGGATCATACTGGACACGACTGTCAAGATGAAGATGATCGAAGAAGGAAAGGAGAGAAGAGAGCAGAATATCTTCGATTCAATTGAATTGTATGTTCTGTACACTTTAGGTTTATAATTACAAGGAAAAGAATAACAAAAGGAAATGTAATATTGTCTATCCTTTTTTATCCTGGTGTATATCTAATTTCCTATAATACAATACAAGATCAATTTATCCAATCATGTCTTCTAATCTTATCTAATCGTATCTTCCAACACTCCCCCTCAAGCTGGTGGTCTGTATATGTCTAAGACATCAAGCTTGTTCAGAAGATATGCATGTTGTCTTTGACCAAGAGGTTTAGTGAATATGTCTGCAGTTGCTCAAAGTTCGATTCCTCTTGTCTCGATTACCCCCTCCCGAATCTTCTCTCGGGTAAAATGGCAATCAACTTCTATGTGTTTCGTCCTCTCATGAAACACAGGGTTTGCTGCAAGCTTGATAGCCGAGTCGTTGTCACAGAAAAGCATAGTTGGCCCTTTAACCGGAGCCCCAAGATCCAATAGTAGGCCCCTCAGCCAAACTATCTCACAAACTGTCTTGGCCATAGATCTATATTCAGCCTCAGCTGAAGATAAAGACACAGTGGACTGTTTCTTTGTCTTCCATGAGAGTAGCGAATCCCCAAATTTGATACAGAAACCAGTGATGGATCTCCCCGCTCATAAGACACGTGGCGTAGTCCGCATCACAAGAAGCCCTCATTTTCATGTCGCATTCTCAAGAAAGAAATATTCCCAAACCTGGACAAGTCTTTAAATATCTCACGACCTTCAGAGCTGCATTCATATGTGACCGCTTCGGGCTGTGCATAAATTGACTGAGGGTTTGCACTGCATAACAAATATCTGGCCTGGTCATGGTGAGATATATCAACTTTCCCACGAGCCTTTGATATCTAGAGGGATCCTGTAACAAGGGATCATCTGAAGAAGAGGATGTCCCATTGTCATAACTGATGGATGTCAGTTTGACATTTTGCTCGATGGGAATGACTGAAGGTTTGCAGCCTAATAAACCTGCCTCTGATATAATCTCCATCACGAATTTACGTTGGCTCAATGAAATGCCTGCTCTGAGCGAGCTATCTCAATGCCAAGAAAGTACTTGGGTGGCCCTAAATCCTTGATGTGAAAAGTCGAATGCAGGTACTCTTTAAGTTTCTTTATGGCAGAGTCATCATTCCCCATGATAAGAATGTCATCAACATATATCATTAAGTAAATGGATGACGTACCTCTAGTCCAAGTAAACAAAGCATAATCATGCTTGGATTGGTTGAAGCCAGTAGTTAACAGTGCATTGGTGAATTTTGCGTACCACTATCTGGAAGCCTGCTTCAATCCATATAGGGATTTGCGGAGATGACATACTTTCGACTCCCCATGTCTCCATAATCCTGGTGGAAGCTCCATATATATTTCTTCATGCAAATCACCATGCAGGAAAGCATTGTGGACATCCATCTCGAAAGGTTGCCGATCACGAATGGCAGCAATAGATAAAAAGGTGCGAATCGTGACATCCTTGGCCACAGGTGAAAAAGTTTCGTGATAGTCAAAACCTTCTTGTTGGGTAAAGCCTTTTGCTACCAACCGAGCTTTATATCTTTCCACAGACCCATCTGCCCTGTATTTTATCTTGTATACCCATTTACACCCAATGGGTTTCCGATGATTGGGTAATGATACAACATCCCAAGTATGATTATCCATCGGGGCATGCAATTCGATTCCATGGCTTTTTGCCAACGAGGATCATTCTTTGCCTCATTGTAACTCGGAAGGTTTGTGATCTTCGAGAAATTTGACTTATGCAACATAGATGCTCGCGACGTCTATCAAAAGAGACATATGATGAAATGGGGTAACGAGTACCTGATGATCGTGAAGAGTTGCATATGTAGTCCCTCGTCCAAGTTGGTGGTCGAGAGATTCGATGAGAGCGCCTTGGAGGCACTTGTGTCGTAGTGGACAAATCTTCACTCGTTGATGTGTCTGGAGCATCATTCGGTTGTATTGAATCTTCATGTGGGGGTGCTTCCTCATGAGGCTCCTTGATTTGATCATCAGTAATATATGTAGGTGAATTTGGACGTATGATGTCCATTCCTTCTGAAGAATCGAGCGCCCTTGGAGGAGTTGGAATAATGAATGCTCCCCCTGGCGATGAATCCTCCTCCGTCAAGAATCGTCGATTGAGCTGTCTTTCCTCATTTGAAGAAGATGTGTAAAATGGGAAGATATCTTCATGGAATACAACATCCCTGCTGACGAAGAAGCTTCCTGTAGAGGGATTATAAAGACGATAGCCTTTCTCGTAATGTTGGGTAACCCATGAAGATGCACCGAGTAGCTCTTGGTGCCATCTTATCTTTGGGACCTACTTTTGTAGTAGCATAACACGTACACCCAAAAACTCTCGGTGAGTCAAATTGGGTTTTCTCCCATATAACATCTCAAAGGGTGTCTTCCCTTTTAATATGCGTGATGGCATGCGGTTAATCGATATGCCACGGTAATCACGCGCCTCCCCAGAATTCTTCGGGAACGGATGCTTGAAATTTGAGTGCTCGCGCTACTTCTAGAAGATGCCGATGTTTTCTCTCGACTATTCCATTCTGCTGCGGTGTGTAAGTGCAGGAACTTTCATGCAATATTCCATTCACAGTGAACAAGGAAGCACATTCAGTATTAAAAAATTCTTTTCCATTGTTAGTACGAATCCTACGAATTGGTTTTTGAAGTTGGGTTCTAGACAGGGAAATGAATGTCTTTAAATGAGAAAAGACTTGATTTTTGGACTGCATGAGAAAAATCCACGTGGCACGAGAATAGTCGTCCACAATTGTGAGAAAAAATTTAGACCCATCATGATTTACGTATGATAGGGTCCCCAAACATCAGCATGAATGAGAGAGAAATATCATTTGCACGAGAAGTGCTGTTTTTGGGAATGGTGCCCGTGTTTGTTTGGCCATGGGACAAATGGAACATTCAGGACAAGGAAATGAGGCACTGTGACCCAACCGTCTATGATTAAGAAAATTGATGTCATTGGCAGTGGCATTACATATAGACTTATTGATCTGAACAGAAAAAGGAAATTCTTCCCAAAAATATAGCCCCTGATTGACTCTACCCCAGCCCATCAGTGTCCCAGTCGAAAGGGCCTGAAAGAAACATATATCAGAATGGAAAATTATGTGACATGAATTTTCTGCACAGGCTCTAGCAACCGAAATTAAATTGAACTGAAAATTGGGTACGTAGAGTACGTTTTTAAGACTAATGAGAGGGCTAATGTTTATAGTCCCAGTCATTATAACTTTGGTGGTGTTACCATTCGGAAGCTGTACTGACATGGGAAAAGATCATTTTCTAATTTCTAAAAGTAAATTCCTGTCACAAACTATATGATCACTTGCCCCCGAATCAATAATCCATGCATCTTTTGAAATTGAGTTCAAACAATAGGATGTACCCGTGAAGCTGCCTCCTTTACCGTAAGGGTCCAATGTCTTCAAGGTTTCCATCAGCTCCTGGTATTTTTCCTGGGTGATTGATTTTCTCATGGGCTGACTCGATACCTGAAAAGCTGATGAAAATTTTCCTTTTTCTCCTGGCTTCCCATGCAATTTCCAGCTGGTCTCTATCGTATGATGTGGGCATTTGCAAGTAATCACAAGTACATTTTTCCTTTTCCTTTTGGCCCATTTTTTGTATTTGAATTGGGCTAGAAATTGGGCTGAAAAATCTGGGCCGAGATAGGCCCATATTGGCTGTCGGATGCTCCCAAAATTGGGCTTTGTGGGCCATTTAGCTTATTAGGCCCAAAAAGACGTGAGCCGTCCGATTGAATTAAGTAGCTCCCTCGTGAGCCGTCGGATTGATCTAAAAAGATCGCATGGGAGCCGTCGGATGCGCTGGATAAAGTCCCACGTGAGCCTTCCGATCCAGCCAAGCCCTGGATTGATCGCGAGCCATCGGATTGAATGTGGGGCGCATCTCCTCCGTTCATGCTCCCCTTTATAAGAGACCTAGGGTTTTGCTCGAGCAACAACCCTAGATCTGCCTCTCTCCTCCCCGTGTTCCTCTGTGAGGATCGAAAATGGGTCTTGGCTGCGAGTGCAATTCCATCTCCTTCTTGGCCGTGATCCGTCGACCTCTGCTGGCTCTCCTCTTGCACAGCGAGTTGATAGATTCGCCCAAGGTTCGGCAACGGATCCATGGTGAGTATGTGAGAACGGAACGCCAGGTACGCCTCATTGAGGATGAGCAGAAACCGGATGGCCTTCTCCCTCTCCCGCATCTTCTTGTATTGCTGTTGGATAAGATCGGGCTAGTCAAATTTCTCCTCGGATGCCTCGAGTTCATTCCACACGGACTCGAAAGCTTGTTGAAAGTTGTTGCGATGCTCATGTTGCCTTGTTTCAGATTTGAAATTTGCTGGGTTAGATAAAAAATTTTAACTTGATCGAGTTTCCCGTACATTTCTATTATGTTTTCCCACATCGTTTTCGGGTCCTCCGTCGGGGGAAGCGCGGCCGCGACTTCGGCGTTGATGCAGTTCCCGATCCAGGTTCTCACCAATTGACTGCATCTTCTCCATAATTGTGCCATTCTCTCGTCGGATGGGACCGGAAACGATCCATCCATGAAGGAGTCTTTGTCCTTCGTCACCAGTGCTCGCCAAAATTCGCGAGACCAACTTGAATAATTATCTGCTCATGTTAATTGTTGACTGATGATTTTCAGTTCTGGTCCATCGCCGTTTGTCGTGTACAACGGGTCGCCTGGTTCTGGCCGGCCACTGGTGGCAAGGATCGGATATGGAAAAAAACCGGGTGTGGAACTCGGGTAGGGATTTCTTCCCTGACCCGGACCCCCGAAGCTGAAACCGTAATCCGCATTTTGAGATCCCGAATGGGAATCGGTTCCCTGACCCGATACATGCGATCCACCCGTCTGTCCTGGTCTGATGCTAGGGTTTGCCCCTTCGCCGGTTGGCGAACCCGCATCGGCCCGCGCGTTGCTGTGGTAGCCAGGCGATGATGAGTTGGGCACGGGCCCGAAACCATGGATACGGCATCCATTGGTACGGGTGACCAGGGAAAGGTTGCCCCGTGAAACCCTGAGCCTGATGTTGCCACTGCGCGTGCGGATGATGGCCCCGGATCTGTGTTTGTTGTTCTGATGCAGGGACTATCGTGGAAGATTGTTCTCCTTCAGAAATTCGAGGCTCTGTAGCAGACTGGTCTACAGGCGTGGAGGTATGGCTTTGTGATGTTGACATGTTTGGAAGAGAAAATTATTCCTCTGTCTACTTGTTTTGCAGATAGGTTCCTTCAGGCAATCAAGAGTTGAAGAATTTGATTCCTTTAGGTAATGCTATGCTGGAATTCGAAGTAGAGATATGGAGGCAATCGAAGCGGAAGCAATTCAGTCAGAACCAACGAGGCTCTGATACCATGTCAAGATGAAGATGATTGAAGAAGGAAAAGAGAGAAGAGAGCAGAATATATTCGATTCAATTGAATTGTATGTTCTGTACACTTTAGGTTTATAATTACAAGGAAAAAAATAACAAAAGGAAATGTAATATTGTCTATCCTTTTTTATCCTGGTGTATATCTAATTTCCTATAATACAATACAAGATCAATTTATCCAATCATGTCTTCCAATCTTATCTAATCGTATCTTCCAACAACGACCCCCAACTCCCGACCGGAGCAATTAAGGCCGCCCCGCAATGCTCCAATCTCATCAGCACCACCAATACTCCACTTCTCCTTTAATTTTGCATAAAAGAAAAATCAGATGGAGCCCTTTAGTAAGGTAGCTACTACGGACGTGCTCGTGCCATAAAATGGTAATACATATGATTATCCAAACCAAATATTTTCTAGGATCAAAAATTGAATTACATGTAGCAGGTAGTAAATGAGTGAGAATTTTATTTTATTTTTTTGGTAAAGGTAATAAATGTAAATGAGTGAGAATTTATACTTTCATTTTTCAGAAAATATATGGTAATTTTGAAAAAGTTTGGCGTAATAGTTTGGATCATTGGTAGTGGTTAAGGTTCTTAGGAGACCGAGAGCTTCGTTGAGAGTTGCCCCACCTGTCAGGTTATCCTAGGAGGTCAACAGAACCGCCTTTCTTATTTTAATGTGTCGATGTCCTTACACCTTAACTCTCAATTGAGGAGAGTTTTTCTTTCCTCTCTTCAAGGGATACCCTTGAACTTTATGTTTTAGAATTAAGATAAAATAGTTCCCCAACCATTATATTTATCAAGGTGTGAGAGCTGTCTCTAACTATTATTATATTAATGTCCCCAGAATATTGGGACCCCACCTCTTGACTGGCTTACCCTTTCAATAACCCGAGAAGTCTTTTAAGGTCATGTTTAGGACCCCCAAAAGCCAAAATTCTGAAATACCTAAATGTGAACCCCACATCTCATAATGACATCAGTACAAGTACGTAACGGAACCCTAAAAGGATGCATCAGCAATGACAAACAAGATTAAATAGAACTTGTAGTAGGTTTCCAGGTGGATCTCTAAACGATGTGTAAACACTACTATAATAAGGAACGTAAACGGGATTATCTTCGTTATTCTAATCGAGATGCAGGAATAAGTGCAGTCCCTGCGCATGGCACGACAAGCTTTGTTGAGTTGGTGGGACACGGGAGTGACGAATATCTGTCCATATATGGGGCAAGATGCTCATCTGTCATGGACGATATCCTTAAGTTATCTCATGCATGGGGAAAGGTGGTTCCGCTTACAGCCAGTCAATACGTTTATAATTCTTTTCTCTGCTTTCCCATTTCAATACATTGGTCGGTGAAAATTAGTCTAAGTTAGCTTATCGATGAGGGGTCACGTTCTTGAATTTTCTCATGCATTGGATGTGAACGATGCTCCAACCACAGCTTGTCAGCACATACATTATTAAGCTAACGCTGGATGATCTTCTTAAGTTATCTCGCGACTTCAGCTAGTCAATACGTACATATTTCTTTTCTCTGCATTCCCATTTCAAACCCTTTTCCCTCGGATGCAATTGATCATCAACTAGCAATGCTGTAACTTAAGAATGTGAGCTTGGCATAAATGGACTCAGGTATGGGTGCCGATGATCTAAGCACGGGCTTGCAGGGAATCGAGCACGAGTGCAGGGTCTCAGGCCGGCCTAAATGGACCTGGCGCTGGGATCTCGGGCCTCGCCATGATGGACTTGAGCTTGGGTGTCGAGCTTGGGTTGCCTAGAGCCTGGGAACGAGCGTTGAGGTTCTTCTGTCCAAGCATAGAATTTTTAGTCCAAATGTCAAAAAAAAATTATATTATATTTTTTTGCTGAAACTATTTTTTCACAATTGGTTTGAATTGCTCAAAAACAGATGTAACATCGGATTTTTGACAATGGATATAACCAAATATATTGAGTAAAGTGGTCAATGAAAATGACATAATACCGAAAGCCATCAATTGATAAAGTGGAAGCTGCACTCCAAACGTCAAAATAAATTAAATCAAGCAGATGACGACTAACAAGTGTCGAAAAATAAAAAGGCAACTTGTGACTCTTACTACACTGGCAAGTGTCATAGGACAAACTAGACTCATTAGATGAAGGAAGCATAACACTCTTAATAATATGACAAAATTTTGGAAGAGGCATGTCCCAATCGATCGTGCCAAACTATCGCCCGAGCTCGTTCTCCAACTAAGGCCGTGGGGTATTGTAACGGAGAGGGTAATCGATAAATTCCATCGGTAAGCTATCCTTAGAGTATTGTCGCACCTGTGCGAAGTTCCTTCACAACAAATTAAGAGGCAAACAAATTCAAGGGAAACTTGGTTAGAATGATAAATTTGCGATACTGAAAGCACATTTTTGGTTATATTTGGAGCACGCAAAAAATTGGTTAAGCGGAATTTAGATTTTGGATAAAGTAAAGTGGTGGAACCAGTGTGGGATATTGTCAAACTTGTACCATTACCAATGACGATCTCGTTGGGTCCTTTGTAATCATTGTGTGGTGACAAGTTGGCGAGATCATTCGTAATATGATGAGACGCTTTGGAGTCAACAATCCATCTTGAATCATTGTTTGCTTCAGCTATAGTCACCTCGGGATCGCGACAGGTGTCTCGAAAACGATAGCTCGTCTTAGCTAAGTGTCCGGGTTGATCACACAGTTGACACACAATGCGGGAACGATATGAAGGGCCATCGTGACTACTGTTTTGGTCTTCATACCTTCCATCATTCCAATTGATTCAGCTATCATTTCGGCCTTCACTTTTGTTGTGAAACGACTATTTTTGTTGCGTTCATTGTTGCGGTAGGTGCCGGCAGACCGGTTGTATTGATAGGAGAAACGAGGACTATTATTCACACAATTATTGCGACCTGTGTAGTAAGCAGAAACAGGAGTTGTCTCTCGGGTAGATTCTTCTTGTTGAAGGAAGGTTTCATACGCGATTAGCTTATCACGAAGTTCTTCAAAACTAACGGGATTTTTCTGAGCACGTATCACAGCGAATATCTCCTTGAACTCCGGCAAGTCCGCGGAGAACATGAATGACTAGATCGTTGTTGCTTAAGGGAGTATCGATGAGTGCCAATTCATCTGCAATGGACCTGATATGTTGTAGAAATTCAGAGATAGATTTTGAGTGACAATGAACCGAGACAATTTATCCTTCAAGTGCATAAACGGTGAACGCGAGTTATTCACATATAAGTTGGTGAGTTTCACCCATGCTTCCTGCGAGTTTTGGCTTGACTCAATAAGAGGAACAATATTTTCGAAGACAGAGGCAAGGACGGCATGAAGAAGCAGCTAGTCTTATCGGATCCAATTGGTGTATGTGAGGTTGACAGCAGATGCAGTGCCGCCGTGAGCATTGTAGGAGGACACGGGAGTGTGCCATCAATATAGCCCTTTAAATCGTATCCAATGAGTGGGGCATTAAACTGGGCCTTCCAAGATGGGAAGTTAGTGGCCGTGAGCTTCAACGGCAATTGAGCGGCGGTCAAAAAAGAGATTAAACTGGCAGGAGCAACAGGAACATCATCCGTTGTACTAGAAGATCCCGCAGAGGTGGCCATTGACGAGCAACAAAAAAAAAGGGGGATCGAGAGAGAAACTCCTGAGAGCAATTAGGTTGGCTCTGATATCATGTAAAGCTGCTCAAAATTCTCTGTATTATTGATTATACATTGTTTACACTTTACGTGACTTTATAGGAGAAGTTGCTTAATTTTAGCAAAGAATCTCAAAATATATGCATCAAGAAAGGCAACAAAATAACAGAAAATAATATAAAAAATCAGACTTGATTACATTCCTTTGTACTACGCACATTGTTAATGTTCATGGCTAGAGGATCTGAAATGACTCGACCAAATAACCTTTCTTTCTTTTATCTTCCAGATAATGGAGTGCGAGTTGTTCAAGTGCCTACAACAAAAGTACGGAGATGTATACAGAGACTTCATGGTGAGCAAGATCGTTCCTGTCAAAGGCGACATTCGCGAGTCGAGTATGGGAACAGTGGATGGTCTGTTTCACCAAATAACGTGAGAAGTCGATGTCATCATAAACTCAGCAGCCAACACAACACAGACGAAAGGTGTCTTCAATTCTTCAGGTGATTATTCCTGTAAAAAATGAAGTAGGAAGAAGTGACATTGCTCTCGTTGTTTGTGTTGTATTAGATTGTACACATATGCTGTGGTCCCTGTTTCTGATGTGTAGAGGACGCGACTAATTTTATATGTCATGTGTAGGCACGATGAAGCTTCTCTTGTCACGACGACTATCGCGCCTTCTCAGCTTTTAAGCTTTGCCCTGAAATGCAAGAGAGTAGGCCTTTTCTTGCGCTTGCTCACAAGGAAGAAAATTGAACTCTTGTACTGAAATCCATGTGAAGGAATATGAAACCCTGCAATTCTGGACGACACTGTTGGAAGATATGATTCACTTAGATTATCCCAATTGTAAATTGGTATAAAATCATTTTATTTTAGGACTAGAAAGATAGGGAAAGATAGGAGAATTCTTTATTCCCTTTATTGATTCTTTCTTTGTAATTAAATACAACTTGTACAAGTGATTACAATTCAATGAAGGAAAATAACTTTTCCTCTACATTCAATTCCAAAATTTCTCTTCTCTATCTCTTTTTGTGATATGGTATCAGAGCCTTCCAAGGTTCTGACCTAATTCCTTGCTTCCGCTTCGATTACCTCAAGGAACTCGGATTTCTAGAATAGTGTTGCCGAAGGAATCAAATTGTTGATTACCTAGAAGAAGCTTTATTTGCAAAAGAGTTACCACAGGAATCATTTTTTTATACATCATGACGAAAACCCAAGACCCTACCTCAACTCCAGTCGACCAATCTACAGGAGAGGCGTCACTGCAAAACCTGGACAACCAAGATTCTTTAGTAGTGGTTTCTACATCCGAACAACAGCAAAGCCAGATCTAACCACAAGCTCAACACGTGCAATGGCAACAGTTTCAGGCTTAGGCTAATCTGGGGCAGCTATTTTCGGGCTACCCATATCCATGGATGCCATACCCATGGTATCAAGGACCGAACCCTAATGCATCATTGCCTGGGTACCAAAGCAGTGTGCGAGTAGATGGAGGCCTACCAACCAATGATGGGGCAAGCCCAATCATCGGCCCAGAGCAGACAGGCGGGTCGACTGGACCGGGTATGGGAACGAATCCCTACTCGGGCTTTCACAATGCGGGTCACGGATTTGGGTTGAGCGGTTTGGGTCATGGAACAAATCCCTACCCGAATCCTGCATCCGGTTGCTTTCCTCTGTATCAAATCCTTGCTGCCAATGGCCGGCCGGAACCCAGCGACCCTCTTTACACAACAAACGACGGACCGGAGCTCAAGATTATCAGTTAGCAGCTGAAGGGTGTCGACAACTATTTGAGCTGGTCACGGGAATTCCGGTGGGCACTGGTAACGAATGACAAAGAGGTGTTCATCGACGGAACATTCCCGATTCCCTCCGACGAGTGAATGGCACGACTTTGGAGGCGATGCAATCAACTAGTTAGAACTTGGATTGGAAACTACATCGCGTCCGAAATCACGGTCGAACTTCCCCCAACGGAGGATTCAAAGAAGATGCGGGAAAACATAAAAGAGATGTATGGAAAACTCGATCAAGTAAAGATTTTTCACTCACACAACAGATCTCAGATTTGAAACAAAGGAACATGACCGTCGCGATGGTTTACAATAAACTTTCAGCCCTGTGGAACAAATTAGAAGCAGCAAAAGAAAAGTTCAATGGGCCCGACCAAATCCAGCAACAATACAAGAACATGCAAGAGAGAGAGAGAAGGCGACGAGGTTTCTCCTCATCCTCAACGACACTTACCAGTCATTCCACTCTCAAATACTCACCATGGAGCCCCTACCAAGTCTCAGCCGCATCTATCAACTCGCCATACAGGAGGAGAGCCAACAAAGAGTGACGGACCATGGCAAGGGAGGAGACGGAATGGTCCTCGCCGCAAGGAGCCATTTCCGTTCCTCGCAGAAGAATAAAGGAGAGGGGGATCTAGGGTTCGAAAACAACAAAAACCCTAGATTTATGAGGAAGATAGAGGACGGTGGCGATCTGATCTAGCAATCGAACGACTCACATGTCTTCTTGGGTGCAGCTGGATCTAATAGCTCGCGAAGTGGGAACCTTACTGGATCGGACGGCTCACGTACAGCGAGCATCTATGGGCCGGATGGGCCACGCAGAAACCCGTTTGCTGGATCCGATCGTTCCACAAGCTCTCATGGGCCAAATGGGCCATGCGGAAATTCGTTCAGCACCTTCGATGGGCTGTATGGGAATTTTTCAGCCTAAGCATTTCAGCCCATGAGCAGATATTCGTTTGCAAAGAATAATGGGCCCAAAGGAAAAGGTAAAATGTATTGTTATTATTGCAAACGTCCGCACCATACAATTGAAAATTGTCGGAAATTGCATGGAAAACCAGGAAAAAAGAAAAGGGGAAATTGTCCTCAGTTTTTAAGTATCCAGCCAACCAATGGGAAAATCAATTACCCATGAACAATATCATGAGCTGATGGAAGCTTTGAAGAAATTGGATGCTTCTGATAAGGGTGGAAGTTTCACAGGTACATCTTATTGCCTGATGAATTCAATTTCGAAAAATGCATGGATTATTGATTCAAGTGCTAGTGACCACATAGTTTGTGATAAAGTTTTCCTTTCTGATATTACCAAATTATCTCTGCCCATATCGGTATAGCTATCGAATGGAAACACTACTAAAGTCAGAATGACTGGCACTGTGAATCTTAGTTCCCTCATTACTCTTCAAAATGTACTTTATGTCCCTAAATTCCACTTCAATCTCATATTAGTTGCTCGAGCTTGTGATGAAAACTCATGTCGAATCCTTTTCCATTCTGATAAATGCTTCTTTCAGGCCTTTTCAACTGGCAAACAGATGGGCTTGGGTAAAGTCAATCAAGGGCTATATTTTTGAATGGAATCTCTGTATCTTTCTAAATTACCCTTTGTTGAATTCAATAAATCATTGTGTAATGCTGCTACCAATGAAATGAATTTTCTTAGTCATAAAAGATTGGGTCATACTGCATCATTTCCTTATCCTAAATGTCTGATTTGTCCCATGGCAAAACAAACACGTGCTCCTTTTCAAAATAGCACTTCCAGAATATATGACACTTTTTCTCTAATCCATGCCGATGTTTGGAGACCATATCATACTCTGAATCATGATGGGTCTCGCTTCTTTCTCACAATTGTGGATGATTTCTCTCGTGCAACATGGATATTCCTTATGCAATCTAAAAATCAGGTCTTTTATCATCTAAAGACTTTCCTTTCCTTGTCTAAAACTCAATTTGGAAAAGTAATCTGTCGGATACAAACTGACAATGGAAGAGAATGCTGAATGTGCTTCTTTATTTTCCTTAAATGGAATCTTGCATGAGAGTTCCTGCACATATACACCACAACAAAATGGAGTTGTTGAGAAAAAACACCGTCATCTCTTAGAAGTAGCACGTGCCCTTAAATTCCAAGCTTCTATTCCTGAGAATTTTTGGGAGATTGTGTGGTCACTGCAGCATATCTAATCAATCACATGCCATCACGTATTCTAAAAGGGAAGGCACCTTTTGAGTTGTTACATGGAAGGAAACTGGATCTGAGTCATCTCAGAGTTTTTGGGTGTCTTTGTTACGTGATTACAGTTGGGCATAGAGATAAAATGGCACCTCGTGCCAGACAATGCATATTCATGGGCTATCCAACATTACAAAAGGGGTACATGCTTTATGAACTATCTACTGGGGGCTTCTTTGTAAGCAAGGATGTTGTTTTTCATGAAGATATTTTTCCATTCTCATATTCCAATTCTACATCTGAGGATGAGAAGACAAGGAATAATCAATTCTTACCGAAGAGGATTTATCTCTTGGAGGAACACTTCTTATTGCTTCTTCTCCAAGACCAATAGATATTTTACCCCTAGTGGTTATTGAAAACCCTATCAGTGATTCCATTGAAGAGTCTCTTGTAGAAGAGCCAGCAGAGTTGAGGGATCCTTCAAAAGCAAGCTTTACTGAAGAATCATCTGTCATACAACATGTGGCATCCTAGAATTTGCATGACGACTCCTAGATACACAGCGGTCCACAACTAAGTGATGGAAGTACTGTCAAACTATATTATAGTCATTAGATCAATGAGTTACAATTAAACAAAGGCCGAGCATTGAATGAATTTTGTTTTATTGGAAATGTATCATATACTTATGTGTGACCAAGCTTGGACTAAAAGATGGATTGAAAAGAATTTTCTATACTTAGCCGTGTGTCCTACGAATTGAACTACCCTTGACTTATGTTGTAGTATTATATGGCCATACTAGTAATCGTAATTATGTACATAAGCGGGATTAAAACTTAATTAGTTGGGCTTGGGAATTTTGGGCCAAATGGCGTGGGCTTGAGGCAAGCTAAATGGGCCAACCCACAAGCCCAAGAAGCAAGGCCACGGTCGACCAAGCTAAGAGAGAGAGAGCGCGGTTTTTGCATGTTGATTTCCATGTGTCTTCAGCCATGTGAGGTGTCAATTTGCATGGAAAATCATCATTACACTTAATGATGAGGAATTAGGGATATAAAAAGGGAAGCTGGCCGGTTCTAGAGGGTTGGTCGACGTTGAGAGTGAGAGAAAGAGAGAAAGGAAAAGAGAAAGAAGGAAGGAGAGGAAAGAAGCTGATCGTCACCCGCTTTGGCCGCCCATTTCTGCGTTTGTTTTGCTGAAATTTGAGGCAAGAATTGATCCCTTAACTACTCTTGCTTGCTGTGTTGTAAATGTAGTGTTGTGTAGTGGTTGAATCTGTGGGTTTTGAGGGTAGAAAACAAGCTTTTGAAGTGTTTTTGTTTGAGGATGCAATCTGTCTCAAGTAGATCAGTGTGCACTAGAAGATTGTGAGGGCTTGCATGTGACTTTAGAGTTGGAATTTGACTTCGACTTCTTCATGAGAGTTGTAGATCACATCTTAAACTACAACATACTAAAAATTGAGGCAAAATGGACGAGTTTTGAGGAGTGAAACCCATTTTCTACGAAAACGGTCGAATCTGGAGTTGCATGTGGAGCTTTGGTGATTTTAGCTGCTGTACACGACTTTTTACTGGGAATCTTTCTTCGACTTCTTCATAAGAGTTGTAGAGAACATCATGAGGATCAATATACTCAAAATTGAGACAAAACTAACAAGTTTAGCTTAGTGAAATGCATTCTTTCTTAAAGATGTGGAATCTGGACGAGTTTTATGGAACACCAGTGTTTTCGAGGACAATGAGACGATTTTTCTTTGGAAATTTCACCTTGTCTTATAAATGAAAGTTAAAGTGAACACTCTAAGCTAGAACATATCAAAAATCCAGAAGAAATGAAGGAGAATAAGTAGGTCATATGGCGAATTTTCGGTGATAGGTTGATCTGGATGCTATGGTACAATGAACAGAAGCTTTCGTCGACTGTAATTAATTATCAAGAACGAATTTGATCTTGATGTCTTCATGAAAAATCTACTTTAGAATCTTGACTATATCATGGTAAAATTTCATAAATTTTGAAAGCTGCTTGGGTATTTAATTTGAAGTAATTCTAAAGCTGTGCAAAATCTGTTGTGCCCGAAACTATTAGCTGTATTACCTAAGCTGTATCTTTTCGTGTGGAGATCTTTTGGACATGAGTTCTTCATAAAAGTTGTGCCTTTATGTCTTAATTGTTTTGTGGTAAAATGTCACGATTTTTAGAGGACATTTGGATACATAATTTGGGAGAATTCTGAAACCGTGCAAACTGATATGACCGAGAATTGTGTGCTGCAATGTTTAAGTTGTATCTTTTTATGTGATGATTTTCAGAACTTGCATTCTCATGAAAAGTGTGTTTTTATATCTCGACTATCACGTGTGTGAATCTCATAATTTTTTAGAATCATTTGGGCATTCAATTTAGACATTTTCAAAAATCATGCATGCTGGATTTTGTGAACTTCAAAAGAAATGATATGTGAACTATTCTAAATTGCATGAATCAAATGAATGGTGTTGTCTCAAGTGATTTCATCATGCTGCATGAGTGATGGTATTTGGCACATCATAAAGTGAACATCATATCATATGCCATCTGAAATTGGACTATGCATGTGAATATAAATCATGATAAATGAGAAGGCCGTCGGATGGTGTGAGCCGACAATGCCCCGGGAGTGTCGGGATGCCCGGCCAGGGAGTGTAAATGCCGGATGCCCAGTGGCCCTAGGGGCGTAAATCTGGATGGCCTCGGAGTTGAGATGCCCGGATTGTGGGGGTGCCGGAAGCCCGAATGGTGTGTGCCGGGGGATTCCTCGTAATGCCAGTTGGGGTGCGAGATGCCCGGCCAGGGAGTGCAAATGCCGGAAGCCCGGATGGTGTGTGCCGTGGATTCCTCGTGATGCCAGTTGGGGTGCGAGATGCCCGGAATGTGGGGGTGCCGGAAGCTCGGATGGTGTGTGCCGGAGATGTGTTTTCTTTTGCATTGCCAGGACTGAGTGTGAGTAATAAAGGCCAATTAAGAATTGTGAAATTGGAAATGAGTCATGCATAGGGTGATATGTATGCATGGTATATGCATGGGCATTTGATAGTAAGTGCTTGGATGAATGAATACCTATGGCATGATGTTGGCATATGCATGAACATTTGATGATGTACTCAAATATGGTATGATGACATGTAAATGGCTGCAAGGTAAGTAGTGCATTGCATACATAAAATGATATGTGCTACATTATGATGTCTTGATTGTCTTGTATGATGCGTGAGTAGCTAAAGAGATCATTTATCTGCTAAGTAGCTGTACTCACCCCTTTTGAGGACTAACTTTTTAGCTTAGAGATGCCGTTCCTACCTGTCACGCGGGGCACCTACTATGGCATTCTGACCGATGTAGAGGTCGAGGTGACGGAGATTGACTGTCCTTCTGTCCCTGGTCTGACTTTCTTTCGGGTTCGTGCGGTTGTATCCTACGAGGTGGGCCTGGCTGATGGTCCAGTCGTTCAGAAGTTTGTCTCCATCCATGTTCGTCGGGACGGATAATGCGGGGAATGTTACCACCGCCACCACCCGATGCACCAGGATGGGTGTAGAGGCCTGCGTGAGGAGCTAGGAGTTGATATTTTTGACATAGCCGATACCAGTGGATGGATTGATCTATATGTGATTGGTTAGGAGGGTAGAGGTTTTTCTTTTGAGCTTAAGCCAAGCTAGTTATCAGTTGGCTTTTCTTTTGATTGTACCTACCCTAGTTAATCCATCCTGTAAATATGTAAATAAAAAAAATGGTTCGGTTTTTATCCTATGATGCTTTAGTTGGTGTGCATTGCCTCATGGTTGTTTGGAGGGAGAGTTGGAGAGATTTGATTATGCTTCCGCAATTAAGCTGCGCTGGGACCGTTTTCAAAAAAAAAAAAAAAGCTCAAGAATTTATGGCTTAACTTCATGGAGATGGGTAACTGTGGCGACCTCAGTTGGTTCAGGGGTGCTACACAACATGAGCCACCGCGACGTTCTGGTCGAGCTACTTGTCTACCAACTTGGATGAAAGATTTTATATGTGGTTCTTCAAGATCATCAGGTACTCGTTACCCTATCTCTGCTTATATTTCCTTTGATAGATTATCGCCAGAACATCTATGCCGTATGAGCCATATTTCTGAGGAACTAGAACCCTCTAGTTATAATGAGGCAAGAAATGATCCTTGTTGGCAAAAGGCCATGGAATCTGAATTACATGCCTTGGTACAAAATCATACTTGGATATTGTATCATTACTTGCTCATTGCAAACCAATTGGGTGTAAGTGGGTATATAAGATTACATACAGAGAAGATGGTTCTGTAGGAAGATACAAAGCCCGGTTAGTGGCCAAAGGCTTCACACAGCGAGAAGGTTTTGACTACCATGAAACTTTCTCGCCAGTAGCAAAAGATGTCACAATTCGTTCCTTTCTATCAATTGCTGCTTTTTGTGACTGGCCACTACATCAAATGGATGTCCATAATGCCTTCTTGCATTGTGATCTGGACGAGGAGATATACATGGAGCTTCCACCAGGATTACGGAGATAGGGGGAGTCTAAGGTATGTCGTCTCCATAAATCTCTTTATGGACTGAAGCAAGCCTCTCGATAATGGTACACCAAGTTCATTAATGCACTTATGGTTGCTGGGTTCAAACAATCCAAGTATAACTATGCTTTATTCACCAAGACAAAAGGTATGTCATCTATTTATTTGATGATCTATGTTGATGACATACTTATCATAAGAAATGATGATTATGCTATAAAGAATCTTAAAGAGTATCTGCATTCCACTTTCCACATCAAAAACTTAGAGCCACCTAAGTATTTTCTTGGAATTGAGAATGCTCATTCAAATCAAGGAATCTTACTAAGCCAATGGAAATTCGTGATGGAGATCATATCAGAAGCAGGATTGTCGGGTTGCAGACCGGCAATTATTCTTATTGAGTAGAATGCCAAGCTGACTTCTATCGACTATGATACTGGCATATCCTCTTTTATTGATGATCCTCTGTTAAAAGATTCGTCGGGATATCAGAGACTTGTAGGGAAACTTATATATCTTACCATGACTAGGCCGGACATCTGTTATGCGGTATAGACTCTTAGTCAATTTATGCACAGTCCAAAACAATCTCACATGAATGCGGTCCTAAAATTGTGAGATATTTGAAGACATGTCCAGGCTTAGGGATACTCCTTTCTCGAAAATGCAACATGGAAATGACGGCCTATTGCGATGCAGACTATGCCACATGTCCTATGAGTAGGAGATTTATCACCGGTTTCTATATCAAATTCGGGGAATCATTATTTTCATGGAAGACAAAGAAACAGTTTACTGTATCATTATCTTCAGCTGAAGCAAAATATAGATCTATGGCCAAGACTATTTGTGAAATAGTCTGGTTAAGGGGTTTACTTCTGGATCTCGGGGCACGAGTTAAAGGCCCGACTCTACTTTTTTGTGACAATTATTTAGCACTAAAACTTGCAGCAAATCCCATACTACATGAGAGGACAAAGCATATATAAGTGGATTGTCATTTTACTCAAGAAAAGATTCAAGAAGGAATTGTCGAGACAAGAGGAATCAAAACCATAGAGCAACCTACGGATATATTTACTAAGCCTTTTTGTCAAAGACAACATGTATATCTTCTAAACAAGCTTAGCGTCTTGGACATATACAGACCACCAGCTTGAGGGAGAGTGTTGGAAGATATGATTCACTTAAATTAACCCAATTGTAAATTTGATATAAAATCATTTTATTTTAGGACTAGAAAGATAGGGAAAGATAGGAGAATTCTTTTATTCCCTTTATTAATTTTTCTTTGCAATTAAATACAACTTGTACAAGTGATTACAATTCAATGAAGGGAAACAACTTATCATTTACGTCTTTCTTCAATTCCAGAATTTCTCTTCTCTATCTCTTTTCGTGACAAACACCAAGGTACCAGCAGAAAAAGTTGCAAATGCAATTGTCACGGCCATGGCAAAGCACGTGAGAACTGCAAACCCTGACATCGACGCACACCATGTTGCATCGTCTACAGCGAATCCAATCACACTGCACGTCGTGTTCAAGTATTCCTGCAACCATTTGGCGGCTTCTCCCTTGATGGACAACAAAGGAGACAAGATTCAAATTACCAACATGGAGTATTTCAGCTCAATGGACAACTTCTCCTCGTACATCGAGAAAGACATCGTAGAGAAAAGTGGAGAAATTTTCCATAATGCAAACCTTAAGCAACGTCCTTAAGAGGAATGCGTCCTCGTCTTTATATGCCTTGCACTCGAATTCTAGGAGTGACGTAGAGCGTGGACAAAAATTCTTGTTTGCGCAAATAATGTTCATGTAATGTTCAAGTATGTCATATTACGCCATGCTTTTGTTTGATCATGTATGTCTTAGGTGAGGCGAGCTTAGGCCCTTTCTACTCTGCCAATCTTTACATTTACGAGCAAACTTTGCCTTGTTTGACCCTTTCTAGTCCCAAAAACATGGGAGGAAATGGTCACCTACTCGAACAAGTGTTGAATCCAGGGGTTGGGTCAGGCAAGGCCGAGATTGGGATCGAGCTTAACTTTGTCGTCGCCTGTCCTCTCGGAGTGCAACATTGGTTTTGGGCCTAGATAGAGCGGGCCGGTGGCGCACGGTGAGCTGCCTCAGCCATCCGCGCGCTTGGACAGGCCAAGCGCTCGCCAAGCCCATGAACAGGGTATGTTCGCCGGTCAATTATGTGAAGGGTTTACAGAGAAAGAAAATGATAGGATCTACCTATGACAAAAGACAATGACGCCATCTTTAAGATATCGCCATAACAAATATAACATCGCCTACAGATCAAATGGACTAACTCCAAAAGACGGTTCAATAAAATGGTAGATCTCGATTTCAAATCAAATCAAATCACAATCAAAATCAAAATTCCCGAAACTAATTTCATTATCTTTCCTTGCACCTTTTTTAGGAATCACCATCTTAACATGTAACTCAATCGTTTCAAGGATATATATATATATATATCCACTTTGATTCATGATCGGTGGACCCCTTATTGTGCATTGTTGTCCATTCGATCCAACATTCTTCCCCTTGGGTTACATTAATTAACTTATTTTTATTTTGAAAAAAAAAATTATATTAAAAACGACACTATCGGGTTAATAACTGAAAATTTTGTTTTATGTGGCCTCAAATGTAAAAAATAATATTCCAATAGCGGCATCTCAAAACCGATTCAATCCTATATAATCTCAATATAGGACTATGGAGATCAATATGTTAATAAAATACTACAACACATGACATTCCATAATCACATATAATAAGTATTATATTTTCATGGATCATGGGCTTAGTAGTGTAGTAAGAAATAGTGTCAACATGTGATCAAAATATATAATATTTCTTATGAGTTCTCAATGTTATTTCTCAACGACATGAAACTGTATTAGAGCAATTTCTAAACTATATTAAATTACATGACTATGTCACAATCCAACATGAGACTTCATAATTAGTGACATCCGGTTATCTTTAAACTAAAATTTATTTAAAGATACTGTTTTACTTCCATTTCTCAGTCAACAGGAAAAAGAATAATAATAGAGTCAACAATAATAACCATTAAAAATAAATGCTTTAACAGATATTATGAAAGCATTATCACTTTGCATATAACCATTATATCCAGAAATAAAAATTATATAGCTCCTACTAACAAAAAAAAAAAATCAAAAGAATCTAGAACACCCATATTCTTTACATGTTCATTAAACAAAATGGGTCGTAAGCCTTTTGTTAAATGATCAGCCAACATAGACTCAATTCTAATATTTTTTATCACAATATCTCCCTTTTGACCAAATCTTTAATAGTATAATATTTGATCTCCATGTGTTTGGATGCATTGCTGATCTTGTCATTCTTGGAATAAAACATAGCTGCGGTATTATCGCAGTAGATCATCATAGGTCTAGCAATAAAGTCCATAACTCGTAATTCCAAGATCAAATTTCTAAGCCAAACTACTTGAATTGACGCGCCATAACGCATTACAAACTCAGTATACATTGTAGAGTTCGTAATCAAGGTTTGCTTTGTGCTCTTCTATGAAATAGCACTTCCAACCATCTTAAAAATATATCCAGAAGTTGATTTTCTATCATCCGAACAACTAACAAATCAACATCTGAATATTCAATCACCTTTAGTTCCTCAACTCTCCTATACACGAGCATGAAGTCTTTTGTTCGTTGTAAATATCTCATTACCTTTTTAGCTGCAACCCAATATTCATGATCTAGATTTGATAGATATCTTCCAAGAGTATTCACACCAAAAGCAATATCAGGTTTGATACATACTTGTGCATACATAAGACTGCCAACTGCACTAGCATATGAAACATTCTTCATGACTTTTTTTTTTTTTTAACATCATTCTTGAAGCATTGTTCTACGCTCAATTTTTCTTTTTTCACAACAGGAGCTTCACCTGACTTACATGTCTACATATTGAATCTTTTCAAAACACGATCTATATAACTATTATGAGATAACCCTAGAACCTTCTTAAATCTGTCACAATGAATCTCAATATCTAGAATAAAATAGGCTTCCCCAAAATCTTTCATATCAAACTTTGTAGATAGAGAACTTTTTGTGTCATTTAATAGATCAACATCTCTACTAGCAAGTAAAATGTCATCTACATAAAGTACTAAGAAAATATATTTACTCCCACTTACTTTTATGTGGATGCATTGATCAAACTTGCTTTCTTCAAAATCAAATGATCTTACAATCTTATGAAATTTCAAATACCACTAACATGATGCTTGTTTGAGACTATAGATATACCTTTGATGTTTGCACACCGTATGCTCCTCTCTGGCTTCTTTAAACCCTTCAGGTCACATGTACACTTCTTCATCCGGATCTCCATTTAAAATAACTATCTTGGCATCCATTTGGTGAAACTCTAAGTCAAAATGAGCCACTAATGTCATAATTATTCGAAAAAAGTATTCTGTGTACCTTTTGCAACTAACATTGCCTTGAATCTTTCTATGTTCCTTTTATTATCTTTTTTGGTTTTGAATACCTATTTGCAGCCGATCATTTTATGCCCATTAGGTAAATTAACAATTGATTAGTTAACATGGAAATCATCTCGTCTTTTATCGCTCCTAACCATTTATCTGCTTGATCACTATTAAGAGCTTCTTTGAAGGTTGCCGGATCAACTATATTTCCAATGTCAAAATCAACTTGTCCAAGATAGACATGATAATCATTTAGAGGTGTTGGTCTTCTTTTCATTGTGATCTTCACATAGGCATTTCTAGAGTCACATTATTCGTTTGGAGAATTTCATTTGTAATCGGAGAGTCTACCATCATATCTCTAGTATCCGCATCTTGCTGAATTTCCACTCTACAGGGCTCTCGCATAGAATAATCATTCAAGATTGGCAATAGAATAGAGACCGTTTTGTTTGGTTCTTCCCTTTCAAAAGACTGGGAAGAACTCTTTTCTAAAACATCTAATTCTGGGAATTTGGCAATTTGGGATGTAACGATTCTAGTGCCATGAGTAGGACAATAGAACTTATCCCTTTGGAATGGTTAGGGTATCCAATAAAGTAACATCCAGTAATCCTCGGTTCGGTTTTATTCTGAGAAGGATAATAAATTTTCACTTATGCAGTACACCCCCAAACTCAAAAGTAACTCAAGCTAGGTTTCCTTCCTATCCACAATTCAAAAGGCGTTTTCAGCATCGCTTTATTAGGTACACGATTCAATATATAAGTTGTTGTTTTAATTGAATCATCTTATAAGTATTTAGGCAAATTAGAACTAGACAAATTAGAATTGCCCATCATACTATGTTTCATCTCCATGAGTGCGCAATTGCATCATTCAGCTACACCATTCTATCTAGGACTCCCAAGCATTGTATACTGAGCAACAATACCATGGTCCCGCAAATATTTAGCAAACAATCCCATTTGTTTTCCAATTTTGGTATATTGCCCATAATATTCACCACCTCAATCAGATATAATAATCTTGATAATTTTTCCCAATTGTTTCTCTACTTCAAAACGAAACACTTTGAACATTTCAAGTAGGGGTGAGCAACGGTCTAGGGTCGACCCTAGACCAACCCCCGGATCGGCCCAACCCCGTCGGTCCCGGTCCGGTTCCTAAGGGGACCGGTCGGTCCTTGGTCCTGAAATTCCAGGGACCAACACCGTGCGGGTTGGTCCTCGGTCCTAAGAGTTTTGGGTCGGTCCAACCCCGGACCAACCCCGTATATTATATTATATTATTTATAATTCTTTTATATATTCAAACCTAAGTAAAATGTCTGTTATATTATATTACATTGAGATATTCTATCAATAGCACTAACAGTAATTTCAATTTAAAACTTTTGTTGAGTATTAATTATGTGTCGTTTGTTTTGTTTTCAGGTGTTTAGAAGTTCAAGTGAATTAACAAGATGTGAAATTATATATTCATGGTTTATATTAAGTATTTTGAACTTTTTATGGTTTAATTATATTTTACTAATGAATTTCAGTTGCACTTTGCTTTTCAATTTGTGTCAAATGGTAGAAGTTTTTGAAGAGTAGAGTAGTACTGCAGTTGCTACGATGATTTGCTAATCAAGTGGTGTGAAGCTCATTTTTTGATTGAGTGGACTCTACATGATCAAATGCTAGTCAAGTGGTGTGAAGCTCATTTTTTGGTTGAGTGTACTCTAGTGATCAAATGCAAGAAAACGCTTTTGCATATGGTGTTATAAATATTAAAGATAGATGATTACAATAACTTTCCATCTTGTCCCATTTCTCGATGAGCGGTTAGCAAGTGCGAAATTTCTATTATTGTGTTATCTTAAATTTGCTAAATATGTATTGACATATATAGTTTAGTTGCACAATGCTACATTGTTGATGGATTTGTAATTTTAATTTGTAGGTTTTCTTTTTTAGGGAGTATAAAAAATAAGACGAAAAAAGTTATTGATCGGTCCCGGGGTAACCCTGGAACCGGACCGAACCCATTGGGTCGGTTCGGTCCTTGGTCCTAAGCTCAATAGGGTCGATCCTCGGTCCTAAAAATTGAGGACCGACACTGTACGAGTTGGTCCTAGGGTTAGGGGGTGGCCCGAACCAACCCGGACCATGCTTACCCCTAATTTCAAGAGCATCAGTCTTCTCCTTAATTAGATAAACATAACAATAACATGAGAAATCATCAATGGATGTGATGAAGTACTTATTTTCACACAAGGTAGTTGAGTATGGCACACTAATATCAATATGAATTATCTTCAATAAATTTTGACTGCAAGTAGCACATTTCTTTTTGGTTTTAGTTAATTTTCCCTTCACACAATCAATATAAGTCTCAATATCATCTGAGTCAAGAGGAGGAAGAATATCAACATTGATGAGTCGTTTTGCCATTTCTTTAGAGATATGCCCTAATCGCTTATGCCATAGCAATGAAGATCTTTCTTTAATTGAAAATCTCTTAACAAGATTATTCTCGACATTGAAAGAACAATTCTATCGGGAGATAAGGATAATTGATATAATCCATCAAACAAAACACAATTCCCAATAATTTTGGAATCATAACTCAAATCCACTCTTTTATTTTGCAAAATAAAGACAATATCCAGCTTTGTCAACCCGAAGAAAAATATATTAAGTTTCTCCTAAAACAAGGAACATAAAAGACATTGCTCAAAATAAGTTGAAAACTAGAATCTAAATTCAAAACAACTATCCATATGCGCTTCACATCAACTCTAATATCGTTTCCAATTCTAAGCTTTGACTCCCTCAAACTTGGATTCCTCATGTTTGTGAGACATTGTAAGGTAGTAGTCACATGAACAGTAGCACCATAATCAAGCCACCAAGAATCCAAAGGAATATCAACCAGATTTGATTCAAAACAAACCAACAACTCATCTTGGTGACTTTCTTTTCTTACTTTTAGCCAAGCTTGTAACTTATAGCAATTGGCTCCTAGGAAGCAAGGACACTCTTCAAGAGTATTTGTATCGTGTCGAACACTTCGACACCACACGTGTCCGAACTCTCCAACACTCTAAGACACTTGGTCAACACGTGTCGAAAAATTCGACATCTGGTCAACTTTCTTGATACTCTCCGACACTCGATTCAGAATTCTGACATGCGAGTTTTCGATTCCAACACGCGAGATCAATTTTAATTTTTTTAATAAAGGAGGGGTCAAAATGTATATATATGAAAAATAATAAAAATAATAAATTGGGGAAAAAAAACTTAGTCTTCTATTCTCTTTTGATTCTCACTTCCCATGATACAAAATTCACACCCCAACTTTTTTTCTCTTTTTTTTTTTTTTTTTTTTTTGATACGTCGACACATGAATTCAGGATGTGAATTGCTTGTTTTCCTTATCCAAATTTTATGAATTATTGGAATGGAGTTGAATTTGTCAAATTAAAACAAAGAATGATATTAATAAATGGTAGATTAATATTTTTAGTGTAAATTCACTCTAGACTTTTTTTATTATTTATTTATTTATTTATTTATTTATTTATTTATTTATTTATTTATTTATTTATTTTGAATCAACTTAATTTGATTCAAATAATCTTTAAAATAATAATTAGATATAATATACATTTAATATACAACGTGTTGAAATTCTCTATTTTTTAGAAACGACGTGTCGCATGTAGTGTAGTGTGTCGTGTGTTGATGCTACTTAGATTGGCTCTCTTGTGATCTTATTTCTTGCAATGAAAACACTTGAAATCCTTATCTCCATTTCTCCCACGATTCTCATTTTTCTTGAAGTCTTAGTCTTTCTTTGGATCATGAGCATTTGACCCTTTAGATTTCCATTTTCCTCTGGATGAATTTAACTTGGCATTGGCAATTAAGTGGGCGGACTCATACTTCTTATTTTTTAACTTCTCTTCATCAGTCACACATTTGGTAATTAAGGCATTGACACTCCATATCTCATTCTAAACACTATAAGTAGTATTAATCTAGCTAAATTTAGCAGGAAGAACATTTAAGGCATAATGCACAATATAATTTTTAGAAATGACAATTTCATGGGTCTTAAATTTGTACTGAATGTGAATCATCTTTAGTATAAATTATTTAACACTCATAACGGTATCATACCTCATGTTTGTTAACTTACTCAGTAAGTTCCTAACTTTAGCCTTATCGGATACTCTATATCTTTCTCCTACTGCTTCAAGGAACTGTCTCGCATTTGTATCTTCCGGTAAACCACTAATAAGATGCTCAGCAATGGACCTCGTCATAGCAATGAGGCTTAGTCGGTTAGATTTTTCCCATCTAGCATAATGGGTCTTTTGATCTATAGTACTTTGATTATGGGGCTTGGAAGGTTCATCATCATATAGAGCCAAGTCCATATCCACAATACCTAGAGCAAACTCTATATCTTGCTTCTATCTCTTAAAGTTTGATCTAATTAACATTTCAACCGTGGCATTATTGTTATTTACAGTAAAGGTAACTGTTTGTCACACATAATGCAATAAGATCAATTATGGTAATAAGCAATTCAACAAAAAGTGATTATTACATTATAAACTCCCCTTTGGGCCAAGTGTACAATATACCATTATTTTCAACAGCATGAAGTTTATAAAGCAACAATAAGGAGAATTACATATAATTGTCAAGGATCCATCCTCTTTGGCCAGATAAATTCTATAAATTATATATTTCCATAATATCAATATAGAGGGGAGTTACATTGTGACATCCAGATTTTCGGGTTCTAATTTCAACTGGATAAATAGGGTCGTTTTCGCTCAGTTGAAGCCGGGCATTGTGAAATTGAGGAGTATGAAGGATTCTTGGATAAAGAAAATAATCAATTTGATAAGTGAGACATCAATTGATTTTATGGGAGTCAATTTAAATTGAATCAAGAGCAATTGAAGTCCAATTTATGCCATCTCCCTTCCAAATTCGTAACGCCCCTTTGGACCCAACATTTGGACTACCTAAGAGCTTCTAGAATGGGCATTTTTGTCTTGAAATTGAAGGGTAGATGACAACTCATTGGGTGGGCCATGTTTGAAGGATTTGAGAGAGAGAGAGAGAACTGGTTCCCCTTTTCTCCTTGCTTCTCTCTCCCGTCGTTGCCTTCTTCTCCATCCCCTGCTGTGCGACGCCATGGAAGCCGAAGACCAGCAACAATAAGCAACCGTCGCGACCCGTGCCGGAGCCAGGGCCGCCGTTCAGGCCACCGCCTCGCCGCTGCTGCCCACTCGCCCTCTGTCTCCCTCTCTCCCTCCAGCTGCCATCGGTTCCTTCTTCTTCTTCTTTGGGCTCTTTGAAACCCAGCAGATCTGGGAAGACTAAGCTGCACGACACCCCAGCAAGCTGAAGACAAACGAAGACAGCAGCCCTCCTGTTGCCATCGCATGCCGCCCGCACGTCCACCGCCTACGCCTGCTGTCCAGCCGTGCGACCTAGCCTATGCCGCCTCTGTTCAGCTTCGTTTGGCCACCACAAGCCTGTCGCGCCTAACTTTTAACATGCAATTCTAGTAACATGCGCACCCGAGCTCTCCCAAGCTAATGTTAGGCACAACAAAAAGAAATTTTTACAATTGAGATATCTATCAACCTAAACAAAATGGGAGTCGCCACTAGCTTATATTGGAGGTCAGCTAGAAACCTAATCGTGGGTCGGAGATTCCCTCGATTCCTACGCAACCAGAAATTCAGGCTCGGAACTTGGATTACGTTAGTATTTCTACTAACGCCCTTTCGGTACCTAATGGTGTGTCATGTGTTTTATTGTTTCCATGCGTCCTTTAAGTTTTTCAAGATAATCAATCCTATACTAAGTGATCATGCGTGGTGAGTTCGGTTTCATTTCATTCTATCTCTAAAAAAAGAAACAAACAATAGGCATGTCATCACAAGACGGATAAACAAATAACTTAAAGAAAAAGACAAACTTATACATACAATTATAAAAGAAGTTATAAAAGAAAACAACCAATTGGAACACAATAAAGCAGTCAATATAAAGTAGTAAATTTAAAAATGTAATCCTAAAAATATAAAGGAAAACACAGTGAAAGAAAAATAAAAGACCCGCAACTCGTCGGGTTTTATACAACCTTATAACCCGAGACATACATCGGGGAAATGAAAAGAAAAGAAAATTACATTTTTTAACGGTCGGAATGGACATCGACCTTTCCTTCATCCTCTTCATGTCTTCTTCATCTTCAAAGTTCTAATCTAAACCTAGACTAAGAAATTAAAACTAGAACCACGGGGATAAAAATAAAAATACATCAATTGACTATTACAGTTTTACCTAAAAGGCAAAGCGACAAACAAAAAGGTGGATAAAAGACAGAGGACAGCAGTAAGAACATCATTAAGATCACACAAAAATGGTGATAATAACAGCCTTTCAAAGTTGGAACAAAAAATGATAGCATAATACAATAGAAACAAGTAAAACAATCGAACCGAGATAATAGAAATAATATCGTAGCAAAACCGCAAAAGCAAAACAATAGACAACAGGATGAACACATTAAAACAGACATATAAAAAGAGTAAGAATAGTGAAGGACAGCAAAGGAGAACGGCAAGACCTTATTGCAAAGAGGCGGAAACATCAAAGCCAACAGCAACTCAAAAAAGGTAAGACAATGGTCGGACAACAATATAATAACAGCATAAAAACCACACAAATATTCATTCAGACATATTCAAAGTAAACGTGTATTTTTCATCATAGAATATTGAGACACAATCAGATTTGTTTGCTCATAATTCAATATATTCAATTCAAACAAAGATACGGCAATATAGACACTCCATCAAATTAAACACCAACATCGATTTGATTAAACCAGAAGTAAAGAACAACTATCACCTATGGTTTCGGATTCTCTAGAACTAATTGCAGTCACACTGACCATGCATTAATATAGACACAGCAAGTTATATGGCATCTAAACTAAGAAATTTAAGTGAGTTCAGTACAATATAGTCACTATTCGAACAAGGACAGGGAAACATCCAATTAATATTCGAACTGAACATGCGATGGTCTAACATAGGAATTTCATCAAAACAGATGTGAATCACCTCGCCGATGGTTTAAATGGCATAATAAAATCCTGTTCAGGCTTATTCTTACCTAGTTAGACCAAGGACGACCGATAGCCCCTTTTTTAGAAAAAGGAGCGATCGCCGAAGTACCCTAGAAGACCTAAATCTGCAATTGACAGACAAGAAGAAAATTAGAGCAGTTCAAAAGAAAAATAACAACTACCGCAAGCCGGGCTACGGTGTCTTCGGGCTCCGGGAAAGTGACTCGCGCCGTCGCACCATCCTGGTCATATAAGGTATTGGCCGAGATGAACCGAAAGGAGAATAAGAACAGAAAACGGGAAAAGAAAAATAAAATTGATTCGAGACAACGCAAATAAATAAAAAGGAAAAGGGAAATCGATCTAAAAAAAATCGAAATAATAAATAAAAAAAGAAAAAAGAAAAAGGAAACGTACCGATTTCTAGGGTTTCCGAGAGGAGGAAGGGATCGAGCTTCGTCTTTTAGGGTTCTGTCGTCGTCGCCACCGTCAATCGTTAGTCGGCTTTGGATCTTCACCCTCAGAGCCGAGCCAAAACCTCCAAACTCGGACGCAGATTCGAATCCTTGCACCTTAAGCTCTGGAAGGACACGATCGAAATCCTAGAGTTTCTTGCTTCGCTTCGCCGCCTCGGGATTCCTTCGATCTAGGGTTTTCCAACGTCCTCGATCCGAGAGAAACAAGGGATAGAAGTAGAGATCGGTGTTTTTAGGGGCTCGATTTTGCGAAAATTCCTTTGAAAAGCCCTAGATCGAAGCTCGATCTAGGGTTTCCTGGGAAGAATTTGGGATCGGCAGCGCGGGGGAGAGAGAACCGAGAGAGAGAATCCGAGGGAATGAGCGGAAGAGAGAGAAACCGATGGAGAGCCCCCTCGCGAAACCCTAACACTTTCCTATTTATATTTTTCGATTTTTAATTTTTTTAATTTTTTTAATTTTTTTTTCGCGTTCTTATTTCGTCAATTCGATTTTTTCATTTTATATTTCCCTTTTTTTCAATTTTCCATTTTCAATTCAATTTTCAATTTTTTTATTTTTTTGTTTTTCAGCCAACAAAGCCGCGATTCGCCCGCCCCGGTCGCCGCCCGCAAAGCCTCCCCGAGGTCCCTTTCGCCCTCAGCTAGCCTCGCCTCGCCATCTCAGCCCCGGAACCGCCCCAACCAGCAGTGAACTGAGAGGAAGAAAATGGGTATGGCAGCAACTATTTGGCCCGTTTTGGCCGCCTTCTCGGCCCCGGATGCGAGATAGCCTTTGGGGAAAGTCGGTCCCGGCGTCGTCCTCGTCGTTTTGAGCTAAGCGGCGTCAAAATCCATGAGTTTACCTCACTAATCCTTGATTAGAGTGTTAATGATACCCTAAGTATGTTTAGTTTGAATTAAGCATGTTTAGGTGGATAGATTAGAATATTTTATTATAAGTTGGATATATAGATTGGATTAAGTTAATTTGGGTTTAATTAAGGTTAAAAATGGTTTATTTAATGTTAAGTGTGATGGGACTTAATTAGGATTTTAATTTAGATTTATTTAAGTGCTTCGAAATTCGGTTGATTAAAATAATATAAAATATTCCGAAAGTAATTAAATATTATAAAAAAATGGAAAAATTTATTTTTAGCCCCGGTTGCTTAGAATTTCGTGCCGATTGCTTTGCTTTGTGTTGTTAGAATTTAAATTTGATGCTTGATTGTGGCGAATTCAGTGTGATTGTGATTAATAGGGTTATGTGTAAAAATTCCAGTGTAGGAATTGTTGGGAATTTGGCCATGATTGACCGCCTATTAGAGGCCGTGCCTAGTGGGGCCATGATGAACCACCTATAAGAGGTCCTGCCTAGTGAGGCCGTGATGAACCACCTATTAGAGGTCGTGCCTATCGAGGTTGTGATTTACCACCTTATTGAAGGTCGTGCCGAGTGGGGCCGGGATTGCCACTGATTGTTAAGCTTACCTTTAGGGTCGTGGTTAGGAGCATTGATTGATTTGTTAGAATGACATGTAATCGGCCGAGCCGATTGATCGCTGAGACAATCCAAGTGGTTGAATGGTTGATGATGTGATTGTGCCTTGATTATTTAATTGTCACATTTGCAGGTGATTGAATGATATGAACTGTACTAACCTGCAAGAGTGGACTATTGCGAGGTAAGTCTTCTTGATGTTGTGGCTAGGTCATTCTGGGGTGTATTTACTTTCTAATAGGGGCTTAGGAAGGGTGAACTTGCTGAGACAATGTCTCACCCCGTTGTGGGAAAAATATTTCAAGGCCGTAGATGGCGATTCCTGCGGAGAATAATGGACTGCCGGTGCAGTTGGGCAAGGAGTTGCAGAGCCAAGAAGATGAGGGATCGACGAACGAGTCCGACTAGTAGTCTTAGGACTGGTCTTTCTTTTTGGCGGACCAATCCCTAGTGTGTAGACTCCAACCCGTTTTGGCTGTATGTAAACCTTGGTTGATGTTATGACAGTATTTTGGTTTGTATTAAATTGATTTTTGTTCCTGCTGTTCTATCTCGCTTTTAAATTGTCAGGGGTTTCTTAATACGTTCCGCATGCACTTAAGAAATTAATTTGGGTCGGCGAAACTACCTGGGAATGTTGCATTTACATGACCATGGCGAGTTGTTTCACATGTCTTGGAGTTCGGGCGTGACAACCCCGTTTAAGTGGTATCAGAACATGGTCTGTGTATGGAGTAATAAGGTGCGATGAGTCATGGGATAGTTAGTAGGAAAGGCTTCTAATATTCTGATTCATGTGATTGATAGTTGCTTCGTAGCTTGCTTGTGTGGTCACTCAGTGTTGGAATTAAAAGCGGGTGTCTATGTTGAGCCTGTAGCGTGAGCGACCAGGTGTTGGGGGCTGCTAAGTGAGGGTAGTAGGCCCTATGTTTCGAGGTGGGCTGCTGTTGAAAGTCGGTGCCCGTGGTGCCCCGGGTAGAGCACAAGTTGGGGCTAGTGCGAGTGGTGAAACATTGCCTCCAGTCAATGCTGGGGTAGTAGCCCCTGAAGATTCAAGCTTTGCTTGATTATTGAGGATGCTTGAAAGGTTGGGAGACAGAATGGGTCAGTAGGCCGCCGCTTTAGTCACTGTTACCACCGTCGCCGTCAATGCCGCAAATGCCGCCAAGGCCGTAACCGCCGTTGTTGCCATTGTTCCTACCATTGCCAGTGTTGTGACCGTTGTTGTTGCCATGCTTGCTGAGGTCCGATATGGAGTTGTGATCGAGGATCAAGCCACCGTATCTGAGTCAAGATTAGCTTAGACAAAAATGGGAATCAATTGGGGGAAAAGCCGATGTCAAAAGAAAGGTACCATATTTCACCTAATTGGAAGAGTATAATTGGAAAGTCAGTGCCCAACTCGATCGTTGTGTGTCGTGTCTGTAAGAAAAGACATGGATCTGTTCCGTGCTGTAAGAGGGAAGAGACTTGTTACAAATGTCGCCAGTAAGGCCGTTTAATCAAAGATTGTCCGTATAGGCAGATGGAATCACAGTTGTTTCTGTCGCCGCCGTTAATAAGATAAAGCAGAGGAAATATGCTTCGGGATATTTAGTGGGGTACTTGGAATAGATCTTAGTGCAAAGAAGGGTGCGTGGTATTCCTTGATGGGAGGTAGATGACTCACTGATTGTGTGCCGAGTTTGTGAAAAGCAGGCATGAGTTAGCCGAGGGTCAGAGTGAAAAGGGAACACGGTTTGAATGTGGCCAGCAAGGCCATCAGGTTAGGAATTGTCCGTGTAAGCCCAAGAGAGCGTAAGTGTGACACCCCTCGACGGCCCCCGATCCGTTAGGGTCGCCACAATTCGCTTACCTTTCCTCTTCCTTGACCTGAAGGTCTATCAATCCTGGGGGTTTTTTTTTTTTTTTTTTTTTTTTTCGATCGGTCCCTGCGCAATTTATATGGCGGAAGCATATCCAACAACTCCCTTTCCTATATTCAAATGATAGTGCACACCAACTAAACACTTTGTATAAGTTAAAACTGTACATTCTAATTTACATAACTTGATGGACACCTTTAATCGGTACATCAAAATGCCGTAGTCTTCTATACTCGGCTATATTTTAAAAGATGATCGATATCTCTTCCAGCAGTCGTATACTTAAAGTCCATCGACCAGTGTCAGCGTCCAAAGGTTCCTTTCTTTGCTATCCTCCTCCTTGCGGTCATATCCAACCACTCGGTCTATCTACTGGTGGCCGTGTCGGCAGAGTTATCATGTCTAGTCTGAAATGTTAGTCCCCAAAGGGGTGAGTATAACCACTCAGCAAAGATATAATCTCTAAGACTACCCATACCTTGCAATCAAGCACATCACAACATCATACATGTACTATAGGCAAGCATTTCAATCATCAAGTTGCAGCCACATTATGCTTACACAAATCAGCATTTTAACAATGTATACACATCTCATCATGCAAGCCTTTCATAATTTCACAAGACAATCGAAAGCTTTAGTATATCAAAATCATGATCACAGTGAACAATTCAGCCACAAGCCTTGACATTAATCTCACAGCATACACCCATCAAACATGTGTGCTTATAATGCAAGCATTTCTCATGTTCACCTAGTTCATCACTCATACACTTTGCACACCAGCATCTTTTATACATATGAACATGCCACATCACTCAGCAAACACATATGCCAATATTTCACCCCATGTGCATGACTCACATGATCAGCTCAATTCATGCTCATGCATATCAACAACGTCATGTGCACCTTTCAAAGTTTCACAATACTCATGCATATGACCAACTTTATGTGCACCTTTCACGGTTTCACAATGCTCATGCATTCATATCAAATTCTTGCAATTTCAAATGCAAATCCCGGTAAGTACCAACCGGCTTCCGGCCCCCCACATTCCGGGCATCTCACACCCAAACTAGCATCGTGAGGAATTCACGGCACACACCATCCGTGCTTTCGGCATTTACACTCCCTGGCCGGGCATCTCGCATCCCACCTAGCATCACGAGGAATCCCCCGGGCATGTATTCAAAATACAACCGGGCTTCCGGAATTATGTACCGTCATACCACCAGGCATCTCCCCGGAATTACGTACCGTATACCACCGGGCATCTCGAAACTCCCGAGGACATCCAGATTTACGCACACAGGCTACCGGGCATCCGGCATTTTCACTCCCTAGCCGGGCATCCCGATAACTCCCGGGGCAAAATCAGCACATGTCATGCAATTATCTTTTCCACGCACATGATTCATCACATGTTCCATGCTATTCATGATCAAGAACAGCAAGCAATGCCATGTATGTTCACTCACGTGACATGAATTGCACTCAACATGCTTTATCATATCAATGCTCCACAATTCAGCATGTAATCATTGAGAAAACATCTCATTTGAACCACATATATCCTTAATAAAGTGTGAAACTTATGCATATATAACAATTATGACCACATGGAATGCCTCTCATGTAAAATGTGTACTCCAATGATGAACACCAAAGGAAATATCACTCAGCTATGTCATCACAACAATTTCTATGCAAAAACAGCATGTACGGCTTTAAAAGAATCCGAGTTTTAACCATCTAATTGGCCATATCACATCATACCATTTAACCACAACAATATTCACACTTAATAGCACAACTTTCATCAAGGAATCATATTCAAATAGCTCTCACATAGGAAGATATAAATTTCACAAAAACAGATTTGATATCCACAACCTCCAGCATACACTGTATTCGTATTTCAAGAAATTTAGTGCCTTAATGTTGCTCAAAAATCACAATTTTTAACTATGTTGTAGCCAAGAGTCTAATGAACACATTCCAAGAAGACATCATCACCAAATTCGTGCTCCATGAATTTCCAAAATTCACACTATCCCTCGGTATACTGTTCATCACCGCCCAGCAAACTATCACAGCAAAACGACCTCAATTGAGCTATCTATCCACCTTCTTTTGTTCTGATTTTTGGATATGTTATAAACCAACAAGTAATGCACAACTTTCATGAAGAAGTCGATTTAATAAAACCACAAAAACATCACCAAAATGGCCACGCAAGTTTCTGTGTTTAACCCAGAAATTTTCAGAATACAACGGCAAGAAAACTCAAGCATTTCACCAAGCTAGACTGAACGTAATGGGCTAAATTTTTAGTATGTTGTGCCCCAAGATGTCCTCAACAAATCACAAGAAGGGGTCGAATCATAATTCTCAACAAAACTACACAAACAGCAAGCAACAAGGGTAAAAGGTCTACAAACAACTCCGAAAACCATCCGGTTCCTAAGAAATTGGTTTTCACCCCTCAAATCTCACTCAAATGCCCTCATTTTCGACTATGTTACAGTTCAAGAGGTTCTCTACAACTTTCATGAAGACATCAAAGTCCAATTCCCACTCTAAGAACCTCTACCAACGCATGCAAGTAAATCGTGCAAAACTGTTCCTAGAGACCCGATTTGCTCCGGTTTTAGTTTCCTTCCAAAACTCAACAATCCAGCCATAATTTTCGTGATTTCTACCACTACACACCATCACAAGAAGCATGGGAAGACCAGAGATAAATCTTGCCTTTGGTTTGAACAAAAATGATGAAGAAACGGCAGTCCAAGAGCTTCAAGAACCCTCGGCGTTCTCCTCTCCTTCTTGCCCGAAATTCTTCCTTCTCTCTCACTCTCTCACTTTCTCTCTTTTGGTCGACCTAGAACCCTCCTAAACCGGTCACTCCTCATCTTTTATATCCCCTTTTCTCATCATTACTTGCAATGATGATTTTCCAAGCCATTTAACACTTGTTTTGCATGCAGAAATTTGCATGCAAAACCGGCCATTCACCTCCCCTTGGTTCGGTCGACCGCCCACGGTTTGTGGGTTGGTTTGTGGGCTTGTGGCCGTGTGGGCTTGTTGTGACAGTCTGATTTTTCCACTTTTGTTTTCAATGAAATGAATCGGGCTTTTCATCGATGTGCCTATAGCGTTATTCTCTGAGCTGATCACTCATGAGATAATTAGACTAATCAGGAAAGTTATTAAAGAATTTTGATGCAACCGACTTGAGATTTCGACCACAGTTAGTGCACCAAAAATTCCCAAAAACTAACTGATAGTTTAAGTTATGCTAAAATCACATTTGACTGAAATTAACCGAGGAAATGATGTCGATTACAGAAATTAAGAATTTTCACGTGTCACAATTAATCCCGGGAATGTTGTTGCATCTTTCCAAATTTTATGGACGACAGGAATTATTAACGGAAAAGAGGCAAGAATAACAAATTAAAAGAATAAAAAGGAAATGCCACTTTTTAAATAGGTTTTGGGCATTTAATATGAGACAATTGGAAAAAGAGTTATAGAAGTGTAAAAGAGGTATTATAAGTTGTTACTAAGGGACTTGACCCTATTGATTTAGATGTTAGATTGGTAAATAAAGAAAAAAAAAAAAGTCTCCTCAAAATGAAATTCGTAGGAATCCCTCTCTCCTACAATTTCACCTCAATTTCCTTGTTATTTAATGGAGATAGACTTGGAAAAGATAGGGGGACCTAAGGTAGTAATGGAGAGCCATTTTTCCATGGAAAATTAGGCCAAATGCTGAGCAAATGGCTGAGTAAAGGCTGAATAACTTCTCTGTAATTACTTCTCCTTATCCCTCACCTCTTCTTGCCGTAGGAAACCGAAATGCAGCAGCAAATGGCTGAGTGAATGCTAAGTAATGTATCTGCAATTACTTCTCCTTTTCCCTCACCTCTTCTTGCCGTAGGAAACCGAAATGCAGCAGCAAATGGCTGAGTGAATGCTAAGTAATGTATCTGCAATTACTTCTCCTTTTCCCTCTCCTCTTCTTGCCGTAGGAAACCGAAATGCAGCAGCAAATGGCTGAGTGAATGCTGAGTAATTTATTTGCAATTACTTCTGCTTTACCCTCTTTTCTTCTGCACTCATTTCTTCTCCCCTGCTGCCGTGCACTTGTCTCTCTCTTTCCCTTATCTAGCCTTACAACAATTTCCTTTTCCTTTCACAGCCATAAAAAGCCTTGTCTTCTTCTCCTTTAAGTTAGTTTATTCAGCCATTCTTGCTCCCTCTTTGGACGACAAAATAGCAACTGAACAGCAAGGTCTCGAGCATTCCTCCCTCCTCAAGAAAATCCAGGACTTTGTGTGCTGCTGTGGTGGTCGCTCAACGACACCTCCAGCCGTTGTGCCGGGTCCAAATCATCGTCAAAACACCTCCAGGGCTGTCCTTGTGTTGCCGTCCGGCCACAAGTGAGGATCGCCATTAGATTTATCGGTAAGTCGTCTCCTAAACGTAGATTAGGGGCTGAGTACATTCTTTAGGGATTTTTATGTGGAGGAACTATGTAGATGAAGTTATATGTGGATGAATATTACTTAGGGATGTTATAATGGCCATAGAAAAGTTTAGATAGGATTTATGGAGCAAAATAAAAGTCGTGGAGAGAAATTCGAATAGAACAGAGACTGTTTTCTGAAACAGTTTCCAGGACATGTATGTTTTGCTAATTTCGTGGACAACTTTGTGATGTGAATTTGAAGAAATTTCCTTCTGAAGAAATGTTTTGTACATCCTAAATAATAACATATATTTTTCTCAGAATTTTTAGAAATTAAATAGGTGACGATTTTAATGACGTCATCCTCGGAACAGTATTTCGACAGTCCAGTAACCCGTGACCTGCCATGATTCCAAGGGTTGTTACCTACCTTTAAAGGTCGAATTTCCAATCGGTTCCTTCATGAAAGTTGTTCCTTACAACTTCTAATATAACATACTCGAATTTCAAATTAAATGAACAAGATTTCAACCCAAAACCGAACTGATTTTGATGAGTTAGACTCTCTGGAACTGGACCCGATTTTTGTGCTGGATGGAAGAAATTTCTGGGCCGAATCCAGAGGGATCTGGATCTCGGTGTCTTCATGAAAAATGTTTGTTTATATGTTTTCTAGCATGTGTCTTAATTTGAGAATTTTTCGAGATCATTTGAGTGAATTTCTGACTGTGACACTGGAAGAACGTTATTGGACAGCTTTCTGTAAATTTGGGTGAATAAGAGTATATGCTTGTTTTGAAGAATTCTTACTATGAAATTGCTCAATTGATGCTGTGGATGCTGTGTATAATTGATTATTGAAATGTGGCATCTATCATATGCATTCACGACATGATTCCGTCACGTGCCTTTGGGGCCGGACGATGCTCCTTCGGGAATGCCCCACGTCAACGGATGCCGGTCGCAAGTGGATGCCGGGCCGATGCTCCTTAATTGGAATGCCGTCTAGATGTAGACGTTGTCGCGCTCAATGGTGTGAGGCGAAGCCCGGTTATACCGGATGACTGTTATCTATTAAAAATTGGCCACGGTCAATGATCTGACATCTGCATCCCTATCTGTATGTGCATTGAATTATTCAACTGCTATAAATGTCAATGTGATATTGTATGATTGAATGCCACTAACATGCAGGAAAGTGCAAGTGACGAGAAAGGGTAAGAAGGGTGACTAGATTGCATGTTATATGTACCCTTCTCCTAATCTAGGTTTAGTAGATTGACTTGCTGAGATGTGATCTCACCCCTTAGTGGGCTAACATTTTCAGGTCCCTAGACAAAGGAAGGCCAGGTCGTGTACAAAGGGGTTTGCAGGGAAGGAAAATAGAAGTCTTTCTACCTTCACCTGTGTGATGACGGGTCTTCCGTCGAGGCTGGGAATGGGTGACAGTTCACCCTAGAAGGGTTGAGGAGTATGATAATATATTAACGAACCTCGGTTTTGTAAATAGAAGCTTAACTTATAAGAAATCAAACAGCTTCACTTTTTGTATTAGACCTTGGAGTGTTAAACTGGTTTGTATTTAAGTACTACTTTATTGTAGGTGTGGTTGTGAAAATACTATCCTACGTTTCTATCCCACTGTTATGTTGTATGGAGATTGTTTTACGTTTCCGCATGTGCATAATAATCAATGGGTCGGCGACACTCCCTGGGACGTCGCAAAATTATATCGACCACGGAGGGATGTGCATGTACTCGGAGTTCGGGTCGTGACACTTGTGGCCGGCCCACTTGGCCCGTCGCAGCCCACTCAATTTCGGCCCGAAGCCCTCAATTTAATTAAATAAACTTTTAATAAATAATAATAATAATTTCTTGATTAGATTAATCGAGAATTAAATCAACCCATAAAAATGCACAACTTCAAATCACATAACCAAGGTCTTTTGCCATTAAAATATATTCCTTACAAGCTCATGGTTGAGCCTCGGTACGAGTCATGGGCAATTTTATTGCTAATTACAATCACAAAATTTTCCTCGTCTATCCATATCTCAAGGATTCTTAGTAAAAATTCCGGGATGCCACAACTCTCCCCTCCTTAGAGAATTTCGTCCTCGAAATTTGGTAAAACTTACATCCCTTAAAACAAGTGAGGATATCTTTTCCTCGTCTCAATTTTGCTTTCCCAAGTGGCCTCTTCCATACCATGATGTTGCCATAAGACTTTAACCAATGGGAATCCTCTTGGTCCTGAGAATCCGTTCCTTTCGATCCAAAGATTCACACGGGTCCTTCAATATATCTTACTTTCTCACTCACTTCAATACTTTCATGATCCAATATGTGTCTAGGATCTGGTTGATACTTTTTCAACATTGACACATGGAAAACATCATGTAAATTTCCTAATTTCGGTGGCAACGCCAAACAATATGCTACATTTCCTATTCTTTCAAGTATCTCAAAAGATCCAACATATCTAGGGCTCAACTTACCCTTTATCCCAAATTGAGATACTCCCTTCACCGGAGATACCTTAAGAAATACATGATCTCCTACCTCAAATTCTAGAGGTCTCCTACGCTTATCTGCATAGTCCTTTTGGACACTTGAAAATCTCCTTTTATGATATCAAACAATGCAAATTGAGGTTTTCCAAAAGCATTTAACGACAGCAGGCTTTGAAATCATATGCCATTTTCGTGTCAAAACGTTTTCAAATCACCACTGTGGAGAATCCTTTTAATGCAAAATAGGGATTTCAAAGACACAACAACATAACAATAATAGTCTTTGAAAATAGGTAAATCTCATATCGTTGAAATCAATTCATAAAATCAAAAGTATGATACCAAAGCTTTTCGAAATCCACATAAATAACCTCGAGTCGCACTTGCATCACGGCTCGAAATAATTTATCAAAATCATAAGTAATTTGAAATCGGCATGTTGGCAAATCCAGAGCTCATTCCCAACTTCAATGGGTTGGAATGTTTTCTATAAAAGTTCAGAAATCTTTAAAATAGAGAACATTTCTCAAAACATTTGGGTATGGTATCACAAGACTCATAAATTCTGATGAAATTCAAGAGATTTTCTAGAACAGTTCAAACTCAAAATTCGCTTTTCGATTGAAGTTCAAAACTTGGAATATACAAATGATGATTTTCACAAAAGCCATAAGCATCTCTTGAAGTATTGGAAATCATAGTTCGGCGGGTCGATAATATCGGTCTTGATGTAGAGATTTTGAAACTAAAAACTTTGAAATACTAAAATCTTAAGTCTCTTTTGAAATACAGAAATGGACGCATTGGCGAGTCATCAAACTTGGTCTCAATCTAACACACTATTTAGCCGAATTATTCCTATACCTTTGTCATCATCAATTCAAGCCTAGCATCATCAAAATCAACACCATTAACAACTCATCTGGTCCAGTCCAACAATGACATTCACTACGCTTTCACTACAACGTGAATTCAAGCCTAAAATATAGCACCACTCATTCGGTTCAAATATCTATAGTCCACCAAGATAAGAACTTGTCTAGTTTCCATCAAGTATATCTCAGATCTCATCCTAAAGAATAATCACTTGGACTAATCACTCATCAAATCCACAACTTAAACTTTCACCATTTCACCTTGGAAAGAGTAACCACAATTGATCATATCCACTAATTCCACCAAACCTTTTCAAACTAAGATCATCACCAAAAGTTAAAAGTTGACCACCATCGATTAAATCTATTATTCCGACATATAAACCACAAGTAATTTCATGTCTCATATGACCATTCAAACTCATGACTTCCAAGATCAATCTATACATACTAGATGCCTCCATGTAATGCATCAATATTTCCAATGAGATCCTCTAATAAGAAGTCCTTAGCTCAAATGATCATAACTTAATCCTCAAATTTGGTTTTCAAATTTGGGGTAGGCTACCCTTTGAATTTTATAGCCGCCCTCAAAATTGAACCAGATGCTCAAGTTTTAATCGGCACCTAGTTGACAGACAGAGATGTTCAAAAAGTCTTATAAGAAGATACTAGTAAGAAAGAGATTGACTTTGAGATTTCTGAGGATGGAAAGTTCGGGTTCCATGAGTGATTGAATACACTTGACAGTGTAGCACTCAGGGAAAAGATTTTGTCAAAAGTTCACTATAGTATTGCGATTTTGACCAGATGGTGCAAGTAAGTCAGAATCGGCGTCAGTTAAATAGGTAGGCTGATATGAAGATAGATATCGCCAAGCAAGTTGCAAGTGTCAAAGGTGTCAGTAAGTGGAAGTTCAGTAATGCAAACTAGGACTTTTATCATCCCTTAAGAGTCCCCAGTGGGAGTGAAAATATATCACAATGGAACATTGTGATGAACTTACTAAGGCTTCGGGGATTTCGATACCATTTGAGGATAGTGGTCGATTGATAGATGGAGTTGGTCCACTTTGGTACGATACTAATGGATCTTGTTTTGGGTGTGTGACATTCAGATTTTTGGATTCTGACTTTGATTGGATAAGTTGGGCATTTCATCGGCGCGACTTTAGTGCTTTTCTCTGAGTTGGCCACTCACGAGATAACTACACTAGTTAGGTAAGTTATTAAGGACTTTAAAGCAAATAAACTTGAGAATTCGACCAGAAATCGACTTATCGACCGTGTTCATCTTTAGAGATCATTGCGGCACAGTATAAAATCGAATTAAGATCAGAGATAGGTTAGTTCGACTGAGATGAATGACTAATTGTGGGTGACCCCACTAAATTGGAAAACTCTCATCGACTGGTACTAATTTGATTTTACTGTCGTTTTGGTACCCTGTGTCCGTATTTGAATCCTCGAGATTTTCACGACAATCGAGAATCGACAATGTGTCGAGTGGGTTCATTGTGGCTCGAAGAAAATCGACCGCATGTCATTTGTCCTAAAAAGTTCTGAAAACTATCTAGTAACCTAGGTCACGCTAAAAGCACGTTGGAGTGAAATTAACCGCCAATCTAAGTTCGATTTCAAGAATTAAAGATTTTGTCATGTTATGGAGTGGGTATATCGAAGTGTGTGGGCATCGGATAATTCACCGGCATGGAGTGCCGGGGATGAATTATATTTCGAATCCAATCAGAGATTACAAGTTTGGTAGAGTTTTCAGGGGGTTCTTTCTTAAGAGGTGCATAACAGAGAGTACAGAATTCAGTGGTAAAAACAAAGTGAAGAAAGATCACAGACTAGAGTCAGCTCAGAAATCAGTGTTTGCGGTGGTCAGATCAGTGTCAAAGTGAAGACTAGACAGAACTGTTAGAAATTTTCAGTCATTAAGCTTCAAAGGTTCATTAGGGAGTTGAGAAGAAGAGATCAAATGTGAACGACAGAGTGTCGTCTATGAGAAGCTCAGTTCAGTTGTCATTTTAGAAAGAGCAAATTTGGTATACTAAGATAGTATCCTTGGTCAAAATGGTCGGACAATAGCATGAGACCGAAGGGTTAGCTTGGAATAGTGAGACTCAATGAAACGAAAATACCCCCACCTTTTGTATAAGGATTGGTAAAGATTTAAATTTCGAGAACGAAATTTTTATAAGGGGGGAAGAGTTGTCACATCCAGATTTTTGGGTTCTAATTTCAACTGGATAAATAGGGCCGTTTTCGCTCAGTTGAAGCCGGGGATTGTGAAATTGAGGAGTATGAAGGATTCTTGGATAAAGAAAATAATCAATTTGATAAGTGACACATCAATTGATTTTATGGGAGTCAATTTAAATTGAATCAAGAGGAATTGAAGTCCAATCTATGCCATCTCCCTTCCAAATTCGTAACACCCCTTTTGACCCAACATTTGGACTACCTAAGAGCTTCTAGAAGGGGCATTTTTGTCTTGAAATTGAAGGGTGGATGACAACTCATTGGGTGGGCCATGTTTGAAGGAATTGAGAGAGAGAGAGAGAGAGAACCGGTTCCCCTTTTCTCCTTGCTTCTCTCTCCCGTCACTGCCTTCTTCTCCATCCCCTGCTGCCCAACGCCATGGAAGCTGAAGACCAGCAGCAATGAGCAACTGTCGCCACCCGTGCCGGAGCAAAGGCCACCGTTCACGCCACCGCCTCGCCGCTGCTGCCCGCTCGCCCTCTTTCTCCCTCTCTCCCTCCAGCTGCTGTCGGCTCCTCCTTCTTCTTCTTTGGGCTATTTGAAACCCAGGAAATCTGGGAAGACTAAGCTGCACGACGCCCTAGCAAGCTGAAGACGAACTAAGACAGTAGCCCTCCTGTCGCCGTCGCACGCCACCTGTGCGTCCACTGCCTACGCCTGCTGTCCAGCCGTGCAACCCAGCCTATGCCGCCTCTGTTCAACTTCGTTTGGCCACCACAAGCCGCGATTCAACCGCCCCCGGCCACCGCCCAGCTCCGTCCGGCCACCGCAAAGCCTCCCCGAGGTCCCTTTCGCCCTCAGCTAGCCTCGCCTCGCCATCTCAGCCCCAGAACCGCCCCAACCAGCAATGAACCGAGAGGAAGAAAATGGGTATGGCAGCAACTATTTGGCCCGTTTTGGCCGCCTTCGACCCGGACGCGAGACCGCCTTTGGGGAAAGTCGGTCCCGGCGTCGCCCTCGTCGTTTTGAGCTAAGCGGCGTCTAAATCCGTGAGTTTACCTCACTAATCCTTGATTAGAGTGTTAATGATACCCTAAGTATGTTTAGTTTGAATTAAGCATGTTTAGGTGGATAGATTAGAATGTTTTAATATAAGTTGGATTAGTAGATTGGATTAAGTTAATTTAGATTTAATTAAGGTTAAAAATGGTTTATTTAATGTTAAGCGTGATGGGACTTAATTAGGATTTTAATTTAGGTTTATTTAAATGCTTCGAAATTCGGTTGATTAAAATAATATAAAATATTCCGAAATTAATTAAATATTATAAAAAACGGAAAAATTTATTTTTAGCTCTGGTTGCTCAGAATTTCGTGCTGATCACTGCTGTGCTGTTAGAATTTAAATTTGATGCTTGATTGTGGCGAATTGAGTGTGATTGCGATTATTAGGGGTTATGTGTAAAAATTCCAAGTGTAGGAATTGTTGGGAATTTGGCCGTGATTGACCACCTATTAGAGGCCGTGTCTAGTGGGGCCATGATGAACCACCTATGAGAGGTCATGCCTAGTGAGGCCGTGATGAACCACCTATTAGAGATCGTGCCTAATGGGGCCGTGATGAACCATCTATTAAAGGTCGTACCTATCAAGGCCATGATTTACCACCTTATTGAAGGTCGTGCCGAGTGGGGCCGGGATTGCCACTGATTGTTAAGGTTACCTTTAGGGTCGTGGTTGGGAGCATTGATTGATTTGTTAGAATGACATGTAATCGGCCGAGCCGATTGATCGCTGAGACGATCCAAGTGGTTGAATGGTTGATGATGTGATTGTGCCTTGATTATTTAATTGTCACATTTGCACGTGATTGAATGATATGAACTGTACTAACCTGCAGGCGTGGACTATTGCGAGGTAAGTCTTCTTGATGTTATGGCTAGGTCATTCTGGGGTGTATTTACTTTCTAATAGGGGCTTAGGAGGGGTGAACTTGCTGAGACAATGTTTCACCCCGTTGTGGGAAAAATATTTCAGGGCCATAGATGGCGATTCCAGTGGAGAATAGTAGATTGCCGGTGCAGTTGGGCAAGGAGTTGCAGAGCCAAGAAGATGAGGGATCGACGAACGAGTCCGACTAGTAGTCTTAAGACTGTTCTTTCTTTTTGGTGGACCGATCCCTAGTGTGTAGACTTCGACCCGTTTTGGCTATATGTAAACCTTGGTTGATGTTATGACAGTATGTTGGTTTGTATTAAATTGATTTTTGTTCCTGCTATTCTATCCCGCTTTTAAATTATCAGGGGTTTCTTAATACATTCTGCATGCACTTAATAAATTAATTTGGGTCGGCGACACTACTTGGGAATGTCGCATTTACATGACCATGGCGGGTTGTTTCACGTGTCTCGGAGTTCAGGGCGTGACATACATACAATTTTCAACACATTTATCCTCTTTGGGCAGATAAATATTTTTCAATTATACATCCTCATTTTTTAAATTTGGGAATTAATCTTCATGCTATTTTCCAAATTAATATATACAATAATCCCATTTGAGTGAGTTATTGTATATACTAATTTTTATCAATAGGAAACTCCAAAAATTTATGCCCAAAATTCATCTAACAATATAAAGCACTTTACAACATGTGCTTCTCAAGATCATATTGCATTTATCAAATAACAATTTTTGCCATACTTTTTAAATTGATTTAATTTTTTTATTATATTATTTTTATTTTCGGACCCTCCCGCAAAGCCTAGGTTTTGTGAGCAGCCTTTTGGACCCTCCTGCGAGCCCTAACTAGCGAGGCCCAAGAGCCTTCCCTTTGCTTGGGCCCAATTAGAAGGAGCCCTAGATTCTAGGCTCACGCCCCGAATTAGAAGCTTTAAAAAAACCGGGTCAGATGACCCTGGCCAGTTGTGTTTACAATCCAAGATTTTGGGCTCACGGCCGATATTTGAAATTTGAATAGAATATGGGTGAGGCCCGGCTGGAGGTCTTCTTCAACCTCCGGTCGGGTCCCAAACCTCAATAAAACCGGGTCGATGACCCGGTTTTGATTCGAACAAAAAAAAAAAAAAAAACATCGAATATTTTATTTTTGATGAAATTTCTTCATGGGTCTTGCTTCTAACGTCAATATAATTTAATAGAATGAATTAAAAAAAAAAAAACGAGAAAATCTTCCACAATATTCAAAAAATTCGAATCTAACACCCTTGGCCGAATTTTGTTTTTCTCATGTTTAAGCCTAAAAGACTTACCTTAATGCAACCAAAAGAGGCTAAAACATATATAAAACAATACCCATGCAACAATTTACAAAGATCATCAATCAGTTGTATGTAATTTAAAATTCTAGAACTTTTTCCATGTATAAACTCTACAATTTCATATTCAAAATTTTCATTCAATTCTCAACGAAATTATACAAATTATATATGGTTGGAAAGATCTTGACATGTAGAACAAAAGTCCTAAGGTTTTAGAATTAATCGAGCAAAAAATCTACACAAAAAAATAATGCCAATATTCGGCTCAAAGAGGGAAATTTCGAATATGTCCATTAAAAAAAAAACAGGGTTTTACAATCATATATGACATGCTCCGATACCACATATAGAAAATTATTCAGATAAACAACTAATTAATCAAGAAGAATTGGATCTATGTATAACTGTAAAACACCGAGATCGATTAGTACAGTGAAATTAAAATTGGATCTGTTTGAGCACTTCACTTGAAGAAAAAAATAGATCAACCCGATAATCAAATATCTATTAGAATGCCAGATTTTTTTTCTATAATATTTCAATATAACAGCTTTCAATGGGATTAAGCAACTAATAAGTATAACCTACCCTTTTATATGCTAGAGAGGGGACCTAACAAATCCCAATTAATAGCGTGTCAACTGAGCTCTTCCCATTACAAGCTTCAGCTTAACATAATTGCCTACACTTTAATGTTCAATTAAGTGCGTTATTAATAGATGCCAATACCTAATTCAATAAGATCACTCGAGGATTTGATAAATATTGGAATATCCATTAATCCGATTATTTAAAATAGAAAATTAATTAATCTTATCCACATCTAAGCATGACCAAGACAGCACGCTGATTAATTCAATTTGTAATACTGCATACGCCACGCAATGTGATTTGCCCCCTTAAAAAGCCTTTACTTAATAAGAATTTGTTACGCGTGATAATGACGATGACTTATTACTAAAAATCATGGGCGTTGTAGAACTTTTCATGGAAATTGTGAGATTTTGTAGGACCGTTACTAGTTATTCTAAAAGTTTAAGCTATTAAATAAAGACGTGGTTTATTATTTAAATATTCTAACAAATATAACAAAGCATATTGTCCACTAGGGCGCTATGCAAGATCTACAACAATAGCTACATAGACTAAGGTCGAATTCCTTGATACAGTGATTTGGGAAGTCCTCGTCCCGGAAGTCTTATTGTAATTTTCCAATGCAATGATTGAAAATTAGTTCGGTTTATCATGAAAAAATACGTCGATCCTGACCCTACTTTACCCTAATTTGCTATTTGAAATTTCATTACACAAGCACTGTCACGACCCGAACTCCGAGTACATGCACATCCCTCCGTGGTCGATATAAATTTGCGACGTCCCAGGGAGTGTCGCCGACCCATTCATTATTATGCACATGCGGAAACGTAAAACAATCTCCATACAACATAACAGTGGAGGAGAAATGTAGGATAGTATTTTCGACTGCACACCTACACTACAGTTGTACTTAAATACAAACCAGTTTAACACCCCAAAGTCTAATACAAAAAGTGAAGCTGTTTGATTTCCTATAAGTTAAGCTTCTATTTACAAGACCGGGGTTCGTTAATATATTATCATACTTTCCAACCCTTCTAGGGTGAACTGTCACCCATTCCAAGCCTCGATGGAAGACCCGTCATCACCTGGGTGAAGGTAGAGAGACTTCTATTTTTCCTTCCCTGCAAGCCACTGTACAGGACCTGGCCTTCCTTCGTCTAGGGACCTGAAAATGTTAGCCCACTAAGGGGTGAGATCACATCTCAGCAAGTCAATCTACTAAACCCAGATTAAGAGAAGGGTACATATACATGCAGTCTAATCACCCTTCTTACCCTTTCTCATCACTTGCACTTTCCTACACGTTAGTGGCATTCAATCATACAATATCACATTGACATTTCTAGCAGTTGAATACTTCAATGCACATATAGATAGGGATGCAGATGTCAGATCATTGACCGTGGCCAATTTTTAACAAATAACAGTCATCCGGTATAACTGGGCTTCACCTCACACCGTTGAGCACAGCAACGTCTACATCTAGACAGCATTCCAATTAAGGAGCATCGGCCCAGCCTCCACTGCTACCGGCATCCGTTGACTTGGGGCATTCTCGAAGGAGCATCGTCCGACCCAAAAGGCACGTCATGGAATCATGTCGTGAATGCATATGATCGATGTCACATTTCAATAATCAATTATGCACAACATCCACAGCATCAATTGAGCAATTTCATAGCAAAAATTCTTCAAAACAAGCATATACTCTTATTCATCCAAATTGACAGAAAATTGCCCAATAACGCTCTTCCAATTTCGAAGTCAGAAACTCACTCATATGATCTCGAAAAATTCTCAAATTCGGACACGTGCTAGAAAACATATAAAAAAAACATTTTTTATGAAGACACTGAGATCCAGATCCCTCTGGATTTGGCCCAGAAATTTCTTCTATCCAGCACAAAAATCGGGTCCAGTTCCAGAGAGTCTAACTCATCGAAATCAGTTCGGTTTTGGGTCAAAATCTCATTCATTTAATTTGAAATTCGAGTACGTTATATTATAAGTTGTGAGGAACAACTTTCATGAAGGAACCGATTGGAAATTCGACCTCTAAAGTTAGGTAACAATCCTTGGAATCATGGTAGGTCACGGGTTACAGGACCATCCGAAATACTGTTCCGAGGATGACGTCATTAAAATCGTCACCTTTTTAATTTCTAAAAATTCTGAGAAAAATATGTTATTATTTAGGATGTCCAAAACATTTCTTCAGAAGGAAATTTCTTCAAAATCGCATCACAAAGTTGTCCATGAAATTAGCAAAACATACATGTCCTGGAAATTGTTTCAGAAAACAGCGTCTGTTCTATTCCGAATCTCCCTCCACGACTTTTGTTTTGCTCCATAAATCCTATCTAAACTTTTCTATGGCCATTATAACATCCCTAAGCAATCTTCATCCACATATAGCTTCATCTATATGGTTCCTCTATAGAAAAATCCCTAAAGAATGTACTCAACCCCTAATCTTTGTTTAGGAGACGACTTACCGCTAAATCTAATGGCGATCCTCACTTGTGGCTGGATGGCAACACAAGGACAGCCCTGGAGATTTTTTACGATGATTTGGACCCGGCAAAACTGCTGGAGGTGTCGTTGAGCGACCACCACAGCAGCACACAAAGTCCTGGATTTTCTTGAGGAGGGAGGAACACTCGAGACCTTGCTGTTCAGTTGCTGTTTTGTCGTCCAAGGGGGAGCAAGAAAGGCTGAATAAACTAGCTTAAAGAAGAAGAAGACAAAACTTTTTATGGCTGTGAAAGGGAAAGGAAATTGTTGTAAGGCTGGATAAGGGAAAGAGAAAGACAAGTGCACGGCAGCAGGGGAGAAGAAAAAGAAAAGAGGGTAAAGCAGAAGACTAAGACTCTTTGGCTGAGAGAAAAGAAAGGAAAGAAAAATAAAGGACAAGAAGGAAAAGGGAAAAGTAAAAAGGAAAGCAGCCCATTTGCTGCTGCATTTCGATTTCCTACAGCAAGAAGAGAGGAGGAAGGTGGGGAGGTAATTGCAGAGAAGTTACTTAGTATTTACTCAGCATTTACCTCCTGCTTTTGGCCTATTTTTCCATGGAAAAATGGCTCTCCATTACTAACTTAGGTCCCCCTATCTTTTCCAAGTCTATCTCCATTAAATACCAAGGAAATTGAGGTGAAATTGTAGGAGAGAGGGATTCCTACGAATTTCATTTTGAGGAGACTTCTCTTTTTTCTTTAATTACCAATCTAACATCTAAATCAATAGGGTCAAGTCCCTTAGTAACAACTTATAATACCTCTTTTAAACTTCTATAACTTTTTTTTTCCAATTGTTTCATAATAAATGCCCAAAACCTATTTAAAAAGTGGCATTTTCTTTTTATTCTTTTAATTTGTTATTCTTGCCTCTTTTCCGTTAATAATTCCCGTCGTCCATAAAATTTGGAAAGATGCAACAACATTCCCGGGATTAATTGTGACACGTGAAAATTCTTAATTTCTGTAATCGACATCATTTCCTCGGTTAATTTCAGTCAAATGTGATTTTAGCGCAACTTAAACTATCAGTTAGTTTTTTGGGAATTTTTGGTGCATTGACCTGTGGTCGATTATTCCCGAGCCACAATGTACATCTTCGACACATTAACAACTCGATTGTCGTGAAAAATCTCGAGGTTTCAATTATGAGCACAAGGTACCAAAACAACAGAAAAATCGGTTTAGTGCCGATCGACGAAAATTCTGTAATTAGATGGAATCACCCAAGCCTAATTTTATCTCTATCGAATCGACCTATTTCCGATTTCTGATAGATTTTCGACTCTGCCGAAATGATCCTTGTAGACTAACACGGTCGAACAATCGATTCCTGGTCGAATTCTCAAGTCGGTTGCATCAAAATTCTTTAATAACTTTCCTGATTAGTCTAGTTATCTTATGAGTGATCAGTTTAGAGAATAGCACTATAGGCACGTCGATGAAAAGCCCGATTCATTTAATTGAAAACAGAAGTGGAAAATCATATTGTCACAAGCACTCCCGGGATCAATTAAATGAGTTTACTTATAATGGTAATGGGCATGCATCTTGATTTCAAGGACGTTCTAGTAAAGGAAACCTCATGCCAAAAATGTAATTTAATATTTCTTAGACGTAATTTCATCTTTTTTAGACCCATAATTGGACCTTATTGGCTTAGGAAGCAAAGCCCTTCTTAAGGAAGATTCACACGGAATTGGTATGGCGTGATTAGAAGCTAATTTACTACTTATTGCCATTTAGATTATCTAGGTGGGGCTTTAGATTAGCACTTAATTGAATCTTGATGTGCGCCAACTAAGCAGAAATTGTTAGGTACATTACATTACACTCAACTCTTCATAACAATATACCATAAGAGTATTGCATAATCTTTTTTCGATCATATAAGCTCAGATACTACATATTGATTTTCCTTTTCTAAAGGAAAGAGTTTGGATTTCGGGTGTCTGAGTATTGCTTCTTATACTTATGTTTACACTTGAAAATGACCAACTTTTAGTTGTTATCGACAAGTGACAAACTTAGTCGACGAGAGTAACATTTGGTCATTTATGAATAAGGAAATAACAGCTTGAAGAAATCGATAGCCTGAACAAATTAACAAGTTAAAGGAATTGATAAATAGTGGAGTTGACAATGGATTGTAAAAGTAACCATCAATGAAGTAGAATAAAGCAATTGTCAAGATAATGTAATAAATGAAACAGTCAAGATAATGGAGTCAATGAAATCATCAACATAACCTTTTGTAATTATCTATTGTAGGTTTTAAATAACCACATTGTACTTTTTCATAGAGCCACTACCAAGGGAAATAAATCTGGTTATCTTTCAATTCCTGTTTTGTAATTATAGTTGTAGTTTTCTGTCTTGAGTCACCATGGAACTTGTCTAATCTTATAAAAAAAAAAAACCAAAAGACAACTTTCTGTAAAAGTTACCTCATCACCAAGACAAAGTCTGGTTAAAGAATTTGTAGAGTCGATCAAACATACAGTTTGATATCAAGAGCCAAGTGAAGGGCGAGGGTAGATGGCTTATATCAATCGCGAAATTACAGCTGTGATCTGGATTAGTATTACCAAGTAGTGATGTGATGACGTGCTCTAGGCATGTAGATTTTCTCCTATCTAGCCCTGCTAGCCCCATAGGTCCAGCTAACTAAAAGATTAATATCTTCGTCTGTTTGCCACTTTTTTTAAAGTTTGGTGATTATTTTGTATCAAATGAATTCAAGAAGTTTTATCACTTTACAACTATCTTACTTATCGTAATTTTATTAGAAATATTAAAATATTATCCCACACATTTGTCTATGAATTTTAAACACTTTTTATATTCATATGATTTTCCTCTTTTATTAACTCAAGTGCAGGTATATTTTTGAAAGTAACATATATGTCACTTCGAGTCTTTAATTAGAGAAAATGACGGTAGTTTATATTTTTATTTGAAAGTTTTCCCATTTTTCTAATTGATTGACACTGGTCCACGAAGTCCCTGTCCGATCTAATCATCAAAAGAAAGATACTGTTAGCCGAGACGTGGATCATACTGGACACGACCCCCAACTCCCAACCGGAGCAATTAAGGCCGCCCCGCAATACGCCAATCTCATCAGCACCACCAATAAAAACTCCCCAACCCCCACCCCCCCCCCCGCAATACGCTTCCCAAAAAAAAAACTCTCCAAAAAAATCTCTCTTCCCTTGGATGCAATGGATCACCGACCAGCATCGCTGCAACTTGATGACGTGAGCTCGAATGGTTAATCGCTTGATGACGTGAGCTCGAATAGGCAACAGGCTTCTTCCTCTGCTTCTGCATCGGACCTCACCTCAAATCAATCCTCCCTCTAGGAAAAAAAAAAAAAAAACGGACGTCAACAGAATGTCGTCGTTCTTGCTTGGTTTCGCATCAGCAGCATTGCCTTGTAAATCCGCTATGATGATTGCATCAACGCGCACGGCCACTAGAGCCCATTCCAATCAAGGAGCAAGCAACACCTTCCCATCTTCAAAAGGGTTTCGAGAACCATTCCTTCATTTACTGAGATTTCCTCAAAATAATGTCCGGAACATTGCACCTTCACAAAACATGGCCATCAAAGATATGGATAACCCGCAATTGCCGTGACGTTGGTGTTGCCGCCCCTCCCACCGTAATGGATATGGCTTGGGAATGGAGAGATGGTGTCGGAATAATTGACTTTCTAGAGAGAAGGAACTTTCTCGTCACTGGTGCGACTGGGTTTCTCGCGAAAGGTAATGGAAATAAGCCGCTTAAAATGCGTTCGTTTTAACATTATGTCACATTGGTCTTGGAAATACTCCTTATCGAAATGGTGGGAATTAGTGTTCTTTGAGTGCGATAATACAGATATCTACACTAAGTAATCTTTAGATTAAATATTAATGATTGATAATTAACTCATTCGTTTTCTATTGTACCAATTCCATTGCTTGCGTCCATGGACTGTTGCTAAATTTAGCAAAGCGTTCAAACTACTGTTCACAGTTCTCATCGAGAAGATTTTACGAGTCGCACCCAACGTAGGGAAGATCTTCCTGTTGATCAAGGCAAAAGACGAGCAAGCTGCCATGGACAGAGTCAAAAACGAGGTCTGCATGTGCATCTTGAATTTGAAAATTGTCGTTCGACTTTCATTCGGACTCGTGTGCAGGCCACGTGCTCTGTTCATGTAATGTTCATTGTAGGAAAACGTGCTCTTTTCGAACACCAAAAGATCTTTGTCCGTCTTTATTTTCCAGATGATAGGGTGCGAGCTGTTCATCTGCCTGCAACAGAAGTATGGAGAAGAGTACACGAGTTTCATGTTGAGCAAGCTCGTTCCAGTCAAGGGCGACATTCGGGAGTCGAACATGGGAATAGGAAACGATTCGTTTCGCCAGATAGCCCAAGAAGTCGATGTCATCGTAAACTCAGGAGCCAACACAACTTTCGATGAGAGGTATCTTTGATTTTTCTATGTTGTTATAGGTTTTGTTGTTTGTGTTCTATGAGATTGTAAGTATTTGCAGGATCTAATTAATCCTGGATCAACATCGCTTTGACCGAAATCAAAACAAACTCGTTCGATCCAGTTCGTTTTTCTTCTGCTATCGTCCTTCTTTCCCATTCCTAGTAATGCTTTAGCTGATATATTTCGCTCCTTGCTATATATATGTGTAGGTACGACGAAGCTCTTGCCGCGAACACCATTGCGCCTTCTTGGCTTTTAAGCTTCGCCAAGAATTGCAAGAAACTAAGCCTTTTCTTGCACCTGTCTACGAGTAAGAATCAGTGAACACTAGTTTCGAAAATACGTGTCCAGGAACTAAAAAACTTACCATTTCAGTTGATTTATCCCCGTATTATTATTTATACTTTCATAGCATATGTGAATGGAGAGAGGCCGGGAATATTAATGGAGAAGGCCTTTGAAATGGGGGAAAGCAGAATAGATTCGTCAACTCAAAGCAAGTTGGATGTCCATCACGAAATTAATTTGGTTTCAGATCTAATCGAAACACTCCCTCCAAATGAAGTGCCGCAAAAATTGAAGGAGATTGGTTTGGCCAGGTCAACATCTCTATCCAAATTCTAAACTAAGGTTGAAATTATAGAGATTCGCTTTACCCAATATTTGGAAACCACAAAATCATTTTAGACTTATCGACATCTAAATTTTGGTAAGGAATTATGAAAATGTTTCCACATGCTTCATGGATCGGTACTCATACGTTTTCGAAAAGTTCCATGTGCTGAGATTGAATAAAAATCGTGTATGAGATCAGGGCAAGAATGTATGGGTGGCACAACGTATATGAAATGACCAAGGCCATGGGTGAGATGATGATAAACGCAGACAGAGGAAGAGTGCCGGTCGTCATCGTTCGTCCCAGCGTGATCGAGAGTACTTTTCGAGAGCCTTTTCCGGGATGGATTCAAGGAAACAGGTTGCATTTTTTTTTTTACGTTTTATCAACAATTATAATTACCATACCACCCACCGTGGTGGCTCCGCTAGATAGGCTTCAGACTTCCTTTCGCTGTGAGGTCTGGAGTTCGAAACCCCTGCGACGCAAGTTGCAGGGAGGCTGGCGTGAGACATTGGTGACTTACCCAGTGGCATGTGTGTGGTGGCTAGCACGTGTCGCCCCCAGTGGTTTATCTCCGGCTGCCGGCCGTGCGGGGTTCGCTGGGTCATCAAAAAAAAAAAAAAAACAATTATAATTACCATCGCAATATGCGGACGCTGATTACTATGTGTTTTCTCTTTCATGTACTGTGAAGAATGCTCGACCCCTTGATCTTGTCCTACGGGAAAGGACGGCTCCCTGGTTTCTTAGTTGATCCCAACACGGTTATGGACGTGGTGAGTGAGTAATTCGATCCATTTTAGTTTAGATTTGTAACGGGGAATGTAAGTTAGTTAGACAGTTCGGGATATGAATGGATATGCATCGCCATTTTTCTCAAAACATATTAAATAAATTCACATGTCGGAGTACTTTTATTTGAGTATGACACAACATATGATTTAAAGATTTGGAAAGACTTGAACTCAAGAGCTCCTACTTCAATATAATGTGAAATATTACGAAACCATTGCCAATTGTTTTAAAAACTTAAGTTATGAGTATGAGATGAAAATCTAATATTTTTGTTGTAAGTTCAGAAAGCGCGTGGGAGATGAAAATTCTATTAGACATGACCTATAAATGTGTATTTAGTATTTTACCAACAAAAGTCTTGACCGGTAGGGTGGAGGCAATTTGTTACCCAACTTTCGCAATTTCGCACTATGAATTTCTTGGTCTTGAGTTATTGTTTCTTGACAACAATCAGATACCGGCAGATCTAGTTGCGAACGTAATAATCGCAGCCATGGCAAAGCACGGGACCACCGCGAGCCCCTGCATCGATGTGTACCATGCCGCGTCGTCCACGGTCAATCCGATGATGATGTGCGACATGTTCAACTATTCCCGCGACTATTTCGCAGCTTCACCCTTGAAGGACAACCAAGGAGATGAGATTCAAATTACCGACGTGGAGTATTTCAGCTCAATCGACAGCTTCTCCTCTTACATACAGAAAGACATCGCAGAGAAAAGTGGATTGAACAAAGAAATTGGCCCTAATTCAAACCCGAAACAACGTTCCAAGCTTGAAGCAAGATGCAAGAGAATGGCAGAGAGTATAATTCACTTGGCTAAGTTGTACGAACCCTACATGTTCTACCGTGCAAGGTAATAATCATTAATTATATGAATTAAATATACATACATACATACATACATACAGATATCGCAAAAATTCGTTAAAGGGTGTTTTGTGTGTTTGATATATTCTTTTTTGTGTGACATTGGTAATTGATTAGGATTTACATGGACTGACTGTATATTGACAGGTTCGACAGTTGGAATACACGAAAGTTGATGGAACAAATGTCGACCGAAGAGGGCAATAAATTTCCAATAGATTTGAGAAGCATAAATTGGGAGGATTACTTCACGAATGGCCATATTCCAGGTCTAAAGAGGCATGTCATCAAGAAGGCATCCTCCTCTTGACCAAATTCTAATTAATCCCATAGAACATGAACAGCAATTCTTGCTGTATAATAAAGCTGATGCATTTACAGGGCTGGGAATCCGGATATACGCGTGGAATTCGGATTTTATGACCGTGGTAATGCTAAGTTGCATGTTCCTGTTTGACAAATAAAATAAATTATACATTTAAAAATTGTGTCAATTTGTGTCACTTTTGTACTCTTCAGGTAATATCTGTCGTTCTAGTTGTGTCAGTTTAGAAGTTGTCGCTCTACATGCAATCTTTAGATTTGCGATATCTGTGGAAGTGTATAATTCCCATTGTCTCTCGATTCGAAAGTGAGAGTAAAGATATAATAATAGTATGCCTTGTTGTTATACTTTTGTGTACCATTTGTGTTATACCGGTTAAGTTGTTTCCGTCACAAAAATTGTTGTGTCCACTGTTGTGGAAAGACGAGCAGTGACCTACATTCACAAGGTTCAATCATAATGACTTATGTTCATGGGACGAATGGTAATGAATTCCATTATAAATCAAGTGATATAACAAATATTACATATTTGAGTCACTCAAGTATTCTCGGTGTTTTCCCAAACCCCAATTACACTTAATAATTTACGCAGTGTTTAGCCCCACAATTCATCCTTAAATAATCTCTCAATTTCACAAAAAAAAAAATTATACATAAATTCTTATCACAAGGAAACAGGTTGCATTTTTATTTTTATTTTTACGTTTTTTCAACAATTATAATTACCATCGCAATATGCGGACGCTGATTACTATGTGTTTTCTCTTTCATGTACTGTGAAGAATGCTCGACCCCTTGATCTTGTCCTACGGGAAAGGACGGTTCCCTGGTTTCTTAGTTGATGCCAACACGGTTGTGGACGTGGTGAGTGAGTAATTCGATCCATTTTAGTTTAGATTTGTACCGGGGAATGTAAGTCAGTTAGACGGTTCGGGATACGAATGGATATGCATCGCCATTTTTCTCAAAACATATGAAATAAGTTCACATGTTAGAGTACTTTTGTTTGAGTATGACACAACATATAATTTAAAGATTTGGAAAGACTTGAATTCGAGACCTCTTGTTCTGATACAATGTGAAATCTTATGAAACCATTGCTAATTGTTTTAAAAAACTTAAGTTATGAGATGAAAATTTAGTATTTTTGTTGTAAGTTCAAAAAGCGCGTGGGAGACAGAAATTCTATTAAACATGACATATAAATGTGTATTTAGACCCATCAGTGGACAACTGTGTTGGTTAAGAGTTTCTCTTTCATCGCCAAGGTCGAGGTCGAAACCCGCAGTTGTTAGCGTTATAAGTGGAGGGCCATGGTGGTGGGGTCCTATGCTAGTCTCCCCCAGGTATAGTCGTCATTAAAGTCCGAAGGTGCCACTAGGTGTTGGAGGACCTTGTGACCGGAATAGTGTAAGCGAAAGGGGGCTCAGACGGATCCTTGGTTACCAAAAAAAAAAAAAAAGTGTATTTAGTATTTTACCAACAAAGGTCTTGACGGGTGGGGCGGAAGCAATTTGTTACCCAACTTTCGCAATTTCACGTAATAAATTTCTTGGTCTTGAGTTATTGTTTCATGATAACAATCAGGTACCGACAGACCTAGTTGCGAACGTAATCATCGCAACCATGGCGAAGCACGGGATCGCCGCGAGCCCCAGCATCGACGTGTACCACGCTGCGTCGTCCGCTGTTAATCCAGTGATGATGTGCGACATTTTTAACTAAAGGAGTAAGTCATTTTTCTTAAATCGAAGTATATATTTTTTGTTGACTATAATTTTTTTTTCATTAATTCAATTTTCTAAGCAATTCAAATGAAGGAAATATTTTGCAAACAGTTAATTTTCACCGGAGTACAAGATAAATGGACTTTGATAGTTGAATCTTTGCGTTAGTTTCCTAGTTCCAATCATTGTGAATGCGATGAAAAATCAACTAAAACATCAGTCACCGAATACAACGATTTCGTTTCAATAATTGCGTCTACTAACACCATTAGAAGTAATTAATTGTTTTATTTCTCCTTTAATTTTGCATAAAAGAAAAATCAAATGGATTCCCCTCTGTCCGTATGTGCCCTTCTCCGGTCAACTTAGCTAAAACCGAAGACCCCCCTACTTCGTCGAATCCCACGTCCTCAGCTGCAATTCAGCAAAAGCCGCTCTCTCCCTCGAGGCCGCCCAAACAACAGCCGTTCTAGCAGGTGCCACGACTTCATTTTGGCCCGGTTTGCAGCTGTTTCAGCCAAGGGCCGTGCTCTAAACCGCCACCACTGAGCTTAGTACAAGCCATGTTCAAATCAGCCCCAGGACAGCCATTCAACCCTTGATCAGCAACTATTTTAAAGCAAGGGTTTTCAGGTTTCGTGATTCGTTTTTGGGCCCGTCTTAACCCCGGTTGTTGGAACCGCTTTGAAGAGAACCGAGCTTTGTCACGTGCTGGTTGATTTGATCCAAGAAAATCTTTAATCAGGTGAATTTACTCACTAATGCCTTCTTAGTTTGCTAATTATACTTAAAGGTTGATTAGTATTAGTTAAGTGTAACTAGGTGGTTAGATTAGAATTGATTAGCGATTATTAGTTAATTGCATTACATATTAGTTGTTTGGTTAGTGTACTTAGATAGAGAATTGTCTATAGTATTTATTGGATGCTTATTGGGATTTTTCCCGACCCTTATCGGGTGTTAATTAGGTAATTCGGGCCTAAGTGGAATTTTTAGTAATTAAATATTAATTTTTGAAATTAACTATTGAATCATTTATTTTTCGTAAATTCAACTGGGATGGCCAGTGACCGGGATTTTATGCCGATGATCGTGGTGCAGTCCGTTTATTTAATTGAGCTTTATGTTGTGCTAAATTGAAATTATTGTATTTATTTATTTTATTTTCGAAATTAATTATTTAATTATCTATTTTCCAGAAATTCAACTAGGATAGCCAGTGACCGGAATTTCGTGCTGATTGTCGTGGTGCAGTCCGTTTGTTTAATTGAGTTTTAATTTAGATTTATGAGTGATCTTAGGATTTATTCATAAATGATTTGATTTATGGTAATAAATTGGCAATTACCGGACGTCGGTTCACAGCGCCAAAAATATGTTTGGGCTGATGAAAATGGTGGGAAATTCTAAAGTAAAAATATTATATTTTGGCTAAGGCCGGCCATGTCCCCACACACATGTATTTTATCGGAGATGATAAAGAAATTGGTGGTTGATTGAATGATCAGGATAGTATACTATATAATCCTACGAGCTCTGATATGTCAGCTTAACGAGAGCAGTATACTAGTGTACTATATCGACCTACGGACAATATGTCAGCTTAGTGCGAACAGTACACTTTATCAGCTTAGAGTGAACATTGGGGGTATACCATATCAGCTCACGGGCGATATGACAGTTTAGCAAGAGCAGTATAGTGGTACATTATATCAGCCCACGGGCGATATGGTAGCTTAACGAGAGCAGTATACCTTAACCTTATCAGCTTAGTGCGAGCTATACTATCTATTATTAGCTTAAAGTGAGCAGTCCTAATATAAACGGACTTATAGATAGTATATGATGAGCCGACCAAGAAGAGGTCGAGATGACGTGTAATCAACTAGATCAATTGATCATTGTTTTGATCTGATGTTGTGAATTGATTAATTGAGTGGAAATGATTGTGAGTGGTCTTGTTGGCGTGTAATCGATTAGGTCGATTCAATCGATGCTTCGATCAGTGATGTAATTACTTGGGCGCCTATTTGATCTGTGCTAATATGCAGGTGGAATCTGAGGTCAAGATAAGTCCTTTGACTCATGTTGTGTATAGGCAACCCTAAGGTGTATTAGTTTACTAATCGGATCTTAGGAGGTAGAGCATATTGAGACATAGTCTCATCCCGATTGTGAGATTATATTTCAGGCCTCTAGATTTCTCGAAGACGAGGCATTTGAAGTCAAGGATGAGTGAGAAGAAGGAGATGAAGAGTTTGAAGAAAATGAGCCTAGTGGTGAAAGATCTGAGGAGAATCGGGATGATGATCACGAGCATAACCTGGATGAGGACTGAGATCCTATCCTCTTTTGTGAACCCTGTACATGTGTGGTTGTGAATTTCAATATGAAAAATATGGCCTGCTTTTCTATCCCATTGTTTTATTATGTGGGGATCTATAATTGCTTCCACATGTGCATATATAAATAAAAGGGTCGGCGATACATAGTCCTACAATATCGCATTTTAAAATCGACCAAAGGTAAGGAATGTGCGTGTGCCTGAGGATCCGGGCGTGACAGCCGTGATCTGGCTCAAGTGTGAACCTCACGTCACCAAACGACGGCAGCCAAGCGACGGCGGACAAGCGAGCTAGGTCGACGGCTGATGAGGATCGAAACCCTAATTTCACTCTCCAAATTAAAAAAAAAAAATCCCAAAATGAGTTGTGCGGCGTCGTTTTTGTAAGACCATCCACTTAGGATGGCAAAACGACATCGTTTTCTTAAGGAGGACGGAAAACGACGTCGTTTCTCAAGCCATGTCGATTTTTTTTTAAATATAAAAGCCATGTCATCATTTTGGCTGGAATATTTCGCCGGTGGCACCAAAGTGATTGTTTTTCCTCCAATTTGGCACTTAAGTGATTCGATTGAAACTTTTGGTACCAAAGTGAGTACCGCACACAACTTATGGCACTGATAGTGTACTTCTCAGGCAATGAAAATAATAAAATCAAAGCATGTACCTCATCTTCAAAGTCAATTTCAATTGAACTCAATTGACTACTAATCAGATTCAATTCATTAATATGATTTACAATTGATACACATTCGCTCATCTTTAAGTTAAACAGACGCCGCATTAGATAGACTTTGTTGATCGTAAAGGGCTTCTTGTAAATATCCGACGGGACTTTCATCAAACCCATAGTGGTGTTCTCTTTCATGATATGAAACGCGACATTATGAGCCAGCGTCAGTTGTATAACACCCATAGCTCGTATATCCAACAATTTCCAATCAACTTGCTTCGTTGTCTCTAGCTTCTTCCTAGACAGGGGTAAATGAAATTTCATGTGATAGATAATTTTCAATTTACATCTTACAGAAACCAAAATCGTTCCCCTCAAATTTGTGGATTCTCAATTTTCCTTCTTTTGTCATCATCGATTTGCTTCTACTTAGTCGAGTTTAGCTATGATACCAATTGTTGTGGAAAGACGAGCAGTCGAATAATAAAATAGATAGAGCAAGAAAACAATCGAACACCAAATTTACGTGATTCAATCGTGGTGACATACATTTACAGGGTGAGTAGTAATGAATTTCACTATATATTAAGCGATACAATGGAGATTATATACTCGAGTTGCTAAAACACTCTCAATGTTTCCCAAACCCTAATTGCACTCAATTTCTTGTACAGTGTTTAGCCCAACAATTCCTTATTAAATGATTGCTCAATCCATGAAAGAATTATACACAAATTCTTACCACAAGTAATTGATTGTAACACATAAAAACTATTAGTGTAATTGCATGAACAAAACCAACAGAGAAAACCCATGGCCAAGCACTTGCCAAATGGCCCTTCAAGACGTGCGCAATAACAACGCTTCCTTTAGAGCACTTACAACGTCTCTTGGATAATTTATGCAAGGCACACTAAACAATCCTTGAAAAATTATATTTATATAATCATAGAACCCACTTGACTGAGAAGTCCCTGTAGAATTCGGTCAACAAGGAACTAATAGATAAACCTAAGTTTGATCGAATCTTAGTTTTCAAGTCCAAATTTGGACTTTCCGAATTTCCTTTTCTCCTTGGGCCAACTTGAATAACTTCGAGGATAATTTCCATGGGTTTCAAAACAAACTTTATCCAATACAAAGTCGAAGCTAATATCACATTCCAGTCTGGACTACATCTTCAACATGAAAATAAAATTCATAATCTTTAAGATGCCATTGAACTTTCATGCACCAAGCACATAATTCAAATCACATAAAGTTGTTGAATGAACTCAAGTTTGAGACATATTTTAGCACCCGCAACTCCTCAGCCTTGTAAACTTGAACTAGCTTGGCTCAAAAACCATGCATATCAGCTCCTACACAAAATTCTCGAATATGGTATTCGGAGTGAGCCACAAGGGGGATATGATGTTGGACCCTAGAACCTACTCTATATTCACAAATTTCGGACTTTTGAAACTTATAAGTGATCCTATGACTTTGACCATGCACCAGTCCTAGAATCAACCCTGCCATCTCGATTTCACAAGTTCCATCAATTCCTACACACCTTTCGGAATACCTTAATCAGTCCTTTTATCAAAAGTTGTAGACAATTGAATTTTTGTCGACAATTAAAGCGATCGTTCTTATAAACTAAAAAAAAAAAAAAAACATAGTAAGGAATAAATAATAAACTGAATTTAAAAAATAAAAAAATAGAAAATGAATTTAAAGAATGGTGGGGGCTTTTCTGATTCTTGGCTCAATATTTCTCGGCTCACAAGGTAAAATTTCGTTTACTCCATAAAAGCCTGTCAAGGCCGTCGCCTCCAGTCCATTTTTGTCCACCAATTAGGCCCTACAAGCCGCTGCCTCTAAGGGGTGTTTGGTTCAGCTTTTCCAAGGGGCTTTGAGCCCTGAAAGCCCCTTGAGAAAAATATAGGGGTGTTTGGTTCGGCATTTGAAGGCTACTTGCCAAAATATTAGCTTTTGGAATGCTGAAAGCCCAAAGCAGGTAGGGACCTGCTTTGGGCATTTCAGCATTTTCGGGATGCTGGTGTAGGGAGTTAATGTATTTTTTCAAATGCCCTATTTTACCCTTAAAATTTTATGAAAAGTCCACTTTTGCCCATACTAAACAAAACCCTAGCAGGCTCTCCGCGTTTCCTCTCTTTTTCTCCATCGACAGCTCTCTTCTCATCTCTCTCTGCAGCGTTCTCCTCCATCGACGCGGCTCTCTCTGCAGCGTTCCTCTCCCTGCAACTCCCAGCACTCCATCCCGATTTGAATCCGAGCACCACTCCATCAAGGCCAAAGTTCATCGCACGAGCGAGCGAGATTCGAGATCCGAGCAATCCGAGCACCACTCGAAGGTCCTCCTCTTGCGGATCGACGATGGCTCCGCTTCCTGTGACGGCGACGGCTTTGGCTCTCCACCCTCGACTCTTTTCCTTCGGTCGATTCTCGCAGCATCACCTCCACTCTCACCGTCTCCTTTTCTCTCCTCTCTCTTCTACCAGGTATGCCTCTCTCTCTCTCTCTTCCTCCCTCTTTACTTTTTATCGCTGGATGGTAAACGGATCTGCCATAAATCGGTCTTCTTGGTTTGTTCCCTCTCTATCTCTCGCGCACACCCGATCCCTCTCTCTTTTCTCCCCCTGTTCTTGTTCGTCCGTTTGGGTGTTTGTTCAATTTTGTCCTGTGGGTATGATTCTGTTTTTTTTTTTGGTGGAGTTCGCATCTGTCCTTAAAGCGGATGCATGCATCATTCATCAAAGATCTTTGAGGAGATGGAGAGATCGTGCTTTGCATCATCGTTGTTGTCATGAGCTTCCTATGGGTATGATTCTTCCAATCCTGCTGGATTGGGAAGGAATATTGGACCTGCAAAATTAGTTACAAAGAAGAAAAAAAAAAACGCAGCTCCAAATAGATGGAGAGATCGTGCTTTGCATCATCGTTGTTGTCATGAGCTTCCTGTGGGTATGATTCTTCGCATCTGTCCTGTGGGTATGATTCTTCCAATCCTGCTGGATTGGGAAGGAGTATTGGAGCTGCAAAATTAGTTACAAAGAGGGAAAAAAAAAAAAAAAAAAACGCAGCTTCATTTACTCGGTTCTTTAATTGCTCCTTTGTTTCTTTTAAATGTTACCGTGGTTTAATAGCACCTACATCAAAAACTTTGTTAGGAATTTGCTTTCGATTTTCTTACCTAAATGTTTCCTAAGCCAGACATTGTTAATTAGGAATATATTTTGCTATCTAGGTATATAAAGCACAGGCCAAGAATGTAGTTATGAATTTATTATTTTATTTTAGACACATATTACCTCTGTCGTTATTGGACAAATCTTAAATAACCTTTTCATCTATCGTATATTTTTTTAACTAAAAACGATTAGCGGAAAAAAGAGATGGGCTATCAAACATATTTAATCTTGAAGAGTTGATGCTCTGCTCTTTCTTTTCCTTTGCGAATACTTGAAGAGTTCCCCGCGCAAAAACAAAAGCCAGGACTCCATTTACTCGGTTCTTTAATTGCTTTGTCCTGTGTAAGTAAATGTAAGTGTTGCAAGCCGAACCGAGTTGCTTTAGATTAGAAACAATATGAAAAGAAAGGCCAAGGCAAGTTCTACTACTTGAGAATGGGATATTTTTAGCTTGGCTTTTTGATGCAGTCAAGTTACTATGCATGATTTTCATACAAAATGTTCAAGATTAACAAAGTCTCATTTTAGAGAAGATGACCTCTAATTTTGCTACATCTTTACATTAATTTCCTAGCCTACATGATTTTGCCCTGCTCTCTACCTTTTAGAAATGGCACGAGAGAGAGAGAGAGAGAGAGAGAGAGAGAGAGAGAGAGAGAGATGCTGCGTTACCTCCTTGGCTTTTGCAGTTTTTCCTTTGGTGCTTGATCTGGGTGGAGATGACTTTAATGATTGTGAATTGCTTTTGCATGCAGACAGAAACTTTGAAAACCTGGTAAAAAGAACGAGATGAGTCAATAGGAGGATGTTAGCATTTTATTGTTTTCATGTTTGAAGCTTAGTCATTCCACTTTGTTTCTATCTATGGATCTTTATTTGCAGCCTTTGTGAACCTAATTTCAATTAATGTTTGATGTTAGAATTTTTTTCATTTGGTGTTCTCTTAATGTGATAGTTTGCATATATGCGATGGTTAATATATTATTTCTTTTTATATTTTGTTACTTGAAGCAGTTATGGATGATTTATGGGATGATTAATACATTGTTTCTCTTTATATTTTGTTACTTGAAGCAGTTATGGATGATTCACATACAAGGGAAAATCATGAGTAAGAGAAAAATGACTTTGCACAATTATATACGGAAAAATAACGTGACTGATACGGATTTTGAACAAGCAGAATTGGATCCCGATTATGGATATTCAGTTGATCAATGAAGGGGTGGGTGCTTCAAATTCGTATGCATCTCCGGACATGGCACGTTTACGTGATAAAATAGCCATAAGTTTACAAAGTCATTGAGGTTTGTAATACTAAGTATAACGTTTTCTTTTTTTTTTTTTTTTGTGGACATATATGACCATATTTACTATTATGAAATGACTCTTCCTAGTAAAAATTGTATGAGAGACACTTGGTTTTACTTTTATTTCTTGTTAATTAGGACCTTCCTTTTTATATGCGGTGCTTACTCAAAAAATTAGCATCTACAATCGATCGCTTCACCATCCACAATCGGTTGCTTCACTATCCACCGTATAAGTTAACTTTTTTTTTTTAATATCATTTTTATTTTTTGACAATCAATAACTCAACTTTTATCAATACACTAGAATGATCATTAACGAATATGATTAATACTACAATAATTAAAAAATATATATATATATATATATATATATATATATTAAAAGTTGAAAACATACCTAAAAGAACCATAGGCTAAAAGTTGAGCTTTGCATTAATCTATAATCAAATTCTTTTAATATAATTTTTAAATAAATTTACTAATATGTATCATTTCCATTATTCTTAACATGAAAATGTAAAATGTTATATACTCATTGTTTCTTTTTTGCAATTTTAAAAATACTAAAACTAAAAAACTAATTTGGTCACACCAAAGGGCTTTCAAATGCAAGTTTACCAAACAGTCTTGCATTTCCCTAAAGCACTTTTCAGTTTTAGTTTATCAAACAGTCTAACATTTTGGAAAACCCCTTTACCTCAAAGGTATTTGTATTCTCCCAAGGGCATTTTCCCAAAGCTGAACCAAACGGGCCCTAAGTAGCCCAGTTCACACACCAAAACCCCAGCTCATCAAACAGGCCCATTAAACATGAGGTCCATGAAAGGAGACAGCCCAGCCCATTCATTGAAGCGTGGCCTTTCTCCGCCCTTAATCCAGCTCTCGTTTTCTCGAGACGGACAGTGCGTTGAGAACGAGACAAGCAGCTGAGCGAAGGAATCCATGGCGCGATATGATCTCGCGCGAATCCTTCTAGAATGCGAAGTGGATAGAGCCTGTATTGCTAGACCAGAGAGGACCCGCATCAGCAGTCGACGTTAATTAGACCTTGCCGCCCCCGCTTTCGTCATTCCAAAGTCAATCGCTTTATTATATACAAAGCAAAACCAACACAAGAGAGGAAAACGTCCTCAAGTGAAGAAAATGTCAAGGGTAAGGTGTTACAATTGTGACAAGAAGGGTCACTATGCTCGCAGCTGGAATCGTGAGCCTAAAAAGGTAAATACCTCTTGTACATTTGAGAACTTTGCTTATGTGTCAAGTTCTGTATTGTTGGCTGAATCCAATCCTTTGTGGACTGTAGATTCGGGAGCAGCGGACCATGTAGCAAAGGATAGAGGATCCTTTGTGGAATTCCGACGAGTCCCAACTGGAACTAAGTGGATCTATGTGGGAAACAACTCCGGGCTGAAGTGAAAGGAATTGGCACCGCTAACCGAACATGCGTGGTGGACGCACTTTGTTCCTACATGATGTGTTGTATGCTCCGGAGATTCGTCGGAATCTAGTGTCTCATTTTAGTGTTGGTCAAACTACGTTTTAATATGAACTTCCGTAATAGAGGTGTGGATTTGTTTTGGAAACAAATTTCTATGGTCATGGCTATTTTCTGGATGGTTTTATTGTTTTAGACATTGACTATGTTAATGCAAATGTTTGTTATTCCCTTATCACGTCTCCTAATTCATATGACAATGATGTGAATGTATGGCATGCTAGACTTGGTCATATTGGCCAACAACGTATGAATAGACTAGCCAAAGAGGGCTTGTTGGGCAATATTGAAAAAGTCAATTTGCCCATATGTAAGCATTGCCTAGCAGGGAAAACAACAAGGAAACCATTTGGAAAAGGTAAAAGAGCTGAATTTCCTTTGCATTTAATCCATTCGACATCGTGGTCCACTTGAATGTGAGAGGAAGGCATGGGGCTGTTTATTTCATCACTTTTATAGATGATTATACTCGATTCGGATATGTCTATTTGATTTCTCATAAATCTGAAGCATTAAGTTGTTTCAAAAGGTTTATGGCCTTGGTAGAGAATCGATTAGACAAGAAAATAAAAGCATTGAGATCCGATCGAGGTCGAGAATATTTATCGATGAGTTCAGAAAATTATGCGATGAAAAAGGAATAGAAAGACAGTTGTCTATTCCATATACTCCTCAACAAAATGGTGTTGCGAGAGAAAGAAACGAGAACCCTACTTGAAATGGTTAGGTCTATGATGGCACATGCTAACTTACCCATCACCTTTTGGAGTGATGCCTTATTAACTTCTGCCTATGTACTTAACCGGGTGCCTTCCAAATCGCTTACTTCCACTCCATATGAGTTATGGACCCAGACTTGGGTTTTCTTAAGCCATGGGGTTGTGCTGCCTATACCCATGAGCCCTCTCACAAATTTGGGAAATTAGGTCCCAGAGGAAAGAAGAGTATTTTCATAAGATACTCTGAACACTCTAAAGGATATGTGTTCATAGGTGAGCAGGAAAGTGGGAATGTAACTGAATTTGAATCAAGAGATGTCACATTCTTAGAGGATGAGTTTCCTAAGAAGGGCGAAATAGGTGAAAATTACTCCCTATTTGAAACCATGGCAACAAATTGATACCCCCAGCTCTTGCATCGTGACTCACCTCAATCGGTCCTATCTCTAGGCAAACAGCAAACGCCAACCAAATGCTGTCTTTCCCTAATTCTTGCAATTCCAGGATGACGTGGGAGTGCCTGCCCTGTTGCCTGGATAATCCTGGCAACAGGAGGGCCGTCATTCCGCACTTTCAATATTTAACTTCAAGTCATGATCAACTTGGGAAATCAACTCGAAATATGGGCTCCATTTACCTTACGAAAAATTTATTTAATTAGAAAACATTTTCAAAAGAAGTTTTTTTCAAGGAAAATTATTTGATTTTTCGGTGTTTAATTGTCTTTTGTGACTTTAATGAAAGTAATTTTCTGATGTTTGATATCGAAAAGTTGTGAAATATGCTTTTGAGAAAAAGACTCGAGTGCAATTTGGAGACCTCCAATGTAGACATCAGAGTCTGGAGTCCAGGCTTCGACCACTGGGACTTGCAAGCATCCCGAGTTTGGGCGGTTGGAATCTAGCCCTAGGTCGTGGAGTCCAAGGCTTGGGTATCGGCATCTCAATCCGAGGCACTGGGGTCTCGAGGGCTAGTGTCAATGTCCAAGGGGTGGGCACTTGGGTTAGAGCGCTAGAGAACCCAAGATCAAGTGGCTGAGGTCTTAGATCTGTCAAATGGACTCTTGGGTATAACTACTCGAGATGATTTTGCGACAACTATGATCAAGTCATATTATGGACAATGAATTCCAAGTTCTAAAGGAGTAAGTCATTTTTCTTAAGTCGAAGTATATATTTTTTGTTGACTATAAATTTTTTTCATTAATTCAATTTTCTAAGCAATTCAAATGAAGGAAATATTTTGCAAACAGTTAATTTTCATTGTAGTACAAGATAAATGGACTTTGATAGTTGAATCTTTGTGTTTTGTTTCCTAGTTCCAATCATTGTGAATGCAATGAAAAATCCACTAAAACATCAGGCATCGAATACAATGATTTCGTTTCAATAATTGCGTCTACTAACACCATTAGAATTAATTAATTTTTGTTATTTCTCCTTTAATTTTGCATAAAAGAAAAATCAAATGGAGCCCTTTAATAAGGTAGCTACTACGGACGTGCTCGTGCCATAAAATGGTAATACATATAATTATTCAAACCAAATATTTTCTGGGATCAAAAGTTGAATTACATGTAGGAAGAATATAGGTAGTAAATGAGTGAGAATTTATACTTTCTTTTTTCAGAAAATGTATGGTACTTTTGAAAAAGTTTGGCGTAATAGTGTGGATCATTGGCGGTGGTTAAGGTTCTTAGGAGCCCAAGAGCTTCATTGAGAGTTGCCCCACCTGTCGGTTTATCCTAAGAGGTCGACAGAACCGCCTTTCTTATTTTAACGTGTCGGTGTCCTCACACCTTAGCTCTCAATCAAGGAGAGTTTTTCTTCCCTCTCTTCAAGGGATATCCTTGAACTTCTTGTTTTAGAATTCAGATAAAATAGTTCCCCAACCATTATATTTATCGAGGTGTGAGAGCTGTCTCTAGCCATTACTATATTAATGTCCCCGGAATATTGGGACCCCACCTCTTGGCTGGCTTACCTTTTCAATGACCTGAGAAGTCTTTTAAGGTCATGTTCGGGACCCCAAAATCCAAAAGTCTGAAATATCTAAATGTGAACCCCACATCTCGTAATGACATCAATACAAGTACGTAATGGAAACCTCAAAGGATGCATCAGCAATGACAAACAAGATTAAATAGAACTTGAGGTAGGTTTCCAGGTGGATCTCAAACCGATGTGTAAACACTAATATAATAAGGAACATAAACGTGATTATCTTCGTTATTCTAATCGAGATGCAGGAATAAGTGCAGTCCCTGCGCATGGCTCGACAAGCTTTGTTGAGTTGGTGGGACACGGGAGTGACGAATATCTGTCCATATATGGGGCAAGATGCTCATCTGTCATGGACGATATCCTTAAATTATCTCATGCATGGGGAAAGGTGGTTCCGCTTACAGCCAGTCAATACGTTTATTATTTTTTTCTCTGCTTTCCCATTTCAATACATTGGTCGGTGAAAATTAGTTTAAGTTAGCTTATCGATGATGGGTCATGTTCTCGAATTTTCTCATGCATTGGATGTGAACGATGCTCCAACCACAGCTTGTCAGCACATACATTATTAAGCTAACTCTGGATGATCTTCTTAAGTTATCTCGCGACTTCAGCTAGTCAATACGTTCATATTTCTTTTCTCTGCGTTCCCACTTCAAACCCTTTTCCCTCGGATGCAATTGATCATCAACTAGCGATGCTGTAACTTAAGAATGTGAGCTTGGCATAAATGGACTCAGGTATGGGTGCCGATGATCTAAGCACGGGCTTGCAGGGAATTGAGCACGAGTGCAGGGTCTCAGGCCGGCCTAAATGGACCCGGCGCTAGGATCTCGGGCCTCGCCATGATGGACTTGAGCCTGGGTGTCGAGCTTGGGTTGCCTAGGGCCTAAGAACGAACTTTGAGGTTCTTGTGTCCAAACATAGAATTTTTAATCCAAACACCAATAAAAAATTATATATTTAAAAATTATATTATATTTTTTTAGAGAGAATATAATCTTCCTGAATTTAAGCATAGTTTTTGCATTGATTATTAAAATATTTTCCGTGGCTCATTTTCCTAAGAATCCAAAAGCGATTCTTTCAAAAATATTTTTCGCGAAATAAACAAAGTATAAGGAGAAATTTTATTTTCTGAATTGTTATTAACTATGCGTCAAAACTCAAGTGAAACTTTGCGGACCACGTCTCTCAATTAAGATAGACTAGTTATGTACCAATAAACGTATCTCTAATCGGTAGTAGAAGTCACCTTCATAGATGTGAAATTTAGTCTCAAATATGTAATTCCTCATATGATCGGAGAGTGAATACATAATGAAACAATACCGGATTAATACGTATGTGTTCTAATTTGCCTAGAAATAGGGTAAAAGCGCGGGTCGAAATTCAAAGTCCTCATTTCACATTTTCGGCGATCGTATTCGTACCGGTGATTCCGAGAATTTGGGGGCATAAAGGAATCAAAGTCGCTATTCACCGATGCGGGACAAAAGACACGCGTCGTGTGATCTCTTGCGATCCCCTCGTCAATCAAACGAACGTGGATCGAAAACAGTATCTTCCAAAACGCAAGACTGAGCCGGCAGTGACGGGCACGATGACGCCATCAATCCTCCTGCATCGCTTGATTATATATAGGCAATAGGGTTCTTCCCCGACTCCTGCATCGCATCTCACCTCAAATCAATCCTCTCCCTAGGCAGAAAAAAAAAACACACACACACACACACACATCAACAGAATGTCGTCGCTCTTGCTTGGTTTCGCGTCGGCAACATTCCCTTGCAAATCCTCTATGATGATTGCATCACCGCACACGGCCATTAGAGCCCATTCCAATGAAGGAGCAAACATCACCTTCCTATCTTCAAAAGAGTTTCGAAAACCATTCCTTCAATTACCGATATTTTCTCAAGATAACGTCCAAAAAATTGCACCTTCGCGAAACATGGCCATCAAAAATAAGGATAACCGCAATTGCCGTGACGTTTGTGTTGCTGCCGTTGCTGCCGTTGCTGCCCCTCCAACCATCATGGATATGGGTCGGGAATTGCGAGATGGTATTGGAATACTTAACTTCCTAGAGGGAAGGAACTTTCTCGTCACTGGTGCAACTGGATTTCTCGCGAAAGGTAACCAAAATAAACTGCTCATCATGTGCTCATCCTTACGTAATGTCACGCTGGTCTTGAAAATACTCCTTTCCGAAATGATGGGAATTGGTGTTCATTGTATGCGGTCATACAAATATCTACACTAAGCAATCTTTAGACTAAATATTAGTGATTGATAATGAACTCATGCGTTTTCTACTGTTCCGATTCCATTGCTTGCGTCCAGAGACTGTTATTAAACTCAGCAAAGCGTTTAAACTTTTGTTCACAGTTCTCATCGAGAAGATTTTACGAATCTCACCCAACGTAGGGAAGATCTTCCTGCTGATCAAGGCAAAAGACGAGCAAGCTGCCATGGACAGAGTCAAAGACGAGGTTGGTGCTGTCGTAAGACGATCTATTTTATCTGCATCTGCATTTTGAATATGAAAAATCATGGTTCGATTTTTCCTTTTCGGACTCGCATGCAGGCCACGTGCTCCGCACATTGCTAATTTTCATTTTGGAAAACGCGCTCTTTTTTAACACCAAAAAATCTTTGTCCGTCTCTATTTTCCAGATAATAGGATGTGAGCTGTTCAAGTGCCTACAACAAAAGTATGGAGAAGAGTACACAAATTTTATGCTGAGCAAGCTTGTTCCAGTCAACGGCGACATTCGGGAGTCGAACATGGGGATAGGGGACGATTCGTTTTGCCAGATAACGCAAGAAGTCGATGTCATCATAAACTCAGCAGCCAACACAACTTTGGATGAGAGATATCTTTGATTTTTCTATGTTATTATAACTTTTGTTGTTTGTGTTCTATGAGATTGTAAGTATATGTGGGATCTAATCAAGCCCGGATCAACATTGCTTCGACCGAAATCAAAACCCTAATCTCGAAAAACACGTTCGGTTTAGTTCAAAATCTTCCACTGTTGTCCTTATCTCCCATCCTAGGAATGCTTTAGCTGATATATTTCACTCCTTGAAATTTATATGTGTAGGTACGACGCAGCTCTCGTCGCAAACACCATTGCGCCTTCTCGGCTTTTAAGCTTCGCCAAGAAATGCAAGAAATTGAGCCTTTTCTTGCACCTGTCTACGAGTAAGAATCAATGAACAATTGCTTCCAAAATACATGTGAAGGGAATATTAAACTTAACATTTCGGTTCGTTTATCCCCATATCATTGTTATTATAATAATAATTATTGTTTTATATAGCATATGTGAATGGAGAGAGACCGGGAATATTAATGGAGAAGGCTTTTGAAATGGGGGATAGCAGAATAGATTCGTCGACTCAAAGCAAGTTGGACGTCCATCACGAAATAAATTTGGCTTCGGATCTAATCGAAGCACTCCCTCCAAATGAAGTGCCTCAGAAATTGAAGGAGATTGGCTTGGCCAGGTGAACATTTCTCTCGAGATTCTAAACTAAGGTTGAAATAATAGGGATGGCTTTACCCAATACTTGAAAACCGCGAGACTATTTTAGACTTGTTGGCATCTAAGGCATCTAAATTTTGACGAGGAATTAAAAAAAAAAATTCTATACTTTTCACGAATCAGTACTCATACTCTTTCGAAAATATCCATGTGCTGAGATTGAATAAATTTGTGGATGTTCAGGGCAAGAATGTATGGGTGGCAGAACGTATATCAAATGACCAAGGCCATGGGGGAGATGATGATAAATGCAGATAGAGGAAGAGTACCGGTCGTCATCGTTCGTCCCAGCGTGATCGAGAGTACTTTTCAAGAGCCTTTTCCCGGATGGATTCAAGGATACAGGTTGATTTTTTATTTTTACATTCCATCAAAAAAATAATAATAATTAGAATAATCACAATTTTTTTATGCTAATAAATGTTTGTTTCTCTTGAATGTACCGTAAAGAGTGCTTGACCCCTTGATCTTGTCCTACGGGAAAGGACGACTCCCTGGCTTCCTAGTCGATCCTGACACAGTTATGGATGTGGTGAGTGAGTAATCCGATCCGTTTTATTTTAGATTTGTACTCGGATATGTAAGTTACACTATTTGAAATAAGAATGGATATACATCGCTATTTCTCTTGGAAGATATGAAATAAGTTTACCCATCATAGTATTTTTACTTGAGTATAACACAACATGTGATTTAAAGGTTTGGAAAATTTTGAATTCGGAACTTCTTGCTCCAATGTGATGTGATATCTTATGGGGTCATTGCCAATTGTTTTAAAGGCTTGAGTTATAGAATGAAGATCTGGTAAGTTGCTGTAAGTTCAAAAAGTGTAAGTTCAGAGAGTATGTGGGAGACGGAAATTCTATTAAGTATGACATATAAATGTGCATTTAGTATTTTACCAATAGAGGTCCTGATTGGTGCGGTGGAAGCAATTTGTTACCCAACTTTCACAATTTTGCACAACGGATTTCTCTGTTTTGAATTATCGTTTCTTGACAATGCTCAGGTTCCGGCAGACCTAGTTGCGAATGTGATCATCGCGGCCATGGCGAAGCACGGGATCGCCGCAAGCCCAGGCATCAACGTGTACCATGCCGCGTCGTCCACTGTCAATCCAATGACGATGTGTGACATGTTCAACTATTCCCGCGACTATTTCGCAGCGTCTCCCTTGACGGACAACCAAGGAGACGAGATTCAAATTGCCGATATGGAATATTTCAGCTCAATCGATAGCTTCTCCTCTTACATACAGAAGGACATCGCAGAGAAAAGTGGACTGAGCGAAGAAATCGGCCCTAATTTAAACTCGAAGCAACGTTCCAGGCTCGAAGCAAGATGCAAGAGAATGACAGAAAATCTAATTCACTTGGCTAAGCTGTATGAACCATACATGTTCTACCAGGCAAGGTAATATATCGCTAGGTATAATAATTACATATAAATATATATATATATATGTATAAATATATATATATTATGGTGGGTGCAATATAATTCACACGGAACGGAAAAGAAAATTTTGTTTATTGGTTATTCTTCTTCTGCATGTTCGTGAAATTTATTAGTAATATCATGTTTCGAAAAATGTAGAGACATTATTTTTCTGTGTGATACTGGTAATTGATTAGAACTAACATGGAGAGATCGTATATGGACAGGTTCGACAGTTGGAATACACGAAAGCTGATGAGACAAATGACAACGGAAGAGAGTAATAAATTTCCAGTGGATTTGAAGAGCGTAAATTGGGAGGATTACTTTGCAAATGTCCATATTCCAGGCCTAAAGAGGCATGTCATCAAGAAGGCATTCTCCCCTTGACAAAATTCTAATTAATCCCTAGAAAATCAACAGCAATTATTGCCGTACGATAAAACTGATGCATTTACAGGGCTGGGAATCCGGATTTACGGGTCGAATTCAGATTCTATGACCCTGTTAATGCTAGGTAGCATGCTCTGGTTTAACATGTAAAATAAATTAGGCATTTAAAAATCGGGTCAATTTGTGTCTCTTTCGAACTTGTCGATTAATGTCTATCCTCATAATTGTGTCAGTTCACAAGTAATCGCTCCACACGCATTATTTAGATTTGTCATATCTGTGGAAGTCTGTAAGTCCCACTGTCCCTAGATTTGAATGTAAGAGTAAAGATCTAATAATAGTATGTCTTATCAGTATACTTTTTGTGCGCATTTTGTGTTATGCTGGCCGAGTTTTTTCTATCCCAAAGATTGGTGTGCCCACAACTCCCCAGCCTTGCAAACTTGAACTAGCTCGGCTCAAAGACCATGCAATACCAGCTCCCACACAAAAGTCCTTGGTACGAAATTCGCAGTGCGTGTGAGGTGGACATGATGTTGAACCCTAAAACCCATCCAGCACTCGCATATTTTGGACTTTTGAAACTTAAAACTTATTCTATGACTTTGGCCCGGTACCAATCCTAGAATTAACCCTGTTATCTCGATTTAGCAAGTTCCGTAAATTCCTACACACCTTTGAGGAATACCTTAATGAGTCCTTTTATCAATAGCTATCGTCAACACTTGATTTTTTTTGTTGACAATTCAAGCACTCATTGTTATAAAGTTAAAAAAAGAAATAGAAAATAGCCAAAAAAAAAAGAATAGAGAAATAAATAAATAATAGTAAATAAAAAATCATAATAGTTAAAATTGATGGAAGAACGATAACAATTCGAACAATATCGAATCAACGCAGCGGAATGAAATAATCTCCCCTCTTGTGTAAACCTAGTAGGAATCGATATAGTAGAATAAAATAAATACCAAGCACGCGAACACAAAACGATTTTTTACGTGGAAAACCTCCTCGATGTGAGGAGATAAAAAACCACGGGACCGGAGTCCACCCAAAATTCTTCACTATCAATAAAATTGTTCTTCTCTAGCAAATACTAGAGGTACATAGCAGCAAAGACCTCAAGAACATAATTCTTGGCAATACACATAAACTTCACAAGAGATCAAGGATAAATCTGACCAAAAACGCAGGTTTTGATCAATCCACAAAAAACCTGATGTAAACAGTTTCAAACGAAAATCAAACCATTCGGATTCGAGAAGATTGCGCCATGAACATGCTGACAAAATTTCAGCTCAATCGGACCACGAATTGACCTCCGACGCTAGCCTGATGTAAATCAAATATTGCCTCAACCCCCAGATTTTCTGCTTTCTCTTTTTCTCTTGTTACTATTTCCTTTTGCGACTATCACTTTATATAGATAATGAGAAACCATGTTTCCTCATATAACTTATTATATGGGCTCAAGCCCTTTTTGGGCTTGCAACTCATTGGGTCTCTTCCACATATGAGTGAACCCAGCTAACAAAAATATGAATTGAAAAAATGATGGGAGCTTTTTGGGTTCTTGGCCCAATATTCCATGGCTTCACAAAAAAATAAAGTTTGTTAGAAAATACTTTCAAAAGAAGTTATTTTAAAGGAAAATTATTTGATTTTTTAGTGTCTAATTGCCTTTTGTGACTTTTGATGAAAGTAATTTTCTAATATTTGATATCGAAAAGTCGTGAATATGCTATTGAGAAAAAGACTTGATTATAGTTTGGAGACCTCTAATGCGGACACTAGAGTCTGAAGTCCAGGCTTTAGCCATTGGGGCTTGGCAAGCATCTCAGGTTTGGCTGGTTGGAATCTAGCTATAGGTCGGGGAGTCCAACGCTTGGGCATCGGCATCCCAACTGCGGGCATAGGGGTCGCGGGGGCTAGTGTCGTTGTCCGAGGGGTGGGCACTCAGGCCTGAGCACTAGAGTACCCAAGATCAGGAGGCTGAGGTCTCGGGTCAATCGAATGGACTCTTGGGTATGACCACTCGAGATGATTTTGCGACGACGATGATCAAGTCATATCATAGACGATGAATTCTGAGTTCTAAACGAGTAAGTCATTTTTTTAAAATTGTAGTATATATGTTTTGTTGACTATATTTATTTTTTTCCGTTGATTCAATTTCCTAAGCAATTCAAACGAAGGAAATGTTTTGCAAACAATTAATTTTCACCAAAGTATAAGACATGTTATTGAAAGCGAGGGATCGAATAATAAAATAGACAGAATAAAAAGATAAATCGGATATTAGATTTACGTGATTCGTTCATAAAGATCAATGTCCATGGGGAGAACAGCGACAAATTTCACTATAAACCAAGCTATATACGGGGGTCATGACCACACTCGAATCACTCAAACACGCTTAGTATTTTGCAAATCTCAATTACACCCAACAACTCACACGGTATTTAGCCCCAAATTTTTCACAAAATAATCTCTCCGTCTCACGAAAAAGTTATACATAGATTCTTATCACAAGAATGTAATCGAGTTCAATACTAAAAACTTCTTGATGTAATTGTACGAACGAAATCAACGGAGAAATCCCATGGCCAATCACTCGTGAAACAGCTGCTCAATTGGCGCAATCCAAAATTCCTGCCACCATTATATGAAAATATATAGTTATATTTATATATATGTCCATGAAAAGAAATACGGTAGCCGACTCAACACAGAAAAAGAAATCCGAGAAATCCGTGTGGATATGGTCAACCAAAGTTCGGACTTTCTTCTGCTGATATCTTGCCGAATTCAACCAAAATATATTTACGTATATTTTAAGAGAAGTCCAAGTTAAAGTCCACATTGGACTTTCTTATTTCCGGGGCAGCACTGCGTTCTTCAACGTACACCAGGAAAGTTGATATTTCTTCTGCTTGTTGATCACGATTCCAATCACGATGACTTGATTTCTAACATTTCTAAAATATTCTATTCGAAATATTCAAATCTCCACAAATAATGATTAATCTCAGTCAGGTTTCGTCTATCAAATTCAAATTCGAGACATCTATATTAACAAGAAATATGGACTATGATAGTTAAAATTTTGCATATGTTTCCTAATTTAATATTCTAAGGGAATTGGAACTTCCAATCACTGTGAACGCGATGAAAAATCCACTAAAATATTAGGCACCAAATACAATGATTTCGTTTCAGTAATTGCATCTAATAACACCGTTTGAAGTAGTTAGAATTTTTTTTTTTTTTATGTCTCCTTCAATTGTGCATAAAAAAAAAAAACAAAAACAAATCAAATGGAGCCCTTTAAGAGGTAACTACTAGAGACGAACTCGTGCCATATAATGGTAATACATATAATTATTCAAACCAAATATTTTATGGGATCAAAAATTGAGTTACACGTACGAAGAATAGGGACAGTAAATGAGTGAGAATTCATACTTTCTTTTTTCAAAAAAATGCGTGGTACTCTTGAAAGGTTTGATGTAATAAGGTGGATCATTTGAGGTGATTAAGATTGTATCTCACCATAACCTAGGAGTCAGAGAGTTTCATTGACAAGAAAGTTTTTCTTCCCTCTCTTCAAGTTATACCCTTGAATTTTATGTCTCAAAGTTTAGACGAAATAGTTGACCAATCCTACTGGGAAGTCCCTAGCCATCATTTTTATCGAGGTGTGGGGGTCATCTCTACCCCTTACTGTATTAATATCCTTGGAATATTGGGATCCTAGCTCTTGGCCAGTTTATACCCCTTCATTGAATCGAGAAACCTGCCACTATATTTGTCCAGGCAATGGAGCTGTCTCTATCTCCTACTATAGGGAAAATTACCAAAAAAATCTTAAAACTATTGTAATTGTATCAATTTAGTCATGAACTTATTTTTTTGACCAGTTGAATCTTAAACATTTTACAATTATTTTTTATCAGTCCATCTGGCCATTAATGGCCGGACGGCAACTTTTTTTTAATAATGTTTTATTTTTTGAATTTTTTTATCTTTTCTCATCTTCCCCCCCCCTCTCCTTCCTCCTCCTCTCATCCTCCTTCTTCCTTTGGCTCTAGTGATCGGCGAGGAGAGGGCTGGCCGGTCACCGGACTGAGGCGACCGGCGAGGGGGCTCGCCGTTGCGTCGGCAAGGCGCTCCTCGCCGAGATCCGGCGAGGCTCGCCTCACGTAGATCCGACGAGGGCTCACCTCGTCGTCGCTAGGCGCGCGCCGACTAGCAAGGCAAGCCCTTGCCAGACCCGGTGACGACGAGGCCCCCCTCGTCAGATTTGGCGAAGGCTCGCTTCGCCAGCCGCCTCAGTCCGGTGATCAGCCACCCTTCCCCTCTGGCCGATTGACAAAGCCAAGGGAAGAAGGAGGAGAGGAGGAGGAAGGAGGAAGGAGGGAGAGGGAGAAGAAAAAATAATAAAAAGAGGAAAAAAAGTAAAAATAATTAATAAAATATTTCAAAAAATAAAATATTATTAAAAATTGTCACCAATGGCGGCTGGCTGCCGCGTCAGCACCGGCTGGCTATTTTTGGCCGGATGGACTGATAGAGAATAACTATAAAAGGTTTAGGACTCGATTGATCAAAAAAATAAGTTTATAACTATATTGGCATAATTGTAATAGGTTTAGAATTTTTTTGGTAATTTTCTCCCTACTATATTAATGTCCCAAGAGTTATGGGACCACAACTCTCCGCTGGTTTATCCCTTCAATGAACCAAGAAGTCTTTTAAAGTCATGCTCACTATCATGATGTTTGGTGCTATAGAAATTTCATTCCAATGCATATCCATTGCCTCTTGATGTTACTAGGAGTAGCCACAAGCGCCATTCATGAGCTAATAATGCTAGTTTCACTTCCACTCTATAGACACAATCAATCCGTTGAAATAGCACGACATCCGGAGCTGAATTTATCAATTATCATGAAAATTTTCAATTCTAAATTGAAAATGATTACGTCGTATTACCTACATATGGTAATGAATTAAGCTTTTTACTATACGTATGCTTGCATGGGCAAATCAACTAGTGAGTCCGACAAGGCATGTTACCATCCATTCATTTCTTCATGCACTTTTTGAACTAATCCGCTTACACTTCTATTTAAGAATGTTCTATGATGAAGGAAGATACGGAAAATCTCCTAATTATCTCTAATACCATCAATTTAAATGAATTGGTTAGGGCTAAAGTTTAAGAAGTCTAAGTTCGGTTGTTCGTCATAGACTCATAGATGGTCTTCTTAAATTATCTCATATGATTGGAACATGCTTCAACTACCTTAATCAATCCATACACAAACACACACACACACACACACACACACACACACACACACACACACACACACACACACACATATATATATATATATATATATATATATATATATATATATATATTTGCTGTGCGTTCCCATTTTAACCGTAGATTAAGTTTATAAAAATGAAAAAATTAATTTATTCCTTGTGTCATGGCACGAGAAGCTTCGTTTATGGATAATTAGTTTTAAGAAGTATAAGCTTGATTATTGGTCATAGATGGCCTTCTTAAATTATCTCATATAATTGGGAACGTGGTTTAACCACCTTAGTCAATCCAAATATAATTTTTTGTTGTGCGTTCCCATTTTAACCTATCTTCTTGGTAGAATTATGTACATTAATTAAATAAAAAAGAACGAATTAGTTTAGTCCTTATGCCATGGCATGAGAAGCTTCGTTTAATAGGAAGGAGACGATTGTGAGGTATACAAGTCCATATAAGACTGCAGTCAATTCCAATTCCCATGTAATTTTTTGAACTAATCCGCTTACACTTCTATTTAAGAATGTTCTATGATGAAGGAAGATACGGAAAATCTCCTAATTATCTCTAATACCATCAATTTAAATGAATTGGTTAGGGCTAAAGTTTAAGAAGTCTAAGTTCGGTTATTCGTCATAGACTCATAGATGGTCTTCTTAAATTATCTCATATGATTGGAACATGCTTCAACTACCTTAATCAATCCATACACACACACACACACACACACACACACACACACACACACACACATATATATATATATATATATATATATGTATATATGTATGTATGTATGTATGTATGTATGTATGTATATTTGCTGTGCGTTCCCATTTTAACCTATCTTGTTGGGTATAATTATGTAGATTAAGTTTATAAAAATGAAAAAATTAATTTATTCCTTGTGTCATGGCACGAGAAGCTTTGCTTATGGATACTTAGTTTTAAGAAGTATAAGCTTGATTATTGGTCACAGATGGCCTTCTTAAATTATCTCATATAATTGGGAACGTGCTTTAACCACCTTAGTCAATTCAAATATAATTTTTTGTTGTGCGTTCCCATTTCAACCTATCTTCTTGGTATAATTATGTACATTAATTAAATAAAAAAGAACGAATTAGTTTAGTCCTTGTGCCATGGTATGAGAAGCTTCGTTTAATAGGAAGGAGACGATTGTGAGGTATACAAGTCCATATAAGACTGCAGTCAATTCCAATCCCATGTCAACCTTTCTTCTCGAGTATAATTATTACATTAATTTGATAAAAATGAATGAAATAATTTAGTCCTTGTGGCATGGCACGAGAAGCTTCGTTTGGTAGGAAGGAGACGAATGTGAGGTATACAAGTCTATACAAAACTGCCTTCAATTCCAATCCCCATTCAACCTTTCTTCTCGCGTATAATTTTATACATTAATTTGATAAGATTGAACCAATTAATTTAGTCCCTGCGCCGAGAATCTTCGTTTAGTAGGAAGGAGATGAATGTGAGGTATGCAAGTCCACATAAGACTGCCATCAATATTCAATTCCAATCAAAACTCGAGAAATATATATTAACAAGATAAATGGACTCTGATAGTTGGATTTTGCATATGTTTCCTAGTTTAATATTCTAGGGGAATTGGAACTTCCAATTATTGTGAATGCGATGAAAGATTCACTAAAATATTAGGCACCATATACAATGATTTCGTTTCAATAATTGCATCTAATAACACTGTTTGAAGTAATTATAATTTTTTTTTTTTATGTTTCCTTTAATTGTGCATTAAAAAAACAAATCAGATGGAGCCCTTTAAGAGGTAGCTACTAGAGACGAGCTTGTGCCATAAAATGGTAATACATATAATTATTCAAACAAAATATTTTATGGGATAAAAAATTTAGTTACACGTAGGAAGAACGGGGACAGTAAATGAGTGAGAGTTTATACTTTCTTTTTGAAAAAAAAAATGTGTGGTACTTTTGAAAAATTTGGTGTAATAATGTGGATCATTGGCAGTGATTGAGATTGGATCTCACCATAACTTAGGAGCCCAAGAGTTTCGTTGAGGGCTGCCTTACTTGTCGAGTTACCTAGGAGGCTGAGAGGACTGCGTGCTTTCTTTTAACGTGTTAGTGCTCTCATGTCTTTAACCTCCAATTGAGGAGAAAGTTTTTCTTCCCTTTCTTCAAGGAATAACTTTGTATTTTACATTTCAGAGTTGAGACGAAGTAGTTGACCAATCCTATGGGGAAGTCCCTAGCCATCATATTTATCGAGGTGTGGAGGCTATCTCTACCCCTTACTATATTAATGTACCTGGAATATTGGGACCCCAGCTCTTGGCTGGTTTATACCCCCTTCATTGAACCAAGAAGCCTTTTAAAATCATGGTCAGTGCCAGAAAAAGAAAAAAAAAAAAAAAAAAAAAAAAAAAAAAAAAAATCTGACGAGCAGGTTTCTGGCCACTATATTTTTTAAGGCATTGGAACTGCCTCTATCTCCTACTATATTAATGTTCCCAGAGTATTGGGACCACAACTCTTGGCTGGTTTACCCTTTCAATGAATAGAGTAACCTTTTAAGGTCACGCTCACTATCATGATGTTTAGTGATATAGCAATTTCATTCCAATACATATCCATTGCCTCTTGATGTTACTAGGAGTAGCCACAAGCGTCATTCAGCTGAGCTAATAACGCAAGTTTCACTTCCACTCTATAGACACAATCAATCCATTGAAATAGCACGACATCGAGAGCTGAATTTATATATAATCATGAAAACTTTAATGCTAAATTGAAAATAATTACGTCGTATTACCTACGTATGGTAATGAATTAAGCTTTTGACTATACGCGTTCAAAGCACAGGCAAATCAACTAGTGAGTCTGACAACACATGTTACCATCCATTCATTTCTTCATACAATTTCTAAATTAATTCGCTCATTTACACTTCTATTCAAGAATGTTCTACGATGAAGATACAAAGAATCTCATCATTATCTCTAATACCATCAATTTAAATAAATTGGTTGGGGATAAAGTTTAAGAGTCTAAGTTCGATTGTTCGTTTTAGACTCATAGTTGGTCTTCTTAAATTATCTCATATGATGGGAACATGTTTCAACTACTTTAGTCAATCCATATATATTTTGCTGTGCGTTCCCATTTCAACCTATCCTATCGGGTATAATTATGTAACTTAAGTTCATAAAAATGAAAAAAATAATTTATTCCTTGTGCCATGGCACGAGAAGCTTCGTTTATAGATAATTAGTTTTAAGAAGTATAAGCTCAATTATTGGTCATAGATGGCCTTCTTAAATTATCTCATGTAATTGGAAACGTGCTTTAACCACCTTAGTCAATCCAAATATATATATATATATATATATATATATATATATATATATTTTTGTTGTGCGTTCCCATTTCAACCTATCTTCTTGGTATAATTATGTACATTAATTAAATAAAAAAGAACGAATTAGTTTAGTCCTTGTGCCATGGCATGAGAAGCTTCGTTTAATAGGAAGGAGACGATTGTGAGGTATACAAGTCCATATAAGACTGCAGTCAATTCCAATCCCATGTCAACCTTTCTTCTCGAGTATAATTATTACATTAATTTGATAAAAATGAATGAAATAATTTAGTCCTTGTGGCATGGCACGAGAAGCTTCGTTTGGTAGGAAGGAGACGAATGTGAGGTATACAAGTCTATACAAAACTGCCTTCAATTCCAATCCCCATTCAACCTTTCTTCTCGCGTATAATTTTATACATTAATTTGATAAGATTGAACCAATTAATTTAGTCCCCGTGCCGAGAGGCTTCATTTAGTAGGGGAGACGAATGTGAGGTATGTAAGTCCACATAAGACTGCCATCAATATTCAACTCCAATCGATTAATTTAACTTTATCAATCATTGATCTTCTCAATTATCATATGACCTAGATCTCTCCCTTTCCTCTTGGTTCCTCCTCCTTTTATTTCCTTTTGTTTCTTTACCAATTCTTCCGATCTAATTTTAGATATGAGAGCTTTGCTCTCTCGATCTTAAACTAGGAACATTTCTCTCCGATCTAATTGTAGATTTTGGAATTGTAATGAACAAATACTCCGCCTTCATTTTCAATGGTACTCACAGCAGTTTCGGTGTCAACTTTATGCTCATTCACTGTATTTTCATTCAAAGTTTTGGCACTTCGCATTGGTTACAAGACTTGTTCTCACAAATATCGGATGTGAAATTTTTCAACATATTTATGTTGTCTCCGTATGGTGATGGTGTCAAACCTAGGTGCATATTGCGAAGGCAAAGTCGTAATTATAGATGAAAATCTTGGCATATGTTTATCATTGATGATGCTGTGTAATTTAATGGTTGGCTGCCGATCCTTTCGCTTGGATCCAATTATAAATCTGTTTTTGAAGAACAAGCTTGTTATGATCTCTGTCAATCATGCTCTGATGAAACGTCTTGGTTTCCGGTTTCTTGTTTATTTTGGAGCTCTATGGGTTTATTTTGTTATTGTGACTTTTGAGATTTCCTTTTATGTTTGATAATGAATGGAAATTTCTTTTTACCAAAAAAAAAAAAGCAGTATAAGTTAATCTAAGCTCAGCCTTGTTATAATTTTGAGGACGTGGACTTGAATAGTCAATCGTTTTATTGTATACAAAGCTAAAAACTTGATTCCCCCCCCCCCCCGGCGTTGTAACTCCCCTCAATCGGTCCTCTCTCCAAGCAAACAACAAACGTCAACCAAATGTTGTCTTTCTCTCATTCTTGCAATTCCCCAATGTTGTGCGGAGTACCTGCCTTGTTGCTTGGATAATCCAGGCACCAGGAGGGCCGTCATTCCGCACTTTCAATCTTAACTTCAAGCCATAATGACAAATAAATTTGAAATTTAGGTTTCGTTTGCTTAACATAAAATAAATTTTATTAGAAAATGTTTTCAAAAAAAGTTATTTTCGAAGAAAAGTATTTGATCTTTTTGTAGTTAATTGTCTTTTCCAACTACTTTCCAGATATTTGATATCAAAAAGTTCTGAGATACTCTTTTGAGAAAAAGACTAGAGTATAGTGCGGAGACCTCTAGTGTTGACATCAGAGTCTCAAGTTCAGGCTTTGGCCACCGGGGACCTGGCAGGCATCCCAAGTTTGGGCGGTTGGAATCTAACACTAGGTCATGGCATGCAAGGGGCGGGCACTTGGGTCCAGGCACTCATGAAGCCAAATCTAGGTGGCCAAGTTCTCGTGTCTTTTATATAGGCTCTTGGGTACGACCACTCGAGATGGTTTTGTGACTATTATGATCAAGTCATATTCTAAACAATGAATTTTGAGTTCTAAACGAGTAAGTTATTTTTCTAAATTATAGATTTTTCGTTGACTATTAAATTCTTTTTCCCACTAATTCAATTTCCTAAGCAATCTAAAAGAAGGAAATGTTTTTCAAACAGTTAATTTTCGCCATAGTATAAGATAAATGGACTCTGATAATTGAATCTTTGCGTGCGTTTTCTAGCTTAATAATTCAGAGGACTTGGAACTTCCAATGGTTGTGGACGCGATAAAGAATCCCGAAAAACATTGGATACCAAATACAATGATTTCGTTTCAATCATTGCGTCCAATAACACCGTTAGAAGTAATTAAATAGAACCCTTCAATGAGGTAGCTATTAGAGACGAGCTCGTGCGATAAAATAGTAATACTTATAATTATTCAAACTAAATATTTTCTGGGATCTAAAATTGAATTACATGTGGGGAGAGTAGGGATGGTACAGCTCTGATGCCAACTCAGCAAAAAGCTAGTCCATTCATCTTGTGGCACTTGTCGCACGTGGATCCACCTGCTAGTTACTGTCTCCTCCATCTCTACCTCCATTTTCGCCTGTTTCTTGTTTGACCTTGTCCTTTGCCTAAGTCGACCTACTCGACCTCGAAGTTGAGCTTTAGTTCACAATTAGATCCGAAATCGGAGGCTCAAGTTCGTCGGTCGAGTTTGAGCTCGACGACAGAGGATTGAAATGGCGATGATGTGGTGGACTCAGACGGCGATGAGGTGGTAGTGGTGAAAGGGGACTTATGGCTGTTGTTGTCCATGTCGAAGCGAAAGGAAGAAGGGAAAAAACAATAAAAACTAAAAAAGAGGAGACGAAAGAGAGGGGCGAGAAGGTGACTGACGATGGGCCCGCTTTCAACATGTGTCTAATATGTTCTCTAGATAATGAGAAAGAATTTGTACTCTTTTTCTTTGTTCAGAAAATGCGTGGTACTTTCGAAGAAGTTTGGTGTCTCATAGAACCCTTATTATAAAGTCATGCATGAATTATTATAAGCCTGAATAATTTACGTGCGACCTCCACATCTATAATGACATCGGCACGACTACGTAATGTGAACCTGCAAGGGATGCATCAGCAATGACAAACAATGATTGAATAGAACTTGCGGTATATTTCAAGGTTGATCTCTAAACGATATGTAAACAATAATATAATAAGGAGCATAAACGTGATTATCTACGTTAATCTAATCGAAATGCAGGAACAAATGCAGTCCGTGCACATGGCACGACAAGCTTTGTTGAGTTGGTGGGACACCGGAGTGACGAATATCTGTCCATACATGGGAAGGATGCTCATCATTCGTGGACGATCTCCTTAAATTATCTCATGATACATGATAAAAATGGCTTCAGCTCCAGCTCCAGCTTAGTCAATACGTTTATAATTCTTTTCTCTGCATTCCCATTTCAATACCTTGATCGGTGATAATTAATTTAAGTCAGCCAATCGATGATGGATGATGTTCTTAAATTATCTCATGCAGGGGATGGGAAAGATGCTTCAACTCCGACTTGTTAGCACATGCATTATTAAGCTAAACCCTAGATGATCTGCTTAAATTATCTCGTGACTTCAGCTAATCAATACGTTTATATTTCTTTTCTCTGCGTTCCCATTTCGAACCCTTTTCCCTCTGACACGATTGATTGCCGACCAGCGTCGCTGTAGCTTGATGACGCGGCTCGAATGATTAATCGCTTGATTATATAAAGGTAACAGGCTTCTTCCCCTGCTTCTGCATCGGACCTCACCTCAAATCAATCCTCTCTCAAAGCAAAAAAAACACGTCAACAGAATGTCATCTTTCTCGCTTGCTTCCACCTCGGCAACATTCCCTTGTAATTCCTCTACGATGGTTGCATCCCCGCACACAACCATTAGAGTCCATTCCAATCCAGGAGCGAACAACACCTTCCTATCTTCAAAAGAGTTTCAAAAGCCATTCCTTCAATTACCGAGATTTTCTCAAAAAAATGTCCGCGACATTGCATTTTCACAAAACATGGTCATCAAAGATAAGAATAACTGCAATTGCCGTGACATTCATGTTGCTGCAATTGCCACCCCTCCTGCCATCATGGACGTGGCTCAGGAATCGCGAGATGGTATCGGAATAATTGACTTCCTAGAGAGAAGGAACTTTCTCGTCACTGGTGCGACTGGGTTTCTTGCGAAAGGTAATGGAAATAAGCTGCTTGAAATGCGTTCGTCCTGACATAATGTCAAGTTGGTCTTGGAAATAATCATTTTCAAAATGGTGAGAATTGATGTTCTTTGAATGCGATAATGCAGATATCTACACTAGCAATTTTAGACTAAAAATTAATGATTAATAATGAACTCATTCGTTTTCTATTTTTACCAAAAAAAAAAAAAAAAAAAAACTCATTCGTTTTCTACTGTTCCAATTCCATTGCTTGCGTCCAGAGACCCTTATTAAACTCAGCAAAGCGTTCAAACTATTGTTCACAGTTCTCATTGAGAAGATTTTACGAGTCGCACCCAACGTAGGGAAGATCTTCCTGCTGATCAAGGCAAAAGACGAGCAAGCTGCCATGGACAGAGTCAAAGACGAGGTTGGTGCTGTCTTAAGATTATCTATATCATCTGCATCCGCATTTTGAATATGAAAATCATCGTTCGACTTTCTTCATTCGGACTAGCATGCGGGCCACGTGCTTCATACATTGCTATTGTTCATGTAGGAAAACGTGCTCTTTTCGAACACCAAAAAATCTTTGTTCGTTCTCTATTTTGCAGATAATAGGGTGTGAGTTGTTCAAGTGCCTACAACAGAAGTATGGAGAAGGGTACACGAATTTCATGCTGAGCAAGCTCGTTCCAGTCAAGGGCGACATTCGGGAGTTGAATATGGGAATAGGGGACGATTTGCTTTGCCAGATCATGCAAGAAGTCGATGTCATCGTAAACTCGGCAGCCAACACAACTTTGGATGAGAGGTATCTTTGATTTTTCTATGATATTATAGCTTTCGTTGTTTGTGCTCTATGAGATTGTGAGTATTTGTGGGATCTAATCAAGCCCGGATCAACATTGCTTTGACCGAAATCAAAACTCTTATCTCAAAAAAAAAAAAAAAAAAAAAAAAAACCTCCTATCCAGTTCGTCTTTCTTCTAAAAAGTCGTCCTTCTCTCCCATTCCTAGGATTGCTTTAGCTGATATATTCTGCTCCTTGTGATATATATGTGTAGGTACGACACAGCTCTCGTCGCGAACGCCATTGCGCCTTCTCGGCTCTTAAGCTTCGCCAAGAAATGCAGGAAACTAAGCCTTTTCTTGCAACTGTCTACGAGTAAGGATCAATGAACGCTTGTTTCGAAAATACATGTGAAGGAAATATAAAACTTACACTTCGGTTCGTTTTTCCACATATTATTATCATCATTATCATAATAATTATTATTAATTGTAGCATATGTGAATGGAGAGAGGCCGGGAATATTAATGGAGAAGGCTTTCGAAATGGGGGATAGCAGGATAGATACGTCGACTCAAAGCAAGTTGGACGTCCATCACGAAATAAATTTGGTTTCAGATTTAATTGAAACACTCCCTCCAAACGAAGTGCCTCAGAAATTAAAGGAGGTTGGTTTGGCCAGGTGAACATCTCTCTCCAGATTCTAAATTAAGGTTGAAATAATAGACTCGTTGACATCTAAATTTTGGAAAAAATTACAAAAATCTTTGTGTGCATTTCATGTATCGGTACTCATACGTGTCGAAAAGTTCCATATGCTGAGATTGAATAAAAATCGTGTATGAGTTCAGGGCAAGAATGTATGGGTGGCAGAACGTATATCAAATGACAAAGGCCATGGGGGAGATGATGATAAACGCAGGAAGAGGAAGAGTACCCGTTGTCATCGTTCGTCCCAGCGTAATCGAGAGTACTTTTCGAGAGCCTTTTCCTGGGTGGATTCAAGGATACAGGTGCTTTTCTATCTTACATTTTATCAACAATAATAATTACCATCGTGATATGCTGATGCTAATTATGTTTTCTCTTTCATGTACCGTAAAGAGTACTCGACCCCTTAATCTTGTCCTATGGGAAAGGACGACTCCCTGGTTTCCTGGTCAATCCCGACACGGTTATGGACGTGGTGAGCAATCCGATCCATTTTATTTTAGATTTTGTAGCCGGCTACATCGGGATATGACCGGATATGCATCGCCATTTCTCTGGGAACATATGTAATAAGTTCACCCATCATAGTACTTTTATTTGAGTATAACACAACATGTGATTTGAAGGCTTGGAAAGATTTGAACTTAGGACCCCATGCCTTAATACGATGTGAAATACTATGGGACAATTACCGGTTGTTTTAAAAGCTTAAATTATGAGATGAAAAACTAGTATTTTCTTCTAAGTTCAGAAAGTGCGTGGGAGGCAGAAATTCCATTAAACATGATATGATTGTGTATTTAGTATTTTACCAACAGAGGTCTCGACCGGTGGCGGAAGCAATTTGTTACCCAACTTCCGCAATTTCACACGATGAATTTCTTCGTCTTGAGTTTTTGGTTTTTGACAACACTCAGGTACCGGCAGACCTAGTTGCAAACGTGATCATCGCGGCCATGGCAAAGCACGGGACCGCCGCGAGTCCAGGCATCAATGTGTACCACGCTGCATCGTCCACGGTCAATCCGATGACGATGTGTGACATGTTCAACTATTCCCGCGACTATTTCGCAGAGTCTCCCTTGACGGACAACCAAGGAGACGAGATTCAAATTGCCGACATGGAGTATTTCAGCTCAATCAACAGCTTCTCCTCTTACATACAGAAAGACATCGCAGAGAAAAGTGGATTGAGCAAAGAAATTGGCCCTAATTCAAACCTAAAGCAACGTTCCAGGCTCGAAGCAAGATGCAAGAGAATGGCAGAAAATCTAATTCACTTGGCTAAGTTGTACGAGCCCTACATGTTCTATCGCGCAAGGTAATATTTCACTAAGTATATTAATTACGTATATATATATATATATATATATATATATATATATATATTTGTATATATTATGATGGGTGCAGTATAATTGACACATAACAAGAAAGAAAATTTTGTTAATTGGTTCTTTTTCTGCCTGTTTGAGAAATTTGTTAGTAACATCATATTTTGAAAAATGCAGAGAACATTATTTTATTTTTTTGTGTGTGATATTGGTAACTGATTAGAACTAACATAGAGAGGTCATATATGGACAGGTTCGACAGTTGGAATACACGAAAGCTGATGAAACAAATGTCGACGGAAGAGGGTAATAAATTTCCAATGGATTTGAGGAGCATAAATTGGGAGGATTACTTTGCAAATGCCCATATTCCAGGCCTAAAGAGGCACGTCATCAAAAAGGCATCCTCCTCTTGACCAAATTCTAATTAATCACGCAGCAGGTGATGCATTTACAGGGTTGGGAATCCGTATTCATGGTCGAATTCAGATTCTATGACCCTGTTAATGCTAAGTAGCATTTCTTGTTCAACAATGCACTTAAAAATTGTGTCGATTTGTGGCACTTTTGAACTCGTCGATTAATAACCGTCTTCATAGTTGTGTCCGTTCAAAAGTCGTCGCTCCATGTGCAATCTTTAGATTTGTAATACATGTGAAAGTGTATAATCCCCCCCTCCCTTTTCGTTAAACTCTCGGTGTCATTTGTATTATACTAGCTGATTTGATTTTGTCCCAAAGATTGGTGTGCCCACAACTCCCCAGCCTTGCAATTTGAATTAGCTTGGCCAAAAGGCCATGCACTACCAACTCCTACACAAAAGCCCGGTAAGGGCTTCAGAGTGAGCACGAGGTGAATATGATGTTGAACCCTAGAACCTCCTCTATATTCACATATTTCGGACTTTTGAAACTTGAAACTGATCCTATGACTTTGGCTGTGTACCAATTCTAGAACCGACTATGTCATCTTGACTTCGCAAGTTTTATAAATTCACACACCCCTTAAAAAAAAAAAACACCTTAATGAGTCATTTTATCAACAACTATCGACACTTGATTTTTTGCCGACAATTCAAGTGCTCATTCTTATAAAGTTAAAAAAGAAATAGAAAATAGCAACCAAAAAAAAAGGAACAGAGAAATGAATATATAATAAACTAAATTAAAAAAATAAAAACAATTAGAAAAAATGATGGGGGGGCTTTTCTGGTTCTTGGCCCAATAGTTCGTGGCTCACAAGATAAAATTTCGTTTAATCCATAAAAGCCCGTCAAGCCCGTCGCCTCCTGTCCATTTTTTATCCACCAAATAGGCCCTACAAGCTGCTGCCCTAGCCAGCCCAGTCCACACACCAATACCCCAGCTCATCAATCGAACTGAGCATCGAATGACATGACAATGATGACGAAAACCAAACTTACCCAACTTCGATTCCCACAAAATTATTAAAAGCCTACTTCGAATTCGATTGGAAGAGAACAAACTTATCCAACTTCGATTTCCACAAAATTATTAAAAGTCTACTTCGAATTCGATTGGAAGAGAACAAACTTATCGGGTCACCCAATGCCGATACGAGGAAAAGCCAGCCCGGGGGGGGGGTTCGTCTCGGGAGGGCCGTCGAAGTCAGGTTAGGTTGGACGCTTTTAGCGATGCGTTCATCACTGACCGTCGCCGCCGCCGCCGGTGATCACCAGCGACTGGACTCGACCCACTGCTTCACCGGAAAGAGGGGACATTCGGGTGGATGAAATCGAAGTCCACTGGTGAGAACACAGAGGAAATGTCTCGAATCTGATCCTCGTAGCTGCGGGATGGATTCGTTGACCAGCTCGGTGTCGAGAGGAGGGCGACCAAAGACAGGAGGTATTTGAAGAGGGCCGTGATCGGTACCATCCCCTCGCGTCTCTTCTTCTTCTTCTTCTTCTTCTTCTTCTTCTTCTTCTTCTTCTTCCAATCCAAGAAGATGATACAGAGTCTCTCTACCGTATGTGCGGGAGCTTTCATCGTAATAAGGCGGAGGGTTCACGTGTTTCACACGGTCTTGCATGCTGATCCCATCGTGATGGGCACTGAAACTGTCAGTGTCGTAGGTAGTTGGTTCTCACGTCGTTTTCTTCCCTTCTTCCTCCATCTGGGATGGGTCAGCGAAGAGGGGAAAGCTTACTGAACGGAGACGGTAACGGTTAGGTTAGGAGTCTGTTTCGACTCCAGCCAATCGGATCTGCCCTGAATGGGACCGCCGAACACGAGAGGACGTTCAAGGTCCAAGGAAGCTCCCGACGTCAAGATCGAGTGCTGTTCACCACGACTGGCATTGTTCATCACGGCACGAAGCGGGTAACGTGAGATCGAAACCTTAGAACGACCATTTTTGTAGAAGATCCGTCGCCCGCAAGCAGCAGCAGCGCCGCATCATCCTCCTCCGCCGTCGCTTTCTCTGAAGAGGATTTTGAGAGAGTTGATGATGAAGCCGAGGGACAGTAAACGAGTGGGCGGCCACGAACGAAGCACACGATGATGACTCATGTTCTTTTCATTCGAAAATGTAGAGATGTTTGGATTGTCCAAACCATTCCCAATCCGCTAAAAGCTTGAAACTATTGGAACATTGAGGACACGAGCTCGTGACTTGGTTGACAATGAATTTCTCCGACGCCTTCAAGAATTCATCTTTCAATTTCTTGACGTAAATCAAAGAGCAAGGATAGCTGTTCCTAAAATGTAGCATCGGGAACCAAAACGGTTCGTAGAGAACGCATGTTGTTACAAACCCAATCGAACACTTTAACCCTAATGGGGACTGAAAAACAAGAAAAAGAGAGAGAAAGAGAGGGAATTGGGGAATTAAACGTGAGGATTGCTCCTGACGGAACGGAGGGCTTTCGCAGCTGCACCTCTCAATATGGACCAGTGGTAGAAGGCCGCCAGCGCTGCACCAGCGAATGGTCCGACCCAGAATATCCACGGCAAATATGGGAAAACCCTCAAAAGGAAAGGTTTCTTTTTTTCTTGTCAGTTCTACTCTATTCCTATTTTACACTCACTCTCAGACTTTTACCCTGAAAATGAAAGATTTCTTACTTTCTTGATTTATGGGCCAATTATAATGCATTAATTGCTTCATCTTACGATGCAGTACTTTTTTTTGCCTCTACATAGATACATACTTAATATTTTGCCACCTCAATCGAACCTCAAAATTTTTATTCTTGTGAGAGGGAGCGTGGCTAAAGAGATTTTTTTTAACTTATAAAACGATTCCTTTTGTTTTAGTAGAATCACGCGATCTCCCTTTTACTAGTGAGGAAGACATCGATGCTCCCACTCAAAGACAAGCCACTTTCACATGAAAGCATCTTTACAAATGAGAGAGAGATTAACAAGTTAAAATCTGTATTCAGTCCAGGGTGAGAAGGCGTAAAGAAGTCCAATACCATCATTGGAGGAGACAATTGAAGAAAAGAGCAATTCCAATCGACTCCATTAATATGTCTAGTTCGCTTACTTTCACTAAAAACATAAAATTGTGATTTATAGGCTAGTTATGATTATTAACTGCTCCACCTAACATCACATTTGCGATATAATTCTTTTTTCACCTAAGACTTACACACATACGCTTGGATAATAATAAATAAATCTAAACTTATTGTATGAATGTCAATTCAATTTTAAACAATTTCATTTGTCCGATTTAGTCTTAAACTGTTTAACAAATCACCAATATAGTCCTTTTGGCAAATTTGTAAATTTTGGCTGGCAGTTGCTAACATGGAAGTCAGTAATTCTAAGTAGCACAATCAATATTGATATGGACAATTTTTTGCAATTTTTCTAATTTTCTGTTTTTTAAGTTTTCTTTTTTATTTTTTCCCCTCTTTCTCCATCAGGTGTCATGGCATCAGGCCAAGGTTCAGAACTTTTTTTTTTTTTTGGTCAGTTCCAAGGTTCAGAACTACTCATGTCATTTTCCCTATTTTTTTCAATGCGAAAAGATATCGGGCCGGACTTAGTTCGGTTCGCTCATTCGGGCAGGTCCATCTATCCAACGAAAATCGATCGGCCCACTCTCCGCCAGACGAAAGCAACAGGCCGGCCCACCGGCCCGGTCCGCCATCCAACGTGACGTTATCCCGACGCACATCCATCGGTCAAAGTCAACCCTCAATTGTTGCGCCACCCTTCGCTCAGCTCAAACCTGATCAAGCTCTGCAGCTCCCACGCCCGCCTAGCTGAATCCGATCAGCTCGACCGATCCATCAAGCTCGTATCCGTAAGCTCTCGATCCCGATCCCGATCCTCTCTTCTGTTGATGGTGAATCTCGCTTTTGACGAATTCAGTTCCCAGTTTCCCACCGGATTCTGCTGCTGCTTTCGTTTGTTGGCAGCCGAGCAAGATGCGACGGAGGCCGGAGAGCTCCTCCTCGACGGCCGGGCCGCCTCCGCCGCGCCCGGAGGAGACGACTGCGAGCGGCGGCGGCGGCGGCGGCGGCGGCGGCGGCCTTAGCGCGGTCAGCCCGCGGAGGTCGTCCTTCGTGTGCCTGGCGCTGTTCGGAGTGGTGATGTACTGTTCCTGGGCGGTCTACCGGTACCAGTTCGAGAGCTTGCCGGCGCCTCTCACCGCCGAGCAGGCCGGGAAGAGGGGGTTCTCGGAGGTGGAGGCGATGAAGCACGTGAAGGCGTTGACCGATGTAGGTCCTCATCCTGTCCGTTCGGATGCGCTCGATGAGGCGATTCAGGTTCTGCTCCTCTTTGGATGAATGCTCATGTTTTTCGAAATGTGCGCGCTGGTGCATGCTATGTGATTGGCGGTTCTTGTTGGTTAGTGCCGTGCTTCGTGTTGGTTTTTGTGGGCGGTGAGTGGCGGTTACTGACTGAGGTTTAAGAAGCATGGACAGTTGATTTACTGCTGCAGTCGATAGGTGGATGTCTTGTGCATTGGCAGAGAGAACAGACATCCTGTTATAGTCAATAAAGGCAGAGCTTGAAAATTAAGTTGAAAATATACGCAAGTTTCCATGACATAAAAACTTTCGATGTTTAATCATTTGAGTTGGTGATTACATGGTTAGACGTTAGTTAGTGATTACATGCGTGGGTGGGTGGGTGGGTGGGTGTCATCTTTAATCTAATTAATGTGATGATCAAACTCATTTAGCATTTGAGGTACTCGTGCGAAAGTTATAGAGCACAGCGGACAAGTGAGTATGTCAATATTAAGCAGTATCATGGGGAGAACTCAAATAACTTTCATGTAGGACCCAGGTAGACCTTCCAAAATTGATCGTCATTTCTAAATGAGAGGGAAGATGTTTTGTCTAAGACAGACGAAAACTACTTGCGGGCCACCTCCCAATATGTAATTTGAGGAGAAAAATCCTATTGATATATAATGATTCCTTCTGCCCTGTTTCCCCCAGCATATAAGTTCTACTCAACTTGGGGGTGTTCTCTCATTTTATAATAATGCTTAGGGCCTCAATGTCAATGCCTAGTTTTAAGGAAATTTCTATTATACTTGCTTTTTTGATTCATCATGTACAAGCTTAAGGACCATAACTCAAAACGCCGCTTGACATTAAGACACTATCAGCCAATTTATTTTTTCCTAGGGGGGTGGTGTGCAGGGCACGGCTAACGAGCCTTTCTCACCTACTTTTATTTTTCCCTATTGAAGAGAGCATTAAGAAAGGATTAAGTATGTATTTCATGTATGTTTCATTTATTGATGAACACATATTGTTTACCCAGTGGAACTTTAAGTATATCCTAGTTTGCTTATCCAAAAAATTGTCTGTCCATGGCACGCGATTACTTTATTGTAAAGCATCTGGAGTATGTTCTAACAAACATTCACCGATAGTATGTTCTGGAAGCATCAGAGAAGATTAAGAAAATAGCTCATTGGGAGGTAGATGTTCAAGTGGATGTCTTTCATGCGCAATCTGGCACAAATCGTCTCGTCAGTGGTTTGTTCAGGGGGAGAACACTTGTTTATTCAGATCTACATCACATTGTACTTAAAGTATCTCCAAAATATGTAGCAGAAGCTGGAGATAGCGCTATTCTGGTTTCTTCTCATATAGACACTGTTTTCTCTACGTAAGTTTACTTCCCTCTATGTTTGTCTTCGATTTTTTTTTTTTTTTTTTTTTTTTTTAATGTGAAAAAGTGCACTCATATGCAATGTCACTGGGCATGTGCTTGCTTTTTCAGAGTTTCTATTAGAACCATGACATTGTCTATGGGTCATATAGCATAATATCTGCTTTAGGATCTGAAGTACTTCTGTTTTTCACCTCTGACACATTCGAGATTTTCATCTTCTGCAACACTGTATTATCAGACAAAGAGGTAGATGTGTCTGTATTGAAAAGTTTCATAAGGAATGCTTTATCAGGGAGATGAGCTACATAAAATATTCTAGTGGCTGGGTAAAAGAACCAGTGTTGGATTATATTGTTGTCCCTGGAAAAGAAGATAACAACTACTAGGTTTGACCCTTTCCAATAATCTAGATGTGCCCACAGCATCTTTTTACTCAACATCTAACTTGCTTTACTTTAGATACTATTGCTTGCATAACTTATAATTTACTGTCAATTCAGTTTGTTGTTGACTGACACCACATTTTGGCTGGTCTCCCTTGTAATATCCTTATATATCACTGATTGTTCTCTGTTTTACAGAGAAGGTGCTGGTGATTGCAGTTCATGCATAGCTGTTATGCTTGAACTTGCACGAGCAGTTTCTCAGTGGGCTCATGGTTTTAAGAGTTCTGTTATATTTTTGTTCAACACAGGGGAGGAGGAAGGTCTTAATGGTGCTCACAGCTTTATAACTCAGGTTAGAAGCATCTTTAATATCTGCATCTCTGCACATCTTTGTTGAACAAGAAGGTCTTTATGGTGCTCACCGTTGGCTTTATGAATGTGCAAAAGATTCAGTCTCAGTATGGAGATGTCATTAGTTTCCCATTCACTGCACATCTTTCAAAACTTTTTGCAGAAAAGAAGGGCAAACAAATTCCTTGAGCACGTGCTTCTCTAACTTGAAAATTGCTATCTATTCCATAACAATTCGTACGCTTGGTATAAAAGACGGAACCAATTTGTGCTGCCATCAACCTCGTCCACAGTTGTGTTCAAGAATATGCTTGGTTGTTTCTCTTTCTTGCACTTTTCCAAAGCAATCATTTAGCACTTTTGCTGTTTTATCACTTGTGCATGGTTGAGCCGTATTATGGTTGGGCATGCTTCTTTTTGAGGACTAATGAAGAATCTATCATCCCAGCATCCATGGAGTAAATCCATTCATCTGGCAGTAGATTTGGAGGCAATGGGTATTGGAGGGAAGTCAAGTATATTTCAGGTGAAGTCGTCTTAGTCATTGTGCACCTTCTGCTTGATTTTAATTGCCTGTATAGCATGATTTCCAGTGTTGGACAGAAGTGAGCATTAGACATAGCTGATAGCAGAAACCTCGTGCTCTTTTTCCTATCAAATTTCCAATATTGGCACTCAGTAATTAAGTGCATTTTTCTGGTTGAATATTAAGATTAATATATCTAATGACGATATGCTTCCACTGAATATTGATACTCCTCTAGATTTCACCAAAATCTAATGGCTCTTCTGCATTTTATCTGTGCTTAACTTTTTTTTCACTTTGTTTTGGCACTTCAAATTTTAGGCTGGTCCTAATCCATGGGCAATAGAGAACTTTGCTTCAGCTGCTAAATACCCATCTGGCCATGTCATAGCTCAGGTTTGTCATTTTTGCCCTTACCATTTCTCTAGGCTGCTTTCTTGACTATATAAGCTCAAGAGTGTATTTTCGTATCACAGGATCTTTTTGCTTCTGGAGCTATAAAATCTGCAACTGATTTCCAAGTGTACAAGGAGGTTGCTGGTCTTTCCGGGCTTGACTTTGCATATACTGATAACAGTGCAGTATATCACACTAAGGTTTAATTTTTATTACTGTACTTTTACCATTCCATTGAATCCTCCAACTGACTTCATCTACATGGATGGTGGTGCATGAAACTTTATCTGTTATAATTGGTCAACCAATTTCATAACAACTAAATTCAGAATGCATTTTCATTACCGCTCTAGAGGAAAAAGGAAAAAAGTTAGAAAAAAGAAGGTAACTTACACTATTTCATTTATTTAACCTATAAATTCTGTCTGAGTAAGATCTTTGATTATTGTGGATTGATCGTAGATAAAAAAAGCTTTTACCATCTGGCATTCTGGAGTTGATTGTTGCATGATAGCATGTTGCATGTATGGGATATTTTTGTGCATTCTCGATCATATAGTTGCAGAGGATTGTGAGTATTCAACAGCATTTAAGCCAATTAATGGGCTTCTACAGAGAGGGTGCTTACTTCTTGCATTACTAAATTTAGATTTTTGAAGCTGAAATTAATTTATATCCAAGTTTTGTATGGAACAGAATGTAGATACCCTTTTGTTCATCTCTTGGTGATGCTCAGTTAAACTTGGGATAGGAACAAGATTTTCATCTATGCTTTTATTTCCACTGAAGGAGCTCTCTTTATGCAGAATGACAAGCTAGAGCTCTTGAAATCAGGATCTCTCCAACATCTTGGAGAAAACATGCTTGCTTTTCTGCTTCAAATTGCTTCATCTCCAGATCTGTCTGGAGTCCAGGGGACGAAAGATGAAGGCATTTCCGCATCCAGCTCTGCTATTTATTTTGATATATTAGTATGTTATCCTTTCTGTCTTAATCTATCTGTGTCTATCCTATGATTGTGTTGGGCAGTGTGCATTTTAGATGGTGTCCTGCCATGTTACTGACATGGGTTTCCAACTACAGGGGATGTATATGGTATTTTACCATCAAGGATTTGCAAATATGCTTCATAATTCGGTGGCACTGCAGTCATTGTTGATATGGTCTACGTCATTACTTATGGGTGGTTACCCTGCAGCAGTCTCACTCGTCCTGTCATGTCTGAGTATTATTTTGATGTGGATATTTTCTCTGAGTTTCTCACTTCTCTCTGCTTTCGTTCTACCCTTGCTCTCTACATCGCCAGTACCCTATGTTGCTAGTCCATGGTTGGTGATTGGGTTATTTGCTGCACCTGCTCTTCTAGGGGCTCTCACTGGTCAACATTTAGGTTTTCTAATCCTTCAAATGTACTTGTCAAATGAGTATTCAAAGAGGAAGCAATTATCACCTCTTACTCAATCTACTTTGATCAAGTTAGAAGCTGAAAGATGGCTATATAAAGCGGGTTCTGTGCAGTGGCTCATTCTTCTGGTGATCGGTAATTATTACCGAATTGGTTCATCTTATTTGGCTCTTGTTTGGCTAGTGCCACCAGCATTTTCATGTAAGTATGCAATATATTTGGAGATGGATTTTTTTTTTAAGCATAAAGTAAGAGGAAGTCTGATTGTAAGCTGACATATGCAGAAGAATATTATTGCTTTTCCTAGTCTTGAAAACATGTATATTTGATGCTAGTGATATCTTTATCTTTGCTTATAAGTAGTTTTCTATCCGGCACTACAGATGGTTTCCTTGAAGCAACTTTGACCCCTGCTCGGTTTCCAAAGCCTCTCAAACTTGCAACCCTTCTCTTTGGCTTGTCTGTGCCCATTGTGGTTTCTGCTGGTGTATTCATCCGATTGGTCGGCACAATAATTGGAATGGTTGTTCGATTTGACCGGTAATTATTTACCTTAATCTGATTAATTAATAGTTGTTGTTACTTTCAAGTGGTCATTTGCATGAAGCTACTATGATATCATCTGAATCCCGTTGCTCTCTCCTACATACCCTGAAACACAGAAGCCCAATTGCTATTTCAATATGTTTGTTTATGTATTAAGACCGTTCGTTGAGAATAACTACTCTGTGTCTTCATTGAAGAAGTTCTGACTATGGAATTCCTTAATATCAGGCTTGATCCCAACAAGATACTTTGTTGCCATGGTGAAATAGAATTATGCTGTCAAAAGTTTCAGTCTATTTCTTGGGGCACAATGAAAAGTTCGTGTTTAATGTGCATTGCTTGACCAGTTCACTTGAAGTTCAGGAAATAGTTATGAGGGCTAACTTGTATTTGTGTGCAGGAACCCTGGCAGTACTCCTGAGTGGATGACAAATGTTATCGTTGCTGTATTTATCGCTCTTGTTATATCCCTGACAATGGTGTATCTCCTCTCTTACGTCCATCTTTCAGGTATATGCCCATGGCCACTCAGTTCTGGTTTTGTTTAATACGGCTATTCGGTGCACCCACATTAGCTTCATTTTGGTTGGTGTAAAATGAGACCATAAAATAAGACTCTTCTAGTGGTAATGATGCTTGACTTATTATTAGCACTAGTCGTGGTTTCATTTATGTTGAGGTCCATGGGAGCCTATTTCTTTGTAGGAAATGGAATGGGCTATGTAGATGCACAAATGAAGGATTTATTCTTATAAGTTGAATCAACCTATTTATTCAGTGAATGCATATAGCAATATTGTCTTTCCCTGAATTACTTGTATTTCCTTCATCAAGTACTTGAGTACGAATCAAAGTCTCACATCTGCAAGTGCGGCTTTTGAACAAACACAGAAGATGCATGCAACATGCACTCCCAAAGAGACCTACATGAGCTCCCACAAAAGGAACCAACACAATACAGCAGATGAAGTAGGAATAATAGTTGAAAAGGCTTTGCTTGGTGCATCCATCCTAGACCTTCACTGCCTAGGGGAAGATATTGTCTGGGTAACTAATGCAATTTTAGCTTCATACTGATTTGAAGGACGGATAAATGAAGACTGTTGACTTTGGAGTTTTGTCCACTGACGCAAGATCTAATCCTAGAGGAAGTTGAGGAAATTGAAATAATCAGAAATTGGTGCGTATTGAATAGCATTCACTTAGATATTAGGAGCCCGTGGAGGATCTGGGAGTCTCTTATTAGCAAATATGTGAAAGTTAGATTGTTCAAGCATCAAGGGAGATTGTAGAAGTCATCAGTTATATGTTATTAATCTACAAATATTGTTTTTATTTGGTTCTTTTTTTTTCTTGGCTCTTGCCATATTATGGGCAAGAATGCAAAGTTTTCTTTGTTTGGTCTGAGGCAAGTTTCAGAGTTAACCAGGTTGCCTTTTGATCTCATCATCCTGCAGTTTGATAAACAGCTGATTAGTTCTTTATCAATAAATTTATTTATTTTCTGTATCGTTGGTTTCTCTGGAACAAATTTTATATATTTGAAGTACACTTTGCAGGTGCAAAGAAATCGATTGTCTTGGCAGCATTGGCTCTTTTTGGTCTCTCCCTCGCTGCTGTACTATCTGGTGTAGCCCCACCATTTACAGAAGACACAGCCAGAGCTGTAAATGTATGATCTACCTTTCATCTATGGGTTGACCAGAATGGGAAATTATTAATTTATATTTTTGCACTGCCAGTTCAATTTCATTTAGTTGTTGAACTTGCTTAAGGTCGAATTGCATTTTAAAATACCTAGGCATGGCTATACTTAAAGACAAAATATGGATTTTACTTTTAGTGTCTGTCCGAGGTACTTCCAAAAATCATGTCAACTCTCAAAGGATGATCCCAGTAAAATGGCTTTCTGTTGGTTCTGTTGAGGGCATCGCCCTTTTGGTTATAATATCACTATCAATTGATGCTCTTGCATCTACAAAATTACTTCATCAGGTTTGGGGTTATATGACAAAATAAATGTGCTTAAATAAGTGGCAAACCACATAAGGTTTTGACCATAATATTTTGCGAACATATTACAAATGGAGATTTTAAATGACTATTTGTCTTCTGCAACGCATTTTGCAGCTCAGAACCATATAACCTGTTCAACATGAACTCCCATTTCATGTGGCCCCATAGTCATTTGACATTGCTCTAGGAATTTCATTTTTCACTCTACTCTTTTACATCATCAAAAATATTTTGAATTGATTTGGGTCTTCATGAGATCTCTCAATTTGATTCACCACTTTGCTTCTGAGAGAATATTTTGATGTTCATAATTCCCAACAGTGTTGTTCACCTTCTATTGCCATTGAGTTTTCCATTTCAGTTGTTCTGTTCATTTATCAGAAATATATCGATCAACCCACATTATGGTATCCTGTAGTAATTCCAGAGTTAGAGAGAGCCTCTTTCATGGGAGCACATTACAATAAGTGGTGTTTGATTCAATTAGGATGAAATTCCAGCATAGAATGTAGAAATGAGCTTAATGTTGATTATACTAATTTCAGTTTCTCTTGTAACTTTACAAGCACAATTGTTGGGGAGAAGGAAACATGCCATTTCCGTGTAGCATAGTAATGAAGACATGTAATTCCATATTGCACCGTATTTTTGTTCAGTTTGTTGATAGTAAGGTGAGGAATGAGCCATAGGAATATCCATTAGATTTGTCAGTGTGAACAATATTAGATAACTGGCAACTCTGTGACTGTTTTGATAGATGAAAGATAACTGTGTACGGCATTAAAGCAACTCAGCTGATTGATTTTTCACAGGTTGTGCACATAGTGGATGCAACCATAAGCAAGCAAGAGCAGCCCGACTCTTATGTGTCTTTTTTCTCTACCACTCCTGGAAAATTGACGAAAGAGGTTGAGCAGATCGGAGGTGGTTTCACATGTGGTAGAGATAAGATTGTAGATCTTGTTACTCTTTCAGTCAAATATGGCTGTTGGTCCTATGATGATACCGAAGGTGGCTGGAGTAAAACAGATATACCAACACTGGCTGTTATAAAAGATGACAAGGGGGACAAAAGAATTACAGAGGTCTCGTTGGACACAAAGAGCTCAACAAGGTGGGTTCTTGCGGTCAATACTGAATACATAGAGGACTTCAAATTGGAAGGTATGAATAATTATACCCTTTCATTCTTGTCAGCTGGAATTTTGATTGGTATCAGTTGGCAAATTCAGGTTATATCTCCAGATAGTCAAATTATTGTTTGATCCAATTAGATGAGATGGCAAAAGATGATGAATGACAAAATAGATCTTGCTTCTTGGCAACCAAGGCTCCTTGTCAGATCTCATTTTCTATTAGTGCGTCAACGAAAATATAGTTTGAGTCTTTTGACCATCCGAATGACCCACTAGAATCGATCTCAACACGGTTCTCTAGGGTAATGTTTTTGGTTGGTCAAATTAATTTTTTTTGCCACAGTGGTTGGTCTTACCGGCAGCATTGTTGGTGTCAAGTGAATTATTCACCAAGGAGCCTGGTCCGATCCAACTAGTCCATGGGATGACAAATATCGAGTCTTTAAATTTTCGTTATTAGCAATCGACCTCATGTTATGGGTAATTTTTGCCAAAATTCTGCTTATTTTTGCCACTATGGTTCAAAACATTGGACGTCTTGCTGTTGAATGTAGGAAATTCTGAAGAGCTGATCCCATTGGACAACAAGAGCAGTGTGGATGGATGGCATGTTATTCAGTTTTCTGGAGGGAAAAAATCACCGACAAGGTTTGATATGACTCTTGTCTGGGCCAATTCTACACAAATTGCTCATGGCGAAGGTCGCCAGAAGAATCAGCGGCCACTTCTTAAATTAAGAACAGACATGGATAGGTTGACACCGAAAGCTGAAAAGGTTCTGATGAAGCTTCCATCATGGTGTTCCCTGTTTGGGAAATCCACATCTCCTCAGACACTGGCCTTTCTAAGAGATCTCCCTGTTGAATTTTAGGCGCGAGAACGATCTGAAGCATGAAATGTATGTGATTCAAGATTGCACAGGAAATATTCCTTTGCTCTTGGAATTGTAGGAACGGTCGTTTTGTTTTGACAGGTTCCATAATTCATGTATCATAATGCAATCACAGAAAGTGAAAGCAGTTACAGAAGTTATTTTCTTGTTTTGTACAAACAGAAGGTTGCCATTGTCGTGCCATGAACGGAACACAAGACCCAAGTACTGCAGAAACATGTACAGCTACGCCATCATCGAGTTAAGGAAGTGTGAAGAGCAACGTGGTTGAAGAGGACTATCAACTTTTCTTATGGTCGCACGCGTACTCTTTTATTTCCGTGTTTGGTAAAACTGACTGCTAAGGCTTGGTCATATTAGTTTAGTTGCTCGATAGGGTGCTTTGGTGTCGATTCTGAGTCTTTTGAAAGTTTCCATGAATGCGTAGAGATGTCAATTTTTAAACATAGATTGAGGATAGCAATGGTTGTAATTTTGCTCAGGTGACATTAAGTAGACACAAATTATTAATCCACGGTGGACTATGGTGGATCAATCAAGACGATTCCATCTTGCCCTCGAAGTTGTCGAAGTTGTCGATGATTTTGTTAGTGGCGAATCTTGTTTCTTGCTTGCTCCCAACTACAAGCATTACTCAAGATCATCAAATGCCAGCCGAACAAACTGCCCGCCCTCTGAAGTGAATGCTGCTCGGAACCGGAAACTCGGGGGTGCTGGAATATAACTTGGCTTGCTCATTAGTAGCATGGCATGCCGATGCATGCGGAGGGAAACGCCATTCTCATTTCGAAATCAGTAATATTGTGGCCAAACGGGCAGAAAACAAGTTTACTATCCAGGAATATATCCACAAGCAGCAATATTTGTTAGAGGGGAAAAAAACGAAACTTTGAAACGCAACGTAATTAAAAATTTTTGCTAAAGTAACATATGTTATAAGTCACAAACTTAATAAGTCACAAACTTAAAGAAAAATAAAAAAATAAACTTCATGATAATTTTTTTAATTAATTAAATATATATTTATATATTTCTCAGAGTAAGTAGTGAATCTCACCGTCACTCAAAGAATATTACGTTAGCAAAGGTTATTGGCGTATTCTGCTGGCAGGCGGTACACCCGTTGAAACACCGGCGGAGACTCGGTCTTGTCTCTTTCTCTCCCTCTCTCTCTCTCTCTCTCTCTCTCTCCGCCGGGCACACCAGGGAAGAGAATCGCGAGTATCTTCTCCTCGACAGAGAATCTGGGTGCGGAGAGAGAGTGGGTGGTGTGAGATCTTGTCCGAGAAATGCGGTCAATACCGTTGGGAACCGCCGTGTGCCCAGCTCTCCCCCAAAGCAGGAGCACCCACCTGAATTTCAAGAAACTCTCTCGGTTCCCTCCTGCGCTCGACGACCTCCCCTCTAGACCCAGTACTTCCTCTTTGCCTCTGGACTTGCTTCGGCTCTTCCCTGCTCATAAAGATTTGATTTTGAGTTTGATTGGATGTGGGTTTGTGTGGTTGGTCCGTATCGCCCTTTCTCTTCTTTTCTTTCTTTGTGTCTGGTGAATTCTTCGCATTGTTTTGGTTCTTGAGATGCTTGGTTGCTGGGAATTTAGAAATTGGGAATTTGATATTGGTTCGCATGTGGGATTGGTCTCCTGACCCGGAGAACTATGATGTTATGTTTTGAATTACTCCGAGGCGACTCCTTCCTTGTGGTGATGGACTACAAAACTGGTCGCTGTTTAGTGCTTCAAACTACTCATGGGTGATGGGTGTTTCTTCTGGGTTGATTTGGTTGCTTCTGCATTTTCTTTGCTTTGATCAGAAATAGATTATTTTACTTAAAATCACTTTATTCATGGTCTTGCCTTTTTCTCTTTTTTTTTTTTTTTTTATGGTGGATTTCTTTTTTTTTTTTTTTTTTTTGCCGGGGTTGGGGGTGGGGTGTTGGGGGAGAGGGATGGGGGATTACTGGAGCTTCAGTTGTTTTCTCCTTGCATTTAGGAAGGGATTTGGGGGAGCCAAATGTGACATTTTTTAAGCCTAACACTGTGGCAAGCATGCATATGCAGTGGGAATTGTTTGAGAAAGAGTTTCTTATGGGCGCTTCTCATTCTAAGTGCAGGACCATGCAGAGCCAGCCAAGTGGTGGATTTATTTCCGACAGTCTCTCCCGAGATTGTTGTCCGGGAGGCCCGGTTAGAGGATTGCTGGGAGGTAGCCGAGACTCACTGCAGTTCTTTCTTCCCTGAATACTCGTTCCCTCTGGATTTTGTCTTGAGGATCGACAGGCTGGTGGGAATGCTTGCTGGATTCTCGATACCAAATGGTTGCCGGCGAGTATGCCTTGTCGCTGTCGTTGGCAGCTCAGGTGGTGAAAGCTTGTTATTTGGGAGTGAAGACATCAGAATAGGTGGTTTTGATGGAAGATTTAGTATCAATAAGGGCTATGTTACTGGTATATTGACAGTGGACACTGTTGCTGACTTTCTACCAAGAAAGGGACCGCTTAGGCAGAGAAGGTACGAAATCTGTTAACAAAACTATAGCATTTGTTTTTTTCAGCAGTCAAGTATTCTTTTCAGGATCTCAGTCCTCATGAATAGAAAATTCAGGGTGATAATCTTGATATCCCAGTTTCTGGCATAATCAGCTTAGTCTATCATCTATTAAGATTGTTTTTTTTCCCCTCATGATAAGAAAATTCTTGAGGAATATATTGCTTGATTTGATTTGCTGTGAGCACTTGACCCGAGTCATACTATAACTGTTTACGTAAAACTGAATAGGCTGTAAGCTCCTTTACCTTATGAATGAACCGAAGTTGCATTACCAAATAGTCCAAGGCAAAGAAATAAAGAACATGTTTTGGAGGTAGAACTACAAGGTAGATGTCCTGCTTCCTCCTAGTAGGGTCTAGAGAGATCCAAATTTCTTCTATTGTTAGAAAGTCCAACCAAGATGCTTAAGCTAATAGGTGGAGGGAGACACTTGTATGTAAAAAATATATGAATGACTTTATCAAATGATATGGGATATTATCAACACCCCATCTCACTTATATCAGGAGTGGAACCGAGCTGTACTAACTGGAGTACCACATGGCATTTAACTAACAGGAGTGGAACCTAGATTTGCTACCATCTGGAAAAGTCCAATCGAATAACTTAAGCTGCCAAGTGGAAGGAGGTCATATGCATATAAAGTGCATATAAACCTCATTGTCAAGTGATGTGGGATATTTTCAACATCTATAATTCCTCTTTTGACTAGCTATAAAGGTTTTGCGGCTTCACATGAAATCATAAGTAGTTTATGACTCTCCTTTTGGGGATTCCTATGTCAACTCTATGTTATAAGCATATGGTATCTTCCTGGTGATCATTGAGCCTGATGAATTTTGCATGGATAAATGGTGTGAGGAGTGTCTGTAATGAATTTTCTTTTCCTCCTTTCAAAGCAACCTGATGTCTTGAGATAACATGTCGCCTCACATAGTACCATACTGCAACTATGACCAGGCAAAAGAGAACTAAACTCTTCGACTGTTATAACTGAGTGTTATTATATCAATTGAAACTTTGCATTTCTTCTCAAGCATTGAGAAAGGCATTACCTGAAAGTTATTTCTAGGAGCAACAAATTAAAGCCTTCCCCATGACTATCCGTGACTGCTGATTAAGAACCTTCTGGTCATATTGCAAGGTAAAATTCTGTCTTGCTTAGAAACATGAAGCTTACCAGCTAGTATGCTGATTAGAGGTGGGAAAGTGAAGTTGCTCTAACTTATGCAAAGGGGAAATAATACATTCATAGTCTAGTTTTAGATGAGAAGTGAGAAGTTTCTCCGTTCTGTGTCTTATGTGGCATTGGCCTTTGCTGTTACTTTGATACTCATGCTCATCGAGTGTATGCACACGCGAGACACTTATTCTGCGATAGGGATGGAAGAGGCTGGGTCTGTTTAGGGCATTTGCTTCCACCTAAAACTTATGTAAGGATCATACTCTGACTATGAACAGTTTATCATGAACAGTTTATCATGTCTTATTGGAGATACTACCCGACATTCTTTGGGGTTGATATGGGGTGACAGAAAAAAGGACTATGCTGTTGTATCATTATTTAGTTCAAAGCTGGAACGGATATCATCACATGTACCTTTGTGGGAAGCAACTTTGTTGTTGTCGGTGCAATCATCATCATTGTTAATGTTGGCGGCAGCAGTGGTGTTGGAGCGATACCTATGTTTGCTAGAACAAATTTTCTTTTCTTTTTTCTTTTTTGAAATTTGCTGGCCGTTTTTCTCTACTAGAGTGAATTCTCTTTACACAGCTTTATAAATAAACCTTGCACTTTCGTGCCTGTTCAAAGTCAAGTTTTAGAGGCTCGGAGCTTTAGCATCATTTGTATGAAGAGATTATTTCGTTCAATTACCTTGACCCTCTTCACAACTTGCCATTCCAGGACTGGAATTGCATACATATCCAACGTTGCAGTTCGCGAGAAATACCGACGAAAGGGGATAGCTAAAAGGCTCATAGCCAAAGCCGAGGCTCAAGCACGTGGCTGGGGATGCCGAGGCATTGCATTGCACTGTGACTTGAACAACCCGGGGGCGATGAAGCTGTACAGAGGCCAGGGCTTTAGATGCATCAAGGTCCCGGAAGGAGCAAATTGGCCTCAGCCCAAGACGTCTCCGGACATCAGATTTAACTTGATGATGAAGCTTCTCTAGAGCCCGGCCTCCCCCTATAGACATTCTTGAGAGCCATATTTGGAAGAAGAGAAGGAGAAATGTAGATTAGGAGTGGCCTCGCTTATTTGTAAATATGTAAAGAATGAGACTTATGGAACAGCTGCAGATGTTGCTGCACGACATAGCTGATACTCATGAGTCATTTTAGAACCATCATTGTTTGTATGATAAAATGTCTGAAGCTTTTGTGATGACCAATTTTGTGAAATATGTCCCTTCTATCAAACAGGTGTTTTGAGTGCAATGCTCTCCAAAGCAGGAATAAAAACTCAAGCCTGCTCTCCTCCATCTTCGTTAAGAGGTCTCGAGTTCGATTCCTATCTTTTCTAACTACTAAATGCTGGACAGCATGATAATCCCACTTCATCATTCAAAAGATAAGGATTTCTAGCATTTTAATGTGATTTTAGGTTTGTTTGTTTTATGAAAAATGAAAGATTCAGAAAATATTTTCTTAAAAATGATTGTCTATAAATATGAATAAATAAACAATATTTTCATCGTCTATACGAAAAATGTTTAAGATATAAATTGTCGTCAATAATGAAAATAATTTTCATTAGATAATTATTTCGAGCAATACAAGAAATTATTTTTCTAAAAATAAAGAGGGAAAATTTATTTATTTTTAATTTAGACTAATAAAATAATTCTTCAAATCATTCATTATTTTTTTTATGAAACAAATGGTTTGTTTTCTTATTTTCCTTATTTTCGAGAAATATGTGAAGACTGCCGATTTGGAAATGCAATGACACGCTCCTGCCTCGGAGGCCCATTAGAAGGCCCATTGGGCCCAGTCTTCCGACCCGTTTCCTCAGGCCTTGTGGGCCCATCTCTGAAATAATTATTTGTTTTTTTTTTATTTCCCATCTCTAAATCGGCACCATACCTGTCCGATCTCTCTCTCTCTCTCTCTCTCTCTCTTCTGCAACTCGATTTTGGATCACCGTCGCAAGTGCAAGGAGGCTTGAATTGAATTTCCGCAGGTAAATTCGCGAGCTCACGCCATCATTTCCCGCCGATTTCCTTTGCGTTTCCGATAATCTAGTCTCCGACGCTCGCCGATGGAACCAATCGAGCTGGAAACGATGAACGGGGACGGGATCGTTTCCAGATCGAGCGGAATCGGTGCTTCCTTCCCCCGTAGTTGCGATGCGTGACGTGATTTTGAGCTGATTTCGCTGAATCGACATTGGTGACCAGGTGGGGAAAATGGAGGACGGCAAGGAGCAGGAGCGTCCGAGCGCGAATGCTCCGGCGGAGTCCGAGAAATCTGTGCCTTCGTCCCAGGAGGAGGTCGCATATGATTTACCTAACTCCTTTGCGTGCTCGAATTCTTTCTCGCGGATTGGCCTCGAGCTGTGCTCGTTTAACTGTTGTAGTTCGGTTTTGACGAGAACGATTGTGCTTCGGAGCTCATCGAGTTTGTTTCTGGATTTACGCGTGTCTGCCTGCTTTGATTGTGTTAGCCGGTGGAACCGATGTGAACTTGAGCTTCGTGCTTTGGCTGGACGGTTTCTTATGAACATGCTTGTTTATATGTGTATACGATGTGCATTTACTTGTCTGTTTAGCTGAAAATGGTACTGCGTTGTTGCCGAAAGTCCTTGGCGTTCAGAGTAATTGTTTATTTGGTATTTGCCTGTAGATATCTAAGAAGGATATTATCTATTGATTACTTGTAGCATTATTTACTGATTGCTTAATGCATCAATGATTCTACTGAAGTTTTTTTAGGAAGCAATAGAATAGAAACAGGTGCACTTGTGCAAGTATATAAATGAATATCTCTTTCTGATCATGCTATTACTGATGATATCGTTCTAAAATAAAGTTTCTGAAGTTTGTAAGTTATTATGACATAGTCAACTGATGGACTAATAGGACAATCAATTTGGACATCCATTCCAATCGTACAAGAAAAAAAAAAAAAATTTACTTTAACACGTGAAATTATTAGTTGTTTTCTTCGCTTCTTTAGAAAATGCCTAAGCATCGCCAAATCCAGCAATTTACCTTCGCTCTTGTTTCTAAATATGTGTGATCAGTGCATATTTGTTTTTACACTTCAGGAAGCAGTTATTAAGAAAAAGTATGGAGGAATAATGCCCAAAAAACCACCACTCATTTCTAAGGTATTTATGGTCTTATATTGATGGTTTCCAATAGATGCTGGTCTTTCGTGGGCTTTACTTAAAATTTGACTCTGTTGCCAGGACCATGAACGTGCTTACTTTGATTCTGCTGATTGGGCATTGGGAAAGGTACTTAAATTTGACGATATCCATCCCTAACTCATTTTTTGTGGTTCAAAACTTGAATATGGAGTTGAGCTATCTTAGTAGTATTTGCCAATGGACTTTTGATTATTACAGCAAGGTGGTGAGAAGCCAAAAGGCCCTCTTGAAGCTCTTCGTCCTAAGTTGCAGGTAATCTTCTGGCTTTTTGCTTAATCAAAATCTTGCGACTGATGCATTTTGACTTTTTACCCAAAACATCTGAAACTTTCACAAAGTTCATATGTCGGTATGTAGATTGGCGTATAGTTTTTTCATAATTTTTTATCCTAAATTTTGGCAGGAAAGCAAAAAAGTTGTTTTTTGATTTTGAAAAAAATATAAACAAGCATGCGGATAATTTCTTGTTTAACTGGATAGGGAGCTGCACTAATGTGACTGTTGTATGGATCTGATGGGCTTAACTATTGTTTTGTCACTAAAAACTTTAGGAGGCCAGCCATGCGGTTTCTAAGTGCATATTGCATAATTTAATTGATGGTGAAAAATGTTTTTCTATCTTTGTGCACTTTAAGAGCTGTGACTTTTTTTTCCATTTTTGCCATTTTTGAGGATCTTATTAGCCATGAATGGCAAGTAACTAAGGTTGGAAATTACTAAGGCAAAAGCGGTTTGGGTTAGGAATGGACTTAATGGGAATGTTTGTGAATATAACAGTGCGATATACCAGTAGATATCATGGTTGGTCATATTTTAAACACTCAAGAAACTAGTGTTGTAGCAAAAAGCTGATTAAGAAAAAGCCTTCTCACATGTACTTATATGTACTTATCTTGTGTACAATTGCAAACTAATAGAAGTTCCAGACCTGACTTCAAGGGTTTGCAAGAACTGAACCTTTTTGTGCATCTTCATAGCTTAATTATATGGAGTGTTAAAGAAACTATTTTTTACACTGCCTATTTTCTAAATTTGCAAAAGGAAACTAGCAATGGATTTGATGAGATATCTGTTTTATTTTATCTCCTCAATACCTGTTAGGAGTCTAGAAATTTTGATGCCCCGAAATTGGTTTATCATTCAGTGCTTGAAACCTTTTCTTTTAAATGTTAGAGACGAATGGTACTTGAAACTATCAGTAGACAATCAAATTTGATGAATGAAATTTTACATGCCAAAGTTTTGTTTCTAACGCCACTCTAGAAATGATAGTTTCGGATTTGTAACATCAGGCACTGTTATCACTGGGTAACTCATCAAGCATATGAGATTTGTACCATAGCCATCATATTATTCTTGTTCTTTTTTACATCGTGTTATTCCTACATTTGGACAACATTCGTTTTGCTAGGGTGTGTGTCCTTTGCAGTTACTCTTCCCCTCCTCCATATTCCCTAGTGGTATTTTTGTGGTTTGCTTGAACAAGAGAGAGTCCTTGTCCTTTCTGTTCTTTGGAACAAGATATCCTGATCTCAATAAATGTCTGAGAAATGTTGTCAATTAAGAAAGGTGAGTTGGTTAAGCTAACATAGTCAGTGACATAATTTTTAATCTCCATAAAAGGAAAACCTTCTCATAAGACCACGAGTGAACGGAAACAATCAATGCCATGCAACTTATGGGTGGAAGTCGGGACTTTAGGTGTTTTCAAACATTGCTAATCCTCTTGGTTTGAGTCGTGCAAGTACTTTGACTTTCCTAGAATTGCTCATCTAAATTCACTTTCAGCCCATCTATCCGTCACCATCCTTATGGGCCTAGCTTCTTATAGGCTTCAATGTGACAACAAATAAATTTCTACAGTTTCATAAGCGGTGGATTGATCCCCTTGCCAATTTGGGCTATGCTATCTGTGGAAGTACCAAAGATAGTTAAGATCTAATTTTTCAGGTGAGAGGGAGATCATGCCCATGATATCTTAGACAATCCACCACTGTAGCTCAAAACTACTGGGTCTTGGGGGGAAAAGATAATGCAGGAGAAGTCGTGGAGTAAATTTGATGAATCAGTTCCAGCACTATTTTTAAGTGCCAACTCTCAGGGGAGGGATATCACTTCACATTTACAAATTCTATGCTTCATTTTGATTGGGATGATTAATGAAATTATTGGAAAAAAAAAAAAATGGCTTGTCTGTGTTATTTGGTTTCATCAGGACTATTCAATCATAGATTTCTCCTCTAGACATGATAAGGGACCATCATCTCCTCTCTAGAATCACATACGTGGGCCAAGGCTAATTGAGGATGAGTATCTCAATGTGCAGTGGGGCTGCACGCCTGTTGTGCACCCAACAGGCATGTCCTTGTAATTGAGGTTGTCACTTGTTGGAGCTCAATTAGCATGCATCAGTTGCATTATCATGTGGTCTTTACCCTATTGCGCATGCCTTTTATTCTTTTTAAGTCTGCTTCTTCTAACGCGGTTCTCATGGAGTGTCTATGTTCCTTCTTCCCAGCCAACACAGCAGCAAACACGATACCGAAAGTCTCCTTATGCTCCTTCTGGTGAAGGTAAGCCTGCTTATTAACTTTCCCACCCCAAAACCTCTTATTAACTCTCTTTGTTGAGAACTGCATAAGTGCATACCTCCACATTCACTCAGGTAACTCCATATCATTTTCTTTCAGCTTTTGTGATAGAAAAATCTAAATCACTGCAATTTTCTTTCTTTAGATGGTGGAACTGCTCCAACTGAGGAAGCGACTCCCCATGAATGAGAGGCTGCTTGTGAGGACTGTATCACCTGCTATTTGACGTGTATGCAGTTTACGAGTAAAATTCATGCTGCTTCCAGCAGTGAAAATGGGAGGGTGACGATTTGGTGTTAGCTAAGAGAGAGAGAAATTTGATAGAGACAGCAACTCTGCATTTGAATTTTCCTGTTTTGGCGCTCCTAAATTTCATGATTGAAAACAGTTCTGTTGTGAGTTAAGGACTGATCGACATTGGAAAAAGAAGAGAACGGGAGATTTATATTGGGAGTTTATTATGAGCTTCGTGCCACGTCTTGTATAATGATATTAAAATTTCAGTCATCTCTCTTGTTTATTCTAGCGTGATGAATTGGAAACAAAGTAGGCCATAAAATGAAAGCAGATGGTTTCAGGCTTTCAGCTGAAGGCCCTTTGAATTCTGCACCGCAGTATCTGGAGATAAATTGAGCATGACTCTGCATCCTTGATTGGCTTGTCCAGGAGTTCTTTCCAATAGATGGAGCACTTTCCCGGTTGTGTTTCCGCTGTCCCTTTGAGGAGGTTAATGTCCACAGGCTCAATGGCTCAATAGCTCAAAGAGTCGCCGCGTGTTTACGTGGTCCTTCGGCTTTTGTAAGATCTCTGATTTGGCCCCTCATTTCACCTCGACTCTTTTTTTGGGTCCAAATATGTTGAAATTAGTTTTGTTAAACATGGGCACCTCATCTCGTTTATTGCCATCAACTATCTCTACTTCGCTCCGGTTTTTGGCCTGAGGTGAAATATTCTTCTTCTTGCAAGTCACAAATCAAGCTTCAAAAATCGATCCTCTCCAATATCAAATTAAGAGAACGGGAATAGGAGGGGTCAATGTCAACCAAACCCAAACAGCTAGCGAAAGACAAACAGTCGTGGTGGGATTATACAACTCACAAGGGTCACGCTCAGCATGCTCGTGCATCTTAGGGTGCGTTTGGGAAGGGCGTCTCAAAGCCCTTTGGAGACTTAAAGATCCTTGGGCAAATGCCAGCCCGTTTGGCAAGCCCACATTCCCGAAATACCAGGCTTTGTGAAGCTGAAAGCCCAAGGCAGGTTGGGGGCTGCCTTGGGCATTCAGCATGCTGAGAATGCTAAACTGAGGGGGAGCGATGTCATCTTCTTCTTCTTCTTCCGCGAGGGTCGTCAGTGAAGGGCAAGCAATCGCCGGCAACCGTCGCCCAGACGACCGGTCGGGGAGTGGCGCGATCGATGCCGGGGGGTGGCACAACCGCCGCGCCATTTGGGTCGCGGCGAGGTCTAGGTCGCGCGACCTCGCCGCCCTCGGATCTAGGTCGCGGCGGCGTCGCGCGACCTCTGCGACCTTGCCGCCCTCAAATCCGAGGGTGGCGAGGTCGCGCGATTGGGGTGGCAGATCTGGGCGGCAAGGTCGCGATCTGGGCGGCGAGGTCGCGCGGCCGGGGCGGCGATCTGGGTCGCCGGAGGTTGAGGCGGCGTCGCGCGACCTCGTCGCCCCAAATCCGGGGTCGCCGGAGGTCGCGGCGGCGTTGCGCGACCTCGGGCGACCTTTGCTGGTGGTCTTCGGTGGTCGCCGAAGGTCGCCCGCCGGCGATCGAAATGTCGCCGGCAACCACCTGCCCTTGCCGAATAATTTTTTTTATTTTTCTTTTGATAATTTTTTTATCACAAAATTCCTTTGCAAATGTAATTCTCCAAACACTATTTTGCTCAAAAGCATTTCACAAAGGGCTTTCAAATTATAATTTACCAAACACAGTTTGCATTTAGGAAGACACCTTTAACTCAAAGGTCTTTGCATTTTCCTAAAGACTATCCAGAACATCCTGATTATTAATCTCCCACTGTCTCAAATGCTGGTGGACTCCTGTCTATATTGTTCTCATTAACTTCTCCATCGGCTGTCTTTGAAGTTTCGTCAAGTATAGTATATCAATACCACCCCACAATTATACGATCAACCAAAGCTGAATCCAGAGGTATTTTTCTTAATTATCGTTACTATATTACCATATATCATAAGGATCTTGTTAATGAGTATCTTTAGCGTAATTATTGAAAAGGCATTTTGACGTTCAATACATTGATTGGAGTGATGTATTGAAAAGTACAATATTTTTTTTAACGGGTATTTCATCCAAAATTTAAGGATACCCATTTGTACAATCAATGCAATGAGGAAACGGGGAAAACAAAACGAGGACTGACTCACACACGTGACGAGCAAAAAGTTGGCCTTGTCTTGCTCTTGCAAGTTTGCAACGCAAGTGCAATTCCCAAAATTTTCAAATCCGATTATATCCAAGTTATAAAAAAAGAGGGACAGGGGAATCAGAAGACAGACTGTAATCATTCCGATTCATGATCCGTTTTTACGTTGGAGCTGGATTAAGTTGACTGATGTATGGATCTGTATACCCTGGCATTCTTGGATCTCGGTCCCTCCCCCTCCCTATCGCTTATCATCAACCTAAATCTTAAGCCTCCTCTGAGCGACATCGCACCACGAAACGATGGAAGTTCAACTCTGCCTCCTAGGGTTTTGCTACCCCCCCCTCCTCTTCCCACAAAAAAAAAAAAAAAAAAACAAAAAACAAAACGTCAAGGGCAGCTCTTTCAACAAGAAGAAAAAAATGAAAAAAAAAAAAAAAGTCAACCCAATTTCCCAAAAGCAGAGAAAGTCCCGGCCTTTGAGACGGCGCGTTTACTGTTGCTTGACATTGTTTTTGCTCATGCGACCCCTCTCCCAATGTCAAATTTCTATTTATTTTCTTTTTAACCTTATGTTTCTTAGCTGGTTTCTGATTGACCTCTTCTTCCTGGGGTTATCGCCCCAACCTAAGACCCGTCTCGCACTACAATCCGGTCGTACTCATTAGTTCTTTTCTCGACCCGTTTGCGGTCGTGGCACCCGTGCTTCCGTGCACGGTACCTATCTGCAACGCAACAATCCGCCAAAACAACCTAATTCGAACCGATGGGAAACCCTCCCGTGCGCGCTTTGATGTCAGTCGGGAGTCACATGTGAGTTCTAATGAAAAACCGCGTCAAGACAATCTCGGACGATGCACAAAGTTCGCGACCCCGCATGTGAACTGCCAATTGGGTGAATTCATTTTCGTTGGGTACGTGGAACTTGGAGGGACACAGCTGCGCCCGTCTAATCCTTTTCCCTTCTTGTTCTCTTTCTTCTCTTCGTTGGGAAGAGAGAGAGAGAGAGAGACTTTGCTTGTTGTCGAAGCGAAGAGAAGGTGTGTGGATCAGGAACAGAACAGAGGGTTTCCTAGACTCACGAATCTTGGTCGGCCTCATGTCATGTCAAGCTCTCTCTCTCTCTCTCTCTCTCTCTCTCTCTCTGGAAATGGGAGTGTCCTAAGGCCTAGGACAAACCAAACCCTAGTTGACTAATCTTCGATTACACATGGATTCCCACGTAATTTGCTGATCGATATAAAGAATGGAGGGACCGGCCCAAATCCCACGAATGATATAAATGTTCCCCCCACGAATTGCGCCGTACAGCAACCATAGAAAAAGGAGAGGAAGACGCAAGAAAAGTCGAAGCAAGCACACGAGTGCGCCTTGGGATTGGGACGGGTTGAACGTGTTGGAAGCTTGCCGTCTCAGATGCCTTCTTGCGTGCCACCCTCCCACTCGATGCCATCGTCACACGCCCCCACCTTCACATCTCCCCATGTCGCTGCCTCTTTTCTAATTGGATACGACTTTCTTCAAGAATTGAGTTACGGAAAATTCACGACAAAAGGTTCGATTTTGAAGATTTTAACTTGTACGTACTTACGTACTGAAAAAAGAAATGCAGGGTATTGGAAATTTTTTAACATTTTCATCATTGCTTGTTACTCGTTGACAAGGTAATTTTGAGAAACCTTGTCGTTGTACTTACCAAATTTTCCTAATTAAAAGTAGTCAAGCGAATTCTCTAAAATTGCAAAAAAATGAATATTATTCGAAACCATTTTCCAGAGAATATCTACAGAGTTTGAATCCTGAAATTAATGACTACATAAAAATATCAACAAAGTCTGAATTATCAAAGTAACCATAATTTAAAGTATAAGCGACAAAAATCTAAATATCAAGTTTATTAAATGAAAATATCTCTCTCTTTAAGCGATTTGCCGTTTGAACATGATTCCATTTGTGGATGCTTCTTGTTTCAGGAAACCAACAGAAAAACCCCTTTGAATAATGAGAAAACATGGAAGATAAGAAGCTGTCATTTGACTAACCTCTGCCCCTAACATAGGATCTATAACCCCAAACCCTATAAACAATTGTGAGTTTAAGTTGTAGTGCTCAACAAAGTGCACCTTCTTTGGGATTTTGACTTTGTTTACTCGTTTCGTCACAGCCCTAATAAATATTTAACACCAGCCTTCCTTACGACCCGGCTTCCTTGGTCCTCTCTCCCTGTCATAATCTCACCAGAAATCTGCAAAATCAATGTGATACATACATATATATATAAATAAATATATATTTTATATCTTAATCTTTTTCACTCTCTAAAGTGGAATCTGAATCTCATTTCTACTTCCTTTTCGTTTATTAATCTTTTATTCTACTCCTTTTCTGAAGGACCCTCTTTGTCAATGTTGTGTTTTCCTTCGTTGCTAAACAGCGCTCTTTTTGTCAACTCAGCAGGTAAGAACTTGAGCATAGTTTTAGGACAATAATTCTCAGTCCCACGTGCAACTCTGGTTCCTTAAAATTGACAAGTAACAATGACCCTGCTGATCATGATACTTAACAGTTTCTTTCAATATTGTTTGTGCAAAAGAGAACGAAGTCAAGTGGTTGCATCCACTGAGTTGAAACTTCTGCAAGCCTAATAGTTTTGCAATGTTATGCACACTGAACTGGCTGAATGCAATCTAGAGATAGATGAATAGTTGCAAAAGATTGCAGAGGAGCGTGCGGGCGCGCGCTCGCGAGAGAGAGAGAGAGAGAGATTACTCCCAGCACATGATCACAATGATTTTCCAATGGGCATGCATAATGCAGATCAAAATGCAATCTTTTCCTCACATGGGCAATTTGATTGTTTGAAGTATAATGACTTCCAGATGGGTGCATGAAGTTGACTTGACACACAAAAAAGCGAGAAAGAAAACAAAAAGGTTGCACCGCCACAAGCAAAAAGATACACAAATTAACTTTAGACCAAGATTAAGTTTCCCACATGAGCAAGATGGGTTTCTGACCTACTCTTGCTTAAAGTATCATTAGATTCTGCTATGTTGTTTGAGCTTTGCGTTTGCCCTGATAAGCTCGCATTGACGGTGGGTGCGTGTAATTCAAGAAAAGAGGGATTACAGTTAAGGGCGAGGAAACAGAGGCGCCAGGAAGCCATTGATAATTCTAATCGAACAACTTACTAAATAAAGCTGCATTAATTACTTCTCTAATAATATCCAAAGTAAAAGACGGATTATGTGGGTCTTTCACACATATCCAAGAGCAGAAGAAGATGAAGAGAACAATCTCAAAATTCATCTGTACATTTAGTGGATTGGCATAAGCTATCTCCCTAAATCTTTGTAGCATAACCCGCCGGAATTGTTAGTCTCTTTGCTGTCTTCAGGAAGTCACTGCAATACAAAGCAATTCGGAAACATTAAATCAAATGAAGAAGACGCAAGAGGAAAGAAGGATCCAACAAGAACCACCAAAAATAAGTAGGATTAAGATGGTAAGAAAAAGTAAACTAATTTACCTGAAGGGTTCATCACCAGCATTCTTAATTGCACCGGCAGCATCCGAGTAGAGGACTTTACTGAGCCTCTCTGAGCCGTTTATGCCGAACATGTCCCTGAGATTTCTATACAGCTCATCGTATGAACCAAGGACCGACAGGTCTAGAGTTCGACCCACATTTTCCGACTCCATGAACACCTTGCAGTGACCAGTCCCCAAGTCAAGGTCAGATGCCCGATCTCGTCTAAAGCCGGTGAATCCATCATCAGAAGAGCTCTCCACCGTGCCGTTGTAATACAACACGTTGTTGCGGGACCCATCAGAGGAATTTGACATCCTCTCCTGATTCCCCTCTGACGAACATCTTCCAGTTGTGTCCCCAGAGCTACTCTCAGAGTTCTGCTGATCGACGAGAATCAGTTGACCAAAGAGTAAAATGTGGGGCGACTTCTTTTCAGAATTCTCCTTTGAAGAGTTTTCCGAAGTTCCCATCCTTAGCAAGCACGAGATGCTACTGTTGTTATCCTCCGGTGCACCAAAGAAGGCGCCATGTGAAAATCTGGTAGATACTGAAGTGTGATTCAGGGGGTGAGACCCCACCGGAAACAAACCCGAGTGCAGTTGATTAAGACGGAGGTCCGATGAAGATCTTAGGAATTGAGCATGCCTGGCTCCCTGTATGCCTGCGGGAATGTTATCCGGGATAAAACATAAAGGGCTGTTTGGTCCAAGGGGGTTGCTTGGAAAGGGCGGGACCGGAATCTGGTCGAGTATGGGAAAGTTTGGCGGTGTCCTTAACCTCTTTCTCGGGGGTGAGAAATGTGAGAGATGGATAGAGGGCATGTTCGACACCAACTCTACTAGCCATGGACTGACACTCTTCACATTTTGGAGTAGATCTGGTTCATCCCAAGCGACCTGCACAGTACACGCATGAACGAGTTTTTAGTAAACATGAGCATATGCCAATTGCAACATTGGAAAAAAAAAAAATGTCTGGAATGAACCGTCCTAAGAAAAATGATGGATCCTAGATCCAGTTATTTTGAAATGTCGACTGCTTATCTGATTCAAAATTGAAGTTGAAGAGAACAAGGGTTTGTTAGGCGGTCAAGGAGTGAAGCACTAAACCTAAGCTTGAGACTTAATGATGTAACACCGATTAATGACGCAATGTTCCATTTCTCCTTCATTTTCCCCGATAAAAGATAATGACCAGAGACACATTGTTCTAACTATGCAGATAGAGCAGATGAAGGCATTTCTTGCCAAAGTTATCAGATGCAACTAGCAGATCGAAGCGGATCAAGCATTCATACAGAAAGCAACGCTCGAGAATTTACCATTTCCAGTGAAAGCATAATGAATCAGAAAAGGGTGCGTTAAAACCAAGGGAAACAACAAGAAGCAATGCACCAAAGACTAATTGAAATTTCAGAACTATAACTCTCTATGAGTGTGCCAAAACAATGTTAAGAGATACCTGTAGAACTCGCCATGGAGAACTAGGCCAATGAATCGGGTCAGCAACCTGTACAGATGATATAGTCCCCATGAACCAGCTAATTCGAGAAGCGTCCTCTGTCTCAAACGGCATCTTGAACCTCATTCCCGAGCACCACTGGACCTGCATTGCTGTGCTAACAGAGGACGCCCTCACGAAAAACTCTGGAGTACCAGCGCGAGGATAATACACCACCTCAAATTGCTGTCCTTTCGCTGCCACAGTCGCTGCCTGAAATACAGATTCTCCTGTCACTTTCCTCCTGAATTCCCCACCGCAACCTTTCTGCATCAAATTACTCCCCTCTTCCCTTGCGAACATCGAGTATCCTCCGAAATTCCCAGATGCAGAGTTCCATCCACAAGCATTGTCATTCCCAACTATGCCGATCCCCCGTTTCGCGCGGCGTATCCCGACACAGAGATCCCCGTTCTCTGCTCTCAGGAACACAATTGAATCACCAGCCACGAGCTTCTTCTGGTTCACGAAATTCCCCCACCCCGTGGTCAAAAGATGACGACGTGGGGTTCCTCTGTATATGTGCCGGAATTTCCAGCTCTGTCCGTGCACATCCTTGGCCACTATCGTCTGAACTGGAGGTTCAGCCGAGTAATCCAAGCGAGGGAATATTGTCTCTGCACAATACCGCGGTACAGAGAACCCCCCGCCGTTATTCGCGTCCGACTGCGTTAACGTCTTAGCAAAAGACGCCACCTTTTCTAAGTTCTCCATCCCATCATTTCCTAGAGAACCATCATCATCTAGTTGATGATACTCGTCGCTTCTCATGGGTATAAGGGTTATTTTGGCGTAAACCTCGTCATTTTCAGGATCTGCCATGTACTTTATGGCGGCAAGCCTGCAAAGCATGAGAGGGGGGATTTGGGAGCTCCCGAAATCGACGGTCCCTTGCGCGTGCTCGGCGTGGCCTTGAGGGAAGTAAAAGACCTTCGAGTTCACCGGTGGCATTTGAACCATGCCACCGGCACAGGCGTGCCATAGTTGAGAGTCCAGGCACTTTTGTGGGCTCCTCTTCAGCGATTCTTTTCTCGAATCCATGATTGAAATCATGAAGCGATCGAGGGCAAGCTCAAGCACACAAATATCCTTCTTCGCCTCCGGATCTTAGAGAATATTCTGCGGTTGCAAATACAATTATATGAGTTCACATGATTACCAACAGACCAAACAGCAATGAAACAGAGCCCTCCCGCACATTGCAGACGAAAAATTCGGCAATAATTGACCAGATAGGAAAATCGAACATGGATGCTGTCATCAAGCAGAGTTCCCATAAATTAACCAGAGAGACACAATTTTCAGTTCATAAATGTATAAAAGAAGACATCCGCTTGAATTGAAACTCCATTTCTCGAACAGATTTTACAGAACAGAGTAGAATCAGAGCCACTGAGTTCACACACCCCTCTCAGCTTTCTCACCGACCAAAGAAGCAGCAATCAGATTCATCCCGAAACACCTCCGAAAAAACGATAACAACAGGGGGCGGAGAAAGAAGGAAAAAGGTGTCTTGCCTTTCTTTCAAATCCAAGAGCCAGAGCAATTCCGACTCTGAGACCAACAGGACAATCCTCACTCCGCGCCAAAGGTCGGAAACCGAAGGAAAAAGGCGAATCCCAGAAGCTAAAAGAAACTCCAAAACTGTTTTCTTGAGGCCAAGAAAAGCCAGAGACTCGTAAAGCTCAATCCTTTGCGAGGAAAAATGGCAAGAAAGAAGGGTAACTTTGCTCTAGAGAGAGAGAGAGAGAAAGAAGAAGAAGAAGGAGAAGAAGAAGAGAGGGAGAGAAGGAGAGGCTGTGTGGCTCCTGTCCGGTTGAAGTGTAGACAATGAGAGGCTTTTTAAGCGGTTGAGGAAAGTGCAACAGCCCACAAGAAAAAGCGGTTTAGAGGAGAGAGAGAGAGAGAGAGAGAGAGCGAGAGAGACTACACAGCACAGTACTCTCTTCACACGCACCCACCCATATACCTGAAGCTTCCTTGCCGACCGGACTGTTACCATTTGACAGGGGAAGAGCAAAACAAATGTATATAATAAACAAAGATTTAATCTGCAGATTAAAATATTGTTTATTTTAGTCGTTGGTGTCCAGTGTGCGTGGTTCATATCTTGTTGGAGCAGAGATTTTCTTGATGCTTCGATCCATGTTGGTTGCATGACCCCGAAGGAAAAGCCAAATCCGGGTGATTTTCGCTCATCGATTTCTCCTTGCCCCCCTCGCTCCTCGACAAACCCACTCGAACATGATTCTAGACACCCGAACCAAACATTGCACCAACCCACCACCAAGTTCTTTTTTTGCAAGATTCGTTTCTGGCTTAGTTCTAATTGAATGGCGTATCAAAGGCGTGTCTTTCTCGGTGCTTTAGGATGTCCTGAAAATTAATCCTTTTCCCCCCCTCTTTTTTCCTTCGTGAATTTCTACAAACAGGTGGGCGACTGAGATCGACCCAAAAAAAAGAAAAAAGGAAACGGGGAAATCAAGAACGGTGCGAAGTCAAACCACAAGGAATCCTAGAAATCAAGAATGGTTGCAAAGTCAAACGCCCCCCAACGAGCTCTTGCAAAGAACACCAATCCCATGTTCAAGATTGTGTTCCACTCCAAAGTCCAGTGTCCACACACCATGGCAAGTCAAAGTGGCTCGTGCATGAAGCATCCTATGAGCTAGGGATCCCGGCATTTTTAATGAGCCATTGCATGCATTCCCATAAGATAGAAAACAGAAACGATTTTTTTTTTTTTTTGGCTTTTCGGGTTCGTCATTCATTTCTTTATTCATCCATTTTACGTTGTTAACAGGTAAAAAATATTGTCAAAAAGAAAGGGCGAGTTCAACGGGGGGGCGGGGTTTCTCTGAAATCAAGGCAACCGCAATAAAGATTTTACAAATAACAATTAGTCAAAGATCATCTTGTTCAAGGCCCTAACTCTGCGGCAAACTAGGGTTAGGGTTTTCCTTTCCCTTTTAACTAACCGGGTTTTGATCATCGATGTATGCTTGTAATTGGTCAACCAATACAGGATGTCATTGGTTGTTTGTGCGTGTGGGTTCCGATTTTTTTGGTCGGGGGACAGCAAACTAATACATGGGACACGAGACACAAACCATTTGTTAAGATTTCTCTCCTTTCTAAGGGCTTCTTTTCTTTTCATGCCTCTTCTTCGACAGCTTTCTTTTGGGTATTTTCCTGTTGTCAACCTTCGCTTGACTTCCAAAATCACTGTCCTAAGACTATGGAGCCGAATTCAAAAGAGAAATTTCTCAAAATTGATTACATCGCAATTTACATATGAATCATATCAACAAGTATCCTACGTATTTAATCAAGGGAAATTTGTCATTTTCAATATATCGCCCATCTCGTGTCATGCATGTTCAGTATATTGAGACTGAAAATGCATTTCTATAAATACTGCTCTTTATAATATCTTTTACCAAAAAAAGTAGGGAAACCCTTTAATTATTATTACTAGAAAAAGGAGGACAATAAGATGCGTGTCGTTCTCTACCACAGTGTTGAAACCAAGTTACATTAGATTCTGAATGTGGATGATGTTTGTCCAAGTCCACTATGAAATCCGACACGCACAGGTGGGACGTGGATGTTTTATCTTTCCGGACCTACCCATGTTCTTGTAGTCTGCCTTCTTGGCCTTTCCCACTTGTTAGACTTGGAAAAAGGTTGGTCATTATTTTCTCTCTAAAGTTTAGGAAAGAAACATAATGGTTTTGGGGTTTTCCTTTTTATCCGTAAAAATGATGGAAAGAGGCGACGAGCATCTGCGACCCCCTCCCCCTCTAATTGTATAAGGCATGACTACTGCTCTTTTCATTACGGCACAGAAGCTACATTACAAACGAACCATGGCTTCCTGAAATTGAGGAGCAATTAGGGAATTCGAATTTCTGACTAGAGAGTAAATCCTGCATCATTTGGCCAAACGTGATAAGATGGTATTCAGCTTTGAAAATAGATAAAATATATTTTAATGTGCTTGGAAGGTGTTAGGAATTTTGTAATCAGAGTTCAATTTCAAATTTTAGGAGGCAAAAGCAAGGGAAAAGCATATAATAGAAAGGCAAAAGTTACATCATAAACAACCATACTATATATATATATAGCATTTCTAGATTGGATTGGAGAGTAATGACAATTCCTCTATCTTCATAACTCCAAGGGGTTACTCAAATTGATAAGTGTGTTTATTCTCCAATTCAAGTCCTCAGTTCGAATCATTATGTTTGCGCATTTTATTTGGCTCACTCTAAAAAAACGAAGACTTGTATGTTTCTGTTAATCACTCAACATCGTGGTAGGGGGCTACGACATAGCACATTTTGTCGAGAAGAAAGAAAACCATGAGCAATTCCCTAGCTTCCCCATTTCATTTTCCTAATTTGATGGGTCATTGTCAAGGCAGTGTGGGACATTGTAGCGGGAGATGAAAGCAAAGATTCTTAAGAGTTTTGGACAGTGGAATTAAAGCCAAAGGGACGGTGAGAGCGACACGGGGAGGGAGGGGACAAGAGTAAAACCGATGATTGATGTAAGGCCGAAGCTAAATGCCAAGGCAAAACGGCGAGTGACTGCGACCTTGGTCGTTCAAAATCCGTGTCGTTTTTGGCCTCAATCACGTACTGCAGCTTTGGGGGCAACTATTTCGATAGGGACGGTACCTTTTAGATCATTTTACTAATCTCCTAATTAAAAAAAATAAAGATTAATTGATACTTGATGGTTAAATGCATCCTTTTCAAATGCTTTTACATGATTTTTTAACTTCGTGGAAGATTCCTCAATCGTCGTTTATCCATTGTTTTCGATTGCTAATTATTTTCTATGATACTGTCGAGCCGAATAGAGGTGTGGGGATTAAATTTTAAACATTTAAATTAAATTTCTCTTTGACCGAAGAATTTTCATTCGGTTCCCCTTGCCTGGAGAGACCACTTCATTCCCGTCCCTCGAATAATTGCTTTATTGCTGAATTACCGAGTAATACGAGTGCAGTAAATCCATATGTGGGCAATAATGACCATCTCTTACGGTCGGATGACGTCATATTTATCCCGATAGCTATCGTGGTGGGACGACGAGAAAAGGCTTGACGACCAGGAAGTACGCAGCGTGCTTAGGGCATAGGGTCGGTACACCTCTGTCCCCAGAATTAATTCCTTGACGTGGACTCTGCACCAGACTATAAAGTAGACTTATTATTGTTGCTGGTGGCACAAAGAAAATATTAAATTCGTCTTCCCCACACCCCCCAAAAAAAAAATAAAAACCAAACTAAATGTTCAATATTCCTATTTTAACCTTAAAACGACTTTAGCATATGGCAAAAATCAAAACAAACTAGAGAAAAAACATTTTTGCCTTCCTGCCGGATTTAGCTTAATTGTATATATATACCGCGTGAAATTTTTGGGACCCAGTTCCTTCATTTTTTATGGAAAAAAGTGGAGGAAAGAAATAAATACACACGGGACATGTAGACAGCAACCCATTAACTAGACAACCCGTGGACTGATTGACACAAAATGAGGACAACAACAACCACATTAACCAAACAAAACTTTAAAAAAAAAAAAAAAATTCGAAAGGAACACCGATGAAGACACCATATGCGTTGCCTATCTGCCGGAAAAAAAATAGAAAAAATCAATAAAAAAATTGAATCAAATGGGAAAGAAAATTTAAAAATTGGGTAGTGACCAATCTCGCATTAACGATGGTGGGCATCATCATCATCATCATCATCTTTAGTTGCTTAGTCTAAAACATCGCACGCCCGCCTCGCCCAAACCCATATTTGTAATGTTAATGGAGATTGTCTTGGGGTTGTCTTCTGGAGTGGGGGCCGTGAGAGGGACCTCTGGACAGACACACAATTCATGGTCACTTGTCTCCTATGCTCCCATTAATTTACCTTTTTCCTTTTTTAAAAAAATTTAATTCGATGCCACTTCAATACACCGTCTGTATTTACAATTAGGAGCCCTGGGAAATACGTGTGGCCACGTACGTATTCGATTATACAAAAAGGGTAGAAAGATCATGGAGGGGGAGGGGGTCTATAGTCGATGATTATGATAATTAGCCAATAAAAAGAATTACTTACGCGAGAGAAACCTAATTTGTTTGACCCGACGAGGCTGTGGGATTCGTGGGGACTCTGTCTGGACGGTGGAGGAGCATTTACGGCAACTCCTAGTGGTCGCATCTAAAGACAATCCCTTTTACCAAAAAAAAGAAGAAAAAAAAAAAAGAGGTTATTATTTAATGATTGATGGACGATATAAATAATAGGTGAGATTTATTGACAAGTAACATTTTGAATTTTTTAAAGGCTCTCCTTTGGAGAAATCGACACCATTTTTGACAATTAGATATGCGTTTTCCTGCCTCGGGTATCTGCTGAATGCCGCTTAGCAGGGGCGCCGTGCGGATACGTACAAAATTTCTCGACACGCAAACGCAGGCCTTCGATTCTTGGAAGATAAGATAAAAGTTAGAACAAAAGAGATATTTTTACATATCCAAATATAAAATTATTTTAATGCCGTAATGTTTTCATGAGTGTGATTGCAAATGAAAGTATTTTTTCTATTGACCTGGTACAATACCCTGAACTTAATTTGTCCGAATATAGCTTCTTGAAAGTTCATTCGCAAGGATTCCTTTTTGATACGTCGAGCATTTAGTTGTCTTATTATTGACAATGTGTCAATACGCATTGAGTAAGGCTTTATCTATCGAATTGTAAATATAACTATTACCATATCTTAATAGGTATCTTATAATTTGAAAACCGAATTTGTTGCATTCGAATCGAGAATTTCTACCTTCTACATAGAAAAGGATTGTTCTCTTTTTATATTTGCCAAATTTCAATAGAAATCCTCACTTTTTCTCCATTTTTTCAATTTTATTCCCACTTTTTGAGGTTATCAAGATGCATCTTCACCTTTTGAATCCATATTAAATCTATGCCAAGATCAAATTTACTTCAAATATCATTGGTTCCTTGCGTAAGACAACAATGAGGACACAGATGATCATGAGGAAAGGTAAAAAAGACCACTAGGCTTACCCTCAACGATATACACAGAGAAAACCGACCCAACTTCGAAGCTTCTTCAAAAGGTCAAAAACAGAATATATTGAATGAAGTAGGCATAAACCACTAATAGTTCTTTACCCAATGGAGGAGAGAGTTTGAGCAGAAAAGCCATGATGGTTTGTTAAATAATGGACGATCCACAACAATCTAGTAGCTAAATTTAAAAGACATTATTTATACAATTTAAATTTTTGGGCTAGACAGTTTAGTAGTGTAAATTTATTTAATTTAAAAGACATATTGTCCCGTTGATAATTTTACACCCGTCTCATGTACAAATAGAAATAAGAATGTCACAAGGAATTGATACTTTAAGATGGATGACAACATCACTGGTAAAAAAAATAAAATAAAATACTTACATAGGTTCATATATAATAACAACATCTCTTTTGGCTCCAATACCTTAGATCTTCTCTAAGTTGCCAATATTCAAAAGCTTAAAGATAACAAAAATACCAAAATAGTTAGTCAATAGCATCTATATTAATGCTTCGCTTCTATAAGTCCAATTTTGATGAACACATCACTTGTAGTATTTTTCCTTGTCATGCGCACAAACTCCATGAAGAACTCAACATGAAAGCTCTACCGTGGCATTACGTTAAAATATGACCTGGTAAGATTTGGAAACTCATAGAAAAAGAGAAGGAGACGATATAGAAGGAAGCGCATTATGTCATGCTCACTAGGACACATTTTGTGAATAAAAGAAGGCAATGATTGTCTTATTCAATGACGTTGCGGATCGGGACCTTCCGGACTAGCCCTCGTAAACTTGTAACAACTTCCTTGCTCATTACCTCCCTTTCCATAGTCTTCATGTAATACTCGAACAACCTTACCAAGTATCTTCCCTCGGATCATGACATAGGGAGGTCGTGCTCAGGAGCTTGGAAGCAAAAGCACTATCAGCACTAGGCACAAACAGACTTTGAACATGCTCATCGCCATTTTTGTTTTCTTTCAAGGATAGCGGAAGGTTCTCATGTTGATGGAGAACTAGCATTACGACATCCTATATATAGTCCTGAAGATGCTTACCTTTTCATTTTTCAAATGATCAAAGTAGATACAGGAAAAGTGAACTTAGTCACTTGTTGTCCATTCTGTTCTTGGAGCTAAAAGCATTTGGACATTGCTTTGTTTCAATTGTCATTTCTTCAATTTTATATTTTCCCACTTTGACTGAAGATCCAATATCGGTGATCGTCCATCATTTAACAAACCATCATGGCTTTTCTGCTCGAGCCCTCTCCTCCATTGGGTAAAGAACCATTAGTGGTTAATGCCTACTTCATTCAATATATTCTATTTTTGACCTTTTGAAGAAGCTTCAAAGTTGGGACGGTTTTCTCTGTGTATATCTTTGAGGGTAAGCCTAATGGCTTTTTGTACCTTTCTTCACCTAATTTTGTATATTTAGTGTGTGTTTGTTTCACGAAAAACGTAATGTTTTTGGAAAATATTTTCCGGGAAATCAATTTTCTAGGAAAGCGGTTAGTTTTCCTTTATTTGGTGATATATGATTAAAAGTATTTTCTGGTATTTGGATCACATTTGAAAAATAATTGAATGATATTTGACCTAACAATTGACAATAGTGTGCCTCTTACTTCCAAATTAATTTGTCGTCGTGGCCAACGGCCGGCTGAAGAAGAAGAAAAAAAGAAAAGAGAAAAGAGAAAAAAAAAAATAATGATTAAAAATTAAAAATTATATTTTTAAAAAATAAATAAATATTATATTAAAAATTAAAAAATTGATTTTTTAAAAATATTTTTAAAAGAATTATAAAAATTTAAAAATATATCTTTATAAGAATAATTGTTTGTAAATCAAGTATCAAATCTAGGTTTTGGTAGATTTGGAAAACGTTTTCCTAGGTCCTTTTAAAGGGAAATCATTTTCCCGAATTTAAGCTTTCTTAGGAAAACGTTTTCCGTTGACTAGGAAAACGTTTTCCCGACCCAAATGCCAGAAAATCGGAAAATGTTTTTCCCTAAAATGTATTCCGCGAAACAAACGCACCTTTAATTTACCAAATAAATGGAAATTATTTTTTTATAGTAAATAGAAAGGGATGATATAAAGCCGTTTGGAATGAATCTAACCAAATATTCTCGCTTAGATCTCGTGCCAAAGGATCTTATCCAGGACAGACTTGAAAGGCAGGGCATCTTTCTAACGGGCTTGGAAGACGTCGATAAGATTGAAATCCCTTTGAGAAGGCTGCGATATATAATCATTTTGGCCTCTTATTTTTGACACCCACAAGCATTTTCTGCGTCAACATTTTCCAAGCGTCACGAAGGTCGTTAGAAATCAAACATTTAAGTTTAGAAATGATCGAGATCATTTGCAAAAGGGAAAAACCCACCAACAACTCTCAATTCGCGACACGCCAACCCTAAGCTTTTTTTTTTATTACATCAAAAATCTTAAACTTGAATATGTGTGATACATTTACTATTCGTCAAAATTTTATTAATTAGAATAATTAAAAAACTGCCTACACGAACGCCAACCTAAAAGCAAAAAATATAGATATGATATTCACGTGACTTAAATGAAATAAAAATGATGTTATTTTGTTTTAAAATATACATAATGAAACTTGATGGAGAATATAAATATAAGTTTGGGGTCTTTTTACATTATAAAAATGGTTAAGATAAATGCATATTTCGAGAGTTTTTGTGTCAAAATTTTTTTTAGGATAAACGTATTAAGTGGACATAATTTAAATTTTTTATGCCTTTTTCTCCTTGCAAAAATTTTCTCCTTTGATTCATCAGGCGGTGCTTGCGACAAGGGATGTGCGGTGGGGAGACAGATTTCTGGGGGGGCCGAAACGATGTCGTTATTCGGAAGTTGATGAGACGTGACGTGCGATTGTGGGGGGAGGGGAGTAGGACCCGCCCGAGAATCTCTGTCGTTTCCTGACCCTTGTTTTGTTTTGGCTCTCAGCTGGGCCGAGAAGGACGACAGATTTTTTTTTTTTTAGTCTCTCCTCGTCAGTTTTCCTTTTTATTTTTTTTTTCGCATTTTTGTTTAGCCGAAAGCGACGTCGTATCCACGACCCGTCTCTCCACTGTCCGACTCGTGTGGCTCGGGAGTCGTGATCTCAACTCATACTTCTTGTCTCGTGGCATTTGTTTTCTCTTTCTTCTTTTTCATTTTACCTCCCCCAGAAAGAAATTTCAGGATGCAGTGGAAATCGGAACAGTTTTGTCTCAACAGACGAATGGAAACATATATATATATATATATTTATTTATTTATTTATATTGAGGGCGAGAGAGAGAAGGAGAAGAAAATGGGGGTGGTTGAAGTCATTAAATGCAACACGTGTGGCACAGCTCAGCTGCGGGAAATCCAACCCCCAAATGTGCCGCCGCGTCGGTGGCCGCAGCCACCGGGCTCGCCTTATGCGCAGGCTTTGAAACCAACCCACCACCCTTCCCCTTTCCCTCTGGTCAACTTCCTCCCGCCCGTTCCGATATATTTTCTTATTTTTGGCTTCTTTTTTCTTTTCTTTCTAGAATTCGGTCTGAAGCTTGCCTTTGCCATGTTTCATGGTTGCGGCACAAATCGGCACGCGGCGCTTTACCGAAAGTTCTCTTCGGGGATGGCACGAGCTCGCGTTCTCTCTATTGGGCCGTGAAGAGGAGCCCAAAACCGTCGCGCTTATTGGGCTGTGCGATGGGCCAACCCATGTCTTGTCTCGAGGCCCACTCTCAGTGGGAGTTCGCTACTGCAGCTGATGCCGTTTTGTTTGTTGACCCAACCACTGATCCAAACTGCCATCAGGGCTTGAAGTCAGCCGCCACATTTTGGTGTCAAATTGCCCTGATGTGAAATTGCGATACGGTCGGCCCATCCGACAATCTGGTCGCGCGAGACCCATCTGGTTTAAGGGACGAAATGCGCGGGATTCACGCACTCTCGGTCCGCGAAATAAACTTTATGGATTTCTGCAACCTGAGCACACGTCAGTTTTCAGTTGAGATGGAAGACCAATCTGTGTTCGTGTTCGTGGGTTCCTTGGAGGGATGAGGTCCGTGGGGGTAACTCGCCAGGTCTGTTCTTTCCCAATTGCGAAAAAACTAGGTCGTCACGATCAGCCAGACTGCAATGATGCGATGCAGAGAAGAAGCATTTTCCAAACTGCCTCAGACCGCTCCTTGATTCCGCCTACTCTAGCGTGGTCATCGCGATTGGGCTTCGCAACTACTGGTTTGAATGGCACGTCGCTTTCGAAGACGACGATTTTCAGTCCCGAACGAATGCTTTCCACATCGGCAGAGTCGTAACAACACCATCACCAAAAAGTCTCCATCACCAGCAACGTACTTAACCACCACCTTCGGTTGGGACGCAGCTTCGAAGGAACTCAGGACGTGATATCAACGTTCGAACGCACTCGCGAGAAGTGCCAAAAATGGCTGGTAAGGTTCAGGAGTAGTTGGTACGGTAGTGAAGTTGCACTGTCATTTGGTGGTCAGAACTGGATTTTGATCCCCCAACCGAAACCCACCAATTAGATAAATCCCATCTACTTTAGTTGCACCAGAAAAAAAAAAGGGTCCTTAATGGTTCAGCAATGTTTCTTTGTGTGATAATTTTCAAGTTCGATTTGAAGTTCTATCGACCAAACGATATTTATGCCCTCGTCGCTTGACAATGAAAGGAAACTACTCTGGCAACAAGTTATCTAAGGTTGCATTTGGTGTTTTAGTTTGAGTTTACAGTTCAGATATTTGGACGATGTCGTGACAAACTCGGTTCTTGTTATCATGTCATGTCAGGATTTGGTAAATCCGGCTTACTAAATGAACAACCGCCGATCTCGAACACATGCTTCGATGGAACTTAAAGAACAATGTTGGAGATTATAAGAGGGAATACTGCAAGATTTCATTGCTCAACTCAGAATTTTCGACTACAAGTAGAGACTGCAAAAAGAATTTCCCTTGAAAAGGAACAAAGACTGCAAAAAGGAATATGCAAAGGAAGAAAAACCAAAAACAGCAAAAAGAAAACTTACTAGAAACTCCTAAATGACGCTAGCTAAGACCTACCCAATACTCCTAAAATCATCGACGACTCTAAAACACTCTTTAAAGCTTCCATCTTTGTCCAACCCAAACTACATAACATGGATCGCCTAATTGCGCTAAATCCCCGCCAGCTTTCTCTTCCCTGTACAATAACCAATGAACAAAGAAATGAAATGACGCTAACTCAATTAATGTAAATGAGACTTGAGGAAATTTTCCCCCAAGAAAGAGACATATTTTTCAACGAGGAACGCTGTCCTCTCGACGTCCTTCCTCACATGTACTCCATTTCAACGGCGCGATTCGGAATCAGCTCCGGAGGATTGGCCATCGCCTCCGGATCGCCAAAATTGCTCCTCATCTCGAGGACCTTCTTATGAGAGTTCGAGTGCAATGACGGAACGAACGTGGGGCTCGCCGCGGGGCGGTACTCGGGGAAGAGCCGGCCCGACTTGTAACGGACGCCGCACGCGTTGCACAGGGTTTTGGGCCCCATTGGCCCAGCCCTCCACTGCGGGGTCTTGGTTATCTCGCAGTGCATGCATTTCCTGACCGCTTGCGCAGTAGCCGAGCTCTGGCTGGTGTCAGCCGAGGCTGCGGCTGCGGCTGCGGCGGCTGTCGACATAGTGAACTTGATCTTCTTCTTCTTCTTCTGCTCGGGATTGACCTGTCTCGGGATCTTGATCACGCGACGGGATTCCACATGGCTCTCCGAATCGATTGGTTGCGGGTTCTCCCCGACTGAGGACGTGGGCGAGATGAGCTGCACCGGCGGGCGAGGGTTGAAGGTCGCGGGGCGAGGGCGCTTGCTGCGGGCACGGCCACACCGGGCGGGGTTGATGGCCTCAGGGCTGCGGGGGGCCGCCTTCTCGTCCGTGCAGGAGCTGCTGCTGCTGTCGAGGACGGATATGGGGCTAGAGGTCTGGAACTGAGCGTGGCTCACCGGCTGGGCCTTGGACGGATCTTGGTCGTTGATGGTGAGGGGGTCGCCGGAGAAGGAATCGTCCATCAAATTGGACAGCCATTCCATCTGGACAATGTCTCCATACTGCATAAGAAAAACATGGAAAACAAAGACCTCCGTCAGACCTGAAAGAACAACACACTTCCCCACTCATCACCTACTCCAGTATGTCTAAAATTCAGTCGTCTAGGACAATCCTAATGCGCAACCAATACGAATTTTAACCGTTGACCATCAAGAACGCCATAGAAGACAGAGCAGGTTCAAGCAAAACTGCCCAATTCCCCATTCTGTATTTTACCAAATTTAGCTTTAACAAAAACTTGAAAGAACCACCTTTTGATTTCTTATTTTGAAATTTCGGCCGCCCATTTGAATGGTGCAATGTGGCTGGTGTGGTGATGAAGGTCGGGGCCAGACCTCGGAAGATTTTTTAAAAATGAAAAGGCGAGGCAGCGACAAGGCACGCCGCGAAGTCACATGCCGCCAATTAATGCGTCAATCATTCATCATGTGCCTCTCTGCACTCCACTCTCTCTCTCTCTCTCTCTCTCTCTCTCTCTAGCAGTCACGGTAGTCACCGACGCTGATTTTTCCGCCAATTGTTTTTAATTTTTAACCCCGAAAACGACAGCGTCGGCAACGGAAAGTCAGCGTATCGATAAATGAAAGTTAAAAATTAACTTATTTTTCTTTTTACTTTTTTTCTTTTATTCACGAGATTCGATAAAACTCGGTCCCGCGTCGTGAGAAATTTTGACCCCGGGGTGTATGAAACGAGCGTGCTACTTGAGACAACTCAACACGCCGTGCCAGCCTGGCGACCGCCAAGGTTTTGGTCATCCACCGCCGATCCAACGGCCAGAAATTGAAAAAAGTTGAGGCGACGTGGCGCAAAAGGGCGGATGATCATATAAAAATCGGCCGAAATCTGTCGTCATCATCGAGCTTTCGGTTTCAAATCAGTCTTTCGTATACAGTAAGCTAGAATATGGAAATAAGAATGCGTAATTACCGGGACGGAGAGGTGAGCGGAGAGGTCCGAGCCGGGGTGAGCTTCGAAGACCGAGCCGGCGCCGGAGCCGGAGCCGGAGCCCGGCAGCGACTGGGGCTGGTCGGCCCAGAAGGAGGGGAACGAGTCGTGGTCGATGGGGGGCAGCCCGGCCTCGACGTCGTCGCTGGGGAAGTCGAGCAGGTCGTCGATTTGGTCGAAGAAGCTCCCGCAATCTATCTCCTCCATTACGTTCTGGCCCGGCATTCTTTTTTCGCTAGCCTCCTGAAATCCTCTTTTTCGCCTCCCCTTTTTCTTTTTCACCTGGGGAAATAGACGAGCGGGAAACCGTGAGAAGAGGCGCAAAATTTTCGCCCACCCGGCTTCCGGGCTAAACATAGCCGAATTCGCAATCGAGTTTGACGGTATCAACAGAGCGCAAGAATCGATCTTTCGAAATACCCAAAAAAGGAAAAAGTAACGACGGCAACTGAGCTTCAGTTCCCGCGAGGGTTCATTAAGAATTTGAAGCTTCGTCATTTCTGCAGAATTGCAAGAAAGCAGAGAGGGGCTGACCTGGAGCTTGAAACGACAGTCGTGCGCTGGTGAGGAGTAGAGTGGATGAGTGAAACGGCTGACGTCGACACTGGAGTTTCAGAGCCTTTTCTTGTGAAGAGCAGAGAGAGAGAGAGAGAGAGAGATGGGAAGTAAGTGGAAGTAGGAAGTAGAAGCAGAGCAAGATGTGGTGCTAAATATATATATCAAGAGGCAGGGAGATTTTTGGGGGGGGTGGGGGAGAAGAGGAGGAGCTAATGGTGGTGGTGAATGAGAGAGAGGAGAGAGAGAGAAGACGGTATATAAATAAAGCGGAGAAGGTGGGTGGGAGGGCAATCCTTCTCCTTCATTGCAAGCTGGCCCTTTTTAACGCACACTTCTCCCCCACCATCTTCTCCACTGTCTTGACGTTGAAGCCTCCCCTCTCTCTTTCTCTCTCTCTCTCTCTCTCTCTAGTCTCTACTCTCCCTCTGATCGCGGAGGGACCCACGCGATTCCACCGCTCCCCGGTCCTCTCTAAATAAGTAAGACCTCCCCTCCTCCCCCCCCCTCGATTCCATTCGATTTCAGTGGAGAAAACATAAAAGAAAGAAGAGAGAGAGAGAGAGAGAGAGAGAGACCTCAAGAAGGACGAAGTGTTTGTGGACTCTTTTTTTTTTTTTTTTTTTTTTTGGGGTCAGAACTGTTTACGGAGTTAATGATGGATTTTTCACGGCGTGAAAAAGTCAATGTACACATAAGGGGCCCCACACACACCCGGTCGATGCATTGCGCAATTGTTGGTTTTGGCAAGCCGGTCTCCTCCTGTTTGGACTTGAATAAAAAGAAAATATGACGTTGCAAATCCATACGTAGATTTGCGTATCCGCGTTTAGTACTTGTGAAAGTTTCTAGAGTTTCGAGTTTAGAAAATACGAAAGCGGATGGCTCGCGGGATTTTTTTTATCAAATGTTAAGTAAAAAGGTAAATATCGATCCTAATATCTTTTAGGTATATGTTTATTTCGAAGAAAATTTCATGAAAAAAAGAAGTTATTTTTTCGAAAATGATTTCCTTTTTTCAAATAAGAAAATTCATTTTCCTTAACGTAAAGCATGTATTCAATCATTTTTCAGTAAATTAAATACATGAAAGTCCTAAATGCGAATTTTTAGGAAGCTTTTTCACTTGGATAAATACATCTTTTTTATTTGCATACATCTATGGTATTCTTAACAGAAATTCATTATAGAGTCGGTTAATTTTTAATTAGAAAAGTAGGCTTCATTTCGTTCTTTTGTTTTTTTGTTTGTTCACTTGAACTTTATACATGATGTCATAGGCGCAACTCACCTTGATTGCTGGCGATATTATGTGATTAGTTGGCAATTTCCGCGGTTTCGAAATTCTATGTTTGAATTCGACCAAAAAAATTCTATGTTTGAAAAGTCTTCTCTGGTTTGGAAATGCTTGGAACGCGTTTTTGGGAATATGCAAATATTTCTTTCCTTTATATTATTGTCCTTTACATCAATGCCTTTCGTCATTCTGTCCAAATTCATTTTGAATAATGTAGGCGGGTTCCAGACTTAGCGTGACGATCATTTCCCACTGATTTCGTACTTTGCCACCTCCTCCTGAAAGAATAGGAAATACTATGACAAAAAAAAAAAAAAAAAAAAAGAGAGAGAGAGATAAAGGAAAGAAATACAAATCAAGATAGACCTTCAAGACAATATCAAAAAAATATATATGACTTTTGATTTAATGACCCCTTACGTATCTCTATTTTGGTGGATATTATTTAGGTAACTAAAGTTTCACGTTGAAAAAACCAAATTACCCCTCACTCCTAATTTATTTTTGAATGGCTTTGAATGCTTTGAGATTTCGTGAGAATTTGATATTTGGGAACAGACAATTTTGAAATAAATTGGCTTTTTGGAAAATATGACATGATGTATGATGTGAAAGGTAAAATGGCCATCAAAGGTAAAGTTTAGGTGTGTATCTAATATTTTCAAAGATAAGAATATGTGACTGATCATAGGGCAAATGAAGTGTGTTTTTGGTGTATTTTTTTTTTTCAAATATTCAAATCTATAAAATGGTGAAGAAAGAAAGTTTTAATGCTTTTAGGATGAAGAGGGTAGACAAACAGTAGTTCTTGGGCTTTGGCTCGTGCAGTTCAAAGAGGAATACAGTGGGCACTGCACGTTGTCCCCCCTTCACATTCTCTTTCTAACAAAATCAATATATAAACAAAGTACGGGCACAACTATACAAAAAACATGAGAAATTTTATGCAATGTAGCGCGATAAACTAAGAAAGATCTTTTCACAAAATTTAAAATTGACAAAACGTTTAAAGATAAGGGAATCCTAATAGAAACGATCGCACCGCCCATCCATCCTAATAGCCACGCAACACAAAATATTGGACGAACAACATTTTGGGAAGTAAAAAATTGAAACGCCCAATATTTCTCGCTATGTCCTTGATTAGGGATACAAATGGTTAGCCTTTCAAAACATCTAAAAATGTCTGGATTATAATGTAAGATGAATTCGTTACAGTCATCCTTGTCCAGGGTTAAAATCGTCATGTGCAAGGTAAATTAAATCATTTGTATGAAAAATTACTTTTTTTTAATGCTGTCGGTGTATTTAATCATATTTTCATTCCCCCAAAACAAAGAACAGAACAAAAGACAGGACAGGGAAAAAAAGGACAAAAAAAAAAAAAAGGTGAGGAAAGTAGTGGGAAATGGCCTACTATTCTTCTGTTTGTACTTGGAAGTCTTGAACCCACCTTCAATCTATTGGAATTCCCATGCCGTGGACCGCGGTTACCATTAGAGAAGGGAAAAGATTTTTTTGGAGATACAAGGGGCTTTACTAAAACTTAGAAGCATCGGCCTCAAAATGTCAACTCAATTGTATCAATTTGAGTGCCAATGCATAAATTTGCTCATATGATTAGGGCTCTGTTTGGTTAACAAAAAAAGAATAATCTAAAAAATATTTTTCTATAAATGATTGCTTATATCACTTATAAAAATGAATGAATAAAAAATAATTTTATCGTTTACGAAAATGCTTAAATACAAATCGTTGTCGAAAATAAAAATATTTTCCTATCGACTAACTATTTTAAACAATATGAACAATCGTTTTTAGGAAGATATTTTTCAAATCATTCATTTTTTACGAAATCAAATGAGATTAGATGTTGAGAGATTTTACCTATGGGCACAAACTAGTGGACTCCAAATTCTCACCGACAATGTACGAATTATGATTGAGAGAGGCAAAGCAGAATTATTATTGGTCGTGGACCCAATAAAACACGAGCTTAAATATAAATATGTTAAAGTTAATTTTTTCCATCGAATAAAAGGTAGGGAAAAAAAAGCAAATTCGAAAGTAAAAAATAAATTCTAAAGTAAATCGTGCTTTCTCTACCAACTAGGAAAAAGGAGGCACGTAACTGTTGGAGCCACCAACCCAAGTTTATCTAAATTTGGATTCTTGAAGAAGCAATCCAAGTTCCTGAAAATTTCAAGAATTTGAGTAGGGTTTGGTCATATTAGAGTCCTTATTTACTTGAGCTATGCACGGTCTGAACATTGAATGATATCATAAAGGTTTGGTGTCATATAAGTGGATCGCCTAAATATTTTTTTTTTCACATTTATTATTTAATCCCAAAATATAGTCCAAAAAGGAAAAGGCCACGAACAACCCACCTTCTCATCCTCCATATGGTTGAAACCATTATAGCCAGCGAGGCTATCGTTTGGAATGTGAGGCAACAAAAACACATCGTTCAATGGTCCACTTTTCTTAATTGATACGGTACTCTAGAATTTAGAGTGACACGAGGACTATAAAAGTATACGGAAATATTCTCATTGCTTTTTTGAACAATAATAATAATAAAGAGGAGAGGTGATTCATCATCGTGGCACTCATTGGATGATATTCTAAGAATTTCACGTTTATCATAGAATGCTTGAATTGACTCATACCAGTCAGATTTTGAGAAGCAACACTAAAGACTTTGAAGCAAGTTAGCCTCTCGCCTTAGCTCAATCGTCGGGTCAAGCACGAAGATCAAACTTTCCCACAAGAGTTGGCTCTCGAGCCCTATGATGCTTTGATCTCATGACAATGGTGAAAAGATTAAGCGCGTTTGCCACTGAACAACCACACTCGATGCTCAAAAACACTCGCAAGTGTCTAGGTTTTGGACTATTGTCCCAAGCTTCATGCTTGAGATAGTTCATAACAAAGCTCTCGGTGTCGTAATATTAGTATGGAAAGTAAGTCACACACTATCAATGTAATCATAATTGTATACAAGCGACTCATCCGCCTTCAATTTGATAATTATAACTATCCGATCACTCGGACCCAATGGTGTATAAAGCCACTTGTCTAAAGATAATTTTCTAAGGAATGGTAGTTGCTATGATCACTTGTTTAGTGAAGGAGAGAGAAGATTTGGTGCTAAATCGAAGCTAAAGAAAAGTTTAATTGGAAAAATGACCACACAACTGAAACGTGTTAGGTCTGGAAATCCATAGGAAGAAAAATGATGGCCCTCGCTCTCTCCCACGACCTTTCACTTTCTTCCAACTAACTTGAGTTGCACTCTTCACATCGACCCTCTTGTCTTTCCCTAACTTGGGTCATACTCTTTTGAATCGTTTGCTTCAAAGAGACTTCTCTCCCTCTAAAATATTCAAGGAAAGAGAAACTGGTGAAGATCCATTTCGGTCTTGAGTGCTTGAAGTGTTAGGGTTTCATGCACTAGCATTGGCAAAAGCTTTGGAGTCTTTACCAGAATTACCAAAAGACGACCCTCGGTTCTGACTTCGAGTCTTGTTAGGCTTTCGTGCAGGTTTCATAGTCCGGGTGCGGTGCCGAAAGTCATTTATGACCGCAAGTTACAAGAAGAAGATCTAGGGATAGCATTAAACGTGTGCTGATGGAACTCGGGACATGCAAGAGAAACACCATGTGTTCATCTATAAATTGCTGTTTCTTTTTGGCACTTTCCTTTGTCGGTAATTTTCGTGATGACGTTCCCTAGATTCATAAGGGCGAATGAATCCGAAAGGAAATGTGACCCACTGCCATAAAGAATAAGTGGTTCGTGAACGATGAAAGTATTTTCCACGATAGATTTATATATAGATAAGATATCGCGGAATTTCGATCCCGCCAGAACCACCATCGTCAATAATGTTAAGTTTAGTCCGAAACTTCTAATGGTTGATCTAAAACAATATGCATTAAGAATGTTAAGAACCCCCTCAATGCAAGTGCAATTAATTGGGGCGGTAAGGGATTTACAATTTTGGAACCGAAGATCATGTGTTCAAATCGCACAAATTACATGAAAATTGCTCTGCTTGGGTGTATAAATTAAGATATAGACTTAACTGATTCATGGAGTTTGGAGAGTGTTCTATGAGCCTCCTGTCAATCGAGCCTCTGCATTTGTGTATTTAGATTATAAAACTAATAACATTATTTTAAATTTCTCGTGCAAATAGCGTGAAGTATACTTTAGGATCCCTACTCATTGCAAATGGAGTGGAAAGATGATAGAACAAATCTCTTAATAGGTCATGGAACGTAGAACAGCAAAACAGTCGACTTAAGTGCGGAATTGACTAAGGAGACCGAGTAAAACCCGCATTAATTTGGAGTGCTTAATTAACTTAGAGTAAGAAGAAATCAGATTGAAGCTATAATGCTATGATAGAAATCCATCCCGAAAACTTTAGCTACTAGGTGAGGGGAGATTATTTGTATTTATGCAAAGCTACGACATGATGTGCGCATAATAAAAATTCAATCATAAACATGTATGTCGACAATAATTGATATAACTATATAGTCATTATCACACAAGTGAAACAGTATTCCTGCAAATTTTAAATCAATCAATATAAGGAAAATGGCCAAATAAGGTACCGGTTAGCCTTAGCACATGGGATTGCAACAAAGAGGGGGATCACATAGCAAGTAGCATGCTCTGTTTGACAAGAGAGTTCTTTATTTCTATGATGCGATCTTACCAATAATAAATAAACAAGTCCCCTTTATTACGAGGACGGTGACTCACGTTGGACCGACAATCACATGACAATTTCTTCCGCCAGAACAATTCTAGGAGTTCATGTGCTGGTTTGAGTCGCTTCATTTGACTTGGATTTCCTAAAAATCAAATTCCAGCAAATAATTTTCCATCCGGTCAAAGCTCCGAATATTCATCTTGTGGAAATTTTGTTAGTCCATAGTATGCATTTTCCACCAAGGAAAAATTATTTTGGATTTTGAACTCTCTCCAACTAACGCAATTTAAATTGGTAATCTCGAATGAAATCTTAACTTACTTCTTGCACCCTTAATTTTCCCCAAATCCTCATGGTTAATATGCTCATTAAAGTTTCGTTCGTTTCGTGAAAAATACACAAATGATGCAACTAAATGTGCATATGGATACAGTAAATCCCCTTTTTGGATCCCAGCACGTCCTAATGGGAATAACCTCCATGTCCATGACCACTTCCCATAAATTCTTGCTCATTGTTGATATATTGAGAAGTAAGAGCACATTCGTAAGCATGGGTTCAGACCAACGTTCAAACACCCTTTCTTATTGAAAAAATCAAAATGAAATCCGATTCGAAATGTTTTGATACTTTTGATAGAAAATTTTACAAAAGCAAACACGTAACATATACAACGTGTTTTCTCAATTAAGAGACATAGTTTGAAGTAGACATTGGATACAAGTCCTCTTTTTTTTTTCTAAAAAAAATTGAAATTTACGAGTTAATATTTTAACGACCTAAAACGTGATAAATGATTTTTAAGTAATCGTTACAAGAGACAATCACTTGACTACTGAGTTAGGTTGTTTTACAATTTCAAACCCGATTGGCAAGTAAGCTGGGAAGTCCGCAGCCTCTCTCCAAATCACGAGTAATATGGAAATTAAGTGTGTTCATTCCATTAATTGGCAAAGAAAATTACAGCCAAAAAGCAAGATAAAGAAAAAAAAAAGGGAAGGGGAATCGAATTGATTAGCTAACAGACATCACAAAAACGGAGTGGGAGAGGAGCGCTCTCCCACATGCGACGTGCGTGCGAGCAAGTGAGAGAGAGAGGGGGGGGAAAGCGACCCCATGTTACCTCTCGTCGTGGGACCCACCCCCGCCCGCCATCGCACGTTCGTGAGTTGGTCCACACGTTGATCAACGTGGCAAACAGATACTACTGTGGACCCCGCCACAGGCTATCACATGCTCATCGCCAGCTGGAGAACCTCCCCCTTTTTTTTTCTTTTCTATCCCGCTTTAATTTATTTTAATTCTGCAGGTGCACCCGATCCAACCGCGGGACCCGCCTGCACGTGACCCGTTCTCTCTCTCTTTTATTCAGAAGTTGTCAATTACAGAGGTTGTTAAGCTGACCGACCCAAAAAAAAAAAAAAAAAAAAAAAAGGCTGATGCGAGAGCGAGACCAAACGTGTCCCCCGCGCCATTAGAGAAGAACCTGAGTTGGTTAGCACTCGAACGTTGAGTATCTTCACACTTGGCCCCAAAAAAAAAAATTACTAAGGTGGGTCCACGTTTGAGTTTAAGTTAATTTCATAAATCACCTTATCTCCACCTACGCATCATAAAATGATTCCTATTTTGTTGTTGCAAGATACAATGACGTCTCAAAGTATCTAATTGGTTTGTTAGACTGAATTCCGTAATGCACGGAAATCTCTCTTTCATAAATGTCAAATGAAGATATGTATTACCGTGGAAGCGTAGATATGTCGCAATTTTGTTAATCTAATATTGCAAGAAGGTATCATTAGATGATCTTAACGTATTGTACTTCATATAATTCAATATGGATGGTCAATATGATTTTCGATGGTCTAGATTAATTTTAATATTCATAGTACATTCACCTTGGGAAAATGGTACAAAAAATCTCAAATATATTATGTTTTTGCCAATTCAATCATAAAGTTTTTAATTGTGCTAATTGAATTTTAAATATTTTTACATTTTATCAATTGAGTCTGTTTGGTTGTTATAAACGCCATCTATCTTACATATCATAGCTAACTTAAATGTGACTAATTTTTAATGATATTCTAATGATATTTGAACATATTATTATTATTATTATTTACGGTTCTTGATGGTGAGGTTGACGACTTCTCGGTTGAGCTAGGCAAAGGCGTCACGGCCCTACCAAGATCCAAGTGAGGGCAACGCGGTGTTGGCAGTCTCGTCGACCAAAGCTATAAAAAACAAAGACAAGTAAAAATAAAATAATAATAAACACAAAAATAATTGCATAGGACAGTCGGCGTTTACATTCAGTATTTCCATTAGCGGTTTCTAGCCAAAATCGGCAAGGTGAACTTATTTAACAAAATGTCAAAAGTTTTAAGATTAAATTGTCATGACTAAAAGATATATAACTAAATTAGTAAAAATATAATAAATTTAATATTTTTCGGATAATTTTCTCGTAATCTTTTATTGGATATATGCATCGGCCATAACAACTCTAAATGATTTTTTTTTTAATTTCATTTTCTTTTTCTGGCGGTGAGGTAATGAAGGAACTGTGGGATCCTTCATGCGGTGGTGGGATCGGGGAGAAACAGTGGCGTCCCCAGGAATGGACCGGCCGTACGAGTTTGGACGCGACAAAATGTGATCTCAAAGACTGTTGTGGACCCTACGTGTTTTTTTTTTTTTTTTTTTTCCTTTTTTCACTTAAAGATATTTTTGGAGTGTAGTCCCAAAATTCTAGTCCTGCAAAATTGCGACTCCACATGAGAATTATTGTTCGCCCAGTGCACCAGAACAGCTACAATTATTGCACTTGTCATGTGATAATGTAAAATAAAATTATTTAGAAAATCATAGATTTATTATACGTTAGTACATTTTTTTTAATTATATCAATTTAGTTGAAGATCTTCTAACAATTCGCTAATTCAATCCTAACTTTTTAATTATGAAAATTTAATTCTAAACATTTTAAGATTTTGTCAAGTTAATCATAAATATTTGAGTGAAATGTTAATATGGTCTTTAAAATTAATTTTGATTAGAAATTATCAATGTCAAAATCTAATCAGCGCCGACCGTCTTATATGGTATGGTTGGCATTAACATAGATAATTTTTCGATTTTTTAAAATTATTTGTTATTTTTTTTTCAATGTGTCAGTGGGGTTGTCAACCACTGATCGAGGGTTATGAATCCTTGGTTGTGGCTAGTGAGAGCATTGCTTGCCATAATGGGCCATGACAAGGGCTCGTGAGCCCACACTAGATTTAGTGAGACAAGGGCATCGTGGCTGATAAGGGCTTCATGACTTTCACCTAAGGGTTGATTGCCCCTCAACCAATGGCTAGCAGCCCTATCAGCACAATGAAGAAAAAAAGAAAAAGACAAAAAGTTAAGAACTTATAATTTTAAAAAATTAAAAAAATTGTTCACATCAGTGATATCTGACTAAAATTTACTAGAATGACTATATTGGCAATTTCTTAAAAAGTTTAGTACTAAATTGGCAAATCATAATAAATTAGTACGATTGAAAGATTTATAATAGAATTAACTACCGCACAATAGATTTAGGACTAAATTGGTAAAATTAAAAAGTTGATGAATGCATTTGGTTCAACTTTTTTAAAGGGCTTTTAGCCTTTCAGGTCTCTTGGGAAAATGTTTGAATATTTGGTAAACATTTTGAAGCAACTTTTGACCAAATGTTTGCTTTGGGAATGCTAAGCTCAAAACTACTCTCACTTATAGTCTTTTTGAAATAGTAATTACTAGAATTAAAAAATATTTTTATTCCAAAACTACCCTTACAAATTCCTTTAATTTTTTGATTTGCCCCTCCTAGTTACTGTTCATCTTCTTTGTGCAAGGATGATCAGCAAGGACCGACAACGCCAAACTTGGCTAGCGAAGAGTTGGCAAGCGGCATACGAATTTATATTTTATCAAAATAAGACATTCCACGTCATGGGTGGGATTTTATATGTTATGTTTTGATAAATTTCCAAATGTGCTTGCCGCTTTTCTCTAAAATTTTGTTGCATACCAATTTATATTTCATTTAATAATTTTGAGGTGCAAGTTATAGTTAACAAGCTGTCGGTGACATTTCTATGATTTGTTCGTGAAAATGCCATCTTAGACTATTACGTCGAACGCTCCAAATTGCCCTTAAAGGTCGTGGTCGGGTCCCTTTGTTATCCCCAACAAGCGAAATCATTCAATGAGTACGATCCCTCTTCTCCCTCCATCACAGAACCAAACACTCTCCATAATCTAAGGTAACGAGAAAATCCGCTTTCAAATTCGAAATGTATCTACTCCAATTGATTGACGACAAGTAACGTAACTGTTGCATAACATACTTTTTAATACATCGGGCTAACTAAACATGTCACTAACTAAAGGTTAGGACATCCGACGTCCTAAAATACAAGTACAAATAAGCCGATTCATTGAGAGAGTGCTCGAAGAAGTGAAAGAATGGTGATGTGCGTTATCGGACTCACTACTTGACTTGCCTACGCTTTGCACATGGATACTCATAGAGTTTCATTTGTTTTCATATGTAAATACTACAATGCAATCATCTTTAATTTCGCTTCCAAAATATTGTCATGATTATAAATATATCCACCTTTTGGAGTTATGCCATTTCAACCGATTAATTTCGTCTCGTCGTAAATATATGGTCACATCATACACAAAACCCTCACAAATCTAGAAATAAAGGACCCAAAAAGATATACTTGCATCAGGAAGCAATACATTTGTATTGGAAAAAAAATTAACAGCAAAAATCCATAATAGCGAGAAAACACGACTAGTTTAAGAAAAGAAAAGGCATAATCAATGCATTTGCATTGTCTATGTATGGATTATGGATCTAAATGTTGGTTTGATTTAGTGTAAAACTAATTTGGGATGGTTTTTGGTTGCAAGAGTGAAAGTACGGCAAATGTTCACAAGTCAGTTTTACATCATATATCAATCGTGTAAGGAAGACATGATTAACACTGGCATTATTTCCTTATTCTAAGATTTTGCGACCCATCCCATCATTTTTGAGCACCTTCATGCATTTATGCTCGAGGTCCAGTATCGGGACTCCAATTTTTAATGCCGATATTCTTAACTGTCGGCTCGACTAACGCTCGTAGATAATGGACTCAAATTATTCCGTGTACTTTTCGGAGGAGCTGTAGCGTCACATCCAAAGGCCAAATGAAGACAACGGGAAAAGGAAACACAAGGGGGAAAACAATAAATGTACGGGCTAAACGAGAAGGAGCCGATGAATGAGATTTTTGATGGGGCATGGATCGGGGGGGCGGGGGCACTGTCGGTGCCGACACCGGTACGGTTTACCGACGGTTTTACCGGGAGCACGAGGTTGACGCGGGCATTGGTTTACCGGCTACGGAAAGTCATTGGTCCAGAATCCCCATGCAGTCGCGGCCTCCCCTCCGTCGGTGGAGATTTTGTTTCCCTGGGCCTTTTGACTTTTGCGAGTGTTCAGGTGCCTCGTACCTCCATCGCAATCCCGTGGTCCTCCGCGATCAGGACCGTCGACAGTGCAAGAGATGAAGTAAAACTGGGAACTTCGCTGCTGCAGTTCAGATGGTCCTTTGAAGAAAGGGAATTCTTCCGTTAGCTAGCCTTTCCTCATCGGATGGAACTAAGAAAAGGACTCTTCTCAGCTGCTAAAGCACTTGATAAATGTGGTTTGTGGATAAGTTTCGCACGATGCGAACGACTGGAAGATCTGTTCTTTTGATATGGCAGGAGGATCGCAGAGTTTTCTTTTTCATCGAGTCGTTTGTTTGTTCATTTACTTGAACAATTCTTCCCATCATTCATATAATATACGTGAATTGTGAGCCGATCAGGTACTATCGGATTTGAAAATCGATATGCTCGACCGGAAACCAGGCTCTGCCCGGCCCATCCTCCCAATTATAGGTGGGTTCTACTGGTGAACATTTTCTCCAATCCTTCTGGGGACTAAGAATGGGTCAGATTTGGGCCAAGCTTGCTCACATCTTATAAGGCTGGTCGAGTGGGAGAGGGCCTGAGCTCAGCTCACTTATCTGCAGACATTGTCGAACCTCGTTAGAGTCTTATAATTCCCAAAATGAAGACTGGCAGAGGACTTGCTGACTAGCAAAGATGTACGTACTTGAAGATTACATGAACCCCGTTGCTGAGGCTTTCTGTTGTTGCTGATTTCTCTGTTGAGACCACCGTTCTCTGCGATGTCCCTCTGTACGTAAGACGAGAAGCTGTCCACTGAGCTGCAACAGTCGGTGTCGCTAATTCGAATCTCCTCTCGCTTTTTGTCCATCGACGGAGAAGCCGCGAAAATGGTCGCGGGATTGTTTGAGCGTGCCATATGTTGTGTCCAGGTTGACGGTTGATGATGCGACTAGGGACGCATTGTGGCCTGGTTCGCAGTGTGCTTCGCAATGGTGGCAATCATCGTGCTGCCGATAGCATCTACCGATAACTATATTGGCATGATGATGAAAGAAGCGATTTGCAAAGTTTGATTTTATCTTGGTGATATCTGTTATTGTACTGATCAATAATGTGATCCCACATTCAATTTATCATTACTCATTTTAATTTCATAGAAGTTTTGAGAGCAATTGACTAGAAATACCCATTCACCAATTGTTCTAGGCTCCACGAATCTAAGTTTCAATCAATGTTAAGTTTGAGCCCGTTAACATGTCCAATTGGACTCGCCTTCGCTCAAAAACTTAAGTCAATAATTTATGGGCCGATAAGGATATATTAACTATCTTACACCATACATGATGGAATTCTCTAATACAACTCACACGATTATAATAATAATACATAATTTGTTATGTTGGGTTGATTAATTTAACTTCAATTGCCTTGAAATAGCATGTCATTGAATTATATTGATAAACCCTAAGTAAGACATATATTTCAATGTTTATTAAAGTTCATTGGTCATCGTATATTATATGTAATTTGCATGTTTAGAATGTAGGTGCATCCATGGGTTAGAGCTTTCATTTCTAGAGTCATGCATGTCGATTTTAAAAATTCATACGGAGATAGTTTGTAGTTTTCATTAATAAAAAAAAATCAAATAAAAATAATCAGCGTTACATTGTTAAGTCGTTATCTTTTTTAATAAAAGTCATCGAGAATTTGGTCTTTTACTTATTAAAGAGAAACACGAAAAAATCTCCCACACAGTTATATAATAGGGTTAATTCATGATTGATCCTATTTCAAGTCAATAAAATTGCATATATGTTGCATTGCATTTAAATTATAACATAGCATACTTATCACATAGATTTCACGTTAGTGCATACTTGTCACTTAGATTTCACGTTAGTTCATCAATGCATGTTAGACTAGAGAGTTCATATGGTCTTAGGGTTTAATTTAATAAGTTTTATTCTTAATTAAAAGAAAAAACTCAAAAAAATTAATATTGCAGTTAGAAATTATGTTTAGGCCATGCATGCATTTTTAATTAGGGTTGATACCAAGAAAAAACCTCAAAATGGTATATCTTTGAAAAACCCAAATTGGTATACGCATGACAAATTTACTCTTCATTAGAGTATATTAAATTTCATCATCAAATTGCTAAGTTAGATGATACATGATAGTTAATGAGTGTAGCAATTTGGAGTTTTACACTCTATTTGTCATGGGTATATGTATTTTGTGGTTTTTCATGACATTTATCCTGTTTAACAGAAAGTAACGAATAGTAAATTTATCATGAATTTACTATTTTGGGGTTTTAGCGGTTAAAAGTTTATTTAGAGTAAATTTATATCATATATAATAGTTTGAGGTTTTTTATGGTAAATAAATTAATTTGGGATAAATTTGGCATAAGTATTGGTATGGATTTTTTTTTTTTTTTTTGTGGTACTAACCCTTTTAATTAATATCTTGTAGATGTTGGGCAATTGATCATAGTGAAGTTATGTTTTGCTTAATCGCATTGAGTTCAGTTCTAATTCTGGCAATTTACTTATTTATTGCTTTAATTTATTGAGTATTACATTTTTGATTGCGTACCCTCATAAATCACCAATTGCATATTAGTTACTTAAGATTAAAATTAACCAAGACTGCTTGTATAAAATTTCTGAAAATAATAAGAAAATATATTGAAAGAGCCTTAGATTAATCTAGTATAATTAAGTCCCATAGTCCATGATATCTTTGGTTCATAGAAGTAAAGTGCTCTCTCATACTTTACTTAGGTGTTTATTTGGCCGACCAATAATTGGTTAGTGGTGACTTCTGAATATACTAATTTACATGTTTAAATTGATCCAAAAATTGCTATTGGTACGTGTTTGGAAGAGTTTGCGCTAAGTCTCTATGCTCAGTAATCCATTAGCTTTTCCTTCAGTGATTCACCTCTGAAAAAGCCGCAATGGGAGCTAGTATTGCATGGTCTTTGGGCCAATCTAGTTCAAATATGCAAGGTTGGGGAGTTGTGGGCATACCAATCTTCAGGACAGAAACAACTCAGCCAGTGTAACACAAAAGTCACACAAAAGTATAACAATAAGGCATACTATTATTACGTGTAGTTCAAATTTGCAAGGTTGGGAGTTGCGGGTATACCAATCTTTGGGACAAAAACAACTCAGCTAGTATAACACAAATGTTACACAAAAGTATAACGATAAGGCATATTATTATTACGTCTTTACTCTTATTTTCCAATTGAGAGAAAATGGGGCTTACACACTTGCATAGTACATGAAGTAACGACTTTTGAATGACACGATTACAAAAACTGGTATTAATGGACAAGTTCGAAAGTGACACAAATTGATGCGATTATTAAATGCATAATCTATTTTACAGGTTCAACAACAACATGCTACTTACCATTAATGAGGTCATAAAGTCCGAATTGATGCTTGAATCCGGATTACCAGCCCTGTAATACATCAACATTATTGTACAGCAAGAATTATTGTTGACGTTCTTTGTGATTATTAAAATTTTGTCAAGAGGAGGATGCCTTTTTGATGACATGCCTCCTTAGACCTGGAATATGGGCACTTGCAAAGTAGTCCTCCCAATTTATGAATCCAATTAAAATTTATTACACTCTTCCGTTGACATTTATTCCATCAACTTTAGCGTATTTCCGCTGTCGAACCTGTCCATATACGATCTTTACATGTAAGTCCTAATCAATTACCAATACCACACGAAAAAAAAAAAGATGCTCTCTGCATTTTGTGAATTTGATGCTACTGATAAATTTCTCAACCATGCAAAAAAAGACTAACCAATTAACAAAATTTTGCAATATCCAGTGCACCGGATTTTCCTTTTTTTCTTTTGTTTGTTATGTGTGAATTATATTGTACTCACCCGTATCTATGTGTACATATACATACATACATACATACATATATATATATATATATATATATATATATATAATTAATATACTTAGTGATTATCACCTTGCACGGTAGAACATGTAGGCTCATACAGCTTAGCCAAGTGAATTAGAATTTGTGCCATTCTGTCGCATCTTGCTTCAAGCCTGGAACGTTGCTTCGGGTTTGAATTAGGGTCAATTTCTTTGCTTAATCCACTTTACGTCCTTGTATATGTAAGAGGAGAAGCTGTCTATTGAGCTGAAATACTCCATGTCAGTAGTTTGAATCTCATCTCCTTTGTTGTCCATCAAGGCAGAAGCTGTGAAGTGGTTGCAGAATAATTGAACATGTCAGACATCGTCATTGGATTCACCGTGGACGATGCAATGTGGTACACCTTGATGTCAGGGCTCGCGACAATCCCGTGCTTTGCCATGGCCATGATGATCGCGTTTGCAACTAGGTCTGTTGATACCTGAGTGTTGTTGAGAACGATAATTCAGGACAAAGAAATCCAGTGCGCAATTTTAAGGACGTTGGGTAACAAAATGCTTCCACCCCACTTCTCAAGACCTCCGTTAGTAAAATATTAAGTACCCCTTCACATGTCATGTTTAATGGAATTTCCATCTCCCACGTATTTTTTGAAGCTATTACAAAATACTGATTTTTTTTTTTTTTGTAACAGTTTAAATTTCTAAAACAGTTGGTAGCAATTTCACAAAATTTCACATATTACTAAAGCTGAAGTTTCCAAATTTAAATATTTCCAAATTTCTATTTATCTCTTTTATTCTGTATTTCCACGCTTAGTCTTGGGCCAAAAATCAGCATAAGTGTGAAGGGGATCTTAGAATATTCAAATATTAAATCGTACATTCATATAAAAGTTCAAATTTCTTGAGCAATTAACAATGGTGTCACAAAATTTCACACACATGTAAATCACGTGTCGCGTTATGCTCAAGTAAAAGTACTCAAATGTGCAAATTTATCTCAAATGTTCTGAGAGAAAAGTCAAAGCATATCCATTCATCTCCCGAACTGTCTTAACTTATAGTCATGTACAACTCTAAAATGAAACAAGTCACTCACTCACCACGTCCATAATTGTATTGGGATTGACTAGGAAACCAGGGAGTTGTCCTTTTCCATAGGACAAAATCAAGAGGTCAAGCACTCTTTGCGGGACATGAAAGAGAAACATGTATTAAGTTGAATTAACATATTGCGATGATAATTATTATTGTTAATGAAAGGTAAATAAAAAGGCACCTGTAATCTTGAATCCCTCCAGGAAAAGGCTTTCGAAAAGTACCCTCGATTACGCCGTGCGGGGTTCCCTGGGTCACAAAAAAAAAAAAAAAAAAAAATGATAACAACGAATAATCTTTCTTAGTTTGTCTTTATCATCATCTCCACATGGCCCTTGTCATTTCATATGTGTTCTGCCATCGGTGCATTCTTGCCCTGAACTCGTACATGGTTAATATATTCGGAGCGACTTTTTCTTATAGATCTTATAATTTTTAGCATCTAAAAGTCGAGAGATGTAAAATATCGAATACACCAACCTCTGTCAGGATGAAAATGGATGTAAAGTTATTTATGGTCGTTTTGGAAATTTTTCCTAATTTCGAGTATTGAGAAAAGTTTACATTTTAGGGGGAAAAAATTCATAAACTGAAAAGAAACGGTCCGTAGTTGTTTCCATACGACCTTCCTTTCGTCCCTCCATTGCGTCTTCTGCATTTTTTTTTTTTTTAAATTCAATCTTAACACCTAGGACTTTTGAAATGTATGAGTACCGATAAGTAAAATGCATATAAATATATTTATAATTTCTCGTCAAAATTTAGGTGTCAATAAATTTTAAAGTGTTAATATTACGTAAAATCCTAAATTGATAGACTTGTGATAAATTTACTTTAAATTAATTTTTGGATTATCAAAAATCCCTAATTAGTATACTTGTAATAAATTTACTTTAAAATGATATAGAATCTTCATGTGAACTTATTATGTCAATTGATTTTTCGCTATGTGTAATTTAATTCAACAATTTCATGGCAAAATTTCATAAAAGCTGATGGAGGGTAAGTATATCACAAGTATATTAATATGAGATTTTTGCTGACCCAAAAATTAACTTGAGGTAAATTTATCGTAGATGTAATGGTTTAGGATTTTTCAGAATATTAACCCAATCCTAAAATAGTGTCGTGGTTTGCAAATATTGGGTAAAATCATCTCTATTATATCAAGGGAGAATTACCCAAAAGTCCTAAACCTATTGCGGTTGTGCCAATTCAGTTCTAAACCTTTTTTTTGTCCAATTTAGTCATAAACTTTTTATAATTGTGCCAATTCAGTCCATTCGGCCAAAATTGGCCGACCGGCGCCGACGTGGACGCCGGCGGGGGACAACCGGCCGGCGAGGTAATTTTTAATATTTTTAATATTTTTTTCGAATTTTTAAATTTTCTTTAATTTTTTTAAATTTTTTTGGGTCTTCTTCTCCCACCTCGGCCGGCGGGCTCGGCGTCGCCCCTCGCCGCGACGCGTCCACGTCCTCGCGCCCTCCGGCCGGCCAATTTTGGCCGGATGGACTGAATTGGCACAATTATAAAAGGTTTATGACTAAATTGGACAAAAAAAGGTTTATGACTGAATTGGCACAACTGCAATAAGTTTAGGACTTTTTGGGTAATTCTCCCTTATATCAACCTTAGTTTAAAATTTGAAGAGACATGTTCATCTGGCCAAACGAATTTCCTTCAATTTCTGAGGCACTTGATTTGGAGGGAATACCTCGATTAGATTTGAAGCCAAATTTATTTCGTGATGGACGTCCGACTTTTGCTTTGACTCGACGGATCTATTATGCTCTCCCCCATTTCAAAAGCCTTCTCTATTAAGACTCCCAGCCTCTCTCCAATCACGTGATGATGATGATGATGATGATGATGATGATCAACCTATGTAAATACATATATGTCCTATGTATATACGTATATGTATTGAATACTATCTCAAATGATTAATGACGACGCGAATTTTTTATATGAAAAAGGAAAGAATTGTTGGTAAAAGAATTTTTTTCTTGAAACTCGAGAAAGGGAAATGATAAGCCTATGTATATATGTATACGTACTGAATACTATCTCAAATGATTAATGATGACGCTTTTCACTCCGCTTAGCCCTTCATATCAAGGTCACAGTCAATATTGTCACTATCCACAATCTCGATATCATCAATAAGAAAACCACGTTATACCACGATTTTGAATTAGAAGAGAGATTTCAAGAAATGGTAGATCTATTCACTTTATCAATAAGCGAGCCGGATCTTGTGTATCATAAGGGATTTGCCTTTTCTATGGAGCTTCTAACTAGGATGAATGCGCTAACTATGGATATGATACTACCAATCACAAGTTTCATGTTGGACATAGTATTCATACTGGAAATTATGATCAAGGATTACTCTATCAATCACCATTTACTTCAGAGATACCTCCTGAAACATTTTTCAAATACAAAAGTTCAGTATCTTCGCACGAATTAGTGAATTAGGCAGCATTCCTTTGTATAGAATAACAAACAACAAATTAATCTTCTTATACAAACAAAAATACAAATCCAAATGTGGGAGATAAAAAAAGATGCAGGGGCATTTGTCTGCTTGGCTAGTCAAGCATTTCACATCTACTTAACCCGAAATGGCTGGGGAAAGGAAAGGTTCCTTTTTTTTAAGGGTACTCCCGAGAACAGATCTAGTGGAGACGAGGCGGGGCCTGTAGCTTAGAGGATTAAAGCACGTGGTTACGAACCACGGTGTCGGGGGTTTGAATCCCCCCATTTGATGAAGTTACCATTTTTTTATTTCGTATCAACCCATATGATGGTAAAAAAGATCTTTTGCAAGAAGGTTGGTTAGAGATTTCTTGTAAAAACACTAGCCCCGCTCAGTCAATAATGAGAATAATTCAATCTTTTCGGATCCCATGTATTGTTCTCATTATGCACATAAGGGAGGAGCTGTTTCGTTTTTGTAGGTTGGAAAAATCTTATCTACCAAATCATTGTAGATTTCAATTGGAATTAGGAATTCCGTGTACAAATACAAGCGGTCCTTAATTACTTACATATATATTACATCAGATCATATATGTAACTTCAGATCTTCGATGATCGTATTCTTTATTCCTATTACTATGGTGAGAGCAAAAATCAGTGGATGGTTAGGAACACCAAAATACATAAGGATTAGTAATGGAGATTTTTTTATGTAAAATAGATTACTTTTCGGGAGCGATTCATCCTTCTTGAACGCAACATATAACTCTCCGTTGTACAGCGCTCTCCAAGTGTGCTTGTTCCCCCCTTCTTCCTTACCATGGCAAGTCTTTGTGAAATAACTCCGATGAGAAGAAAAAAGAAGGGATTAAGAGATAGACCCTCCTAGCCCAACCCTATGTGTCTCACAATTCGAAAGAATTCATGCGAGGGGTCATTTCATTTTGATTGATCATAAAAACCCACTTTCCGAAGATCTCTTCCTTCTCTTCGGGATTGAACATTAATTGCAACGATTCGATAAACAGCTCATTGGGATAGACGTAGATAAACTAGAACCCCCTAGAAACGTATATGAAACTTGAAAAAGATTCAACAAAAGACAGAAACAAATCCACTACCCGTTTTACATCAAGCAATACGTGGAGTAACCCCCGATATAGTAGTTGTTAGGGAAATCCCTTATAATATTTTGAAGATGACAAAATAAATCAAAGGCTACTAACGTGTTTGATTGTTGAGTAATAGACTATGCAGATGATGGAACATGTAAATGATATTATCAAAGTCTATGCTTGGAAGAATCAGATTATAAAGTCTATCGCACAGGAAATGTTTAGACCCAAAGTTACGGTTTGATGATTTCCGTCTGAAGACAGTCAAATCCAGAGTTATGGTATGAAGATCTCCAGACCCAATCAAAGTCTGAAAAAAGTCATACTCAAGCGTTTCCGTCTGAAGACTTCCAAACTCAAGCATTAAAGTCTGAAGACCTCCAGACTATATCGTCAGACTCTGTCATCAAAGTCTGAAGACTTTCAAACTCTACCGTCAAAGTATGAAGACCGCCAGACTCTAGATTCAGAGTCCGCCCACGTTGATGAATTTCAGACTGAACGTGATGAAGAATGAAGACGAAGACAGATTCAAGTTTATCTTCAATTCTTCAAAGCCTTGGTTTATTACAGGATGTATAACGGCTAGTGATCTGATTTGGATTCTACATCAAGATTGATTTGATTAACTCAATCTAATTGATTGACGATTGGATCATGAAGATAAGAATTTTCTGTACGAAGAAGCTCTACTTATGGAAACCAAGATTCTGTTTGTATGGGCGATCGGAATCAATTTGGGATTCTACTTTTGTCACTCAACGGCTACCAAATCTTCTAGATACGAGATCTGTCTAATGGGTTGATTGGAAGACGATCCTCAAGATGCTGTCCAACGGCTAGTTTGGAAGTGGAGGAGTATTTAAGGAGATGAAGGACCGATGAGCAAGTAAGAGACGGAGCGTAGAATTTATAATTCCAAAGCTTGAGCGACCTTCGATCATACACTTATCTCTCATGAGCTTAAACATTTGTGATCTTGAGAGACATACCAAAAGAGTGACTTAGTGAGATAGGGTGATCTACTACTAAGTGTTTGCACTCAAAGTTGTAATCTCTTATTGATTGCATAGTGGAATCCAGTAGAAGGCTGTTAGCGTGGGAGAGTGGACGTAGGCTTGGATTAAGCCGAACCACTATAAACCTTGTGTTCTTATTCTCTTCCCTTAACTCATTTATTTTGCTTAAAGTTTATTTTATTCCGTATATATTTGCCAAGGTTTATTTTAAACACCTATTCACCCCCTCTAGGTGGATTCACTAGCCTATATCAATTGGTATCAGAGCAGGTTGTTTATTTATTTGAAGTGTTATTATTTCTAAAGCAAAAGATCTATGGCTAGTGTTTTGGCTCTAGGTTTAATTGAAGAGACAAAAGTAAACTTCCTGCTCGGCAAATATGAATCCTTCAAGATGAAACAAGGAGAGTTGATTGGAGATATGTTCGATCATTTTACAGAAATTGTAAATAGTTTAGCGTATCATGGTTATCCAATTTCTTCCCCAATGAAGGTCAACAAACTCTTGCGAGGTCTCTCAAAAGATTGGAACCATGTCAAGACCTTAATCCGGGAGACTCAAAGGATTATGCCACTCTCTGTTGATGAATTAATTGGCACTCTTCAATCCTATGAAGTGGAACAAATCCATGATGAAGATCCTGAAGGTAAGAAGTCCATTGCTTTTATATCTAATGCTGATTCTATTGATACAGACTCAAAAAATGATACGGACGACAAAGAACTTGCTTTTATGATCAAGAAATTCAAAAATCTAAGTAGCAAAAGAAGGAAACTCAGTGGAAGAAGAAAATACAAACAGAATGGACAGAAAAGAATAATGAAAGAAGATGACGAGGAAGGAAATATATGCTTGATAGCGCATTTAGAATTTGAGTCTAACTCAGACACAGACTCAGAATTAGAGTCTGACTTGGACATAGACTCAGAATCCGATGGGGAAATCGAGGTAAGCCATTCAAGAATTCCTACTAAAGTTCTTAAATATATAAATGAGCTCTGCTTAAATCTCAAATATTCTCTTAAAAGGATCTCCGAACTTAAAAAGGAGAATTCTTGGCTTAGGCAACAGGATCTTTCTCAAAAAGAAAAGTTTGAAATTTTGCAAAAAGATTTTCTACAAACAAAGGAAAATCGAGATTTACTTGTCAAAGAAAATAATTCTTTAAAAAAGGAATTTTCAAATATCTCGACAAAATTTTCAAATGGTTCAAAAACATTAGAGCATATTCTTTCCATACAAGTACCTTACTATAATAAGTCGGGACTTGGTTTTAATAAGGAAAGTAATTCTTTAATTGATTTTCCTAAAGTCAAGGAGAGACTTAAACAAAGACCTCCTAGACTTGCGTACAAGAAGCATTTTCAAAGAATCTTTACAAAACCTGTTGGTCGAAATGCCCTAAAGTGTTCAAATTGTGGAGACTCGAAACATTTTGAGAACGAATGTCCTAAAGTTTGGAGACCTGTCAAGAAAGATTGTATAAAAGCAACATACTCTACTAACCTTCAAGGACCCAAGAAAAAATGGCCAAAGACAACGTGAGTTGCTTTTGCAGGATATAAAGGAAGAGAAGAAAGAGAATTTGGTAAGGAATGTATTTTTTTTGGCACATAATACTCATTATGCTTAATATTTGATATATCCTTGGTTGATTGAGATTTTATAATGATCATATTCCTTGATTTGTTTTATTGAAGAAAGAATCGTGTGATTTATTTGTATGATTCGAGATTTGATATGATACATGTGATTATTTTAAAGACAGATGAATTTATTTTGTTTGATTTTATACTCTCAGATTTTATCATATTTTGCCAAATAAAAATCTGTTTTACGTGATATTAACTTATTATGCAAGATATTCTTAGATACTCAAGGATTTCATTCTCCCTGATTTTATCGTACTATGATTAAGTGCGAATTCATTTTCGAGATATCATTGTGCATAATATTCTTTCCTTGAATACTTTGTTATGATGAGTTTAGAAAGAATATTTGTTTATCTATGGAGATTTTCTATTTTACTCTAATGGAATGGAAGGATCCAAATTGATGGATACCAAAAAGGAAATTCGTGCATTGCAGGAAATTCAATAAGCAAAGAATAATTGCAAATCTACGCAGATTTTGGTGCAACAAGAAAAGAATCTCAGACGAAGATTGGCAATGATTTTTATTTTTCAATGGTACATTTCAAACATATACCATAGGTAAGAAAATTTTTTTTATCATCCCGCCTTATAAATTTCTACGTGCATTTATCATAATTTTGGATGATCGTTTATTATGTTGCAAATATTTTTTGTCATAATTATAAGACGTTGCAAGTTTTTACTTGATTTGACACGTGATGGAAATATCTACTTTCTTTTTGCGGAATGCATCAATGATATATTTTTCAGATTTATGATTAAGGAAATTCCTTTGATCTTGAAAGATATTATTACACATTTATGGATACTCTTGCTATATTCTTAGAAGATGTCTCATATCTAGTAAGTTTGATCCGCAAATCAAAGAAAGGTATTACGTGACATTTTTGCAAAGATTATTATCTATTATACAAGATTTTGCAGGTGGTAACAGAATCTTTCATATGGATTTTGGAAACTCGATTTGAAAGTTGTGGAGATTCTATACTATTCAAAGATACTATTTCTATGCAAAGTTTTTGCAAATTATTGAGGAAATCCTTTATGTGTCGTACGAAAGGTTGAGTAGCTCTGAAGTTAAATATTTGATATCTTTATATATGCTATTCAATTTATTTGTTTGAAGAAAAGGCATTATATATTATATTGTTACATCTTATGTGCAAAAAGTTTGTTAAGTTTATGCAGGTTAAATTCGAGAAAAGCCTGATTAAAGAAAATAAATTTCTACCTCGAATTTCAAAATGCAAATGATCGTTGTGGATATTGTTGTTACGAAGAAAATAATGGAAAGATAGTCTGCTCAACGTGCACAAGCAACAATTATTTTCATTCGGAAATATTGTCATGATGACAGGGGGAGAAAACAAACCTAAAAGAGAAAGGAAAAGAATCGTGATCATCTCAAAAAGGCAACAAATTGAGGGTGAGAATTGATCTTTTATGCAAATTTTTTTGATTCGATCGTGATCTTGATTATTATGGAAGGAAGGAAAAGGTAAATGTGTTAGAACTTACCAAGTTCTACAAAATCCGGTTAGTGCATCTTTTATTACCTTTTGTCATTAACAAATCTTTATTGATATTATCATTTTATTATGACAAAAAAGGGTAAGTGAATTGTATAATGCATCCGTGATTTTTATTGGATATTTGTTGATATATATGATCGAAGTGAGCTATATTGCATATATTTGATATTCGATTTACTTTATAAAAGCTGATTTTTGAAAATTATGCAAGACACATTTATTATCATTTTATATTCTCTATGTGATACTATATTTATTATTATCACTTTTTGATTATGACAAAAAGGGGGAGAGAATATAAATATGCATATGTGTTGATTGGTTGATATTATTTATTACATAATATTGAGCTACGATTATGCTCAATCTATTTGCTATCTTCTGAGATGCGATTGCTTTGATTTATCGATATTTTTGAAAGTGTGATTACACATTTGCATATTTAGAGATTGTTTTGTCATCATCAAAAAGGGAGAGATTGTTAGGGAAATCCCTTATGATGTTTTGAAGATGACAAAATAAATCAAAGGCTACTAACGTGTTTGATTGTTGAGTAATAGACTATGCAGATGATGGAACATGTAAAGGATATTATCAAAGTCTATGCTTGGAAGAATCAGATTGTAAAGTCTATCGTACAGGAAATGCTTAGACCCAGAGTTACGGTTTGATGATTTCCGTTTGAAGACAGTCAAACCCAGATTTACGGTTTGAAGATCTCCAGACCCAATCAAAGTCTGAAGACAATCAAACTCAAGCGTTTCCGTCTGAAGACTTCCAGACTCAAGCATTAAAGTCTGAAGACCTCTAGACTCTATCGTCAGACTCTGTCGTCAAAGTTTGAAGACTTCCAGACTCTACCGTCAAAGTCTGAAGACCGCCAGACTCTAGATTCAGAGTCTGCCCACGTTGACGAATTTCAGACTAAACGTGATGAAGAATGAAGACGAAGACAGATTCAAGTTTATCTTCAATTCTTCAAAGCCTTGGTTTATTACAGGATATATAACAGCTAGTGATCTGATTTGGATTCTACATCAAGATTGATTTGATTAACTCAATCTAATTGATTGACGATTGGATCATGAAGACAAGAACTTTCTATACGAAGAAGCTCTACTTATGGAAACCAAGATTCTGTTTGTATGGGCGATCGGAATCAATTTGGGATTCTACTTTTGTCACTCAACGGCTACCAAATCTTCTAAATACAGATCTGTCTAATGGGTTGATTGGAAGACGATCCTCAAGATGCTGTCCAACGGCTAGTTTGGAAGTGGAGGAGTATTTAAGGAGATGAAGGACCGATGAGCAAGTAAGAGACGGAGTGTAGAATTTATAATTCCAAAGCTTGAGCGACCTTCGATCATACACTTGTCTCTCGTGAGCTTAAACATTTGTAATCTTGAGAGAAATACCAAAAGAGTGACTTAGTGAGATAGTGTGATCTACTACTAAGTGTTTGCACTCAAAGTTGTAATCTCTTGTTGATTGCATAGTGGAATCCAGCAGAAGGCTATTAGCGTGGGAGAGTGGACGTAGGCTTGGATTAAGCCGAACCACTATAAACCTTGTGTTCTTATTCTCTTCCCTTAACTCCTTTATTTTGCTTAAAGTTTATTTTATTCCGCATATATTTGCCAAGGTTTATTTTAAACACTTATTCACCCCCCCTCTAGGTGGATTCACTAGCCTATATCAGTAGTAAAAGCAAGACGTGTAGGCAGATCAACTCATCAAGTTCCCATTGAAATAGGATCCACACAAGGAAAATTCCAAACATCTTAGAGATAGATAGAGAGGTAGGAATTTATCGAACGAACCTCATTCCTTCATATACGTCAGGAGTCCATTAATGAGAAGGGGTTCTACCATAGAGGCCAATGATAGACAATAACTCCCCCGCCCCCCCGCCGGAACACAGCTTACAACTTTCATCGTACTATGCTCTCCAAAGAGAAATTCTTCTCAAAAGGTGCTGAGTTGGAATCCCATTATAACTAAGGATTCTTGTGTTTCTGGAGGTTAATTGGTCACATTTTTTTTTTTTCATGAAATGGGTTGAATTGGTATTACTGTGGATACAGCAAACTAATTCTATTCTACTTCTAGCGATGTGGGGGAGAAAGAATCGTCTGTATTCAGCTACAAAATTTATTTTGTACACTATGGAAGGTTCCATTTTTCTATTAATAGGGGTTTTGGGTTTCTTTCACAGAACAATCCATCCTTTTTCAATTTATTGGTTTTGTAATGAAAAGTATAGGGTTTTGTCACCTCTCCAACTATCTCTCCATTAGGGAGGATTTTTTTGGCCCAAGCACTTATTTGTTGAGGAGAAACTGATCCAATTCGGAGTTGTTGATATTTATACCGATCGGTCATAGAAGAAAATTTATGATTCATTCCGATTAAGCTTCCTTGGGGAAGAGGATCAAATTTGCAATAACAATAATAATAATAATATTTTTTTTTTCACATGTATTATCCAAAAAAAAAAGGTTCTTTGATTCTTCCACATAGACATGTGCAAGAAAAGGCTTGAGTGCTTTTAGTTTAGCATTTCTAAGGGGCTTTCAGCTTCCAAAACCCCTTGAGGAAATGCTGGACCATTTGACAACTAATTTGAAGGAGCTTTTACTTTAAAGTCAACATTGAGAATGCTAAAAGTTCGATACTAATAGAGACTAGTTTTGGGTTTTTAATATTTAACCAAATACTGAAACTCATTTTTTTCAAAAATACTCTCACCAATTTTTCAAAATTCCAATTTCATCATTCATTAGTTTTTTTTTTTAAAAAATTTAAAAAGGACCAAACCCTTTGCCAGACTAGCGAAGGGTTTGGCCATTTTTAATTTTAAATAAATAAATAAATAAAATATAAAATCCAAAGTCCATTGCAAAAGTTTTTTTTTTTTTTTTTTGCTAAACATACATTCAACTCAAAGTCAATTTGCAAAGAGGTCTTAACAAAACACAATTTGCATTTCCCCCAAATAGCTTTGACTTTTAGCATTTGTTTTACACCAAAAGTCCATTTGCAAAATTGAACCAAACGCACCCTTTTAGTTTGTTGCAATTCTTGATAGCTTAAAAGCAGAGAAGTTGCAATGTTCATCACAAGAGATGCATCATACCTACACATATATCACAAGGAGTGAAATATACTAGCTAAAGCATTCATTAGAACTGGAAAAAAAAAATAGAAGAAGAAAAATAAAATGAGTCCAACGTACCCAAAAATTCCTAAATTTATTGTAGTTATGTTGATTCAGCTAAAAACTTATTATTATTTTTTTTTGGCCAATTGAGTCCTATACATTTTGTAATTGTGCCGTTCAATGTGTCTAGCCAAATTTAGCCGGGTGGCACCGACATGGTCGTCGGCAATAATTTTTTTTAATAATATCTAATTTTTTAATTAATTATTTTTTAAAAATCTTTTTTATTACTCCTCCCTCCTTCTTCCTTTTGTTTTGGTGATAAGCTAGAGGGGAGGGTTGGCTGGCTTCTTTGGATTAAGGAGGTCGGGCAAGCTCGCCTTACCATCGCTTGGTAAGGGTGAGCTCCCTACTAGTGTTGTTGGGGGGGGAGCCCTTGTCGGATTTGTTGAGGGCTTGCCTCGTTGTCGTTACGTCTAGCAAGGTGAGCCCCCATTAGATTTGGCAAGGGGTTGCCTCACTAGTGATTGGGCGAGCTCATCCTTGCCCAATGATGATGAGGCAAGCTCGTCCGCCGCCTCGGTTAAGCAATCAGCCCATCCTCCCATTTGATTGGTCGCCAAAGCCAAATGAAGAAAGAGGGAGGACGAGGGAGGAGGGGGAAAAAAGAGAAAAAAGGAAAAAATAAAAAATTAATAAAATAATTCAAAAAAAATAAAAAATTGTCATCGGTGTCGGTCGGCGGACATGTCGGCGCTGGTTTGTCAAATTTGATTAGATGGACTGAATTAGCATAATTGCAAAATGTTTATGACTCAATTGGCTAAAAAAATAAGTTTAGAATTGAATCAGCAAAATTGCAATAGGTGTAGGATTTTTTTGTTAATATTCCTCATATTTTTGAGATTAGGGTTTTGATTTCAATTGAAGTAGTGTTGACTCAGGCTTTTGATGTGATCCCACAAATACTTACAATCTCATAGAACACGAGCAAGGAAAGCTAAGTCATTGTCACCTCTTCCCACTTCATTTTGTACGGGAATAACATAGAAAAAATCAAATATACCTCTCATCCAATGTGTGTTGGCTGCTGAATTTATAATGACATCGACTTCTTACAATATTTGGTGAAACAAATTATCGCCTATTCCCATATTCCACTCCCAAGTATCGCCCTCGACTGCAACAAGCTTGCTCAGCATGAAATTTGTGTATTCTTTGTTGGCGTGAGCTGATTTGTAGGAGTGATATGTATAGAAAGAAAATATTTATATTTGGGCGAGTTGATTTGTGGGGGTAATTCACATAGAAAGTGAATATTTTAGATTGTTACCCTAGTAGTACCTGTATGTATATATATAGCCTTGTAAAGAAAAAAGAAATATACTGAAAATAAGAGCGATCTATTTTTCAACATGGTATCAGAGCAGGAACCCTAGTTTTCTCCATCGGATCAGATCGTCGCTGCAGCTTTAGGTTTTTCCTTGTGCCGCCGCCACACCGACCAAATCAAATTGCTGCCGCAGCATTGACTTGTGCTATTGTTGCACTAATCGACTCGACCGGAAATTCCTTTACGAAGGAATTGTGATTGGCAACCATGACAAAGCTAACGAGGAGGTACCTCATCAAGACCAAGGGGAGAACTCAACAACTACTTCTCTTCTAGAGAATCTTACGATGAAGCGACACGCATTTTGACTCGAGTTCGACTCGGTATCAACACAATCCCGGGAGCCATCCACCGCACAAATCTCGAGTTAAATTGGATGGATCAAATTATGGATTGTGGTCTCAAGTGGTGGAGATGTTCATCTCCGATAAAGACAAGTTGGGTTATATTAATGGTGATCTCCCTCGCCCTCACCTACCGATCCTCAATTTCGGAAGTGGAAGACTGAGGATGCGATTGTGAAGGGGTGGCTAATCAACTCGATGGATCCTGCATTAATAGGAAATTTTATCCGCTTCCCAAATGCGAAGATGGTATGGGACTCGTTGCAACAACCTTCTTTGATGGAAGTGATGCCTCCCAAGTTTATGACTTGAAGAGGCGGGTGACTCGGATGAGACAAGGTGGAGAGACAATTGAGGCTTATTACAATAATCTTTAGGGTTTGTGGAGGGAGATCGACTTCCGTCGTCCAAACCCAATGACATGCCCAATTGATATTGAGCGGTACAATCTTGCCATTCAGGAAGATCGGGTGTATGTCTTCCTTGATGGGTTGGACGATCATCTAGACAAAGTGAGAGCAGATGTTCTCCAAATGCAACCATTCCCAACTGTTGAGCAAGCATATGCACGGGTTCGCAAGGAGGATACGAGACAGTCAGTGATGCTCACCCATACTGATTCCACATTTGGGTCTGCTGCCATGGTGGCACGGGGAAGCAAGACAGGTGTCTGAGAATCACCAGTAATGCCAACTTTACAAATGAATAAATCAGGAGCTACGCAAGGGGGTGGGCGGACGAATAATGGTTCGCGAACTACAATTTCATCTGGAGGATGCTCACACTGTGGGAATGCTAAGCATACTCGAGATACATGCTTTAAGCTCCATGGCTATCCAGTGGTGGAAGGAATTGAAGTCGCGAAAACAAGCCGACGAAGGTACTAGCAAAGTGGAAAAGGGAAAGTTTTTTTGCTAAGATGGAACCTCGCTATCTTTGGTGCCCAAAGTTGAAATTCAAGACCAACCGACTACGTCCAATTCGGTAATATCCAAGGTAATTGTGGTTGTGCGCTGGTTCTCCCTAATCACGGTAGTTGTGATGGATGGGTTATCGATTCGGGGCTACGAGCATATGACCTTTAACCCAGATGATTTTGTGAGCATTACGAGAACCAAGACGATGCGGTATCTCAAATGCAAATGGGAATACATATCCAAAGTGACGAGGGCTGGTGTGGTTGCGGTTTCCCCTCGCTTGTCGTTGCCTAACACCTTACTTGTCCCGTCATTGACCACAAAATTAATTTCTGTTGGACAACTCGCTGAAGATTTGAATTGTATTGTTCTTATGTATCCTCAATTCTGTCTTTTCCAGGATATCCTCACGAAGGAGATCATTGGACGTGGTACTAAACGGGGGCTGTATTACCTGGATGATCTCAAGTTTGGAAGTGTGCATCAAGTCCGAGGTTCACCTAGCAATAAAGAAAAATAGATTTGGCTTTGGCATCGACGATTGGGACATCCTTCATTTGGCTATATGAAAAAGCTATTTCCTGAATTATTTTTGGATCTAAAAGAGTTGGATTTCCATTGTTAGACTTGCATTTTGGCTAAGAGCCACCGTGTTTCCTTTCCCATAAGTTTGAGTAAGAATAACGTGCCTTTTCATTAGTTCACTCTAATGTGTGGGGTGCTTCTCCTATTACTGCTATCTCGAGGTTGTCGGTGGTTTGTTATATTCGTTGATGATTGCACGCGTATGACTTGGCTTTACTTGATGAAAACTAAGGATGAAGTGGTTAATGTGTTTAAAGTATTTCACAAGATGGTTCAAACACGCTTGATGCTAAGCTACAAGTTCTTTGAAGTGATAATGGAGGAGAGTATGTGAATCGACATCTCAAGGAGTACTTTCAGCAACATGGTCTCATTCATGAGACCTCATGTACACAAACTCCACAACAGAATGGAGTGGCCGAAAGGAAGAATCGCCATATTCTTGAGACCGCTCAAACTCTCTTAATTGAGGGACATGTTCCTTCACGTTTTTGGGATAATGCTGTTGCCACGGTGGTGCATCTCCTCAACCGAATGCCCTCGAAAGTGTTAGATTTCCATACGCCTCTACAAGCACTTTCTGCATTTATCCCATTGCCATCAGTCTTGACAATTCCTCCTCGTGTGTTTGGATGTGTTGCGTTTGTTCACATTCCGAAGAACCAACGTACCAAACTTGATCCATGTGCTTTACGGTGTATGTTCTTGGGGTATGGTACTCATCAAAAGGGCTATCGATGCTACAACCCATCTACTAAAAAAACTTATGTGACTATGAATGTCACATTTGTCGAAGGAGAGTTCTTTTACCCGAGTACCAATTCTACCTTTCAGGGGGAGAATTGGCTAGAAAGGGAGAATTGGTGGGAGATTATTGCTGGGGTTACACCCAAAGGAAGAGATGCGATTGTTGGGGGTGGTGGTAGTGTCGATGATAGCTCCAACACTGGTGTTAACGGGGTTAGGCAAGCTCTGACTGATGTTGGAGCAACCGTGGGTGGTGCTGGCACGATTGGTGTTAATGGTGGAACTGTTGAGCAAGTGACAGAGGGTGAAATACCCACATGTGAACAAGTTGAACAGCCCCCTTCCCCTCCAAGATTCCGACCAAGTTCGTGAGGATATTCCCGAGGTAATCTCCTCTACTACTTCTAGTTTGTTTGATGAATCTAATATGTCAATGGAATATAAATTACCTGTTAGGCATAATCGGGAAAGCCCCCAAATCGATACTCACCGATCTTTGGAGAAAAGAGATCGAAATATTCCATCGCAAATTATGTCTCAACGGGAAGGTTATCTAAACCATTGAAGCGGTTCGTGTTGGCTGTATCTTCGGTTCAAATTCCGAATGGAGTACGGGAAGCTTTGGAGGATCCGCAATGGGTTCGGCTATGGAAGAAGAGATGAAGGCATTGAAAAAAAATAGAACGTGGGAATTGATGAACTTACCTGAAGGAAAGAAAACAGTGGGATGCAAATGAGTTTTTTCTGTCAAATATAAGGCGGATGGGTCCATCGAAAGATACAAGGCAAGATTGGTAGAAAAGGGGTACACGCAGACGTATGGAATTGACTACCAAGAGACTTTCTCTCCCGTTGCAAAACTTAATACTATTCGAGTTTTGGTGTCTCTTGCGTTAATTTAGATTGGCCACTATATCGCTTTGATGTAAAGAACGCATTCCTCCATGGTGACTTGGAGGAGGAGATTTATATGGATGTACCACCAGGATACAAGTCTTCCTCACATCCAGGTGTGGTCTGCAAATTGAAAAGGTCCTTGTATGGTTTGAAGCAATCACCAAGGGCTTGGTTTGGTCGGTTCAGTGTGGCAATGAAGAAGTATGGATACGACAGTGAGTCGATCATACCTTGTTTCTTCGACGACAAGAAGGGAAGATAACTGCATTGATTATCTATGTTGACGATATAATCATTACAGGGGATGATGTGAAAGAAATCACCTCACTCCAAAGGAGGCTTTTTGGAGAGTTCGAGATGAAAAACCTAGGAGAACTAAGGTATTTTTTGGGAATAGAGGTATCAAGATCAAAAGGGGGAATATTCCTATCTCAAAGGAAGTATGTACTAGATTTGTTGGCAGAAGTAGGGATGCTAGATTGTAAGCCAGCAGACACCCCAATCGTGGAGAATCATAAACTTGGAGAGTACCCCAATCAAGTATCAACAAACAAGGAGAGATACCAAAGGTTACTGGGAAAGTTAATCTACTTATCGCATACGCGTCCAGACATTGCATATGCAGTAAGTATCGTAAGTCAATTCATGCATGCTCCTAGTGAAGACCATATGAATGCTGTAGTGAGAATAATTCGGTATTTGAAAGCATCTCCAGGGAGAGGGTTTAAATTCCCGAGGAATGGTCATCTTGGAATTGAAGGTTACACGGACGCTTGACCGGGCGGGAGTGTGTACGACAGAAGGTCAACTTCAGGGTATTTTACATTTGTGGGGGGGGAATCTAGTCACTTGGCGAAGTAAGAAACAAAAAGTGGTGGCTTTGTCGAGTGCAGAGGCAGAGTTCAAAGGGATGGCCAAAGGGCTATGTGAGCTTTTGTGGCTTAAAAAGCTGATGTCTGAATTGGGATTTCCTCCAAGATTCGAGATGAAGCTCTTTTGTGATAACAAGGCAGCTATTGACATATCACATAATCCTGTGCAGCATGATCGAACCAAACACATTGAGATTGATCGTCATTTTATTAAGCAGAATTTGGATGCAAAGATAGTTCAATTCCCGTTTGTGAGGTCTGAAGATCAGATAGCAGATATATTGATGAAGGCAGTCTCGAGCAGAGCCTTTCACAGCTCACTTGACAAGTTGGGCATTAGCGACATTTATGCACCAACTTGAGGGGGAGTGTTGGCGTGAGCTGATTTGTAGGAGTGATATGTATAGAAAGAAAATATTTATATTTGGGCGAGTTGATTTGTGGGGGTAATTCACATAGAAAGTGAATATTTTAGATTGTTACCCTAGTAGTACCTATATGTATATATATAGCCTTGTAAAGAAAAAAGAAATATACTGAAAATAAGAGCGATCTATTTTTCAACATTCTTCTCCATACTTTTGTTTTAGGCACTCGAACAACTCACACCTTATTATCCGGAAAAAAAAGAACAAAGATTTTTGGTGTTCGAAAAGAGCACGATCTCCTTTATGAACATTAGATATGTATGGAGCACGTGGCCTACTCGCGAGTCCGAATATGAAAAATGGAATGATGATTTTCAAATTCAAAGTACACACACAAATAATATACATGATTTGAAGACACAACAACCCTCTTACTCTCTTACTCGTCGCCCATCTTTGGGCATTTAACCAAAACTTCAACCCTTAGTATGAGTGCCACATGGCACAAAGTAAATGCGCCTTGGAGGTGGCATAAGAGCTCTCCAAAAAGTTTTTCCATGGTTGGCAAATGTGCCTTCGATTTCTTGGATTTTTTGATGATAGATTAGCGGGACTTTCCCTATTTATTTCTTAGATTAGTTTTGAGATGTTTTGACTATATATATCTCTTTACGTGTTGAGATTTTCATCGTATGTATTACTTAGTGTAATAGATATGTTGAATTATGTGAAAGCATTATTTTATTTTATTGGATGTTAGATATTATTTGCTTTCTATTATTGTTTGATTCTTTGTGGGTAGTTGATAGAAGTTTTTGTAACTTCATAGAATTTAATTTGCATAAGACAATTATATTAATGACAGTTTTGAGTTAGGATTTTTGGAGGATGATTGGAAACATAGTGACCTTTTGATTACGAAACCTTACTTGAAATTGTTTGTTAATATGATGGGTCTATGCAAAGTAGATGCATACATGGCAACTTGCTCGTCTTTTGCCTTGATCGGCGGGATGTATTGATCTTCCACAAACTAGGTTTTAATATGAACTTCCATAATAGGTGCGGAAACAAGTTTCTATGGTCATGGCTATTTTCTGGATGGTTTTATTGTTTTAAATCTTGAATGTGTGGCATGCTAGACTTGGTCAACAATAGTGACTAGCCAAAGAGGGCTTGTTAGGTAATATTGAAAAAGTCAATGAATGTTAGAGTTCATTTTCAATATGTCATTTGATTTCTCATATTCAGTCAAAAGGTTACCTTGGTAGTGTAGATATATTTATTGTCGGTGGGTGCGATGCGTAAAATCTTCTCAACGAGAACTTCTAATTTTGAGATGAAAGATATGGGTGAGGTTGCATACATACTTGGGAACAATAGTGTAGATAGACAAGAAATTGGAACGGTAGGCAATGAATGAGTTCATTTTCAATCATTAATATTCAGTCTTACTTAGTGTAGATATATTTATTGTCGCGTTCAAAGAACATCGATCTTAGGATGTTGTCAATGGTCATGAGTTGATTCGATCTAATCCCATCGTTTAAATGTGATCGATCGATCTAGGTACTGCATACTAAATCTACTCGAGTGTGACGCCCATTATGAGCTGCTATATATTCCTAACAGATGTAAAAGGAGCATTTCCAAGACCAGCATGACATCAGGACGAACATATATAAGCGACTTATTTTCATCACCTTTTGGCAAAAACCCAATCTGCACTGGTGACAAGAAAGTTCCTTCTCTCTAGGAAGTCAAATATCCCAATATCATCTCGAGATTCCCAAGCCTTATCCATAATGGTGCGAGGGTTAGCGGTGGCGGCAACACAAGCGTCATGGAATTGCCTTTATCTTTATCTTTGATGGCCATGTTTCTTGGAGGTGCAATGTCTCGGACGTTATTTTGAGAAAGTCTCGGTAAAGGAATGGTTCTCGAAGCCCTTTTCGAAACTCAATGTTTTTGGGCGACATTGATGTTAAATTATGTCTCGATTTTGAGCATTTGCAAAAAAAATGCGATTTGCTGGACTCTTAAAGCTGCACAAAAAGGAAATATAAAATAGAAAAAAAAAAAAGCTGAGCAAGTTTCCTCCATTCCACGTTGAAGGAAGAAGTCCCTTTCACGTGAAGAGGAAGGTGGTGGGGCCCAAGGTCAAAAGTTTGACCTTGGGCACACACACGTTCAATGTGAAGCCGAAGCAAAGAGCGTAGGTGGGCCCAAGTCAAAGTTTGACCAGGGCACATGTATAAAAGCTGAAACAATATTTGCAGGTCTTTCTTTCCCTCCCAAGCAAAGCTGCCGAAGCCTATGTAGAAAGGAGCCGCACATCCATGCACTTCCGAAGAGAACCGCAAGTTTTTGCAAATCCATATGTACACAAGCCAAGCGTACGTAGCGAGTTATACTTTGAGCTTGAACGCGTGGTATTTTTGTGCCGTGAGTTTATATCCAAATGAGTTGTTTATTTATAAACACTTTGGGTTTGGGGAATTCTTATCTATTGTTGGGATATCATATGCGGAAATGACAAGATCTTGCAATTTATGATTGTTGGGATATAATACGCGAAAATGACAGGATTTTGCAATTTACATCAACAATTGGTATTAGAGCTTGGGTTTGGATTTCTTGATTGTGATTTGGAGCTTTTGCTTGTCTGATTATTATCTGGAAATTCTATTATTACAATTATGTCTAAGAGGAAATATGAAATTGAGAAATTTAACGAGAGCAACAACTTTGTGTTATGGAACATCAAGATGCGGGCATTATTGACAATCCAAGGTTTGGCCAAGGCACTAGATGGTGAAGATGAGTTGCCGATTATAATGAAAGCCTTTGAGAGGGTAGAGCTAATGGAAAAAGTAAAGAATATAATTTTTTTAAATTTGTCGGATGAGATCTTAATAGAGGTTGCTGAGGAGAAGGATGCCATAACATTATGGGCAAACTTCAAGCACTCTATGTGAAGAAAGGTTTGAACAATCGCCTGTACATGTTGAAAAAGATGTTTCAATTTAGATATACAAAAGGTATGTCTATCAGAACCCACCTAGATGAATTTAATAAACTCATGATGGATTTGAAGAACGTTGGTAAGATACTTGATGATGAAGAACATGGCATGATGTTATTAGCCTCTTTACCAGAGTCATGGGAGCACTTTACTGATTCACTATTGCAGGGTATACTACTATTACCTCATAAGAGGTAAAGTCTACCTTATTCTCTAAGGAGTGGCAAAGAAAGTTGCGAGATGATGGCCTAGCGCAAGGAGTAGCGTAGGCACTGACAATTCGGGGTAGAGAATAAAATCGAGGGCCTAGTAGCAGTAGAGGTAAAATTAGATCAATATCATGCCATAGAAAGTCCAAGGGACGCGCGAAGTGCTTTGAGTGTCACGAGGAGGGCACATACAGGAGAGATTGTCCAAAGTGGATGAATAAAGTTGATAGGCAAAATGCCACAAGCAGTGTGGCAAACGTTACCAAGGGAAGCAATAGTGATGTAGAAGCTGTTTTATGTGTGACTGCTACTTCGTCAGGAGACGAATGGGTGCTAGATTCGGGTGTTCTTATCACATGATGCATCATAAGAACTGGTTTACTACTTACCAGATTGTAGATGGCGATAGAGTTCTTTTGGGGAATAATGCAGTTTGTAAGGCTGTGGGGATAGGGACAATTCGGATTCGGATGCACGATGGGGTGGTGTGCACATTAACAGATATAAGGCATGTACCTGAGCTCTAGAAGAACCTTATTTCTCTGGGGACATTTAATGACATCGGGTGTAGGTACACCGCTGAAGGTGGAGTACTGAAGATCTCTGGAGGTGCCATGACAGTGATGAAGGGGAAGAAAGTGAATACTCTTTATCATCTACTGGGAGCGATCGTGATCAGAATTGTTGCAGTTTCATCAGGTGAGTCAGCCTCTAACTTGACTCAGTTATGGCATATGCGTTTAGGGCATTTGAGTGTGGCAGGTATGACGATGCTGAGTGAAAGGGGGTTGTTGAAAGGTCAAAAGACAAGAAAGCTGGACTTATGTGAGTACTGCATCTTTGGGAAGCAGCACCGAGTTAAGTTTACTACAGCTATTCATTTGACCAAACGACCAGTTGCATATATTCATTCAGATGTCCGGGGCTCGTCTTCTGTTCCTTCAAAAGGAGGTGCCCGATATATGCTGACATTTATTGATGATTATTTGAGGAAGGTATGGGTATACTTTCTAAAGCACAAATTTGAAGTGTTTGATCGATTCAAGAAATTTAAGACATTGATTGAGAAGCAGTCAGAGAAACAAATCAGGTGCCTGAGAACCAATAATGTCATGGAGTTTTGTGATAAAGATTTTACTGAGTTCTGCGAGTAAGAAGGTATTGTGAGACACCGCATAGTACCCGGGACACCACAGCAGAATGGCATGGTAGAACGGAAGAATAGAACTTTATTTGAGCAAGCTCGATGCATGTTTTCGCATGCAGGACTTGGCAAGGAATTTTGGGCTTAAGCAGTGAACATGGCATATTACCTGGTTAATCGATCTCCATCATCTACTACCGAGTGGAAGACTCATGAGGAAGTATGGTTGGGGAAACTTGTTGATTACTCTGGATAACGTATATTCGGATGATTACTCCAAATTACGTATATTCGGATATCCTGCATATGCTCATGCGAGTGATGGTAAGCTTAAGCCGAGGGCGAAAAAGTGCGTATTTCTGGGTTATGCACATGGGGTGAAAGGCTACCGGCTGTGGTGCACTGATTCCAGATCACCCGGTTTTCTAATCAACAGATATGTGATCTTCGACGAGACTGCAATACTTCAACAGAGGAGTTCTGAGACACAACTAGCAGAGAAGACAAATCATGGTGTCACTAGTGAGGTGGAGCTTTAGGTGGAGACTTTAGAGACCTCTAAGGTAACAGAAGTTGAGACTGCAGATGAGGCCGCAGTTCCTGAAGTCGGTTATAGTGAACAACCAGTAAAGCTGCAGCACACTAGAGCCGTAGATAGACAGAGAAGACAAATTAAATCACCGGTACGTTATGATTATACAGATATTGCTTATGCATTGACTATATGTAATGAGGTGGAGATAGATGAGCCTTCGTCTTACTCTAAGGCAATGGCTAGTTCGGAGTCATCGTAGTGACTTGGGGCTATGAGTAAAGAGATAGAATCACTTAATCGAAATCAGACATGGGAGCTGGTCAAAGTACCTAAGAGTTAAAAGATTGTTAGAAGTAAATGGGTTTTTAAACGGAAATAGGGCATTCCTAGTGTCGAGACAACAAGGTATAAGGTGAGACTTGTGACGAAGGGATATACACAGCATGAGGGCATTGACTACAATGAGGTGTTCTCTCCTATGGTAAGACATACTTTTATTCATGTTTTGCTTGCCTTAGTTGCTTTGTAGGATCTTGAGTTAGAGCAACTAGATGTCAAAACTGCATTTCTTCACGGTGAGTTGGAGGAGCAGATTTACATGAGGCAACCGGAGGGATTTGCTATTCTGGGTAAGGAAGATCATGTTTGCTCGTTGAAAAAATTTTTGTATGGGCTAAAATAGTCTCCTAGGCAGTGGTATAAATGTTTTGATGCTTTCATGGCTAGTCAAGACTATACAAAAGTCAGATGGATAGATGCTTTTACTATAGGAGATTGGAGAATGCTTCTTTGATTTATCTACTCTTATATGTTGATGATATGCTGATAGTAGCTAAGAATATGTCTGATATTGATATGCTAAAGAGGTAGTTAAATGCTGAATTTGAGATGAAAGATTTAGGTGCTGCAAAGAAAATATTGGGTATGGAGATTTTGCGTGATAGGATTGTAGGAGTTTTACGTCTATCTCAAAAGAAATATATTAAGAAGATTGTAGCACATTTTAATATACAGTCAGCAAAATCTGTAAGTACACTTCTAGCGAAGCACTTTAAACTTTCAGATAAATTATTACCGCAGACTGAGGAAGAGGAGGAGTATATGTCCCGTGTTCCTTATTCAAATGCCATAGGTAGTATTTGTATGCTATGGTATGCAATAGGCTTGATATTTCATAAGCTGTGAGCGTGGTTAGTCACTAGATGAAGCGTCCTAGTAAAGCTCATTGGGAAAGCTGTGAAGTGGATCCTCAGGTATTTAAAGGGGACAATTGATGTGGGTATAGTGCATTGGAGGGACAACAATGGCAGTAAGACCACTAGTTTTGTGGATTCGGATCACGTTGGTGACTTGGATGATCGCAGGTCTTTAGCAAGGTACGTGTTTATGCAAGCATATGGTGCAGTTAGTTGGAAAGCATCCTTACAGGATCACATTGCCTTGTCTTTGACTGAGGCAGAGTACATGGCACTAATCTTTGTAGCGAAGGAGGCGATATGGTTACAAAGTTTGCTTTCGGACTTTGGGTTAGAACAGAAAAGTGTGGATATACATTGTGATAACCAAGGTGCGATATATTTGGCGTATAATCCAATTTATCACGAGCGAACAAAGCATATCAACATCAAGTATCACTTCATTTGAGATGTCTTAGCTAAGGGTAATGTTATTGTCAAAAAGATTGCTACAGCATATAACTTGGCAGACATGATGACTAAGTTTGTTCCTTTAGGGAAGCTCAAGCTCTGTTTGAGCTCTATTGGCGTCTGTGGAGAGTGAGCACCTGTTGGGGCGTTGGGAGAGCAGCGTGGATGATGAGCACTATAACTTGATTACAAACATCGAGTCAAGTTGGAGAATTATTAAATTATGTCTCGATTTTGAGCATTTGCAAAAAATGCGATTCGCTGGACTCTTAAAGCTACACAAAAAAGGAAATATAAAATAGAATAAAAAAAAAGCTGAGCAAGTTTCCTTCATTCCTGCCGAAGAAAGAAGTCCCCTGCATGCAAGAGGAAGGTGGTGGGGCCCAAGGTCAAAAGTTTGACCTTGGGCACACACACACGTTTAGCTTGAAGCCGAAGCAAAAAGCGTACGTGGGCCCAGGTCAAAGTTTGACCTGGGCACACATATAAGAGCAAAAACAATATTTGCAGGTTTTTCTCTCCCTCCCAAGCAAAGCTGCCGAAGCCTACGTAGAAAGGAGCACGCACTTCCGAAGAGAGCCACAAGTTTTTGCAAATCAGTACATACGCAAGCCAGGCGCACATAGCGTGTTATACTTTGAGCTTGAACGCGTGGTATTTTTGTGTCGTGAGTTTATATCCAAGTGAGTTGTTTATTTATAAATACTTTGACTTTGAGGTTAAATCTTGGTGTGTGAAACACTTAAGCGTTTGAGCAATTGTAAATTCCGATTCTCCGATTATAGTGGATTATTTGCTGCTTGGCTCTCCTCGTGGATATAGATACCGATACTCGGACCGAACCACGTAAATTTCTAATGTTCTTATTTTTCTCGTTTATTTTCTTGGTGATTTCACGTTGACGTAAATTGCAAGATCCTGTTGTTTCCCATGTATTATATCCCAACAATTGAAGATAGGAAGGTGTCGTTTGCTCCTTGATTGGAATGGGCTACAATGGTTATGTGCGGTGAGCAATCATCATAGTGGAATTGCAAGGCAATGTTGCCGAGGCGAAACCAAGTGAGAAAGATGACATTCCTGTTGATGCTTGTTGTTTTGCGTACAGGGAGGATTGATTTGGGGGGAGGTGCAATGCAAAAGTAGGGGAAGAAGTCTGTTATTTTTATATAATCAAGCGATTAACCACTCGAGTCCATGTCCTCAACTTATAACAATGCTGCTCGGAGATTAACTGTATCCGAGGAAAAAGGTTTGAAATGGGAACGCAAAGAAAAGATTCATAAACGTATTTACTAGCTGAAGTCATGAGATAATTTAAGAAGATCACCCAACATTGATGAGCTAACTTAAACTATGGCACAATAAATATGGTCCACCATGTGCAGTGACCTCGTTTAATCTCGCTTGTTATTGCTGATGCTTCCTTTGCAGGTTTTCTTTACGGAGTTATCATCAAAGTGGTGTCCTGATGTCATTATATGATGTGGGGGTTGTGCTTGAAATTTTCATCACGTCTTGATGTATTTAACCACCTAAGAATACCGTTATTTTCAAACTTATAAGTAATGTGCGACTTTATAATAAGGATTAATGAAAATTTGAAATAAAGACCTAAAGTGAATGTGTTTTTTCAAAAAATAGTCTAAAGTGGACGTTATCTCATATAAGAGTTTGAAGTAACCAATCAGTCTCAAATAAAAACTTGAAGTGCTCTAGTCTCAAATAAGGGTTCAAACTTGTCAAATTGTTGAATCCTCGCTGGATTGTTTTTTAGGCAACTAGATAGGGGCAATTTCGTCCACAATTTACGACAGCGTAAAAAATGCTTAAAATCCTTTGAAAAAAAATGGAGTGAAGAGGGGATCTCTATGCGTAGAACTAGGGAAAACGGAGTCAATTTTTGTAGGTATGCCTTTCCACAATGGGCAAACCTTGTTTAAACCCTTCAGAGACATTCTTTTAGCAGCAAACTACTCAGAGTTTTAGTTCAGAACATAGAGGCACTCAAGGATGCCGGGATGTAAACATTTCTATCTAATTGAGCCGCTTTTCTTAAAGGTTCCTAATAGACTGTAGAAGAAGAAGTGTTTAGAGAGACATTGAGAATTTTCACAAACATGCACTTTACTTTAGAGGATTTTACCCAACACATTACATCATTTTTGCTTTTTATAGGCATTAAGAGGTCACAAACAAATAAGGACCATGCTCATGGGTCCGAAATAAATAAAGGCTTCTGAAAATCTAGTCGAGAATTATTCTAAGTGATATGAACAATAATTGTGAATAGTGATTTCCCTAGACTATTGCTACAATACTTTGCTACAGTAACCTATGCTACAATGACCTAACTATAGGCCTATCTTCCATCGCGGGCATTGTAGTCATAGTCTGAATCATCAAAGTTACGCATTGCGAGTTGTTCTTCGTATCTCCATTCAAGTTCTAAAAGTATGATGTCAGAGGAGTTTCGGGTGACTTCTCTTTGTGCTGTTAAAGCATTCCACATGTATAGTTCACTTGAGGAGGGTGCTTCCTCATGAGTCTTGGAGGATCCTGGAGTGTTGGTAGGCATGTTTTGTTGGAGCTAATTTACTGGTTGAGTATAGTAAGATGTGTTTAGTCCAAAGGATAAGGACAAAGGTCCTTAATCGTACGGGTCTTGAGAGAGAGGGCCTCCCCATTTGATGTGGACATTGAGCCATATCGAGGATGAGGTGCTAGGGACTTGTTGTCTATTCTAACTGATTCGATCACTCAAGCGCGGGCCAAGCAATTCAGGCAAGTTGTTGGCGTCATGGTTCGTGATCTTTGGCGTGGAGATGATTTTGGATCAAATCTTGAAGAATCTTGAAAATCTTGGCATAATCTTTGGCGTGGAGATGACCTTGGATCGAACCTTGAAGAATCTTGGAAATCTTGGAGCAATTTGATTATCTGGTCACCAAATATCTGACCAAGTCAAAAAAAAAATTATCTTCTTGTTTATACATATTCTAGAATTGGAATCATTAGATTTTTAGGGTTTTGTGGTGGCTAGAAGGATTATATTAAGGACTAGCCGAATTTTTTTGGGGGGGGATATTTATTTTTTGAGGAAAAAAAATCGAGAGGTTCTCTTCTACTGTTCTTTTGAGGACTTGACCTTATCAAGGTTCCCTTATGACGGTCGATTCGACTTATCGAGCGAGATAGCGAATTCTTTCGCTTATTGCGTCTATAACATTGGTTGGTTGACACACATTCGTCAACGGGTCACATTCATATCGAGGTTGCCAATCACAGGTTCGATTAGAGGTCGAGGTTCACAATTCGCACAATTCGATTTTCCATAGAACGATCTTTCCGTAACAATTCACATCATTTTATAAGAGCTTGCTTCTACAAGGTCTATTTATCTTTAATTTTCTGTTTATATTTGGCAATTTGAGATTTATTGCTCTAGCATTTCGGTTCTAGCTAATTTTGAGATCCGATTACTTTTGTGCTTCCATACATAGTTGTTTGCTATTAGTTTTATTTTTATTTTTTATAATTTTAGTTGGTCCTAGCATCTTTAATTGTATTCGAGTTCGTCAAAAAAAAAAAAAAAAAAAGAAAACACACACAAAAAAATGCGCACGAGGAAAAGAAAACATATTCGGCAGAAAATAGAAAATAGCTAAACCAAAACAAATAAAAATCAAGAAGGCGACTTGTTTGTTAGTGGACCGAATCGAAACAAAATCACTGATTTTGTTTCCATTGGAATTTTGAAAGTTGTACTTGTTGGTTTGAGATTGTTACTTGCTGAATTGATCTAATCTTGTTTGATTAGCTTGATTAGTTTGATTGATTGTCGTGAAGGGGTTGAGAGATAGGTTTTGAGTCTAATAAAGAGGTTGTGAAAAGAGAAAACGAGAGGGAAAAGACAAGAGTGTGTGAGCTTAATTGAGGGTGGAAAAAGCCTAGACTTGAGTTAAACATGGGGGAGTGACAAACACCTTGAGAGAGAGGGAGTAATTGGTGAGGATTTTTGTGACTACGGTTACTTGCAGGTCTAAAATATGTCGCATGAAGAAAGCATGAATCAAAGGGGAGGTTAACTCCAAACGAAGGGATGAAGCGCTTGTGGAAAGCATTCGACAATTGAGGGTCGTAGTGGAGGAGCTTAGTGGCCAAATGATGGGGAACGACATGAGGGTTGATGGTGACCAAGAGCTACCCCGAGGAAGGCCACAACATCAGCGAGGCGCCTCTAGAACACGACTTAGATGGCAGTGGCATTATGATGATGATGAGGCCGACATGGAGGATGATCGAGATGCTCGATTTGGAAGGTGGAATGGAGGTTGAGGGTTTAGACACCGAGAAGATGATGAACTTGGCAACATCAAGATGAAGATTCCTTCCTTCCAAGGAAAGTATGATCTCGATGCGTGCCTAGTGTGGGAGAAACACATGAAGATGGTATTTGATTGCCAACGATACTCCGAGCTCAAAAAGGTAAAAATAGCAATTTGAATTTACTGATTATGATATAATTTGGTGGGATCAACTTGTGACTAGTAGGACGTGCAATGGTAAAAGACCGATAGAGATGTGGGATGAGATGAAGGCAATGATGAGGAGTTGTTTTGTACCAAGTCATTACCATTGAGATTTGTTTCAAAAGTTACAAAATCTCACACAAGGCAATAAGAGCGTGGAAGAGTATCACATGGAGATGGAGATTGCCATGATCCATGCTAATGTGGTGGAGGATCGTGAGGCCACAATGTCAAGATTTTTGAGTGGTTTGAGCCAAGACATAGCAAGGGTGGTGGAGTTGCAACACTATGTTGAGTTGGAGGATTTGGTGGACAAAGCCATCAAAGTTGAGCGGCAATTGAAGTTGGACCGAAATCACAAGAGTGGAGGAGGTTCAAATTAGAATTGGAGAATCAATTGGAAGAGAGAAGAAAAGTTGAATTGGAAAGGAGATAACACAAAAACCAAAACCTCAAAGTAAAAGAAGAGGGATGGTAAAGTTAGAACGAATCCGGCTTTCGGTAAAACTGAAAACTCTAACACTAGAACTCATGATATTAAATGTTTTATGTGTTTGGGTAGGGGTCATATGGCGAATCAATGCCATAATAGGAGGGTGATGATCATGACTGGATATGGTGATGTTGAGTCCGAAAGTGAGAGGGAAGAAGAGGATGATGAGATGCCACTGTTGGAGGATTGTAGTGATGGAGAAGTGGCTATAAAGGAGACTTATTGGTGGTTAGGCATTCTCTTAGTGTGTAAGTAAAGGAGGAGGAGCATCACCAACAAAGAGATAACTTGTTTCATACAAGATGTGTGGTGAATGGTAAGATCTATAGTTCGATAATTGATGGAAGTAGTTGTGCGAATGTGGCAAGTTCTATTATGGTGGATGATTGGGTTTGAAGACAATAAAGCACCCTAGGCCTTATAGACTTCAATGGTTAAATGATAGTGATGAGGTAAAAGTGTCAAAGCAAGTTTGAATCCCATTTGAGATAGAGAGATATAAGGACGAGGTAGAGTGTGATGTTGTACCTATGCAAGCGAGTCATATCTTACCTGGAAGACCATGACAATATGATCAAAAGGTATATTATGATGGGTATATCAAGATAAGTTAAAGTTATAACGAGAAGCCGAGAGAGAGAGAGAGAGAGAGAGAGAGAATGTGAGAAATCCGAGAGCTTGCGTGGTGTGTCTGAGACACAAGGGAAAGGAGAGGCCGAGAGGAGGATTGTGTTAAAAAACGAGGGAAAAGAAGAGAGGAAAGAAAATAGGCTAAGGAATTTTTATGCAAAATCGAGTAAGGTGAGGAGAGCTTTAGTTCTAGACTGATCGATGCTTGTACTTTTGTACAAGGAGATTTTGTTTTCTATTAACGATCTTGACCCAAGTTTGCCTAGTTCTATTGTGTCTTTATTGCAGGAATTTGGAGATATCTTTCTTGATGAACTTCCTAGAGGGATACCACCGATTCGAGGTAGAGAATATCAAATCGACTTGATTCCTAGTGCGCCATTACCTAACTGATCCGCATATTAAAGTAATCCCGAGGAGACAAAGGAACTTCAGCGGCAAGTTTGCGAACTATTGGAACAAGGGTATGTGAGAGAGAGTCTTAGCTCGTGCGTCGTCCTTGTTTTGTTGGTGCCAAAGAAGGATGGAACTTGGCGAATGTGTGTCGATTGTCGAGCAATCAATAACATTACGGTAAAGTATTGATATCCTATTCCTAGGTTAGATGACATGTTGGATGAGTTGCATAGTTCTTGCATTTTCACTAAGATCGATTTAAAAAGTGGCTATCATCAAATTAGGATGAAAGAAGGTGATAAATGGAAAACTGTATTTAAGACCAAGTATGGATTGTATGAGTGGTTAGTCATGTCATTGGATTAACTAATGCACCGAGCACGTTTATGCGACTTATGAATCATGTTTTGCATGCTTTGCATGCTTTTATTGATCGATTTGTGGTTGTCTATTTCAATGACATCTTGATATATAGCCGAAGCCTTGATGACCATTTTGAGCATGTGCAAGCTATCTTGTAGGTTTTGAGGGCTAATCAATTGTATGCCAATCTAAAGAAGTGCTCTCTTGTTACTAACAAATTAGTATTTCTAGGATTTGTTGTTAGTGTTGATGGTATACAAGTTGATGAAGAAAAGGTGAAAGCAATTCGTGAATGGCCAACACCTAAGACCGTAGGAGAGGTGCGTAGCTTTCATGGATTGGTGAGTTTTTATTGGTGATTTGTGAGGAATTTCAGCACCATTGCTGCACCTTTGACCGAGGTTATCAAGAAGCACGTGGGTTTCACGTGGGGAGAAGAGCAAGAGAAAGCATTTAATATGCTAAAAGATAAGTTGACTAATGCTCCTTTGTTATTTTTGCCTAATTTCAGTGCTACTTTCGAGATAGAATGCAATGCTTCTGGTATAGGAATTGGAGCCGTGTTGATGCAAGGAGGGCATCCCATAGTTTATTTCAGCAAGAAATTGGGTGGACCAACATTGAATTATCCTACCTACGATAAGGAGATGTATGCTTTAGTGCAAGCTTTGGAGACTTGGCAACATTATCTATGGCCAAAGGAGTTTGTGATCCACACCGACCACGAGACCTTGAAGTATTTGAAAGGGCAGTAGAAGTTGAATACATGCCAAATGGATGGAGTTCATCAAGACTTTTTCATATGTGATCAAGTACAAGAAAGGTAAGGAGAATGTGATAGCCGATAAACTTTCTCGAAGGTATGCGATTCTAACTACTTTAGAAGCAAAATGTCTAGGTTTTAAGTATATCAAGGGCTTATATACTGATGATGATGACTTCGGGAGAGTGTTTGAAGCATGTGAACATGCTGCATTTGATAAATTCTATAGGCGTGAAGGTTATCTTTTCCGTGAAAACAAACTATATTTGCCTAAGTGTTATCTGCGTGAATTGTTGGTGCGAGAAGCGCGTAGTGGTGGTTTAATGAGGCATTTTGGCATTAATAAAACTTATGAAGTGCTGCATGAACATTTTTATTGGCCACATATGAAGAGAAATGTCACACGTGTCTGTGAGAGATGCATTGCTTGTAAGCAATCTAAGTCTACAACCAAACCGCATGGCTTATATACACCATTATCTTTTCCAACCCATCCTTGGATTGATATTTCTATGGATTATGTGTTAGGATTGCCTAGGTCTAAGTATGGAAAAGATTCTATTTATGTGGTTGTTGATCGATTTTCAAAGATGGCTCATTTTATACCTTGTCATAAAACTAATGATGCATCTGATGTTACTGATTTGTTCTTTAGGGAGGTTGTACGTTTGCATGGCATGCCTAGATTGATTGTTTCATATCGAGATTTTAAATTTCTTAGCTACTTTTGGAAAACATTGTGGAAAAAACTAGGAACACGGTTGTTATTTTCTACTGCGTGTCATCCACAGACTGATGGTCAAACCGAGATAGTTAATAGAACTTTAGGGGTATTGTTGCGTGCTATTATTAAAAAGAACACAAAATCTTGGGAAGATTGTCTACCACATGTTGAGTTTGCATATAATAGAAGCATGCATTTTGCTACTAAATTTACACAATTTGAGGTTGTCTATGGTTTTAAGCCGTTAACTCTGTCAGATTTAACCCCTTTACCTGTTGATGACCGTGTGGATTTAGATGGAGTAAAGAAAGCCAAATTTGTCAAGGTGTTGCATGAGAAGACGTGTGCAAATATCAAGAGCAAAACTGAGCAATATGCAAGGCAAGCCAACAAAGGGCGCAAGGAAGTGGTGTTTGAACCCAACAATTGGGTTTGGGTTCATATGCACAATGAGCGATTTCCTGAGCAGCGACATTTTAAGTTATTACCATGAGAGGACGGACCATCATGGTGTTGGAAAGAGTTAACAATAACGCCTACAAGTTTGATCTTCCAGGTGAGTATGACGTTAGTGCTACATTTAATGTTTCTGACTTGACTCTTTTCGATGCTAGTGAAGATTTGAGAGCAAATCCTTTGCACAGGGGAGGGAATGATGTGGACATTGAGCCATATCGAGGAGGAGGTGCTAGGGACCCATTATCTATTTCGATTAGTTAGACCACTCGAGCGCGGGCCAAGTAATTCAGGTAAGTTATTGGCATCATGCTTCGTGATCTTTGCCGTGGAGATGATCTTGGATCAAATCTTGAAGAATCTTGGATATCTTGACGTAATCTTTGATGTGGAGTTGACCTTGGATCGAATCTTGAAGAATCTTTGAAATCTTGGCGCAATTTGATTATCTGGTCACCAAATATTTGACCAAGTCAAAAAGAAAAAAAAAATCTTCTTATTTGGCCATATTCTAGAATAGGAAGCATTGGATTTCTAGGCCTAGCTTTTAAGGTTTATGGCCTATATTAAGGACTTGCCGAATTTCTTTTGGGGGGGAGGGGATATTTATTTTTTGAGGAAAAAAATTGAGAGGTTCTCTTTTACTATTCTTTTAATGACTTGATCTTATCAAGGTTTCCTTGTGACGGTCGATTCGACTTATCGAGCGAGATTGCGAATTCTTTTACTCATGGCATCTATAACATTGGTTGGTTAACATGCGTTCGTCAACGGGTCACATTCATACCGAGGTTGCCAATCATAGGTTCAATTGGAGGTCGAGGTTCGCAATTCACACCATTCAGGCCTTTGTAGAATGATCTTTTCGTAACAATTCACATCACCATTGGGCATAAGGGTTTTGGGATGATTGTGCAGTATCGTTTGTATATGCCATTTCTTGTCTTGTGATGAAGGTGTCTTGGCTTGGTCCTGTGCTTGTTCGTATTTTTTGAGTGCTTCTTTAGCTTTTGGTATAAGGCTATAATGATCCCATGGAACAGGTACAAAGTAATTTCATACATCTTCAGGGATGGTCTTGTTCTTCTGGCATAAAACTCTTTGGAGTTCTCTGTAATTGTATTCAACCGATCCAATACAATCAGGGAAGGATTTGTAAATGCAAGCTTCCTTAAGGTGTGGTTGAGGTTTGTATGATGTGGTTCCTATGCTTTGTGATGCATTGGCAATGGTGCCATTATTTCGCAAGAAAGCCCATGGACGTCAAAGAAACATAACAGTGTATATTTTTGGTTATGGTCGGCCTATTCTCAATTCTTGTTGAAAGAGGTGCTTCTAATGAGTGGGAGGATAGAACCGGTTAAGGATAGTCAGGAGATTTTATCACTTTCATTTTCAATATTCCGACCGAGCACAAAAATCCTTGTTAGGTTGGCAATGAACTTTCCAGTTGGAAACTCAATAGCTATTAAGTATTTATTAGTTGAGTACCATAACAATCATGTAGTTTATTAGGAAAATCATATCCTTCCATATTAAATGATGTATGAATGGATCCCTAGAATTTAATCCAAAAGGATAAAGAATTGTGCCTCCATGCTGTCTAAATAGATACGTGTGGCACTATTACATGAGATTCTCTAGATTTTCATTGAGGTTGTCATTTTGGATTTGTTCAATGATTTCCTAAGAGTAATCCCAACTTAGCCAGTCTCGTGTTCTCTCAATTTTATAGTTTTCATTGTAATGAAAAGTATAGAAAGCATGTCTCATGATGTACATATTGATATCTGTGGGTGCCTTTGGTCTGGACAAAAAAGAGTGTTGGACATTTAGAGTGCTAAAATTTGGCACGAAAGGACACTTATGTGTCAAAAGTTAGGAAAGTGACACTTAAGTGTCAAAATTGAAGCAAAATGGATCATTTAAATGCCAACGACGATAAAATCTGGCCAAAATACTGACATGGCGATTTTCCGGAGAGTTAAGTGCAAAATGACGTCATTTTGTACACTGACATGGCTAGACAAATGCACAAATGACGTCGTTTTGTCTTTAACATGGAAAATAATTAATATAAAAATTAATTAAATTAAATTTTAATTTTAAAATTTTAAAATTCAAAAAAAAAAAAAAAAGGAGGAGAAAGAAGGCACACGGTTTAGGGCTGAGCTCTCGTCATTGTCGCCTCCCCGCCGTCGCTGGGAAGGGCCGGCGACAATGGGAATAGCATTGGTGAGGGCTCGCAAGCCCTTGCCCAAATTTGGGGTGAGGGTCGTAGCCCTCGCCCAGATCTGGCGAGGGTTGGTAGCCTTTGTCCCACCGGGTCAAGGGCCACCACCTGCTTGGGGGTCACCTTAGCTTGCGGCGGCCCTTGGCTCGATTGACCGGGGGTCGCTGACCCTCGTCGGATTTGGGGGAGGGCCGCGACCCTTGTCCTAGATCTAGGCAAGGGCTTGCGGGCCTTTGCCGTCGGTTAGCTGGGGCCACCAGCCACTGGCCACGGCCCGGTGACCTTAGCCGACCCTCCCCCCACCTTGCCTGTGACGTCCCAGGGCGTCACCAACTAAGCGCATGCGGAATATTATTCATTTATTTATAATTAGTATCCACTTACTATTCAGTCTTATATTTTAGCTGTAGAAGGTTAGCATGTATAACATGGTATAATGGATAATCCCCGTTATATGTACCATGTGAATTTAACCTCGTTAAAAACGTACATATACAAAATATAATTCTGAACATGAAAGGCTGTGTCTTATTTACCATCATTGGGCTCAAAAGTTTATCCACCTGATTATCTCATGACAAGTTCTTCGCCTGAATATTTACAGCATGTACAACTCAAAAGATAGGCGCATCACAATCGAGGAATAAGGTAAGGGTAACTACTTCAGGTCTAACCCATACTAGCCCTTAACAAAAGAAAACATCAAACATCTACTCTAAGCCTTTCATGACATAAGCAGCTAGGCGTCATCATCCCCGCCTCCAGTCCTCCTAACTCGAACGGCAATGGCCCGAACAGGTCATCCTCATGCTTGACGAACCACGCAACAAACTTCATCGGCATCGGACTGGCCGTACCATCATCTATCCACATTATCGCTTCATACTTGGTGAAAATCATATCAACGTCGGGGTCATAAACATCCACATAGGTGATATCGATGCCAGCTATCGCACCGTAACGAGCTATTGGCGGCACGTCCATGGTCTCGATCTGAAAATGTAAGGTATGAGCAAACAACCTTGCCCAAGAAAGAATAATAAAACTCTACAGAAAATTAATCCATAGCTATCAATTCATATGTAACTAACTAACAGTTCGGGATACTAAAATAAAAGTATAATTCACGGCATAAGTTACCTGACATGCTTTCACACCTACATTTATCATTCACAAGTTCAACTATAATGCACAGTATATGGTTCACCTGTCATGTATCCAATCCTAACCTGTTGCTTCCCAAATGCAAATATAATGCACATATGAAATATGAACTCACTCGCCGTCTATAGTTAACTTTTTGTGAGCATAAATATCCACTCTCGAATCAGTCACAACCGGGAAGCTACCGGCCCGATCGAGTCACTTCCGTAAAGTACGTTATCTGGACTTCCACAATACCTCATATCGTGGGCATCTCACTCCGAGGCATCTCAGTATCAACCAAACCGAGGACCTCCCCGATCACACACAGGGGCATCTCACTCCGAGGCATCTCCGACATCACACAGTCGAGGCATCCTTGATCACACACAAGGGCATCTCAACTACCGGGGGCATCACCGGCAACTCGGTACCGATGGAACCGTTCACCTCATTAAGCATACGTCTCACACCACACCTTTATTTAAATATGCATATCGTATGCAAAAGAAAAGATACCTAATTATCTATCTAGACTTATGATCCTAGCACACGTGCGTGTCCAAATTATAAAATAAAATTCATCACGAACATGTCCCATACCATGCCGGACAAATATTTATTCCATAATCAAGCACTATGCATCACATTCCTTGCATACACATGAATCTAATGCAATTATATCTCTCATGGATGTATAGAACTTAACCATTCTTGTCTAACATCTAGCATGAGGTTCATTAGACTCTATGTACAACAAACAAGTCTATTTTACAAGTGTTAACATTCAAACATCAATTTCGGCTACAACCAGAATTTTAACCTATTGCACAGTTTCGGTTTTAAATACCAAATAAATATCAAATCTTATCGAAATGCTATGAAATTTTATTATGTTGTACTCAAGACATAGCTTAACAACTTTTATGAATACACTTAAGTCTAGTTCTCAGTGTAAAATTAGTAACAATCTACTTTTTCCTTGCTGAATTCCAGCTACTAATCCAGATTTTCTACTAACAATGAAAATTCTTTCCCTAGTCAATTCTCATCCATTAATTCTCAAATTTTAGCACGTTATTCCTTAAGATGTTCTTTACAACTTTCATTAAGAACCCTAAGTTCAATTCTCAACAGATAATTTTATAATTCCCACACAAACAGCAAAGGTCACATTAGTTTTTACCGAAAACAGCTTACTACCTCAATTAGTTTTACTTCTTTTATCTTGTATAGGATCCATTTGTCTACAAATCTTTGTTCAACACCATCCTAAGGTTATTCTATCATGTTTATACACTTCACTTCTAGTTCCTTCAATAAAAATGGATGAACTATCACATAAACATATCATTTCTTGCACAATTTTACTAAAATCACTTAGTACCATAGGTTCGCCACACTTTCTATCCATTTAGAACACTTTCATCAACTAAACAACACATCTAATGACTTCGGCATATCCTCACAGCATCATCTAAGTATCATAACAACTCATTTCTTCCAATCTAAGCACAATACATGGCTCGCCTTTGCGCAACAATGCATCCGAGCACCAAGTAAATCCATTCTAAACTCATCGGCACAACCGGCCATCAAATAATTGCTTCGCTCAACATAACAACACCTCAAGAGTGTATTCTCACAAAATTCAGCATCAATTCAACATGCAACAACATCTACACATGTATTGACACCAAACTAACTCATTCTATCCATCAAATATCTAAATCCATCCATGTATAGCTAGATTAACATATTTCATTGATAAAACAACGGATTTCATTCAATCTAGAGTTAAATCATTCCTTACCTCGCCTCGACTATGAATTTGTGCTTTGATTCTTCAAGATCAACCAAGAAAACTAGCATGCAAGAGGAAGAAAATTGTTGATCTCCCTTGATGAGTGTTCGGCCGAGAGAGAGTTTGAGAGAAAATGGGTTTTTGAGTGGGATGTTTCGGTTCTAATGGGGTGAAGAGAGAGAGAAAACAAGCTTTTATATGAGAGATACTAGCCTAGGATTATAGACTAATCATTAGCCTTGCAATGATGACATCAAAGTCGGTTTCTTGAGGAAGAAAAACCGTGTGTGTCGTGTGCGTGTGTGAGTTCAAAGAAAAAGAAAATACTAGGTGTCGTGTCCTCGTGTACTCGCCATTAGTTGATCATTGTTCATTAACAATTAATCGAGATCACTAAGTAGCTCATTAGTTTCAAATATAATCATCTAATGAAGTGTTGTTTCCATTTAATCTCAATTGTACATAATCCTAACACCTCACCGATAATAAGTTAGTCTAAAGTACAATCGAGTCATAAACAAAATTATCAAAGTTATAAATAATTCACTGATTATCACTTTGAACTAAGATTAATAAATCTTAACTAAAGATTATAAGTAATTGGGCTCAATTATCTAATCCCGGCCCAACGGGCTCAATCCTAAATTATAAAGGCCCATTAACAATTCTAAATTCTAAATCCCGAGCCTTGGCCCATTCCACCAAATTCGGGCCCAGCTTTCTTGGCCCATTTCATAACTCGGTTCTAAACTAAATTTACGGCCCACTAAATTCATAAAGTCCAATGGGTCCACTTTTCGGCCCATTCTAAATAAATTAGATTTCTAAAAATCTAATTATACTAAAAATGATTAATCGGATTTTCGGGATGTCACATTGCCGCCCTTTCTCGGTGATGGCGGGAGGCGGCGGCGGCGGCGGCTAGGGCTTAGCCCTTAGCCACCTTCTTCCTCCCTCCTCCTCCTCCTCCTCCTCCTTTTTTTTTTTTTTAAAATAGTAGTAATAATAATAATAATATAATTTTATAATTAAATTAATTTTTATATTAAAATTTGAATCCGCGGAAAAACAACGTCGTTTTTATGTTTTTTTGTTGAGTCAACTTTCCGATGAGCCACGTAGGCAAAAAAAATAACAAATTACCAAGTATGATTTCTAGTGGGGTTCGCCGGAGATGGCACTTAAATGTCTCACTTTAAAAAAAAAAAAAATGTGGCATTTAAGGGTCACTTTTCTAACTTTTGGCACTTAAGTATTCATTTGTGCCAAGTTTTGGTACTTGGTGTATACTTCTTCCGAACAAAAAATCAGCAAGTAAGTTCTTTTTTCCAGTAATTTGTTTGGTTTTGAAAGAAAATTTCAAAACCATTTAGCCCATCGAAGCAATTAGGAATTTGGGATCTGCTTTCAGTTGAACTTGGTCATCTTGGGAAAAAGATGCCATGTCCAATTCTACCAGTAAATGATGGCCAATAGAACTTAAACTTTTTTATTTCATTTTTACCGCTAAAATTTCTTTGAAAGTGGAATGATAATGCATTTCAGCCTAAGAAAACTTTCTTCTTTTGTAAGTGCAGATGTGACACTTACTATCAATTCCTTCAAATAGTATGATTGCCTAATATTCATCACTAACATCAATCTGGAGGATTCATTTTCCCATGGATGGAATTTGTAATGGGAGAAGAATCTGCACGATTTTCTTATGTTTAGCGACTACTCTAGTCCAGGATCTTTCCCAAAGTGGGGGATTCTTCTTTAACATCGATTGTAGTGGAATTAGCAATTTTGCAATTTTAGGAAGAAAGTCTCTGAGATAGTTAATTATCCCAAGAAATTATTGAACTTACTTTCTTATGAAGTTTTCTTATGGAAACTTTAGCAATTTTTTAGCAACGTGTAGCCCTGGATAATACATATTTTTGTTAAGGTACATATCAAGAAATTCAATTTCTATCTGGGCAATATTCATATTTCTTTAAGAGAGCATAATCTCATAGTTCTTTATAATGTATGCAAACTGCTCAAGAAGTTGGTGGTAGGATTCTTTATCAGGGTTATAGAGTAAGATATCATCAATATAGATTGCCGTACTTAATAAGATTGGTTGGAAAATTCGACACATGATATTTTGGAATAAATATGGGATTATTTTGAGGCCAAAAAGGAGGACTTTCTATTGAAAATAATGGTTTGGAATACAAAATCCTGTCTTTTAGGATGAATGCCCAATTGCTAAAATCTAGCTTTGAGATCAAATTTAGAATAGATGTGGGCTTTGGATAATTCAGCAAAAATGGAATTTCTCGAGGGTAAGGGGGATTTATCATATTGGAGAAAAAGATTGAGGGACTGATAATTTATTACTAGCCGCATTTTTCCTTTATTTTACTGAGCTCATTTGTTAATATAAAAGGCTTTCACAAGCCCATTGAAAATATGAGATTTCAATAAGGACTTGTTGTAATAGCTCTGAGCATTCCTTCTAAGCCAAAACAAGATGTTCGGGATTCATTCCCATGTGACTCACTTTGGTAGGATTTATATATTCATTTTTCTTGAAAGGGAGGCAAACAAAGAATTTTGGATTTTTCCACAAAAGATGAGAACGTTTTTGAGAGAATTCAGAATGGGATTATGAACATGATTCTAATAACTTTTGCATGATGAATCTAATAAGCTCATTTGATTAGAGAAAAGCCTTTGAATATTGACAAATTTAGAGAATTAGTCACTATACTTAAAGCATTTTTCAGAAATGATGTAGAGTTAAGGAATTTCCGTCATGATATCCCAACCGATGATCAGATCTTTGTTAGGGAGATTGGATCCGAAGATTTTAGTGGTTATGGAGCGTTGAAAGAAAAACTGAAGAGTTATTGGGGTGGTTTGCACATTTATAGAAAAAGTATCTCTTGAAGCAAAGTTGAAATATAAAACACAAAAAGTTCAATATTCTTCAGAAGAAACTTTGTATCTAAAATTGAAGAACTTGCACCAGTATCTATAAGAGCAATGACTGTGATTGATTTAGTAAACTTTGAGATAAAGATTTTTACAGGAAAATGAGGAGAATGGATTTAGCTTGAAAATATACTAGGGTCTTGTTCTGAGGAAGTGAGAGATATACAGAATCTGAGTCAGAATCGGTTTTACTAGGAGTCTGATAACAAGGAATGACATAAAGAGTCTACTTAGATGGTTCTTCATCCATGGAAAATAATAATTCAATTTTTGTGTGATGTATCAAATGGTTCTGACCTTTTTTTCTCCTGGGGGCAACTTTTGTGAAATGACCCTTTTTGTAGCAGATGAAATATTGAGTTGATTTTTTGTGGTTTGACAATCTTCTTCGTAGAAATCACCATTTTTTCTTTCTCTGAAAATGCTTAGATCCATGCTTGGATTTTTCTACCTAATACCTCCTAAAATGCTTCTTCTTTTTGGAAGACTTCCCACAGGAGTCGTCACAATCTTTTTTGGAACACTTAATCTTTAACTTGTGACACGAACAGGCTCCATCAAGTTCTTTGTTGTTTGTGAGATAGGTTTTCATCATTTGATGTCTTAGGCACAAATCATCAAGGTACAAATGGATCTCTTGCTGCATTTCTCCTAGAGGAATGTTCACTCCTTTGCTTGTTGAGAAAGGATCTCTCAACTTGCCGAGATAGCTTTCTAGGTATAGAAGTAAGAAAAACCTATTTCAAATTTGCATTATCTCTAAGGCCATAGAAGAACTTGAGCATTTCTTGATAGTGTTTGTCAAGATATCTTTTCTGGAGAGAGCAGCATTTTCTTTCAAAAATTCTCTTCCCTTAAGCTCATGGAGGTCAGCAGATTTGTTAATGAAAAAATGGTAGAAGAGAGCAATAATTTAGCTAGAATTTGCTAAGAGCAGAAATTGAACTTGATCTTACTCTATCACTAGTTGCAACTAATGTTTGAGGTTACCTATGAATCTTATAACAAATCCAAAAAGACATCATACTTGTTGTGATTTATGAGAGCTTGGGCATTTTAGTCAAGTATGAAATTCTTCAAATTTTTCTTGCTATTTAGAATAAAGAATATCATCAACAGTAAAAAACTGCTTAGAGGAGAGAGTTAGATTCTGTGATGAATTATTTGGTTGGATAACCTTTGGTTCAAAAGGATTTGAATCTTTCTCTTGATCTGGGGGGTCTGTCATGAATATTGAGGAAGTGGTTGGCACAATGGGAAATGATTCGATAGCAGGGATTGAGAAAAAGGAGGATGAAAGAGATACTAAGTCTGGTTTCAAATCTAAATCGATCACAAGAATCGGCTCTAATGGAAGCCGAATATGATCTTTCAAGGTAGAAGGATCATGTTGTTTTTCTTCCTAATTGCCCATATCTCTTAGGAATAATTCCAACGGATTGGATGGCATCATTTGATCTGGCTTTTCCCTTATAGAAATTAAAGATTCTTCAGGAATCTTTTCTTTCCTTAGCTGATTTAGTTCTCTAAGGAAGTTTTGTATTTCTACCACGTCAATTTTGTCTTATCTAGTAGAGGTTTCTGTGAGAGCAGTAAAGATTGAAGTGTTCTGGGGTTGTAGGAGAGAGGACGAATTATAGTAATTTGTTCTAATCTGAATAAACAAAGACAAGGATAATCTTTTGAAAAGGGGCTCTCGTGGGTTTTTTCTACCAATTGGGGCCATCCCTTCACCACCCCGATAGGATGGTCTCCAAGGTTCACAACCACCCTCAATCACAACTCATCCACTGATTCTTCAATATCAGTCTGTTTGGACCTCCACCTAGTTTCACCTAAGCTTCATCCTGGTCTAAATGGGCTGGTTTAGATCGATCCTAACTGGATGATTATAAATTATTCCTCTATTTAATAGATGAATAGAATATTATTAAACCCAGTAATAAGTAAGAAGAGAAAATCTCAAAGCGGCGATTTGCCCCTCGGTTGTATCTACCATAGAGAGGCCAACGATAGACAATAACTCCCCTTTGAACACAACTTATAACTTTCATCATATTGTGCTCTCCAAAGAGCAACTCTTCTTGACTAGGCATATTGTGCCTATTCTTTTGAGTAATATATTTGGAAACACCCCATAAATCAAATTATTTGGTGTATTGGATTTGACTCGAATGTCCACGGCTCCATTGCGTGTGCTCGAGGTAGAAGTTTTGGCGATGAATGGAGAGTCTGCTTTGAAATTGTCCGCCCTGCACCCACCCTCTTAGTGTATGCTTCAATGGAAATTATACAAGAGTAGATTGATCCAATATAAACCTTTGGTAAAATGCATGCCCATAACATATCCCAGCAAGTAAAGTACATTCCATGGTTCCTCGAACAATGTGATATCTCACACCGGATAAATCCTTAATCTTCCCCACTCTTACTAAGACTACAAAATGTTCTTGTGAATTGTGGCCAATACCAGGTATATAAATAGTGATTTCAAATCCAAAGGTTAACCATACTCTAGCAACTTTACGTACGGCAGAGTGGTTTTGCTTCCGCTTTATCCATTCTTACTCTTGTGGATGCTTCCCTTTAAGGCAGAACACTCTCCTACCGATGTATTTTTACATCCTAGGAACTTTTGCTTGCATTATATTATTTGGTCTACGTACTAGAACTAATAACATTCGAGATTATGCAAGATTATTTATGAAAGATCCTTTTTTGGCTCTCTTTAGCCCTAAGTCTCTTATCCCTATGAGGTCTTCCTCCATTGGTAGGTTTTTTCAAAAGAGGAAGATGCCTCTTAGGTTGACGTATCGTGCAGCTTGTAAGATATATCGGGTCATAAGGGATTTCCTCGTTCTCTCCCCCCATTGTTTTTGACATAGCGGGCCCTGGCGAGAGGCCTGCACGACGGGCTATGAGCTCAGTGGTAGAGCGCACCCCGGATAATTGCGTTGCTAGGTTGTCTCTTGCCTACCCATGGATTCAGCAACAGTTCGAAAGGTTGACCTATTCGGAAATCAAGGTTCCAAACTCAATGGTGGTAACTAAACACATGGGTTGTGCTCGTTGAGGGACTTAACCTAACAACTTACGGCACCGTAGCATTGTTGGAAACGGATCAAAAGGTTTGAATTTTCCTTCTTTAAGAAACTATATTTGCTTCTTGAGTTTCTCTATTTCCATCTTTGGGCTTTCGAGATGATGATATCTCGAGTGTTGTCCAAATTCCAAGACATGAAGCCTTTTCTAGAAGTCCGAAAGTATCTTCTTGGTGGTTTCATCATATCCCTCAAGATCTCTTTGTACATTAACTATGACATCTTGAATCTTCAATCTTGTATTCAATTGAATAAATCGGGCCTTACATTGACGTGCCTATAATGTTATTCTCAAAGCTGATCACTCGTGAGATAACTAGACTATTTGGGGAAGTCATTAAGAGATTTTAATGTAATAGACTTAAGAATTCGACTCGGAATCGGCTACTCGATTGTGCTCATCTGTAGAGATCATTATGGCACAGTTAAAAATTGATTAGAGATCAGAGATAGGTCGGTTCAACTGAGATGTGTGGAGTAAAGAACAACGCAAGTGCCATAACTAGGCACGGGGGGACACTTAAGTGCCATAACTTCAAAACGGTACACTTGAGTGCCAATATCGGAGTAAAATGGGACACTTAAGTGCCACTCCGGCAAAAATCCGGCCAAACGGCTGACGTGGCGATTTTCCGGCGATGAAAGCCCAAACGGCATCGTTTTGCATGCCGACGTGGCGAAAACGCAAAAACGACGCCATTTTGTCGCCGACGTGTAAAAAATAATATATAAATTAATTAAATTAAATTAAAAATTAATTTTATTTAAAATATTCTAAAAATTTTAAAAATTAAAAAATTAAAAAAATTGGAAAAATCTAGAAAATTTAAAAAAAAAAAAAAAGAAAAGGGGGAGGCCGAAGGGGGGCGGAGGGCCGAGCCCTCGCCACCGCCACCTCCCCGCCGTCGCCGGAAGGGCCGGTGACGGAGGGGAGGGTCGGCGGGGTCTCCGGCCCCCGGCCGACCGGCGAGGGCGGCAAGGGCCGCCAACCCTCGCCGAATCGCAAGGGCGGCGAGGCCCGCGAGGGCCCTCACCTAGATCCGGGGTGAGGGTCGCGGCCCTCGCCGGATCTGGCGAGGGCCGTGGGCCTCGCCGCCTCCCCGCCGTCACCGGGAAGGGTCGGCGACGGAGAGGGGGGTAACCCTCGGCCGGGGCCGGCGACCCCGGCCGACCCTCCCCCTCCGTCGCCGGCCCTTCCCGGCGACGGCGGGAGGCGGCGGCGAGGGCTCGGCCCTCGCCGCCCCCTTCGGCCTCCCCCTTTTTAATAATTAATTTTCTAGATTTTTCCATTTTTTTAATTTTTTAATTTTTTAGAATATTTTAAATAAAATTAAGTTTTAATTTTATTTAATTAATTATATATTATTTTTTACACGTCAACCACAAAACGGCGTCGTTTTGCGTTTTCTTGCCACGTCGGCGTGCAAAACGACGCCGTTTTGGGCCTCCGTCGTCGGAAAATCGCCACGTCGCCCGTTTGGCCGGATTGTCGCGGAGTGGCACTTAAGTGTCTTATTTAATTTCAAACCGGCACTCAAGTGTACCGTTTTGAAGTTATGGCACTTGAGTGTCCCCTCGTGCCAAGTTATGGCACTTGCGCTGTTCTTTACTCGAGATGTGTGATTAAACATGGGTGATTCCACTAAATTACAAAATTCTCTTCAATTGGCACTAGACTGATTTTTCTATCGTTTTGATACTCTATGTCCGTATATGAAACCTCGAGATTTTCATGACTACCGAGAGTCGCCAATGTGTCAAAGAGGTTCGTTGTGGCTCGAAGAAAATCGACCACATGTCATTTGTACTAAAAATTTCTAAAAGCTACCCGGTAGCCTAGGTCACCTTAAAATTGCGTCAGATTGAAATTAATCGTGAATTTGAATTCGATTTCAGAAATTAAAAGTTCTTTCATGTTACAAGTTATTTTAAGAACGTCGACTCAGTCTCCAAAGATTTTTCTATAAACCGAAACTTTTTGGGAAAAAGTCGATGTAGGGTCGTTTTTGTTTAGAAAATTCAGAGGACCGTTTTTTATTTCGAAATTGGGATGCATGAGGTTCAATTGTCGAGGGAAAATGCCAATTTGATTGATGTTATGATGGTTGAATTTTTGAGGGCCAATTGGTGTTGATTCAAGAAGGATTGAAGTCCAATTTGGGGGAAGTCAAGCCAAATTCGTAGCTCCTTATTGGACCCAACAACTGGACCACTTCAAGGCTTCTAAAAGGGGAATTGGTGGCTAGAAATCAAAGGTGGAGGACAACAAGCAAGGTGGGACCAAGCTAGGGGGACAAAGGGATGAGAGAGAGACCAAGGTGGTCCCCCCTTGTTGCGGCCGGTTCCCTTCCCCTTCCTTTCCTCTTTGCTGCCGTTGAGCTCCACCATCTGCAGGTTAGAAAATCTTTAGTAAATCCAGAAAAACTTCCAGCCACACTGTCGCACCTAATTTTTCCAGGTGCACCACCTAGAGTTTAGTTTAATGGATTACTAAGTTTTAAACTTAGCTCGGGCCTTCCCAGGCCCATACCAATTCGTGACTTAGGGTTCAAGTTTTTAAACATGCAGATGAATTTTATCTAGAAGTCGCTACTAATCATTTTCCGGTAGGCTGATTAGATACCTAAGTAAAATAACGGGTGAATTATTTTACTCCTACAAACCAGAGACTAAGGGTACGGGGGACTTGGTTACATTAGACTTATCTAATGCCCTTTCGGTACAATTTCTTTTTATTTTTTGAAAATGTTTTATGCAAGCAGCTTGGATTTATTTTAACCTAATTACTATCATGCAAAATATGGTGACCACACGAGTGCTTATCCACTATTAAACATTCAATAAAAATGGATAAATAAATAAATTTCATCAAAAGAAATAAACACACCAAGCAAACAATTTTTTGGTTTTTTTTTTTTTTAATCTTGAATGAAATTAGAATTTTTTATAAAACATGCATTTTAACTAAATGATCTAATTTCCTAATATGCAAATTCTAATTAAATGGGCCTATTATGCAAACTGGCTAGCATGCGCCTTGTAACCTAATCCTAATATATTCTAATTGAACAATCCTATCATGCACCTAATGTTTCTAATAACCAAATTTTAATTAAATGACCCTATCATGCAAATTAATTAACATACACCTAGTGTTTTTTGGATTTTTTATCTGAAATTTTGAATTAATAAAATTCCTAATTGAATTATCTAAAATTAATAATTTTCTAATTCATATTTGGGATTAATTTGAATTAACCCTATTTTGACTTAGAAAACTATTTTTTGTTTTTTTTTGTTTTTTATTTTAAAAAATAAGCCAACTTTTCTAAGAATCTACTTTTAAAAATAAAGTTATCTAGGTCTAACCCTAACCTATTTCAAAAAGATTAATAAAAAAATATAATCCTAAAAATGTAATTCTAAAAAATTTCTAATTTACTAACCTACATTTATAATTTACTAAATCTATATATCTAATTTACTAAACCTACATGTCTAACTTAAATCTATATATTTAATTTACTAAACTTACATGTTCATGCAAGGTTTTAATTTTTAATTTTTTAATGATTTTATGATTTTTTTATTTTTAAGACAAGTAATTATTAAATAAGTATTAAATCTAAACTATTAACAAAATAAAGGATTAAAATAATCGAAAAAATAACGTGTTGTCTCACAGGTCAAATTAATAATTATCCTAACCCAAACTATTACGACAACTCAAAATAATTAAAAATCTGGTCCGAAGTCTTACGGACCAAATTAAATAATTATTGATTTAACAATTGAAGTTCCACCAAAAAGCCCAAAAATTAATATAATTAAAAAATGATCCGATGTCTTGCGGATCAAATTAATAATTATAATAATTCTGGACAAAATCCCTGCAGATAATGCCTATAAAAATTATAGATATTAACATCCAATATTACAAATTAAATACCTAAACTAAAAATGCTATCAAACGAAATAAACAAAAAATAACATAACAAATAAAAAGCGTAAAATAAACTAAACTACAAGAAAGTAAAAAGTAAAAAATAAAAATAAAAACTACCTAAAAGAAAAGTGCAGGAAAGACAAAGAGCGATGGGAGTGGACACGCGATGGGGAGGTCGGATGGTCGCGCCGGAGCTTCGAGGGGAGCAAAGCAATGGCGTGTGATCGCGAAAAGGGAGGCACGGGCACGGTTGTCAAACGCGAATTGCTGGCTTCGAGTGGTGGGTTGCGGGCTGTTAAACGGTGACGGCGTCGGGGCGTTTAGCGGAGAGGCAGGCACGGCGGGGCGGCATCATGCCGAGGTGCTGCAACAAGAGGGATCGCAAACAAAGGGTTGCAGGCAAGGCAGAGCAAATGCGGTGACGACCGGTGTGGAGAATGGTGAGCGGAGGCCTGGCTGTTGCGAGACGGTGGCGGATCGGTTCAGATCTGCTGGCGTCGAGGCTCTACTATGGTGCAGTGACAGCAGACGCGAGGACGAGCGAGCATCGGCCCTCGAGCAGAGAGATAAGCGCGGGCGTCACGGGCTGAGGGCCGCAGATCCGCTTCGAATTTGTCTCTGGCGGGGGCGAACGGGACAGATGGAACCTAGATCGGTGACGGTGCCGTGGAATCAGCGGCTATGAAGGCGAATCGACGGCGGCTCGGGATCTCCCAGTGTTAGGGTAGCAGCGTCGAGCTGCAGGTGATAAAGGCTGGTGAATCCACCTAGAGGGGGGTGAATAGGTGATTATGGAATTCTTTTGGAATTCTTGACCGAAATATTCTTTGGTATGAGAATCACATCAGAAATAAATAGATCATGCATCCATAGAATAAGTAGAGTACGGTAAGAGAAAATTGACATAAGGATTATAGTGGTTCGGCTTATTGCAAGCCTACCTCCACTCTCCATGCTGGCAGCTAACAGGCTATAATCACTATGTAGCAAATGAGAATTTTTACAATTCACGAGCTAGACTTCTTCAAGAGAAAGTCTTTTCTACAGCTTCTCGTTGTTTTACTCTGTAAGTGTCTCTCTTTGATACACAATTTTGAGCACAAGAGATTTTGAGAACAAGAGATATCAGAGGTTCTAACTTCGAAATTTTTCTATCGGTTCTCTCATATTCTCAAACAACTTCGACACACCTTAAATATCATTCGTGCCTCCATAGCCTTTAGCACTTTCCAAGAATTCATCCAATTAACCCGTTGGACTGAATCGATTTAAGTGATCTTCTCGTTGTCGAATATATAAGTAGAAAATAGCTCGTCAATCCTGCTCGCCCATACAATTAGGATCTTGAGTTTCCAAAATTAGATCCTTCCAAAAATTCGCTTGATCTTCAACGGATAAAATCCGAAGAAAAAATCTTTCGAGCTCACAATCATAGCTAGAGATATTCCATGGATAAGTTAGGGAAGATAATATCCAAATCTTAATTTCCTTAACCATAAAAGTAACCTGCTGTCAGCTTGGCAAAATTGCTGTCTTCAAACTTTGATTGGGTCTAAAGATCTTCAGACCGTAACTCTGGGTCTGACTGTCTTCAGACGGAAAACTTCAAACCGTAACTTTGGGTCTGACTATCTTCAAACGGAAACGCTTGGGTCTTGAACTCTTCAGACTTAACCGACTGAGTCTAGGATTCTTCAGACTTTACTGACGAGACTGTTTTGTTAACTTCAAAACTTACAATGGATTTTTCTTCAACAATCTCCCCCTTTTTGATGGTGACAAAACATCTCGGCAGATTTGCAAATTTATAACCTGCAAAGAAAGCTCATGTATACTTTGAGGATTACTTCTGCAAAACAGAAAAATGTTAGTCCAATAACAATTATCCTCACAAATATAATGCTCCTGCAAAATTCACAAATCTACAGATCCAAACAACAAATCGGCATAAAGTCATAGAAGTTCAAATAGACAACCCAAACCAAAAGTTCAAAGTCATAAATAAAAACAATCTAAACAAAACAAAACAAAATAAAAGTTCAAAATAAAATCGATCAAAATCGATCTCAAATCTGCAAAACTCTCCCCTTTTTGTCCCATCAAAAGGAGGTAGAGTGGAAAAGAGTGGGTTTGAAAAAGATTCAAGGCTCTTCAGGGATGCGAACAAGATGAAATTTGCTGAGCGTCTGCACGGTCTTCTCAAGGTTTGCAAGAGCTTCTTTCAATGAAATCAACTCAACACCCTTATCATTTGATTCCACTTGAACTTTGAGTGCATTGATTTGATCTTGCATGGACACGGAAGTACTCAGCATTGCTTTCTTAAGATCCCTCAGCTCATAATCCATTCCAAAAACCTGCTTCTTGAGGTCCAAAATAACATCTAACAGTTGTGAAAATGCTGTTGAGTTAGCATTACCTGTACTAGGACCAGCAAAGTTAGTTCTTGGAGTTTGAAAACTTGGCGCATCCTTCTCAGCCCTTTCCTTTCCTGATGGAGAGCATTCTTCAATCTCAAGGAAGTAAGATGCATAAATGTCCTCAGCATCAGCACCAGACCTACTCACATCACTATAATGTAATGGCGATATTGTTCATTGATCAGCAGCAACTCCCCCTGTTTTGTTGCCAGTGGGTGGAGTCGAATATTCTTCACCAAAATCAACTTTAGCACTGTGATGTTTCTCGGTCTCCTTCCCAGAGTAAGCAAAAGATGGCTCAAATCCTTCAGCCATATTCTCCTGAGCTTTGCTCCCCTCTTCATCTTTCTTTCTTCTCTCTTCCTCTTCTCTTCTCACCTCTTCTTCTTCTCTTCTCAGTACTTCCTCTTCTTCTTTCCTCTGTCTCTCCTCTGTTCCTCTTCTCTCCTCTTCTTCTTCTTCTTCTTCTTCTTTTCTCTTCCTTTCCTCTTCTTTCTTCCTCTATTCTTCCTCTTCTCTCCTCACTCTCTCGCTTCTTCTTTTTCCTCTCGCTTCTCTCCTTGCTCTCTCTCCGATCGGTTCTCAAGCTAACTGTGCTCCTCAATTTTGAGAGAGCAGACAGAGTCACGGCGTCATCAAAATCTTCTTCATCATCCTCATCTTGCAGGATGACTTTCCTTCACTTTTTCTCAATGACAGCCATGGGCTCTTTGCCCTTTCTCTTGGTAGAAGCAGTGGCGATTTCTTTTGAGGGTGCCTTCACCATCAACCCTTCCAATGCTGTGTTTAGCTCTGGAATCTTCATCTTCATCACCATCTTGTAACCCACAAGCATCGAGCTTAAATTTTTCAGGCATAAAGGTGCAGGGATCTGAATTTTGAAATGCCTGAACAACTTGGTGACGATAGACGAGTAAGGCAATTGACCCTTTATCCTTAACCACAATTCAGTACATGTGGAATAGGATAACATGAGGGAGTGAAAAGGGCCTGCCTTGGTTGAGAGTAAACATCAGCTTGGCTTCAGTTTTGGAGACATCGGTTTTTGAGGTTGTCTTTGGCCTGATACAGTTGATGATGATCTTGTGCAGCAACACATTTTGAGGCATTCATCCTTGTGTGGGATATTTTGCCTTTCACATTTCGATCACGCACAATTTCAAGGGTTGCGTAAGTCATGGACACTTTGATTGGTTGGAAACTCCTTCTTTCCACACCAATAACATCAGCCAGTGTGTCAACATTAACTATCTACTCTTTGTCTATATAAATAAAGGACAACCTATTTGCGTCCAGAAACGACAAATTCGAATAAAAATATGCTATCAGTTCAGGGTAGGCATTTGTCGTGTTTGTGCAAAACCTCTCCAATTATAGCCTCGCAAATTTTTCTCTAAGATTTACCTTGAGTGAGTCAAGGAAATCGAAGTCCACGCTCCTCGGATTTACAACACCTCTCTTTAGCAACTTGGTGTACATCCATTCATGCTCTTTAGACCGAAAAAGACTGCCTTGAGGGCAAACAGAATTCACAGCCACACCCATTCGTGGCTGGAATTGAGAGAAAAGTCTCTCATCATCATCCAGTTGTTGGTTTGTAGTACTATAAAGCGGATCACTCGAAATATTCTCAAGAGTTCTTTGAGCAGTCCATTTTTCAACAATTTTTAAGTCCTCCATCTCTCGCAAGAAGATATACTCACTCTTATATCCTTTTTCTTTTAGAAAATCCTCGATCATCTTTAGGTCTGTACCCGCAACCTTCAGCCTATTATAAAGATCAAACGCAAGCTTTGGTCTTAGGGTTCTTACCGGCGATACTTCAGTGATTTCTTCCTCGAAATGCTGACTTTGAGTCTCCCTTTGCGGAGATTCTTCGCCTGTGAGGTCCACCCTTGTAGGACCCTCTTACTGTCTTTGTGGTCCCCTACCGGTGAGTCTTGAAGATTTTCGAGAAGACATTCTTGGATCACAAGCAAAAGCTCAACTTGTTCGCAAATAAAAGGAGGAAATGTCTCATTTGGTGGAAATAACAAAGGAAAAATTGTTGGTCGAGGAACCGTGAAGATAGGAAACCTCACAATCAATAATGTTTCTCTGGTCAAAGGGTTGAACTATAACCTTCTGAGTAGTAGTCAACTATGCGACACTAGATACAAGATCAACTTTCAAGAAAATACTTGTTCTGGAACAAGTGAAGATCTCTCACAATCTTTCACTGGACGAAGACATGGAAATATTTATTTGCTAGATATAAAGTCTGACCGTTCTCAGTGCTTGATATCAATTCAAGATGAAGCCATTCTCTAGCATAGAAAGCTTGGACATGTCAACTTGAAGCAAATTGCAAAAGTCTCATCCAAAAAGCTTGTCCAAGGACTTCCTAACCTGAAGTATCAAAAGCATGAATTATGCACTCCTTGCGTACTTGGAAAACAAGTTAGAAATTCTTATAAGTCTATAAATCAGGTATCCACTAAACGTGTTTTGCAGCTATTACATCTAGATTTGTTCGGTCCAACAAGAACACAAAGCATTTGAGGTAAAAAATATTGTTTGGTAACAGTAGATAATTATTCTCATTTTACTTGGGTATTCTTTCTCGTAAATAAATCTGAAGTTTTATCTTATTTTATTAAATTTGCAAAGAAAATTCAAATTGAGAAAAGATATACAATTTCAAGTATTCGAACTGATCATGGTGGTGAATTTGAAAATCATGATTTTGCTCAATTTTGTGATGATTCTGGCATTCAACATAATTTTTCATCCCCATACATTCCATAACAAAATGGAGTTGTAGAAAGGAAAAATCGTTCTTTGCAAGAAATGGCAAGAACTCTTTTAATTGAAAGTAATATTTCTCCTCATTTTTGGGCTGAAGCTACTTCAACTGCTTGCTACATTATAAATAGAGTTTTTCTATGACCTATTTTAGAGAAAACACCTTATGAATTGTTTAAAGGTAAGAAACCTATTGTTTCTTATTTTCATGTATTTGGTTATAAATACTTTATCTTAAAGAATTCTAGTGATCAAATTGGTAAGTTTGAAGAAAAATCAGATGAAGGAATTTTCCTTGGCTACTCAATGACAAGTAAAGCCTTCAGAGTCTTCAACAAAAGGACTCAGACTGTGGAAGAATCCATGAATGTGAAATTTGAAGACTTAGTTCAAAATCAGACTCAACTTGAAGATCATGAGTCTGGCCAAATGTCTACAAATTCTCTTGAAGAAAATCAAATCTTAGACACTCAGCCGCAAACCAAATCAGTGGCTCCAACTGAAACAGAGTCTCATCAAAGTGACAAACCAATTACAAATTGGAAGCATAAATCCAGTCATCCTGCAGATCTCATCATTGGTAATATTGATGAAGGAGTTTGTACTAGATCCAAAAGGCGTGAAGAGTCTAGTGCTCTAGCACTTGTTTACAAAATTGAACCCAAGACTGTAGAAGATGCATTGAAAGATGAAAGCTGGATTGAAGCTATGTAAGAGGAATTGAATCAATTCAAAATCAACAATGCTTGGGAACTCATTCCTAAGCCAAAAGGTAAATCAATTATTGGTACTAAATGGGTCTTCAGGAACAAGCTGGATCAACAAGGAAAAGTGGTGAGGAACAAAGCAAGACTTGTGGCAAAAGGTTACACACAAGAAGAAGGAATCGACTATGATGAAACCTATGCTCCGGTAGCAAGGTTAGAAGCTATAAGATTACTTCTTGCTTTTGGTTGTTTTAAAAATTTCAGGTTATTCCAAATGGACGTGAAGAGTGCATTTCTAAATGGAATTATCCAAGAAGAAGTCTATGTGGAACAACCGCCAGGATTTGAAGATCCAAGAAAATCAAAACCTTGTTTTTAAGCTGAAGAAAGCTTTGTATGGCCTAAAACAGGCACCTCGAGCTTAGTATGAAAGGTTAAGTAATTTCTTAATTCAAAGTGGTTTCTCTAAAGGTAAAGTAGATACTACTTTATTTATCAAAAGAGAAGGCAAGGATTTCATACTTGTCCAAATTTATGTTGATGATATAATATTTGGTTCTTCAAATGAGAATCTTTGCAAGAATTTTTCGAGTTGTATGCAGAATGAATTTGAAATGAGAATGGTGGGTGAATTGAATTTCTTTTTGGGACTTCAAGTCAAACAATCAAAAGGAGGAACTTTTATCCACCAAGAAAAGTATGCAAAAGACCTCATCAAGAAGTTTGGAATGGAGAATTGCAAGAAAACAGAAACTCCTATGTCAAGGTCATCAAAGCTGGATGAAGATGAAGAAGGAAAGAGTGTATACCATAAACTATACAGGAGTATAATTGGTTCACTTCTTTACCTTACAACATCTAAACCTGATATTTTATTTAGTGTTTGCATTTGTGCTAGATTTCAATCTAATCCTAAAGAATCTTACATGACTGCTGTGAAGCGTATTATTAAATATGTTAAGGTAGGTCTATGGTATTCAAAAGAAGGAAACTTTACTTCCCTTGGATATTCTTATGCTACTTTACTCTCCTTGGATATTCTTATGCTGACCTTGCTGGCTGTAGAGTGGACAGAAAAACACTACAGGTACTTGTCAATTATTGGGAAACAGGTTGGTATCTTGGTTCTCAAGAAAACAAGGTACCGTAGCTCTTTCAACCGCTGAAGCAGAATACATAGCTCTTGGGAGTTGCTGTTCTCAAATTCTATGGATGCAACAACAATTGAGAGATTTTGGAGTTGAGGAATCTTGCACAGAAATCAAATGTGACAACACAAGCACAATCAACCTTATAAAGAATCCAATACTTCATTCAAGAGCAAAGCACATTGAAATCAAACATCATTTCATTAGAGATCATGTTCAAAATGGTGAAGTAGTGATTCAGTCCGTTGATTCAAAGAACCAATTGGTAGACATATTCACAAAGCCCCTAGAAAAGGCTCACTTTGAGTCAATTTGCTCAAGACTGAATATCGCAAGACTTGAAGAGATTCAGACTAAAAACTAGAGTCTTGAAAAGTTCAGACTCAAAGGTAAGGTCTAAGCAAGGTCTGAAGGTGCTCTGACTCAAAAGTAAGATCTAAAGGTGTTCAGACTCAAAGGTAAGGTCTGAAAGAGTTCAGACTCTAAGGTAAAGTCTGAACATTCTCAGACTCTGATATAAAGTTTGTTTGCGTCTTTCAATATTCTTTATTTTATGAATTAAATTATTAATTGCTTTTTGAAAAATTGAAATCTTTTTTTATTCGATGTCGACATATTTATGGCAGTTTTCTTTTTCAAAAATTGCATATTACTTTTTCAAAATTGGCAATTTTTCTTTTTTCTTTCTTGCGACGGTTCAATATCTTCTTTTTATCTTTTCTTGCTATTTATACTTTCGAATCGTCGTCTTCATCCTTCACAACGTTTAAAAGCCATCTCATTTACTCTCTCTTTTTAAAACCCTAAAAAGCTTAAACAACTCTCCACTTCCGTCCCTGTTTGATTACTTTACTCAACAAAAATCCATCCTTTTTGCAAACAAGTTGAGTTTTTGCTCACGATTCAAGCATGTCTTCAAGAAAATCTTCAAGACTTGCTGGAAAGGGACCACAGAGGCGATAAGAGGGTCCTACCAGGGTTAATCTAATGGGCGAAGAAGATTCTCCACAAAGGGAAACTCCGAGTCATCATTTTGAAGAGGAAGAAATTACCGAGGCTGCACTCGTAAGAACCTTGAGACCCAAGCTTGCATATGCTCTGTATAAAAAGTTGAAGGATGGGGGTACAGACTTAAGGATGATAAATGATTTTTTGAAGGAGAGAGGATATAAGAATGAATATATTTTCTTGCGAGAAATGGAAGATTTAGGTATTGTTGACAAAAGGCTCGCTCAGAGCACTCGTGAAAATGTACCTAGTGACCCAAGATTTGGAACTACTAACCAGCCAATGGATGATGATGAGAGATTGTTCTCTCAATTCCAGCCACGAATGGGTGTGGCTGTGAACACTGTTTGTCCCCAAAGGCAGTCTTTTTTTATCAAAAAAAATGAGCAATGTATACTAAGTTGCTGAAGAGAGGAGTTGTGAATCCGAGAAGTGTGGATTTTGATTTCCTTGACTCAATCAAGGTAAATCTCGGGGAAAAATTCGCGAGGCTACAACTTGAGAAGTTTTGTACAGACGTGACAAGTGCTTATCCTGAATTGACAGCATATTTTTACTCCAACTTGTCATTTTTAGATGCTAACAGGTTGTCCTTCACCTTTATGGACAAAGAGTTTGTTGTTGATGTTGACACTCTTGCCGATATAATTGGAGTGGAAAGATGGTGTTTCCAACCAATTAAAGTGTCCACAGCATATGCTACTCTTGAAATTGTGCGGGATAAGAGTTTGGAAGGCAAAGTATCCTACACTAGGATGAATGCCTCAAATGTTTTGCTGCACAAAATTATCATCAATTGTCTCAAGCCGAAGACAACCTCCAAAAATGACGTCTCAAAAACAGAAGCAAAACTCATGTTTGCTCTTAATGAAGGCAGGCCCTTTTCACTTCCCCATGTTATCCTATTCCACATGTACAGGACTGTGGTTAAGGATAAGGGCCAATTGCCTTACTCATCTCTCATCACCAAGTTGTTCAGGCACTTCAAGATACAAATTCCTGCACCTTTATGCCTGACCAATCTAAGCTTGATGCTTGTGGGTTATAAAATGGTGATGAAGATGAAGCTTCAAGAGTTGAACACTGCATTTGAAGGATTGAAGGAGAAGACTCCCGCCAAAGAGTTTGCTACTGCTTCTGCCAAGAGAATGGGCAAAGAGCCCATGGTTGTTTCCGAGAAAAAGTGAAGGAAAGTCATCCTACAATATGAGGATGATGAGGAAGATTTTAACGATGCCATGACTCTTTCTGCTCTCACAAAGTTGAGGTGCACAGTTAGTTTGAGAGCTTATAATGAAGAGAGGGCAAGGAGAGAAGCAGAAGAAAAAGAGGAAGCGGAGAGAATGAGAAGAGAGGAAGAACAGAGGAAGAATGAAGAGGAAAGGAAGAGAAAAGAAGAAGAATAAGAAAGACAGAGGAGAGAAGAGGAGGAACAGAGGAAAGAAGAGGAGAGACAGAGAAGATAAGAAGAGGAAGCACGAAGAAGAGAAGAAGAAGAGGTGAGAAGAGAAGAGGAAGAGAGAAAAAGGAAAGATGAAGAGGAGAGCAAGGCTCAGGAGGATTTTGCTGAAGGAATTGAGCCATCTTTTGCTCAAGAACACTCTGGAAAGGAGGCCGAACTGCATCACAGTGCTGAAGATGAAATGGATTTTGGTGAAGAATATTTGACTCCACCCACTGGCAACAAAATAGGGGGAGTTGGTGATGATCAATGAACTATATCGCCACTGCATTACAGTGATGTCAGTTGGTCAGGTACTGATGCTGAAGACATTTATGCATCTCACTTCCCTGAGATTGAAGAATCCTCTCTATCAAAAAGGCAAAGGGCTGAAAAGGATGCACCGAGCTTTCAGACTCCAAGAACAGAGTCTGCTGGTCCTAGTACAGGTAATGCTAATTCAACAGCACTTTCACAACTGTTAGATATTATGCTAGACCTTAAAAAGCAGGTTTTTGGAATGGATTATGAGCTGAGAGACCTCAAGAAGGCAATGCTGAATACTTCCATGTCCATGCAAGACCAAATCAATGCAATCAAACTTCAAGTGGAATCAAATGTGAAAGGTGTTGAGTTGGAATCAGTGAAGGAAGCTCTCACAAGCCTTAAGAAGACAGTGCAATCGCTCAACGAATATCATCTTGTTCGCATTCCAAAGGAGCCTTGACTTTTATCAACCACATTCTTGACCACTCTACCTCCTTTTGATGGGACAAAAAGGGGGAGAGCTTTGCGGATTTGAGAATTTTGAACTTCTTTGAACTTTTATTTCGTTTGTTTCGTTTGTTTTTGTTTTTAGACTGTTTATGTTTATGACTTTGAGCTTTTGGGTTGTTTATTTGAACTTCTATGACTTTATTTATGCACTGGTTTGATGATTGGATCTGTAGATTTGTGAATTTGCAGGATCATTATATTTGTGAGGATAATTGTTATTGGACTAACATTTTTTTGTTTGCAGAAGTAATCCTCAAAATATACATAAGTTTTCTTTGTAGGTTATAAATTTACAAATCTGCCGAGGTGTTTTGTCACCATCAAAAAGGGGGAGATTGTTGAAGAAAAATCCCTTATAAGTTTCGAAGTTAACAAAACATCCTCGTCAGTTAAGTCTGAAGAATCCAAGACTCGCCGGTTAAGTCCGAAGAGTTCAAGACCCAAGCGTTTCCGTCTCGAAGGTTACTGCACCCGAGTTACGGTCTTATGATCTCCAGACCCAATCAAAGTCTGAAGACAGTCAGACCTAGTTTTTGTGATTTTGCCAGGCTATCAGCAAGTTATTTTTATGGTTAAGAAAATCAAGATTTGGATATTATCTTCCCTAACTTATCCATGGAATATCTCTAGCTGTGATTGTGAGCTCGAAAGATTTTTTCTTTGGATTTTATCCGTTGAAGATCAAGCGAGTTTTGGAATGATCTAATTTTAGAAACTCAAGATCATGATTGTATGGGCGAGCATGATTGACGAGCTATTTTCTACTTATATATTTGACAACGTGAAAATCACTTAAATTGATTCATTCCAACGGGTTGATTGGATGAATTCTTGGAAAGTGTTAACGGCTATGGAGGCACGAAGGGATATTTAAGGTGTGTCGAAGTTGTTCGAAAATATGAGTAAGAGCCGATAGAAAAATTTCAAAGGTAGAACCTCCGAAACCTCTTGTTCTCAAAATCGCTTATGCTCAAAATTGTGTACTGAAGAGAGACACTTACAGTGTGAAATTGTGAGAAGCTGTAGGAGAGACTTTCTACTAAAGAAGTCTAGATCGTAGATTGTAAAGCTCTCATTTGCTACATAGTGATTACAACCAGTTGGCTGCCAGCGTGGAGAGTGGACGTAGGCTTACAATAAGCCGAACCACTATAATCTTTGTGTCAAATTTCTCTTACCCTACTCTACTTATTTTTATAGTTGCGTGATTCATTTATTTCTGATGTGATTTTCATGCCAAAGGATATTTTTGTTAAAGATTTGAAAAAAATTTCATACACCTATTCACCCCCTCTAGGTGTATTTACTAGCCTTTATCAGCTCGAATAGGAAGGACAGTGGTTGTTTTCCCTCTATTTTTCCTTTTTCTCTCACCCGTCCCCTCTCTCACATCTGTCTCTCTCTCGTCTCTCTGCTGCAGCCCTCTTTCCCTTTTTCCTTTCAGCAGAAGCCAACCCCTCTTGTTGACTTTTCCACCCAAGGAAACCCAAGGAAAACAAACCCTTTGAAGTCAAGAAGAAACCCTAAAAAAATGAATAAATTTTTCTGCTTTGTCTTCAATTTTTGACCTAGAAAAACCAAGAGAAAAGCCCCCCGAACCCTACGCATCTAACCTATTTATAGGGCATGAATTAGGGTTTTAATTTTCCCAAATCAATATCCATGAAGATTTTTTTTCCAAACGCAATATTCATTTTGCCGAACGCAATATTTGATTTTCCACTTGCCCTATCCGAAAAAAATTCCATCATATCCCGGAAAATTTCAAATTCCCATTTTCACGAGATAATTTCTTATCATAAAAAAAGGGGCTTGGGCGAATTTGCTCGCTCCATGGGCTTAGTCCGGCCTACTAAATTAAAGCTCAGAACTACTAATTTAAACCCATCCGCCACCGGTCCAATAAATAAATGTAAAAAATCCAAAAAAATAAATAAATGCACCTAAAATTATATGCTATGTAATTAATATTTTTTTTTAGGGATAAAATTACCCCTAATTTTTTAATGCGATAAATAACTAAACGGGTCGCAAAAATTTAGGTGTCAACAGCGCTAGAGATTGACATTCTTCTTAGCATCGTAAAACTTTGATTGCGAGAAGACATAAATTCGTGTTTTGACACAAATCCAAAGATGCATGACAAAGCCAACTTGGATATCTTCTAGAGGTTACCTTTTCTTTTGTGTTTATATTTCATTATCTAATTCAGGATAATAGAGCGTTGACTTATTTTACCACACCTGAAATTTCATAGAAATTCACGTCACTGATGGTCAAGCAGACAATTGAAAGACACTTTTCATTAGTGGAGGAATGAAACAATAAAGGCATCACATAAATTCAATGAGTTCAATTCAATGAATTAGTCTTCTGGCAACCCTGAGAACATGAATCTGCACAAGCCCTAAGCTTCTCCACATCCACTCCAACTTTCTTGGTATCTACATAAGTTCAAATATTAAACAAAAGATTAATAAAATTATTCACATCAATATTACAAATGAGTATTTTTTAACAAGAGCACATATATTGAAGTCCAAGGAAATGAAATGATTTAGAGCACAACCATCCTCTCATAATTAAAGTATATCAATGAACATTGACAAAGAAAACACAAATTAAACAATGACTTTCTTGGTTTTATAAATCTCATAAGAAGCTATGTTATATCTTTGATCTCAATGCGAAGATTATTACCTAGATGGTAATCAACACAAGTAGAGAGGAAACAACCGACATCACAATTCTCTGATGCGGACATCAAGGACGCATTTGGTAGACCCCCATTAAAGCAAAGAGAAAAGCATAAAAGTGGGTCAGGGGACCAGAAACATTTCAACAAACACTTGAGCTTCTTCCCGGAGGAAAGTGTGTGCACGTCAGCATCAACACCCATAGATGACCACATTACTAGAGCCGCCACGAGCAACACCGACCCCATTCTCTTGGATGTTGTCACCACCATGGCTATTTCAACCTAAACTATTCTTAGCCTTTCTCTCTTAATGTCTTGACAACTTGTGACCAAGTGCAGTGATGTGTTGAGATGAACTAGTGTAGCACTTTATATACAAAGAGATTCATTCAAGGAGTTGAATAATAAGACAAAAAAGGAAAGTAGTTCAAGAAGAATCCAATTCATTTAATAAGAATATGCTTGATATATCATCTAGTCTAAAGATTTAGATTTCTAACCAAATTTTAGGGTCAAGCTGATAATAGGTTGCCATTTTTTATGAGAATTTCTTCTTAGATGCAAAGATGTTCATTCAAGGTGTTGAATAGGTGATGACCAAAAAGGTAAGTAAATCATGAAGACTCCAATTCATTGAATGAGAATATGCTTGATATATCATCTAGATTAAAGATTTGAATTTCTAACCAAATTTCAGCGTCAAGGTGATAATAGGTTGCCATTTTTTATGAGAATTTCTTCTTAGATGCAGAGAGATTCAATCAAGTTGTTGAATAGTGATGACCAAAAAGGCTAGATCATGAAAAATCCATTTCATTTAATGAGAATATGCTTGATATATCATCTAGTTTAAAGATTTGGATTTCTAACCAAATTTCTAGGTCAACATGATAATAGGTTGGCATTTTTTAGGACAATTTCTTCTTAGATGCAGAGAGATTCATTCAAGGTGCTGAATAGGTGATGACCAAAAAGGTAAGTAAATCATGAAGAATCCATTTCATTTTATGAGAATATGCTTGATATATCATCTAGTTTAAAGATTTGGATTTCTCACCAAATTTCAGGATCAAGGTGATAATAGGTTGCCATTTTTTATGAGAATTTCTTCTTAGATGCATAAAGATTCATTCAAGGTTTTGAATAGGTGATGATCAAAAAAGTAAGTAGATCATGAAAAATCCATTTCATTTAATGAGAACATGCTGGATATATCATCTAAAAATTTGGATTTCTAACCAAATTTCAGGGTCAAGGTGATAATAGGTTGCCATTTTTTATGAGAATTTCTTCCAAATTTGGATTTTATTGACCTTGGAGTGTGTATTGATTGTATTAAAGGTAAACAAACAAAACATACTAAGAAAGGTGCCACAAGAAGCACAGAGCTTCTTGAAATTATACATACTGACATATGTGGTCCTTTCGATGTTCCATCTTTTGGTAAGGAAAGCTATTTCATTACCTTTATTGATGATTTTTCATGTTATGGTTATATTTATCTTTGCATGAAAAGTCTCAATTAGTGAATGCACTTGAAGTGTATATTAAAGAGGTTGAGAGGCAATTAGATAGAAAGGTGAAAATAGTAAGATCGGATAGAGGTGGTGAATATTATGGAAAGTATGATGAATCGGGACAATGTCCAGGCCCATTTGCTAAATTTCTTGAAAGACATGGCATTTGTGCTCAATATACAATGCCGGGTACACCACAACAAAATGGTGTAGCGAAAGGCGTAATCGTACTTTAATGGAAATGGTTAGGAGTATGATGCGTCATTCATCTCTACCCTTGTCTTTGTGGATGTATGCTTTGAAGACTTCTATGTATTTATTAAACAGGGTTCCTAGTAAGGCAGTTCTAAAAACTCCTTTTGAACTGTGGACGAGTAGGAAACCTAGTTTACGACACCTACATGTTTGGGGTTGTCCAGCAGAAGTAAGAATTTACAATCCACATGAAAGGAAATTGGATTCAAGAATGACCAGTGGTTATTTCATTGGTTATGCAGAGAAATCCAAAGGGTATAAATTTTATTGTCCTAATCATAGTACAAGAATTGTTGAATCTGGAAATGCTAGGTTCATTGAGAATGGTGCAATCAGTGGGAGTGAAAGAGTGCGTGATGCTCGCATTCAAGAAGTAAGGGTAGAAGTTCCTATACCCAAAGCTTCTAAAGTTGTTGTTCCTAATATTATGGTACAATCTAACAATAATCAAGAACAACAAATTAATGAACAAACACCCCATAATGGAGATGTCAATATTGAACCTCCAATAGCTGAGTCACAAGAAATGGCATTAAGAAGATCTCAAAGAGAAAGGAGGTCGGCTATTTCTGATGACTATATGGTTTATCTACAAGAGTAAGAAATTGACTTAGGAATTGGAAATGATCCAGGTTCATTTTCCCAAGCCATGGAATGTGAAGATTCTAATGAATGGTTTAATGCCATGGAAGAAGAGTTAAAATCCATGCATCAAAATCAAGTTTGGGATCTTGTCGAATTGCCTAAAGGATGTAAGAAGGTCGGGTGTAAATGGATCTTTAAGACCAAGCGCGACTCAAAAGGTAATATTGAACGACATAAAGCCAGACTTGTTGTAAAGGGTTTACACAAAAGGAAGGCATTGACTATAAAGAGACATTTTCACCGGTCTCTAAGAAGGACTCACTTAGAATCATTATGGCTTTGGTGGCTCATTATGACTTGGAGTTACACCAAATGGATGTAAAAACTGTCTTTCTTAATGGGGATTTAGAAGAAGAGGTTTATTGGACCAACCCGAAGGCTTTTCAGTTAAAGGAAAGGAACATATGGTATGTAAATTAAAGAAGTCAATATATGGACTTAAACAAGCTTCCCAACAATGGTATCTTAAGTTTAACGATACCATAACTTCTTTCAGTTTTAAAGAAAACACCGTTGATCGGTGTATATATATGAAGATTAGTGGGAGCAAGTTTATTTTTCTAGTTCTGTATGTTGATAATATTTTACTTGCTGCTAATGATTTTGGTTTGTTACATGAAACCAAGAAGTTTCTCTCTAAAAATTTTGAAATGAAGGATATGGGAGAGGCAACGTATGTGATAGGAATAGAAATATTCCGTGACAGATCACAAGAGTTATTAGGATTGTCTCAGAAAGCCTACATTGAGAAAATTTTAGAGAGATTTAATATGAGTAAATGCTCAGCAGGAATAGTTCCAATTCAGAAAGGTGACAAATTTAGCCTTATGCAATGTCCGAAAAGTGAATTGGAACGAGAACAAATGAAGAATATTCCTTATGCATCTGTTGTGGGGAGCTTAATGTATGCACAAACTTGTACCGCACCGGACATCGCCTTTGCTTTGTCGGAATCTTTGGGCGGTATCAAAGTAACCCCGGAATGGATCATTGGAAAGCTGCAAAGAAAGTTCTTAGATACTTGCAAGGAACGAAGAATCATATGCTCACTTATAAGAGATCCGATCGTCTCGAGGTGATTGGATATTCAGATTCAGACTTAGCCGGATGTGCCGATACAAGAAATCAACATTTGGTTACTTGTTTCTTCTGGCTGGAGGGGCAATTTCATGGAAGAGTGCGAAGCAGTCGATTATTGCTGCATCCACTATGGAAGCTGAATTTGTGGCATGCTTTGAGGCCACTGTTCATGTATTATGGCTGCGGAACTTTATTTCGGGGCCTGTGATTGTCGGCGTATTGCCAAGCCGCTGAAAATTTATTATGATAACTCGCAGCAATTTTCTTCTCTAAGAACGACAAGTATTCTAAGGGTGCTAAGCATATGGAGATCAAATACTTGTCTGTTAAAAAAGAAGTTCAGAAACGAAGAGTGTCAATTGAGCACATTAGCACCAATCTTATGATAGCAAATCCCTTAACAAAAGGACTGCTGCCCAAAACATTTAATGAGCATGTTGAAGAGATGGGCATTGTTGGACGTCATTAATGTTTGTATTATGTTTGTATTAAGTTTATGTATTTGACACTTTGAGCTCATTTAAGTGTTTCTGATATTTCCTATTTTCTATTTAGTATACATTATGGAAAATAGATGAATGTTAAACAGGATAGTTTCTAAAGAGACATTATGGTTGGACTATTACTATGCTTCTCATTTATGGATCATGTCAAGTAAAGTACTATAGTTATAGTACATAGAAGGGACTATGTCGATTAATGACATACAACCGCTATGACTCACATTAGTTTTCTTTACTTAATTGTGATTATTATGTGATTGCCAATTTTATGAAATTTTATAGCATAATCTTATTGTGCACATTACAGTCTTTATTAAACCATGAAAGGAAAGTTATATGGGCCAAGTGGGAGAATGTAAAATTATTGTGGCCCACATGATATGATTTTTTATTATATGGTTTAATAAATTATTGAAATGTTATAAAATAAATAAATAATTATTGGCTACGAGAAGTTGCGACTCTAATTAAATGAAAGGGTATATTGCTTTGATGGAAGGCACATTTTCAACGAAAGTATAAATAGAGTCCGGTCCTCTCTCCACCCACACAACAAACATATTTTCTTCTCCATCGATTAAATATAGAAAGGAATAGTGGGTTAAGGGAGAGAAATCGGATTTTATCATTTGGATCGAATTCAACGGCAACGCTATGGACAAAGGTATGTTTTTCATATATTTGTGAAAATCATGAAGATCAAAGATCTTCGTTTTATTATGAATTTCCGCATTAAGAATTATAAGAAATCTCTAACATGTTTCACCCCCAAACCACATATCTATTGGGGGAGATCTCACTCTAATACCAACGGATGCCACACCTTAAAACCAACAAGAATGCGAGCATGACATGACCATCCTTCCATTCAAAGAACACGGCCTCAAATAGAAAATGATATCCTATTATGAAAATATATAACTCCTTTCATATATTTATATATACTTGATAAACCGACAAATTGATTTCTACATTAGAGTTTCTATAATTCATCAAAAAGAAACATACATCTCCAACTAACAACCAAAACCAGGAAACTCATCTCAATTATATACAACTCTGATATAAACCACTAGCTTTGTTCATACCCAAAAATTACCTTATAAATTTCGCTCTTTCTACCACTAACCGAAAAACCTGAAAAACATTGATGACGAATGGAATGAGTAACCACAGCCTAGTTAGTAGTGTAACTCTTTTAAGAAGATCGGGCATCCACTATGCACGTTTAAAAAAAAAAAAACAAAAAAAAACATAAATCATCACACCAAATCCCAAATATAATAAACTTGTAAGATCAATATAAGTTATATACGGCTTCTTCCCCTGCGATAGGAAACAGCCACCACCAACCAATGATAGTTTCCTCTCTATCTTGGTTCCAACAATGTGCCACTCTTTTTCCAAGGCATCGCTACCTTATTATGCCATGCCGCTTCCTCTCTACTTCACTACCGATGTTCCTTTCCCTTGGCTGAGCCTTGACGAAGCAACCAGTTGAGATTGCAGCCACCACAATGCTACTCCCTACATCGTGAACAACCGCTCATCCCAGCTACCTAAGTTGGTTGATGCTCCTGCCTGGGACACGAATGTTGTTGCCACCGTCTTGCTACACCACTATGCCTATTGCTGCGCCTTACCGAACATGTCCATGTTGATCTTTGTTTTGCAAGTTGATTAGAGCTTTCTCCTGCAATTCCTATGAGTCGTTTGCCTTTGTGAAGAGCACTGCTGCAAGCATACTACCACCTTCGCGTCGAGACCCCTTGGCCAAGCCATCACTACTGGCCATCCTCTCTGTTTACCAATCTAAAGCTAGCTGAACCAAGACCACTGGTACTGCAAGCAATCCCACAAGCTCCAACTTGGTGAAAACCCAACTGGCCACATCATGTGGGTCCACTAAGTCGAGCGCCACAACCACTATTCATGAGTCCCTTGCCATCGTTGACCACACCACAAGCCACCAGTCACTATGGTCCGCCGTCCTTCTTGATTCGAATTTGGAAATAATATTTCTAAACGAGGTAACATCTTATCCGATTACAATTTAAATACATTATTTCCTACTTTGTGCTTATCGGTATCTAACTTGAATCTTTTGAGTGATAGGTGTTATCAATTGAGATTTGTTTCCTAATCCGTAAACACAAATATAATCTTTTTAATCGATCTCTAAGCCCTGAGATGGAATTATTAGATTGTGTAGTTAAAATTGATATCTTGGGCTTTTAGCCCTAGGAATAGGATATTGATTTTATTTGTTACAAATATCAAGTTGGAATAATGTTTCCAAATTTCAAATTATATGGTTGTTATCTTTAGTATGTAATGCCCTTTTGGTACCATTTCATTTATATTGAGTATCTAATCAACAATTAAGTCCACAAATTAATCTATATCTAGTTCTTAGAAGTAAAGTAATTTTCATACACTTTATTTGGGTATTTAATCAACCCATTAAAAACTAATTTGTGGCTCTAGGATAAAATTAATTTGCATGTTAAGAACTTCAACTAGCTTACAAATTAACGTGGGATTGGGAGAGCCCAAGCTAAGCCTAAGCTTAGTAATTTTTTAGCCAAATCATAAGTGGTTCACTGTTAAGGGAGGTCGCAACAACTTTTGATACATTATTTGTCCTTTTTCCATTTCAAAATGGTCAAGATAAGCCTTATGACCACAATAAATTTCTAGAAAAACACCACATGAACACATAACGACTTGAAAACCATTAGGATTCATAATTAATAACCAAGAATGTTTGATCACTAAGATGAATAGACCAATTAAGTTTGAGGGTACTGGAACGGCACTAATTAAACTAATCATAATCAAGTCTTCGATCTTAGATAATCTCTGATTGCATAGAAAATGAAACAATCTCTTACATCTCACTTGGTTTCTATCCAACCTTAATAGGCTAATGGCAATGCCATTCCAAATACAAAATTTATAGGCTAAATCAAACTTAAAATGAATTCAATGCCATATGAGGTAAAGGTTTGAGAGAGCACAGGCCAATGAAGGACAATTGGTCCTCAACTTGACATGACCTCTAAACTCGTTCTTTTCCTCAACACGTATGTCGCGACCTAAATTTCAGGTGCACCACGTAGAATTAGGTTAATGGATTACTAAGTCTAACTTAACCCGGGCTCTTCCAAACTCATACCAATTCGTAACTTAGGTTCAAATATTTAGCATGTAAAACAAGTCGCCACTAATCAGTTTACGGTAGGTGGATTAGACACATAAATAAAATAATGAGAGAATTATTTTACTTCTACATACCGAGACTTTGGGTACGGGGAGTTGGTTACACTAGACTTTTTTAATGCCCTTTCTGTACCTTTATCTTTTTATTTCGAAAAAATATTTTGCAGGTAGCTTGAATTAATTTTAATTCACTTCCCTAACATGTGAGATAATCATACGGATGCGCAAACCACCGATTTAACACTCAATAAAGCAAATAAAAAGAATTGCAGGACTTACCTCATAGCAATGAAAGCATTTGCGTTGTTAGATCAGAATTCACATCAATAGTCCTAGATATGATTTCTAATTAACACGCAATCATTCAATTTTTGTTTTCACTTATTTGATGAGAGTCATGCTTTATGCAATGCATGCTACTAATCTAACATGAAATGATATGACATAATAATATGACCTAATTCTATATGACATGCGCATGATTAATTTTTTTTGTAAAAATCCGTAATTAAAATTGCTAAAATGTAAAAAAAAAAAATTAACTAAAGTGAGATATTATCTATCTTAAGTTAGGATTCTGAATCCTATCTTAACTTAGAAAATTATCTCATCATGCAATTTATTTCAAAAGATATTATCTAACCTAGATACCATCTAAACATGCATTTTAAAAAAGCTAACTATTTGATCATGCAATTTTATCTAGGAAAATTAATTCTAATCTACATGATATGCAAATGCAATTTTTTTGTATTTTTGGGATAAACAAAACAATTAAAAGATATAGCACCAAATCATTCATAGTCATCAAAGATGTTATCCATCATTCGAATTTGGAGTCAAACTTGATATTTTCGCTAATAAAATCGATAAATTGATCTTAAGCCTTAAAGATTAAGATATCAATTTTATTCCCGCGGGATTAATTGCTCCATCTAAAGCCTTATAGATGGAATAAAAATTTGTGTGCGGTTACGAATTGGATGGTACATCGGAGATTTCAAACATGCATCAAAAAATATTTCAAATAAAAAGAACAAAATAAAATAAATCTAGCTAATTTGAATTTTCTCAAATCGAGCTTAGCAACCAACGGCTCATGACGATGGCTCGACATGATTCGACAAAGTGGCTGTTGTGGTGGCGGGTCGCCAAGGGCGGTGGTTCGCCGTCAGAGCTCCAGCGAGGAGGACCAGCAGCAAGCGAAGGAGGGCACGGCAGCAGCGTCGCGAGGACAGGGGACACGGATGGAGAGCTAGGGCAGCAACCACGAAGACCAAGTAGGGCAGCAGCGGGTCAGCAGCGGTTGTGGCAGCATCGGGTCGCGGACCAATGCGGCGTGACGGGTCGCGCGGCGTTGTTGGCGTCGGGTCGCGCGGCGATGGCAGCTTCTAGGGAGACAGAGCAAAGGCGCGAGGATACTGGCAGCAGGCGAAGGCGGGTGACGGCAGGCAGGTTGCTGGTGTTGCGCGGTGCTCGCGGACGAGCGGTAGGGGTGGCGACGACCGACGCAGCGGAGAAAGCACAAGCCTGTGCGGGAGCTCGCGCAACGGTGGAGCGACAACTAGCTCAAATATATCAGTGTCGAGGCACTCAAGCGATGAGATCGAGATAGCGGCAGTGTGAGTGGCAAGCGGTGGTGGTCGGCGGCTCAGCTACCGACCCGTGGGTTGCTGGCATCGAGGAGGAACGGATGCCAACGAGGAAGAAGAATAGTTCTTCTTCTGCTGCTTTTTCCTTTTTTTTTCTTTTTTTTTTTGCTGGCCTCTACTTCTCCCCTGCTGCGTGTCTTCTCCCTGTACCCTTTCACTTTTCTGCAGAAGCAAAAGAGAAGCTTTTGCCGTTGACTTTTTCCCCTTCAAGAATTCTTTTCCTTTTTTCTTTTGTGTTGCTTTTCCCACACGAACAAAGAGAAAGCCCCTCTGCCGAGTGATCGAAACTAAAAGAAAGAAACAAAAGGCTTTCTCTATTTTTGTGTTGAAAAAGAAAAATTGACCGAGAAACCGGAAAAGCCCCCAAAACCCTACACGAACAACATTTTTATAGGCTAAGGATTAGGGTTTTAATTTCCTTTTCAAATCAACATCCCCGGAGATTTCTTTTCCGCATGCGATATTATTTTTTATTTTTCACATCTCTTCTAGATTTTCTTTGCAAAAATGAATATTTTCTACCGATTTTTCAAAAATTACAATAGGATTTTTATCAAATTTGAAATCTTAATCCGTAAAATCCTCTCGAAGATATAGGCTTGGGTCAATTTTTATCAACAAACACCTTGGCTATTCCTTCAATAAATCCCTCCTCCTCTTGCAGCATTTGGGGAGGTCTAGAGAATGTCTTGTCTAAATGTGGAATGAATTGGCCTGCAGGACCCCTTCCTCTTTTGAATCAGCTTCTTGGCCCCCGTGGCCTCCACAGTAACTTGATCTTCCTCTTTTAAACCACTTTTGAGCTCGCAGAGCTCGGAAGGGTTCTCTAACGCCTTCGCGATATAATTCCAGACCCTCATCAAGCTTGTGTCCATTCTCTGATATAACTCTCCCGTACATTGATGCCGATTTAGACAACTCAGGGGATTACATGACTGCTCCGACAAGCGCATGCACCATAGAGACTTGCTGAAAGGTTTGGAAACAAGATGCTCCTCTCGGTTCAGACTTCACGATCATGGAAAACGTTGAAGTTCGACTCCCCATGCACAGTTACGTTTGACCAACAATTATACGGTTTTTTCCTTTGGCCAGATCAATTATGAGTTCCACCAAATTCTAGCAAAAGTGTTTTCCTTTCAGTCAAAACTCCAAATTTTCAACTAAGGGAAGACTCCTTTCTCCTTCCCACTCATCCGCCTTGCTCCCCTTCTTATTCAATTTTTTTTTTTTTTAAATTTACAAGGTTTGTAGGGATATTGAGTATTGATTATACATTCTCTGTTGACTGTCATATACTAATAACGTAGTGGACAACATAGGTACTTCCCTCCCAATATTGTTTTATGTCGAGTCTACCCCAAATTGCATGCAGCAAGTCCCAGATCAAGAAGACGGGGAAGAGTAACATCCGGGCTCATTTATGCGCGTACAAATATCTTGTTACATGACAATTGCAATATCTTTACTTTCTTTGGCTTAATAAAGCTATCTAGCTTGGTAGTAGCACTGAAGTGGTTTCTAGCAAGGTTAAGGACTTCTAGATTTTGAAGCTGGGAGATCAATCAAGGTATCGAACCATCAAATTTAATGGTGTCAAGTGAAGCATGGTTAGTAGAGTCATGTTCATAAGACAAGTTGGGGGAAAAAAACTTGATGGTTGATTCATGCGTGGGTCTAATAAAGTGAGAGGTATCGTTGGAAAATATGGCTTCGAATTGGATAAAGCAATTAAGTTGAACTTTGTGGCATAATATCACTTTCTTTAAAAATTTATTTATCCACAATGTTACTAATGGTCACTAACAAATATCCTCAGGATATAATAAAGTCTCAAATTAGAATACTAGATAATAATTCTAGTATATCTTCAGGGTCTCTCAAGGAAAATTACTGAAAAATAATTGACATATTTTCAATCAAATAAAAATGAAAATGGAAGGAGAAGATTATCATTGAAAAACACATTCAATGATTTATAGCAACAAACAAGAAGTTATATCCAAATGAACACAATGATTAAGAAGTTATGTCCGAATAGGTACAAATTTTGAGATAACCGTTAGAGGAAATAATAAAATATAAAATTAAATTAAATTAAATTAAATTAAAAAAATAACCGTAACTCATTCGTGAACAATCAAATTGTTTCAACGAGACTATATGGTTAATTTTTTTATAAAAATAAATCTAAATTTTGAAAAATAAAAATAATCATTATCGATTAGTATCAAATCTCGTCCACGTACATACTTATATCTTTTCGATGTGGGACAAAGCATCTCTTTCGAAATAATCCCCAACTTTGTTTGTAAAACAAAAATTGGAAATAAAACGTTAAAAATATACAACTAAAATTTCCGTGAGATTAATATACATACAAAAAGGTATCTTTCAAATTAAACATTTACTTACTGCAAGTATCTCAAAACTCTATCAAAGTGACAAGTAACTCAGCTTTAAACTTGTACTTTTAAATAACAAAATGGGACATAGCACACATAAGCTAACCTCATGTTTCAATGAAAAGTTCTATATTACTCCATACTACGATGGCCTTATGCTTGATCTTCTTTCATGAACTCTTTAGAAAGCAACCCTAACTTACCTCATATAGATGAAGTATTTACCATATATTTCTGTTACTATTAACACATTATAAATTTGTACTACACTTTATTAAGAGTTTAATTCAACCTATAAAACGTAACAAACGATATTGACTTTTCATATCAGGGTTAGCGTCAATGTCAAACAATTACATTTAGTAACTTATTCTTATTTATTAAACCTCATAACTAGCGATATTTTAGAAAAAGATCAAATTACCAGTACTAATGATTTTAATTAAAAACTTTCAACCCCATTTCTTGAGAGGTCATTTCTACAATGTCTCTTAATAAAGCCTTTGCCAAAAAATCGGCTAGATTATTACTTGACCTCACATTGACAATATTATGGTACCATCTTTAATCAATTGTCTTACATATTCATGCTTTACACTAATATATCTAGACTTACTATTATAAGTGCTACCATAAACTCTTGCCAAAGTGGCTCGACTATCAAAGTGAATAAAAATGGGAGGCAAAGGACTAGGCCATAACTTAATATCCAATAACAAATTCCTAATCCATACAACCTCTTTCTTAGTTGCCACTAAAGCAACGAGTCCTAATTTCATTGTTGAGTAAGTTATATAGATTTGTTTCTTGCTCATACAAGATATAGCACTTCCAACTAATGTGAAAATCCATCCAGAATATTTATCACCCACACTTATAATCCAACTAGCATTGGTGTATCCTCTTAATACAACCAAATTATTATTATAGAACAACTCCAAATTTTAAGGTCTCTTAAAAAACCAAAAATTCTGGTAATGGCCTTCCAATATATATTGGAATTACTAATATACCTACTCAACTTGCACAGAATAAGCAATATCAAGTCTAGTATAATACATCACATCCATTAAAAACCTTATAACACTAGCGTATTCAAATTGTGATATTGCTCTCCCAGTATTATAACTTAATTTGATATCAAAATCAAATGGAGTACTCAAATTCTTTGAAACCAGAATGTTGAAATCGTATTTAACATCCTTTCCACATAATCACTTTGGCTTAAAGAATAACCCTACTATGTTTTAATTTTAATACCTAAGATAGTATTTGCTTCACCGAGAACTTTTGTTTTGGAAATGAAAGCTAGATACTTCTTACTCTCAATAACTCTAGTCATATTGGTTCAAAAAAATAAGCATTAACCATGGCTCCAAAGAAACTACAAGTAGATGTGATACTTTAGGCTTACTTCTTTTGCCTCAGCCGCCTTCACCTTTTCCCTATGGAACTTTGAAGCCCCAGAAGAACATTTAGCACAGAGACAAGAAACCAGGGGACCGGGAAACCGAGAAGCAAGCACGACCAAGCATTATCATGAGGCATGAAGCATTGGCCGCAAGAAGACAGGTTTTTCTAGTTCTCTCCACATGAAAATCCCGAAACATTCGGATCAAATCAATCCACTCATTGATGCCCGGCATGGCTATCGTCACCAGTAGAAGTCGTAAGGAAGCATTAATGACAGCATTCTAACACATAGTCCGCCCATGAGAAGTGGACTTTACACTTCTCAAATCCCAATTCACGCTACGCCCAAAGAATGGGCGTATAAGGCTCTTCCACATGAAGATGTTATCACGATAACGATGTAATAAATATATAGCATCAGGAGACTTCATCAATCATTAGCTGAAATCCTCTTGTCCGCTTTGCATGCCACAAGTTTTGCGTATAGGGCTCTTGCACATGAAGCTGTTATCACGATAACAATGTAATAAATAAATAAATAAATAAAATCTCCTGCTGCTATATCGGGGAACCTCCTCTCCACATGAATTTCCCACAGAATTAATTTACCATATCTATTGGTCGATTAAGGACCAACCACTGATCTAGAACTCATAATCTACACATAGGACATGTTACCCATGACTTCCTTGCCTCTTGTGCATGTCTTCCATGACATTTAGAAAGAACGATTTCAGAAAAATATTTTTCAAATTATTTATTTTATAAAAAATAAATGAAGCCTCAATGCGCTTGTAGGTGCGACTCATGCCCTTCGTGTAGTGGGTGGAAGTCACGTGCTTCGATATGCGATCCAAATCCTCTTCTAACATGGAAGCAACCACGTCCCATTAATGATAATTTTGAATCCTAATTCTAAGTTCTTGCGACACTACTGTTATTCTTAGGTAACATTGTGCATACGCGTTCGATGATTCTTAGTCATCTCTCAACAAATTAATTCATTTCATGAGTTTTTCTAGTGATAGCATGAACGATTTACGTTTGAGAGGGGAAAAAAGAAGTACCTAAACACTCTAATAGGGACAATTGAAATTATGTTATTAATAGTTCGTGCATTTAAACCTTTCACGTTGAATAATCTCTATAGATATATGCTAATTACCCTGTCCACAAACATCAACTAATTGAAGTAATTCTTTATCAATGGCTCAGGATATTCCAAAAGTCCTAAACATATTGTACTATTTAGTTTTAAACATTTCGATTGTGCCAATTTAGTCTTAATTCTTTAGATGATTTGTCAATTTCGTCCTAGATCTTTCAATTGTATCAATTTAGTCACATACCTTTTAAACTTCGCTAATTTGATCCTAGAAATTTTAACGATTTGCCAATTTTGGCTAGAAATCGCTAATGCGGACGCCAACTGACGCATGCCATTCTACATGTCATGGCCAGCATTGACGTGGCTCATTTTTGCATTTTTTAAAATTTCTGAGATTTCCTTTTTTTCTTTTTTCCTTTTCTTTTTGCCTATGGCTAGCAACCAACTGCAAGCCTCGCCAAATCTAATGAGGGCTCTCAAACCTTGCAACCTAGTGAGGGCGACCAATGCTTGTAGCCAGTATCGATCATTAGTCACGGCCAAGTCCTAGCTACAAGCAAAAGGTAAAAAAAGAAATAAAAATAAAAAAATAAAAAAGGAAAATTCAGAAAAAATTTTAAAAACACAAAAATTGTCTATAATATCGATTTTTAGCCAAAATTAGTCAAAATGACTAACTTAGTAAATCATTAAAAGGTTTAGGACTAAATTGGTATAATTAAAAAATTTATGACTAAATTAATTATCGTACAATAAGTTTGGACTCTTAGACAATTTTCCCTCAATGGCTCTATTATTGTCGCATAAAGGGCAAATAAAGGTAATAGACAAAAAGGGTGAATAATATATATAGGTTTAGAACAAGAATAAAATCCTGGGGTAATGACATTGATAAGTTCCAAATTTTTGTTCAATGTGTAATAAAATTCTTGAGCTTTTAATTCGTCTAATAAGATTCTTGAATTATTCCTAAATATTTAATATAACTGATTTTGTTTTATCAAATAAAAGAGAAAGTCAACACAAATCCCTAAACCGTTAATTTATTACATTCAGTCCCTCAACTTTACGTAACAAGTCAAATCAATCATTCAATTCTATTAACAAATTTTCTTAATTACTTTTTCAATTTTCATAAGTATCATGATAATTACGTTTAAGTAGATTTTAGCTTATGGTCTCTACAATCGTAAAAGTATAGACTTATTTAAAGTTGTATTGGATTGATATTCCCTCTATTGCAAGTCTTAATGTTCTCTTAAGAATGACCTAAAACGATACTAATTTATCTATATAGATACTCATAATTATACTAATCTAAATCATTCTCTAAAATTTTTAGATAGATAACATTTTTAAATTTTTGTGTTTCCTGTTTTCTAATTAAAATTGGTAAAATGTGTATCTTCACGCTCTACAATTATCGACCAAAAAAAATGCTCTACAGTTAATGATCCAAACAAAAGAATATTTTACAAAAATAAAACACATAAAAGTTGACCAGATTTTTTTTTTTGGGGGGTGTGTGGAACTAGCAAAACGAATTTGCCAACGGAAGGGCGTAATGGAATTGGAACAAAAATGGTTTGGCCCTCGGACAGTTCCACATTCCATACATCGCATATTGAACAATCTGCTAGAATCTAAAATTTCTTGCGCTTGCACATAATGATGAGCCACGCCATGAGAAACTCAAATCTATATGATCATCATTTGTCATCATCAATTGATTTTATAGCCAATAGACCCATCACAAAGTAATACCCCCTGAATGATTACATCGTCAACCGCCCCCGCCGCCGCGGCCAAAATTTATCGGAGGAATGACCATCAGTAAATTTTACAATTGCAATGCCCACCAAAGAATCGGAACTGCTATGTAATTCCCCCACGCCAATTCGCTTCATGTGACATAGCAGCCAAAGCACATCTTATATGCACCTTATCTCCTCTTCATGTTCAGATCGTGGGTATAACATTACACCAAATTTGCTAAAATATTCGTCACTTTCTTTTCTCGTTTTCCACCGGAACTTGATTGTTCAAGGCTGTACTAGGACTGATTTTGATATGTCCAGATGATTTAATCGACATGTACCGAGAAGGACCTCAGGGAGCTCGTCTGGTGTATTACCCTGGGGAATTAAGTTTCACCAAATAAGCATACTCGTCTACTTGATACCATAGGAAGGAATAAGCAGAAACAAAATAGTCTAGTGGTCAAAATTAAAAAATGTATCCTTGACCTATGGCTCACTCGTAGTGCAAGCTTTTCATGTCAAACGGAGTTTCTTGGTACTGTTGCCAATTGAGCATTCATGCAACTTACATGAAACGACTTGCACAAAGATAAACTGTCATTCTTAAGTGTCCATCTTACAGGCAAACTATAATGGATAATAGTTTTCCTGTTGTAAGAAAATATAGCTATGCATACCTGGATTAGGAATGCCATTTCAATGACCAAGTTGTTCAGATATCCGAGAACAAGACTGACGACTCCTCTTGCCACTGTTGAAGACCCAACATCGACCCCAAGCTAAATTTTGAAAAGTCAGCCAGGATTCTAGTTAATACAAACTGAATAGGGAATTATATCACACAACAATCAAAGAAATTGAATAATATGAAGAAAGAGCAAACTTCAGCATGGAATGCTTCTGTTCTATTTTCTCTCTTTCTTCTTTCTTTTCTTTTAGAAGAAGGTGGTTTTTTTTTTTTTTTTTGGGGTGGTGTTGGTTTCATGTCCCATTCTGCCCAAGGCATGGCAATGGATTCGTGGAGAACAGTTTATATAGCCAACCCTAATGAGTGTTGCTACATTTTCCCCCCCGAGAATTCCATCTCTACAAATTGAGGAGCCGTGTTCATGAAGAGACAAACTTAACCCTCCAGCAAATCAACATACCATAAAACGTGAAAGAGTTTTGCATACCTCCAAGTAATTCTTTCCACGAAAATAATTAATTGCCAGTGCTTGACCCACCAAGCATGCTTTTTTTCCAACACTCTGCTTAACTATCCAAGATCCCTATTGAGAAGTGACCAACAATAGATTTATTAGATGCATATCCCTCTATGGCAACTGAATCCAACATGGTTGTCTAATTATGAAATCATCACACAACAGTACTTACCTTGGAGATGTATGGTATGAGCTTAAATCTCGAATTCCTAAATGTATCGTCTCCATTAACAAATCTATGCAGCAGAGGATTTTCTTCGAGAGGAGTTTTCATCATATAATACAATGCTAGATTATATGTGGTGGAGCCCGGAACCTGATCCAATATATGGCAGGATAACATACGTTAATTCTCAAAAGTACAACACCAGATGAGAACAAAAGATAGAAGCAGTCACAAATACCTGTATGTTTACAATGAAAAAAAATTCTGGACCACCCAATGCAGCGTATTCCTGCATGAAATTAGTAGGTTAAGCAGATGCACCAATCCCTCAATGCATATGGATATTTACATTTCACATCTAGGATTATTAAAAGTTCAAACCTGGACCACCCCACCAAGACGCCCTGCAAGATCATCCTCACGTTTGTCAGATCTCAGCCAGTCTGCACCAACCATTTGCATCAATGTTCCTTTGGCCTTGATCTGTGGAAATATGCATGAGTCATGAATAATTCAGAGAAATCTGAGAAACAAGATGTTTTTTTCTCCAAAACACACAAGATAATATCTAGGTTGTCGAATCACTTAAGTCTCTTATTATTCTTGTGCTTATATCAGAAAAGACATTGTCCAAAAGCTTTGACAAAATGTTTTGGATATCTTCCTATGTATGGTTATTACATTCACAAGCTGACTGAAACTGGATTCCAGATGTGCAGACTTCTCAGATTCAGCAAAGTAGAATATACTGTTGGGCGGGTAGTGTTTTATGCTTACAAGATTCATTCATGAAAATAACTTGGCAATTTACAAAATATACAAATGAATAATTGTCCCATAATCTCTGCTTAGCCTTGTCTTTCAAACCTTAACTGCAGTCACTTTGGTGCTGGAAAACAGAAGATCACGCTACACAAATGACCAAAAATGGGCCAAAAGGCCATCCACGATATCGGACTCCAATTTAATTTTTGCCAAACAATGCATCTCTGCACTTTCAAGTACTTTTCTCCCAAAAAGACCAGTATTTCTATAAGAGACTTACAATCTACAGTGACCAACTGTAAGACTCGAAAACCTACATGTATTCAAAGGACTCACAAAATCCTTTCATAAAATTCTACATGGTTGACCAACCTCTTTCCAGCAGAAAATATCTGCTCTTCTGCATTACATATATAAGAGCCTTCTTCAAAAGAGGAATCATTCCATTGTTGACCTTAAAGCTTGTCCAGAAAAAATTATCTCCTCTTACCTCGTTCACAAACATCAGCAAATATATCTCAGCTCTATTTATGCCTTCAATGTGAGACTGCCTCTTACCCACGACAATCCATGAGGCAGTGATCTCCTAGTCCTATTCCCTATTTCCTTTTGCAAGAATGACAGTAGTTTTTACAGAATAGAGACATCAGCATCTTTATTGTCTGAATCATTTTTCGAAGTTCATTTGGCAGCATTTCGCCTCCTTCCAAAACCTTCACCAAAACCCAATCCCTCTTATTAAGTCAACTTTATTAACACCTTGCATGACTTCAGTTATTCTATCACTCTGTTAATTCTCCAAATTGGTCATATTCTAAATTAAATAAGCATTCATGCAAATTTAGACCACTTGTAAGATTGAACCCTCTGAAAAATGAAAGAGAAAACACCATTGACGGACTCCATAGTGGTACAATGTTTTTAATTCATCGCCTAACAAGTATTGAACAGTGGGCACAACAAATGATTTCACACAAAAGACTGCTGTTTTTCATATATGGAAACTGGAAAGTAGGTAAAAAATTTCAGAACCATTCAACTAGTTAAATTATTGTGGTGCTTGATTTGTTTAATAGATTTCATGATTCAATATGTCGTACAGCACATTGATGGAGGCTTCCAATCAAGGTTTTGAGCTACACTTTCATCGTACTTGATATTCTTGTGCAGTTTTCCATTGCTACAACCTTTCATATGACAGTTTGTTCAAAGGGAGATACCTTCTGATGGTCTTTCAAATAATTTTCTCCACGTATTAGGAAGGTAGAAGGATCAGTCGTTGTCCAACTGCAAGGCAGATTACAGCTTGGGTCACATTGGAGAGTTGATCCGTAAGTACATGCTATGCTATCCTCTCTCGCCAACTCTTGTAGATCCATATAACCTTTCTTTTGAACTGCAGTAACAATGAAATTCCACATGTTGCTATCAGAAATGCTTGCTAAAACACCGTACAGGCATGATGACAATCATATCAAGAAGTTTTGCTGTAAAGACAGGACAAACCTGCTAGATCATGCAACTTTTTCACAAAAATGGCTGTTGATGATAACTTAGGCTGGTACATATTCTGTTGAAGAAGCAATATAGAAAGATCAACCACATGAAATACTTAAAACCTCTTCATCACTGGCAACCGTTCATGTGTTGGCTGCAAATGATAGAAAAGGCTAATGCAGGAACTCCAACATCAACCACATGAAATACTCAAACCCTGTTCATCACTAGCAACCATTCATGTGTTGGCTGCAAATGATAGAAAAGGCTAATGCAGGAACTCCAACATAAGATTGACAAGAAAGACGATTTCAAATTAAGTACAGTACCGAAGCATGTAGTTCTGGGATCAATTCAGATGACCAGTTTTCTAATTGGTCATAATCTGTCGGCTCAGGAACATCAAAGAACTCGTCATCAGCATTATTCAGTCCCATCAGGCTGGAAGATTGAGAAGGTGGCCTTTCAGACTGGTCTTCTGTAAACTTGACCTCCTGGATTTTGACAATTTTTTCATGATCCTCTACTTCGGCTTTAACATCCTCCTTTACAATCTGAGGTAACCCAATATCCCTCATCAAGTCCCCACAAGAGTAGTCTGAAGAAAAATTTCCCGCTTTGGATTTGAACATCTCTCTTAATGCTGCAAATAATGGCAAATATATTTTTTTAAACAGACTCTCGAAGAGTGAAGTTAGGGAGAAGCATGAACTGCAATTCCATGGTTGGGGAAACAGACACCATTTGCCTATCTCTACAAGGGATCTTTGAAATCACTCTAACTAAAGCAATGTCGACACAAGTTATGAACGAAAGAGACAGCAACATTAATTTTCTGAAAACTACCTGCAACTCTCTCAAGCATACGAATGGTAGTGGATCTTGCAGATGATGGACGCAGATACATTTTCCAGAATTTCCAATCAATCGAAAGCATGTGTTTCACCATGGACTGTTTTCCTTGGTTTATTGGAGAAACTACATATCCCCCACCTGCGTGATGGGCAATAAATTACACAGAAAGTTCAAAATTAGAAACTAGAAGACCTGATTCTCTGACACATTAAGGCCAATGGCATTAGGAGAGATGACAAATGATTGCATAAGCGGGTTTTTGAAGTAGATAAATGACAGAAGTCATGTCAAAGTCTCGTATCTCTGCAAGCACGGCATTCACTTTCTTCAGCCAATGCTTTGTGGACAAAGAGGAGATCAATGATAAACCTCCATGCCATGACTTATCTTGATTGTGAGTCTCAACTGTGTTACTGTAACCAATTAATGCACTGGATGCTCGAAATGATCCATCCTTAGCTTCATCAGTTGTTTCAATTAGACCAAAAAAAGCTACACTCAGCAAAAACTTTTTTTTTCATACGTCCACATGCAGAACAAAATATGGTCCTTACCATCATCCAATTAAAAATCAACTTTCGTTATTGTGTGGCGATAAGTTTGCAAAGACTACAGAAGGAAAAGGACCATTTTTGTAAAGTAGCAATTTGCAAATATGTAGTCTGAGTATAGTTGTTGAACTCAGACTCGATGTTGGAAGCCTTCATTGCAAGATCAAAAGAGTCTTTTCCCATCCAAGTTTTAACAAGTACTTTTAATACACAAGATGGTAGAACCTACTTAAAAAAAGGGCATATGCATCACATACTCATCACGAGGAACTAAAATTATAAGTGTCTATATCATGTCTCAGTGAAGTAGTTTGCAAGTCACTAGTTGTGATCATAGGCAGTACAAAGTACTATGGGAACATCAAAATTCAAAGCATACATTACTTTTAAGGCAAGCACGAACATAGCCTCTTTGGGGTTGACATTTCTTGTGGAAAACAGAATGGTAAAGTATAACTGTGACAAGAACGAATAAAGTAAGTTAGGGCATAGACAGCAAACCAAGCATTATAATATACGTTACAGAATCATTGTAATCTAACAACCGTAGGTGCCATCATCCTCCCTTCTCCAGTAGCGTCGTAAGAGTAAGTCTCTTCGTCTCATTCCCCTACAAATGATAACGAGTTAACTAAAGCTGGATAACATAATTGAGTTCTTCCTAAACAAAAAATTTAATCTAACCATGGAAGCCAATCGCTGTATAGCTGCTTGTGAATAATATCTGTATGACCATCAAGGTGCTCCACCACACTACCTCGGTAAAAGCAGAAATCCCATCTGCAATGAAGGATCAACCAATATTATTGTAACTGGTTGGTAGACCAATATTAATTACCCAAGATGCCCTTTGAAGTGAGTCTGGTGCAATTGGCATTTAGTGTCTATAGGATTCTTCCATCTAATATGTGAGGAGAGACATGTTTGAGGAAAAAATGATGTGGAGAAGATGCCTAGTGTCAATTGTTAAAGCTCTACAGTAGTAGCTGAAGTGACATCAGGGGCTTGATTGACATGTTAATTAATCGCATTGCCTCAGTGCTTCATGGAATCAACCATGTGGACGAATAACTTACTAGTTGGTTATAAAGTGTTCCATTTAGGCATTGCAGCAGTTGCAAAGTGATGAAGTTAACTGTGTGGAACTCCATAGAGTAAAAGTGACTGGACAGACATACACTTTTGGTGGTTAAACAAAAAGATAAACTACTTAAGTCTGAGCATGTCGGTGCCATAAATTTAATTAGGCAGTTTCTGAATTGGAATGTTGAGCAGCTTAGACTTCCGCCAATAAATAGATTAGGTACTTCCATTGACCATTAATTGCCACGTCACATATGCTTGAAAGGGTAAGAGGACTCATCCAGAAGGTCACAAATAATTTAGCACATCTAGTTCTACCACAAGAAATGACCTAAATCATCCTGTGACTTCAGCCATCATTTCACACAAATAAAGCAGCATTCAGGTAATCTTACTCAGAACGTGAAGAACCAAGAGACATGAGACACCGGAAAATGGCCTCTGAAGTTCCATCAACCACTCCAACAGCCATGATTGCTGGATGATCGTCCCAGTGCTAATATAGTAACAATATTCAGTCAGAAGAAATCTTGTAGATATTAATAATTGCATGTTAGCAAAAAAGCAACGCACCCCTCCACGAGAATCCCAATCTTTTGCTTCTTTGAAAAGGCGCAGTCCTTCAAGATGAGTTACAATTAATTTCACTGGATTCAGTCACTCCACAAAGTAGAAACAAGCTTAGTATTTACCATTCCGACAACCAAATATTTTCCACGGTGAGGGTGCGATAACATCAGATTTCATTGCCTCTGTCTGCATGGATGAGAAAACTGTCCAGTCTACAGAGTGTTTACTGCTTGTCCTTTTTGAAGGGGTGCAGATCCTGTTGCGAAAACATGCCACTAAAAGAATGTCAAACAACTGTTCATTTGCATGAAAAAAGAAATGAAATTAACTTCATTCGTCTTATTTATAGATAAATAAATATTTATAGCAATAGGAGCACTATATTGATAGAGTTATCTAAATTATGGTAAACAGCTAGAGGTATGAGCAGAGGAAGATGGCAAATAGAACCAAGATCGTAATAATGAATGCGATTAGATGAAGGAAGAGAACATTATGAGGGAGAAAATAACTAAAGGCTGCGGAGAAAAGATCATCAAATTAAAAGATATTCTCAGATGATAAGGGCCACGTGAATTTTTTCAAAAGAGGAAGGCCACTCCTGCTTCAGCAACTTGTATTGAGGGTCCCAAAAATTGCATCATTTCTTTGCGAGGATAACGAAATTGCATGTTAGAGCAAAATGACCAGTAAGTGCAGTAAACCTCTTTGATAGAACTACAGATCCGATAATGATGGCATAGAGTGGCATGAGACACTAATTTCCATAAGGAAATGAATCTATCAGAGAAAAGAAAATCATATGCAAAAGCACGGCCATTCACATTGGCACACCACACCCCAACACCCCAAAAAAAAAAAAAAAAAAAAAAAAAAAAAAAAAAAAAAAAAAAACCCAACAAAAAAAAAAAAATGAAAAATAAACTGGACGAAAGGATGAAAATTTTCTGTTCCCTTTCCTTGACTGATGTACACATGAAATTGCATGTTACCAATTTCGTCAAACTTGTCATTCGACCTTGGACATGTACTGACACAGCAAGATGCTAGAGCAGGTAAAGTCTCTATAATGTGATGAACTGCAATCACTTAACTCTCCCAAATTGCACACTCAGATATCACAGATGAGTAGCATAAAAGAGATGCTAAATAACAGATAGATATACCTAAAAGTCAGCCATTTCCGCTTAGAACATGAAACAAAATTTGTGGCTGGGTTTGGATTTTCCTGAGAATGCACAAGAAGTCAAATTTACGCCATGAGCAAAAGAGTTTCTCATGAGATCACTAGATAAGGTAAATTGGGACCTTTGCTGCTGCATCCTGCAAAGAACGTATCCATCTGGCCGCATCCTCTGAACTATCTGCTCCCAACTACATTGTTGAATAGTCATCTTTAGATATGTGAAATCATCAAAGATAAAAAGGATAAATGAAATGGATATATCAAATTACTGCACCTTAAGCTGATCATTGTGATTAGCTGTATTATAAAGGGTGAAAATGAAGACTACCTGTAAGTTGGAAATAAGTCAAATATACATTAAATGCTAGAGGAATGAATTTATATCTCTTAAAAGCAAACCACAAGTAACCATATTATCTGTACTTTTCGATGAATGCTCTCCCTTCCATTATCTATGACCCGAATGCAAGAGTCAATAGCTGCACTTCTGATGGGCTCCTGAACAAAGGGAATCATTCTGTTAGCTGGCCCTTACCTATCAAATGGAACTAGAAAAGGACTCTCAGCTGCCATAGCAGATGATTAATGCTGTATATATAAGATTTAAATGATACAAACAACTGGAAGAAATATTTCAATACAACAGGAGGAGCACAAATAGTTGGATTTTGTTGCGATGTTGTTGTCTGTCCATTTACTAGGGGAATTCTTCCTATCATCTGTAAGAGCTATGTGAACCAATCGGGTAACATCAGATTTGATGACCTATAGCTCTTGATCAGCAAGTGCGAGACTTCAGACTAAGATGCACAAATAGGAATAATATGAAGAGACTAATGCACGACTGAACAACATAGATGGATTTCACAATGATCATTCTATTTCAGCTCATTAAATGCTGAAAGATGAGAATTTATCAAATTGTGCATATAGGTGTATGTCTACAACTAGTTTCACTCAAATTGTAAGAGCTCAAAACTGAATTTGAATTGACCATGAATGTAATGCAAAACTCATTTCACCAGGTGCTTCGACATCAGTTGATTTGTGGCTCCAATATAGTGAAGATGAAGCTATCCATCCACAACAAAACCAACTACCTCTTCTTCTTTTTTTCCTTTCTTTCCTTTTCTTCCGCTCATTCTCTTGGTAAAGGAAAACGCCTCATTCATGCAAGACGACCAGGACCGTGTCTCTGAAGCCGACAAACCCACAAGAAGAGGCCGTTTCAGGTATCATTCTGCATAAAATCAATGACCGTACAATTCCTAGAACAAGACTCCTCGTCCAACAGCAACAAAACCGTATGCAATAAACCCCCTGGAGCGAGCTTTCGCAAATTGTCCAAGCAAACTAAATTTGGAAACTAGCGGCTCGTCCAGAACATATTCGATACGACAAGACGACATCCAGGATAACGGCAACAAACCGAGCGTGGCAAAATCACAACCCCAACCACACCGTCCACAATCCGCGACGCGAGCATCTAGATATCGTATCGTGCTCCGCGCAAATTAAATTCGACGACAAGAAAATCAACGAACTCGTGCAGCTCCAAATGCCAACCGCAAAGATATCAAAAGAACAAAACTAAATAAAAATAAGAAAAAAAAAAGGGGGAGGAAAAAAAAAGGAAAAGAAAAAGGCGACCACCTCGTCGTCATCTATAGGCAGGTTTTTGAAGCTCTTGAGGCTGTTCTCCTTGAGAACGAAGTACCGCCTCCGCGAGTACTGGAGGCCGAACCTGTTGGAGCGGATGAGGTAGAGCCACCCCTCCATTGCGTCCATCGCGGAAGACGGCGAAGTTATCTCTCTCGCTCCAGCACCAGACGCTCCCCCCTGCCTCCCTCCCTTGGCCAGCCCCGCCCCGCCTCCCTCAGCAGAGGCTCGACGCCACGCGAGCAGCGCGCTCTCGACGTCCCGTCTCCGTCTCCGTCTCCGTCTCCGTCTTCGTCCTCGTCTTCGTCTCGCCTCCTCAGAGCGCGGAAGGACCGGCAGCAGGGCCCGGCAATGGCGACGCGCGAACCGCCCCGAGGAAGGAGGATGGCACGAAACAGAGCACTAGTAGATGACGACGAACGAACGGACGGACGGACGAGCTAGAACGATTGTGGCGCGGCGAGGACGCGAACGCGAACGCGAAGGAGGAGGAGGAGGCGGTGGAGGTGGCGGAAGGTGACGACGGGGATGCCTCTGATTCCACGAGGAATCAGAGAAGCGGAGCTCGAGGCGAAGATCAACAGGGGCCCGATCGCTTTTTCACGGGGTGGGGGAAACGAAATTGCCTGGCACGATTTTTCCGGCGTTCGCTGTTTCTATCTTTTCTCTCGTTGTGTTTTTTTTTTTTTTTTTTTTTTTGGGTGTTGTGTCGCTGGTTTCGTTCTGGTATTTTTTGAAAGCTAACCGTTTTGGTGCCCGATGGAATCGAGCGAGACAGCTCTGAAACGAGCGCGAGCGGTTGGGGCTGCAATTACCGGAACGCCCCTCCCCCTCCTCTTCCCTCCGCTTCCTCTTTTTGTCATATTTTGCGGATTTCCATTTCCCTTTTTTCCCGAAAAAAAGTTGATTTTTCCTTTTTTTGCTTGAAATCTTCTCATTCGTTGGGGTTTTTGCAGCTTGGAATTTCGATTTAATGCGAGAATAGGGATGACGATGAATTTTAAGTCCGAAATTTGTGGAGAAGGGCGATTTTGGGATTTCGATTTTCTTGTGATTTAAATCTGTGAGGCCCGAGGGAAGACAGTAGGGCAGGTTGGATCCATTTGCACGCTGACTATGATTGGCTTGTGGTCAGGCCTGTGCCGCTTAGTGAGGACGGATTTGGTCAAATGACAATTTGTTTTTTACAAGTAATCTTTCAACTTTTTTTTGAAAAAAAAAAATGAGGAGGAAGGAAGGAGCTTATGGCTAGGGAAGGAAGGAGTAGCTGCCATTGAGTAGGCCCCACCTGAAAAAGAGGGCATGCTGTAAGAAAAAAAAAAATAGAAAATACTTTTGGAGGCTGGATGTGTTGAGGGACAACCAAGTGGATGGTGGTGCGAAACATAATCCTCCCTTTGATTCCTAAGATGTTCCAAAGGGATTTTGCCCCCCTCTCTCTCTACAATATATATATTGGCAAATTGGCCAAAAGATAAAATTAAGAATCTAGATGAGTCAATTATCCCAGGTTGGATCATAGCTGGGACAGTTCTTAACTGAGGGGGATTATTTAAGGGGGGGTAAAAAGGAAAATTATAAATAAATAAATAAAAATCATTTTAACAAGGGTGGGGGGAAAAGAGATTGACAGTGGGGAGGCATGGAATGGTGGAGTCTTGCCCCCACAAAGACCTAAGTTGACCAACCCCTCCCAATCTATTCAATTGACTTTTGCCCACTCTAATCTCACCTATAAATTCTTTCTTTTACGCTTCTGTCTATGGTCAATCGACTTGATGCTGTCGAGTGCACATTTCAAGCTTTTCAAAGGTGTTTTGGCTTTGTGTCAAAAAAAAAAAAAAAAAAAAAAAAAAAGGTGTTCTGGCTTTTTGCCCGAATAGATGCGTGTTCTCTGAGCTTTCCTGAACGCATCCATATTAGGTAAGATTTGAATTTGATACTACTTTAGAGTTTACTTTATAACGTGGAGACAAATTCGTTTTTCCCTCAAATCTTGTTGTTCTATCATGCCGTTCGCGAAACTTCAGTAGCTCACAGGAGCGGATGAGGATGGAATTCAAACGATGAAAGAAGTCCGAAATTCACGTAGACGGTGTGGAAATCCCAGATTCAATTCGTGAGGAGCCCACCAAAAAGGAATGGACAACCTACTTTAACGATCAAAGCCAAACCCTTCAATGGAAAAATGGGTTGTCCGCCAATTTCTCTTACTTCGCGTGGGTAACTCGGTTTCAAGCAAACTAGGATAGGATGCCACCTTGCCATAATAAGAAACAAAATCCAATAAGACATGGTCTTTAAAGATTTGTGACATAATCATAGGAAACATAGATCCTCCCGTTGATTGTCATATCGTGCACTCCACACTATTTTCATTCACTGGACAGCAAGCACATTGCTGAGGGCGAACTCCATTCCATTTCCCAACTTTGATAATTTCCCGATTCTTTATTCAATTATTCTCTTCATTTTTGGCCCCTTTAAAAAAAAAAAATCCCAAAATTATGCTGAAAGGTGCATTGAAGTTCGCTAGGAGACCCACCAATCATTGAGATTAATTAATAAACCTAAATAGTTTATGGTCCCCACCCACGTTTTCATTTATAGAAAATTAGAAATTTATTAATATTCATTTCTTAAAGTTGCGGCAACCGATGAATTAGGTATACGCCATGGGACAAAATTCAGTGCCAAAATCGATGCAAGAAAAGGGTATCGTTGGAATATAACGAGGGAGGTGATGGTGGCCGGATAATGTGCAATCAAGGTCGATCTATATCTCGGCTGGCAATAATTTGGCGTGCTACCTTTTATGCACGGAAAAATAAGTAAATAATTAACTGTCCTTTATTATTATTATTATTATTATTATTATTATTATTATTTGAGTTTACTGAAAAAAATCATCATGATTAACTATGGTGTCCCAGTTCATGAAATTAAATTTAAATTGTTCAAGAATGATATTATACGTATTTGGTGTTGTGACATAACAGAATAATGTGAAAATGCAGTGGATGCTCTCTATATTAGAAATAATATATCCATAAATTTTTTAAAAGAAATTCATTGTTTGGTGCGAATTGATGTTGCTTATTATAATCAAGTGGGTCATAGTCATCAATTTACGTAATTTTTTATTTTAAAAGCTTCCAAGGAGTTTGTTCACGGAAGTTATTCCTTGGACAAAGTTTGCGACGGCAAGAAAAGATGAGCAGGGCAAGGCAGGATTCTCTTCGGATTGCTAAGCCGTTACTTAAATTATGATGACCATAACTTGAAGTGTCTCTCTTCTCCTCCACACCGATTTCCCACCAACCCAACTCTCGTGATTAATCCGTGAGGCTAATTAGCGATTTGATCGAATGCATAACGACATCGCGCAACGGTTACACATGTTTGAAAAAGAGGCTACCGTATGCCTGGGCTTTTAGAATTTAAATGCAAAATCGATTAGATCTGATGCGCATGAGCAAGAATGGGATTGGCTAGTAACCTACACCTTTCGTCTCTCTCTCCCTCTCGATGGCTAGCAACCTTTTCAAATGCGATTAATACGAGTCCTCTAAAAGTATAAAGATAATTTTAGGGTCCGTTCGTTTCGCGGAAAATGGGCCATCTCCGGAAAATATTTTTCCAGAAGTTATTTTCTAGGAAAATGACAATATTTTCTAGGAAAATGACAATATTTTCTGGTGTTCGGCTAAAACCTGAAAGTGTTTCAGAAAATATTTTCCGGTGTTTGGTAAGGAAAATGTTTTTCGCTCACCAAATTAACGAGCGCGAGTGTCAAGCTCGAGACTCGTCAGATTGACGAGCGCGAATTTAAGATCGATGAGTTTGAGGTTCACCTAATTCGACGACTAGCCAAGAAAGAAGAAGATAGAAAACAAATAAAAGAAAAAGAAAAAGGAAAATAAAAATAATTCAAATTAAAAAAGACGAAGAAAACTAAAAAATAATTCGAATAAAAAAAGAAGAAAGAAGAAATGAGAGAAGAAAGTGAAAATTTATATAGGTGTGAGGTAAGAGAGATCAAGTGAGGAAAATGTTTTCCACATTTCAAAAGTGGAAAACATTTTCCTTTACTTTAAAAGGCTTTTTTTCTTGGATGGAAAACATTTTCTCCAAGGAATTCATTTTCCATGAAAAGAACAACCGGAAAATCCGGAAAATATTTTTCCGGAAATTATTTTCCGCGAAACGAACTGCCTTAGTCCATAATAAAACACAATCATACGTCATTAACAGAGAACACGATTTCACAATAAAAATCATCAATTCTTATTGAGTTGTCTAACATCACCATCTCGGCTCTTGTTTGAATGGTAGTTAAGCTAATTCCTCTTCCGATAAACCAAGAATCATTGCCACTATCACTATATATTATGTGGAAATAGCTAATAAGTTCTTTGGGAATTGACTCACCTTGCGCCTACCCAAAACCCCTCCTTAGCCACTGGGGTCGAGAGCATAAAAATACAATTAATGATAGAAATAACAAAATTGATTTACGAAATGACATGACAAATTCCTTTTGATGTTTATGTTTGATCAAATTATCTGAAAATTAGATATGTAAAACAAAGAAGAGTGAAAGAAAAATAAAATTTGCAACTTTGCAAGAGAGACTAAGGGGTCAAAATGATGTGTGCGATAACGTCAAAGAAAAGATTAAAAAATCGAGGTGCGTAAGAGTTAGGGGTTGACCCACCAAGGAGAGTGAGTGAGACAGTATATAAAACCCGAGGAATAACGCAACTTTTATTTTCAGAATCTTCCTGGCGGTGACAAAAAGCAATCCAAACCTAAAATTAATATATAAATATATAATTATATATATGGGGTGGAAGGTACGTGACCCAATCATACTCAGTGAAATCTGTCTCGTGTAGTATTGGGCAATCATAGTTCACATAAGCCTAAAGCTTCCCTAAGAAAAAGAGAAGAGAAGACTCTTTCCAGCTTCCCCTCTTTTGTCTTCATCTCTGTACTCTCTCTCTCTCTCTCTCTCTCTCCCATCTCTATCTCCAGGGAAGAGAGTGAAGGTGACACTTTTGCTGCGGCAATGGAATATGCTAAGAAACCAAACCAGACTTTTCCAGGAAGGTACAAGGAGATCGCCTTCCCTACGAAGAAACTATCAAGCGGGTGGGATCAAGCCACAATTTGTGTTGAATAAAACCAGAATTAGTCAAATTCAATTCGTCCAAGTTTGAGACCGTGGCGTCGGTATCCCTAATCAGAACTCATCTGATTTATGCGTTTCAACAGAAGCAACCTGAAACGTTTTCGGGTTGGACTTTGTCGCACAAGGATCGTCTGTAGGTCGGGCACGTGCAGCTGCCCGCAAAAACGACTCTTTCCATGGTCGAACGAACGATTCAATCGTGGACAACAAGGCCGAAAACAATCTGAGTTTGGTTAGGTCGTTCTACTGTGACCAGCCTACCAGCCTTGAATCCAACGGGTTAGCCCAACATGCTTGGGCCACTGGAAACGTGATTGGTTTTCGACCAGCATTCATCAGCCCAAAGATGGCGTCCTTTTTCTTCTTCGTAAGGCGAATAAATAATCATACAATTCAGGAAGACTTCTCACTGCAACCAAAGTATTCAGGAAAATATTTACTACATTATCTGAACTACGAGGATTTATAACCACAAAATTTTTCCTGCTACATATACCATTCAAAAGTTACAGCACCAAATTAACTGTCATTGGTGCACGCGGCCGCTAGCAAAGGCTGTAACAAGAATTACCAGGAAGTCTCATCCATAAATATAGCTTCACTCATCACTAATTTGTTTATCTGTGAGCCTATGCCAAAATGCTGATCATTTGCGCAAAGACAGATCGATGTGTAGGTAAGCTACACAAGTCACGAAGAGGAAGAAGAATACGGATGTCAACATTAATGGCTCCGCGAGCATGAAGATCGGGTTGAAGTGATAGTAAACCTGCAAAATAGCGGAAAGAAAGAAGTGAGAAATTGGGGACTTTTTGGGGCACAACTAGATATCGAGACCGCATGCTATACTTTAAGGGGAAAATATCTTTCTTCCAAACTGAATATAAATCAAACATTCTAGACATCATCCTTGCAGCAAATCTTACGACAGACAGGTCTTCCATTTTTTTTTTAAAAGGAAGGGGGATCCAAGAGATCACATTCCACGAATCAGGACTGGCACACAGGCAGTTTAAGAAGTTGCAAACACGATGGAAGATATATTAAGAAACAATAATTGTGCAGAAATATTAAATCAGCCAGGCTCTTAAGCAGGCACCACAGAAGCACTAGTTTGTCTCACCTGAATGCCAAATTGCTAATTACATGGCAGAGCGTCCCCTTCATAATTCTTAGCGTTGCAGAATTAAGTAAAATCTTGTTTATCAAAGTAAAATTACCTGGAAGGGAATGTTATGCTCAGGGACAACATTATTCTTCTCCAGAACTACCACTGTCCTTCCAACAACATCGAGGTATGAATATTTTTTCTGCAATCACAAATAAATGTGACATCCAAGTTAATAAGGAAAAGATTTCAGATTCTGTACGGGAATTTAATGAAAAGTCCAAACAAGATGGCCATAAGGCACTCGGCCTGGTGGTGAAGGCATTGGGGTGTGGGTATGCTTTCTAAGCTCAGGGGTTTGACTCCTGACCAATTAAAAAACGTAAAAAGTCCACATGAAATGAAGCGCTGCATTTGAGCAGGACCTCCACTGACATATTGAGGTGAAAAAGAAGTTAATGAGGCACAGCACTCGTGTATGATTCCTACAGAAAGCAGTTACCTCCAGATATTGATTCACAGGAAAAGGTACGACAGCAGATGGCTCTTTTGATCCCTCAGGCAGCACAACCTGAGATACAGAAATTATCATCCACTAAACCATGCCAAATGTATTAAATGCTACATGAAATTAGAATAAGAAAATACTGAATTAAATTAGATTTGATAGGTAATAAAACCCACTTTAATAGTTAACTTGTCCACCACTGTCTCCACTAGAGGACATCCATAACTGAAATTGAGGTAACGCCTGCCATCAGGAGACTCAAAAAGGAAATCTTCCAGTGGCAGACCATACCCAATAACAAAAGTTGCTTTCCAACCTCCAAACAAAGGATAACGAGGCTCAATTTCTAGTTCAGACTGTCAAAAAAGCAAAATTGAGTCAAATATTCAGCAACTAGAATAGCACGCTGTAAATGATAGTATACTCTAAGTTGATGTGTTTAGCAATGAATAGAAGGCAATTTTTTTAACAATGCAAATAATTAAGGAGGATAGTTGGGAAGAGAAACACCCAGTAAAATTCAAATGCTCTATATTGTTATAAATTGCAAGGGCGGCAATGCAGCTACAAAATAAAAATAAGAATGAATATGTTCCTCAGATGTGAAAACAATAAGTGACTAAACAAGAGCACAAGTCCTAAAATTTGTCAACTTTGTGCACTCAAGCTCTTCCTTCAATTTCGTTAGTTTTTAATTAAACCAAAAGAGGGGTGTCGCATTGTTTAATTCATTTTTTATTGTCACTTTTTTAGTCAACTTTTCAATCCTTGAACTCAAACCGAAGTCGCTTTAACCCGACAACAAAATGTTACAAAATCTGAAATTAAATAAAGCTAGAAAACTCAAAATGATCTTCAAAGTGAAAAAAGACTAGCAAAATCAGGGGTTGCAAGGGTGGCGCTGCTGCTGCTTGATTTAGCAGGCAAAGGCTGACAACCCTCACCTGACCATCAGTGATGGCTGCAAATCTGGGAGGGCAAGCACCCTTGCGGGGCTCAGTGGTGCTACCACGGTCACCACCACCAAGCGAGGGTGTGCTTGCCCTTGCCAGTGAAGAGGCAAGGCAGTGCCACCCACAATGGCCCTACCCCTTGTGATCTGTTTTGTATTTTTGCGAGTCCTTTGTTAATTTTCAAATAAACTTTTTTTCTTTCAATTTCAATTAATTATTCTGAAATTTTAACTTTTTTTTAATTGTAATTTTAATTGTTTTATTTTCTAAAAATGGAATAAAAAACAACGTCATTTTTGTGTTGAAAGTGTGCCATCACAACATTATTGGCCACGTGACAAAAGAAAATAACAAAAAAAAGCCACACGGCATTTTCCGTTCAAGAAGATAATGGAAGGACTAGAGTGCAAAAAGTTGACAAGTTTTAGAATTTAAATGCACAAAACAAAATTTTTAGGATTAAAGTGCAGAAAGTTGACAAGTTTTAGGACTTAAGACATAATTATCTTACTAAACAATTAGCTCAAATAAAGCGCAGGACTGACAATACCATCGATTGCAACATGTTCCTCTCTGGTGTAAGATTTCATTAATGAGGAGAAAGATCATGCATCACCCAACTTCATGGTATAGGCATCTCGTCTAGTCTAATTCAATCTAATACATCAATATAAATAGGGGCTCGACAGAGGGTTATGGTTGAATCATATGTTTTACATCACAAAGCCCCTTTCTACTAGGCCTGCCTCGTATATCCTAATGCAAAAATTAGACAAGTCTTTTTATATTCCACTAATTCAAACAATAATGCTTTGAGAAAAAAGAGTTCCAACATAAGCTATATGCTCAGGGTATGAATTTAATTAATCTGGATAACTTCACATGATGAATGGTAAAACCAAATTCTTCCACAAGATAGTTACTTAAACATCAATTATTCTTCAAGCCAATTTCTTTTATTTACAATAAGTATCACACAAAAATTATCCCCGACGACCAACCGCAGGAGCCTACATCCTGCAAGATAGTACATCTTATCTAAAACAAAAATATGAAGGATGTACCTTTAGAGTACCCAAACGTAGGCGTGATGATGAAATGTTCCCTATTTCATCACGATAGTATACGGAGTGCACCCTAGGTGGGAGTCTAGCTAGAAGATGTCTGAACGAAGAGACACCACTGTGACCTGGCCTAGATTGATATTCAACCCTGCCAAAAGAGAACTTCTGAAGTTGAAAATCTAGGTGTGCAGTAAATTAACCACATTGAGGAATTCAAATGAACTAACACCAAGAACCAGTTCTCTTTTCCTCAATCCAATTATCCAACAAAAGCATCACACCACCTGAGCAACTACCTCTAGATAGGAGAGACACACAAATGCAGCTATAACCATGAGACACCAAAGTTATTGCGACATCAATGAGACTGTACCAAGTCGATCATGGATTGCACATTTATAACACAATAAGATCTTTAGAAGTCAATTATATAAAAGAAGGATTCAAGCATCAATCTAAAGTTCTGCATAAATTCCACAGACTACCAACAAGCTTTGAACACTAAAAAGAGCAGGAATTAAAGAGGACTTGGAGTATGGTTGATTACAACACAAGAAATAGTATCCTCTGTAATTTATAATCATTCCAACTTAAAATTAAGATACTAATATTTATTTAACAATTGCAAGATTGAATTAATCAAACGCAGCCTACTGCATCCACACATCACTTTGCAGTAGAATTCTTACAAAAACATACTTATAAGACCTAGAAAAGTGAAAAATCAGAAACCAGTTGATAAATAAGCAGTGTTTGCATATTTCAAAATGATAGGACTAAGCATCTTCAAAATTGAGAAGCTTACCTTGAAAAGACACCTTTGTGGCGAGCACCAGCATGAGCCAACTTATATTGCTCAGTGATCTGAAGGCTTCCCCAATGAGATATTTCCACCTCCCGTACAAGCTCCTCAACAACAGCGAAGGGACTATTATTTTCCAAGTGCACAATCACTGGTGAATATGAATATGGAGGACGGTCATTGTAAGGCCCATATTTCAGTTCAGTACCAGCACGATGAGTAGGGTCTACTACAGTGAAAGACTCCACTTTTGTAGTTGGTGTCTTAATAAATGTTATCTGCTGCTTGATATGATATGGCGACAATATTAGGGCACTGTCGTGGTAGTAGACCAGCTGTGATTCTGATTGACTTATCTCCACGGGAAAGGGTTCCAGAGAATGTGTTAGTATATAGAGTACCTCCAATGTGACAGCTTCACCAGCGGCCAATGGATTTAGCAGGGATATAGATAAGTACTTAGTTCCATTGGGTGCATTGGGTAACTCTTTTGGATTTACATCTAGAGGGGTATAGGTTTTCTTCTTCCGTTTTCCTGTTGCCACTTGTGCCTTCACAACTGCCAGATGATCAACCTGTGTTGGTGGAAAAGCAAGCAGAATTTCTGAAGCAGGAGAAGCCCCAGTATTTTCAACCTGAAAGAGGCCCATCAATTAAAAAAAATAAACTTATGGACAAAGAGCAACTTTACAAGCAAAACTTGGTAATTTATTGTTTGGTATTTATCAGTGAGATTCCTGAAAGGAATTTCATGTACGATGAACCAAAAGACATGTAACTGCAGCCAGGAAGGTTCTATATGTTCAGAGAGATAAAATCAAACAAAGACACATGCACTTACCTTCAAAGTCAGGAAAACCTTAATGATGTGAGAAGTCAGGTCAATCTGCAAGAAGTTAACAGCACAAAAAGGAAAATGCATCAGTCATCAGCAATGTTCAAAGAAACATTCCACGAGTAATCAGTGGTATCATATGCGATTGATGTACCATGAAAATGTAACTTAAGGGACAAGAAAAACAAAGAACTACCAGAAAGGCCATTCTTAGTTTCTAGCGTCATATTGAATAAACTGTAAAGCTATGCATTTTCAGAAAACTATCTTCGAACCAACATTCATGGGAAGGAAGAATTCAATAAGCTATGAGCTATTCTCTGGCTCTTCCAGTTCACAGTGATGGACAGATGGGAAAAAAAAATCTCCACAAGTTTGAGTAGCTGCGGCAGACTGAGGCAGCAAAAAGTCTATCATCAACAAACAAAATTCCATTTTTCCCCAAGCTTCCTATAAACTTTTCATTCCCGAGTAACCATCAAATGAAGAGGAGCATCATCCACAAGGTCCACGACCGCCACCGTAAGCAGCATTCCATACGTGACACGACTCAATCCCTTATGTCGGAAAATCTAAAGTCCAAAACCCCTCTAAACAAACTCGCGACCACAGCGACGTCCATCCACGGCTCGACAAGGACCTAAGCCCCGTCACTCTTATCACTTCCGGTGAGAAGCGATTCCACGTGCTTCGATAAATTAAGAAGGAATTCCACGCACTCCAATACACAGTCTCCGCAGTCAAATCGATCGACGACGCAGTCAACCAATCTAAGCTCGGGCGAGCGGCGATTCCGAGCTCACGATCCGCGATCTCGAGGGAACGCAGGACGCACTCGCGGGCGCGAATCGCTTCGGGAAATGGAAAGAGGAAACGAAGGAGGAGAAGGGGACACAGAGAGAGAGAGAGAGAGAGGTACCCTGCGTTCGGCATTGACGACCTGGATGTCCTGAGCAGAACAGGAGGGCAGTATCAAGAGGAGAGCGAAGATCGAGATGGGGACGGCGGCTCGAAGCCGCAGCGGAATCGCCATTGGACGCTGCACCTTCTCTTCTGTCCCGTGCTGCGCTCGCTCGACGAAGAAGACGACTCGCGGTCGCGCAAACTGGTAGTCTTCGGAGACGAGAGACGAGGAGGAGGAGGAAGAGGACGAGGACGAGATTGTGGGCTTATGGGCTTTTTAAGTGGTCCGTTCGATTGCTTTTGGGCCATGATGTCGCGTGGAACGGGCTTCCGGTCGGGCCCGGTCCAGGACAGGCTCTCGGGTTTCTTGGAGAATAATAATTGAAAGGCTTCCCAATTCCATCCCGGTCATAAGGAATATCGTATGCTGATCGATATCAACTTGATTATTTCCATCATGAACTTGTTTGATTCGAAAAAATGAGTAATTTGCAAAATATTTTCTTAAAGATAATCAATTTTATTTCTTAGAATAATTAGTTAATAAAAAATATTTTTATCATCGATGACAATTTATATTTAAATATTTTAGAAAAAAATTAAATTATTTTCTGTTCATTCGTTTTTGTAAGCAATCATTAACGGGAAATGTTCTCTAAATCGTTTTTGTAAGCAATCATTAATAGGAAATGTTCTCTAAATCATTCACTTTTTTTATGAAACAAAGCATTCTAGTTTTTGTTCCAATTGAATTCTCTCATGGGTTCTTCCATTCTCAAATTATAACCCATCTTAACGACTTTTATCTCTATGTAATTCTAATATAAAGATATCACGATACACGATTGACGGAAAGTTAGATTCTAAATCCAAACAACTATTGATCTATCAATAAACAATTCGTGACATGCCATGTAGTGAAGAACTTGTCGAGCCAATACAGGCATCGATCGTCCTAGTGGATTGAAAAGGGCTTTTTTATATTTGTCAGTTTTACTCTAGTTCTCAACTTATTCTGAAACTTTTGCCGTGCCTCTTTATAAAGCGTAGAAATCGAAATCTACACCTGAAACTAATCGTCTCTATTCCGACCCCTTGAAAAAGTAAGTGTTCAAACCTCCTATCTTCCGCTTCTTATGTAAAAAAGACTGTCACTAGGGCCCAGTGATTAAAAAAGAGCTCTTTAACTTACCCATCATTATTGACCAAAATAAAAAAACTTAACCCATCATTTAGTACAAACTTAATGAGGAGGCATACCAAGTTAGATCTCAACCGTGATTATTTCATTCTTTCTTTTTCTTGGAAAAGAACTTCTGTTTCGTGAGTAAAGAATATATTATTGGGAAATTAGAAAAGATGGAGTGATTGCAATAATGGGTTTTACTTAACCACCGCACTACATCAATCACACTCAAACTTGATGAATTGCAAGGGGCCACCATGGGCATCCTATCGAGTGAGAGTAGAAGAACCAGCACATTGGATGATTTATAATACATGTGGTCCTTTCTCTACCCTCTTGAGGTTTGGTTCAAGGCGCGACGGACTACTTGGCCCGTGCGCGCGACTGTTTTTTCATTGCTTGTGCGGTGTCATAATGAATTAGCTACAAGAGTAATAACTCCAACTGAAACTGGACATATAATATCATATTTTTACAACTATAATGGTTCTTTTCCGGGAGACAAACATTTGAATCGACTTTATTTAATCAAACGAGGTAACAGGATATGCAAGGTTGTTTTCATTTTTTATTATTACATTGACTAATTTCTGGAAAGCAAACATTTGAGTCAACATTTAGTTTTTCTCTTAATAACTAAAAACAAACATTTAATCTACATACACAAAAAGGAAAATTAAGGATGACAAAGTTGGTTGTTGCACCGGATATCCATTTAAAGTTTTTCTTTCTTTTTTTTTTTTTTTGGGGGGGGTGGGGTGATGATTTGAGGGATTTTACTAAAAAGAATGTAGATGAGGGTTAAATAAGAAAGTAAAGAATGAAATAAAATTCACTGTAGGCTTGAATGCATAGATGTCTAAAGTGGCCTGTATTTGTATAATGGGCTGGCAACAACTTGACTTGCAGATAAAACATGAACGTATGGAAAACGATCAAACGCGCTCGACTGATGCAGTTTACATGCAACGACTGATGCAGAACTTTGAGATTCCGAGCGGAAGGTCAAAACATCAACCTCATGAAAGCTCAAATGTCACTCACCTAACATGAGAGAGAGAGAGAGAGAGAGAGAGAGAGAGAGAGAGGAGATCCGAGAATGGCGTCCAAGAATCCAGAGGTTTGAATGGACCCGTTCTTGGAGTCCAAACGAAGATAACCATCGAACGAAAGCACACTGCACTTGCGTTTTCTTTAATCGCCGCCTTTTCGTATTACCCTCGTAACTGAACTTTCTACCCTTTTGGATCTCTCTCTCTCTCCCTCTCTCGGTAACAGAAAGATCACATTCTGCACCGAGAAATAGACGCCCTCTCGACTTCTGCACTCACCGCTACACTTCCTCATCATCACCATCATTATCGCAATTATCATATTCCGTTCTTGTCATTGCTTTCTTGATCGTCACTCCATCCTTCGGGGTCGTTGCTATATATTTCGGCGCTGAAGCTAATGCTTGGGTGGTAACTCGAGAGTGTGATCAGCTCCCGTGCTCGTTCATGGCGTGCATGAAGTTGGGTTCCAAGCCTGAGGCCTTCCACCTCGATGGCAACTCCTGGTGTGCTGCGTTTCGTTGCTTCTCTTTGATCACTTCTTTCATCTTTTTTACTTTCCTTTCGGCTTGGCAGTTTCAGTTTCTTTGGAAAATGAGATGCGTGATGTGGGTGATAGGTTGAAATTTGCTTCGTGGGTGTGGTTTATCTGGTGGATATGAGTTTTGAGGCGGTCGATTTGTTATATGTTATGGTCGTTAACGTTATGAGCTAATAATAGAAATTTGCTGGTTGATGTTACCAAGAAAAACCAAGGCTTAAACAGCATAATTGGAGAGTGTGATTGGCCAATTTCATTATTCTTCACTCATTTTCAAATTGTTGACCGTGTAGTTGACCAGCATACCTTCACACGTTATGCTGTTGCTGGTTACACCAGAGCGTTTGCGTTTTCTTTTTTTTTTTTTTTTTTTTTTTTTGCAGTAGCCCTCCACAGGATGAAATTTGGAAAATGTTTTATCTTTCTTTCGTAATCTGTGTCTTTTGGACTGATGCTGTCAGCTCAACACTTGGGTTGTGTCTGGACGAATGGTTTTTGGGTCAGACTGGAGCTGAAGTTCCTTGGTTTAAGCCGCCAAAAGATGGCAAAGTCCATGGAATTGCAGTAGCAAGAATTCTTATTCCAATTTGCCTGAAAACACCAGATTTGTTGTTCTTAAAAGTTGTGTTACTTTTTGCTTGGATTTACATAGTTGTGCAGGGAACTATTTTTCACATCTAAAACTATTTGGGTCTGTTAGAAGATGGTTCTTTTAACCTTACTTTTTTGGAACTCTCCATTTAAATTGAGCTTTGATTGTTTCTGTAGGATTTGCTCAACAGGGTTACCGAGTGATGTTGTAATTGAAGTTGGAGACACATCCTTCCATTTACATAAGGTTAGTTTAATTGTCGAGTTCAAGACTTGAGTCTTTCTGGGTTGTTGCTCTTTTCTTGGTTAAATGCAAACCAGAGATCTTAATACTGGTAGGTAAAAGCCAACATCATGAGATAGGAATTGTAATAACATCTAATGCAACTTCTTCAGTTCAATCCCTTGGTTGTCAAGATTAAGTATTGAATTCCCTTGTAAGAATGATGCATGCGAAATCTTACTTACATGGGGGGTACTTTACATCCCGGGTGGATATTTTACACCATGACATTTCCGCAGGATTTTTATTTATGTCTTTTTTCTTGGTTGTTTAATTTTCAGTTCACGCTTCAGGGGCGGCATTTAAGCAAAATGTGGAATCTTCAATGTTGAAACATGTCTATGAGCACTTGTGTCAATGATCTAATATTCATTAATGAGTTCTGAATCATTCATAAGAGAATAGTTTGAAAGTTGCTATAGTCCTGAATATATTCTGTAAATTTTCTGGTTGTCAAGATTACAAATCCAACGTATTTTTAAACCTTGATCAAAGGGGAAATCATTCCCTGGTGGTTTATGTCAGATTAAGCTATTTACCAAGAATTAAGGTAGGAACATGCGACAAAGAAGGTCAAGATCCAAAATCATAGCCAGACTCAGAGCTATTGTCGTTTGTGCACACAGATACTGATCAGACATTGAATTTTGATCACTAGATATCTTGAATCTTCCAATTTTTCAAGTCTAATGAAGTTTTCCGTTTCCTGTATTTCAATCAGTTTCCATTGCTATCTAGAAGTGGGTTATTGGAGAGTCTTATCGGAGAATGCTCCAGAGATGATGAGCAGAAATGCACAGTGCATCTCGATGAGATACCTGGTGGTGCCAAAACCTTCCTTCTCGTGGCGAAATTCTGTTATGGTGTCAAACTTGAGCTCACTGCAACAAATGTGGTCAGTATTAGATGTGCGGCTGAGTATCTCCGGATGAACGAAGACTATGGAGATGCAAACCTCATAGCACAAACCGAAAATTTCATGAATGAGGTCTTCGGAAGCTGGTCCGACTCGATCAAAGCACTAGAAACCTGTGAGGAGGTCCTTACACAAGCAGAAGAGCTTCATATCGTTTCACGATGCATCACTTCCCTGGCAATGAAAGCCTGTACAGACCCAAGCCTGTTTAGTGGGCCAGCTTCCTCTCATAGCGGATCAGAAAGTCCGGCCGGTGCTGCATTCTGGAATGGAATAGGTGCAGCTGGCAAGGCAGACTCTGTTGGCGAGGATTGGTGGTACGAGGATGCCTGCATCCTCAAGTTACCATTTTATAGAAGGCTGATTCTAGCCATTGGAAACAGGGGCATGAAGCCAGAGAAGGTTGCTGGTTCGGTCATGCGCTATGCAGTGAGGCACCTGCCATTGATGCGCAGGCAGTCAAGCGCAACCCACTCAACTGTTTCATCATCATCTGAAGCGGATCAAAAGAATCTTCTCGAGCAAATAGTTGAGTTACTCCCCTACCAAAAGGCCGTGTTTCCTACCAATTTCCTGCTTCGACTTCTGAGGACATCCATGATCTTACATGCTGGATCGTTGTGTCGAGAGAATTTGGAGAGGCGCATCGGGGCACAATTAGAGCAAGCCCTCCTCGAAGACCTCCTAATACCAAACATGGGTCGTTCAGTGGAGACGCTCTATGACATTGATTGTGTTCAACGGATCCTAGATCACTACATCGGGGAAGAACGCGACGTGAATTATCCTAACGCAAATTGTGTGGAAGGACAGCTGATGGAAGGTTCTCACGCCTTGACTCCGATGACGATGGTCGCAAATTTGGTGGACAGTTATCTTTCTGAGGTGGCGCCCGATGTTAACTTGAAGCTGCTGAAATTTCAGTCGCTTGCTGCTGTCATCCCTGATTATGCCAGGCCACTGGATGACGGTATCTACCGTGCAATTGACATATATCTCAAGGTGAACGAGAATTCAGAGCTTGACTACTTCATTGGACAATTGGGCGGGGAATGCTCTATTCCTATATTTCATTTCAGTAAATTCATGATCTGTCTCTCACCACAGCTCTCTCTTCTGACTGCTAAATTGTATAAACATATCAGGCACATCCCTGGCTTACGGACTCGGAAAGAGAACAACTATGCAGGCTAATGAACTGTCAGAAGCTCTCGCTCGAAGCCAGCACGCACGCTGCCCAAAATGAGCGGCTTCCTCTTAGGGTGATTGTACAAGTTCTTTTCTTTGAGCAACTCCGTCTCCGCACTTCAATGGCTGGCTGGTTCTTCGTGTCCGACAACCTCGGCACCTCACAGAACCCAAGTTGCAACCTCGTGCTCGCAAGGACTGAAGCCCCAAACCCAGCAACTACAACCCAACAATTGGTTGTGGCAGCCGATGACGTGAAGGAGAGGGTTTGTGAGCTCGAGAAGGAGTGCTTGAGCATGAAGCAGGACCTGGAGAAGCTGGTGAAGACGAGGGGGAGCTGGAACATCCTCTTCAGGAGATTAGCTTTCCGACTCAAGTCGAGATTTCCAAAACTGCCAAAGCCATCCAATGATGCCAAAAATTCAGAGACGCCAACAGCTCCTCTGATTGACGGCAAAGAAAACCGTTGCAACGCCGACAAGGAAGAGCTGTCGAAGATTTAGTTGATGTTTGAAGAAACTTCTCTATTGAGTCACGCATTTCTCCCTCTTTTCCGTATATCGTTATCATCAGTTAAATCTGTTAGTGTGCGGCCCTTGATTTTGTTCTATCCTCGAGTTTCTATTATGGTCTGTCTTGATCTGTTTTGCTTTATTCTCTTAGGGAAGCAAAAGGTGCACGTTACCTTATGGTATTTTTAATTGTTCATGCAACTAGAATGTCTGCATGAGATAAAATGCTTACGATCACAATATCTGCAATATGATACTAGACATTTTAGAACCTGCAGCAATCTCATCGGAACTATTAATCAATGTCGCTCGATTTGTACGAGAATTACAGGGTAAGATTGCTCAAAATCTTTGACCTAACAAAGTTATTTTCTCTTCCATTGCCTAATCCTGTACATCCTAGATGCCAAAAGAATAATAGAAAAAACTGGTGTGTACTCGAATTAATCAGCAGTTCTACATTGTACACAGCAGTCGATTACACTGTTGTCCACCGTATCTCCACATGTATCACCCCATTCTTTGAATCGATCAAGTGATATTTCTCGTTGATCCGTCCATTGTGCACGACATCGTTAAGATTGATTTGCACGTGGCCTAAAGATTCCTGCAATGCAATCTCACTTTCAAAATGTGAAGGTTGTACAAACGGGAAGAAAGTCCATGATCCAGATATAGAGGGTAATCAGCACTAATTTACATGGTACCAACCTTCGATCGAAAGCTAATGCTGGTTCGCTTGCTCATTACTGCAATGTGGATCTTGTCGGACAAAGGAGGCTCATCAAGCATGAACTGGAATTCTTCATTCCAGCGAGGATCGCGGGTCTTCCTCAGCATCTAACGAAACAGAATACACCATAAAAAGGTGGTTCCCAGACTTCCCAAACGTTATGAAACAAGACAGCACAGACACCTAGCTGACATTCTACAACTACGCTACTTTGAGAAATGGGTCAAGAGCAGAAGATGCACCGAGTCAAGAATTACCTTTGTTTTTTTCTTCTCTCCTCTGAAAATAACTAATGCATAAGGATTATTGTGCCTCTCCCCTTCTACGTCCTCAGCTCCTTGAACAATAACCGAAAGTAAGCCCGCTCCGCTCAGAGCGCTGTCATCGGATACTTTATCAACTCCACTTTCGATTCTTCCGTAGCCATTGGGAAGTCCCTTAAAGCTTCCACTTTCTTCCTTGAAAGGAACAAACGTTAGTTCCACCACCAGCTGGCCTCTTCTTTTCTTATCCTGGTGATCAGTAATATCTGTGTGCTTCATCAAGTCAAGAACAAACTCCTTTTTCTCGAGGGGTGTAAGCAAGTTCAGAGGAACTAGCTGTATCCCCAGTCTGTCATGTGCACCTACCTGCCGACAAGAGGGATAAAATGAAGGAACAATTTACCGTTCAATAAACTCATTCAGATTATAAAAAGGGAAAGAAATTTCACATTAAGGGTGCATCTAGTTAGAGTAAAACCATTTCCAGGAAAATGCTTTCAGACTTTTTCCACCTATTTAAACACCAGAAAATGAACCCATCAACAGAAAACATTTTCCATTAACCAAAATTGGTATGCTAAGGCCTTTAGAAAATGAATTCCCCTCCCATGAAAGGGGAATCATTTTCCCCAAAGAGACACCATACTGGTGCTGCCAATGCAACGTCAGTGAGCACCTCTCCCTCTCTCAGATAAAACCATTTCCTTCAACATAAATTTTTCATAAAACAAAACACACCCTAAGCATAGGTAACAGTGTAATTGCTGGCAGTCAAAAGAGCAGAACAAAGATCTCAAAGATTTGAGATTTTTCCGTAAGTTTTGGAAGTTTCTTTGAACAGGTAAAATTAAATGGCAGTTTTAATCTCTCGAAGCAGGAGCCACCTATTATTGTCCATTGTCTGTATTTTTGTCTAGCTTGAAATGATGAAGAAGTATAAAACTGCTTCGACCTCAGCTTTTGAGCTTCTTTCTAGCTACTAAATAATGGGGAATAGCAGAAGAACCTTGTCCCAGTCAAAGACTTGCAAATTCAAAATCTGAGATTGTGGATCCTTCACTAAAAACTTGAAGTTCTCGTTCCATTCGGGATTCAAGTTCTTCCTTATGATGGAAGTCTTCTTTGCTGGAAGTCTGTCTCCGCTCAGTTTGAGTTTGACATAAGGGTCTGACGCCCCCAAAAAGTCCATTTTCAAGAGTTTCATTGCGCGGACAACTTTCACGTGCAGTATTCCTACTGGTTTTGTCGCAGCCGCTCTACACAAGGTATTAAACGGACAGAAGTAATAAATTGACCATTTGTTAATCTCTACATGTAAGCAAGATATGATCCCATCATATGGTTTCAAAAGCTTACAATATTAGTGCGTTTTACTAGTACCGGTGATCTACATGAACTTACGTCGAAGCATCAAGGATAGGTACTTCAAGTGTTTGGGGCCAGAGATACATGTTCGCAATCTGTTTCTTGATCGTCTCCTGCATGTAGATGGAATCAAATTAAAGTCACGTGTAAACAACTTTTCTAGTCAACGAACTTGATCATGATCCAACTCTTTCCATAAGAGAACTGAAATTTCTGCACCTGAACAAATCTGTACAGGCCAGGTATCGACATAATGTCCCCTCCCAAAATTTTCAGTCCGAAATCCACATGTGGCTGCAACAATCGATAACAATTTATCATAAGAAAGTGCTCTTACACACTCGTCCACAAGTATTTTCATATACTCTGAGCCAAGACCTACCTTCTCCATTAATGATACCACGATATTTGCGAAACATGGGAAAATAGGGACTAGGGGCTTCAGTTTGATCCTTGGAGCCATAAATATTTGCAGATCAACCAACTGGAGGAAGAACAATAAATCTTCTTGTCGGCATCATCCTCTTCATATAAATCAAAAAACATTATTACTGTTTGAGGCATGTTTTTGACCTCTTCTGACCTGGATTTTGATATGCAGAGACAACACTCTCAAGCCCAAGATTATGTTGGGATTGCCTGCCCACTTAATGACCGGTTCCATCACTAGTTCTTTCTCATTAGTCTCATAAACTTTCATTCCTGAGAAGCACGCAATGAGAAGGGAAAAACAAATGAACAACATGGCAGAGAAAAGATTTCAATAGAGAAGTGTCTCCTCAAATTGTTTTAACGATGTCACTAAAGCATACAAGCAAAGCATTTGATTCCATAGACAGACTGTTCAATCATTGTATGAGTTTGCAGCTTTTCATATATAAAAAGAACAATATTAAAACGAATTTTTTCCTTTTCTTAAGGGAAGCTAGACTTTTTGCACAACCCCTAAAATACAGAAAGCTCTTGCATCATTTTGCAGGGGAATCTGTTTTTATACTTCAGAGTTGCTTTAAATAGAAACCATGAATTAATCATTTTTTGGCGGCATCTTGAAGGAAACTCAATCTTTCAAAGCCAGGGAGGGGGCTATGGCAAACATACTGCTTGCTTACCGTGAAATGTGGGCGGAAGAGTTCCAAGACTTAACTTCTCAAACTCAATAGCTTCAATTTTATACTTTCCAATGTACTCTGCAAACATAGGTTCCGCCGTGCTTCTTATATTACCACAAATTGCCTGTACACGAGACTCGAGTAATGCTCATATGCTTCTACATGCAACAGATAAAGGTAAAAATTAAAAACCTTATATGCTACAACATTACCCTATCGAGGTATGGCCACATGTCCAAGATGAACTTGTTCAGCCAGTCGACCTGTGCAATTCCAAATTATGGTCAAAGTAGCACACAGAAATTGCGAACATTTTGCGATATCGTGAAAGAAAACCCAAAGAACTTACCCTATCATAGTCCGGACTCTTGATCCATAGAGGAATCTCGGGTAGTATCTCCTGCAAGGCACTTGTGTCCAACTTGTGCAGGGGCGTAGTAACTGGTTCCTGCGAGTAATGCAGATACCGGCCAAGCCAAGACACTTTCATCACAAATTTTGATCTCTCTCAGAATTTTGATAACACAAATCAGAATTAGTTTTGTTCAAAAAAAATGGCGGACGAATGGTATGCATTCGATCAATATGGCACTGAAAGATAAAGTGTCTTCCTTTTCTTAATCATTATGAGCCATAAGAAAGAAGCTTCCTTTTGTAATGCTTTACAAAATAAAGATGAAGTGGTTTTTCCTTCGCCAGCCACTCAGGTAACCAATGCACAGAAGAGCTTCGCGTCCTTAAGTATCTTTGAGAAAAGGGGGCTAAAAAGAATTTCAGGATTAGAGCCATTAGAACCACTTTAACTCAGTAAAAAAACACAAGATCCAGCTTGCCAACTCAATAGTCATCTTATTGGATAAATTTTGAATGCAATGACAAAGAATGTGGTCATTTACACCTCCTAGATATTCTCATTGTCCTGCCCATTTTACGTTTTGCAAAAGTTTGCATTTGTCCGGAAGGCAAAAGGCCAAATAATTGGCTTCAATTAATCAGGATAAGAAATTAAAATCAAAACCACAAGAACTGCAAGTGATGCAACCGTCTCGTGGACATTAGAAATGCCACTTTTCTTGAGAGCCCCCCTCTTCTGTGTCCAGAAAATAACAGAAGGAAGAAAGGGTCAAATGACGGCGCAAAATTTCAAATCTCATATGTGTAAGAAACTTCTCTGCTTTGACCATCAAGAGTGATTGTAAACGAAACGCAACCTCATCATAAACTCTCAAATCAAGAAACTTAGCTTTCAGAGAAGAAAAGATATGGTCGATCTCTCGACACACGGAATAGAAGAAATCATCCGCCACTCAATCTCATTCTGACCTCAGACATTAGAAGTCCATAGGAAACTCACCATCCAATTGCATTTAGAAAAAAAAGAGAAAAAAAAAACCCAAATCTCTTTTTCTGGAAGAAGGTGGCAAGCTCAAGTTTCAGCCGACGAACACAGCGAAAAGTGCAGGACATGGCAGCATCGACAAGATTCCAGAAAGAACTGATCGTTACCGTTAAAATCCCAATAAAAACACGAACAAGAGAGTCCTTCTTAAAGCCGAGTGATGATCAAACAAAACAAAAGCACAAATCCACACAACAGTTCTCGCGTGCATCCACAGCGTGAACACCAAATGCAGCACGGCGGATGATCAAAACGCTCTTACCTCCACATCCTTAGGCTGAGAATACACGAAAAGATAGAAACCCAAGATGAGTCCGAGAGGAAGGCCGATCGCGAACCCAAGAATTCCGAAGATGGTGCTCAAAAACCCCATCTTGAGCACTCTCTCCCTCGGCCGTCCCTCACTCCAAGAAGCAGGAGATGGTGGCGATCAAGAAACAAGAAAGCACTCCCGAGCACATGCAGCAGAAGAAGAAGAAGAAGAAGAGGACGAAACAGAGGAAGCAGCGGCCGAAGGTGGCGATGACAACGAAGAGAGACGTTGATGGATGGTCGGGAACACGCGACCGAGAGACGACGATCGACTCGTGAGCGAAGCTTTGAGGGGGAAGCGCCGAAGAAAAGAAGTAATTTATCTCGCTTCGCTCCGCTCGACGAACTCTTTCAAAATGAAGTCCGCCGTCCCTGTCTGCTCGAATCGAATGGTTCCAAGTGGCGACCCTTCCTCGTCTTCTGATCACGCGCGCTCCCCGCCTGCAATGGCCATTTTCTCCCTTCGTCTTTTCATTTTTTTTTTTTTTTTTTTTTGTTTTTTTTCCACGGAGAAGTTTACGTGAACGATCCGGTTGGACCAAACGGGGAAGACCATGTACGAAAGAATATGTGCAGAATATTATTTGAAAGCGGCAGATAATTACAATTTGCTTGCTCCCCAAAAAATTCGAATATCATCGGGATTTTTTTAGATGCGACAAAAGACAAAGAGCATGTGATCCTCCTATATGGAGGTGATCATCGGGCTTGATGTTCTCCAGATTGACCAACCTGCCATGCCTGATGATCAAATTTGTACTTTGAATAATGAAAATCTCTAATCTCATTAATTGCACATCCGATGTGACTTTTTTTATACTCTTCGACATTCCTATTGGCATGAAATCAAAGGAATAAGAAGCACGATATTAAACGTCATAATTGCTGAAGGTAAAATAACACAAACGATCTTTAAATTTTAATTCAATATATAATGTAATGGACCATATACTTTTAATCAATGTATCATACCACTATTTTGCTCATGAATTTTTAATTTATTCAATATGGCCATTGAATTTCCGATATATATTCAAATCCGTGGACTATTTAAACATACTCAATATTGCCTTTGAATTTATATTTAATGAATGATAACATTAGATATTTTCATATAATTCAGTGACTAATTTGAATATTTATCAAAATTTCAAAAATCACGTCATACAAATTAAAAAGTCAAGGATTACGTGAAGGGGTAATTCGTGTCATTATCCCACCACAAAATGAATTCAAAGCGTTTCACACACGTACGCGCGCCTGCGGAGTTTCAAAGCTCTTGAAGGTTAAGATAAAACCAAAATCCGATGGGCAGAAAGGGGAGAGAAAAACGCAAAAGCGAAATGCCTTTCTAAAAAGATCCAGAAAGATGCCCCATTAATTTAATCCTTTTTTGCTTCCTTTTCCCACCGGGCGAGAGAGACCGGGGGGGCCACGGCAAACGGAGCAAGCTGTTCAGCAAAGGAAAGGAACAAGCGACCGCGCAGCATCCAGCTCAGCGTTCGCGCTGTCGATTCGGCGAAGAGAGCGAAGCACCTGCCCCCAGATCGAATTCGGCCGGACCTCACCTGCGACGCATGCCGCGACGCCCGACCCCGGATTTTCACTTCGTTAATTTATGGGTTCGTGGAGTCCGATGTTCGATCATTGGTTATGTGCGGTAGGTCGGTTGGGCCGGCCAATTGGTTTTTTTTTTTTTTTTTTTTACTTTTTGTGGAGGGGAGGAAGGTGACAAAGCAGAGATACTCCGCCTTTGCTTGCAAAAATTTTTAACCCTTTGCTTGTCAATTTGATTAATCTCTCTCTCTCTCTCTCTCAAAAGCTGGTTTCGTGCTGTTGTTGGCCAACTTGTGAAACTCCGGTTCCTAGGGTTGGTTCATAGTAATCTTTGTCAGTAACGAAGGGATTATGTCGAACGGCGACAAAGCTTACAAGAAAAGGTATTAATTTTCGTCCATGAGATCACGTGAACCTCACGCAAAACTTGTTGAATTCAAGAGTTGTTAATGCATTTTGTATGTTTTACTCAATTGACTTAATAGATGGTATAAATGCTCATAAGATTTTTCTATTTCTCGAGTCTAGAATCATGCCCACTTCAATAAAATTATCTACGTAACTAAGTTTTTCGCATGGCTTCTCCCTTTCCAAAATTGCAGAGAGAAATTTTGTTCTCAGGAGGAGAAAATGGAGTTATACGACATTGCTAATTTGCGCCATAGCAATCCTTTTTTCTTTTACAATTTTTGTCGATTTGGTTGTCCGTTATTGCACGAAAAATTGTTTGATGCTTCTATCACGACACACTCACATAATTTTGCGAATTTGTGCCTTGGTCCGGATATGAGCAAAACATCACAATGCCACGTCAATCATCTCATCATAGATTCTTATCTCGCTAATTTTTCCTCTTTTTAATTTATTGAGAAATTCTTAATAAGTACTTTCATGCACCGGCTAAACTAATGATCAAACAAAGAAAAATTCACGATCTTTTTGTCCATTGCCCTTTTGAAATCCGTGCAGAATCAATATTATTTTAAAATTTTAATTTTTTTTTGTTTTTGGTCATAAAAAGTTCAAGTTGTCATGCCTTTCGAAATCCACATAAAATTAAAAAAATAATAATAATAATTTATGGGGTCCTCTCCCAAGTGTGAACGCAGGAAGTGGTGAATCGTATGTGGGGCCGCGAGATGTCTAGATGCGAATACCGACACGAATGGATTAATAATTAATTATATCGGATTGGAACGTTTTCCCGATCTTCTAAGCTTTTTACCTAATCATGGTTTTGCTATGGTGGACGCAGTGGATATCCTGCATAATTAAAAATCTTTTCTTTTTCTGATCCTCGGTGTGAACGGGCGAACCCGGGTCCCACGTACCCGGACTTGAAAATGCTTCGACAGTTTTTTTTCTTTTTTTTAATTATGTATTTTGTTTTTTCTTCTCTTATTTTTGCCCTCACATTCGACCTGACCGCAGCATAAATGAAATCTTGCCACGTGGGATGGCAGATCCCGTACGAAACTTTTTTAAATTTGCCGAATTTGAGTAAGAAAAATGGGTCTAAACTAGTGGTCCAAAATGTCTTCGACGAGATTAAGGAACGTGTTGGGCGTGGGGGAGGGGGTTTGAAATTTCAAGATCAGATGATCCAATCAATCGCTTTCGTGCCATGAATAATAAAATCGCCAGTGAATTTCTTCTTGGCTAAGAATTGTATTAGTGGCCAACCTAATTACCAACCGCAATCTCCTTTGCCTAGGGATATGCCATCTGCCTGGCACGGACATACCATGCATGGAATATAAAAGCACTTGGAAAAATCAATTCAAAAAGTTCTAGATTTTTTGTACTTTGAACATTTTATTTTTTATGAACACTCCAATCAATTTAATCATAAAATTTTCAATCATACCAATTAAGTTTTGTATATTTTCACATTTACCAATTGCATTCATCAATACGACACTCGCCCGGATCTAGTGATGGCCAATGGGGGCAACAAGCGATAGTCTCCCCCATATAGGGCAAGGTGAGATTGTGCCTACCAAGAGTAGCATCACCCAACTCTCTCTAGCCATTGTCTAAGATTGACTATTGGCAAAAAGAAAATAAAAAGGTAAAAGAAAATAAAAAATTTAAAAAATATGAACGTATCAATTGATCAAAATTTAATAAATTTATGATTTTTTGAATAATTTTTCATGGAAAAATCTATTATTGCTACTCAAGAAACATATACGTGGTCGAGATTGATAAATAATAATCTCAATTTTTATAATAGTCATCACGAGATGTTTAAATATGAATGCCAACACGATTAGACTAATAAATAATAATCCCATATTAGAATGTCTTTTCGATCTCCTAAACTTTTACTAATCGTAGTTTTGCTATGGTAGATGTGGAAGTCCTACATAATTAAAAATTCATCCTTTTTTTAATATAGAAAATGATATAAATGATCCATAAACCATAGCCTAATGTGTAATATGATCCTCCAAATTTTTAATTTGTTCAATGCAGTCCATAAACTTTTGTCTAGTATTTAATATGGTCCATGAACTTTTTAGATGTTTAATGTGATTATGAACTTTTGGTATATGTTTAATATAGTCCATATTTTCATATAATTTATGAACTACATTGAACATGTATCAAAAGTTTATGAATTACATCAAGCAAATTAAAAGTACGGGATCTACATTTAATATAAAGCTAAAGTGTAGGGAATATATTGAATAAATTAACAATTTATGCATCACACTGTAAATTAACTAAAAGTTTAGAAATTATTTATGTCGTCAATTTTTTTTTTTCGATCCTCGGTGTGAACGGGTGGTCCGGGTCCCACGTACTTGGACTGGGAAGTGCTTCGACAGTTTACTTTGGTATTTGGCCCGTTGGCCGTCCTTCTCTTCTTTTTGCTTGATGTTCCATCTGATCACAGCTAATGACTAATGACAGTTTGCCACGTGCAACGTGGAGTCCTTCGTTTTTTGTTTTTTTATATTTGTGCTGAATTTGAGAAAGAAAATGGGTCTAAATCAGCGGTCCAACAAAAATTAGAAGCGTCTCTCCTTCGACAAGATCAAGGAAAGCGGAGGGTGTAAATTTCAAGATCAGCTGCTCCAATCAATTGCTTTCGTGCCCAATAAATAAATCGCGAATCAAAATTTTTTCATGGTAAAGAATTGTATAGGTGACCAACCTAATTACCAACCGAAATCTCCTTTGCCCGGTGAAATGCCATATGCGTGGCACATACATATGATGTATGGAGTATGTACGCACTTGGAAAAATTGAGCAAATTATAATCTTATTGTATTTTGACAAATTTAATCGTGAATTTTTTAATTATATCAATTGAATCATATGCTTCTTCATAGTTTACTAATTGAATTCATGTGGCCAATTTTGAATGAAAATTACGAATGTAAAAACCGATTACTTTATATGATACAATAGATATTCATAATGAAATTTTTTAATAATTTTTTTTTTGTTTTCTTCTTCTTCTTATTTTCTACTAAGCGTCAACGAGGGTCACTAACCAACCCTCGTGCAATACTAGACGAGGGCATTGCAACCCTGTTGATCACCCGCGAGCGAGGCAACCCTTGCTTGGATCTAGTGATATCCTATTTGTGGGCTGTGACCATTAAGGGTAGCCTCCCCAAGTAGGGTGAGGGCACACGTTGCCAAGGCCAGGCCATCCCTTTCTTTATTGTGGTCATCAAGGGTGGCCTTGCCTTGCCCTTTCCGACCATCGTCTAAGATCGATCACTGACAAAAAGAAAAAAAGAGAGAAAAAAAAGTAAAAATTAAAAAAGTTATCCATGTCGATGTTAATACACTACATTAGATGATCGGGTGGACTACCATGTCATTATCTTTCAATCAAAATTAATCGAATGGACTCAATGAGCATAATTAAAAAGTTTAGAATTAAATTTGTGAAAGCACAATAAGTTGATGATCTTTTTGACAATTTTCCTTAGAAAAGTCTAGTCAAAATTTGAAAGCATGCTCTTGAGTTCGATTGTATTATGTCTTCAATAAACTTAAGCTCAAAAATCTACTTAGATTCGACTTGATCGACTAGTAATTCTTACTCGGCACCCTAATCAAACTCGAGCCCAGGCTCGAATTCTAGAGATTCATGATAACTAATATAAATAAAATAACAGCTTTCATCTATCGATTGGTATTTATAAATATTAAGTTACCCAAAACATATCAACATACGATCACTCGACCAGGCGCGCAAGTTATGCGCGACGGACTTGCGGATAATGGGGGAGAGGAAGATGGAACTTATATTACGCGACGATCATAACATTAGGCGGATCACTCAAGATCTCCAGCTAAGCTCGTTAGCCTTTTGCGTCCCAACTGTGCCCAGCCAATCCAACGCACAATCAGTGGGCCAATCCGTCCGCTTTTCGCTGTCTTCGAACCTTAGAAGTTCCTTGCGTAGTCATGCGTAATCATCTCTCGATTAAGCAATGTATGGTGGGATGCGGACAACCTTATAATGACCGATTAACCGAAGACTTCTTGGACGACGAGGCAGTTGATTAGTCAGTTCTAATCCATACGAGCTTCGTAATGGATATGCAATTGACCAATTCTTAATCACGATGTTTTACTTTGAGGAAGATTATCAATCCTAGCTTCATCAAAAAGTGGACCTTTTAATTATGCTAATCGAGTTCTAAACATTTTTCGTGCTTTACCAATTGAGTTCATCTAGTCAATTTTAATTGAAAATCGCCAGTATTGATGTGGATAATTTCTAATAATATAATTTTTATTATTTTTTTCGAATTCTTTTATATTTTTATGCAAGATTTGAATAACTTTGTGTCAAAATTCGGGTCAAGCCCATCTTGGATTGACCCGAGCCATGCCATGACTTTAAGGCTTGCACAACAATAGCACTTGGGCCGTGACTGTAAGTAGGCCATGACTACTCGGGCCGGACCGAGTACCTTATATCCCTCGCTCGTTAAAGTTGTATTTGCCGGTCCGTCTTATAGACTATACCATTATATAAAGTCAAGAGAGCCTCCCACTTTTGAGGAATCTCAATCGTTGTTTTAATTTACCAAATATTCTTAGTTACCTAATTTAAAAATATTGTCTCCAGGGACAAATACATATATAATTTTATTTTCTCTCTAACATCATTTCGATATTAGAAAGTGGATATCTTATAGAGATTTCAAATCTTGAAATAATCTTCTCTTTTCATAAGTACAAATATATATACATTAAGCACCACCCACCTGGGTGGTGCAGTTGGCTTTGGACCTCATTCTCCTCACGAAGGGGAGGGGTTCGAAACCCCAACGCGTCGCAGGGTGACTTACCTGTCGCCCTCAGTGGTTTACTCCCGGCATCCGGCCGTGCGGGGTTCCCTGGGTCACAAAAAAAAATATATATATATACACATTAATTGCTCAATTGCTCTTAGAAAACAAATCACGCCCTAACCACTGGGAATCGTCCTAGTAGCCACCCTTCCAACATGGAAGGGGGAGGTGAAGGGTTTAAACCCCCACCTTCTCAGGGAGGGATGGGGTGGGGACGCGCAAGTTTTAGGAGTGGGTTTCGACGCCCACGCTAGAATAGGTATAGAGTAGGACTGAAAAAAAAATAAAAACAAATCACACCCTAAGCATCTCTCGAGGTTGACGTATGTAATTACGTTCGTTAATTTGGAGTGGACTTAAGGGGCATCTTTGTTGATGCAAAGACCATACCGGTTGCCTTCCCAATCGGGTTTGCTCGTGAATATTGGTCAAATCGAGTTGTTAAATCCCACGCCATCTGCTGCTCTTTGCCTAAATTATTCAGCAAAACAATATTAAAAAGAAAAAAAATCGAAACTCTGAGAATAAATAAGTAATTTCGAAAGCAACCTGGTCCATCTTTTTTACTGCATCTGAATGATAATTCCTTCGTGATTAAATAGACCAGTTGGACTGTTGTGAAAGATTATGAATGTGAATTTGACTACATACTCATCGATGTGGAAATTTATATTATATTTATACATAAGCCGGAAAATCACAATTGAAAAGATTTGAATCTATAATATTATTGCATTCTATAAAATTTACTATAAATGGAATTGACTCTACAAACAAGATTGACGCAGATCGTGGAAGATGCTATATTTTAGGAGATTTACTCACAAATCATCAACAGAATTGGCGTAAATTGTGGAAATTACTTTATTTTGGGAGACAAGGCTGAGCAGATCGTAGAAAATGATTTATCTTGGGAGACGGGCCAAGCCTAGTGCGAAAGATTAGTAATTTTATGAAATCACTAATTATTAAGGATCCCTCCTTTTTTTTTTTCTTTTTTTTTTGGCTTTTCTTTTTGTCATTTTTCAGATTTGACCATCCACGGTCACTCTCGATGAGTTTGATTTCATCCAAGCTTACGCACGACCCTATCTAAAAGTGGAGAATTTATTCCTCACGACTGTCGTTGACCACCAAAGAAACACAAGAAATTAGTTAATTTAGCCATTAAAAAAAAAGATGCTATTTCCACTTTTTTTTTCATGATTTTAATACATATTCCATCTAGTCATGAACTCTATGAAAATATTCAATGTTATTATTCTATTAACTTTAAGTTTAGAAATAATATTTTGAACATTTTTCATATAGTTCGGGAACTACATCGAGTATAAATAAAAAATGTAAGAATTATATTAAACAAAAAAGTTCAAAGATGATATTTTATATTGGATTAAAATTCGAAATCAAATTAAATAACTTAAAAATTTAGGAATGATGTTATATATCTTGCTAAAATTTAATGATTATTTATGTGACTTTTCCAAAAAAAAAATGATGGTGGTGGTTAGAAAAATCAAGTTTGCACACCCAGAGAGGAATAAATAATTGTCAGAGACCGGTGAAAACTGTCAGCACCAGCACAGGAAGAGCCCAAGTCATGCGTTGTTTTCTTACCCTCTGGACAAAAGTAGCGAAAACCAAGTAAGGAGGCTTAGACCAAAAAAAAAAAAAAAAAAATAAGTACATTGAAAATCCTAAAATTTATTATGAAAATGCAATTAAGTTCTAAAACTTTCAAAAAGTGCAATTAAATCCTAAAACTTATCACAAAGTGTAATTAAGTCCTAAAACTTTTAAAAGTACAATCAAGTCCTAAAACTTATCAAAATGGTTCAATCTAAGTCCTTTCATTGATTGCACTTTTAGAAAGTTTTAGGATTTGGTTACACTTTCGAGACAAGTTTTAGGACTTGGTTGCACTTTTGAAACAAATTTTAGGACTTTATTAAATCTTTTGAATGTTTTAGGACTTTATTGAACTTTCTTAATAAATTTTAGGACTTAATTGTACTTTTTGAAAGTTTTAGGACTTAATTGTATTTTCATGATAAGTTTTAGGACTTCTAATGTACTTATCTAAAAAAAAAAAAAAAGGTAAGGAGGCACTTCCAAGCCGACTTGTGTACTTGTAACTCGTTATTTACCCATCCTAGGGTTTTCTTAGAAAAGATAAAAAGGACTGAACAAAAAGCCAATCGAGGAATCAGGGTCAACGTCCTGTCCGAAACTGGGAGTGTAGCTGGAAAAACCAAAACCCCAAGCGGATCGATGAAATGAACCCGGAACTAACACGGTCACGAGAGAGGGGGAAGGAGAGACAAGATCGATTCAAACACAAAATAGCAGTGCAGAAACTGTTGATGGCAATATATCTAAAACCGTGCTCGACTAGTGCCTTGATGGATGAAAAATGATATGTTCAACAAGAGCGAAATCCTAATCTAATCGTTCGTTGGACATATTATACCACGGAAAGAAAGATGAAACGGCATTTTTAAAGAGCTAAATAGCGAATCCAGCTAAATATCGTAACGAAAGAACATGTCAGATGTTGGCTCCTTGAACGAGTTTCAAATTCCAAAAGCCCTCGAACAATCGAGTGATTTTCTATTAAACCTGAATACGACCTCTAGAGTAAGCCTACACCACTTAAAATCCCGGTAAGTATAAATTTTCGAAAGATTCTCTTCTCAAAAGATTGGCTGATTTTCCTTGGTTACCTAGACGGGGAAGTGATCAATCTCAAGTGAAGCAGCAACATCATTGGACCAGGTTCGTACGCATCTATTGAATGTCCGCTGGATTTGGACGGGAGCATGAACGGTAATTGTTGATCGAAGAAATGGGTCAAATTCGTTCTTTCCCTTTTTCATGCCAGATTTCTTCTTTTTGTGCTCGTAATATAAAACCATCCATCGCTGTTTAGATCGAGAAAATGGTCCTGAGAATTGAGATTTTTGAACAGAGAAGTCAGTTTTTCCTGATTCCTAAATTATCATGCAACACATGGCCAGATTATCACTGTCATTGAAAAGACGTGGCTGAAAACCTTCTGATGCCGACTTGTTCACGCTATGCCCTATCTGGCATTCCCAGCTGGAGGTTTAATTGCCGCTGAAAAGACGTGGCTGAAAACCTTCTGACGTCGACTTGTTCACATCATGCCCTATCTGGCATTCCTAGTTGGAGGTTTAATCATGCCCAATCGATTCATAAATGGGTGGATCTGTTCTTAATCATAAAAGCGCCGTTGGTACGGTTGAGCATTTTGGTAAAAACAGTGGTCATTGATTTTTTTAAAAAAAAAAAAACCGTTTTATGAACAGATTTAGAAATTACCAACTTATTTGGAGCTTGCAAATTCCCAAATTTTGTACAAAATTATCTTCTTTTATTTGCATATTTTATTAAAGAAAAATTTCGAAAAGGGACCCAAAGTGCCCTTTTTATCTAAAAAAAAAAGGTCCGAAGTGGATATTATTTCAAATAAGTATTAGATGTGTTATCACTTTCTTAAATAAGGGCCTAAAGTGGATATTGTTTCAAATAAAAATCTAAATCGATTATGTTTGTCTTAAATAAGGACCTAAAGTGACTATGTATGTTTAAAATAAGGACCCGACTTTTTGGCAATCAAGGTATTTTCGTCATTTGTTATTTTTTTTTAATGGTTCTTCTTCTTCCTCTTCACTAGTCCATCGGCGAAGAGGAAGAAGAAGAACCAAAAAAAAAAAAAAAAAAAAGAAAAGAAGAAAAAAAGGGGAAAATGCCAAATGAAAAACCGATCGGAAAAATTAGCAAACTGGTGATTGGCAAAGTTAGGTCCTTATTTGAAACAACCAAAGTCACTTCAAGCGCTTATTTGAAACAATTAAGGTTACTTCAGATCCTTAATTGAAATAAAATCCACTTCGGGCCATTCTTTAAAAAAAAAGGACACTTCGGGTCCTTTCTTGAAATTTTCCCTTTTACTAATGCTTTGAATTTTGAATTTGCTAACTATTTTATAAAATTCATAAGCTAAATTAGTATTATTTACTAAATTTTGTCAAATTAAAATTTTTAGTTTTGGTTTACCAACTATCCTTGAATTATTTACGAATATATGTTTTTTTTTTTTTTTAATTTACCAACTGTCCTGTAAAACTTACCAAGTTTGTTTGTCTTTGAGCTATTGTTTTAAATTTATAAGACTCATTCAAAAATTACCAATCAAAATTATCTCGATTTACCAACTTTTCTTCCATTAAATTATCACATAGTATTGAGTGCCTACTTTCGTTTGAATTATTTACCACACTTTAGCTGTTTAAATTTTCAATTTGCCTACTTTCCTCATTGTTTCTAAACTTTGCTTTTCCTAGCAACTCTTGTGATTTACCGACTCTTTTTTCAAATATTATCACTAACCTAATTAAAGTGACATAACAACTTCTCTTCGATTAAATTATCGGCTAGTCCTAGATTGCCAACTCTCATTTGAGTTACTAAGAAATTTTTATTTTATTTTACATTATCAACTTTTATTATCTTTTACGACATTTTATCTTTCCTAACTCCTCCGTACATATTTTATCCACAACATGCAACATTATCATACGCAATCACATCTTTTTCTGTCTATCTTTTTTATACAAAATATGCAAGACTTCTTGAGCTCCTGATTAATCTTCAATAAATGAGCTAGTTATCTCAACTCAAATAGTGGCCATGGTTTATACAGCTGACCATCATCTCGATAGGATAAGCTAACACTAACAAAATTGCCAAATATACAGAGGGAAAAGTGCAATAAAAGTCCTAAACCTTTTGCCTTTATGCCGATTTAGTTTTAAACCTTTTTTGGGTGTCGATTCAGTCATAAACCTTTTTACGTTGTGTCAATTTAGTCATTTCCTGCCAATTTTGGCCAGATATTATTATTGACTGGGACGCCGCGCCGAGCGACGTGGCCTTATCGGCGCCGATGTGGACAACTTTTAATAATATTTTAATATTTTTATTTATTTATTTTTATTTTTGTCTTTTTCCTCCAACTGGTCACTGGTCCGGCGATCGGCCAGAGGCGACAGCTGGCGAGGACGAGGTTGACCTCGTCGGCCACCTTGCCGGATCTGGAGAGGTCGAGCCTCGCTGGCCATGGGTGAGGCTTGTCCTCACCATCCGGCAAGGGACGGCCATGGGCGAGGCTCGCCCATGGCCGAATCTGGCGAGGTCGAGCCTCGCCGGCCATGGGCAAGGCTCGCCTCGCCGGATTCGACGAGGTGGTCGGCGAGGTTGGCCTCGCCCTCGCCGGCCGTCGCCTCGGCCGATCGTTGGACCAAAGAACCGACCGGAGGAAAAGACAAAAACAAAAACAAAAATAAAAATAAATAATAAAAATAAAAATAAAAAAATATTAAAATATTAAAATATCATTAAAAGTTGTCAACGTTAGCGCCGATAAGGCCACGTCGCCTGGCCGGCGTCCGCTAGCAAAATCCGGCCAAAATTGATCGGAAAGGACCGAATTGACACAACGTAAAATGTTTAGGATTGAATCGACACCAAAAAAGATTTAGGACTAAATCGGCGTAAAGACAAAATGTTTAGGACTTTTTTGGCACTTTTCCCAATATACGGATTAGGTATCAGTTTGGCCATGGTTTGATTTTTTTTTTTTTTTTTTTTTGGGTCAGTGGCCATGGTTTGATTAAGTCCAGGTAATTAGTTGCACTTTTGGGTGACTCCGAGTTTGAGACTCCAACTACCAAATCAAGACTCGAAAAACACGAGAGATTAGTTAATTTAACGATTTTATTTAAAAAGATGCTATTTCTACTTTATTTTATGATTTTATTACCTCTTCTTTTTTCTTGCAAGTTACTTCTCCAATATGGGCTTCTAGACGAAGAAGGGTTTGACGTGCATATAGTCTAACTTGATCCGGATTTTCTTGATATATTAAGTATAAATCTACAAGTAAGTACCTAAAATACATATATAATAAGCACATAGACTCCCATTTTCTTCTGGACTTATCAAGAAACCTGATGGATGGACACACCCTTTCGATTCTTCCAAGGTTGTAACTTGTTGAGGGACAAAATAAATTCACAATTAAATTCCCAAAATTAAGAACTCTTTGATAATACTAGCATGTACACGTGCATATTAGTCAAAAGTCTAGAAAAACTTCCCTTGTTTATAGGTTAGCTCCAGAATAAAGGTCGATCTAAATAAACCCAGCTTGAAGAATTCAATAATAAATTTAATCTTGAAAAAAAAAAAAAAAACCAAAACCTCATCCATACACACACATACATATATATAAGATACACTTTAGAATTTCAAGGTTCTTATTTTAGTTGGTTGAAGTGGTGATTAGCTTTTCGCCTTTTTAAGTAAAGACTATGAAATGTAGAGAAGGAGTTGGGACTTGTGGGGAAAAGTGCCAAAAAAGTCCTAAACCTTTTGCATTTGTGTCGATTTAATCCTAAACCTTTTTTTTGTGTGCCAATTAAGTGGTAAACATTTTTATGTTGTGCCAATTCAGTCATTTTTGGCCAATTTTGGCCGGATTCCGTTGAATGGACGGACTGAGTGGTTTTCTGCTAAAAGGCTGTCCCTGAAGGGCTTGAACGGGTGTTTGCCCACTGTGGGATGCATACCTGCAGAAAATTGACTTCGTCTTCCCTGGTTGTAAGTCTAGATCCCCCCATTGGTATTAGAGCCATGGATTTATTTGTAACAGTATTCGTTCCATGAGCTTGGTAGGTGAATCCAGTGCTGAGAAGATTTTTCTTACACCATGTCTGCTGAACTAGAAATTCTCGAAACTCTTGTTTCTCTTGCTCCTTCATCTTCCACCCCCCCAGAATTTCGTGTCTCTAATGCCTCTAAGATAGATTATCTCTATGAAGTCTATCTTAGTGATGAGATCAGAATTTCTGAAACTCAACTACCTCTCATGAACCCATACTCCGCCTTTGCCAAACCCAATTCATCATTTTCACCCATCTGCTCCATTCGTCAACTCATCCATCAAACCCCAAAGCAAGTTAAAGAGTACGTCCAGTTCTCCAAATTTGACCAACACCCCATACCTGCTACTGAAAAGGAGTACTTTGTTACTCTTCAAATTCCTCCAGAATTTCCTAGACAGTGGACCCAACAGGGTTACACTCATGTTCACTATGGCGCTGTTCGTCTTGCTCTTACTTTTCATGGCCGCAAAGGTTTACCTGTTGTTGCTAGGATAGCATTATTGGATACTCACTTCTTGGAGTACCAACATGCTTGTATTGGCACAGTCCAAACCACTCTGAATGCTGGCACAGTGTTTGTCACCCTATATCCTAATTTTAATATTGCTCTTTCCGACCCATAGTTACTTTTTTTTATGAAAGTACAGGTTCAACTCACTGGAGCCCCTCAGACTGCTGACTCTGTTGCTACAACACTCCATTATCAGATGGTTTATCGAGTGCAGAACCATGCTCTTGATCTAAACTTCAACAATGGAAATGAAGATGCTTTGTTCATCTCCATACAAAATGATCAAGCTTCATGTATCCATGTTCCCAGGCAGATTCCAAAGGAGAAGTTAGCCACTCTCCTCCCAGACACATGGATCACAAACTATGGAAAGTTGCACCAGAATAGTAAGCCCCTCCAGTCCTCGGATTCTGAATTCATCCGAAAGAAAGATGGAATTGTTTCCATCAAGTTTGGTAAGGAAAAGGAAGAAAGTCCATCTATCTTCCAGACTCTTTTCATGATCGAACCATGTATTCCTGAAGCCATTTCCAAGCCAGACCCAAAAAAGTTTGTCCGACATTTCGAAAGTGATGGACAATTAGTCCATTACTACAAAGACCCATATGGTCATTGCTTTTGGGATCCTTTTTGTCAGTGCTCTTCTTGCACAAAATCTCCTGATGAGGTTGATCCATTTGAGAAATCCCCACCTCGAAGAAAGAAAAGAAGAGATCCATTGTTTCAACAATATTTAAATAGAGATCCATCCGTTGATACTCTTGGTGAATATGACAAATACCAGTACATAGTTTCCTACGTACCTCCTCCACCACCGAAATATGCTATTTCACCTTCAAACTCTCAACCACCATCACCTCCACCTTCTCCTCCTCAGAAAAAACCAGCTCTCTCCCCGTTTTATAAGCCAATCCTGAAGTGGGCCAAAAAACACTCTTACCCGCTTGAAGTTCCACCAGAAAAGCAACCTGTCTCTTCCATTGCCATGTTTCAAGATACGGACTTTTCCCCTCTTGTCCGTGAAAGCTCTAAACTTACATTCCCTACTCCAGAAGAATTTACTGACCCACAGAAAAGGTACCGTCATACTCCTAAAGTATCTACCCCCATTGAGGTAGATGAGCATGGAAGATCGAAAAGAACTACTGCTGCTGAAGCTGTTCTAAACTGGCAATCTAAAACTTTGCTAGCACAGAACAATGCTTTCAAAGTCATTGATTACAAGATAGGAAATGTGCAACAAGATCTTCAAAGGCATGATGAGTCCACAAAAAAATTGCTTTTCGAGTTCCAGAAAAGGCTTGATGCCTTGGAATCAGGACAACGTCTCGGATATCATCACCTTGAAAGTCCACAGCCGGAGATAGAAAAGCTCAAAAGGCAGATTCAAATTCTTGAAGAAGGAAGGTTTCGACCTTTCGATCCATTGGCACCAATTGTGAGAACTGGGTATGTGCCTCCTCAACCTCAGACATCTATTTTTGCTGCCATTCCAGAAGATCCTTACAGGAAGGAACCAGATATGGCAAGCATGAGAGATCGACTCAAAGATCTCACTCGAAAACAAAAGGAGAAAGGGAAAGAAAAAGAAAGGCCAGAAAGGCCAACTTCTTCTGTTGTCATCAGAGAAAGGCAGAACAGATGATGCTTTCAAACTCTCTAGAATCCTTTTTAAAGGATTTGGGTACTCAGAACCAATCTGATCCTGATCCTGTAAATCAACAGCCTGATCAACAGCCTGATCTTGCTATTCAAAATAATCAGCCCCTTTTCTCGACAGAACAAACTTTTCCTGATATCTTTGACTCTGAGTCAGATTCAATATCCCTTGCATCCTCCTCATCCTTTTCAATTCCTACTATCGATTCCCCCCTGTTGCACCAATCACTTCATCTATATTCATGGCTGATCCTCCAGCTCCAGATATTGATATGGAATCCAATTATTCTGAGCCAGAAGTTGTTCAGAATAATACTGGACAACATGTGTCGATGGCATCAAAACAGTTTTTCACCATTGATGATATTCCTTATCACAAATGGCCAGAAAGACTTGAAGAATTTCATACCTGGTTAAACACCCAATCCATCACCAACCATGATATGAATGATGTTCTTTATAACTTTGTTACGAGGTTTACATGAAGCCTCAAAGCCTGGTGGAAATCAGTATCCGAACAAGACCAGATTCATTTTCTGATGTTACCAGATTTTAGCCATGCCATCACCATCCTATATCATTTCTTTGTGGGGAAATCCACTGATCTTGTGGAATTAAAAAGAAGAGAATTCTTTGAGAGAAAATGCTGCTCTCTCCAAAAGAAGCATCTTGATAAGCACTATTGAGAAATGCTTAAGCTTTTTTATCAGGTTGGAGCTGATCCAAACCTAAAGCATGTCTTCCTGACATCCATTCCTAAAGAATTGTCCCAGATGGTTGAAAGATCCTTTTTTGGAAAACAAAAAAGGTTACAAGACATTCCCTTAGGAGAAATTCAACAAGAAATCCATCTGTGTCTTGAAGAACTCTGCCTAAAATGCCAGATGGTCCGCACTTACATCATGGAAGACAAAGGCCTTGAAGCAGCCTGCTCTCGCCAAAAGTTGAAGATAAAGTGTTCCAAATACGAGTGCGATGGCGATTGTGGAAAATATTGCAGGAAGAAGAAACACTTCAAGAAGCTCAATATCAAGAAGTACAAACATGGCCCCAAACATTTCCGGAGAAAGAAGAAATGACGATATCTACGCAAAAGGAAAGATCGCACAAGCCACAAGAAGTCAAACCGATGCTTCATCTGCAACCAGAAAGGACATTTTGCCAAAAATTGTCCTTAGGTGAAAAAAGGTCAGAATCGTTTAATTCATCATATTGAGAATGAAACTGGGATTTCTCTTGAAAATGATGATATTGAATCCCTATTCTCTGCTGATGAAGAACCATCGGAACAAACTCTTTGTATCATTCCTTCTTATCAAACTTCTAGTGAAACTAAATCTGACACAGAATCTGAAGAGATCTTTCATATATTTCTTGCATCTTCGGACTCCTGACATATTCTCAAGCCAGACCTTGTGTCCTCACTTCCCTGTAAAAATTCTCACTTCCAAATTTGCAAAATCCATCAATGTCATTGCTCTTATTGACACTGGAGCAAGTTGTTCTATTCTAGATACCAATATTCTGCCCGAAGAATATTGGACTTCTCATGTCCGATACTTCAACTCTGTTTCTGGAGATACTTTCTCCACAAATGTTAGAACTACTCCTGTAACTGTCCAATTTTTCCCCCAGTGTTCTATCACAACCAAAATCTTTGGATCCAGTCTCCCCAATAATGATCTGATAATTGGGTGGGACATTATGACTCAAATTGCTCAACTTCGAATTATCCCTGGAAAAGGTCTTAAGTATAAGGATCAATTCTCTGAGTTTGTCAATATTCAGAGACTCTTTTTCATTCACATGAGTCTATTAGATCCAATCATGCAAAAACTGCTTGAATCATGTTTAGAATCCCACTCTGAGTTCGCTCAAAAATGTTCTCATCCTTTATGGGAAAATCCAGAGTTCTTTGTTCGCCTTCCTTTCAAGAAGAATGAGGATATAAATCCAACCAAGGCAAGTCACTCGGGAATGAACCCAGAACATTTAACTCTGGCACAAAGAGAATGCTCAAAACTTCTCCAACAAGGACTTATTGAACTTTCCAGTTCTCAATGGGCTTGTGAAGCCTTTTATATCAATAAGCGTGCTGAACAGACCAGGGGAAAAATGAGATTGGTGATCAACTATCAACCTCTCAACCTTTTTCTTCAAGATGATAAGTTCCCTTTACCTTCAAGAGATTCTTTTTTTGCTGGTCTAACCAAGGCCCACATCTATTCCAAATTCGACCTCAAAGCCGGATTTTGTCAATTGGGCATTCATCCTGATGACAGACCCAAAACAGGGTTCTGTATCCCAAACCAGCACTTCCAATGGAAAGTCATTCCTTTTGGATTAAAAGTTGCCACATCCCTCTTTCAAAAGGCCATGTGCCGAATTTTCCAGCCAATCTTGTCAAGTGCTGCAATTTACATCGATGATATTCTGCTCTACAGTCCTGATGAGCAGTCGCACTACCAACTCCTTGAACAGTTTGCAGAAATTGTGAGGAAGCATGGCATTATGCTTTCTCAGAGGAAAATGAATATTGCCTAGACAGAAATTGAATTTCTTGGTATGCACCTCAACAAAGGTACGTACTATCCAAGGCCACATATTACACAAGAATTATTGAAGTTCCCTGAAGAAAACTTCACCATAACGCAAGTTCAGCAATTTCTTGGGATAATTAATTATCTCAGGGATTTTGTGCCAAACATTGCAAAGCTGCTAATTCCTCTCCAGTCAATGCTGAAGAAGAATCCCCCACTTTGGGGAAGAACCCAAACTAAAGCAGTTGCTGAACTTAAGGAGATTATGCAAAATCTCCCACCACTACAAATACCATCGACAGGAAAAAGAATCCTTCAGACTGACGCCAGTGATGAATACTGGGCAGCAGTCCTGTTCGAAGAAATTGATGGTAAGAGACATCTTTGTGCTTATAAAAGTGAAAAATTCTCTCAAGCTGAAATGCATTACCATTCCACTTTCAAAGAAATCCTAGCAGTAAAAAACGGGATAAAAAAATTTGAGTTCCATCTCATCGGTCACCATTTCTTAGTGGAACTAGATATGGCATCTTTTCCACAGATGGCAAAATTCAAACAGAAGCAGATCCCAAATGCTCAACTGCTTCGTTGGGCTGAATGGTTTTCAAAATACTATTTTGAAACCAAGCATATTCCTAGAAAGAAGAATGTGCTTGCTGACTTCTTGTCAAGGCCGAAAGCACCGGTAGAGATCAACATGTACATCAAGAGACCTGCTTTCCATATGCTCAATTATGGAAAGAAATACAAGATCGAGAAGATTAAAGACTTGCCCAGCTGGAAATATCCCCAGGAGATCATCAAACAAATCCAGCAAGATAGTCTCAATGAAAACATGGATAGTCTCATGTGGCAATGCCATACTGAATTATTCCGATTCAACGGAGGTTCCATTCTCTATCCTTTTGGGTTGAATAGAGATTATCCATTCATTCACCCTCTCATCTGGAAGGAAGATGATTTCCCTGATCAACTCAAGAAGTTATTATGGTACTTAACTAACAAGTACCTGATAGCTATGGAAATCCCAACCCGAAGATTCATTGCCAACCTCACAAGGATTTTTTTACTCGACAAAGGTAATGTTGAAAGAGAAAGTGACAAAAATCTTTTAGACTTTCTCAACTGGTTCTATCCTCCGACTCATTGGAAACATCTTCTAGAAAAAGAACTAAGAACCATGACACCTAATCCTGAAGTCCATACCATTCTATTTTTTAAGCGTCCATGACATTTTTTCAGAAACAATGGTAGCATAATTAATGAACCACAGGATATAGGAACCACATCCTATAAACCACATTTGGACAGCAGAGAAGCTCAAATTCACAAATCGTATCCAGGATCTGTTAGATGCTGTGAACACCAGTACCGAGAACTTCAAAGAATTCTTTGCCAAGAAAACAAAACTGTCCCTCAGAAATATGGAATTATAATGTCCCCGCCACTTGGGATCATTATGAACTCGCACGAGAAGCCAAGGAAGCACTCGATGATTTCAGACAAGCTGCATCATCCCAGGAGCATGAAATGACAGATGCAGATGACATTGTCCAATCCCCTCAAGTCCCCTATGCTAGATGGGGAGGTCCTCTGTCCCAAGACCCCTATGCTCTAGGATCCTCGACAGTATCTCAAGCCATGAATGTATCCTTTTACAAGGATCCAGCCAATTGGCCTTAGCCAAACATTCCTGACGACAACACCGATTGGGCACAGGAAGAAGCCTCACATTGGGCACATGAAGCATCCTCATCACGACAGATTTTCTCACCAGCAGATCTTGAAGCCATTGAGCAAAAGTACGAAGAACATCTCTTTGCAACAAACTACAGCTCAGATGACTCACACAACAGCTACAATGCCTGTGACGAACGAGACCGCTGAAATGCCGTTGTCCGTACAAAGTCACTATAGCAAAGTTACTGTTCACTAGGCTAGGGAAAGTACTGTAGCAGTTTACTGTTCACAGTACGGGTATTGTTCATAGTGTGCGAATAATTCCCTCCCGGAAATTTCGTTCCAGTGCCTTTGTTCTGTTCCTGGACCCGTTAGTTGGTCCTTATCTGTTTGTGTCTCCCATTTGCCTATATAAGGCAAGGAGTCTGTATTGTGTTGGGCAGAGTCCCCTGAATGAAGTGAGTATTTTCGTGAAAAAACTCCTCATGGCTTTCTAAACTCCTCTCTTCTTCTCTAGCCTGGTAGGATACTCCAAGAAATGCAGCTCGAGTATGTTAGAAACGCTTTCATCTTGGCATCTCTGAGTGTCTCTAGGCCTTGAACTAAAAGACTGAGTGGTTTTCTGCTAAAAGGCTATTTCTGAAGGGCTTGAACCGGTGTTTGCCCACTGTGGGATGCATACCTGCAAAAAATTGACTTCTTCTTCCCTGGTTCTAAGTCTAGATCCCCCCATTGGACGTGGCCTGATTGGTGACGTGGATAATTTTTAATAATATATTTTAGATTTTTTTACTTTTTTTCTTCTCCTCTTTTTCCTCAAGCTGGTCGCCAGACCTTCGCAACCGGCTAGAGGCGATGGCCAGTGGCCGTGAGGGCGGCCTCACGTTGGGTGGCGAGGCTCGCCTGCTCGGCGCGAGGCCGCCCTCGAGGCCTGGTCGGCGAGGGTGAGCAAACCTAGGGAGAGAAGGGAAAGGGTTAGATCTGGAGGACGGAGGACCAGATCTAAGAAGCTGAGGACTCGTCGTCGCTGCCCCGTCATGACTATTGCTCCCTGTAGTCGCCTCCACCCCCTCGACGTTGTCGCCTAACTGTCCTCGCCAAACCCTGAGCCACGGGCGAGGCTTGCCATCGCCAGATTCGATAAGGGCGAGCCTTGCCACTCGGCTCGAGGCCAGCCTTGTAGCCACTAGCGAGGTGGTCAGCGAGGTCGACCTCGACATCGCCGGCCGTCGCCTCTCATCGGTTGCCGAGGTCCGACGACTGGCTGGAGGAAGAAGAGGAGAAGAAAAAAAAAAAGAAAAGAAAAAAAATTCAAAAATATTAAAATATTATTAAAAGTTGTCCACGTCAGCACCGATTAGGCCATGTCAGCCGGCCGTCATCCACTCAGCAAAATCCGGCCAAAATTGGCCGGAAATGATTGAATTAGCATAACGTAAAAATATTTAGAACTTAATTGACACAAAAAAAAATGTTTAGGACTAAATTGGCACAAATACAAAATGTTTAGGATTTTTTTGACACTTTTCCTAAGACTTGGAATTAGATGCCTCCTCCACCTGGTATCTTGTATCTACGTATTGAAAATTCTAATAGGACATCGAAGTTGGAGTGTTAAAAGTATATCTTGCATAACTTAGCTACTGGATTTATAACGAAGTTATATACATCATTAAATTGATTAATAATTTAAGATGCACCTTCTAGGAACACAAAAATCTATTATCTTGTGTTCAATTCTACAAAATCTTTCTATCATAGCGGCAAATTTGAAAATTGTTCGCTGGTGAAAACAATGGTTATCGATTTTTTTTTTTTTTCAAGTGAGGTGTTGGTAAATTTACCAACAACTTTATGAAATTGCCAACTTATTCAGAGTTTCCAAATTTACAAATTTTGTACAAACTTATCTATTTTATTTGTATATATTGCTAATGCTTTGAATTCACTAATCTTTACTATGAAACTAATAACCTAAATTAGTGTGATTTACTAACTTTTGTCAAATTAAGTCTTTAAGTTTTGGTTTACCAACTCTCTACGAATTATTTACCAACATTTATTTTTACTTAATCCTCCAAATTTCCCGTTAAAGTTACCAACTTGTATTACTTTTTACCACCTTTTATGTATCTTTACTAACTTCTCCAATATATGTTTTCTGCACGACATGTGACGTAGATGTGATCGCACGCAATCACATCTTTTTCCGTCGATCTTTTTCAGACAAAACACACGACATCTTGAGCTCTCAATTAATCTCTACTAAACGAGCTAGTCATCCTGACTCAAATAGCGCAAGGTCCACAGTAACATTATAGGCTCATGCTCCCGACGGCCATCTCAAGAGGATAAGCTAACCCCTAACACAATTGCTGGCTGAATCCACGAATTATGTATTTGTTTGGCCATGGTTTGATCAAGTCTTGGTGATTAGCTGCACGCCGGTCGACTCCAGCTACCGAAACACGCGTTGATTAATAAAACTCAGGAAAACATTCGCGCCCAATTACTGCTATCTGTTCATGGACCCAATCGAATATTTGCGTCACCCTTTTTATGTCGGATGTAAATTTCTTACTGGCTTCACCAACTCGAAGGAACTGCGATTTAGGTGGTAGGTGGCGCCCTTTGTTTTCTTTCTTGTCTTCCTTTTCTTTTCTTCCCTCGATTTTCATTTATTTTCTCCGGGGTTGGCGGTAATTGGTAGGCACGACTTTAATGAATTCTTTTTGCCTATGTCCGCATCTATAATGTGGTCTGACCGCATCTGAATTGAAAAGCTAGCTACCGTCTCCATAAGATGACAGTGACTGGCGATTTGATCGAAAGTGGTGGGACAAAAGGGTAATGATATCCAGTCTTTGGATCGGATGGATGGGATTTATTAATCCCCAGCTAATCTCACTTGATTTAATTTACTTCGTCTCGAAATTCGGGGTTGAGTCGTTTGAATTTTTCCCTTGTGAGCACGGACCTAACGCGCATGTGATTTGCGAAATGAAGTGGATTTTTTCATACAACTAGATAAAAACGGCATTGGAACTTATGTTTTTATAATTTAGTCAAGTATTATAGTTACATCATTACCCAGATTTCTGAATATCTTTTTAGTTTCGAGAAGTAACGAAGAAGGACATGACTTGGGATTTACTCTTTTTGGGTCAACAACTTAGCATGGGATTTTTGGATCATGACTTTTTAGTTTAATACGGTCAACAAATTCAAAAATATGGTCATTCCTAAATTCATTTAATAATCAATTTGGGCATATTTAATCTTTATATAACTTCACGACCTACTCCCAAGACAAGGTGGTTCTGTCTTTACCAGCTACTCATCGAAGCCGCAATTCCACGACGGAGTTTAGCTTAGGAATTGAATTTTCATATGAACTTTTATTTGGTATGTCCTATGTGGCTAACATCCCACATGGTCATGGAATAAGGAAAATAAAAATTCATGCGAATGCAGTTTCTTGCTTAAGGAAAAGTGAAAATAGAAAAAGGAATCCCATCGTAAAATCTTTCTTCAATACATGTGAAGACAAAAAGGTCCTCATATACTCTTCCATTTGAGCTGAAATTATCACCCATGCGTCACGGGTTAGTTGTTTCCGATCAATCAATCACTCGTGCAGCCTTAGGATTTTCGATTTCAAATCAGTCTCATACACACACACACGCACGAACACAAGGGTCGTATGAATAAGGAGCGAGTATATTCTCTTGTGAATGAGTTGAACACAGTGAGAGAGAGGGACCCATATTCATACAAGTTCGGGTCTCATCTCATCCGTTGATTGTCCAACTGATCCAACAATTGTGTTTGAACGAAAACCATCATTACAAGTCTCTACATTAGGCCACTTAATGGCTAGGCCTTTGGAAAGTCTATGGGCATGTGTCAGAAGCAAGATCAGGGTCAGTAGGGCCACTTGACATGGAGTAGGTGATCGATCGCAAGTCGTGCATGGGCCTTTATCTGTATTGCGCATGATCTAGTCATGCACAGACCATGGGTTGTACATAAATCGATCGTGGGTTGTCCTTGGACAAGTCATTGTGCGTGACACAATCTCATCACGGATGGTCTTGGATCATGCTTCATCCGTGGGCTGTGTCACATGGCACTACATCGAGATTTATAGTTTGCACTAAATTTTGTGATTGGATTGAATTTTAATTTTTATTCAATTTAAATTTTATGGTCTACAAATGTTAATTTTTGTAATCTGAAGCGTTCGAGACTTTGACATCATATCTATGATTTTTTTGGAATCTATGTATTTTAAGTTACGGTGGAAAAATAAAAGGAATAGACTTTTCTTTTAATTATTTGCAAACAAGCAAGCTCATCTTATTACGTCACTGAGATAATAAATTTAGTTTATCAGTGAAAAATAGAAATTCTTCAGCACGCTTGTCTCATGCTATCATCGAAGTGTTTAGCATCATGCGAAATATAAGCAATTTATTAATTATTAAGTGTTCTAAAGGGTTAATACATGCGAGGTTAAAAAATTATCGAGATATTGAAAGTATAATCAATTGTGATCAAGAGGCAAATGCCTTCAATGCTTCGATTGTTTTTATGTTCTACACAATTAGGGCCTGTTTGGCAAAAATTATTTCTGTTATTTTGTTTTAGGGAACGAAAAAAGAATAGAAATGTATTTGGTAAAATTTTTGTTCTTGGGAATAGATTTGGAATAGAAATAAGAAGTAAAAAAAGTAGCCTTTTGTTCCCGGAACAATTTTTTCTTTTCTCTTCTCTTTTCTCATATTCTCTTTTTTTTCTTTCTTCTTCCTTTTGGTCTGTCGTTGGGGTCGGCCATGATCGGTAATGCTGAGCCATGGCGAGGCTTGTCAACTCGAGCCTTGCCGATGGCTGGGCAGCTTGAGCTCACCCAGCCAAGGTGAAGCCGACCTCACCTCGCCTGGGCAAGATCGAGCCTCGCGGTGGCTAGCCGAGCCTTCGGCAAGTTTGCCGGACCTCATCCAGGTAGTCGTCAGCTGCTGCCATGGCAGGCAACTGACCACAAAGGAGGAAGACGAAGAGAAAAGAAAAAAAAAAGAAAAAATAATAAAAATATTGAAAAATTAAAAGAAACAACAAAATTATGAAATTCTACCAAATACATTTATTTCTATCTCAGAAATATAAATTTTGTATAGTTACCAAGCGCGTTCTTATACTAAAAATTATTTTTGGAAATAGAATTGTTACCAAACGCGTCCTTGATATCTTGAAATTGAATTACACATATAAAACAAATGTCCACGACTTTCATTATGACTTATGTTAAAAAGTACCCAACGCACTTGTTAAGCAATTTGGATAAGCATGGCACTAAATCGAGATTTATAGTTTGCACTGAATTTTGTCATTGGATTGAATTTTAATTTTAATTCAATTAAAATTTTTACGGTCCACAAATGTTGATTTTTTTTTAAATCCGAAGTGTTCAAGACTTTCAAATTATATCTATGATTTTTTTTTTGGAATCTAAGTATTTTAAATTACAATTGGAAAAAAAGGGAAATAGATTTTTCTTTTAATTATTTGCAAATAAACAAGCTCGTCTTATTAATAAATTACACCACTTAGATAATAAATTTAGTTTACCAGTGAAAAACAGAAATTCTTCGGCACTCTTGTCCCTTGCTAACATCTTTGATGTTAGCATCATGCGAAATATAAACAATTTGTTAATTATTAAGTGTTCTAAAGGGTCAAGACATGCAAGGTTAATAAATTATCAAGATATCCAAAGTATAGTTAATCGTGATCAAGCTGCAGCTACCTTCAATGCTTCGATTGTCTTGACATTCTACACAATCAGTGTCTTGAAATTGAATTACACATAAAATAGATGTCCATGACTTTCATTATGACCTATGTTAAAAAGTACCCGGCGCACTTAATAAGCAAAATTAATAAGAAAATATTCTATTTCGAGAGTATCAACTGTATATATTAAGAAAGAAGTTGGTGCGTAGAAACTCTACTTATTTTCGTTTTATTGAATTGTTCATCAAAAAATGTCTTTGGGACCCGCTTTGTGATTTATCCGTTCCTCTGCCCAGTGGGAGGACCCGCATGGGTTGGTGGACTGGTTGGGTTGGTAGGAATGACATCGTGCTCTCTCCCGAATGACATTGTCGGAACCCATTTCTTAATTTTTGCAAAGACGGAGTGTTTTTATTCATCGCAAGCTCCACCAGTTTCTGAAAAGACTTGGCGCCCTGGACTCACGGACTCGCCATGCCGTCTCAACGGAGTCCTGAACCCGACACGATGATAATTTCTATCGATATATATTATCGGACCGCACATTTCATATGAATTATTGAAAGAATAGGTCAAAAATGGAATAGATATGAGTAGAACACATAGGATGATTGTGGACATATATTAAAAATCAGATGATATGACCAGTTCCTACGCGAAATGATGATGAGATGGATTGTTTCAATGAATTTGGGAAGCGCGATAGTCAAATAGTGGGGTTGGTGACCGCACGACGCAGGCTCATGCAAAGCGTGTCAATTCCTTGGAGTTAGATAAGACCATTTTATAATCCCACTTGTATTTTAAAAATACTGAGAAGAGCACAAGTAATTTGAGCAGAAAAAGCCATTTAGTGCTAATTTCTAGGGGTCACAATTTCATGGATATATATATTTATATATTTTAAAAAAATCAATTTTTAGTATGTGCCCTTAAAATCATTTTTCTTTCAAGATTAAAGTGAATTGCCGAATTGAGAAATAAACATTTCACCAAAAAAGATAGAAATATTGAGCAAAAGAAATGTCGAAATGAAACGAAATAAGTCGAAAAGAAATCGATCACTCTTTATTTCTTTTTTCCTTTAACATCATTAAAAGAACTTGTCTTGATATTACTTATTAGATTCCTCCAATGATGCATTTCCGAGGTCTTCCTTCCCGTGATGTAACCCCTCATTGTTCCCCAAATGGGGCGGCCATTTCTTGTTAGTACCCGGTGGAACACGGTCAATGTGCCTAATCATCACTTAAACGACACCAAACACCGGTTCACTCCCTCCCATGATTTCCCAATTCAAAATCTCCACCCGGTCGGGAATTTCAATTCGGAAACCAGCTTCAGCCCGCCAAAAAAAGAGAAAAAACCTGAAATTGCTACTTAGAGGAAAAACGTCCGTTCGATCAGGAATATCGGGAACATGACATTAGAAGCGAATTATCAAAACGCATTAATTGTCTAATATCAAATGCAACGTAGTTCAAATAAGAAACTTGAGAGAGAAAAAAAGAAAATAAAGAAAAAAAAAAAAAAAGAGAAAAAGGAAAATATATGCGCCGTTGACGTGGGTGCTTTCGTTCGTCCACCGAGTCCCCTGGCTCTCACCAACCCCCGGCAGCCAAACTCCCCGCCTCCCTCCCCCACCATATACCCCTTTGACGAAACGCCCGCGCTTTCATTTCTTCGTCTTTTCTCCTTTTCTTTTTCTCTCTCTCTCTCTCTATATATTTTTATTTATTTATTTTTCTTTTTTTTTTTTTGCACGCGCCCAGGCAGCCGACGAATTCCCCGAAACGACACTGCATGCACCCATGTCGTCCACGTGTCGCGATCCCGCCCGTCCGGGAGGGCCATCCGACGGCCCCGGGAGGATTTCAACTAACCCACCGGCCTAACCTACCCAACACTCAATGGCGGGCGAGCTTCCTCCTCTATTTAAACGTCCGATTTGCAGGTGAACAGACTCAGGAAATTCACTAGCTTCTTTAGCGCATGTGAATTTCCTTTAGAGCAAAACACAAACAAAAAACGCCAACGCGCCCTCCCTCTCTCGCCGGCCCTCACCTCGATCTCGATCTCGATCTCGCGCTCGCTCGCTCCTCGCTCGATTTCGACTCCTCTTCTCGGGCTCTCGGCCGCTCTAGACGTTCGCATTCGCACGAGCGCGAAGATGGACATGGACACGGCAGCGTGCAACGGCAAAGGCTCCCTCGGGCTCTGCGCGGGGGCAGGCGGCGACCCGCTCAACTGGGGCGCGGCCGCCGCGGCCCTCACGGGGAGCCACCTCGATGAGGTGAAGCGGATGGTCGAGGAGTCCCGGCGGCCCGTGGTCCGCCTCGGCGGCGAGACGCTGACCATCGCGCAGGTGGCGGCCATCGCGGGGCGGGAGGCCGGCGCGGCGGTCGAGCTGTCGGAGGCGGCCCGGGCGGCGGTCAAGGCCAGCAGCGACTGGGTGATGGAGAGCATGAGCAAGGGCACGGACAGCTACGGGGTCACCACCGGCTTCGGCGCCACCTCGCATAGGCGGACCAAGCAAGGTGGTGCTCTGCAGTGGGAGCTCATAAGGTAAAAAATAATAATAATAATAAGAAAGGAAAAAATAAGAAAAGTGCTACTTTAATATATTTTTTTAAATTTTCATTCGGTTGTTTTTATTAACAAATATTTGTAGAAATATCGAAAATTCTCGTTAAGCAATCAAATAATGAAAAAAGAAATGCTGATTTCAGAAGATGGGTGCGATAATACGTTACTCGGGAATTGTAATTATCAAGAAGTGCTCTTAGACATTTCTTGAACGCGAGTTATTTATTTATTTGTTTATCCTTTTCATTTACGTGGTGTTGTGAAATTATGTACGTGGAGGAAAATTAGCTCTACGTTTCTATGGGGGAGGGGGTGGGTAGGGTTGTATTGGTGACGTGCCAGTTTCTAAATCTAGGTGGACGGGTTTTTTACATTGAAGTTGACGCATAAATTGGGGCCGGCAGGAAAGTAATTATCTAATGCTGTCATGTTACATAAAATTTCTTGCCTAGATACTGTATTTTATTTCGTGTCTATCGCTTTAATGGGGCCTGTCCTTGATAGCAAATTTCACCCTACATAAGTTATTGAATCCATTTGAAAATTCTTCCACATAGTTATATAAATTTCTTAGGGCGAACTTCAAAAAGAAAAAGAGAGAAAATGTATATGTGTGGACTAAAGGGGGGATATTAACCGAATGATTTTGAGAAATAGGCTTCGTGTAGTACGTGGTTATAAATGTTAGATTAGCAATTTGTTAGATGGATTTTAATGAAAAAAGAGGACAAGAATGTTGCAATTTGAGGATAATAAAGTCATTCTCACTTTGAGAATGGTCAATTAGTTGGCATAAATAACCAGAGGAAGAAAATCGTAATATTTAGGAAATTTATCGAGTTCTCGTATATTTTTTATTAAATTATTTTCTACAAATTACTTATAAGCCGCCAAAAATTAGTCAGTCCTAACTCGTCAATCGACAGTTGTGAGAGATTAGTCTACTTTCAGAGACATTTCCTCGAGGTTTCTTGGTTCTTTTCTTCTTTACATGTGAGACACTATTCGTAAGGCTCACATGAGGCAGGAGACAAAAGTACTGATAAAGAATATTTTTAAAAATAAATAAAAAGGAATTTTCAATATTATTTGCTCTGTTCAAACTCCTGATAAAGATCCACCAGCAGAGACAATAAAATAAAACAACCGGTTAGCCCGTCCTTATCACCCCCTCTTCCACATCCAATTTTTTACAAGAATATTTCAAAAAAAAAAAAATCATGTAAAATCCTTTATTTTAATTTAAAATTAACACCTGTCATCTGCGGTATAAATGGTCCCCTCGTGAAGGGCTGCCAAGTGCCGGCTAAGCTTCCTGTCTGTAAAAGATATATACCCAAACGTGCAAGTATCAACCCAAAGGCCAAAAAATCAAGTTTTTTCTATATTTTTGAAATATTAGGTAACCTTCGACAAAAAAGGAAATATTAGGTAACCAAAAATAAAAATGGGAGAAGATTAATTAATTTTGAAGATGACCCATAATAATTACTTTTTAAACACCTAAATTCTCACTGACAAAAAAAAAAACACCTAAATTCTCAGTTTTCAATTAATGAGATTTACATTTTTTATAATTAAATAAGTATCTAAATCGAGATTCACATTTCCTTCGTTATAATTAATAATGTGGCTGATGAAATTTTCTGATTGAGCCAGGTTCTTGAATGCCGGCATATTCGGCAACGGGACCGAGTCATGCCACACACTGCCCCACTCGGCGACCCGGGCCGCGATGCTCGTGAGGATCAACACCCTCCTCCAGGGCTACTCAGGCATCCGGTTCGAGATCTTGGAGACCATGGCCAAGCTCCTCAACCGCAACATCACCCCGTGCCTGCCTCTCAGGGGCACGATCACGGCCTCGGGTGACCTGGTCCCCTTGTCCTACATCGCTGGGCTTCTGACGGGCAGGCCCAACTCGAAGGCGGTCGGGCCAAACGGCGAGTCCCTGAACGCGGTCGAGGCCTTCCGCCTTGCCGGGATAGAGCACGGGTTCTTTGACCTGCAGCCCAAAGAGGGCCTCGCGCTCGTGAATGGCACGGCAGTTGGGTCTGGGCTCGCTTCCATTGTCCTGTTTGAGGCGAACATCCTGGCCGTCCTCTCAGAGGTTCTGTCGGCCATCTTCGCCGAGGTGATGCAAGGGAAGCCGGAGTTCACCGACCACTTGACCCACAAGCTCAAGCACCATCCCGGACAAATTGAAGCAGCAGCTATAATGGAGCACATCTTGGATGGGAGCTCCTACGTGAAGGACGCTCAAAAGCTCCACGAGATCGACCCTCTCCAGAAGCCGAAGCAGGACCGATACGCCCTCCGCACGTCCCCGCAGTGGCTCGGCCCCCAGATCGAAGTGATCAGGGCCGCCACCAAAATGATCGAGAGGGAGATCAACTCTGTCAATGACAACCCGCTGATCGACGTCTCCAGGAACAAGGCTCTCCATGGAGGGAACTTCCAGGGGACCCCGATTGGCGTTTCCATGGACAACACCCGTCTCGCCATCGCCTCCATCGGCAAGCTCATGTTTGCGCAGTTCTCCGAGCTCGTCAACGACTTCTACAACAACGGGCTGCCCTCTAACCTGTCCGGGGGACGGAACCCAAGCCTGGATTACGGCTTCAAGGGAGCTGAGATCGCCATGGCCTCATACTGCTCGGAGCTGCAGTTCCTTGCCAACCCTGTGACCAACCATGTCCAGAGCGCGGAGCAACATAACCAGGACGTGAACTCCTTGGGCCTGATCTCGTCGAGGAAGACTGCCGAGGCCGTCGACGTGCTGAAGCTCATGTCCTCCACCTTCCTGGTCGCCCTGTGCCAGGCCATTGACCTGAGACACCTGGAAGAGAACCTCAAGAGCGTGGTCAAGAACACGGTGAACCAAGTGGCCAAGAAGGTCCTCTACGTCGGGTCCAACGGCGAGCTCCACCCGTCGCGGTTCAGCGAGAAAGACCTGATCAAGGTGGTCGACCGGGAGCACGTCTTCGCCTACATTGATGACCCCTGCAGCGCCACGTACCCCCTGATGGAGAAGCTGAGGCAGGTCCTCGTGGACCATGCCCTGGACGACGTCGACCGGGAGAAGAACCCCAGCACCTCCATCTTCCAGAAGATTGGGGCTTTCGAGGAGGAGCTCAAGGCACTCCTCCCGAAGGAGGTCGAGAACGCGAGAGCTCTGTTTGAGAGCGGGAACTCGGCGATCGCTAACAAGATCAGGGGGTGCAGGTCGTACCCATTGTACAGGTTCGTGAGGGAAGAGCTCGGGACCGGTTTGCTCACAGGGGAGAAGGTCGTTTCGCCGGGCGAGGACTTTGATCTGGTGTTTTCCGCCATGTGCGAGGGCAAGCTGATCGATCCTTTGCTGGAGTGCTTGAGGGACTGGGATGGTGCTCCGCTTCCCATCTGTTAGGAACTTTTCCAAATACTGAAGACTGCCTCATAATTTAATTTGCCCTGTTCTTGGTATGTACTTAGAGAGTTTTTCATGGTCGAGAAACTGCGGTTAAAATTGTAATGTCTCTTATGTCTTTTGTTCAGTTCTTTTGTTATTCAAACCCCCCACGATGTATATTTGTACTTGGAACTTCATCAGTGTAACAACAATGTTAAAACGCGTGAAGGAAAAGATTATACAACATACATTTTGTTACATTCTTCATTCTTATAAAGGATCACGATATTTGCCCTGCATTGTGAGCTAATTGTTATCGGGTACATCTTATTGTATCTCCCAACTTGACCCTACCAAATGTAGAATCAGAATGAACATGTATTTCTTAAAGGGAGCTACCCTCGTTAGGAATTTGTGTGGACTTATCCTACTCGATTTATCCTACTCGATCAAGTGGGTTGCGTATTAAGAGCCAATATTATATCTAAGTTCATGAAAAGGAACACGTTTATATAACGTGAAAACACATTCATATAGTATATATATTGTGATTGATTTAGTCTATCACATTACTTTAATTAATGAATGTTATCATTTGAAGACTTTCCATATATAAAAAAGTTAAAGGTTACTCATCTTTGCTTAGGCCTACAATGATGCCCAACCAACCTCTTTGTCATGACTTTGGGAAGAGGTTGACCTACCGAGCATGAATTTCTACGTGGGTTGGCCCGAAAAAGGCAATACATCTTTTGGGATGGGACATATATTCCAAATTGAGTGGTTACCTCGAGAGTAGGATAACTCTATGATTGGCAATTATGAGACACCGTTCCGAGACAAATATCACAACTTTGGATTTTCCTCGATGCACTCGGCCTAATCCATGTGGAGGTTTTTGCCAAAAATGTTAACCTAGCTAGCAAAACCGAAGTGTCACATGGATCTATTTAGGACATGTTACGGTCGATTCCTAGTGTTCGAACCTCAAGATTATGGCCCCAAAGCCGAAGAGAATCTCAAGAATTAGGTGAGCCCGGCCCAAGAGAAACCATAGAGCAAGCTTGAATGTTGAGCCTCTTTTTGCAACGTGCAGTCCCGTCTTGCGTCCGTTTGGTTTAACTTTGAGGAAATAACTTTGTATTTCCCCAAGTATTTTTGAGTGAATGAGCATTTTGTGAAAGCAAATGTGTTTGGTAACTTATTTTGTGTGTATATTTTGCAAAGTAACTTTGAGGTGGAAAGAAAAAGGAAAAAAAAAGGGAGAGGAGATGTAGTTGCGCATGGAGAGGCTGGTGGTTGGGGGGAGCGGTTGGTGGTGGTGGCGCTGGTGGTGGTGAGGAGGCGACTAATGGCGGTGGCGGCGGTTGGGGGTGGGGGAGGCAGCTCGCCCGAGGTTGCAACCTCGGGCGACGCCTTGGTCGCGCAACCCGGCCGCTGGGTTGCTCGACCTCGGGGGCGACCCGGGGCGTTACCTGAGGTCGTGCAGCCTTAGGCGGCATCGTGTGGCCTCAGGCGGCAGCACTTGGGTTGCGCGACCCAGGCGACGCCGAGGTCGCCCGACCTCAGGCGAGGCTTCCTGACGGTCAGATCTAGCCGCTCGCAGCTGAGTGTCGCTCATTGCGAAGCTCGGCCAAGCAGCAGGTGAAGGAAGTAGATGAACAGTGTTTTTGAGGGCAAAAGGGGAAAATATGATTATCAGTAAGGGCCATATTGAAAAGAAAAAAAATTCATTAAACCTTAGACTAGCATTTCGAAAATGCCGAAAGCCCAAAGCAGGTCTGGACTTTCAACGGACTTGCTTTGGGCTTTCAGCATTTCAAATGCTAGCATTTGGCAAATGGAGACCAAAATATGTGAACCAAACGCAAAATATTTTACATAGGAAGGCTAAATTCAAGCTAATTAATCTCAGAAAAAATCTTTGTACTAGCTCTCCAAACTAAACTTGCAATTCCTGGATGGTCATATTATGTACTAATTAAACCAGGATGCACATAAAGGGAGAATCGATCGGAGACACAGCTTGGGGCTGTAGGTCGCAGAGCAAAGGATGGTGAGGAAGAGGTTCTCGTTGCACGGGATGCACAGTTTCGAGGCCGGGGTGGTGAAGTCGAAAGCCTCGGTCGCTTGGTCGAGTAGTAACCGGAAGAGAGGGTGCTCGAGCAACGCGACATCGATGACGCATCTGCTGCATTCCTCCCCCACATAGATTGCCAAGTGACCCTTTGGTATGTCCTTAGGAATGAAACAACCTTCTTTAGAGATGCATGCCCAGAGTTTGCCACTTCCACAGATTCTCAGCTTGGAGACGAACTTCTTAAGAGACTTGGTCTTCATGATCGTCACGTCACAGAGAGAGAGAGAGAGAGATTCGCTCCAAGTTCTTGGTATAGAATATGAAGCGACGAGCACATATGCATGTTCGAATCGCTTCTTAGGCAGTGCATGATAACATTCCCGGGAACAAGAATTTCTATTCTTTTGTTCCCGGGAATAAAAAAAGAGTAGAAACCTGCATGATAACGGGTATTTTTTTTTTGTTCCCGGGACTAAAAATTCGGCCAAGAAATAGTTTTGGAACAGAAACGAGAAGCAAAAAAAAGTTGCTTCTCGTTTCTGGCCAAGATCTCCCAGAACAAAAGGGGGAAATAGAACCGGCTAACCCTAAAATTTTACCCCCCTTTCATTCGTCCGAAGATCTCACGAAGCTTTCACCCCATCGTTCGAAGAAACTCTCCGGTCGCCCCTCGCCGATCTCATCACCGCCGGTCTTGTCGCAGCCGATCTCGTCGCCGCCGGTCCTGTCGTCGCCGGCCACGAGAAGGTAAGTTCTCCCTTCCATTCCCGTTTTGCTGTTATCTCTCCCTCGCCGCGCTTTTCTCTCTCGCTTTCGTGCCCCGCTGAAGTTTCGTTTCTTCTTCTTCTTCTCTTTGTGTGGGGTTTAGGGAGGAAGCATTGTGTTCCTTCTCGTAGAGATTGTCTCTCTCCCTTCTCTCTCGTGAAGTTTGTTTCGCCGGAGAAGACAGAGCCGCGACACCTTTCCTCCTCTTTTGTTGCCGCAACTAGTCTTGAGAAACGGTAGGCGTCTCTCTCCTTGGCAATTCTCGCTCTCTCTCTTTAGCGATTCTCGCTTTGTTTTTCATTGCTCCCCTTTGCCTTTTTCATTAGGGTTTTGATTTGTCTCTCGATTGAGCGAGAGGGTTAGTCGTAGATCATTTGCGTTCGTTCAATTTCTTGCTGTTGTAGTTCGTCTCGTGTCATTTTTGGAGGTGCCCTCACTTTCGCCATCGACGTACGGACCGTTGGTGCTCTCGCTTCCTGTTCTTCTTAACAACAAATATGCAATCTGGGGTTCCCTGCAATTCTTATTTCCTCGTGGGTTTCTCTCCCTTTGCAGAATCGAAGTAGTGTGTAAAAGGAAAAATGAGATTTTGGGGTCGATGGTTCGTGTGTTTCACATGTGTGGTAGAAGCGGTTGCTTGAGAAAGATTACCAGTGTCACAAAGCGGTGGGTTCTCAACTAGTGCCGTCAAATCCTCGAACATTCTCGAACTCGCTCGAAATGCTCCCCTTACCTTATCTATGCATTTATACATGTCTGTCGCCAGCAGAGTTTTGGTTGGGCTTTTGCTCGAATATACGTTTTCCAACATCCATTCTTGAATTTTCATGCCTTTTTGTTCTCTTGTACGAGGTTCTTTGAATTGAAAGATTTAGAGGCAACGTATTTTTGTTCACAATTCTCTGGGTTCTAGCAATTTCATGACAAGCTCTTCATGTTTTGATTGTTTTAAATTTGCTTTGACATTTATTATGTGATGAATAAAAGTTGGTGTCTTTTTTTTTTTTTTTTTTTTGGGTGTTTTGCTTCTTTTTGTAGGGCGGTTGTGTTTCGAAGCGCACCTGAAGTTCGGATTTTGATGTCGAAAAACGAGGAGATAAAGTAGCATTTTTGACTCAAAGCGGGTATGATCATGAAAACTTTCACCCGCAATCAGACATGCAAAGTTTTAATTTTTGGAACTGTGTTGGTGGCTTATGTGAAAATGAGTATGAATATACGTGGGGCGGCCTCTTTTTACAACTTTTTTAATTTCTGTCTGTTTCGCTCGCTCGAGGAGGTTGGTGGTTTTGAAATGATGGATGTGCTGAAAATGCATGACGAATGTGGGAGGGGAGAAGCAGATGGTTATGAGAGGGCTAGAGCTTGCGGGGTGTTGTGGTTCATCCGAGTTATAGATTACTCTGGTACTGCATTTAGTGGCGGATCTAAGATCTAGTCTAGCTCTCTAATTCTTGCTCTCGTGATGGTGTAGATTTTAAGAATTGATAATATGTTGTTTTTAGATTTTACATTTCCGCCACTTACTCTTCTATTATAATGTGGCTGCCTAGTACTCTCTGACGGCCGTGGTCCCTCATGCTTCTATTCTGGAAACTGAAGTAGAGTGGCTGAACTCCATCAAAGTAGACTTGGTAACCTACTAACTTGTCTTCATCTATCCTTGAGTGTGAATTCAATCTCTGATTACATTTCCGCCACTTACTCTTCTATTATAATGTGGCTGCCTAGTACTCTCTGACGGCCGTGGTCCCTCATGCTTCTATTCTGGAAATTGAAGTAGAGTGGCTGAACTCCATCAAAGCAGACTTGGTAACTTGCTGACTTGTCTTCATCTATCCTTGAGTGTGAATTCAATCTCTGATTACTCAACTGATTAAACGGAAACTGCATCTTTTGCTGTCCGTTCTTATTTTTCTTTTCTTTTTTCTTTTTTTCTTTTCTTTTGCCGACCACTTCTTTGTTCTTTTTTTCCTTTTAATCTTCTGTCTTTTGTTGACCGAAACCCTCTCTTTGTGTTTCTCTTTCTTCGTTGTGAAGAAAAGCACCACCATTTTCCTTTTCGTTTTCCTTTTTCAAGCTATCTTTGGAAATGATTAAATGCTGAAAAATCGTTGCCCCAGCCGAGAATCCTCTGCTTTTCTATGCCCAGATTTTCCTTCTTCTTTTTTTTTGGGTTGTGGATTCCGTTCCGTGAATGCCGAGATTGCTCCCTTCATCAAGATGTAGGCTTTTGCTGATTCGAGATGCATTCCGTTACAATTGTGATTTTTCTTCTCTTTTTCAAATTTTGTCTTTTTTTGCAATTTGGGTTGTCGGGTTCGAGGAGGTTGAGGTCTCTCCCTTCTTGAATCTCGTAACCCAAATTGCAGGAAAGCCCTTTTCAGATTCGTATGCATCGAAATTGATGTTCACAAGGTCCTTGAATCCGTCTTTTCATACATTTGGGCATGGCATAATGCAGATTCTCTCTCTTGTCCCTTTATCAACTTTGTCGGGGTCTCATTAGGATCTGAAGGAGCATCTCCCTTAATCTGCGTGCAGTCTCAGGTATCGATCTCTGGCACCCTGTATTTGAGTATTGGAAGGGGTCGCTGTTAATTGTGATGCTGCTTTTGGTGACATGCTCTGTGGTTCTGATGTGAACATCTTTCTAGTAGGTTCTAACACAGTAATTGACATCAATCTTCTTTAGGAAGTTGATCACACAACATTGAAATGGTGTTCTGTGTGTTGCCATTTATGTGCTTGTGACAATGTCCTGTTCTTATTTCTCTTCTGTGATTTGTGTTTATTGATTTTGCTGTTTTGCTGTTTTACTAATTCTGTTTTGCTGATTTTGTTGGTTCTTTGTTTACTTATCTTGCTGGTTCTTTGTTTTGAGGAGCAAATTCTCTTGAAAAATTATACAATAATGGAAGGCAGGAGCATGTTGCACTTTCTTTTTAATTGTCTTGAACTCATATGATGTTCAACTAGTGAAGGTTACATGGCATCCCAAAAAGAGGCATTCACCGCAAAGTGGACTGAGCCTTTAACCAACTTATTCGTCAGTTTGTTAGTAGAAGAGGTCAAAAAAGGAAATCGCACTTCTTCTACTTTCAACAAAGCAGGGTGGAATAACATACGGGTAGAGTTCAAAAAACGAGCAAAACTTCAATATACTGCAGTACAATTGAAGAATAAGGTGAACAAATTGAAAAAGCAGTATGCTAGTTTCAAGAAGCTTCTTTCACAATCCGGATTTGGCTGGGATAACGTGAACAAAAAGTTGTTGTTGATGATCCAAGCATATGGGAATCTCATATCAATGTATGATTTAACCTTTTGATCATTTTCATATCACTATAGATGTATATCCAGTATATTTAATTGTATTGCTGATATATGTCGTCATTGTGAAAATTGCAGGATAATAGTGAGTGGGCGAAATTCAAGAAAGATGGGTTTCCTCAATATTCTGACTTGTGTATTGTATTTGGTGATACATATGCTATTAGGGACCATGCAACAGGACATGCCGAAGATTTTGTGATGTCGGATGAACTTAACATTGGTGGTGATGATGCAGACAAGGGACTAGAGGACGTTGGTGAACAGCATGCTAATGAGGAAGGTTTTATGTCTGACAACACTCCTTCTCCAGTTCATGACAAACATAGGATGTATAAAACTCCAAATACTAAGAGGAGAAGGAAGAGTCAATCATTTGGTGTTGCTAGCACCTGCAAAGCCTTGCAAGAGATAATTAAAAGTAGGGTTAATCAATCTGTGAGTGGTTCTATCAACTCACAAGTGACATCACCACCTACATACCCATTCTCCATATCTGTGGTGATTGATACCCTACTTGCCATGCCTACATTGAACGAAGATCTGTACAACAAAGCAGTGGAGCGAGCCAGCGTTAATGTCACGTGGAGGGAGGGTTTTATGAAAACCCCCGCTGGAAGGAGATATGGACTTCTCCTACGTCTTTAGTGTTATGGATTTAATGCCACGTGGATGTTAGAAAATATGTCGTGGATTGCATGGAGTTTTATTAGACCATGTTTTTTGTGTTGGTTGTTATTTTGTTGTTTAAGATATTAATGTTGAGACTTTTGCATCGTGTTATGGTTTGGATATGATGGATTGTGCTTAATATTTATATTTGGTTTGCCTTTTCACTCTATTACTTACGTTATTGGTTTCAATTGTTTTGTTATTTTTATTTTTACATATATCTATATTGATTTTTTTATATTTGTGTAATGGCATAGGTACTATGGAAGATGAATCATATAGTGTGTCTAATGAAGAGGTAGCAGCAGTTGAATGGTATTTGGATGACTTTGATATTGACATAATAATAGCATGGTTATCTCTTATTACTTTGGACATGTGTTTGCATACGAGAGAGCCTATTAGGGACAGTAAATTATCAGGAGCTGAATGGGTAAGGGAAATTGTTTATGGGCATTCAGATAGGATATATGAAGCATTCAGGTTAGAGAGACATGTTTTCCTTAACCTATGTGATCTAATGAAGGCAAGAGGCTGGCTGAAAGATTCTCGATTTGTAAGGGTGGATGAACAAGTTGGGATTTTCTTATCTATGGTTGGTCACAAAAACTCAAATAGAGATTTATGTGAGAGATTTCAACATTCGGGACAAACAATCAGTAAGTTCTTCACTCTGGTATTAAAAGCACTTCTTAAATTAGCAAAGGAGATTATCAGGCCGCCTTCTTTTGATATTGTTCCAGAGGAGATTCTTATCGATCCTAACCATGCACGTTACTTCAAGGTATGATTTTAATATCACTTTTACGTTATTAAAATATATATAGTTGATAATATTGTCTAATGCTATAATTTCATAAAATCGCAACTTTCACGTTATTGAAATATATATATTATAATCGCAACTTTCACGTTATAAAAATATATATAGTTGATAATATTGTCTAACGCTATAATTTCATTAAATTGCAACTTTCACGTTATTAAAATATATATATTATAATCGCAACTTTCACGTTATTAAAATATAAATAGTTCATTAAAATTGTCACACGTTATAATTTCATAAAATTGCAACTTTCACGTTATTAAAATATATATATTATAATCGCAACTTTCACGTTATAAAAATATATATATATATATATATATATATATATATATATAGTTGATAATATTGTCTAACGTTATAATTTCATAAAATCGCAGGGTTGCATTGGTGCTATTGATGGGACCCACATTAATGCATCCGTCCCTGTATTGAAACAAATCCCATTTAGAGGCAGGAAAGGGACTACCACTCAAAATGTGCTGTGTGCTTGTTCGTTTGATATGAGATTCACTTTCGTATATGCTGGGTGGGAAGGATCTGCCAATGATTGTCGGGTTCTCTCGGCGGCACTTGAGACTCCTCGATTGCAATTTCCTCGACCACCACTAGGTTCTTGTTTTGTCTATATTAAGTGATTTTCTTTATGATTATATAGCTATTGCTTATCATAACAAATTTATGTATATATTCTTGTAAGGAAATACTATGCAGTAGATTCTGGTTATGCATCACTTCCAAGATTTTTAACTCCATTTAAAGGTGAACGGTATCATTTGAATGAGTACAGGGGTAGAACGAGACAGCCCAGAACAGCAAAAGAATTGTTCAATCATAAGCATTCCTCATTGAGAAATGTTATCGAGAGGTCATTTGGGGCATTAAAAAATCGCTTCTCAATTTTGAGACATATGCCTCCATTTTCAATTCGAAAGCAAGCATATATTGTAATCGCATGTTGTACTCTTCATAATTATATTCGTGACAAAGACAAGATGGATAGGAACTTTGCCCTTTATGGAGATCCGGATTATCCACTTGGATCTACAGAAGATGAGGTTGTAGATGATGCATCACCTGATAAGGCGGCTGAGATAAACATGATCAGGAAAGATATTGCAAATATGATGGCAATGGATCACAATATGCAAGAAATTCCATGACTTTCTATTTCCGACTTTTGCGACGTGTTTTTTGTTTTTTGGTGAAAACTTTTGCGATGTGTTTGTAAACTATTATGAATACATTTCTATTAATAGTATTAAGGTCATCCAATTCTATCTCCCTGAGCATAAATGTCATTTAATGTATCATAAATGTAGACAAATAGAAGAGAAGCAAATGGTGAGCTATTGTATAGTTGACACTTCAAGACCTACAAATCGCCGTTCAAAGTTTCTATGCTGGTCAAGAAAGAGAAAAAAGCTAAAAATGAGAAGAAAAACACATCCCTTTATCAAAATTAGACAACACCTTATAACGACATCAAGGTAATTCGGAAGAAGCAAGGTAAAAAGTAGCATTAAGATGGGATGCATCGACAGTTCAAAATGCAAGAGACCAAGGTTTTTACTAAATGTTTTAGGAGCATGCTAGGAATTATATGCATAATGACAACAAAGCCACGCCATGCATGCACCATTCCAACAGTTGGAAATTTCCAACCCTAACCCGACATCCATGTCAAGATTAAAAGAGACTAAAATCTCCAAGCCACACATGCACTAGAATTACAATTTTTTTTTTTTTTTAGAGTAAAAACTTAGTCCCAAGGAAATGAGCATAAATTAATTTGACTGAAAATATCACGTGTGCTTTACCATCGCCTGCGGTGGCCCAGTTGGATAAGGCTCCCATGATCCTTTGCGAGAAGGAGAGGAGTTCGAATCCCGCTGGCCGCACGGGATCTTAAGTATGACGTCGGGGTGGTGGGTCCTCCGCTAGCGTCACCCCGGGTTTACCTCGCCGGCTGCCGGCTATACGGGGGTTCCCGGGTCATCAAAAAAAAAAATCACGTGTGCTTTTTTCGCAATATTTGCTATATCAAACATTAAAATTTGCAAAAAGAAAATATATTATTGAGAATTATAGTTTAAAACATCAGTTTGTGAATATTGATTCCAACAAAGCGCTACATAAATTCAATACGCTATAAAACATAAGTGAAGATCCTCACATATAGATATAAAATAATAGCTCATGTTCCATTATTAATCTAATAATATTTTGATCTTGTCAATTTTATGTAATATTAAATTTATTCCTTTTTCTTAATTTAATTTTTTTAAAAATAAAATTTGGAATAGAAATTTTGTGTAGTTACCAAACGTGTTTCTGTTCTTTTTTATTCCGAATAGAAATTTTGTGCGATTACCAAACGTGTTTCTGTTCTTTTTTTGTTCCAGAAATAGAAATTTTGTGTAGTTATCAAATGGGTTTTTTTGCTCAGAAATTGTTCCCCAGCCAAGAAATAGAAAAAAACTGTTTCTGAAAAAAAATTATTCCCCAGCCGAGAAATGTTGCCATGCGCAGCCTTAATGTCCAAAGGGTTCCAAATTCCAACGTGATGAGGTATCAATGCCATTACATGTTACTTTAATCAACTCTCGTACATGTGGATGTCGAGTCACGAGCGGTTCCATGTTGGAAGACATGGAGCATGAGTCATCAAAAAACGAATCTTGAAGAAGAGAATCCATACTTTTCTGAAAGTTGAAATTGATGAAAGCAGGTAGCCACGTTTGAACTTCAATTTACTGTTAACTCGACGGTAAACCCACACTACCTTCCGTGCCCTTCTGTGCACTTTGCTGTTATCAAACCATAACTGATCGAGTTCGTATCAAACTTAACCTCGCGCAGCTTGTGTAATCGACAGATTGATAAGGATGTTTGGTCGGCCGCCATATCATGTGATGGCGGATTCTGTGGAAGTTTAGCTGAACCTCGACTGGTTCAAAGTGGTACAGTCCCACTTTTTAGTCTCTAATAAGCTGTCGAAAGGACAAGCATGGATACCTTTGATCTTCCCACTCAGTTTGAGGTCTATATAGGAGATTGAATGTGGAGAAATGGGTGCGTATCTGGTATCACTGAATTCTCTGAGTCACTGATAGACTCCATCATTTGGTTACCTCTCTTTTGTGGAAAGTTCCCTTGCGAAGCATTAGTGCGGAAGAGCACGCAGTTTCAGCTTCCTGGGAACAAGTTGTCTAGGGCAGATAAGGACAGAAAGTGGAAGATCCTTGTTTAGACACATCACTCCAATGTAAAACAGCCAACGGATTTCCCCAGACATGGGCAATTCCAATCATTCCTAATCCTCAGAGGGGTCGGATGTCAATGCGTCTGTCTCTCTCTCTACCTCACACGGCGCTTTCAATGTGTCTTGCTTCATGTCTTCGAACTTGGGTTTGCCTGGCCGGTGAACTCAACCATATGGGAAAGCGTATAGCTCGCTCTTCTTCTGTTCGATTGACCTCTTTCGAATGTGAATTCTGGGTTGGTCTCTCCCTCTGGAGATCGATGGACACACGCATCGATCAAAGGGGGTGAGTGAACTTTGACGTGTTCTTACTCTTTCGCTTTCTAAACAATTTTGGTTAGGGATGGCGAAAGACCGTGATTCTAATATTGTTTTTCCGAACAGGCCTCTCTATATGTGTTGACAATAGCCCTATATTTTGGAATAAATATGATAAATGCAAGCGATAAAGGGATTGATTTTACCTTCTATGTTCATGAGATGTCGAGTTTTCTTTGTGATGATAAATCACTTTATATATATAATTCATCTAAACGTATTTAAAGCATAGGCCTAAATAAAGTGAGATGATATATATAAATATATATATGTCTCGTAATCAGGGAGTAACCCGAGAATTTATCCATCAATTCAAAAACTACCATTCCCTTCACGTACCAAACAAGATATAAAAGATACCTAAGCCGTACCAACTGCCCGAAGTACAAATAACCAGAAACCATAAAGTGAAGATCAATTATTTCCCTTCATTAGCCATTACATTGTCTCTTTTTTTTTTTTTTTTTTTTTTTTGGTGACCCAGGGAACCCCGCACGGTCGGATGCCGGAAGTAAACCACTGGGGGCGACACGTACTAGCCACCACACACGTGCCACCAGGTAAGTCACCCTGCGACGCGCTGGGGTTTCGAACCCCTCTCCTTCGTGAGGGGGAGGAGGCCAAAAGTCAACTGCGCCACCCAGGTGGGTGGTTTTACATTGTCTCTTCGAACTTGTAAATCTCCCCTTTTTGGCTAATATGCTAATCAATTCACAAAATGTTATCAAGTAAGGACCTGTAAAATCAAGTGCTGTAGGCCTGAAAGATTCATTTGCTTACAGCATTCTGTGCAAGTTGGGAACTAACTCAGGAGGAATGGTTGAGGAAGCTTCATTTGCTAAGTATGTCAAGGTATTCGTGTACTGCGTATGGCACACCAAAAGCAGAACTCATTAGTAGAGCAACATATATGGAGAGAGATCCCATATAAATATGTGTGTCCACCAATCCACCTAAACCTAAACAGGCACACACTTGGGTTACATAGAGATGGAAGGACAAGCCCAGCGTTCAAAAGAAAAGTAACATTTTGACATTGTTATGGCAGTCAAACAAAGGCTTGCAAGCAATTAAGTAGTAAGCAAGCATCCAAAACTAAATATATCAGAAGCATACCCAGCTGAAGCCGTTTTGCACCAGACCACTTTAGGAGCAGTGCAATTGAGTGATGGCTGCAAAAGATAGTACAGAATCCTCAACATCATATTCCTGCACTATCATTACAAAAGCTGGCATAAGTAACCAAACTGCCATCATACTAATATCCACAATAACATGCTAAACAAAATGTGAGAATTGTGCCACACAATACTGTCTTTTCAGTCTATTTCCACAGTTTAACATCACTAAGTACTAGATCAAGAATGGTTGGGATAGCAAGAGAACAAGAATCGAGTAGGAAGAAACTACAAAAACACAATCAGTCACTAACTTGAAGTCAGGATGAGTAAAATCATCGTGAATAAAGGAAACTGATAAGTAACTTTCACCAACCTCTATTGTGAGATCAAAATAAGAAAAGGAATGTGCAACAGTTATGTCCCATGGAATAGAGAGATGAAAACAAAGTCAGTTTCCTTCACTCATCACCTTATTGAGTTATCCACACACAGAATAATGAAAGAGTTGCAGACTAGATAAACCCACGGTGGCCTGATCTGAGGAAATGGCAAAACCAAATCCGCCAAGCTTCCAAGATCCACTTGATGTAATAAGCACATTCTGCAAAAGGATGTTCCGACAATTACTTATGCATGTCCAAATACCCATATGCTCTTCTTAAATCCCGAATTTAAGAGTGAAACAACGTAATTTTACTTAAAAGGGTAGAAACACCACCTATTAAAGGGAAAGACAAAGTTATATTCTTTTAAGAGTGAAACAACATAATTTATAAATTACCAACTTATTTGGAGCTTGCAAATTCCTAAATTTTGTACAAAATTATCTTCTTTTATTTGCATATTTTACTAAATGAAAATTCCAAAAAGGGACTCGAAGTATCATCTTTTTCTCAAATAAGTGTCCAAAGTGGATATTGTTTTAAATACGGACTGGAAGTGCCATCACTTTCTCAAATAAGGGCCTGAAGTGAATATTGTTTCAAATGAGGATCTAAAACGGTTAGTTTATTTCAAATAAGGACTTGAAGTGGCTATATCCGTTTCAAATTAAAAGGGCTAGTAATAACACCTAGAGGGGGGTGAATAGATGTGAACAAAATTTTTTGCAAAGTTTAGTAGAAATAAATCGCCTTTAGAGAATAATTGACTATGAACGAATCCAAACTTTAGCAATTAGATAAAACTTCAAATAAAATCAAGGAGTTTAAACTTAAACAATTAATTAGAGGTACGAATCAAAATAAAGGAGTTTAGGGAAGAGAATAAGAACACAAGGTTTATAGTGGTTCGGCTTAAATCAAGTCTACGTTCACTTTCCCGCGCTGACAGCCCACTGGCTGAATTCCACTAAGAAACAAAAGAGATTTTATAGCTTGTGACCTCGACTTTTCAGTGAAGAGTCTCTACTGGTCTTTTACAAAATCTCGCTATGAGTTTCTCTCTTTTGTATACAACTTTGAGCTTAATGAACGAAATAACAAGGGACTAGGAAGCTTCAGACTTAAAATTTTTTCTTTCATGCACTATATCGAACAACTAGAAAGTTCGTCTTAAATACCCCTTTATGCGTTCACGACCGTTGGCATTTTCCAAAGGAATTCTTCTAATTTATCTATTGGACAGAATCAATCAAGGAGATCTTGAGTTGTTTGATGATTGTGATGAAAGCCCGTCAATCCTGTTCGCCCATACCATCAGGATCTTTATTTCCATAAGTAAAACTTTTCAAGTTTGCTTGCCTTCCAAAAGATTTGAATATCGGAATTGATTCCAATAAGGATAATCAATCATGTGAGTGCTAAATCTAGTCATAAAGTCATCCATAAGCCATACGAATTGAATCATTAAAGAAATAAAGATAATCTTGCATTTGGATAATTCTTCATTCTTCAGTATGAAAACTATCAATGCGGGCAGACTTTGAACCTAAAGTCTAGCGGTTTTCAGACTTTGACGTTAGAGTCTGGAAGCCTTCAAACTAGACTTTGGAAAGGTTTTGTTAACTTCAAAATAATAAAGGAGTTGTTTCCAACAATCTTCCCCCTTTTTTATGGTGACAAAACTTTCCTACAGATTTGAAAACTTTTGACCTGCAAAACAACTCTTAAGCAATACATGACATCTTATAAAAATAAGTTGACTAGGATCTGGATAGCATCGATTCTACAACCACAGAAAACATGTTAACCCTGAAAAGATAAGATAAATAACTATCTAATCATAATCAATATCACCAAAGTAAGTTGCTGTAAGTGTCAAAAAGTTCAAAAAAGTTCAACAGTCAAACAACAATCAAACAAAAGTCCAATAGCACTAAAAGATAAGTCAAACAAAAGTTAAATCTGCACACATTCTCCCCCTTTTTGTCAATAGCAAAAAGTGGAGAAGGATAAAAAAAGTTTGATAAAATCAGGGCTGTTTGGGGATGCGAACAAGCTGGAAATCCCCCATAGACTGAACAGTCTCCTCTAGCTTCCTCATAGTCTCCTTCAGCTTTTCAATATCCTCACCCTTTGCAGTCTCTTGAATTTGAAGCTTAAGGGCCTGTATATGCTCGTGTAGAGAATCTGAAGTAGATTTGAAAGCTGATTGGAGGTTCTTGATCTCAAACTCCATCCTATATTACTGTGCCTTCAACTCCAGAAGGAGCTCTAGCAGCCTTCGAAAGTTTGCTGTTGATTTTGTTGGTGCACTCGGTCCAGCCAAATTGATTCCAGGAGTTATGAGATTTGAGAGAACGTCAGTATGTTGATCACCAAGACTTGGAGATGATGCCTTAATATCAGCTTCAGGAAATTGAGAGGCATAGACATCCTCTAGATTGGCAGGAGATCTGCTAACATCATCACTTGTAAAAACAGATGAAGAAGAAGTACCTATTTTCTCACCAGCTCCCCCTGTTTTTGTGGCTATAAGTGGAGAAAGAAAATCTTCTCCTTGTTCTTTCTCAGCATCAACATCCAAGTGATGTTCTTTTTCTCTTGCATGTCCTGTAGTTCCACTCTTAATTTTCTCAAAATCCTTCAACAAGGATATTGCAAAAGTAGGTTCAACTAAGTCATCTTAACCCTCTTCCTCTTCTGTTTCTCTTTTTCTTCTGCTCTTCTTTCTTCACTTCCTTCTATTTTCTCTTCTCTTTCTTCTCTTCTTTGCTCTATTTCTCCTCGTCCTCTTTCCTCTGGCAGAAGAACGCTTCAAGTGCCAAAAGTTGGCACGAAGGGACACTTAAGTGCCAAAAGTTATGAAAAGTACACTTAAGTGCTGCATTCAAAAAGAAATGGGACACTTAAGTGCCACTCCGGCCAAAATCCGGCCAAAGTGCTGACGTGGACAATTTCCGGCGAAATAAGTGCAAAACGACGTCGTTTTGCATGCGATGTGGCCAAACAAACAGTGAAAAAACGACGCCGTTTTTGCATTGACATGGCATAAATTAATGTAAAAATTAATTAAATCTAATTTAAAACTAAATTTACTTAAAATATTTTAAAATATTAATATTAATATTAAAAAATTCAAGAAAAATTAAATTTAAACTAAAAAATTAAAAATTAAAAAAAAAAAAGGGAGGGGTTGGATACGGTGAGGGCTGAACCCTCGCCCGCCGCCGCCGCCTCGCCGGCGGCGAGGGCCCGCGAGCCCTCGCCCAAATCCGGCGAGGCTCGCGGGCCCTCGCCGCGGTCGGCCGGGGTCGCCGGCCCCCGGCCGAGGCTCGCGACCTCGGCCGACCCTTCCCCCGGCCGGTGCCGCCGGCGAGGCGGGCGGCGGCGGCGGAGGGCTTAGCCCTCACCGTATCCAACCCCCCCCCCCTTTTTTTTAATATTTAATATTTAAATTTTAATATTAAAAATTGTTATTTTTAAATGTTTAAAATAAATTTAATTTAATTAATTTTTATATTATTTTTTTCCACGTCAACGTTAAAACGACGCCGTTTTGTTTTTGTCTCGCCGGAAAATTGTCACGTCGGCGTTTTGGCTGGATTTTTGCCGAATTGGCACTCAAGTGATCCATTTTGCTTTGATTTTGGCACTTAAGTGTACCTTTCGTAACTTTTGGCACTTAAGTGTCCCTTCGTGCCAACTTTTTTGGCACTCCAGGGGTCCACGTGTCTCTTTCCTCTCTATCCCGCGGCTGCTCAAGACTAACAAAACTCCGAAAATTTTTCAAGGCAAAAGTAGAGAGAGTGAGATCATCCTCATCCTCTTCATCTTACAAGATAAGGGCTCTTCTCTTCTTGATAGGTGCACTCATAGGCTCATTGTCTATTCTTTTCTTTGCGGTAGAGTCTTGTTTTGTTTTGCATGGGACTTCTCCTTCAAGTGCTCCAAGGCTTTGTTCAGTCCCTTCAGTCTCATCTTTGACACCATCTTCAGTCCTATGACCATAGGAGCAATGGTTCGAACACATAGAGATGCTGGAAACTGAATTTTAAAGTGTCTAAACAATTTGATGACCAGAGCTGAGTAAGGGAATTGTCCCTTGTCCTTCATAATAGTCCTGTACATATGCATTAGGATTGTGTGTGGCAGCAAGAACTTCATCCCATTACTGATGGCGAACATCAGTTTTGCTTTAGAACGAGAGACATCCGTTTTGGAGGTTGACTTGGGTCGGATGTAGTTGATCACAACCTTGTGTAGCAAGATATTAGAGGCAGTCATTCTAGAATAGGAAATGCCACCCTTAGAAAATCTATCATTCACAAGAAAACTTGTTGCATGACCAGTAGTCACATTTATTGGTTGGGAGCCACCTCTTTCCACACCAATAACATCTACCACGAACTCTTTTTCCCTCACAGTAAAACGAAATCTATTCATGTCAAGAAATGACAAGTTCGAGTAAAAATATGCAGTTAATTCAGGGTAAGCGATAAAGTGTTAGAGCAAAATCTTTCAAGTTGAAGGAGAGTCAGCTTCTCCCTTAGGTTTACCTTCAAAGAATCCAAGAAATCAAAATCCACAGATTGAGGGTTAATCACCCCTCTTTTCAGCAATTTCGAGTAAGTCTTTTTGTGCTCTTTAGAATGAAACTAACCCGTTCCCTCACCAAGCACATTAGCTGTAACGCCTATTCTAGGCTGAAAATTTGCGTACATTCTCTCATCATCATCCTTAACCTCTAGCTGATTAAAAGAACTAAAATGGGGATCAACTAGAAAGTTAGTCCTATTTGCTGTTCCTTCAAACGCAATGCCTAACCTTTCCATTGATTGTAAGAACATAGTCTCATTCCTATATCCTCGTTTTCGTAGAAACTCATCAATAAAGGTCATCGTAGTACCTTCCTACTTCAACTGATTGTAGAGTTTGAAGAGAAACTAGGGTTTTAACGTTCTTACAAGGTCAACATCTTCGATGATTTCCTCTTCCACTTGTTGGCGCAGAGGATTTTGAGTGGCATGCTGTGGAGAATGACGCTATTGAGATTGTTGTTGTTGTTGAGGAGAATCTTCTTCCTCAGTCAAGTCAAAATGAGTATGATTCTCTGGCATATTCTATGGTCCCTTGCTTGTGATTCGAGACAACTTTCTTTGGAAAGACATCTTCACAGTCGAGGAGGATTTCTCAAACACGTTTGGTTGAAAAATGTGAAAACTTGTAGAGCAAACTTGAGAGTGAAAGTGAGAGTAGGAATTATGTATTCTAGGGTTTGTGAAATCGTAAATGAAGAAGAAGGACTCGACGATATATAAAGCAAGTGAAATGGGGTATATGAACCGTCACAAGGAAAAATAGAATCGCCTTTTTCGAAAATAAAAACTACCAAAAATTCAAAAATTTAAAAATATAATTTCTAAAAATAAAATAGGCAAGTAACGATTCAAATATCAATCATATCTATTCGAAATTTTCATGCTAAAATTAAAATACCTGCATTGAAGAGATATTAACATACATATGTAATTTTTGGATATTCTGAGTTTGACCTCCTTCAGACTTTAACCGATAGAAGATATAATATTCAGTATGGTGCGAATAGACTCAAATAGACTTTTCTCCAGTGGCTTTGTAAATATGTTTGCTAGTTGATTCTTCGAGTCAATGAACTGAATTATAATTTCTCCATTTTGAACGTGATCTCTTATGAAACGGTGTCGAATTTCTATACGTTTTGCCATTGAATGAAGAATTGGGTTCTTCGTGAGATTAATGACATTGGTGTTATCGCATTTGATTTCAGTACACGATTCTTCAATTCCAAAATCTCTTAGCTATTGCCTTATCCACGGAACTTGAGAACAACACTCCCAAGAGCCACGTACTTTGCTTCTGTTGTTGATAGAGCTACAGTACTCTACTTCCTTGAAAATCAAGACACTAACTTGTTTTTCAACAGTTGACAAGTACTAGAAGTACTCTTTCTATCAACTTTACAAATTGTTAAATTTGCGTCTGAATATCCAAGGAGAGTAAAGTCTCATTCTTTGGGATACCACAGACTTAGTTTTGGAGTAGTTGCAATGTATTTGATGATGCGTTTTGTAGCACTTAAATGAGATTCTTTGAGATCTAACTGGAATCTAGCACAGATGCAAACACTAAAAAAAATGTCAGGTCTAGATGCAGTAAGGTAAAAAAGTGAACCAATAATGCTCCTGTAAAGCTTATGGTCTACATTCTTTCCTCCTTTATCTTTTTCCAGTTTCGAAGAACTTGACATTGGTGTCTCCATCTTTTTACAATTCTTCAATCCAAATTTCTTGAAGAGATCTTTCGCATACTTCTCTTGGTGAATAAAGATACATTTCTTTGATTGTTTAACTTGTAATCCCAGAAAGAAGGTAAATTCACTCATCATACTCATCTCGAATTCATCTTGCATACATTTAGAGAATTTCTTGCATAGATTTTCATTAGGGGATCCAAAAAGAATATCATCAACATAATTTTGAACCATAAAAAAATCTTTACCCTCTATTTTATGAATAAAGTAGTATCTACCTTTCTCTTTATAAAATCATTTTGGGTTGGGAATTTACTTAACCTTTCATACCAGGCTCAAGGTGCTTGCTTTAGTCCACACAAGGCCTTTTTCAGTCTGTAGACTGAGTCTAGCTTTCTTGGATCTTCAAATCTAAGTGGTTGTTCCACATAGATTTCTTCTTAGATAAATCCATTGAGGAAGACACTCTTTACATTCATTTAGAATAACCCAAAATTTTTATAGCAAGTAAAAGTAAGTAATAATCTCATTGCTTCTAACCTCGCTACAAGTGCATAGGTCTCATCATGGTCTACCCCTTCTTCTTGCGTATATCCTTTGGCCATGAGTCTGGCTTTGATTTTGACCACTTTTCCTTTCTCGTCTACTTTGTTCCTGAAAATCCATTTAGTCCCAATAATAAACTTAACTTTAAGTTTAGGAATTAGTTTCCAAACATCGTTAATGCTGAACTGTTTGAGCTTTTCTTGCATAGCTTTGATCCAGCTTTCATCAGTCAAGGCTTCTTTTATACTTTTGGGTTTAATATCAAAAACAAGTGCTAAAGCACCAGACTTCTCTTGCCTTTTGGATTTGGTGCTAATTCATTCATCAATGTTGTCAATGATAAGTTCTTTGGGATGACTTGACTTATGCGTCCAGTTGCTGGTTGGTTTGAGAGCCTGCTGATCCTCTATTTCAGTTGAATCTTCTAATTCGGCTTGTTATTGATCTTCAGAAGTCCGAACCATTTTGGGGGAAGTAGACTTTATAAAGTCTGGAGCAGGTTTAGATTCTTTAAGTTGACTTTGGTCTAGTTGATTCTACATAGAATCTTGAAACTTGACGTTCATTGATTCTTCCACAGATTGAGTCTTCTTATTGAAAACTCTGTATGCTTTACTTGAGGTTGAGTAGTCAAGGAAAATTTCTTCATCTGATCTTTCTTCAAACTTCCTAAATTCAATCATTTGCATTTTTCAAAACATAACACTTACAGCCAAACATATGAAAGTAAGAAACATTTGGTTTCTTCCATTTATACACTTCATAAGGAGTTTTCTTTAAAATAGGCCTCAAGAACACTGTTGATGATGTAGCAAGTTGTAGAAACTGCTTCAGCCCAAAATCGAGAGGAAATTTTACTCTCAATTAAGAGGGTTCTAGCCATCTCTTGCAAGGATTTATTCTTTCTTTCCACAACCCCATTTTGTTCTGGAGTGTATGGAGAAGAGAAAACATGCTGGAAACTAGAATCATCGCAAAACTTCGCAAAGTCTTGATTTTCAAACTCACCTCCATGGTCTATTTGTATGCTCGAAATAACATATCCTTTTTCATTCTGAACTTTCTTGGCAAACTTTGAGAAGTGAGAGAAGGCTTCAGACTTATTTGTCAAAAAGTAAACCCAAGTAAAGTGAGAGTAATCATCAACGATTACTAGGCAATATTTCTCTCCACCAATACTTTGAGTTCTGGTTGGTACAAAGAGGTCCATATGCAGAAGCTGCAAAGCTTGATTAGTAGAAACTTGATTTACAGGTTTAAAGGAACTTCTAACTTGTTTTCTTAAACACAAGGAGTGCATAATTCAGACTTTTAATAAGCCATATTGGGGAGACCACGAACAAGCTTCTTGGATGAAATCTTGGCAATCTGCTTCATATTAACATGGCCAAGCTTTCGATGCCAAAATTTTCCTTCATCTCGAATGGATATAAGACACTGAGAACTTTCTAGTTTTATATCCAGAAGGTAAATATTCCAATATCTTCGTCCAGTGAAATATTGAGAGAAGTCTTTACTTGTTCCCGAACATATGCCTTCTTGGAATTTAATTTTGAATCCAGTATCGCAAAGTTGACTTATGCTGAGTTGATTATAATTCAAACCTTCCATCAAGGAGACATAGTTGATAGTCAGGCTTCCAATCTTCATGGTACCACATCCAACAGTTCTTCCTTTACTGTTCCCACCAAATGAGACTTTTCCACAATTTATTTGAACAAGCTTTATAAAGTAACTCGAATCTCTAGTCATGTGTTTCGAACAGCCACTATCCAAATACCATTTGATTTTCTTCTTGATAGTGACCTCAACTTCTTTATTTGAGTCTGAATCAGAATCTGTTTCAAAGTCTGAGCCTGATTCTGAATTGGCCATTAGACATATGTTGGCATATTCTTCATCACTTTTCTCGCATTCGGTATCACTCCATGTTTCTGCTTCGAGAGCCTTCTTGTGTTTTTTAGTTTTTCCTTTCTTTTTCTTCAACAGAGGACAGTTGGATCTGATGTGCCCATTTTTTTTGCATTCGAAGCATATCACATCTTTGTTGGTTTCATTATTCTCAGTTGATTTCTTCTGGAAATTTTGAGTGCTCTGCTTCTTCCAGTTAAATCTTCTTCCCTTCCTATTCAACTTTTTGAACTTCCAAATCATGAGTGTTAGCTCTTCATCGTCCATGCGATGTCATCTTCTGAATCCGTGTCATTATAATCATCGTTAGATTTTAAAGCAATCGACTTCTTACCTTTAGGATCTTCTTCTTCATTGATTTGCTCCACTTCATATGATTGAAGTGTGTCAACTAGTTCGTCTACTGAAAGAGGCATGATCCTTTAGGTTTCTCTAATTGATGTCTTCACGTGATTTCGGTCTTTAGAGAGTCCACGTAGCAGTTTATTGACCCTTATTGGTCTTGAGATTGGCTGTCCTTGGTATGTCAAGCCATTTACAATCTCTATGAAGCGACTGAATATATCAGTGATGGATTCTCCAGGCTCCATCTTGAAGCTTTGTACTGTTCGAGTAGAATATTGATTTTCGTTTCCTTTACTCAATCAGTTCCTTCATAGGTAACATGCAACCTATCCCAAAATTCTTTCGCTGTTTCACAAGAAGAAATTCGGTTATACTCAGTAGATGGCTTTAGTATAAAGAGCTTGTCTCTTGGTTATTTCTGTTTGTGTCAATTCGCTAGCATCTATAACTTTCTTTCCTCTTTCTGAGGTTGATGTAGCTTTGGGAATGATCCATTTTTCTACCACATCCCATTCCAGGGGATCTTTCAATTTTAGGAATGCCTTTATCTTATTTTTCCATACATTGTACTCCTTCCCATCAAAGTAAGGAGGTCTGGTGTTGCTCTGGCCTTTAACCAAATTTGGAGCCAAAATACTATCCTTCAATAGAATAAGCATACAAGCTCTGATACTAATTGAAAGGGCTAGTAATAACACCTAGAGGGGGGTGAATAGGTGTGAACAAAAATTTTCGCAAAGTTAAGTGCAAATAAATCACCCTTAGAGAATAATTGACTATGAACGAATCCAGACTTTAGCAATTAGATAAAACTTCAAATAAAATCAAGGAGTTTAAACTTAAACAATTAATTAGAGCTACGAATCAAAATAAAAGAGTTTAGGGGAGAGAATACGAACACAATGTTTATAGTGGTTCGGCTTAGAATCAAGTCTACGTCCACTCTCTTGCGTTGATAGACCACTGGCTGGATTCCACTAAGAAATAAAAGAGATTTTACAGCTTGTGATCTCGACTTTTTAGTGAAGAATCTCTACTGGTCTTTCACAAAATCTCACTATGAGTTTCTCTCTTTTGTATATAACTTTGAGCTTAGTGAATGAAATAACAAAGAATTAGGAAGCTTCAGACTTTGAAATTTTTCTTTCACGCACTATATTGAACAACTAGAGAGTTCACCTTAAATACTCCTTCATGCCTTCACTACTGTTGGCACTTTCTAAAGGAATTCTTCCAATTTATTTATTGGACAGAATCAATCAAGGAGATCTTGAGTCGTTTGATGATTGTGATGAAAGCCCGTCAATCCTGTTTGTCCATACAATTAGAATCTTGGTTTTCATAAGTAGAACTTTCTAAGGTTGCTTGCCTGCCTTCCAAAAGATTTAAATATCGAAATTAATTCTAATAAGGATAATCAATCATGTAAGTGCTAAATCCAGCCATAAAGTCATCAATAAGTCATACGAATCGAATCTTTGAAGAAACAAAGATAATCTCGCATCTGGATAAGTCTTCATTTTTCAGTCTGAAAATTGTCAATGTAGGCAGACTTTGAACCTAAAGTATGGCGGTCTTCAGACTTTGATGCTAGAGTCTGGAAGTCTTCAAACTAGACTTTGGAAATGTTTTGTCAACTTCAAAACAGTAAAGGAGTTTTCTCCAACACAAATAACTTTCTGGTAATCATCGTATTTTGTCATTTGCCATTTTTCCCCATTTTTTTTTTCTGGTTCTTCTTCTTCCTAGAACCAGAAAAATAAAAGAAAGGAAAAAAAGGAAAAAAATGCCAAATGACGAACCGATTGGAAAATTTAGTGGGTTGGTGACCGGCAAAGTTAGATCATTATTTGAAACAACCAAAGCCATTTTAGGCCCTTATTTGAAACAATCAAGGCCATTTCAGATCTTTATTTGAAATAAAATCTACTTTGTGCCCTTATTTGAAAAAATAAGGACACTTTGAGTCATTTTTTAAAATTTTCCCTTTTACTAATGCTTTGAATTCACTAACTATTTTATAAAATTCATAAGCTAAATTAGTATTATTTACTAGATTTTGTCAAATTAAAATTTTTAGTTTTGATTTACCAACTATCCTTGAATTATTTACGAATATTAATTTTTTTTTAATCTACCAATTGTCTTGTTAAAGTTACCAAGTTTGTTTGTCTTGTTAAAGTTACCAAGTTTGTTTGTCTTGGAGCTATTTTTTGAGTTTATAAAACTCATTCAAAAATTACCAATCAAAATTAGCTTGATTTACCAACTTTTCTTCCATTAAATTATCAAACAGTATTAAGTGCCTACTTTCATTTGAATTACTTACCACACTCTAGTTGTTTAAATTTTCAATTTGCCTACTTTTCTTATTGATTCTAAACTTTGCTTTTCCTAGCAACTCTTGTGATTTACCGACTCTTTTTTCAAATATTATCACTAACCTAAATAAAGTGATATAACAATTTCTCTTCGATTAAATTATCAGCTAGTCTTGGATTGCCAACTCTCATTCGAGTTACTTACCAATTTTTTTTTAAATTACCAACTTTTATTGTCTTTTACGACATTTTATCTTTCCTAACTCCTCCATACATATTTCATCCACAACATGCGACATTATCATAAACAATCACATCTTTTTCCATCGATCTTTTTCATACAAAATATGCAGGACTTCTTGAGCTCCCGATTAATCTTCATTAAATGAGCTATTTCTCTCAACTCAAATAGTGCCTGATGGTACATTATTGTAGGTTTATACACCTGACCATCATCTCGATAGGATAAGCTAATGCTAACAAAATTGCCAAATATACGGATTACGTATTAGTTTGGCCATGGTTTGATTAAGTCCCGGTAATTAGTTGCACTTTTGGTGACTTCGAGTTCGAGACTCCAACTACCAAATCAAGACTCGAAAAAACACAAGATTAGTTAATATAACCATATTATTTAAAGATGCTATTTCCACTTTATTTTATGATTTTAATACCTCTTCTTTTTTCTTGCAAGTTTCTTCTCGGATATGGGCTTCTAGACGAAGAAGGGTTTGACGTGCATATAGTCTAACTTGATCCGGATTTTCTTGACATATTAAGTATAAATCTACAAGTAAGTACGTAAAATACATATATAATAAGCACATAAACTCCCATTTTCTTCTGGACTTATCAAGAAACCTGATGGATGGAGACACCCTTTCCATTCTTCCAAGGTCGCAACTTGTCGAGGGACAAAATAAATTCACAATTAAATTCCCAACATTAGGAACTCGTTGATAATACTAGCATGAACACGTGCATATTAGTCAAAAGTCTAGAAAAACTTCCCTTGTTTATAGGTTAGCTTCAGAATAAAGGTCGATCTAAATAAACCCAGGTTGAAGAATTCAATAATAAATTTAATCTTGAAAAAAAAAAAAAAAAAACCCAAAACCTCGTCCATACACACTTAAGAATTTCGAGGTTCTTGTTTTAGTTGGTTGAAGTCGTGATTAGCTTTTAGCCTTTCTAAGTAAAGACTATGAAATGCAGAGAAGGAGTTGGGACTTGGGATTAGATGCCTCTTCCACCTGGTATCTTGTATCTGAAGAAGTTCAGAGAATTTTGTGTATGAAGATATAGAACAGAGAAGAAGAAGATTTCTGTAGAATTCTCAAGAACATCAATGTAAACTTCATTCTCTTGAAAAAGTAATACAGAGAGTATTTCTATACATTCCTCAGCTCATTTCCTCAATTCACTCTTCTTCCTATTTATACATTCAATAGAGACTTGCTGTGGAAGAAGATATCTAACAGACTTAACTAACTCTTATTTTGACTAGACTTTTACAACTTGACTTAACAACTTGTCAACACTCTGAGCTGGCAATCCGTGTGCTTCTGTTGCTGGCAATCCGTGTGCTTCTGTTGTTTCTTTATTTCACTTGTAGCTTATGTCCTTGTGCCCCTGCTTGTATTAGTAATAGCAGTACACTGAGGTCCTTTAGTTCCTCTGCTTCGTGTTCTGTTGATATCAATAGCTTCTGTTGTGTCTTCAAGTTCTGTTTGTATTGCTCTGTTTGTATCGATGACAGCAGCATCCTGTCTTTCTTCAGTAGCTACATCACCAGCTGTATTAGTAGAACTTGTGGCCTGATGTTTGTTGTTAACAGTATCTACATATTGAAAATTCTAATAGGACATCGAAGTTGGAGTATTAAAAGTATATCTCGCATAACTTAGCTACCGGATTTATAACGAAGTTATATACATCATTAAATTGATTAATAGTTTAAGATGCACCTTCTAGGAACACAAAAATCTATTGTCTTGTGTTCAATTCTACGAAATCTTTCTATCATAGTGGCAAATTTAGACATCGTTTGCTGGTGAAAACAATGGTCATTGATTTTTTTTTTCAAGTAAGGTGTTGGTAAATTTACCAACAACTTTATGAAATTGCCAACTTATTCAGAGTTTGCAAATTTACAAATTTTGTACAAACTTATCTATTTTTATTTGTATATATTGCTAATGCTTTGAATTCACTAATCTTTTTTTTTTTATGAAATTGATAACGTAAATTAGTGTGATTTACTAATTTGTCAAATTAAGTTTTTAAGTTTTGGTTTACCAACTCTCTGCGAATTATTTACCAACATTTAATTTTATTTAATCCTCCAAATTTCCTGTTAAAGTTACCAACTTGTATTACTTTTTACCACCTTTTATGTATCTTTCCTAACTCATCCAATATATGTTTTCTGCGCGACATGTGACAAAGACGTGATCATACGCAATCACATCTTTTTCCGTTGATCTTTTTCAGACAAAACACACAAGACTTCTTGGGCTCTTAATTAATCTCTACTATAAGAGCTAGTCATCCCGACTCAAATAGCGAAGGTCCACACTAACATTATAGGCTCATGCTCCCGACGGCCATCTCAAAAGGATAAGCTAACCCCTAACACAATTGCTGGCTGAATCCACGAATTATGTATCGGTTTGGCCATGGTTTGATCAAGTCTTGGTGATTAGCTGCACGCCGGTCGACTCCAGCTACCGAAACACACATTAATTAATAAAACTCAGGAAAACATTCGCGCTCAATCACTGCTATATGTTCAAAGGACCCAATCGAATATTTGCGTCACCCTTTTTATGTCGGATGTAAATTTCTTACTGGCTTCACCAACTCGAAGGAACTGCGACTTAGGTGGTAGGTGGCGACCCTTCGTTTCCTCTCTTGTCTTCTTTTTCTTTTCTTCCCTCGATTTTCCTTTATTTTCTCCGGGGGTAGGTGGTAATTGGTAGGCACGACTTTAATAAATTCTTTGGCCTATGTCCGCATTTAGCATGTGGTCTGACCGCATCTGAATTGAAAAGCTAGCTACCGTCTCCCTAAGATGACAGAGACTGGCCATTTGATCGAAAGTGGTGGGACAAAAGGGTAACGATATCCAGTCTTTGGATCGGATGGATGGGATTTATTAATCCCCAGCTAATCTCACTTAATTTAATTTACTTTGTCTCGAAATTCGGGGCTGAGTTGTTTGAATGTTTCCCTTGTGAGCACGGACGTGACTCGCACGTGATTTGCGAAATGAAGTGGATTTTTTCATACAAATAGATAAAAACGACATTGGAACTTACGGTTTTATAACTTAGTCAAGTATTATTGTTACACCATTACCCAAATTATTAAATATCTTTTCATTTTCGGGAAGTAACGAAGAAGGACATCTTACTCTTTTCGGGTCAACAACTTAACATGGAATTTTTGGAACATGACTTTTCGGTTTAATACGGTCAACAAATTCAAAAATATGGTCATTTTAAATTCATTTAATAATCAATTTGGGCATATTTAATCTTTATATAGCTTCACGACCTACTCCCAAGACAAGGTAGTTTTGTGGGCATATTTAATCTTTATATAGCTTCATGACCTACTCCCAAAACAAGGTAGTTCTGTCTTTACCAGCAACTCATCGAAACCGCGATTCCACAACGGAGTTTAGCTTAGGAATCGAATTTTCATTTGACATTTTATTTGGTATGTCCTATGTTGCTAACATCCCACGTGGTCATGGAATAAGGAAAAAAAAAAATTATGTGAATGCAGTTTCTTTCTTGGGGAAAAGTCAAAATAGAAAAAGGAGTCCCATCGTAAAATCTTTCTTCAATATATGTGAAGACAAAAAAGTCCTCATATACTCTTCCATTTGAGTTGAAATTATCACGCATGGCACTACATCGAGATTTATAGTTTGCACTGAATTTTGTGATTGGATTGAATTTTAATTTTTATTCAATTTAAATTTTACGGTCCACAAATGTTGCATTTTTGTAATCTGAAGCGTTCGAGACTTTGACATTATATCTATGATTTTTTTGGAATCTAAGTATTTTAAGTTACGATGGAAAAACAAAAGGAATAAATTTTTCTTTTAATTATTTGCAAACAAGCAAGCTCATCTTATTACGTCACCGAGATAATAAATTTAGTTTACCAGTGAAAAATAGAAATTCTTCAGCACGCTTGTCTCTTGCTATCATTGAAGTGTTTAGTGTCATGCGAAATATAAGCAATTTATTAATTATTAAGTGTTCTAAAGGATCAATACATGCGAGGTTAATAAATTATCGAGATATTGAAAGTATAGTCAATTGTGATCAAGAGGCAAATGTCTTCAATGCTTCGATTGTCTTTGTGTTCTATGAAAGAAAGCAAGGAAGAACAAGGAAAAACGTAGGAAAATTTTTGTATATTCTATTATGTATATCAAATAGTGTATAATGCTCTATAATTATAGCACTAGGCATATATAAGAAAAAGGAAATAAAGAATATTACAAAATCAATTCCGATATTAGACCGATATTAAGTGATATGGCATATCAATCTAAATCCTAAAGAATATTGCATAGGATCGCATATCTTCCAACACTCCCCCTCAAGCTGGTGACTTGTAAATGTCCAAGACACTTAGCTTGCTTAGTAGATATGCGTGTTGTCTCTGACATAGGAGTTTGGTGAAGACATCTGCAAGTTGTTCTGTAGTCCCAATTCCTCTTGTTTCGATTACCCCCTGTTGAATCTTCTCTTGAGTGAAGTAACTGTCCACTTCTATGTGCTTTGTTCTTTCGTACACTATAGGATTGGACGCAAGTTTAAGTGTTGCGTCGTTGTCACAAAACAACATGGTGGGTCCCTTTATTTGCACCTCAAGGTCCTGAAGCAAGCCTCGCAGCCACACTATTTTACTAGTGGTCTTCGCCATAGGTCGATATTAAGCCTCTGCTTAAGATTAAAACATGGTTGGCCGCTTCTTAGTCTTCCAAGAAAGTAAAGATTTTCCCAGCATAATATGGAATCCTGTAATTGATCTCCTGCTCATTGGACAAGTTACGTAATCAGCATCACAATAAGTTGTTAGCTCCATGTTGCATCTTTTTGAAAGAAGAATTCCAAGTCCTGGACATTTCTTCAAATACCTAACAACCTTTAGAGTGGCATTCATGTGGGACTGCTTTGGCTTATGCATAAACTGACTGAGTGTTTGCACAACATAACATATATATGGTCTAGTCATGGTCAATTATATGAGCTTTCCTACTAGGCTTTGATAACTTGACAGGTCTCTGAGAATAGGATTATCTTGGAGATTTCCTTCGTCATGGTCCACCATAGTTAATTTGACATTTTGTTTGATTGGAACAATTGTCAGTTTGCTTCCTGATAAACCCGCTTCTGATATGATCTCTAGCACGAATTTTCGTTGACTGAGGGAAATCCCTTGATCTGATCGAGCAATTTCTATTCTAAGAAAATATTTGGGTGATCCCAAGTCCTTTATGTGAAATGTCGAATGCAGGTATTCCTTGAAGCTCTTGATGGCAATTGCATCATTACCCATAATGAGTATATCATCAACGTATATCATTAATAAATATGGATGGTGTTCCTTTTGTTCATGTAAAAAGAGCATAGTCATATTTGGACTGTTTGAAACTCGCTGCTGTGAAAGCATTCGCGAACTTGGCATACCATTGCCTGGATGCTTGTTTGAGACCATAAAGGGATTTGCGGAGACGACATACTTTGTTCTCCCCCTGTCTTTGTAAACCCTGAGGAAGTTCCATATAAATTTCTTCATCCAAATCACCATGAAGAAATGCATTGTGGACATCCATTTGGTGTAATGACCAATCTTGGGAAGCCATAACCGATAGGAAGGAGAGGATTGTGACGTCTTTGGCCAATGGAGAGAAGGTCCGTGATAGTCGAATCATTCTTACTGTGTAAACCCTCTGGCCACCAATCGAGTTTTATATCGTTCAATCGATCCATCTGCCTGAAACTTTATCTTGTAAACCCATTTGCATCCTATTGTTTTATGATCAGTAGGTAAAGTCACAAGATCCCATGTATGGTTGTCATTTAATGCTTGTAATTCTGCTGCCATGGCCTTTTGCCAGCGTGGATCCACGGATGCTTCATCATAACTAGCTGGTTCCCTTTCTTCAAATATGCAACTAATACATTGTCTATGTTCGGGAGACAATTGATTGAAAGAGACATAGCACAAGATGGGATAATGAATACTTGGTGAGTTGTGTGTGGCACAAATATAATCCTTAGTCCAGGTTGGTGGGCATGTGATGCACCCTAAACGTCGAGGAGGATCTAGACGTGATGGTAGAGGCTCTTCCATAGGTGGTGCCGTCATGAGATTTGGAGCTTCTTCAGTAGTTACATCCTCAGATCTTGAAGAAATGTCCTCAGCAGTAGTCCGATCATTTGTGGAAGCATTGTTGTGTTGGAGAAAACTCCCTTAGTGGTTTGAAGTTAACAAAACATCTTCGTCAGTGTAGTCTGAAGAGTTCAAGACCCAAATGTTTAAGTCTGAAGATCTCTAGACTCTATCATCAAGGTCTTAAGATCTCTAGACTTTATTATCAAAGTCTGAAAATAGTTAAACTCAAATTTCAGGGTCTGCCCAAGTTGACAGCTTTCCAATCTATTGGTTTAGGATTTTAAAGATTGGATAATATCTTCAATGATCTGTTTTATTTTATGGAAGATCTCTGACTGGACATAGCTCGAAAATTATTTGGTTATTCTCATCAAGATCTATCTCGACTTGAATATCCATTGAAGAACAAGCAAAATTTGGAAGGTTCTACTTATAGAAACTCAAGATCCTGATTATATGGGCGAGCATGATTGACGAGCTATCTTCCACATTCATTTGACAGCTTGAAGATCATCTTAATTGATTTATTCCAACGGATAGATTGGATGAACTCCTTTGGAAATTGCTAACGGTTATGAAGGCACAAGGGAGTATTTAAAGGTGAAGTCATTGTTATTCGATGTGTGTGCGCTAATAGAAAAATTTCAAAGTCTGAATCTCTAAAGTGAAGCCCACTCTAATACCATGATAGAAAGCAAGGAAGAATAAGTAAAAATGTAGGAAAAATTTTGTATATTCTATTCTATATAATAGTGTACAATGCTCTACAATTATAGCACTAGGCATGTACAAGAAAAAGGAAATAAAGAATATTACAAAATCAATTCCGATATTAGACCGATATTAATTGATCTGGCATATCAATCCAAATCCTAAAGAATATTGCACAAGATCGCATATCTTCCAACATTTATCTCGAAATTGAATTACACATATAAAACAAATGTCCATGACTTTCATTATGACTTACGTTAAAAAGTACTCGACGCACTTGTTAAGCAATTTGGATAAGCATGGGACCACATCAAGATTTATAGTTTGCACTGAATTTTGTCATTGGATTGAATTTTAATTTTTATTCAATTAAAATTTTACAGTCCACAAATCTATGATTTTTTTTTTTGGAATCTAATTATTTTAAATTACTATGGAAAAAAAAAAAGGGAATAGATTTTTCTTTTAATTATTTGCAAATAAACAAGCTTGTCTTATTAATAAATTACATCACTTAGATAATAAATTTAGTTTACTAGTGAAAAACATAAATTCTTCGGCACGCTTGCCCCTTGCTAACATCAAGCATTATGCGAAATATAAACAATTTGTTAATTATTAAGTGTTTTAAGGCTGCGTTTGGTAGTCGGGATAAAATTCAAGATATGATATGATTTATTATATCCTATGTTTGGTGCTTGCTTAGGACATGATAAAGTCAGATATAAGGGGGATATGAACGGGATAAAATTATCCCATGGAGGAGGTGGGATAAAGGTGGATATGATTTCTAATGTCTAAATTAGGAAAGTTATTTCTCTCGAATAACAAACTTATTAAATTAATAAAATTGAAATTATATTTCAATATAAATAATATTTGAATTATGATTTAAGAAATTAAAAAAATAAAAATTCATTTTTAATTAAGCATATCTTAATTTATATATTCAACTTTAATTCTATCTTATAATAAACATTCAATCTATAAAGTAAATATTTATATTTATTATATATTTTAGGTATTTTTGTATTTTAGGTATGTTAGTACAGTTTACTATTTGATAAAATTTTATTAAAGAATGATGAAAAGGGGAAAAAAAAAGAAATAATAAAGAACATATAAAAAAGAGGAAAATAAAATAAAAATAAATTAAGGAATAGTATTACGGGAGATTTTCATCATCTTCATTTATGAACATTTAGATTCATTTATAATGATATGCCATTTATAAATTTAAAAAAATGTACTTGATATGATATAAACATATCCGACTTTAATACTGCAATTTACCAAACAATGGATAGGATATAAAAAAATCCAAGAATTTCATATTCTATCTTATCCAGTCCTATCCCGATTAGAAACTCGGACGACCAAACGTAGCCTAAAGGGTCAAGACATGCAAGGCTAATATATTATCGAGATATCGAAAGTATAGTCAATCGTGATCAAGTTGCAAATACTTTCAATACTTCGATCGTCTTTGCATTCTACACAATTAGGGTGCGTTTGGTAACATTTTCGTTCAAAAACTGTTCAAGGAAACAGAATTAGAAAAAATTATTTACGTTTCGGGAATAATTTTTAAATAAAAGAATGTGTTTAGTAAATTTGTTCTTGAAATAAAAAAAAAAAAGAACAAAACACGTTTTGTAAACTTGTATAATTTTTTTGTTTTCTTTTAATTTTTTTAATATTAATATTTGATTTTTCCTTTTTTCTTTTTTCTTCCTTTTGGCCGGTTGTTGGCCTCGACCATGGCCAGCAACTAGCCGATGAGGGCGGGCGGCCTCGCCCAGCCACGGCAAGGTTCGCCCGCCCTCGGTGAGGCTGAGCCTCGCTAGGGGTTGGCGATGCTCGACCTTGCTGAGGACCAGCGACGTTTCGGCAAGGACGCCGACCCTCGACGGCCAGTCGCTAGCCATGGCCAAGGCTAGCGACTGGCGAAAGAAAAAAGAAGAAGAAAAGAGAGAAGAAAAAAAGAGGAGAGAGAGAAAAATTATTTCTTAGAAGTGTTCCAGAAACAAGAAATGAGTTTTTCTTTTTTTTATGTTTTAAATTTGTTTCCGGGAAAAAAAAAATTTGGAACAAAAACACAAACAAATAGGCCCTTAGTATCTTGAAATTTAATTACACATATAAAATAGATGTCCAAGACTTTCATTATGACTTATGTTAAAAAGTACTCGGCGCACTTAATAAGCAAATTTAATAAGAAAATATTCTATTTCGAGAGTATCAACTGTACATATTAAGAAAGAAGTGGGTGCGTAGAAACTTTACTTATTTTCTGTTTATTGAGTTGTTCGTCAAAAATGTCTTTGGGACCCGCTTTGTGACTTATCCGTTCCTATGCTCAGTGGGAGGACCCGCATTGGTTGGTGCATTGGTTTTTTTTTTTTTTTTTTTTCTTTTCTTTCAAAGTTGGTGCATTGGTTTGGTTGGTAGGAATAACATCGTGCTCTCTCCCGAATGACATTGTCGGAACCCATTTCTTAATTTTTGCAAAGACGGAGTGTTTTATTTATTGCAAGCTACACTAGTTTCTGAAAAGACTTGGCGCCCCAGACTGACGTACTCGCCATGCCGCCTTGACGGAGTCCTGAACCCGACCGACCTAGAATGGACATAAACACGATAATAATTTCCATTGATATATGTTATCGGACCACATATTTCATAAGAATTGTCGAAAAAATATGTCAAACATGGAATGGATACGAGTAAAACGCTCCGGATGGTTGTGGATGATTGTGGACATGTATTAAAAATCAGAGGATATGACTAGTTCCTACGCAATATGATGATGAGATGGATTGTTTCAATGAATTTGGGGAGCACAATAGTCAAATAGAGGGGTTGGTGACCGCACGACGCGGGCTCTTGCAAAGCGTGTCAATACCATGGAGTCAGATAAGACCATTTTATAATCCCACTTGTACTTCAAAAATACTGAGAAGAGCACAAGTAATTTGAGCAGAAAAAGTAATTCAGTGCTAATTTCTAGGGGTCACAATTTCACGGACTTCTTTTTTAAAAATCAATTTTTGGTCTGTGCCCTTAAAATCATTTTCCTTTCAAAGACTAAAGTAAATTGCCAAATTGGGAAATAAATATTTTACCAAAAAAGATAGAAATATTGAGCAAAAGAAATGTAGAAATGAAACGAAATAAGCCTAAAACAAATCGATCACTCTTTATCTTTTTTTTTTTTTTCCTTTAGCATCGTCATTAAAAGAATTTGTCTTGATATTACTTATTAGATTCCTCCAATGATGCATTTCCAAGGCCTTCCTTCCCGTGATGTAACCCGAGAGCCATCTTCATTGTTCCCCAACTGGGGCGGCCATTTCTTGTTAGTGCCTGGTGGAACTGGGTCAATGTGCCTAATCATCACTTAAACGACACCAAACACCGGTTGACTCCCTCCCATGATTTACCAATTCAAAATCTCCAACCGGTCGGGAATATCAATTCGGAAACCAGCTTTGGCCCGTCGACTAACCCGTCGGCCTAACCTACTCGACACTCAATGGCGGGCGGGCCTCTCCTCTATTTAAACCTCCGATTTGTAGGTGAACAGACTCAGGAAATTCACTAGCTTCTTTAGCGCATGTGAATTTCCTTCAGAGCAAAACACACACGAAAAACGCCACCACGCTCTTCCTCTCTCTCGCCAGCCCTCACCTCGATCTCGATCTCGCGCTCCCTCGCTCCTCGCTCGATTTCGACTCCTCTTCTCGGGCCCTCGGCCGCTCTATAGACGTTCGCATTCACACGAGCGCGAAGATGGACATGGACACGGCAGCGTGCAACGGCAAGGGCTCCCTCGGGCTCTGCGCGGGGGCAGGCGGTGACCCACTCAACTGGGGCGCCGCCGCCGCGGCCCTCACGGGGAGCCACCTCGATGAGGTGAAAAGGATGGTCGAGGAGTCCCGGCGGCCTGTGGTCCGCCTCGGCGGTGAGACGCTGACCATTGCACAGGTGGCGGCCATCGCGGGGCGGGAGGCCGGCGCGGCGGTCGAGCTGTCGGAGGCGACCCGGGCGGCGGTCAAGGCCAGCAGCGACTGGGTGATGGAGAGCATGAGCAACGGCACGGACAGCTACGGGGTCACCACCGGCTTCGGCGCCACCTCGCATAGGCGGACCAAGCAAGGTGGTGCTCTGCAGAAGGAGCTCATAAGGTATATTAAAAAAAAAAAAGGAAAAAAAGAAAGAAAAGTGCTACTTTAATATATTTCTTTAAATTCTCATTCGATTGTTTTTACTAACAAATATTCGCAGATATATCGAAAATACTTGTCAAGCAATCAATAATGAAAAAAAACATGCTGATTTCAGGAGAAGGGTGCGATAATACGTTACTCGGGAATTGTAATTATCAAGAAGTGCTCTTAGACATTTCTTGAACGCGATTTATTTATCTATTTATTTATCTTTTTCATTTATGCGGTGTTGTGAAATTATGTACGTGGAGGAAAATTAGCTCTATGTTTCTATGTGGGAGGGGCGTAGGTAGGGTTGTATTGGTGACGTGCCAGCTTCTAAATCTAGGTGGACGGTTTCATTACATTGAAGTCGACGCATAAAATGGGGCTGGCAGGAAATTAATTATCTAATGCTGTTATGTTACATAAAATTTCTTGCCTAGATTCTGTATTATATTTCGTGTTTGTCGCTTTAATGGGGCCTGTCCTCGATGGAAAATTTCACCCTACATAAGTTATTGAATCCATTTGAACATTCGTCCACATAGTTATATAATTTCTCAAGGCGAACTTAAAAAAAAAAAAATGAAAGAAAATGTATTTGTGCGGACTAAAGGGGGGAAATTAACCGAATGATTTTGAGAAATAGGCTTCATGTAGTACGTGGTTATAAATGTTAGATTAGCAATTTGTTAGATGGATTTTAATGAGAAGAGAGGACAAGAATGTTGCAAATTTAGAATAATAAAGTCGTTCTCACTTTAAGAAGGGCCAATTCGTTAGCATAAATAATCAAAAGAAGAAAATCCTAATATTTAGGAAATTTATCGAGTTATCATATCTTTTTTATCAAATTAATTTCTACGAATTACTTATAAGACGCCAAAAATTAGTCAATCTATTTCGTCAGTCAACAATTGTGAGAGATTAGTCCACCTTTAGAGACATTTCCTCGAGGTTTTTTTCTTCTCTTTCTTTTTTACATGTGCAGACACTATTCGTAAGGCTCACATGAGGCAGGAGACAAAAGTACGAATTAGCACACCCACATTTTTTTATTAAACGTACAAGCAACAAATTTTTTAAAAATAAATAAAAAGGAATTTTCAATATTATTTGCTCTGTTCAAATTTCTGATAAAGATCCACCGGCAGACAATAAAATAAAACAACCAGTTAGCCCATCCTTATCTCCCCATCTTCCACATCCAATTTTTTACAATAATATCTTTAAAAAAAAAAATCAAGTAAAATCCTTTTTTTAATTTTAAAATTAACACCTGTCATCTGCGGTATAAATGGTCCCCTCGTGAAGGGCTGCCAAATGCCGGCTAAGCTTCCTTTCCATAAAAGATATATACCCAAATGGCAAACGTGCAAGTATCAACCCAAAGGCCAAAAAATCAATTTTTCTATATTTTTGAAATATTAGGTAACCAAAAATAAAATGGGAGAAGATTAATTAATTTCGAAGATGACCCTTAATAATTACTTATTGCATACCTAATTTCTCATTTTTCAATTAATGAGACTTACCTTTGTTATAATTAAATAAGTGTCTAAATCGAGATTCACATTCCTTTGCTATAATTGATAAAATGTGGCTGACGAAATTTTCCAATTGGCCAGGTTCTTGAACGCCGGCATATTCGGCAACGGGACCGAGTCATGCCACATGCTGCCCCACTCGACAACCCGGGCGGCGATGCTCGTGAGGATCAACACCCTCCTCCAGGGCTACTCAGGCATCCGGTTCGAGATCCTGGAGACCATGGCCAAGCTCCTCAACTGCAACATCACCCCGTGCCTGCCTCTCAGGGGTACGGTCACGGCCTCGGGCGACCTGGTCCCCTTGTCCTACATCGCCGGGCTTCTGACGGGAAGGCCCAACTCGAAGGCGGTCGGGCCAAACGGCAAGTCCCTGAACGCCGTCGAGGCCTTCCGCCTTGCTGGGATCGAGCACGGGTTCTTTGACCTGCAGCCCAAAGAGGGCCTCGCGCTCGTGAATGGCACGGCAGTCGGGTCTGGGCTCGCTTCCATTGTCCTGTTCGAGGCGAACATCCTGGCCGTCCTCTCAGAGGTTCTGTCTGCCATCTTCGCCGAGGTGATGCAAGGGAAGCCAGAGTTCACCGACCACTTGACCCACAAGCTCAAGCACCATCCCGGACAAATTGAAGCAGCAGCTATAATGGAGCACATCTTGGATGGGAGCTCCTACGTGAAGGACGCTCAAAAGCTCCACGAGATCGACCCTCTCCAGAAGCCGAAGCAGGACCGATACGCGCTCCGCACGTCCCCGCAGTGGCTCGGCCCCCAGATCGAAGTGATCAGGGCCGCCACCAAAATGATCCAGAGGGAGATCAACTCTGTCAACGACAACCCGCTGATCGACGTCTCCAGGAACAAGGCTCTCCATGGAGGGAACTTCCAGGGGACCCCGATTGGCGTTTCCATGGACAACACCCGTCTCGCCATCGCCTCCATCGGCAAGCTCATGTTTGCACAGTTCTCCGAGCTCGTCAACGACTTCTACAACAACGGGTTGCCCTCTAACCTGTCCGGGGGACGGAATCCGAGCCTGGATTATGGCTTCAAGGGAGCCGAGATCGCCATGGCCTCATACTGCTCGGAGCTGCAGTTCCTTGCCAACCCTGTGACCAACCATGTCGAGAGCGCGGAGCAACACAACCAGGACGTGAACTCCTTGGGCCTGATCTCGTCGAGGAAGACTGCCGAGGCCGTCGACGTGCTGAAGCTCATGTCCTCCACCTTCCTGGTCGCCCTGTGCCAGGCCATTGACCTGAGGCACCTGGAAGAGAACCTCAAGAGCGTGGTTAAGAACACGGTGAACCAAGTGGCCAAGAAGGTCCTCTACGTCGGGTCCAACGGCGAGCTCCACCCGTCGCGGTTCAGCGAGAAAGACCTGATCAATGTGGTCGACCGGGAGCACGTCTTCGCCTACATTGATGACCCCTGCAGCGCCACGTACCCCCTGATGGAGAAGCTGAGGCAGGTCCTCGTGGACCATGCCCTGGACGACGTCGACCGGGAGAAGAACCCCAGCACCTCCATCTTCCAGAAGATTGGGGCTTTCGAGGAGCAGCTCAAGGCACTCCTCCCGAAGGAGGTCGAGAACGCGAGAGCTCAGTTCGAGAGCGGGAACTCGGCGATCGCTAACAAGATCAGGGGGTGCAGGTCGTACCCACTGTACAGGTTCGTGAGGGAAGAGCTCGGGACCGGTTTGCTCACGGGGGAGAAGGTCGGCTCGCCGGGCGAGGACTTTGATCTGGTGTTCTCTGCCATGTGCGAGGGCAAGCTGATCGATCCTTTGCTGGAGTGCTTGAGGGACTGGGATGGTGCTCCGCTTCCCATCTGTTAGGAACTTTTCCAAATCCTGAAGACTGCCTCATAATCTAATTTGCCCTATTCTTGGTAAGTACTTAGAGAGTTTTTCATGGCCGAGAAACTGCGGTTAAAATTGTAATCTCTTATGTCTTTTGTTCAGTTCTTTCTTATTCAAACCTCCCTACAACGATGTCTATTTGTACTTGGAACTTCATCAGTGTAACAACAATGTTGAAACGTGTGAAGGAAAATATTATACAACATACATTTTGTTACATTCTTCATTCTTACAAAGGATCGCGACATTTACTCTGCATTGTGAGCTAATTATTATCGGGTACATCTTATTGTATCTCCCAACTTGACCCCACCAAATGTAGAATCGGAATGAACATGTATTTCTTAAAGGGAGCTACCCTCATTAGGAATTTGTGTGGACTTATCCTACTCGATCAAGTGGGTTGCGTATTAAGAGTCAATATCAAATCTAAGTTGATGAAAAAGGAACATGTTTATGTAACGTGAAAACACATTCATACAATATATACATCGTGATTGATTTAGTCTATTACATTACTTTAATTAAATGAATGTACATCATTTGAGGACTTCCCATATATAAAAAAAAGTTAAAAGGTTACTCATCTTTGCTTTAAGCCTACAATGATGCCCGACCAACCTCTTTGGCATTACTTTGGGAAGAGGTTGACCTACCGAGCATGAATTTCTACGTGGATTGACCCGAAAAAGGCAATAAATCTTTTGGGATGGGACATATATTCCAAATTGAGTGGTTACCTCGAGAGTAGGATAACTCTATGATTGGCAATTATGGGACGCCGTTCCCAGTCAAATATCACAACTTTGGATTTTCCTCGATGCACTCGGCCTCATCCATGTGGAGGTTTCCGCCCAAAATGGTAACCTAGCTAGCAAAACCGAAGTGCCACATGGGTCTATTTAGGACATGTCACGGTCGATTCCCAGTGTTCGAACCTCAAATTTATGGCCCCAAAGCCGAAGAGAATCTCAAGAATTAGGTGAGCCCGGCCCAAGGGAAACCATAGAGCGAGCTTGAGTGTTGAGCCTCTTCTTGCAACGCGCAGTCCCATCTTAATACAAGAAAAAATAAAATTACACAGGACAGCTAAATTCAAGCTAATTAATCTCAGAAAAAATCTTTATACTAGCTCTCCAAACTAAACTTACAATTCCTGGATGGTCATATTATGTACTAATTAAACCGGGATGCACACAAAGGGAGAATTGATCGGAGACAGAGCGAAGATCTATGGATGGGGGGCTTGGGGCTGCAGGTCGCGGAGCAAAGGATGGTGAGGAAGAGGTTCTCTTTGCACGGGATGCACAGTTTCGAGGCCGGGGTGGTGAAGTCGAAAGCCTCGGCCGCTTGGTCGAGTAGTAACCGGAAGAGAGGGTGCTCGAGCAACGTGACATCGATGACGTATCTGCTGCATTCCTCCCCCACGTAGATTGCCAAGTGACCCTTTGGTATGTCCTTTGGAATGGAACAACCTTCTTTAGAGATGCATGCCCAGAGTTTGCCACTTCCACAGATTCTCAGCTTGGAGACGAACTTCTTAAGAGACTTGGTCTTCATGATCGTCATGTCACAGAGAGAGAGAGAGAGAGAGAGAGAGATAAAATGTGATGAGGAGAGAGTAACGTTTATATAGGAGAGTACAGAGAGTGTATGGTATTTCAACTAAGGATAATGAGACATCTTGCTACCCTTTTGGAAGTTTCAAATAATATAATAAAAAAGAGTGTCGGAGAGACTGCCGGGCTATGAACTTCATAATAAAAAGTTTCAAATGATATAATAAAAAAGATTGTTGTTTGTTTATGCATAGTCCCATCAAGTGAAACCGTAGGAATCGGGAACAAAAGGGCAGTGAGATCATGGGAAAACTCGCAAAATAAAAGTTGCAATGTATTTGAAAGAGAGAGAGAGATTCCCTCCAAGTTCTTGGTATAGAATATGAAGTGACGAGCACATATGCATGTCCGAATCTCTTCTTAATGTCCAAAGGGTTCCAAATTCCAACGTGATGAGGTATCAATGCCATTACATGTTACTTTAATCAACCCTTGCACATGTGCATGTCGAGTCACGAGCGGTTCCACGTTGTTGGCAGATATGGAGCTTGAGTCATCAAAAGACGGATCTTGAAGAAGAGAATCCATACTTTTCTGAAAGTAGGAGGTAGAATTCAAGTTGAAGTTGATGAAAGCAGGTAACCACGTTTGAACTTCGATTTGCTGTTAACTCGACGGTAAACCCACACTGCCTTCCGTGCCCTTTTGTGCGCTTCGCTGTTATCAAACCATAACTGATCGAGTTTGTATCAAACTTAATCTCGCGCATCTTGTGTAATCGACAGATTGATAAGGATGTTAGGTCGGCCGCCATATCAACTGATGGCAAATTCTGTTTTAAGTTTAGCTGAACCTCGACTGGTTCAAAGGTTGTACAGTCCCACTTTTTAGTCTCTAACAAGCTGTCGAAAGCAAAAGCGTGGATACCTTTGATCTTCCCACTCAGTTTGAGGTCCATGTAGGAGATTAAATGTGGAGAAATGGGTGCGTATCTGGTATCACTGAATTCTCTGAGTCACTGACAGACTCCATCATCTGGTTACCTCTCTTTTGTGGAAAGTTCCCTTGTGTAGCATTAGTGCAGAAGAGCACACAGTTTCAGCTTCCTGGGGACAAGTTTTCTAGGGCAGATAAGGACAGAAAGTGGAAGATCCTCGTTTAGACACATCACTCCAATGTAAAACAGCCAACAGATTTCCCCAAACACGGGCAATTCCAATCATTCCTAATCCTCAGAGTGGTCGGATGTCAATGCGTCTGTCTCTCTCTCCACCCCACACGGCGCTTTCAATGTGTCTCGCTTCATGTCTTGGAACTTGGGTTTGCCCGGCCCGTGAACTCGATCAAATGGGGAAGCGTATAGCTCGTTCTTCTTCTGTTCGATTGACCTCTTTCGAAAATGTATTCTGGGTTTGTCTCTCCCTCTAGAGATTGGACACACGCATCGATCAAAGCGGGTGAGTGAACTTTGACGTGTTCTTAATCTTTCGCTTTCTAAACAATTTTGGTTAGGGATGGCGAAATACCGTGATTCTAATATTGTCTTTCCAAAGGGGCCTCTCTATATGTGTTGACAATAGCCTTATATTTCGGAATAATATGGTAAATGCAAGTGATAAAATGGATTGATTTTACCTTCTACGTTCAATGGATGTTGTGTATTCCTCGTGATAACAAATCACTTTATATATATGTGTATTGCTATTTGATTATCTCACTTTTTTTAGGTCTACGCTTTAAATAAGTTTAGATGAATTATATATATATATATATATATATATATATATATATATATATATGGATATAACAATAGCAATAGTCAACTGTTTTACAATCTAGTGACAATTTTTTATTGTACAAAACAAATAAGTTGGAGAACTTATTTGTACCTTTGAAAGTTTGGGAATTGACTGCACTAATCTCCCAACTAAACCGAAAAAGGGAATTCTTGCGGAAAGTCAGGCCGGTTGAGCTTCCCAACAAAATAAAGTGAAACCAAGACAAAGTGAGATGCTTGCGCAACTCCACAATCCCTAGTCCGTCTCCATGATCTTCTCCATGCCACAGAAAAACCATCTTTGCAACGGCAATAACAAGCCTTTCCCTCTTGGCAAGCGCGGTTGTTTACACATTCAGTTTAGACTTAGTCCCTTCTTATATAAACCCCATTAGGGTTTCATCCATAGCATTCAAAGCCATCATTTTGCAATCCAATTAAACAAAAGGATTGGGGGGGATAAGAAAAGGATAATGGCGACGAGGTGCACAATTTTGGCCGTCACGGTGATCGCCGTGCTTCTCATGGCACGCACCACGTTTGCGACGCTGGAGTGCGTCCGAGAGTGCATGCCGTCTTGCGCAAAGTCAGGCCGGAGCAAGCAGGCATGCGACGCAGCATGTATCGAGGCCTGCGATAAAGTGCAACCGAATGGCTTTGATGATTGGGGCTGGGGTTGGGGAGGGGTTGATAAAAAGATTCCCCTGAGAGCTAACCATCTTTAGATGATTTATGTCTTATTGAACTCTTTTCACCCTATCACAAAGTGATCATACATGTGTTAACCTCGAGTGAAGGTAAGGTGTGTTCGTTTTGTGGTAAATTAAGATAAAATGTATGCACACTGTGAAAAAGGTAATGAAATTAATGGGGAAAGTGCCAAAAAAGTTCTAAACCTTTTGCCTTTGTGCCGATTTAGTCCTAAACCTTTTTTGTGCCGATTCGGTCCTAAACCTTTTACGTTGTGCTAATTCGGTCCTTTCAGGCCAAAATTGGCCGGATTTTACTGATTGAACGCCGGCCGGCCGACGTGGCCTTATCGGCGCCGACGTGGACAACTTTTAATAATATTTTAATATTTTATTATTATTTATTATTATTTTTGTTTTTGTTTTTTTCTTTTCCTCCAGGCCGGTCGCCGGTCCGGCCGACCGCCGAGGCGATAGTCGGCGAGGGCGAGGCCGACCTCGCCGGATCGGGCCCATGGCCGAATGCGGCGAGGCTCACCCTCGCAGATCCGGCGAGGGCGAGCATCGCCCATGGCCGGATCTCGGCAAGGTCGAGCCTCGCCGGCCATGGGCGAGGTGGCCGGCGAGGTCGGCCTCGCCCTCGCCGGCCGTCGCCTGCCGGTCGGTCGCCGATCGGCGACCGGCTAGAGGAAAAAGAAAAGAAAAAAAATATAAATAAAAATAAAAATATAAAATATAAAATATTACAATATTATTAAAAGTCGTTCACGCGGCGCCCGGTAAAGTCACGTCGGTCGGCCGGTGTCCGTCCAAAAATCCGGCCAATTTGGCCGAAAAGGACTGAATTGGCACAACGTAAAAATGTTTAGGACCGAATCGGCACCCAAAAAAGGTTTAGGACTAAATCGGCACAAAGGCAAAAGGTTTAGGACTTTTTTGGTACTTTTCCCTGAAATTAATTATATCATGTTGTCTTGATTTTAATAATGTGGAGGAACAATCTCTTATCCTCGTTCATTTCTCCTCGATTTTCTTACTTTTGTTGAAAATCTTCGAGCAACAGTTTGCAAGTAATTTGATGCCTAAAGATCCTTATTTTTTTATTTATTTTTGTGTGTGGCTGAATTGCTAGAGCAAGATCTATATTAGTTCCAAGAGCACATGGTGCATGAGCAAAACCCACGGCATAATGCCTTAAATATAAAGAAGGTTTACAAAATTTGATGCTCAATATGACGTGACAAATACTTATAAGGTGTTTGAAAAGATCTATGGGCTCGTTTGGTTTGACTTTTGAGAAATACATTTACCAAAATGCAAATAACTTTGGGTAAATAGGGTTTTCCGAAATGCAAATATCGTTTGATAAAATTTGTATTGAGATACAACCTTGGCCAAAATACCATTTGGTAAAATTTGCATTTGTAAATGAATTTTATTAAATTAAAAAAAATTATGTTTTCTTTTTTGACGACCCGACCATTGGATCGTCGAATGGCTAGATTGGGCCGTTTAGGTCGCACGACCTCAGGCGACGGTCGCCGAATGGCCAGATCGGGCTGCCTAGGTCGCACGATTCAAGCAATGGCCGCCTGAGGTCTGGCGACGGTCACCGGGGTTGGGCGACCCTTGGTCAGCGGTCGCCGGCACGCGCAATCCCTTGGCCGGCGAAGAGATGAACAGTACGGGAAGTTGCATAACTTTCCCATGAACCCCTACCCCTCCATTCCCCAAAAGCCCTTTCAACCCTCTTAAAGATGCAATTGCATCTCCTCAAAGTGTTCAAAAAATTAAACCAAATACCTTCGCTTTTGCTTAAACCCCTTTAATTGACTTTAAAATTCTGTGTCATATTGTAAATTTAAGTTACATGCTTCTTTTCCTTTTTTGGTCATCTTGATAATATTCTAGAAATAATTTTATGGGCCTACGGCTTTGAGGTTAAAAATCATAGTGTGACATAATCGATCAATTGATCTGATGGCGTGTGGCACTATTAATTATATTCAACCTTGCTCAACCTAGTGGATCAAGTATGATCCGAATTCGAATTTTGACGAACGTTGCCTAAGGGTCATCAATGTCCAATTTTGGACAACACTAGATGTGGAAGTGCACCAAGATTTGACGTCTCACTTGTCGTGAGTCAACGCAAAGGATCATCACCCGTAAAGCTGTGCAGAGTTCGAAAGTGTCCCCTATATGTTGAGCACCACAGGCATCACTTTCGAACTCTTTTTTCGTGCGGCGAATAATTCAAATCCCTTCGACGGTCGGTCATCAGATTGCAAAACAACAAATTCCATTCGTCAATCACAAATTTTTAAATTTTTCGTGCCTTTCGACATTCCGCAATTTAGAAAGTCGCGACCCATTTTCGTCTCGAGGAGCCACCATCCGGTAGCCCATAGAAATCCGATAATGTTAGGAAACAATTAAAAAAAGGGGCCAAATAAAAAAAAAAAAAAAAAGAGAAAGAAGAAATTCCAAAACAAAACGACGGGCTTTACCGTGCGACGCGACGCGACGCGACGCAGGGGAGCGTGGCGCTCACTCGCGATTCGCGGCAAAAAGCTTTATCAAATCGTAAGGACGATGTAAACCACCACCCCCCTCAAAAGACAAAAAAACCGTGCGCCCCCTCCACCCCGCGGCTCACAATAAACCGCGCCCCCGCGCGCGGCTAACTTGCGCCGCTGCTCGGAATGTCACTCGTAACCTTAAACACTCCTGATCTCTCCCTCTTCCTCTCTCTCTTCCTCTCTCCTCCTCTCGCTCGCTCGCGAAGGGGAAATCCGACTCGCCGACTCACGAAGCCGGAGGATCCACTGCCGGAACGCCTTCGCAATCTCCGCGCGCGGCCTCCTGCAATTTCGCCGCCCGCTCGAGCTCCGCGTAAGTTCCGTACGGCGGGAGGGGAATTTCAGTTAACGGGAGCGAGGGCGTCGTCGATTCGGTGCCGGAAATGCTCCGCCTAGGGTTCCGATAGCCCGCCGGCGGCGGCGGCTCGTTTTTCCTCGCTTCCGTGCCGGCGTCGACGCGTTTGTCTACTCAATTCGAGCGTCGCGCCGCGCCGCGCCCGCCGGTATGTTCTCGTAGCGGAGGCGTGTTTTCCCTTTATTGTGCTGTGTTGATTCGTCCATGGGTAATGTGGAAATCCCCGATTGGCTCAAGGGCTTGCCGCTGGCGCCCACGTTTCGCCCGACGGACACCGAGTTCGCGGATCCCATCGCCTACATATCGAAAATCGAGAAGGAAGCGAGTGCCTTTGGGATTTGCAAGATCGTCCCGCCCTTGCCCAGGCCGGCGAAGAAGTATGTCTTCGGGAACCTGAACAGGTCGTTGCTGAAGTGCCCCGAATCGGTGTCGGTGTCGGGGTTGGGGTCGGGCTCGGGCTCGGGGTCGGGCGGGGGCTCGCAGAATGCCCTGCGGAAGCCGGGGTCCGAGGACAACGGCTCCGACGGGGAGGCTAAGGCGGTGTTCACCACGAGGCAGCAAGAATTGGGTCAGAGTGCGAAGAGGACGAAGGGGGCGGGGAGTAATGCTCACTCGGGAGTCCAGAAGCAAGTCTGGCAGAGTGGCGAGATGTATACTTTGGAACAGTTTGAGGCAAAGTCGAGGGCTTTTGGGCGTAGCCAGTTGGGTATGGTGAAGGAGGCTTCTCCTGAGGTTGTAGAAGCCTTGTTTTGGCAGGCGGCGTCGGAGAAGCCTATATATGTGGAATATGCTAACGATGTACCCGGGTCTGGTTTTGGAGAACAGGATGGTCGGTTTTGCTATTTTCATAGACGTAGGAGGATGAAGATGGATTACCATAGGCATAGAGAAGGAACTGATTCCAAGAACAATGAAGTAGATAATGTAAAAGATTCTCATCGTAGTGAAACCAAAGATTTGTCTCGTGGGGATGATTCTTCAGGTTTGGAGACACATAAATCATCGACATCTCAATCGGGTTTAACGACGGAGGAAACTTCACGAGCCTGTCGTAGAAGTAACTCTGGTAGCAATGAACTCGAAGGCACTGCAGGTTGGAAACTTTCAAATAGTCCTTGGAACTTACAAGTGATTGCAAGGTCGTCTGGATCACTTACACGCTTCATGCCAGATGATATTCCGGGTGTTACTTCTCCGATGATCTATATTGGTATGCTGTTCAGCTGGTTTGCTTGGCATGTTGAAGATCATGAGCTTCATAGCATGAATTTCCTTCACATGGGCTCTCCAAAGACCTGGTACGCTGTCCCTGGAGATTATGCGTTTTCTTTTGAGGAAGTTCTTCGCAAGGAGGCTTATGGGGGAAATATTGATCGCTTAGGTAATGTTTTTCTTTATATTCAGTTACACAGACAAAAAGGTTCAAGTTAACTATGAAGGATGAAATGTGAAAAGGTGTATACCAACCATTTGTATTGAAACTAAATTGCTGATTTAATGCTTCCAATGCATGAGTTGATTATTCTGTGCTCCAGGGCTGCATAATTGTATACAGGAGGTGTGCAAACTAAGTAACTGTCTTTTTGACATCAACCTCATCGGATTGTGTCAATTTGATTGTTTTGAGATGCTAAAGTCATGTGGTTCACTCTGTGGTGTTGCAAATTGCCATTTAGGGATACATTTGTCTGTGCTGATCTTGTGTTAAGCTGTTATTTGGCTTTTCAAAAATGATATAATTTCATTTCCAACAAAATGGAATCTGAGTGATGTATTAAGCCACATGGACTTCATCACTTGGGCAAAATCATCTAACCCAGGCCCAGTTCTTATTTCCAGCTGTTCTCTCACTTCTGGGTGAAAAGACAACTCTTCTGTCACCTGAGGTAATTGTTGCGGCTGGCATTCCTTGTTGCAGGTCAGTTTTTGTCTTCCTTTACCTTCTTTTTAGTGGGTTCTGTCGCATTTGAATTGCGGATCTGCAAGATTACTAACATGTGGTTATCTTGTTTTGCTTTTTTCAAGGTTAATACAGAATCCGGGTGAATTTGTGGTGACTTTTCCAAGGGCTTATCATGTAGGATTCAGCCATGGTAATTGCTCTGTTGCTTGTCTGCAAATTAACGAGATTCTGCTGAGAAGTACTACTATTCATTTTGTTTCATCATTTCTATGATCTGTTACCTACTTGCCACTGGGGAAATGAGATATCACAAAGTCACTGGAGACTAGATGCAGAGGGCAAGTTCGTGAAATAACAATTCCATGGATTGTCACAATTGTGTAAAATATGGATCTCATCTAATATTTTGAGGCTTGGTATTATGGAATTGTGTGGTTGAACCTGTCAGACACAGTAAAACTGCCTTGTTATATCTGGCTGAACGATGGTTTATCTACATAGACAGAAGGGATCTGAAGTGTTACCCTTTTGGCTATGGAACTATGGTGGGAAAAAACATAAATAAAAGTTATAGTTTTATCCTTTCCTATTGGTCGGGTTTGGCTACAAGGTTTCTCTTCATCATTTTATCCAAAACTCTTCCTACTGTCAAGATGAATTAGGATGTAGCCAATTGGCATATAAAGTATTTTCACATTTAGTTATGTGTTGTACATTTGAAGGTTACGTTGTTTTTCCTTTTTTACATTCTCATAACAGATGTTGTATTTTTTAGTTGTTTGTTGCAATCTAGATCATATGTGCTGCATCCGTAGAGTTTCTGGATTTGGGTTGTTGATATCCTTTATTGCCACATTTTCAATGTCGATTTTTTAACTTCAGGACATTTCAAATTCTTTCAGCCCAATATTCTTGTCTTTATGTGCTACTATATTGGTCCTTTCTTTTCCAAAACGTAGGTTTTAATTGCGGTGAGGCAGCTAACTTTGCAACCCCTCAATGGCTTAGATTTGCGAAGGAAGCTGCTGTACGTAGAGCTGCGATGAATTATCTGCCCATGCTCTCTCATCAGCAGCTGCTTTACCTGTTAACCATGTCTTTTGTTTCAAGGTCAGCTTGTGCTTTTAATTCTTATGCATATACAGAAGAATATCTATGCGTAGTAGTTACTTCAGTGATAATGTTTTCTTCTGATGGCAGAGTTCCAATGTCCTTGATACCTGGGGCACGAAGTTCTCGCCTGAAAGACCGCCTGAGAGAAGAAAGAGAGCTATCTGTGAAAAAAGCCTTTCTAGAAGACATTTTGAATGAGAATGACCTATTATCTTCTCTCGTTAGAAAGGAGTCTACCATACATGCAGTAATATGGAACCCTCATATGCTACCTTCTTTGAGTAAAGGATCTCAGTCGCCTGATGGAACTGCTGCCATTTCCTCCTCAGAAAAAGAGAATTCACACCACCATTCTGGAAATGATAGTTCGATCAATCTTTTTAAAGAGATGACAATGTTCATGGAAGCTCTGAATGATTCATATGTGGATAAGGACGATTTATTGTTCGATTTTCAAGTTGATTCAGGAACGTTGCCTTGTGTAGCTTGCGGAATTCTTGGTTTCCCATTTATGTCTGTGATACAACCATCTGAAACAGCATCGGCAGCATTGCTACCCACAAAACATTATACTCAACAAACCTGTGGTAAATTATACTTCAGCATTTCTTTTCGTCTCAGTTACCCATTTATTCCTGTAACTCAAACTTTGGTTGAAGAAATTTGCTATTATACATGTTTTTGCCCATACCCTTTTATGCTGTCGCTGATTTTAGAGTTATTAGTCATGGTTTTGGCACATATGACACGAAGGCTTGTTGCTGTGGGGTTTAGCTCTTATGCAGACTAACAGGTGTTTGTTCTGGTCTCAGAACAACCACCCAATGCCCACAGCACACATTTCTTATGCAAAACCCAAAAAGAATTTTCTTTTATTGTGTATTTATTTATTACAAGGAACATAAAGCAAACTGATTGAACTTTGAGTATCTTACTTTACCTCAACAGGTTAACTTGAAGTGTTTGATATGTTATCGTCCTTTCTTCTGCAGAGGACCAGTCAGATATGTCTGATACTGCTTCACCTCTAATGCAATTGCAAGTACCATCAAGCACAGACTCAGAAAAGGGTATGGGCAGTTCTGGTGGATCGCGAAGACCACGAATCTTTTGTTTGGAACATGCAATTCAAACAGAGGAGCTTTTGCGGTCCAAAGGTGGAGCAAATGTGCTTGTGATCTGCCATTCCGGTAAAATTGGCTTTTTATCTTTCTCTTGTTGATAGGATTGAGTTTGTAATCTATTTGTGAAAATATAAAGTAACTCACGTTCTAATTTCAGATAAATTTGAGTGATTTTCGTTTTTTTTAAATGATAACAGAGTTTTGCACAGGTCTATGATACCATATGATAGTCATGGCAATGGAAGCCATCTATCTAGATTGTGCTCTCACTATGATTGTGGAAGTGCACACTCCATTGGCTTAGTTACTATATTGATTCCCTCTAAATTCTGATGTTGCAGACTATCAGAAAATGAAGGCATATGCTGGTGCCATTGCCGAGGAGATTGGTGTTTCTTTTAAGTACAAGGATATTCCATTTGACCCTGCTTCAGAAGAAGATCTAAACTTGATAGACCTTGCAATTGATGATCAGGAATGCACTGGTTACAGAGACGATGACTGGACCTCAAAGCTGGGCATTAACCTGCGGTATTGTGTAAAGGCGAGGAAGAATTCCCCATCAAATCGAGTCCAACATGCATTAACATTGGGTGGATTGTTTTGTGATGATAGCCCATCTACTATTTTTAATCTTAAATGGAAGTCCAGGAAATCTCGTTCGAGGACTAGGTTAGGTACTCCAGAGAAGTGCGAGCCATGTGAGACCCTTCAAAGAAAGGATCACGAAGTATCGAGGAACAAGTTGGACAGTGATGCTGTCAGAAAGGAAGAAATAATTCTTCAATACACTAGAAGGAATGCCAAGTTTAAATCTGGTAGTTCTACTGGAACTAGCAGAAGCCATGGCTGCTATGATAAGCAGCCAATAGAAGTCTCACTTGCCAGTGCTGGAGAAGTACATCTGAAATCAAATAATCAGACAGACAATACCTATTGTGGCACAGAAAGTACTGAATGCCAAACTGCAGACCTCTCTGTTGGATTGGGTGATGTTAGCCATGAAATCCAGGTTCTTGAAGCAACTACAGATCTGACCTTGGATTTGATTCCTGCACAAGTTGCAAGTTCACTTGCCAATGTCACTACATACGTGGGAAATGTTGAAGTGCAGATCATAAATCAAGCTTCAGAGGAGATGAATGTAAAGCAACAATCTGTCGGGTCAGCTACATATATTTCTCAAAGGCGCAGTGAAAATGAGTTCTCCCAAAATTTAGGTGGGGAAAATGAGATTTTGGTTAGCACAGACTCTTGTTTTCCTACAGTCAACGAAACTGGAGAAAATCTCGACATAGTAAAAGGGACCAAAACAACAGAAGTTTCAGATAGTGATGTTGTCAACGATTCAGAATTTGCTGCGGTTCCTGGTGCACCGAGCCCTTCATCAAGCCTATGTGCCAAGTTGACTTCAGGTTGTGAAGTACACGAGGAAACAGCATTATTAGAATTGAAAGATGGTCACAATGTTAAGGGTAATGCTGTTGCATGTGCAGAAGCAACTTGGTGTGGTGCTCCAATGGGACCACATCCTCATGTTTGCAGTGGGAGTGATGAGCAAGAAGATGAAATTCACAGGACAGTCAACCAGTCTGTTCCTCTTCTCATTGAAGCATGCCCAGAAGCTCCAGAAGCGACCTCTTCAGAAGAACAAGGGAGGAGCTATGGGAGTGCATATTGTAAATCCCCAAAAAAAGACCGGACTGCAAATGCAACTGGTGATGAGAACCTTGTAATTTGTTCTGTTGAAATTATGGATCAGCAGAGTGCTGCTTCTGATCAAGGATGTTCTCATGTTCAAAGAGATTCCTATGACAGCAATGGTGAGACCAATCACGAAGACCCTCCTTGCCAGGATGATAGGGAGCCACAAACCATGGAGTCCACTGAAGTAGATCAAGTATCAACAACACGACGGAGAAGGAAGAGAAAGAGTGAATTGGAGACAATATCGGAAGACCAACTTAACTGCAGCGGCTTCATCAGAAGTCCCTGTGAAGGTTTGAGGTCGAGAGCAGGAAAAGACACAAACAATGGAAGTGACTGCATCAGCTCATCAGGATATGAAAATCCTGCCAAGAAGGTTAGGGAATCAAGAAAAGAAGTTAAACCTAGAAAAGAAACCATCTCTTTTGACGATAAAAAAGAGAAGAGGGGTGGCTCTCATAGGTGCGATATGGAAGGCTGCCGGATGAGATTTAAAACAAGGGCTGAGTTGATGGTGCACAAACGTAATCGGTGCCCAGTCGAAGGGTGTGGAAAGAGGTTCAGCTCCCACAAGTATGCAGTACTTCACCAGCGCGTCCACGAGGATGACAGGCCGCTTAAATGCCCGTGGAAAGGTTGCGATATGACATTCAAGTGGGCATGGGCCAGGACCGAGCACATACGGGTACACACAGGGGAGCGGCCGTACAAGTGTAAGGTGGAGGGGTGCGGGCTTTCTTTTAGGTTCGTGTCGGACTTCAGCCGCCACAGGAGGAAGACAGGTCATTACGTGAGCTGACATTTTGATAGCTACATATCCTGAGTAGGCCGGGAATGTATCTGTAAAATAGGTGAAATTGGGCGGAATAGGTGATTCTGCGAGCGCCAAAAAGTGGCATCGAGAATCAGTTTGTAGTTTTTGATTGTTACAGTAGGATCGGAATGGGTGACAGAGAATTCATAGAGGTAGGGTAGGAAGTCTGTCAATTCGGGCGCTCTAGTTGTTCCGGTGCACTGATTGTTTGAATCCTTTGTATCTCCTCATCTCTATCGTCAATTCCACACCAATTTTATTCGTTCCGTGCTGATCCCGTTTGATTGGGGATGCAAAATGTGGTATATTGTTGGCTTATATGACTCGAAAGGAGGCTCCCGATTGTCTTAGATAACCTGTGCATCGCGGTGATGATTTTGCTTGTTTAGATGATTGTCTACCTGAGTCTTGATGATTATGCGAGCCATAAATCCGGTATGCTGTTCTCATTTTGGCGAGATGATTCGTGCACACAAAAAAGATGAAATTTTCAGAAATTTCAGACCGTGGTCAAAGGAAGAGTTCTTATCCTATCAAGGCAGTGATGATCTTGAATTATATATCTTCTATGGATTGACATGACAATGTTCTCCGACGAAGAGTTCTCATTCGATCGCACTTCTCTTCTCTACTGCCTCCGTTCCTCGCATCTTCACGTCTAGTCTAGCGTTATGACCGAAATGCCCTCGTTCCAATGAAAAAATTCCCACTCCCCACGTCCCCCATTTATAAATAACCCCCCTAATTTCTTGATCCCTCTAGAACCTCCTCCCATCATATCCTCCTCCTCTTCCGCCAAAAAGCAAACGCCTTGCGATCAATCTCCCCAGCGAGAAACCGACCCACCGCTATGGCCGCCGCCGCCCCGCCTCCGCCGCCCTCCGATGTCCCCGAGATGCCGGAGCTCGCTCCCCCTTCCTCCCGCCGCACGCTCTTCGCCCGCGTCCGCCTCGCCGCGCCGTCCGACGTCCCCCACATCCACAAGATGATCCACCAAATGGCCGTCTTCGAGCGCCTCGCGGACCAGTTCGCCGCCACCGAGGCCTCCCTCTCGTCCACCCTCTTCAACTCCCCTCCCTTCCAGTCCTTCACCGTCCTCCTCCTCGAGGTCTCCCACCTTCCCTTCGCCCCGCTCCCCCCGCCGCCGCCGCCGCAAAACCCTACCGGCGTGCCCGCATTCGCCCCGGTCGTCCACACGATCAACCTCGACCTCCCCATCGAGGACCCCGAGGCCGAGATCTTCGCTTCCGGGGCCGAGGGCGGCGGCGGCGGCGGCGCCGTGGTGGCTGGGTTCGTCCTGTTCTTCCCGAACTACTCGACGTTCCTGGCGAAGCCGGGGTTCTACATAGAGGACCTGTTCGTGAGGGAGTGCTACCGGAGGAAGGGGCTGGGGCGGATGCTGCTGACGGCGGTTGCGGGGCAGGCGGCGAGGATGGGGTACGGAAGGGTCGAGTGGGTGGTGCTCGACTGGAACGTGAACGCGATAAAGTTCTACGAGGATATGGGGGCGAAGATCCTGCAGGACTGGAGGATTTGCAGGCTGACCGGAGAGGCCCTCTCTGCATTTGCCAACATCGATTACTGAAGAAGAAGATGACAACGCCCAAGAAAGAAAAGTTTACATTTTTAATGTGGCGAAATGAAAATCTAAGTTGTGGTTTTTGCGTTTCTTAGTTAGGGTCTAATCTGATCCGTTGTTTCGTTGAGGAATTTCGGGATTGTGGCAAATTGGGTCGTCGACGAGTGTGCTGTTTATGTCAATTTCTGTAGTCAATATCGAATGAACTCCAAGGTGCCTGTTTGGACTTTCTTTGTCAAAGTGTATTTAGTGCGGTTCAGTGTGTTTGGAAATCCCAAGGTTTTTCAATTCGGAAGTGAAGTCTGGATTGGGCGTGTGGACTTGTTCCTTTCTTCTTCTGTTTCATGATTTGGGCTTTTTGTCTCTGCGTTGGCCTTTTGGGTACTCGGGCGAATCTCCTTGGTCTTTCTCCCGGCCCTTGCCGGTGTCGGACCCGGTCGGCGGCCTGCTTGATGATGACACATCGTTGGGTGCGTAATTGACGAGTAACCGTAGCCACTCCCACTGGCCCCCAGTGGTCAACGCACTTCCGGTGACATGACTCAGTTTCGAGGCCCTGTCCCGTTCCGTCAATGAACCGTTGGGTCGCCCTCACGATCAGGACATTGTCTTGTGACTTCTGCCCTGGCTAATGGGTTAAGGCGGAGGGCGAAACCTCTCTCGTTGTTTGGAGGCGTTCTTTCAATGGTAGAACTGCTCATTACGTTGCCACATCACGGTCCGCGATTAGGTCAACACATGGTTTCCTTAATCCCGCCTTCATCGTTGGATAATGTTGGGAGGTGCCGGAGTTGGTCTCAGGGTTAGGACAGGAACCTTCTGCTCTGTATTAAAAGAAACTATAGAGAATGAACACGTCCACCCAACAGCGGGACAATCACAGAATTTCGTTGGCCAAAGAAGACGGTACAAGCGATTTTCTTTTTCCGCCAGTGGCCAGAAAATGACGGGATCGCCCATATCGTCTGCGCCGGAATGCGAAATTGGATGTTGACCCTTCCTGTTTTGGTCTGGAGAAAAGCCCTTTGACCCAGCCAACATGTATCGATCCAGGTCGACAATACCGTGGAACTCCGCATGATCAGAGCACAGCACGCCGCGCAATAGCAGCTGACAGTGACTCGACTCCCCTGCATGAGATGTGAAGGCCAAATACGACCGCTTCCCACCCGAAACGAATTACTCAAAAGTCGGACGAAAAAGAAGCTTTGAACGAAGAACGAATAATGGATTAAAATAATCGAAAGCCCAAGGACAAAAAGGCTACGCAAGAAACGAAGCCTCCCACCATTTCTTGTGCTGTGCTCTTCTTCTATCTCGATCTTCCCCCTGCTGACGGGGGTTCCGTTTCTGGTGCCCCCACCGAGAATCGAGAATGCTCGGATTCTTTAATCCCACCCTGAAGACGAAATTCCTCTCCTGCAATTCCGGCGACGGCAAATCTTGCTTCCGGCCATTCGGAATCTCCCTCTCTCCCCCTCATGTGCGGATCAAGAAAATCCACAGCCTCGATCCAACCCAACAAGAGGAGTTCAAGAAGATTATCCGAATCCTCAAGAGCACCGCCCTCTCCCTCCTTCAAAACCGCCTCGATTGACCCCCCATCATCGTCCAACTTCTCCACCGTCACCTCCGGCCCCACCAGTTCCTCCTTCTTCAAAACCTCCGCCGCCGCCACCCCGCCTCCGACTCGTCGTCCTCCCTCTCCCCACCCCGTCCTACTCCCTCCCCGCCTACCTCAAGAACCACCTCCGCGACACCCCCACATATACCCCTTCTCCGAGCTCTCCTCCGCCACCGGCAACTTCCTCCTCCGCCGCCTCTCCCCCTCCTCCTCCGCCTGGCGCTGCTCCCTCCGCGGCCAGGACGTCGCAGTCTTCCGCCGCAGGCTCCGCCGCCCCATCGGGCTCCCCCGCCTCCGCGAGCTCCTCGCCGCGATCTGCAGGAGCCACCACAGCAGCGTCGCGAAGCTGCTGGGCGCGTCGCTCTCGGAGAGCGATGTGTATCTGGTCTACGAGTTTGTGAAGGGCGCGAACCTCGGCGACTGCCTCAGGAACCAGGTCAACCCGGGCTACTCGCCCCTCGCGAGCTGGGCCTCGAGAATGCAGGTCGCGACGGACGTGGCTCATGGGTTGGAGTACATCCACCACTGCACGGGGGTGAACGGGTCCGGCTTCCTCCATAACCGGATCAAGAGCTCCAGCATCGTCGTCACCGAAGATTCGTTGAACGCCAAGATCTGTCACTTCGGTGCGTTGACCTTCCCACACGAATCTTGTTCCTTGTTTTATCGTTTGCGTCTTCCGATGAAAAACAAATCTTACGAAAGTGTCATTGAAGTTCGATATCAATTTCGTACAACGTGTCTGCAAAATTTGTTCTAAAATAGGAGATCGAAGAAATATTTCATACGCAGATTGTTATACGTTTCTTGACATCTTATGAAGTTTGGTCATTTGGCAAAGCATGATACGAGAGAAGGCGTGACGTATATTGGTTAGAAGTGACAGGTTGTGTTAATGTTGTTCTGTCCTTTAAATATTTCGTTTACTACATCTGTTTATGAGGATAGAGAAAAACGATTGCTCCCTTAACAATCAACACTCTCGACCGGCGTTCTCCACTAGGTACGGCGGAGCTGTGCGGCGAGGTGGTGGAGGAGGCCGAGCCTCCGTGGTCCCCGGAAGCAGCCAGACCGACGAGGACCAACAGCAGCGCGAAGAAGTTCGAGGGAACGAGAGGCTACATGTCGCCGGAGTTCCGTTCCACTGGAACCCCGACCCGGAAGTCCGATGTCTACGCATTCGGGGTCGTCGTGCTGGAGCTTCTGTCCGGGGAGGAGCCGCTGAAGTACTCCTTCGACAGAGAGAGCGGCGAGTACAGGAGGACGAGCGTGATAGAGGGGGCGAGGGACGCCGCGGCGGCCGAGGGCGTGAGGCGGTGGGTGGACAGGAGGTTGAAGGACTCGTACCCGGTGGAGGTGGCCGAGAAGATGGTGCGGCTGGCCTCGGAGTGCGTCGACGACGACCCGGAGAAGCGGCCCGATATGGGTCGGGTCGCGGGTCGGATCTCGAAGTTGTATCTGGAGTCCAAGAAGTGGGGCGAGAGGTTTGCCCTGCCCCAGGATTTCTCGGTCTCCATGGCACCGAGGTGACGGCGATGGGCTCGCTTTATTTTTTGGTCGGTCCGGACCAAAGATTTCTCGTACATTTTTTTAGTTAGAGATTTGTGAATATGCAGGATTTTTTCACAGGGTCTTTCCATTCGGATTTAACAAAGAATTATTTTTCTTTTCTAAGGTTGTTTTGTTATCATTCTGACGTTGCTTGTGAAGCTCGCTTGTCGAAAAAACCAGCACCTACGTAAAAAAGAAAAAAAAGAAAAACCAACACCTACCGAGCAATTTCTCCCCAGGAGTGACGTCCCCGTCAGCTAAAATACTTTTTTAACTATCTTAATTTAACATTTGGCGTCCACCCTTCTTATCTTAAAAGAGAAAGGTAGGAATTCCCGTCTTTTCAGAAAGATCATGTTGCGAACGTTTAACTTCAACCGTGAGTTTTGACTTTCCCGTTTTTATGAAGTAGGACAAATATTTGAGAAAAAAATTGAGGATTAGGGTAGGATAGAATAAAAAATAAAGCTATATTGATTTGGACTTCATGAGTTTTAAAACACTTTTTATTTTTGGGGGTACTTTATATTATGTCGGTGGGCAAGATCTAGTCAACAAATTGTTTGGCAAACTGCATTTTCAACAGCAAAGGTAATATTAATAATTCAAGGTGCACTGCATCTCATTTACTTTCTCTCCTTCTTCTTCTTTTTTTAACTTTGTGTCCTTTTCTTCGTCTGGAGATGATCTTTGGAGTTTCAACAATATGATATTACCGGCTAGAGTTTTTTGATTATATATATATATATATATATATATATATATATATTTTTTTTCCTGATGTGAAAAGAATTACTTTTGTTCTATAAGCTACTGTGAATAACATTACTAAGATATTCGTTTTATACGAGTAGCAAGAAAGTTTAATGATATTTGTTGTTATTAAATATCAAATGATTTGTCTATAGAATGTCACATACATCTCTGTCGTTTTGAAATCTTATTTTGATAGAAAGTGTACATGAGCCAACCTAACAAAATTTGTACTGGCGATACCAGTTTTCTTGATAATATATTAAACGCAATTGATAATTAATCATACTTCTTTTATTGTATAAATGTTGTTCGAATTACCATTCACGAAACCTCTCCCATACATTGTGGTTGAACTTTAGTTAAACAAGATATCGAAATACTATAGGATATATAATTAAAAAGGTGAAAGATGTAGTTATGATAATTAAAGCTAGAGTTCTTTTTTAACTATTAAAAAACAATTAAAGAACTCAAATAGGTTAATATGTGACGGGTTTCCCATTATATCAGTCATTTTTTACCTTGATAATTATCTTGCTAGGAAATCCCTATAAATTAAAGAATATCGCTCATTACATACTTTCCTCTTTGAAATGAAAAGATAATGAGTAAATTGTAATCATAATTGCAAAAATTCACGTCATCATATACTACTCAAATTTCGCAACGGAAAAAGTAAAATTTTGCTTTCTCAGCTTTCAATTTTATTTTTAAAGAAACCATTCTAAAAAGACCACATCAACAAAATGTAATTCTTGTCCCCATTTCATCTTAAATAAAAACACTCCGGTTCAAGCTAACCCTTTTACTACTCAAATGTTTGTCGTCTAATATATACACTTTCTTTTGATAAATAGCACTACAGCGACACTAGGCTAGTAAAAATAGAGATATTAGATGAAAAAGGTCAAAACCATTTGATAATTCATACAGGAGGCCATGTCGATGAAACTTTTGATTAAGTTATTTTTGGGAAAATTGTCCAAAAAGTCCTAAACCTATTGCACTTTTGCCAATTCAGTCCTAAACATTTTTTTTTTTTTTTGCCAATTGAGTCCTAAACCTTTTATAATTGTGCCAATTCAGTTCATTTGGTTGGCCGGAGCTGACATGGACGCCGGCTGAAGACAGCTGGCTGGTGAACAATTTTAAATACTTTTTTCAAATTTTCTTTTCTTTTTTTCTTTTTCCACTTTCTTCCAGCACCGGCTGGCCAAAGGTGAGAGCCGGCGAGGCTTGCCCCCACCGGCCACTAGCGAAGGCGAGCCTTGCCCAGCAACGGCGTGGCCGCCGTCACCCAGCCGAGGCGAGGCTTGGCCTCGCCCAACCATGGCGAGGCCGCTGTCGCCCGGCCAGGCGAGGCTCGGCCTCGCCCGGCCATGGCGAGGTTGAGCCTCACCGGATCCGCGACGGCGGCCTTGCCGTCGCTAGGCGAGGCTCGCCCGCCGCCCGGGCCGACGGGGCGAGCCTCACCCAACGACGGCGAGGCCGTCGTCGCCGATCCGGCGAGGCTTGACCTCGCCACGGTTGGCGAGGCCGAGCCTCGCCTCGGCTAGGCGACGGTGGCCTCGCCAGTGGTCGGCGAGGCGACCTCGCCGGCTCTCGCCTCTAGCCGCCGACGCCGGAAGAAAAAGGTGGAAAAAAAAAAAGAAAAAAATTCGAAAAAAATTTAAAAATTCAAAAAAAATATTAAAAAATATTAAAAAATTATTCGTCGGCCACTTTGTCTCCGGTCGGCATCCACATCGCTCCAACCGGCCAAATGAACTGAATTGGCACAATTCTAAAAGGTTTAGAACTCAATTGGCAAGAAAAAAGGTTTAGGACTAAATTGGCAAAAGTGCAATAGGTTTAGAACTTTTTGGACAATTATCCCGTTATTTTTGTTAGAATTTATGTTAGCTTTGCAGCATCATTATTGTCCATCGTATCAAAAATGCTTCCCAAGCTTGACTTTGTTCTCAGGTTAATATCATCTCTTTATGAAAATGTTTTGTTCGATTTGATATGATCTTTATCGATATCTTACAAAGATTGCTTGATGTGATGTCCCAATACGTCATGCATAATACTTGTCTTTTTTTTTTTTTTTTTAAATTCAAATGTTTATTATGAGATGCGGAAACACATTAAAGCATTCATAATATCCTATATCAAACAGTAATATGAGTTTAATAAAATATATATGCACCTTCTTTATATTAACAACAATATTCTAACATGACGTTCAAGCAAAAACACATAATACATAACTCCTAGGAAGGATGAGGTTCACCTAGCTTCAACATAGCACTCCTGCACCAAAGATGCTGCTTATACAAGAGTCAAGCTATATAATATGGATTGACAACTTCGCCCATCCATGTATTGCTGACATCAATGAAACCCCTTAACGGTTCAACTCATCGTTGATATTCAAGTATGACAAGACAATTTGATGGGGAATTCCTTCTAAAAGTCCTACATCAACCCATATAGTAGAGGTATACAAGCAAATCTTCAAAAACGTGGTCAAAATGGATAGGGGCCCAAAAAAAAACAGTGGCGGTAGGAGATCCATTCTACATATCTAAAAAATAAAAAAGTGAGCTAAAGTCCAATTAATGAAATCCATAACTCTAAGGTAGGAGATTACCTCACTACTCAACCCGGTACATGCAAAGCACAATAATTCATTTACATACAAATTAACTGTGAGAATCAATTGAATAAATGAATGCACTTGCTTATTTAGCATGTTATGTCTAATGGAAACCATGAATAATAGCACATGAGATTATTCACTTGAATGCAAATAAATAACACAACACACTGTGATGCATAATTATCATTGATTAGTACATTAACAGTCATGTATGCACATGGTCATGCATCATATTAATAATTTCATCTTATTTCATTTCATCTCGATTCTCGAGATATCTCAATATCAAGACATTTCCACTTTTGAGGCATCCCTAATAGTCTTGGGACATCCCAACTCGAGGACATTTTAACTTTGAGGCATCCTAAACACTCTCGAGGCATACCGATTCTTCATGGCATCCCAACTCCGAGGCATCACCCCCGCCACTATGTGGGTAACAAAACATAGTATAATGATTTTCATATATAATCACATAACAACATTTATTTCTTATTCTTTGCATAGTTGCTAAAGAATCAACATTCTATACATGATATCATCTTATGCAAATCATTTACAAAATATAATCACTGTTTCCTTTTTTGTGCATCACATACAAAAATAGTAACTTACCTTTATTTCATTTTTCATGCAAGTAATGATAAAGTTCTTAGAAAATCAACATCGTGAACCTCAACAATCCAAATAATCAAGAAGTAGCAATAATAACCTAACCTGAACATCAACAACTCAACATGGACATTGAAAGCCGAAATAATCAATAACGGTTAACGAGCGAACCGATTACTTAGCCAAATTACATAAATATCACTTTTTAGTTTAATCTCTCCCTCTCCACTTTTTATACTTCCAAATCTCATGGAAGTCAATTAATAAAAACCTTGGCATATAAAAATTCATCGAGTCAAATCACATGAACACAAAGATTCAACGTGAAATCATTATAACTTTCTTGAATCTAATATCAAGTTCGGACTAAAATTGACAACCATCAAATGACCAAATCAAGAGTACTAAGTAGTTTATTTTTACTTAGTCTTTTGGATGTCACTTACCTTGAAAATGACTCGATAACTTAAAGTTTTATTCACCTCGTCCACACTTGAAAGATTTAAGACAAAAGCTTTGATAACGCAAGTGTGACCTTTGCTTTTACTCACGAGATTTGGAAATGAAAGACCGAAGAAGAAGGTTGGCAGTTGGAAGTTAATGGAGTGGAGATTTTTACTTTGAAGCTTGAAAACTCACTTATTCGACCAAGCTAGTACTCTAGAGTTATTGAGGAGGAGGAATAAATATCATTTTTTTAATCATTAGGCCTATAGGTAGGAGGATTTGTGTGTTCCAATAAAAATACTTCAAGTGGCCCTCAATAAGTAAGGTACAAATTTTTACTAGGATTCGCGACAAGAATATATCTTAGGATAAGTCATGAGAATATTAAATGAATAAAAATAATATTACTAATATAAGGTGTGACTTCAAAATTAAACTAGACTCAATGTCACAAGGAGAATGTGATTAAAGATAATTTCTACTCGACATATCTATTTAAAATCTATTTTTGAATTAAAAATTTGTCTTTAGTTCAAAAAAACTTAAAATTTGTCTTAAAAATAGAAATATGATATTACATCACCATATGAATTTTTATTCTAAGCCTATCTAATTTTTTTTAATAAAAAAATAGAGAAATAGGATATTATCATCCGCGCGCCTGACCCAGCTCGTGGAGCCAAATTGAGCCGAGCCGACTCGTGCCGACTCAACCAGACTCGGTCATCCCCCTCCCAAATTCCCACCATTAATCGGTTGAAGAAGCCGAGCTCGGCTCTCCCATGGCGGCCGCTGGTGCTGGGAAGATGCTGCAGAGGCGAATCCTCTCCCTGTTCGCCGCTGATCGTGCCCAGAATCTCCTTCCCGCTGGTTAGTCTCCCTCTGGCTCCGTGCGTCGTCCATGGACGCGCAACGGGAAACAACAACAAAACCCTAATCGCGGCAATGCCCGTCGAGCATCGATTCCCTTCTCTCTCCTCGACGATCCGGATGCGTGCGCTTGTTTTCGCTTCTCCGTTTCCCGTACGCGATTTGATCTTTTCGTTGGGTTTCGATGGGCTTAGATCTTTGTTCCGTTTGCGGAAATGGGTAAGCGAGAATCGCTTAAAGTCGGTCGCTTTTGTCCCGCTCTTGGTTCTGGGTTTATATCTCTCCCTCGGAACTGAAGGGTCGCGTCCGAGCATTGATGAGAGTCGTTTCCGGGGCTTAGATGATCATGTTCAACTGAGGGGTGATGAGACTTTTATACGACCCGATTGCCTTGTCCAGAGGATGTTCACGTTGAGCTCTTCGATTGCTTTTAGGAGAGGAAACTGAGAGTATTATTGTGGGAAAACGAAGCGGCAGCGATGTCGCCCCATAAACATGACTGGGAAGTCCTTCCCCTTTTTTTTTCTTTGAATCGTTTTATTTTGTTTATGTAAATTTTGTCGGAGTTAGGGAAATCAAGAAGGATCCTACTTTGAATATAAGTGAACGAGGAAGGTAGGATTCGACAGACTTAGCATTTCACAGAAGGATAAAACATTAGTGATGCTGTTCAATCAGATTAGAGCCCTAATTGACTACCTGTTTGTTGATGGAGAGGACAGCTTCTTGAATATAATATTCTTGAGTTGCGGCACGTATGATTGTTGAGAAGACTAGATGAATAGACCGTATTGATCAGGCATCTCTTACTTGATGCAATCCAGTAGAAGAGATGCTGCTATGGAGATCTACATAGGGATTTGCCCCTGGTAAACTGTGGAGATGAGCGGTGTCGACTTATTTGATTGCTTTGGGAATCAAATGGATATCTCTCTCTTGAGTGGTCACAGATTGGCGATGGATGTATGAACCATTATATGTAGAGGAAAATTTCGTTTTTACAAAGACATATGATAAGCTCTTTTTCAGATCTTTGTAACTTTCTGATTGGATTAAACTGCAATGGATGTGAACGTCAGCTGTCCCCTATTGATCTGCATATCCTTTATCCAGCCACCCACCACCCAGTGTCATTCTCCATTGCCTGATACTTTCGAATGCATTCTTAATCAATCTGCATCTGCAAGCTCTCGCATGCTAGATTAATGTTGTCTCAGATCATCCTTGAATGCAGCCATCATTGTTGATGTTCTTACTTACTTCTGCTGTTGCTGCTACTTACACCACTTTCCCATTGCAGAAGCCTCACGACGTCTTCTTCCTTCTACCAGTGCATTGTTCAGTAGATACAATCTTTATGAAAGAGGCTTGAAGACTCAAGCAGAGGCCAATGAGGACTTGAAAAACCAAGAAGTCGGTGAAAGGAAGCCGAACAATTCCCTTCCAAATGAATTGAAGAGCAATGACAATCCTGAAGTCAAGTACTCCGCCATATCCAACTTGAAAACTTCTTCAAGGCATGATCTCGCCCTCGTCTTTACTTGCAAGGTCTGTGAAACGAGATCGGTGAAGACGGCCTGTCGTGAATCGTATGAGAAAGGTGTAGTTGTGGTTAGGTGCGGCGGTTGCAATAATCTACACCTGATAGCAGATCGGCTTGGGTGGTTTGGTGAGCCTGGGAGCATAGAGGATTTTTTGGCTGCTCGAGGAGAGGAAGTCAGGAAAGGGTCTGTCGATACCTTGAATTTGACTTTAGAGGATTTAGCTGGAACCAGAAATTGAGAATGCTTCCGAATATTGCTTGTGTGAATCGCAGATGTATTGCCTTTAGAAAAATTTTGAATCTTGATCATATCACTTGTTGGCAGTTGCTTCAGGTTGTAAGGTAGAATTACTGGAGCCTCTTCAGTGCGATTTTGCTGATCTTATGAGAATAGTAGCTTTGTTACCATCCTTGTCTCTCAATTCTCAATTCGCTATGCAATTCATTGATTCATCAGTCGGAATGTGAGTCAGTGACGGCGTCGATCATATAATGTTTATTCAGTGGGAGGTGCATCCATTTCCCGTACCAAAAAATGGATTTGGGAAGAAGTGGCCGTGATGATCAGGCAATCCTCTTTTGAAAGTGTTGAGTCTTTTTGAATACTTCAAAATCTTCCAAGTAGAGTATTCTTGAGACTCAAGCCTTTCAACTAGGGCTACTGCGTTGGCAGCCACTTGAAAAGCTTGAACGGAGCTTCGCCAATGTAGCAGTGGGTTTTTCACCTACTCTTAACTCACTCCACACACGAAGAGCTACTACATTCCCCTACTCGACATAGCCAGCACCAAAGCATTGATGTGGAGTTTACCTTTCCCATCGAAGAGGTTCCTAAATTTCTACCCAAGCATTTCTTCCTGAATGGATGAGAATACGAGAGGTGATATTGTGAGATCTTGCACCCTAGAATAGATTTCTCACCTATTTCTTCCCCTTTGAGCTTTTTAAAGACGTGCTTATGTCCAAAATAAACACTTTTATATTAGACTTTTTATTAATTTCCATCGTTAATTCCTATATTGAGTGAAACTAAAAAAAAAGAAGACAAAAATGGGATAATTTGGAAGGGATGATTTATGGACTATTGATTGAAATTCGTTTTGTTAATTTAACATATTATTCATTGACGGGAAAAAATGAAATATTTAGTTGATGAAATAGTAATCGAATAGAAAAAAACTACAAAAGATTAGAAAAAATGTTTTCTAACTCTAGAAATAAATATACATGTTAATTATGATTAAGAACTTATCCTATTAGACTATTAGCATCAATAACGAAAAGTATTTGTAAATAAAAATAAGTGCGTTTGGTAACCATTCTGTTCCTGAAAATAATTTCTGATAAAAAATGATTCTTTTTTATTTTATTCTCAAAAATAATTTCTAAGTATTTGAAGGTGTTTGATAATTGTCTAAAATTTTTATTCTCGAAATAGAATTACGTTTGATACCATCCTCAAAATTTCTAATTCAAACTATTTTCTTTTAATTTTTTTAATGATTTTATTACTTTTTTCTTCTTCTTTTTTTATTTTTTTTTATTTTTTTCTCTTCTTCTTGGTCACTAGGCTCGAGATGACTAGCGATCGGCTAGATGAGAGTCGACAACCTTGCTAGAGGGTCGTCGGCCCTTGCGGGGAGGTCGCTGACCCTTGGCGAGCCCGCGTCTCATTGACTGAGTCTTGATTGGGTGAGGAGCCTCACTAAGGCTGAGCTCGCCCACCCGTCGGCGGGGCTCAATCTCACCAAATTTGGGTGAGGTTAAGCCTCGCTCAGCCAAACAAGGCTCGTCGATGGCTAGGTGAGCCCCTAGCAAACTTGCCGAACCTCGCCCAACCAATCATCGGTGATTGGTGATGGTGGTGGAAGAAGAAGAGAGAAGGAAGAAGAAGAAAAGAAAACAAGAAGAGAACAATGAAAAAAAAAAAGTTTGGGTTAAATTGATTCTAAAATTATTCCTACGAAAAAGTAATTGACTTTTTTTTTTTACTCCATGATTTTTTATTTTCATGAACAAAAAATTATCAAATTAATTTCTGTTCTAAAGTTATTCTTGAAAATAAATAAAATTAGTTATTATTTGGCAAATTGCCCAACCCACCCAACAGCCCTTGAAAATCTATCTTGGCAAACGAGAGGACTTTTATTTTATTTTATTTATTTAGGTAGAAGATCAAGAAGAAGCTCCCGGGTAATCCCAATCTTTTCGCCGGGCACATTCTGTCCTTGGTTCATTTTCGGGGCATACTAGAAGAGGAAGCGCAAGCGCGGTCCTGTCGGAATCTCTCTCGGACTTTCTTCCTTGCTCCTTAGCAGAAGAGAGAGAAGTAAGGAAGGGAAGATATGGCGACGGCTCCATGTATACCCTCCATTTCTTCACCTGCTTTTCGCAAACCCACGACCTCCATTGAACTCTTTAAACCGCTTTGTCATCTTCCCAAAACACTAGCACCGACGAATCCTTTCCGCAACAAGTTCGTCTCACTTTCCATCGCTGGAAAGAGCCGGAGGAGTCCTTTTCGAGGTAATTCAATCGGTGCCCACTTCGCCGAATGCTCAAGAAACGGTTGGGCTTAATCGGGTTTTTCATCTAAGTGATTCCCTTGTTGTGAATTCCCCTGTTTGAGCTAAAAAGAACCTCCCGCGTCTGTGTTTGGGCGGCTTGTCGTAAGAACTCGTTGTGTTCCTGCAATTTTGATCTGCAAAGTTTGGATTTCTCAATGGTTGTGTGGAGCAGACGGTTTTCTGGTGTATTGGTTGCTGTACTTGCTTATGAGTAAACACTGTGGAGGTTTGGTGTGCATTACCCATGAAATGAGAAGAATGACAGCTGGAGCATTCTTTTATTAAGTAAGCTAATGAGCTCAAGAATTCCCTTTGCTTTATTTGGCCAAAAGAAGGGATGAATTCAACTTTAGTTTTTTCCTTTTCTTCCTAACCAAATGCCATATGTATGAAAACGGGTATTCCATGGAAGTTGGTGTCCGCACTGAAAGAACTGTCTTTATTGATTTGCAACTCATTCTGCGTCTGTGCAAGAATCTTTCCGTGTGATATGGAACCTGTACCAATTGGATAGTAGAATGTCCTTGAATGCATGGATGATTAATTCTGCTAACATAATGCATGAGAATGTGATCTACAGATATTTGGGTATGTGAATCTGCATACTCATAATGAACGTGAAAAATAACTGGGAATTGTTTTGTATTTTCACAAGTTACACAGCTAGATGAAGCACTTTCACACAAGGAGTACAGTCTATGAACGTGTGAAGTGGTACATTGAAGAGTAAACTAAAAGAGGAAAAAAAAATTTACGTACTTTTTTTTCTTAATTGTGTTCTTCTCTGAAGTCCTTGAACTCTTCTTAGTGAATGTCTGGATGGCATCAATTTTCAACTTTGTGTTGAATGTCAGATCGGGTTCATACCTTGTGAAGGAGAATAGAATCTGTCTTCGAGTGATGGAAAGTCATTGTCCTTAAGTCTGGGGATAATATTTAGGAAGATAACATACTCTCTCATTGGTCTTTGACACAAATAATTCCTGTAACCTCTTGTGTCCATATGGAGAGGCACTTTCTCTGCATTGATGCTCTTCTGTTTCATCTTTCCTATCTTTCTTCAGTGAGGGCAGTGGCAGCCCCTGCAGAAGGTGTTGCAGTGTTTGATGAGATGGTTTCGGGGACTCAGCGCAAGTATTACCTGCTTGGTGGGAAAGGAGGTGTTGGTAAGACAAGCTGTGCTGCATCACTTGCTGTGAAGTTTGCTAACAATGGACACCCCACTCTTGTTGTGTCAACTGATCCAGCCCACTCTTTGAGTGATTCGTTCGCGCAGGTTCAACCTATCGGTACTTTCTTAGTTTCTTTGCTGTTACTTTTTGCCACTTGTGCTAGTAGCTGATGCTGCATTTCTATCTATTTATGATATGTAGGATTTAACAGGGGGCATGCTAATACGTGTTGAAGGACCTGATTATCCACTTTTTGCTCTCGAGGTTTGTAGCAATGGCATATGATTGGGGAAATATCCAATGATACATGTTGTGTGTCCTAAGATGCGATCTAGTGCTCTATTATATTTAATTTTTAATGCAGATAAATCCTGAAAAAGCTAGGGAAGAGTTCCGTAGTGCAAGTCAGCAAAATGGTGGAACTGGGGTTAAAGATTTCATGGATGGAATGGGCCTCGGAATGCTTGTGGAACAGGTAAGCATATTTTTCTGTACATTTTTTGCAGCTCTAAAAATTGCCATTTCTGTATGGTTAGCCCAACATAACCATCTTCACTTGTCTTTCCATTTGAGTTCAAGTTGATACAAGACTATGGTTAATTGTTCCCTTGCTTAGAAGCCTCCTGCTATAGTCTGACAAATCGTTACTTCTTAATAATTGTGATATTTGAATAGAAGTCACTTGATCGTTTGTGTTTGAAGCTTCTTTTTGACAAAAGACCAATAGAAAATCAGTCCCCTGGAAATTGTGTGATCGTGTAACTATAATGAGGCTCTGTTGACCTTTTCAAGCTTGGTGAGCTTAAGCTGGGAGAGCTGCTTGATACACCACCACCTGGACTGGATGAAGCAATTGCAATTTCGAAGGTTTTATCTCCTCTTTCAGATGATCCTTGCACTATAGCTTAGTAATTTCTTAACTATATCCATCACATATTTAATGATTTTGAAATTTAAATTGTTCCAGGTGATCCAATTCCTTGAATCACCAGAATATAGCATGTTTACGCGAATCATATTTGATACTGCACCCACGGTAGGGAAATTGAGCAGCCAATGTTTCTCAATCGCTAGATCTATCATTTATTGGCAGTTTTTCAACAGGGTCATACTCTGCGGCTGTTGTCTTTGCCCGACTTTCTGGATGCATCAATAGGCAAGATATTGAAGGTAAGAATTTGAATTTGTGAATGGCTCCCAGCTCCTTGGCTATTCAATTTGAATTAGATTCAATTTGGTCGAATGATTAGGGGGAAAAAAAAAAAAGGATGCAAAAGACCTTCAACAAAAACTAAGAACAATAAATATGGTGTGTTAATGTATCTTGGTAAGTAGCACTAATGAACAGGTTGTGGTGAATTAGATGGTTTTCGCCAAATACTTTTGGTTGTTCCTTCTTGATGATAACTCTTCCCCTGATTCTGTGATATTACTTTCATTATACTTGTAAGTTGCATTTATTGTGGTTCACAAAGTATAGGAGCAACTCTGCATAAAAAATAAAGATTTCGATCATTAGGCTCTATAAAACTAATAGGACTTTGATCTATGTTTTATGGGCTCCTTCTCAAATTTCTGTATATCTTCTGTAACAGCTCAAGCAAAAAATTTCATCAGCTACCTCTGCCATCAAATCTGTTTTTGGCCAGGAAGAAAATAAGCAGCAGGATGCTGTAAGTGAAGAAATGCTTAATTTAGGACTATTTGTCTTTGTTGTGATATTTTAATCGGAATGACTCATAGTTATATCTTGTTATGCAGGCTACCAAGTTGGAGCGTCTAAGGGAAAGAATGGTGAAAGTTCGTGAGCTTTTCCGTGACACAGATTCAACAGAATTTGTCATAGTAACAATACCAACGGTAATGAGCTCTATGAAGTCTACCCTACTTGTAGAATTCAACTGCAAAAAAGAAAAAATGCTAATTAGATCAGTTATTTAATTTCCATTCTCTTCTTATAGATATAACATATTCGGTTGAAGTTTGGTCATACGTCTCTTGGTTCTTTCTTTGTAGGTGATGGCAATAAGCGAGTCTTCCCGGTTGCATGCATCTCTGAAGAAAGAAAATGTTCCGGTCAAGAGGCTGGTTGTTAATCAGATTCTTCCTCCATCTGCCTCAGATTGCAAGTTTTGCATGATGAAAAGGAAGGTAACCCATTTTCTCAATCCCAGTAAATGATTTCTTCTTAGTTGCTGGGTAATTAGTTGTGCGGTTATCAAAGTTATGCTCAGATGCTGACTAAAAACTTCCTTGAATATTTCAGGATCAGATGCGAGCTCTTGATATGATCCAAAATGATCCAGAACTCTCTGGCTTGAATCTAATTCAGGCACCTCTTGTTGATGTAGAGATAAGAGGTGTTCCAGCTCTTAAATTTATGGGTGATATCATCTGGAAATGAGAATTACTATGAGGTAATTGTAGGCCCTCTTCTTCTTGGATTCTACTTTCTTCATACCAGCTTTACTTATCGGTGGTCTTGATACCATGTTTGAATTTTCTTACGTTTGGTTGTTTGAGGATCATTCAACTTGGAATCTAGTACTAAGGGGGCCTAGATGTTGAGGACATTGCTTTGACTTTAATATGCTTCTTTGTCTTTTAAGTCTTGATATACGCCTGATGAGCAGAGACCGTCTTTTCTGTCGATTTCCACATTCATATTCAGATACGATGCCATGCTGCAAGCGCCGAGTCTTGTAAGACTTCTGGAGACGTTTTGGTTACAAGCCTAATTTTGCCTTAGCGGTTCAGTTTTCTTGGTCCAAATGACTGAAACTTCATAACCAATTGGCATGATCATACGTTGGAGCCCTTTCACAAAGCAAGTTCGAGCTTCTTGAGGCATATTCTTGGGGATCGCGCAACAAGGATTCTCTTGTTTATTGGCCTTTGATATACAATGTATGACTCGTGGTTCACTGCTTGTTTTACTAGAACGGTTGGTTTTTGTACCCGAAAAGGTCAAGGGAAGAGCACACTACTGTACAGGAAACATTTCAAATGCCATCACTGATAGAAATTTCATGTTGCGAATACATGATTTTGCGCATTGATTGAATGTATGCTGGTGGAGGTGCAGATATATGAACTATGAATAGGAAAGGGAAAAAAAAAAAAAAAAAAACAGCTAGCTCTGCTGTACACTGGCAGTGCTGGTACTATTATGGCATTACCGCTCTTGAATTTCTTGGATTATGCAAAGTTGCCTCTAGAGCTCCACATGTTTCACTGGCATCTTTCTTTTTTAGAAATTAAATGGGTTCCTGAAAATTATTTTTGCATCCTTCAAAGCCAAATTCTGTACTTTTAGCTCATCATCAATGGAGGCCATCTAATTTTTCCACGTGAGATTGCATGTTTAATCACGCATAAATGTCCTTAAATTGATTGAACGTCTGTAATTCCTTGTATTTTTCCAAAATGAATGCAGTACTAAGGTTTCACGTTCCAGAATTAAGATCCTGCAACTCCATTGCACTAATCATCATTCTATATAATATCAAAGGGGTATGTATGGTATGTACTTCGTGCCAGCACAATTTTCTTAATGATTTTTGGTACAGAATGGCTGAGCAGCAGCTTTCCTCAAATCACATAAAGAATGCGGATGGACCAATTTCGCAGAGGATGGCCGACCTCATATACTCGGTATAGAAAATGATGAAGCAATTTTGAGAAAGCTAAGATCCAGAGAAATCCTCCTCTCCAAGGGGTTGCGCCTTTCTAACTATTTGGCCCTATTTAAACTGCTCAAAGCTACGAATGGTTCCGTGTGCGGAGATCTGACGATGACAAGGTTATCGCTGCTTGAACTTACTTCTTTTGGAAGATCAACATGCCGAAGAAGGCGATGGCACGGCTAAGTATGCCGATGAAGATGAGGATGAATATACATGTACCCCAGTTATTAAGATCGTAGCCTCTACTGAGAAGCGCACCACACCGGGTAATCAGCCAAACACCATAGTATCTGCAGCGAAAAAATAAGCAATACGATCAACATTTGTTTCTAGGGTTTTCTTAGTATGACGTCTAAACAAATTTATGAGGATGTTTGCTACCGTTTTGTAAGATCCAATGGTCTCTCCACATTGTTCGACCATCGAATAATGCTGTGAAGTCAAGGGATAAAAGAACAGTGCATCAGTTGACAATTACCTTTCAGCATTTGCAATCACAAATGCTTGCAGAGCCCACTTAGGGTAGCAAAAGTTGGATATGATTTTCAAAATACCACCATCATTCCGTGTTGCGATGAGAGTCAAAATGACGGGAAGTAGAACTGACCACTGCAATCATCAGGAGCACGGGTGACATATAAGAAGTAATCGGGCATTATTGGTGTAAGCTCATAGAGTTTCTCATTACCCGAAAAAAAAAGAAGAAGAAAGAAAACAGAATAGAAAATTGTAAATTTTACTTACCAACTGGGCCGCACCGGCTTCAAAGAAGATGGCCAAGGCATAGGCAACACCAGTCACACAGTATACAAGGCACAGAAGAACAGTATAATTATCGGCAAAGGAAGATCTCGGATTGGTGAAGAAATAGAACGTTGATAAATACACCACTGGCTTGATCACTGTATTGAAGTGGTCAATAGTGTCCTTTGCGAGAAAATAAGCCAAGCTGCTCATCCCAGAAGAACTTTCTCTCCAGTGCTGCAACTTATCTAGAGAAAGTGACCTCAAAGCTGAGATTTTGCACAGAAGGGCTGCAAGACAAATAGCAGTCACCTTTAGTAACAAACACAATGCAGAAACATGCAATATAACTGCACGACCAAGAACTTACATGAGAAACATCACGAATGTTCTTGAAGGTACAGTCGTTGGGTCAATATTAACAATCACAAAGTCAAATAAAGACAGACGTATAATGAGCGCTCAAGAAACTTATAACTTACAGACAGCAATTATGGTATAAGTATAACCAGCAGCTCCAAATGATTCATCACCCCCATTAGCAAGTGTTCCTAAGCAGGCTCCAGCAAGTAATAAGATTAGATAGTCTGCTGCTTGTATTCTAGCATCACGTAATCTTTGTTTACCAACCCTGGAAATGTCAACAACATAGAAATGAGAAAAACTTTGCAATCATTGTACAAGCCTTCCACGAGACCAATAAGTGGATGATTATGAAAAGATACAAGATTTTCCCTGACAAGCCTTGAATAGAAAGTAAAATAAAATCATTTTGATTTGGGTTCTCTGCTCAGTAAAACCATCTTCAACTATGCAAGCAGAAGCTTCAAGTTCACAATACACATTTTCACTCGTATAACTCCATCCTCTTGACTCGTGTAGAAGAATCATAAATCCAGAAATTTTTCCGCTGATTAATATTTCTTACCTCCCAACAAAGTATCTGTATTGTGAGATTACTCCTGCAGTTTTCCGATGAGATAAATCCTTCGACCTCAAGAAATTTAGTCTTATCTTATCCCGATGCTTCTCAACATTGTTCCTCACATCTTGCCATATTTCACCAGCGAAAGATTGCTCCTCAGTTCCAACTCTAGGGGCATTAAGTCCAACAACTATACCTGCGCCTCCACTGGACAAAATGGCTCCAGCATCCTCCTTCATATCTGGAGGTATCGGATACCCATTGTAAATCATCCACCTGATAGGAAGGTCTTTAAAGTTCACGCCGGAGCTTGTGCTTGGAGTCACAATGCCCTCTAAAATGTCAATAAAGTGATCTGGAGGGTTCACTCGCTCTGGCACATTTATGCCAATTCCTGCAAAGTATTCCTCAACTTTCTTCACTGGACCGTGATAGACAACTAGGCCCCCTTTTGCCAGCAGAATTAAGTCATCAAACATCCTGAACAGTGAGTAGCTGCACCCAAAAATGTTGTTCAGTTAGCAGAAGAATTTTTCCTTTTTATGTATATAACAACACAAGAACAAGGCAGCCTAAAATTGAGACTTTCTTTTAAGAACGTTCCTAACGATAATTGCAGCTTCACTAGGTATCCTTATGAACACTGCAAATCATAGATCTTCATGACAATGGTTATGCATGGTAATTTGATGATTCTTGCAGAAACTTGCCTCGGTTGATGAACCACCATGCAGATGTTAACCCCTTCCAGTGCTTCATGTCGAAGTGCTCTCAGGAGCAGCTGTGAGGATGCACTGTCCAGACCGGATGTTGGTTCATCTAGAATTAAAAGTGAAGGTTCCATTACCATTTCTAAGCCAACATTTACTCTCTTCCTCTGGCCTCCGGAGATCCCTCGCTTCTCGACCGTTCCAACCAGCGAATCTCGCACTGATTGCAACCCCAAGGACTCAATAACTCTCTCAACAACAAGCACTTTATCTGCCTTTGGCATCTTAGCAGGAAGTCTTCAGGTTTCACATGAAAATATAGAAAGAATTACCAGTTTAAGAGCGTTGCCACCATAGCTAAGCATAAAATTAAGGTTCAACGCAGCAAAGTGGTGTGAAAGATCATGTTCACATGTGAAAGATGGACATTTTCCATCAACAATTCCCTGCATAATCCTAGAATAAGAAATGCAACATAATCGAAGAAACTTCTTTGCCTCTTTATTTTCCAAAATATGAGATGCGTAATGAGGTATGAAGAGTATGTTCTTGATCCAAGCTAAAACTCAATCTGATATGGGACCCAAGAATGACAAGCTCTTAGTTTCTTTTAATGATCTAAATTCTAGCAAAATTTTACAAGAATGTGTTTCTATAATGTACGTTGAAGGTATTCTTTTGAAGAAATAGTAGCAAATCAACTGAACAATACCTGCATTTTGCACTAAACCAGAGATTCTCTTCCACAGTCAAGTTTCCATGGACAATATCATCTTGTGGCACAAAACCAGTAATTTTCTTGTACGAGTGGATTGATTCTTTCTTCCCATTGATCAGAATTACACCAGTAGTTGAGCAACCAATAGCTTTTCCAGCCAATGCAGATAGGAATGATGTTTTCCCAGCCCCTGATGGACCCATGACTGCCGCGATGCGCCCAGGCCTTAGTTTTCCAGTAACACATCTTAAAAGATGCTTCTTTTTGCCTTTCAAAGTGAGGGTTAGGTCCTTAAATATTACTTCGATAAGTGGCCTTTTCCTAATATCAGGATTAGTGGCCATCGAAATTACTCCAGAAAAGGTAAGATCTTTGTTCTGCTGTTCCTGAGCTCTCTCTTTCTCAAGTTGAGAATATGCATACTTAAAAATTTGGGTATGAGTATGCATATTTTTACCTTTCTCTATATTCCCCTTTTTATTCTTATACACGCTACCCACATCAGAATCTTCAAGATTATGAGAAAAACTATCTTCTTCGATTTCATGCATCGTCCGCATGAGTTCGATATTCTCCCGCTTTCTTTGATTCGGTGGCAACATTGTATTCCTTGCATCAGCTGGCGAAAAATCATAAGCTTCATCAGGACTATCCTGATTTAAAATTTGGAACCGCTCGGCATCTGTTCTCCTGGAAAATGTCTGTGATAAATGAGATTGCAACCCACTCGCATGCTTCTTTGCAGCCTCTTTTGCAGCTTTCCATCTCTGACGTGCATTGGCAGTCTCTCTTGCACTTCTTGCAGCTGCTTCCCTGGATTTAGCTAGCCTCCTCGCTCTAGTAGTGAGTAATTGGTCGGAACAATTGTAGATGATGAGTAGGAAAGTACTCAAAGCAGCCTGCATGAGCATAGCCAGAAACTTCAACGCCTAAATTGTTGGTTGCAAATATAATGTCTTGGAAGAATAAAATACGTAACAACAAAACCAACATCCAGCAAAAGTAAATAATCTGGAGATTGCAAAAGTGAATGGTTTGATAATGTTCGAGATGATACATTTCAGGAAAGAGAAGATATTATGATCAGATATCTGGCATTATAAAAAATATGAGAAAAGGAGATACTAAAGAGATGCTCAAGATGTGTATAGAAACTTACAATAAGCATAATCCCATAAGCACGAATGTTTTGATTCACCGTGTTCGAATCACAAGAAACCAATTTGAAGCAAGCTGCCAAAGAATACGGATATCAAGAAGTGTGTAAACCCACAACACAACAAACTCGAAGTTCCAAATGTGGAATATTCAATTTCGAATGCTTAATTTCCCTTGATCAATTCACTTCCATTAAAAACTTACGTTGCTCAGATGTGGATCCCAGCCGGCAATAGTGTCTGCGGTAACGTGAAAAATAAAAGAAATAAGAAACAGGCCATAACTTGGATGGGAGATCGATATTGGAAAACGATAATACAGATAAATCAGATTCACATCCAATTGAAGGTAGAGAGCACTGTGGAGGTAAACCCAAAAAATGAAAATAAGCATTGGAATAAAATTAAATACCCACTACCACATGTGACTTCTTCCACCGTAGTTGGACAGGAAGATCCCGATGAACAGAAAATCTCCCTGCTCCTACCAACATCGGCCCAAATATTTGCTCCTCCACAAGTATGATTTGGCCTCCCTGGGGGTAGTTGGTAGGTATAGCTGCAAATTATAGTAGCATAAAGTTCTATTGGCACCTTGGGCAACATAAAATTAAAAATAAGAAACACTGCTAACTAGGCTGAGCTTACGGTTCACATATGCCAGTCGATGTATTGAGTGTTGCGAGTGGGCAGTAAGCTCCAAGTGGGCAGGCTGTAAGAGTCGATAAAGATAAAGCTCATAAGTGCAAGAAAAATACTTTTCAATCACAGAATTTGTACAACCAAAGAAGTCATGAAACAAATTTAAATTGCATCATAAACGAGAAGCTAACTAATTTTATGTTCAACAGAAGAATAAGGAACAAATATTGTATCTTTGTCTGCTGGCTTCCAGGATTGTCAAGAAGCTTAAACATATGAATGGTAAAGGATTATGCGTTTATACCATAGTCAATTCTATGGACATGCCTCCCGTGGGGAATAAAATTAGAGGTCAACATCATATTATCCCATTTCAATAACATAAGGAGAAACTACAGGAACAGTCACTCAGGTATAAGTGAGAGGCCAGATAGTTGGAATTCCATCTTATGATAGTAAAATTTGCTAAAGATTGTGGGAGGCCTAGGACACTTACGTATCATGCATGTAAGACCATGAGGACAGAAGAATCCCTCACAGCAAGCCTGACAACTATCAGTCCGTGTGGGGATATCTTGTGCATTTTTTAGATCGACTGATTGATCCGTACCAACACTGCAAGCCCATCCAGGCTCACAACCAGAAATCCAGGTGGTGAGATTACAATTTTTGTTGGGCTTCAGATAATTACTGCTCACTGAAGTTTGAAATAGGTAATTGAAGTAGAACTTCAGTTCTGCTGCTGTACACAAACGGCGAGCAATGTCTCCTATTGCATCAAGGGGGAGCATCATGTAAGATGAGAACAAAAAATTTGCGTTGACAGGAAAATATCAGTAGATTCTTGGATCCAGCAACTAACTTGCAAAATGGAATGTTAATACCCTGTCATTGGACAAACATCGGTATTTAGAGCAATTTTTTCTATGTTACAAAATTATCTTCATCCGAGATATGATAATCCAAAAGATGAAACTAGAAAACATCAGTTATTACAGCAATCAAACTCAACTTAATAGCAATAGGCGTTCTAGATTAAGAATCACAAAAAACAAGAAGCAATAGACTTGCCAAATTCTCGATGGTAAAATAAATGATGTATACCTCTAGTCTGCTTAATGCAAGAGGATAAGAAGTTCAAATTAGATGAAAAATTGAAAGCTCTGTTCCAATCATCTGACCTGAAATATGGAGACATCGTGATGGGGTTAAATATAATCTGGTTACAGGTCTACCCAGTTATACCAAGAAAGATAATTTTGTTAAGAAAGAACATGAAAACAAACCGTCCCAACAGCCTGACAAATCAACATCGGAACTTCTACAATTGCATTTAGGGCAATGAAACGTTTTTCACCTCGTTAAACACACTTATCTAAGAACAGTGCACCTAAATTGAAGTGAACGAAGTCCATGACGCAGCATAATAAAGCACAATCAACAATTGTCAAAAGTTTTAATTTGCACAGAAAAAGCACGCGCAAAGTCACAGTTTTAACTTCTCCATAGAAATCCTACACCTGAAAAGATCCCACATTTAACTTTTCCCCTCAGACCAAAAAAAAAAAAAAAAAAAAAAACTTTTCCCCATTTCTCATGATCCTCATTTGACAAACAGCAAGAAGAGCGAGCGAGAGAGTACTGACGGATTCTTAACGCAGAAGCGGGACCGGTTATTGAGCTCATACTGAAGACTGGTGGTGACATTTGAAAGTCGGTCGTAGGCGAGTTGAGTAAGGAGGGGCAGAACAGCAGGGTTGTCGATTTGGCTGTAGTCACTCAAATCTTGACACTGCACGAATCGCACACAGCTCAAAGCAAGAACACCCACCAACCAAAACGACACGGACTCGACGATCCCGAGCTTCTCCGAGCTCATCTTCCTTCTGGGGTTCCTGGGTCAGAGCACTGATCTCGAGATCAAGCAGCAGCGCAGAGCAAAAGGTAACCGAGATGGCGCAAGATTCAGCGCATTGGCGATGAGGGGCCGCAAGAACTGTTCAAGAAAGAGATGGGTTTCTGCAGAGGGAGGAGCAGATTCGTCCTTTGCAAGAACTGTTCAAAAAAAGAGATGGGTTTCTGCAGGGGAAGGGGAAAGATTCGTCCTTGGTATTTGAACACGTTCGCGAGTTGGCAGGAGCGTCCATGTGGAGCTTACGGGGTCAAACTCCGGAGGAAGAAGCAAAGACGGGGAGAGAGAGAGACAGAGTCGCGGTTGGATTAGTGGGAGGACCACGTCGCCACCACGACGAGGACACTACTGGCCGGCGTTCGGACATACTTTTTCGTCGTGGACTTCCATCTTTCCTTTGGTTTTTTGTCTACATTCATTTGTTTTCTCCAGTAAAGTTTTCGCAAGTACAGATATTTTGAACTAATGGACAATCCTTTGGATATCGTTTGCATGCCGTGAGGAATTGCTTCAGACCCATCATAGAGAAATAATTCTCAATTCCACCGCGTCGGATTGACCGAAAACTGCGAAATTTCGTGGTATTACCCGATTGATTCTCTCACCTTTGGTGTTTGATGAGTCTTGATAGGATTACGACCGTGAGTACAAAATCGTGAGGTCCATGGAACTGACGTTAACGAATTGTTTATTAACATTGATCTTATATGAGAAAGATGGAGAAATCATCGGAATAATGCAGTTCTTAATTAACCAATCTTAAAAGCAACTACTAATCACGAACTGACACTTAGGATTTTCATATGTAAACTTCTGAAAAACACCCAAGTTGGTGATTTCAGAGAAGAAAGAAAAGGAAAGAACCGACGTAAAAAAGAATACTACAATGGGGTGGGCTCAAATTTAAATGACTTGGTAAACCCCTAAAAAAACCCCCCCGTACAAACAGATAATTTTAACAAAGTAATCTTGTATTAATTAACCTAAAACATGGAACGCAATCAACCCGTTGACTAACCACTGAGATTTGCCTCAATGGCCACCCTTCCAACATGGAAAGGGGAGGTGTGGGGTTGAAACCCCCACCTTCTGCAGGGAGGGATGGAGTGAGGACGCGCAGTTTCGGGAGTGGGTTTCGACGCCCACGCCCGCAAGAGGCAGTGTAAAAGTCGAGTGAGTGCGAGAATAGGTATAGAGTAGAGATCGACAAAAAAAAAAAAAAAAAAAATCAACCCGTTGACATGCGTTAAAGAATGCTTTGGAGTAAATCTCTATTCGCATTGATTACGTCCCTTTTTTTAGGCATACCGCATTGATTACGTCTGCATATGAAGTGTTCTCCCCATCTTTGCCCTTTGACCTGGCTCATCGCACGCAATCATTTTCACTTATAAACACGCCCTTCACTATCCACACGCCTAACAAAAAAAATGAAATCACACTTGGACCCCCGCATCAATCTAATAAACGAGAGGAATTTTGAAGAGGGTTAATGAGATTCTTTTAAGCTCTATTTATATCACTGAAAAAATAAATAATCTAAAACTTATTTCCTTAAATATGATCGCTCATTTATATCGTTGAAGTAATCAGTCAAACAAATTTCTTTTCATTATTGAAAATAATTTATATCTAAATAATTTTCATGGGCAATCAATATTTTTATTTCATTCATTTTTGTAAGCAATACGGAAAAATATATTTAGAAAAGTATTTTTTAAATCATTTATTTTTCATCAAACAAGCATACCCTTAAATCTTTCAAATTTTACGGCACCTCCCGCTTTAGATCGTAAATAAACCAATAGTGAATGGTTAATATACACGATCAGCATTGTGAAAACCATGCGATGTCTTTTTCTAACTAGCGCAATTCCCGGCGCAATCGTCTCCGTACGTGAGCTTCCGCCCGTGGCGTGTCCTGTTGACGGGCCGTTGCTGTTGACCGGCACGATCCAACACGACACTCTTGCCATCACATTACACTCTTTTTATTGATTTTCTGACCGGGGATGGATGAATGGTTGAATCAAAACAAAACCAAATATGAAACTTCTATTAATATGAATCAAAATGACGTGAAGATTTAATTGTTGTTTTTGTAGAAGGATTATAACACGCGACCTCGTACTGACGTAGGAGAATTAGGTGGCCCGCCTATTTCCGGTGTTTCGGCACATGAACTTGTCCGGAAAGACGGATTAAAATTTTTTGGTGCCAGTTCAAGGAATTGAACGAGCGACATCCCCCATTAAGAAGAAAGAGTCTCGCTTCATTGCAATTTGGTACTTCTGCTTGGACACATGCATTTGAATCTCCAGAGTTATCTCCCCTATCAATTATATAAAATACAGAAATCAAAGGTGGCTTTGCATACGGAGAAGTGTCACGGCATATGAAATTTGCATGTCGTGTCGCAAAAAGAAATTTGCTAACGGGTGCCTCGAGACACTTGTGAAGTGATTTTCATGCATTAACTGTTCCAACAAATTGTGAAATCAGTGCATTGGAAATTGAAACTTTTCTCCTGTATGCTTAACCAATGCCCCGAGGACACTTGCTAACAAAATCCATAACAAGATTATCCCGTATCTTATGCCTATCATGAAATTCGTTGCATTAAGTAATGAAGCGCAAATATATATGATGACCAAAAAAAAAAAAAAAAAAAAAAAGGACCTTGATGTACAAATAAAGAATATTGACAGTAGCAATACCTGCAGCAGCACGCGCCATGTTTCGACCATTTTTACACAGCAAAGAATTGCTATTCCGCATGTATACCAACGTTCTAAATGCAAGTCTTCCTGCAAGATTGTATGCATCCGAGTAGACAGGCTTGAGCTCATGGAACTCCACTTTCCACCACAATTCTTCAACAATGTTCCAACTCCGGAAGGGAAGAAGAATTGAACAGGTTGCCTGATAATCTTGTTTCACGTTGTCTGCTTCATATTGTGTGCAATGCGGAAGCTGATACCGTCCTTTAAATGGCTTACGGCTGTTGGGAGTAACCATTTTAGCACGTTTGGGCCAAGGACCTAAAACAAGGGAGAAGAGCTCCTCGATTACACTCAATCCTTTTATTGAATATTGATCAGATTGACACAAATATAAACAGTCATTAAACAATGTGAGAGAGAGAGAGAGAGAGAGAGAGAGAGAGAGAGAGTACCGATGTCACATTTCTGTAAACACCAAGGTTGAACGGATGACGATAGCTCTGCCCAGATTTTCTTGCCAGCCATTGTGCTCGTACTCCTTCATAATACTGATGAAGTGTCCAGTGGCATGATTCTAAAATTAATTGGAAGGAGAACATAACTTTCTACGTTGTATGCTAAAAAAAAATGAACAAGTACCTCTATGGTTGTCATGTTATTGGCCATGAGGTAGATATGCCAGCACAACAAAGAACCCAGTGTGATGCTCAGGCCAAGCACAGATACCCCACATGCAACCTGAGGAAAGTATAATTTCTTGTTAAATTCCGAAATCCTCATTGTGCGCAAGAAGAACTTCGCAAAGCAGAAACCACAACAATGGTCACAATGCGCACACACCAGAAAGAGCATGGAGCATCATAGAATGAGGTCCATTGTCTATTTATTGAACAATGCTAACAAAAAACATTCTATCAAGTGCCAAAGAAAGTCACTATGGTCACAGTGCACACATATGATTTATCTCATCGAGGCAGCGTCAAGAAAAATAATTACGAGTACTTATAGAAAAGAACAATAGTAAGAACACTTCTTTTACTCCATTAAAGCAGATCGTAGCCTTGTGTCGCAGCACATACATAAACCAGCTTAGGATAAGGAGCTAATGTTTTCGACTGGAGAAGGAGATCTTACAACTATACATGAAATTTCATGTACCCCTCATCAACAGCAAGATAAATACACCATGTAGATGAAGGTGAACTCCACCAACAAAACAAGGATCTAATTAAGCTCTGTTCAAATTGAGTATTTATTGTGATGAACTGACTAATACTATTATTATCAATGCATAACCCGATGAAGCAGACAGCTTCTAACTTACATAAAGACCCTTGGAGTGAGATTGTCCCCAAACTTCCCAGTCCTTTTGGAGAACAGATGCTATAAAGATGACCTAATCATACAGAAAGCATGGATGAGAATTTCAGGAAGGTTATTTCCATCAGTGATTGAGGAAGCTTATTTAATGGTCACATAATGAGGTGAAGTCGAATGTACCGTTGAATAGATGCTTGCTACAGTAGCAAAGAAGACAAGTATAAAAAAGGCCTTGTAGTTCCAGTAACCAACACAGTTGTTGATCCATCGACAGTGATGATCCTGCAGCCAAGGATTTGTTGAAAGGAACCAAAATTTGCAAATATGGTTACCTCTTAGAATCTGTAGAAATTTTTTGAAATGTCAAATATTTCTTAGAAGAAATTACACTAGCCACTCTTACCATCCTCAAAACACACCTTCTGCAGGTTCGGCAATGATGACATCTTTGAGGCTTGAATGTAGAGCAAATCTCACATTTCCTTTGATCTGTAACCTATCAGTATTTGTTCATCTTTCAACAATTTAGGACTACAGGTAACAATTTGTGCTGCTAAATAGATCAAAAGGCAAATTACCATTTTCTTCCATAAAAGATACAGTATTTTGCCGAAAAATTCATGAAAGTGAAGCTAATAAAACAGGGATATGGTTTATCATCTATCCACTGCAGGGACTCCAATGTATGCCGCATAAAATATCCCCATAACCAACCACATGAGCTCATGTATGACAAAGAGTCATGACACATCATTTCCACAAATGACCCATTGCAAATCCTTTTTAAGTTTAAAACCCATCATCTCAAGATCATCTTTCTAGAAAAATAGAGAAGACTTCATTGGCAAAGAAATTAAGAGGATATGGTTCCCTATACCAACTCGCTCTGAAGGGGAAGCATCCCATAGGCAAAAATCATGACAGCTCTAGATTAATTACCCTCCCCTCAGGGCATTCACACATTAAGCTTTACTAACTACTATACCAGAAGGGGAAAATACAGAGGCCATAGATCATGTATGCAGACTATTACTCTTTGGCTGAATCAAATTTATAACCCTCCTTTATAAAATTTTTATGGATCATCTGAAGTTTTGAGTGATCGAAACTACAGGCACAAATAGTACAAACGGAGGGAAAAACCCCCTACCCTAGTTTAAGTTTTTTTGCGGGCGAGAAATACCAATGCTTTCAAAGTAGATGAATAAGCAGAACCAAAAAGGTTCAGAAATCATTATAAAGTCGACACAACTCAAATGAGACGGGTATGAGATCCTCCAAATGTCCGTTTCGTGACTCAAAGCCAGCCTTCCTGCAACTTGCGTTGTAGGAGCTTCGAACACTAGACCTCTTCGATGGAAGTCTAGCGCCTACCGAGCTGAGCCACCACGGCGGGTGGAAAAAAAAAAAAAAATAGATACTTTATCCATATCAGAACCTCAAAAGTAAGTTTTGCATCTCATCCATGCATGTTTCTTCTAAAACTAGGAAACTCGATATAAGCTTGATATGAAACACATAGACACATCTATATACAACAAACGCATCCACATATATCTGCATATAAAATATCTGAATATGTATGTACATATAACTTGCACTGCACGAACAAGGAAACATATCATCTCGTTGGGAAAAAGAGATTGACCTGACAGCAACACTTGATCATTACCTCTCTAGAAAGATTGATTACACGATCATGCACATAATCAAGCAAACAAATAATGCCCTCAAAATGCCATAAAAAGGGAATACACAAAGTAAAATTCTTTTAGAGAGTTCACAAGAATCAATCCCAGACCAAAGCCAAAACAAAACCTAATACAATGAGCTATACAGGCATATAACCCCAATCCAATGGCAATGTTCACTTACTATAAACCAATTCAAAATTTGAAATCTTATGGGTCATCCAATGTGTAGCATAAGCATATACGTATCTTCAGTTCCATGCTCCTCCTTTAAGACCTGCACCAATAAGGGTGAAAAAACCGTGAAGACACTAATTACAAGAATAAACATCGGCTAAAGCATTACTGCATGGTGGACGGTTTCATTTCCCTTTCTTCAGTCTTATTTCTGAAGTGTGCGCTCTCGTGTATGAGAGAGAGAGAGAGAGAGAGAGAGAGAGAGAGAGAGAGAGAGAGAGAGAGAGATTGGAGGGATTTTTTTTTGGGGGGTGACAACTCAGTCACTCCATCGTCCTCAAAAGCACAGGTAGTCCAAATATAGTAAGTACAGAAATACACAGGCAGGCTTACTTTGGCATGAAGTTACATTGCTACATCAGAAGCATGATAATAGAACAGCAGAAATGTTTAGCACACTTTTCTTTGTACATTCTCTAAAGCATACTTGGCGCCACACACAAATTACACCTTACATATGATGAGACAGGAAATCAATCTTTTCTTAATCCCAGTCAAAGCACCATCTTAAATCAAAAGGAAACATTCTTCTATCTAATTACTATGACACCAAGTTACACCTTATAAATGATGAGACAGGAAATCAATCTTTTTTTAATCCCGGTCAAAGCACCATCTTAAATCAAAAGGAAACATTCTTCCATCATTACTATGATACCCAACAAATCAACAGGGAACTCCCAGTAAAAGTATATAAAGAAATCACACTTCCTCATTATTATAAATGAAGGAATAGCACCTTATGTCATACTCTAAAAACAACAGCCTGTCTCCTGAGAAAACCGAAAACTGCCAGAGCAGAAGCAAAACTGTATTACTGTAATGAATGAAAGGGTTGGGTTGGTGAATGATAGGGGTGATGAATGGAACTCCCAGACAGCAAGCAAAGAGCAGAGTGACACTGCAAGGAGGCTTGAATGAGTTAAGCTTCTTCCTTTCTAAGGCAGTAAGTGATGGAAACAAGAGCTAACAAAAGAAGGGAGGCAGCAAGTGAAGGTGGAGGAAGAGGAAAGCTATTAAGACGACTTCTAACTACAAGCCCCCGTGCTTAAAAAGTTTTGTGCTTCATTGCATCAATAAGAGTGCAGTTCAAGAATAGTTTTGCAACCCTAAAATAATTTCGTAAACAGCTAACTTCTACGTTAATGTTTGGACATTATAAATCTTACAAAACATCAGTTCATAAGTCACTTAAAAAAATATATATATCTGGAATGAGGAGCCTCCCCTCAGAAACTGAGTCTTAATAAGCCAAGAGAAGTTCACCCCTGAGATTCACTTTCAGTATACCTACATGCATCACTAACTCCATTTTTGATGTAATACTACAAAATTCACGTCAAGTAGCTTCCACCATGAAGCAATGCACCCTCATTATTAGCAGACTTCTTGGCTTTTACAAACATGTCTCGCAGATAATCTCAAAGAAAGAAGACACATCAAAGGTAAACTATTACCTTAATACCATCAAAACAGCCTTTGATCAACTCAGCAGGTCTTCTTGTGCCTTGTGAAAAATCTTCATGCATATCTTTAGCCCTTCTTACACCATGAACAAGAGATATAAGACTACCTATGTATTGCCTATCTGCTTCCTGCAGGAAAAGAAAGAATGCAACCCTTGCAGTTTAGAAAGCAAATTCTAGCTCAAAACCATAACTCACCAAAAAGAAAATTTTCATTTAATACGATAGCTTACAGGCATCATAACTTAAGATAAGAAATGTGACTTATAAAGTAATATTTAAAAATACAGAAAATTTCAAATATTCGGATGCTGTAAAAAGACCTTTGACAAATGAAGACTCATCTTCCTGCCATTTCCGAGAGGGAAAGTCAATTCCCCTTTCAATGATTCTGACATATCAGTGACATAAGATCCACCCATCCAGGATGCCTAGACAGATACAGAGTTTAAATCATTTGTTAACATAGTAGTGCAGAACAAAGAAAGAAAGAAAAGAAAAATAAAGCGAACACATAACTTACAAATTTGCCAATTTCATCATCACTGAGAGATGCAAAATCAGATGCTGAGGGCTCATCAAGGGAAACTAACAATGCTTCTTCCTCTGCAGTAAAATAAATAAATGATAATCCCAAAAACAACCAAGAGTATTTTAGCAGGATGGCCTTATTTTTTATTTTTTTGCTTGGAAAAGTGCCCTTATCCATCCCAACAAAGACTTTACCTGGGAGTCGAATTTCAGCTTTATCTGACCCAGATATAACCTTCTCTGTGAAGGCATTTGTAAATAGATTGGATTTGAACAAGGGAAGAAGATCTACAAACGAAATAGACATGTTATAGCCAAAATAAACACTCAAGACTACAGGTTACTTGGAAAACAAACAGCCAACCAGACCTTTGACTCCTGTCACCTCCAAAACAAAAGCAGCACGAGGTCTATCGAACGGATTCGGCATGAGAACCTCATTCAACTATGAAGGTGTCAAAAATTTGTCAAAGACATTTTAACTAAAAAGATAGACATCGAGAAAGAAACTAGAATCATCATATTGTCTGAATGAGAAGAAAACAAACCTTAGAAGAACCAGTTTCTGAAAGTGAACAAGGGGTTCCAAGCCAAGTAGTACCGACACTAAAGCACCAACTTCTGATGGCGACATTGATTTGAACTGCCAAAGGGGAGTATGACATGTCAAGTCAAAGAAATGTATGCCAACATGCATATATAACAAAAGCTAATCAAATCAAGAAATAAAGCCAGATAACTGTCAGTTTAATACAACTTCGGATGGATAACTAATCAGAATCTGAATTATGTCAGACTTGCTAATTACTAATGAATCACAAGTCACCACCATCCAGATCAATGGCACGAGGGATGGTTCCAGGAAAGTTACTACTGAAAAAGAAACAATGGTCAGATCACTTTCGACTTAACAATGACTCATCTCAAAGTTCAGAGTCGACAATTCCTTCAACCTACGCTCTATCAATTTCGCCTACTTGTTCTTCCAAGCTCCAGTAGAAACTCAAGCACATAACGACGATCAAGCCTATATTGATTATTTATCGATTTGAAAGAACGCCAAAAGTTCTATTCCACTTCCCCTTTCTCTCCCAGCAACCAAACAAAGCCTAACGCCATCGGATTCTCAGTAAAACCAAGCTCAAAAAAATCAACATCTACGAAATCCAGCGGCAACTAGACCTCCGCCAAGCAACTATCCACATAAATGGAAAAACGAAGTCAGTCGTCACTCCATGATTGAATTACCTCAGAAGCATCATCAGGGGATCGATGGCGAAGATACTGGTGATTCGAGCTATCCACGAAGAAGACAGAACCGCCGAATTCAGCCTGGCGAAATCAACCGATTCGTTCAAGAACGCAAGCGCGTAGATCGATGCGATGGCAGGCAAATCGAGAAAAAGGACAAAAACACGCGATCGCGCACGCCCGCGAATCGGCGACGATGAACGAATGCTAAAACTGCGACGCACCTTTGCGATAAGGAAAAGAGAGGAAGAGATTGAAAGGAGCAGAAGAGCGCCGCGAATTCGCATTTCCATCGTTTTGAGAGAGAGAGAGAGAGAGAGAGGGAGAGTGAGCGATGGATCAAGGCGAGGCGATCTCGTTTTGCTGGTTGGAGAAGGAGGAGTAGGAGGAGGAGGAGGAGGAAGCGACGTCGTTTCGGAGGGATTTATTTGAAAGTCCCCCTAGTGCGCGATCGCGTGTTTTTGTCCTTTGGGGACTGAGCAACCGAACCGGATTTATCCGGAACCCGGACCGGACCACCCGGAAAACCGGTCCGGTTCCCGGTTCCGAGTGAAGACCCACCCGGAACCGGACCAGTTTTGGACCCGATTTTCATAAATTACTAAAAAAAAAAAAAAAAAAAAAAAAAAAAAAAAAAAAACTAATAGCCTTCTACCCCTCATTCAAACCCTAATCGCGTTCAGTTCCCCACCCCTCTCTGCTCCACCCCTCTCTCTCAATCGCAGGCTCGCAGCGTCTCTCAATCTCTCTTCAACTCGTGCGATTCTGAGTGGCGACGAGCGCCGGGACCGAAGGACGACCACCTCTTCCTCTCTCTAACCGGCGCTCTTCCTCTCTCCGTCTCGGTACTCTCTCTCTCTCTCTCCCTCTAAGCCACCATCGGCGCTCTTCCTCTCTCCGTCTCGGTACTCTCTCTCTCTCTCTCTCTCTCTCTCTCTCTCTCTCTCCCTCTAAGCCACCATCGGCGGGCCGTCGCACGTCCTGCTCAGCTCAGCCTCTCTTCCGGAGCCCCCTCTCCCCCTCTCTCTCTCGCTCGCTTGCTGGCAGAGCAAGGTAATGTGTTTTTCTTCTTTCTCTTCTTTCAAAATTTTTTGGGTTTCCTGTGTTCTGCAGATCAAGGCCACTTTCGCCCTGTTCCAGAACACGGTGGCCGTGTTTTGGTGCCGATGATTGTGTATTGTACTCGTGTTTAAGGTCAAACAGCTCGATCTGATCTGGGTTTTTTACCAATTCAGTGCCCTTTTTCTGCTTTGGCTTGCTCCTGCACTTGGTTTCTGCATCTCTTAAGTGTTTGATCTTGTCTCGGTGGCTGCGCGCCGTGTCTTCGCCTGCTTTTGGGTGGAGTTCTCCGCCGCCTCTTTTGGTGTTCTCTGGTTTCGATCTTCCCTGGTGCTTTTAGAGCACGTGGGTGGTTGTCGCCGTCGGTCGCAACGGTGGTGGGACGGCGTTTCTCTGCGTTGGTTGTTGGACGGATTGAAAGATCCCTCCTTTCGGTCCACGCGGGGCCGCGGGACCTCGAGGTTCTCTCGGCCCGGCTTCCGGATGCAAAAGAGGGTGGAGGGCATGTTGCTTTCCTGGCGACGAGCTTTTGATTCCAGCCGGACGCTAGTTTGATCACGGGATCATATATGGTCTTGCCAGGAATGTACGCTTGGTCATGGAATATATATATTTTAAAATGTATGATTTTTTGTATTGAGCTAACTAACAAAATTTGAATTTACTTTCATCACCTTTCATCGATATTTCACAATCTAAATGCTCTATTACCCTCAACAACAAAATCTTATCTAATCATGCATCCCGTTCTCACTTTAGTTATTTTTTAATTTAAAATTTCAAAAGCCCTATCCTTTTTTATCAGGTAGCCTCGTATATATAGGAAACAACCCATCACGAAGAATCAAATAGCTTGAGAATTCCTGTGAACCGGAGCGCGCTTGCAGGTGAGCCTTGTCCATGGCAATCAACTACATTCGCACGTGAGAAGCAAGCGCGCGTCCACGCTCTCCTCTCGCTGCACCAGTGCTCCTTCCATCATTTTGATCGCCTGAAAATCTGTTTGCTGTATTACTATCGGCATTTTGAGTTTTTATAGTGTTCTGGTGACGGTTTTGTGTTTAGCGTGGTGAGAGTTGAAAATTTGTTATGTTTTGCGTTCTTGTATGCTTTGTTATAGTTCTGAACATGTGCTGGAATTTGTGGCATAAGCATGAATTAGATGGATTTTGTGATCTTAACATGGTGTTGACTTGAATATAATCACTCTTTGGCTTCCCATTTTATATACCCTTCTCTTAGAGAGGAACTACCGTGAATGATTTTCATTATCGTTTGCTTCTTCTTCTTTTTCAAAGTGGTGTTTCTTTATGCATTTCCAGGGTTGCTCTTCTTTCAAGTGTATTTTCCAATGATTATGTCAATTTCTCGAGAATTAACGTAAAATTATAAGTTGTATAAAATATCGACGGTAACAAAACAGGTTCAATTGAAAACAGGGTTGACCCTGTTCCTGGACCGGAAAAACAGGGTGGTCCGGGTACAGGGTCTAATGAAAACAGGGTCGGGTACAGGGTCCAAAAAAGAGGAACCGGTTATAACAGGGTCGGGTACAGGGTCGAGGTCCAGACCCTACCCACCCTGGACCCGATCACCCCTTGAGTTTGGGCCTCGTTGTTTGTTTGGAAGGAGGGGGAGAAAAAAGAGAAGGGGGGCCTACAACAACACGCCCAAGTTCTGATGAGCTCGTCGGTGTTTGGGTCGGACCCGGCCAGTTCAGCTGAATATCGATGTTGATCGAAAAAAACCTGCCTTTGCAAAACTCAGATTTTGCCTTCCTCGAACTGAAGAGCTCTCGAAAACCTGAATATCGTACTCTTTTTAGTGGACAGTCGGAGGAATTACAGAGGGACTTTCAAATATGTTTCATCACCTTATGTTTTATAGGTTTGTTAGTTTGTTTGTTATTTTTTTTTTTTTCACAACCCATTTAGAATCGAACTAATTAAGCTCCATTTTCCCGCTGTTCTAGTTTCTTTTTGAATTAACATTGAACATTTTCCTTCGATTCTTAAAGATGAACCAAACAATTGAATGAAAAACTATTTTAAAGGAATTTGATTTCTTGAAATTGGAATCTCTTTCTTGATTACATGACCACTAATCGAGCATGGCCTCAATGGTGTTGGTACTGGTAATTGTACAGTCCCAGCGCACTGTCATGTGTATAGCTTATGGTTAATCTCTGGTTTGATGCTATGGCATGGACTTTTTTGAATGAAAAATATGTACTTCGCAGGTTAGCTGGCAGATTCTCTCCAATGTGGGCAATCTTTTAACTCTTGGGACAGATTTTGAGTAAAGATAGTGTCAAAAGGCAAGTAATTGCAGTAGTATTTGAATTTTGGACCAGATTATTGGCTAATTTGTGACCAGTGATTGTGTGCTTTTTAACTTGTAATCTAGCTGAAATATCTCTGCTACCCAGTTGCTGGTGTGGGGTTGTGATAAATGTGATTACTGTTGACAGTTGCTGGTGTGGGGTTGTGATAAATGTGATTACTGTTGACATGATGGAACTGCACTTTGTTACTGCCTACATGCTTTATCGAGTATCTATAGCAGCTCGGTTGTTTTTGCCATGTTGGCTAACCTTTGTTCAACACCATGGCAGTTCAGAGCTCTCATTTAGTTGATTTGGTGATGCCACTTATCATTCTGCTGGTCTATTCTCCCCTATGACATTTCTTGAATTGTAAATATGCTGTTTTGAAAGTTTGAAACTGTGTAGACATGATACAAATTTGTCAGATATACAAATTACTCAGAGTTAAGCTTTTGGAGTATTTGATACAACTTGTAGACATGATACATCAGTAAAAGTTTTCTTTATTTATTTTGGGGTTGGTTTAGAGGGTTTGTTGAGGTTATGGACTCATTCAAGTTGTTGATTTTGCCGACTGTTGTAAACACGATTCATTTTTCTTGCAGGCGTGGCTCTTTGGCAGCTCAACATTGTGACATCTATCCATCAGTATGGCTTTGTTATTATGCAGAGGGATCCGGTTGTATCCTCCATTGCTGAATTATGCTGCATTCTTGAGAAGAAAGAGTCATGTATTCTATTGCACAGTGAGCACTACAGAAGCTCAAACAGCAACACAAGGAAGCCAGTCGACGCCAATCAAAATCTCCCAACACAGAAAGAAGAAAGGACTTGATGATGTACTAAAAGATTACGGAGCAATAATTGGCATAGAGACTCACGTACAGCTCTCAACGCTTACCAAGGCCTTCTGCAGTTGCCCTTACCATTATGGGTCTCAACCGAACACCAATATCTGCCCTGTATGCATGGGTTTGCCTGGTGCATTGCCAGTTCTGAACTCAAAGGTTATTGAATGTGCCGTGAAATTGGGTCTTGCTCTCAATTGCAAGTTGAACTTAAAATCAAAGTTTGACAGGAAGCAGTACTTCTATCCAGATCTCCCAAAAGGTTATCAAATATCCCAGTTTGATGTCCCTGTAGCTTATGGTGGTCACATAGATCTGGATCTCCCAATGGAATTTGGTGGTGGACACAGGAGGTTTGGCATAACTAGGGTTCATATGGAAGAGGATGCAGGAAAGCTACTTCACTCTGGAAATGGGAGTTATTCTCAGGAAATTACTTAACACTTTTTGTACTCTTTAATCATAAGCCTTGCTGTTTATGTTATTTTGAATAACTCTTCTCCCAAAATCCATCTGGCCAAGTATTTATCATGCCTGTGAGATTCTATTACATAAGTCATGGTTCATAATTTGGTTTATTTTCAAGTGGAAAACATTTTGACCCCTTTTGATGGCAATATATGTTCATTTACTTAGGTCATGGTTCATAAATTTGGTATGTTTTCATGTGGAGAACATTTAGACCCCCTTTGGTTGGCAATATGTTGATAATTGTTTAGTAACTCATTTATGCACTGTATTCTACCCAGAGATAGCTATTTTGTTGCCCATGGCTATTTGTTCTTCTGGATTTGATGATGAGTGGGTGGTATTTATGCTAAGTGATATTGGTCTTGCATGCAGGTTGATTTAAATAGAGCAGGAGTACCATTGCTTGAAATCGTCTCTGAGCCTGACATGCGAAATGGTATTGAAGCGGCAGAGTATGCAGCAGAACTACAGAGGTTGGTTCGGTATCTTGGTGTCGGTAATGGCAATATGCAGGAAGGTTCACTGCGTTGCGATGTTAACATTTCTGTTCGGCCTATTGGGCAAGTGAAATTTGGCACAAAGGTAAGAATATTCTTTCGTATCTGTAATTTTGTGACTCATGATCCGTCAATTCGAGTACAAGATTGATTATACCCATTTAAACTTCTGAATGCATATATTTTGTATTAATATTACGTTTTCAGACTCGCATTTATGACTGGCCTAACTTTGGCATTTGGTGCAATTTTTCATTTTAAGATATGATTTTTCAATATGACTATTATATATTTATGTGATAGGCAGGTTAGTATTCTTAGATTATATTTCTATGGGTGAGCCGATTAAAGAAATTTTCCTGAATCATGTTAAGTAATTAAAAGGGAAGTGATATCGTTGTGCTACTTCTTGAGAGCACTTTCAACTTTTTCTCTTCTTTTCCTGCTGTTAATTCGGCCTAATTGTTAAGTGGATATATTGGAGCCTAAAGAGGAACTTACATTCTCAATTGAAAATCGAATGTTATAGTCCTGCTCAAGATCACTTATAATTCGTGGTGATAATGATGGACAGCAGCACTTCCTGTTATTCCCGATGAAGGATTGTTAAAAGAACAAGAAAAGTATAGGCTAGAATTATACCTTTTGCAATTAATGAGCAAGAAAAATACTTTCAGACATCATCTCTTCAGCTGCTTATCACTGCTTGTGTATCTTTTCCCTTGTTATTCTCACACTTGAGTAGATCTACTACATCCGCTTATGATGTAGTGATCAGGAATAGAGCATTTAAATAGCAGGATTGAGGTAATTTTTTCTGAAGTAAATGCATGCAATATATTGCTGAAGTGGTTTTTGATTTTCTTTTCTTTTGGCAGGTCGAGATAAAGAATCTGAATTCCTTTTCTTCGGTAAATAGGGCCATTGACTTTGAGATTGCAAGGCAGGCTCTTCTCCTAAGCGAAGGTCAGGATGATCAGATTGTGCAGGAAACTCGTCTTTGGGAAGAAGGCTCTCAGGTTCACCATTATGTTCTTTCACTTACAAGCTGAAAATTCAGTTTACGCACTCAACATTAGTGATTCCTATTCTTCATATCCTGTGCTTACTTCTCGGGCTTTTGTGTAGAAAACAGTTACAATGAGGAAAAAGGAAGGACTTTCAGATTACCGATACTTTCCAGAGCCAGACTTGCCTGGGGTTACTCTTACTAAAGATTATGTTGATAGCATTCATAATCGTCTGCCCGAACTTCCAGAAGTGAAGCGCAGAAGGTATGAAAAGATGGGACTCAGCATGCAGGACATCCTTTTCCTTGCGAACGATGTGAATGTAAGTTCTTGCTTTTTAATGCAGTCAAGAAGGATCTTACTTATCGTGGCATGTTTAATGCAATTCTTTCCTAAAGCCGGACACCTCCTGTGGGCTGCCAAAGGCAAAATTATACCAGTCTAGAAAGAATGAAATGGAAGCCAGTGGCTAAGGAAGAAACACTATTTCCCATATCAAACTGACTTAATAAAGGGGGAAAAACAATATTCGATGATGTGAGTTCTATTTTTCGTTTGTTACTAAGACTCCATTTAGCATTAATGACCATAATTTCTCGAATATGACTTCCTGATAAAATCTTGTCCATATCTTTTACCAGTTCTTCATAATTCATACTGAAGGCTAATACTTTCTGAAACATATCAAGGAAGGATAGAACACACACTGGTTACTGACCTCGAATCATAGTCTCTGCATGCACTGTGTTTGCTTTTATATTTTCAATTCAAGGTTTGATCACTGGTTACTGACCTTGATTTGTACTAGCGTTTACTAGTCTAAACTCTCTCTAACATTTGTTTTGCCTTTTCACTGGTGAAGGTAGCTGAGTTTTTTGATGCAACTATCGCAAAGGGTGCTGATGTGAAGCTGGCAGCCAACTGGATAATTGGTGATATTGCTGCCTACATGAAAAATGAAAAGTTGTCCATCAATGATATTAAACTTTGGCCTCAAGAGTTGGCAGAGCTGATAGCTTCTATCAAAGGAGGGACTATTAGTGGGAAGATAGGAAAAGAGGTAAAACTTGTTCTCAAATATATGCTTTCCATTTCTCAGTACTATCTCTTAACTAATTTTGCAGTTGATAGTTATTGTGTTTTGGGACTTGTGCTTCTGCAACTTGTTGCATCAATGGAATAATTTCTCTTGTCAAATACAAGGTCTTGGTACAATTGTGGTTGGATCTACCCTAACGTGATCATGATTTTTCCTGTTATGTTTGACTATTGAATTTTGGGGATGTGTGGGAGGGGGAATCACTATTTTCTTTGACTAGTAGAACTGAGTGTGAATACCATTTTTGTTTGTGAATGTTGTGTTAGTTTTGTTGGATAGATCTGTCTTCTGAGTGTTTAGGGTGCTGCATGAGAATACTCCCGGGAAGAAGAATTTCTATTCTTTGGTTCCCGGGGACAAAAAAAGAATAGAAACCTGCATAATAACCACAAGTTAGTTTTTGTTCCCGGGAATAAAAAGTTAGCCCGGAATAGAAATGAGAAGTAAAAAAGTTGCTTCGGTTCCCGAACAAGTTTAAGAAATAAGTGAATTTTTTTTTCTTTTATTCTTCTCTTGCGCACGGCCCATTGATCGCCGTTGACTGCCGCCACCGCCGCCGCCGCCGGCCTTCGCCAGCTGACCGTTGCCGGTGGCTGGAGACCGACCGACCGCCGCCGGTTGCCGGAGGCCGATCGACCGCTGCCGGCCGCTTGCCGCCGCAGGCCGATTGCGGCCGCCGGCAGACCTCCGCCTATCGCCGCATGTTGCCGTCGACCGACCGCCGGCCGCTGACCGACCGTCGCCGCTGCCGGTTGCACGGCCCATCGGCCGCCGTCGACTGTTGGCCACCGGCTGCCTCCGGTGGCCAGGTGGCCGTGGGAGGTGGCGGCCGATGGGCCGTGCAACCGGCGGCGGCGGCGGTCGGCCGGCGGCGACGTGCGGAGGTCGGCCGGTGGCAGCGGCGGCGGCGTCCGGCGGCGATCGGCCAACAAAAATAAAAAATAAATAAATATAAAAAGAAACTGTTTTTTACCAAACGCATTTCTATTCTTTTTCTATTTCTAGAGTAAAAATTTTGTGTAGTTAGCAAACGGGTTTTTTTACACAGAAATTGTCCCCAGAATAGAAATAGAAAAGAACCAGTTCTGAAAAAAAATTGTTCCCCGGCCAAGAAGCGTTGCCATGCGCAGCCTAGGATTCTGTCTTTCCTTATTAATGCAAAGGTTGGGCTGTTAGAAAGTTTTTCTTGTCGAATAGATCTCAATGTTGCTTTTGTCATTCATTTTGGTGCAGATATTGTTTGAGCTAATGGCTAAAGGTGGAACAGTGAAGGGAATGATTGAAGAAAAGGACCTGGTCCAGGCAAGTTCTTTTCTCTACTGTTAAAATTTTGATTCAGAACTAGGGTTAGAATGACCTTAGGGATAAATCTGTAATTGAGACTGTGGTACAAAGTAACAAACTAAGCTACTCATATTTAAATCAGGCGTTCTGAACAGGAAATGCATGCTTGCTTATGTGCCAATGGTTTCTGTCTGTGTGGGTGGATGTGGGTGCAGGCAGGCATGTGTAGTTGTCAATACATGCTTGTGTTGCACTCTGTGTGTTTGTGTACTGCGTAGGTACCCATATAGTTGTATATTCTATATGTGCGTGCGTGTGTTTTTTCTTTTTCTTCTTTTTTTTTTGGGGGGTGGGGGGAGAGGGGTGAATTTGGTGTAGAGATCAACCAGTCTTGTCAATAGTTTTGCCTTTGTGTTTCTAGTATCTAGAGTTTTGCATGTCTTGGAATTGAACAATAAGTGACATTTACTCCAACTGAAACTCTCTGTGCCATTGTGATTTGGATGAGTTGATTTAGTTTGTTGCTGATGGCATTCATGGTTCTTACCATGCTGCTCTTCTATTTTGGTCCATTTTTGGTCTTTGATGATCTGCACAAAGTTCATTTTATCCATAAGAGCTAAGCATCAGTTTAAAAGTAAATCTTAGAAGGCATCTTTGATGGCTTTTAAAGGTAGGTAGTGCTTCATGGGAGATAACATGATATTGTGTAGGAGCCTTCTCAATCATCCAAGAATCAGCTGCTTCTCTGAACTTTCTTTTAGTCTTTCCTTATGCAAAATTTGCAAGTGGTTTCTGGAATTTCTTTTTGGTGTATCGTGTATCACATGTAATATTTGACTTTTAGTGGTGAGTGATAATCCTGGTCACTAGGGGCTCATCACAACCCATTTTTTGCCATATTGAGATGACTGGTGTCGGATATATTCTCCACGAATCTATTACCAGAAGTGTGCATCTTCATTTTGTGTTGGAGTTGGTGTCATTATCCCTTCGGATGTTTCACTCATTGCATAAAGTAACAGATCACTGATCCAGCTGAAATTGAGAAGATGGTGGACAAAGTGCTTTTAGATAGCCCTAAGCAATTGGAACAGTATCGTGGAGGCAAAACTAAGCTTCAAGGCTATTTTGCCGGCCAGGTATAAGAAAGTTTGCTACCCAGGAAAAGCAGCTCGACTGTTGTGTTCTGTCCAATTTGCTACTTCAGTTGAAATTCTCGTTTGCTCAATGGATGGCAAGAGATTCTGACTAGCTTTCATATGCAGGTAATGAAAGCGTCAAAGGGCAAAGCGAACCCAGGACTCCTAAACAAGATTCTACTTGAGAAATTAAGTGCAAAGAGCTGATGTTTTCTTGTGATTGAGTTGGTATCTATGTTGTTCGCCCCACTTGGGATGATGGGTGTTCGAAGACGATTCTCATTGGCTGCAGATCGTTTTGTGCTACTAATGCAATATCAATTTATATCTTGAGGAAGATTACTTACATATGGGCCATAATAGTAGCCTGCAAGCTTCTCAAGTCATAGCTATTTCATGCAACGCGGATTGTATGCCATTTAAAGGATTGGGAGGCTGCAGGTACTGCTGAATGTCAACGTCTCTCTTGAATCTCTGTCTCTCTGTCTCTCTCTCGCTCTGTTTTATTGGCTACTACTTTTGGTGGTAGCCTCCAGAGGATTGGTTAACATCAAACGGGGGGGTTGACAAAAATTCTTACTCTTTGTACATCTATTGCAATAATCTTCATTATAATAAAACCAAGATCAGTAGATTTATTTCGGAGATCTGCCATTTTATGCTTTTGATTGAATTCCTGAATACTGTGGTGTGTTTCTTTGGCATACAGAAACAGACTCGCATTTTCGGGATAAAGGTTGTTAGATTTTAGAGATTGGTATTCACAGTTGGCTGTACTCGTTGTCATTGCATAACTTGGTTGTCCTCCGATGGCACTTCAAGTTTAGTGTGCAGTAGCATCTTACTTGTAATCTGAAGTGGCTTATCTTCTGCAACAAATAATGGAAATCGTTGCTGCATTAAGTAAATCCAAGTCTATAAATCCGAGTCTGTATATTGGTTGGCATGTCTTGTGTTGTGTTGAAAGAGGGAAACGTGAATAGTAGCTATGTTACCATCCTTGTCTCTCAATTCTCAATTCGCTATGCGATTCATTGATTCATCAGTCGGAATGTGAGTCAGTGACGGCGTCGATCATATAATCTTTATTCAGTGGGAGGTGCATCCATTTCCTGTACCAAAAAATGGATTTGGGAAGAAGTGGCCGTGATGATCAGGCAATCCTCTTTTAAGAGTGAGTCTTTTTGAATACTTTAAAATCTTCCAAGTAGAGTATTCTTGAGACTAAAGCCTTTCAACTAGGGCTACTGCGTTGGCAGCCACTTGAAAAGCTTGAACGGAGCTTCGCCAATGCAACAGTGGGTTTTTCACCTACTCTTAACTCACTCCAAGCGTGTAGAGCTACTATATTCTCCTACTGGACATGGCCAGCACCAAAGCATTGATGTGAAGTTTACCTTTCCCATCGAAGAGGTTCCTAAGTTTCCACCCAAGCATTTCTTCCCAAATGGATGAGAATACGAGAGGTGATATTGCGAGATCTCGCACCCTGAAATAGATTTCTCGCCTATTTCTTCTCCTTTGAGCTTTTTAAAGACGTGCTTATGTCCACAATAAACACTTTTATATTAGCGACTTTTTATTAATTTCCATCATTTAATTCCTATATCGAGTGAAAGAAAAAAAAAGGACAAAAATGGGATAATTTGGAAGGGGATGATTTATGAACTGTTGATTGAAATTCGTTTTGTTAATTTAGCATATTATTCATTGACGGAAAAAATGAAAGATTTAGCTGATGAAATAGTAATCGAATAGAAAAAAACTACAAAAGATTAGAAAAAATGAATTCTAACTCTAGAAATAAATATACATGTTAATTATGATTAAGAACTTATCCTATTAGACTATGAGCATCAATAAGAAAAAGTATTTGTAGATAAAAATGAGTGCGTTTGGTAACCATTCTGTTCCTGAAAATAATTTCTGATCAGAAATGATTCTTTTTTATTTTGTTATCAGGAATAATTTCTAAGTATTTAAAGGCATTTGATAATTGCTTAAAATTTTTATTCTCTGAATAGAATTACGTTTGATATTATCCTCAAAATTTCTAATTCAAACAATTTTATTTTAATTTTTAAATAAATTTATTACTTTTTTCTTCTTTTCTTTTTTATTTATTTTTTTCTTTTCTTCTTCAAGCTTTGACTGGTCGCTAGGCTCGGGATGACAAGCAATCGACTAAACGAGAGTCAACAACCTTGCTAGAGGGTTGTCGGACCTTGTGGGGAGGTCGCTAACCCTTGATGAGGTCGCGTCTCATCGGCCGAGCCGTGGCTAGGTGAGGAGCCTCACCCTCGCAAGGTCGAGCTCGCCCACTCGCCGGCGGGGCTTGACCTTGGCAAATTTGGGTGATTTAAAAGTCTCGCTCAACCAAACGAGGCTCATCGATGGCTGGGTGAGCCCTTAGCGAACTTGCTGAACCACGCCCAACCAATCATTGGTGACCGATGATGGCGGTGGAGAAAGAAGAAGAGGACAAAGAAAAAAAAAAGCTTGGGTTGAATTGATTTTGAAATTATTCCCGAGAAAAAATAATTGCCTTTTTTTTAACTCCTTGATTTTTTATTCTAGTAAATAAAAAATTTATCAGATTGATTTCTGTTTCAAAGTTATTTTTGAAAATAAAAGAATAACATCAGTTACTATTTTACAAATTGCCCAGCCCACCCAATAGCCTGAATGTCTATCTTGGCGGACAAGAGGACTTTTATTTTTTATTTTTACTTCGGTAAAAGATCAAGGAGAAGCTGTCGGGTAATCCCAATCTTTTCGCCGGGCACGGTCCGTCCAAGTTCTTTTTCGGGGCACACTAGAAGAGGAAGCGCACGCGCGGTCCTGTCGGACTCTCTCTCGGACTTTCTGCCTCGCTCCTTAGCAGAAGAGAGAGAGAGAGAGAGAGAAGGAAGGGACGATATGGCGACGGCTCCATGTATACCCTCCCTTTCTTCACCTGCTTTTCGCAAACCCACGACCTCCATTGAACCCTTTAAATCGCTTTGTCATCTTCCCAAAACACTTGCACCGACGAATCCTTTCCGCAACAAGTTCGTCTCACTTTCCATCGCTGGAAAGAGCCGGAGGAGTCCTTTTCGAGGTAATTCAATCGGTGCCCACTTCGCCGAATGCTCAAGAAACGGTTGGGCTTAATCGGGTTTTTCATCTAAGTGATTCCCTTGCCGTGAATTCCCCTGTTTGAGCTAAAAAGAACCTCCCGCGTCTGTGTTTGTGCGGCTTGTCGTAAGAACTGGTTGTGTTCCTGCAATCTTGATCTGCAAAGTTTGGATTTTTCAATGGTTGTGTGGAGCAGACGGTTTTCTGGTGTATTGGTTGCTGTACTTGCTTATGAGTAAACACTGTGGAGGTTTGGTGTGCATTACCCATGAAATGAGAAGAATGACAGCTGGAGCATTCTTTTATTAATCAAGCTAATGAGCTCAAGAATTCCCTTTACTTTATTTGGCCAAAAGAAGGGATGAATTCAACTTTAGTTTTTTCCTTTTCTTCCTAACCAAATGCCATATGTATGAAAACGGGTATTCCATGGAAGTTGGTGTCCGCACTGAAAGAACTGTCTTTATTGGTTTGCAACTCATTCTGCGTCTGTGCAAGAATCTTTCCGTGTGATATGGAACCAGTACCAGTTGGATAGTAGAATGTCCTTGAATGCATGGATGATTAATTCTGCTAACATAATGCATGAGAATGTGATCTACAGATATTTGGGTATGTGAATCTGCATACTCATAATGAACGTGAAAAATAACTGGAAATTGTTTTGTATTTTCACAAGTTACACAGCTAGATGAAGCACTTTCACACAAGGAGTACAGTCTATGAACGTGTGAAGTGGTACATTGAAGAGTAAACTAAAAGAGGAAAAAAAAATTTTACGTACTTTTTTTTCTTAGTTGTGTTCTTCTCTGAAGTCCTTGAACTCTTCTTAGTGAATGTCTGGATGGCATCAATTTTCAACTTTGTGTTGAATGTCAGGTCGGGTTCATACCTTGTGAAGGAGAATAGAATCTGTCTTCGAGTGATGGAAAGTCATTGTCCTTAAGTCTGGGGATAATATTCAGGAAGATAACATACTCTCTCATTGGTCTTTGACACAAATAATTCCTGTAACCTCTTGTGTCCATATGGAGAGGCACTTTCTCTGCATTGATGCTCTTCTGTTTCATCTTTCCTATCTTTCTTCAGTGAGGGCAGTGGCAGCCCCTGCAGAAGGTGTTGCAGTGTTTGATGAGATGGTTTCGGGGACTCAGCGCAAGTATTACCTGCTCGGTGGGAAAGGAGGTGTTGGTAAGACAAGCTGTGCTGCATCACTTGCTGTGAAGTTTGCTAACAATGGACACCCCGCTCTTGTTGTGTCAACTGATCCAGCCCACTCTTTGAGTGATTCGTTCGCGCAGGTTCAACCTATCGGTACTTTCTTAGTTTCTTTGCTGTTACTTTTTGCCACTTGTGCTAGTAGCTGATGCTGCATTTCTATCTATTTATGATATGTAGGATTTAACAGGGGGCATGCTAATACGTGTTGAAGGACCTGATTATCCACTTTTTGCTCTCGAGGTTTGTAGCAATGTCATATTATTGGGGAAATATCCAATAATACATGTTGTGTGTCCTAAGATGCGATCTAGTGCTCTATTAAATTTAATTTTTAATGCAGATAAATCCTGAAAAAGCTAGGGAAGAGTTCCGTAGTGCAAGTCAGCAAAATGGTGGAACTGGGGTTAAAGATTTCATGGATGGAATGGGCCTCGGAATGCTTGTGGAACAGGTAAGCATATTTTTCTGTACATTTTTTGCAGCTCTAAAAATTGCCATTTCTGTATGGTTAGCTCAACATAACCATCTTCACTTGTCTTTCCATTTGAGTTCAAGTTGATACAAGACCATGGTTAATTGTTCCCTTGCTTAGAAGCCTCCTGCTATAGTCTGACAAATCGTTACTTCTTAATATTTATGATATTTGAATAGAAGTCACTTGATTGTTTGTGTTTGAAGCTTCTTTTTGACAAAAGACCAATAGAAAATCAGTCCCCTGGAAATTGTGTGATCGTGTAACTATAATGAGGCTCTGTTGACCTTTTTCAAGCTTGGTGAGCTTAAGCTGGGAGAGCTGCTTGATACACCACCACCTGGACTGGATGAAGCAATTGCAATTTCGAAGGTTTTATCTCCTCTTTCAGATGATCCTTGCACTATAGCTTAGTAATTTCTTAACTATGTCCATCACATATTTAATGATTTTGAAATTTATATTGTTCCAGGTGATCTAATTCCTTGAATCACCAGAATATAGCATGTTTACGCGAATCATATTTGATACTGCACCCACAGTAGGGAAATTGAGCAGCCAATGTTTCTCAATCACTAGATCTATCATCTTATTGGCAGTTTTTCAACAGGGTCATACTCTGCGGCTGTTGTCTTTGCCCGACTTTCTGGATGCATCAATAGGCAAGATATCGAAGGTAAGAATTTGAATTTGTGAATGGCTCCCAGCTCCTTGGCTATTCAATTTGAATTAGATTCAATTTGGTCAAATGATTAGGGAAAAAGGGAAAAAAAAAAAAAAAAAAAAAAAAAGATGCAAAAGACCTTCAACAAAAACTAAGAACAACAAATATGGTGTGTTAATGTATCTTGGTAAGTAGCACTCATGAACAGGTTGTGGTGAATTAGATGGCTTTCGCCAAATACTTTTGGTTGTTCCTTCTTGATGATAACTCTTCCCCTGACTCTGTGATATTACTTTCATTATACTTGTAAGTTGCATTTATTGTGGTTCACAAAGTATAGGAGCAACTCTGCATAAAAAATAAAGATTTCGATCATTAGGCTTTATAAAACTAATAGGACTTTGATCTATGTTTTATGGGCTCCTTCTCAAATTTCTGTATATCTTCTGTTACAGCTCAAGCAAAAAATTTCATCAGCTACCTCTGCCATCAAATCTGTTTTTGGCCAGGAAGAAAATAAGCAGCAGGATGCTGTAAGTGAAGAAATGCTTAATTTAGGACTATCTGTCTTTGTTGTGATATTTTAATCGGAATGATTCATAGTTATATCTTGTTATGCAGGCTACCAAGTTGGAGTGTCTAAGGGAAAGAATGGTGAAAGTTTGTGAGCTTTTCCGTGACACAGATTCAACAGAATTTGTCATAGTAACAGTACCAACAGTAATGAGCTCTATGAAGTCTACCCTACTTGTAGAATTCAACTGCAAAAAAGAAAAAAAGCTAATTAGATCAGTTATTTAATTTCCATTCTCTTCTTATAGATATAACATATTCGGTTGAAGTTTGGTCATACGTCTCTTGGTTCTTTCTTTGTAGGTGATGGCAATAAGCGAGTCTTCCCGGTTGCATGCATCTCTGAAGAAAGAAAATGTTCCGGTCAAGAGGCTGGTTGTTAATCAGATTCTTCCTCCATCTGCCTCAGATTGCAAGTTTTGCATGATGAAAAGGAAGGTAACCCATTTCCTCAATCCCAGGAAATGATTTCTTCTTAGTTGCTGCGTAATTAGTTGTGCAGTTATCAAAGTTATGCTCAGCTGCTGACTAAAAACTTCCTTGAATATTTCAGGATCAGATGCGAGCTCTTGATATGATCCAAAATGATCCAGAACTCTCTGGCTTGAATCTAATTCAGGCACCTCTTGTTGATGTAGAGATAAAAGGTGTTCCATCTCTTAAATTTATGGGTGATATCATCTGGAAATGAGAATTACTATGAGGTAATTGTAGGCCCTCTTCTTCTTGGATTCTACTTTCTTCATACCAGCTTTACTTCTCAAGAGCATAAATATAAAATAGGGAAATTTTTGAAGCTTTTCAGGTGATATGTGATTAATTATTATATCTGGTACTATGACAAAAAAAGGATGAACTTCTTTTTATGGTCAGGAATCGGTGGTCTTGATACCGTGTTTGAATTTTCTTACGTTTGGTTGTTTGGGGATCATTCAACTTGGAATCTAGTACTAAGGGGGCCTAGTTTTGTATGTCTAGATGTTGAGGACATTGCTTTGACTTTAATATGCTTCTTTGTCTTTTAAGTCTTGATATACGCCTGATGAGCAGTGACCGTCTTTTCTGTCGATTTCCACATTCATATTCAGATACGATGCCATGCTGCAAGCGCCAAGTCTCGAAAGACTTCTGGAGACGTTTTAACAAGCCTAATTTTGCCTTAGCGGTTCAGTTTTCTGGTCCAAATGACTGAAACTTCATAACCAATTGGCATGATCATACGTTGGAGCCCTTTCACATAGTAAGTTCGAGCTTCTCGAGGCATATTCTTGGGGATCGCGCAACAAGGATTCTCTTGTTTATTGGCCTTTTATATACAATGTACGACTCGTGGTTCACTGCTTGTTTTACTAGAACGGTTGGTTTTTGTACCCTAATGCAGCAACGATTTCCATTATTTGTTGCAGAAGATAAGCCACTTCAGATTACAAGTAAGATGCTACTGCACACTAAACTTGAAGTGCCATCGGAGGACAACCAAGTTGTGCAATGACAACGAGTACAGCCAACTGTGAATACCAATCTCTAAAATCTAACAACCTTTATCCCGAAAATGCGAGTCTGTTTCTGTATGCCAAAGAAACACACCACAGTATTCAGGAATTCAATCAAAAGCATAAAATGGCAGATCTCCGAAATAAATCTACTGATCTTGGTTTTATTATAATGAAGATTATTGCAATAGATGTACAAAGAGTAAGAATTTTTGTCAACCCCCCCCCGTTTGATGTTAACCAATCCTCTGGAGGCTACCACCAAAAGTAGTAGCCAATAAAACAGAGCGAGAGAGAGACAGAGAGACAGAGATTCAAGAGAGACGTTGACATTCAGCAGTACCTGCAGCCTCCCAATCCTTTAAATGGCATACAATCCGCGTTGCATGAAATAGCTATGACTTGAGAAGCTTGCAGGCTACTATTATGGCCCATATGTAAGTAATCTTCCTCAAGATATAAATTGATATTGCATTAGTAGCACAAAACGATCTGCAGCCAATGAGAATCGTCTTCGAACACCCATCATCCCAAGTGGGGCGAACAACATAGATACCAACTCAATCACAAGAAAACATCAGCTCTTTGCACTTAATTTCTCAAGTAGAATCTTGTTTAGGAGTCCTGGGTTCGCTTTGCCCTTTGACGCTTTCATTACCTGCATATGAAAGCTAGTCAGAATCTCTTGCCATCCATTGAGCAAACGAGAATTTCAACTGAAGTAGCAAATTGGACAGAACACAACAGTCGAGCTGCTTTTCCTGGGTAGCAAACTTTCTTATACCTGGCCGGCAAAATAGCCTTGAAGCTTAGTTTTGCCTCCACGATACTGTTCCAATTGCTTAGGGCTATCTAAAAGCACTTTGTCCACCATCTTCTCAATTTCAGCTGGATCAGTGATCTGTTACTTTATGCAATGAGTGAAACATCCGAAGGGATAATGACACCAACTCCAACACAAAATGAAGATGCACACTTCTGGTAATAGATTCGTGGAGAATATATCCGACACCAGTCATCTCAATATGGCAAAAAATGGGTTGTGATGAGCCCCCTAGTGACCAGGATTATCACTCACCACTAAAAGTCAAATATTACATGTGATACACGATACACCAAAAAGAAATTCCAGAAACCACTTGCAAATTTTGCATAAGGAAAGACTAAAAGAAAGTTCAGAGAAGCAGCTGATTCTTGGATGATTGAGAAGGCTCCTACACAATATCATGTTATCTCCCATGAAGCACTACCTACCTTTAAAAGCCATCAAAGATGCCTTCTAAGATTTACTTTTTAAACTGATGCTTAGCTCTTATGGATAAAATGAACTTTGTGCAGATCATCAAAGACCAAAAATGGACCAAAATAGAAGAGCAGCATGGTAAGAACCATGAATGCCATCAGCAACAAACTAAATCAACTCATCCAAATCACAATGGCACAGAGAGTTTCAGTTGGAGTAAATGTCACTTATTGTTCAATTCCAAGACATGCAAAACTCTAGATACTAGAAACACAAAGGCAAAACTATTGACAAGACTGGTTGATCTCTACACCAAATTCACCCCTCCCCCCCAAAAAAAGAAAGAAAAAGAAAAAACACACGCACGCACATATAGAATATACAACTATATGGGTACCTACGCAGTACACAAACACACGAGTGCAACACAAGCATGTATTGACAACTAAACATGCCTGCCCGCACCCACATCCACCCACACACGAGACGAAACCATTGGCACATAAGCAAGCATGCATTTCCTGTTCGAACGCCCGATTTAAATATGAGTAGCTTAGTTTGTTACTTTGTACCACAGTCTCAATTACAGATTTATCCCTAAGGTCATTCTAACCCTAGTTCTGAATCTGCTAAATGAGACCCAAAATTTTAACAGTAGAGAAAAGAACTTGCCTGGACCAGGTCCTTTTCTTCAATCATTCCCTTCACTGTTCCACCTTTAGCCATTAGCTCAAACAATATCTGCACCAAAATGAATGACAAAAGCAACATTGAGATCTATTCTACAAGAAAAACTTTCTAACAGCCCAACCTTTGCATTAATCAGGAAAGACAGAATCCTAGGCTGCGCATGGCAACGCTTCTTGGCCGGGGAACAATTTTTTTTCGAACTGGTTCTTTTCTATTTCTATTCTGGGGACAATTTCGTGTAAAAAAACCCGTTTGGTAACTACACAAAATTTTTACTCTAGAAATAGAAAAAGAATAGAAATGCTTTGGTTAAAAACAGTTTCTTTTTATATTTATTTGTTTTTATTTTTTTGTTGGCCGATCGCCGCCGGCCGACCGCCGCCGCCGCCGGTTGCACGGCCGATCGGCCGCCACCTCCCACGGCCACCCGGCCACGGAGGCAGCCGGTGGCCAATAGTCGACGGCGGCCGATGGGCCGTGCGACCGGCGGCCGGCGACGGCCGGGCGTCAGCGGCCGGGCGGTCGGTCGACGGCAACATGCGGCGATAGGCGGAGGTCGGCCGGCGGCGGCAATCGGCTGCGGCGGCGGCGCGGCGGCGGCGGTCGATCGGCCTCCGGCGACCGGCGACAGCGGTCGGCCGGCGAGACCGGCGGCGGTCGGTCGGTCTCCAGCCACCGGCAACAGTCAGCTAGCGAAGGCCGGCGGCGGCGGCGGTGGCGGCAGTCAACGGCGATCAATGGGCCGTGCGCAAGAGAAGAATAAAAGAAAAAAAAATTCACTTATTTCTTAAACTTGTTCTCGGGAACCAGAATCAACTTTTTTTTACTTCTCATTTCTATTCCCGAGCTAACTTTTTAATCCCGGGAACAAAAAACTAACTTGTGGTTATTATGCAGGTTTCTATTCTTTTTTTGTCCCCGGGAACCAAAGAATAGAAATTCTTCTTCCCGGGAGTGTTCTCATGCAGCACCCTAAACACTCGGAAGACAGATCTATCCAACAAAACTAACACAACATTCACAAACAAAAATGGTATTCACACTCGCCTACTAGTCAAAGAAAATAGTGATTCCCCCTCCCACATATCCCCAAAATTCAATAGTCAAACATAACAGGAAAAATCATGATCACGTTAGGGTAGATCCAACCACAATTGTACCAAGACCTTGTATTTGACAAGAGAAATTATTCCATTGATGCAACAAGTTGCGAAGCACAAGTCCCAAAACACAATAACTATCAACTGCAAAATTAGTTAAGAGATAGTACCGAGAAATGGAAAGCATATATTTGAGAACAAGTTTTACCTCTTTTCCTATCTTCCCACTAATAGTCCCTCCTTTGATAGAAGCTATCAGCTCTGCCAACTCTTGAGGCCAAAGTTTAATATCATTGATGGACAACTTTTCATTTTTCATGTAGGCGGCAATATCGCCCATTATCCAGTTGGCTGCCAGCTTCACATCATCACCCTTTGCGATAGTTGCATCAAAAAACTCAGCTACCTTCACCAGTGAAAAGGCAAAACAAATGTTAGAGAGAGTTTAGACTAGTAAACACTAGTACAAATCAAGGTCGGAACCGGTGATCAAACCTTGAATTGAAAATATAAAAGCAAACACAAGTGCATGCGAGACTATGATTCGAGGTCAAGAACCGGTGTGTGTTCTATCCTTCCTTGATATGTTTCGAAAAGTATTAGCCTTCGGTATGAATTATGAAGAACTGGTAAAAGATATGGACAAGATTTTATCAGGAAGTCATATTCGAGAAATTATGGTCATTAATGCTAAATGGAGTCTTAGTAACAAACGAAAAATAGAACTCACATCATCGAATATTGTTTTTCCCCCTTTATTAAGTCAGTTTGATATGGGAAATAGTGTTTCTTCCTTAGCCACTGGCTTCCATTTCATTCTTTCTAGACTGGTATAATTTTGCCTTTGGCAGCCCACGAGGTGTCCGGCTTTAGGAAAGAATTGCATTAAACATGCCACGATAAGTAAGATCCTTCTTGACTGCATTAAAAAGCAAGAACTTACATTCACATCGTTCGCAAGGAAAAGGATGTCTTGCATGCTGAGTCCCATCTTTTCATACCTTCTGCGCTTCACTTCCGGAAGTTCGGGTAGACAATTATGAATGCTATCAACATAATCTTTAGTAAGAGTAACCCCGTGCAAGTCGGCTCGGAAAGTATCGGTAATCTGAAAGTCCTTCCTTTTTCCTCATTGTAACTGTTTTCTACACAAAAGCCCGAGAAGTAAGCACAGATATGAAGAATAGGAATCACTAATGTTGAGTGCGTAAACTGAATTTTCAGCTTGTAAGTGAAAGAACATAATGGTGAACCCGAGAGCCTTCTTCCCAAAGACGAGTTTCCCGCACAATCCGATCATCCCGACCTTCGCTTAGGAGAAGAGCCTGCCTTGCAATCTCAAAGTCAATGGCCCTATTTACCGAAGAAAAGGAATTCAGATTCTTTATCTCGACACCAAAAGAAAAGAAAATCAAAAACCACTTCAGCAATATATTGCATGCATTTACTTCAGAAAAAATTACCTCAATCCTGCTATTTAAATGCTCTATTCCCAGATCACTACATCATAAGCGGATGTAGTAGATCTACTCAAGTGTGAGAATAACAAGGGAAAAGATACACAAGCAAAGTGATAAGCAGCTGAAGAGATGATGTCGAAAGTATTTTTCTTGCTCATTAATTGCAAAAGGTATAATTCTAGCCTATACTTTTCTTGTTCTTTTAACAATCCTTCATCGGGAATAACAGGAAGTGCTGCTGTCCATCATTATCACCACGAATTATAAGTGATCTTGAGCGGGACTATAACATTCGATTTTCAATTGAGAATGTAAGTTCCTCTTTAGGCTCCAATATATCCACTTAACAATTAGGCCAAATTAACAGCAGGAAAAGAAGAGAAAAAATTGAAAGTGCTCTCAAGAAGTAGCACAACGATATCACTTCCCTTTTAATTACTTAACATGATTCAGGAAAATTTCTTCAATCGGCTCACCCATAGAAATATAATCTAAGAATACTAACCTGCCTATCACATAAATATATAATAGTCATATTGAAAAATCATATCTTAAAATGAAAAATTGCACCAAATGCCAAAGTTAGGCTAGTCATAAATGCGAGTCTGAAAACGTAATATTAATACAAAATATATGCATTCAGAAGTTTAAATGGGTATAATCAATCTTGTACTCGAATTGACGGATCATGAGTCACAAAATTACAGATACGAAAGAATATTCTTACCTTTGTGCCAAATTTCACTTGCCCAATAGGCCGAACAGAAATGTTAACATCGCAACGCAGTGAACCTTCCTGCATATTGCCATTACCGACACCAAGATACCGAACCAACCTCTCGTAGTTCTGCTGCATACTCGCCGCTTCAATACCATTTCGCATGTCGGGCTCGAGAGACGATTTCAAGCAATGGTACTCCCGCTCTATTTAAATCAACCCGCATGCAAGACCAATATCACTTAGCATAAATACCACCCACTCATCATCAAATCCGAGAAGAACAAATAGCCATGGGCAACAAAATAGCTATCTCTGGGTAGAATACGGTGCATAAATGAGTTACTAAACAATTATCAACATATTGCCAACCAAAGGGGGTCTAAATGTTCTCCACATGAAAACATACCAAATTTATGAACCATGACCTAAGTAAATGAACATATATTGCCATCAAAAGGGGTCAAAATGTTTTCCACTTGAAAATAAACCAAATTATGAACCATGACTTATGTAATAGAATCTCACAGGCATGATAAATACTTGGCCAGATGGATTTTGGGAGAAGAGTTATTCAAAATAACATAAACAGCAAGGCTTATGATTAAAGAGTACAAAAAGTGTTAAGTAATTTCCCGAGAATAACTCCCATTTCCGAGTGAAGTAGCTTTCCCGCATCCTCTTCCATATGAACCCTAGTTATGCCAAACCTCCCGTGTCCACCACCAAATTCCATTGGGAGATCCGATCTATGTGACCACCATAAGCTACGGGGACATCAAACTGGGATATTTGATAACCTTTTGGGAGATCTGGATAGAAGTACTTTTCTGTCAAACTTTGATTTTAAGTTCAACTTGCAATTGAGAGCAAGACTCAATTTCACGGCACATTCAATAACCTTTGAGTTCGAACGGCAATGCACCGAGGCAAACCCATGCATACGGGGCGGATATTGGTGTTCGGTTGAGACCCATAATGGTAAGGGCAACTGCAGAAGGCCTTGGTAAGCGTTGAGAGCTGTACGTGAGTCTCTATGCCAATTATTGCTTCGTAATCTTTTAGTACATCATCAAGTCCTTTCTTCTTTCTGTGTTGGGAGATTTTGATTGGCGTCGACTGGCTTCCTTGTGTTGCTGTTTGAGCTTCTGTAGTGCTCACCGTGCAATATAATACATGACTCTTTCTTCTCAAGAATGCAGCATAATTCAGCAATGGAGGATACAACCGGATCCCTCTCGCATAATAACAAAGCCATACCGATGGATAGATGTCACAATGTTGAGCTGCCAAAGAGCCACGCCCGCAAGAAAATGAATCGTGTTTACAACGGTCGGCAAAATCAACAACTTGAATGAGTCCATAACCTCAACAAACCCTCTAAACCAACCCCAAAATAAATAAAGAAAACTTTTACTGATGTATCATGTCTACAAGTTGTATCAAATACTCCAAAAGCTTAACTCGAGTAATTTGTATATCGACAAATTTGTATCATGTCTACACAGTTTCAAACTTTCAAAACAGCATATTTACAATTCAAGAAATGTCATAGGGGAGAATAGACCAGCGAATGATAAGTGGCATCACCAAATCAACTAAATGAGAGCTCGAACTGCCATGGTGTTGAACAAAGGTTAGCCAACATGGCAAAAACAACCGAGCTGCTATAGATACTCGATAAAGCATGTAGGCGGTAACAAAGTGCGGTTCCATCATGTCAACAAGAATCACATTTATCACAACCCCACACCAAAGAATCGTCAACAAGTAATCACATTTATCACAACCCCACACCAACAACTGGGTAGCAGATATATTTCAGCTAGTAGCAGATATATTTCAGCTAGATTACAAGTTAAAAAGCACACAATCACTGGTCACAAATTAGCCAATAATCTGGTCCAAAATTCAAATACTACCGCAATTACTTGCCTTTTGACACTATCTTTACTCAAAATCTGTCCCAAGAGTTAAAAGATTGCCCACATTGGAGAGAATCTCGCCTAACCTGCAAAGTACATATTTTTCATTCAAAAAGTCCATGCCATAGCATCAAACCAGAGATTAACCATAAGCTATACACATGACAAGTCTTGCGCTGGGGCCGCAATTACCGAGTACCAACACCATTGAGGCCATGCTCGATTAGTGGTCATGTAATCAAGAAAGAGAATCCAATTTCAAGAAATCAAATTCCTTTAAAATAGTTTTTCATTCAATTGTTTGGTTCATCTTTAAGAATCGAAGGAAAATGTTCAATGTTAATTCAAAAAGAAGCTAGAACAGCCGGAAAATGGAGCTTAATTAGTTCGATTCTAAATGGGTTGTGAAAAAAAAAATAACAAACCAACAAACCGATAAAACATAAGGTGGCGAAACATATTTGAAAGTCCCCCTGTAATTCCTCCGACTGTCCACTAAAAAGCATATCCAGAGTTCACATAAACATTTAAACAAACACGTCGTATCGCATGCCGCAAAATCTCCCCATGCCTAAGAAAGAGCAACTCTAGTCTCTCTCACTAGCGTTCTACCAAATTCACTTCAACAGAATGGCAGTCAGCCAGGAGTTCACAGTCCAAATTTCATATCCCGACTCCAGCGTGAATGCTCTTCGAGTTGCAGATAGAAATAGAATAGAGGGTACCTGGAAAGAAGGGAGAGTGAGCTCTCTAGGCGACGAGGTTTGCTAAAGCCGCGACAATTGGGAGGCTCTGCGCTCGTGCTATGAAGCACGAACACGCTCGGGAACCTCCCGTATCGTGTCGGACACGTGTCGGCGTGTCCGACACGTTCGGACACGCTCCGACACACGGTCAACACGTGTCGAATTTTTCGACACGTGGTCAACTCTTCTCGACACACGAGTCGGAGCGTGTCCGAGCAAGAGGCTGGGTTTCTAGAGCGGATCTGCAAGCGTGAAGGGACAGTGAATCGTTGGCGATGGAGGGTGAAGACGAGGCGTGGGAGAGGAAGCAAGGCTGCGGAGGCGAGGCAGTAGCAGTGAGGCCGCGACCGTGAGAGAAGGCTGGAGGAAGAGAGAACTAGGCGACCGAGATGGCCGCGACAGAGGACCGGAGACAAGGCTACGACTGCAAAAGAGAGAGGACCAGAGGCAAGGTAGCGAGCAACTGCAACGAGGTGAGCAAGAGAGAGGAGATTGAGAGGAAGAGGATCGTGCAATGAAGGAGGGAGCGGCCGTTTTCCGAGTGTTTTCGAGCCTGCTCTTGTAGGGTTTCTAAAAGATAAAGAATGGGTGCCGTGCAAGGAGGATGAGCACAGAAGGAGGAGGAGGCTACGATTTAGTTTTCCAAGGAGGGGGTTGCCGTAAAGGAGGAGTCAAAGGAGGATGAGGCAGCTAGGTTTGGTTTCCAAGGAGGGCAGAAAAATATTTAAAAATGAGGTACCGTATGCAAGGAGGACACGCCTAGGAGAAATAATAGGTAGCTAGTGTTTGATTTTCAAGGAAGAGCAGGAAAAATAAAGATAAAAAATGATGGTGCCATGAAGAGTCAAAAAAATGAAAATGGGATGCTCGTCCTGGGCGGGATTTGTCCTTTTTTTTCTTTTCTTTTTTGGAGGGAGAGGATAAAGAGTGATTTCAAAAAACAAAAAAGATTAATAATGTTGAATAATAATAAATTATGATCATCATGAAAAATTATAAATTTATTTAAGTAAATTGACTCTACTCTTTATTTTTGAAATAATCATATGTATATATAAAAATATTTATTTAATATTTAACGTGTCGGAATGTGTCGAAAATCTCTACTTTTTGAGAAATGACGTATCGCGTGTCGTGTCGTGTCGTGTCGCGTGTCGTATCGTGTCGTGTCGCGTGTCGGTGCTACATAGCTCGTGACTCCTCGTCCCCAAAGCCAGCGACGGTCCAACATTGGTGATAAGGCTTTTGGCTAGGACTTGGGGACAGCGCGCGTTTGAATGAGACCATCGATCGGATCTTGGGCAAAGAGGAAATCTTTGGGCTTTCCCTTTGGGCCTCGTTGTTTGTTTGGAAGGAGGGGGAGAAAAAAGAGAAGGGGGGGCCTACAACAACACGCCCAAGTTCTGATGAGCTCGTCGGTGTTTGGGTCGGACCCGGCCAGTTCAGCTGAATATCGATGTTGATCGAAAAAAACCTGCCATTGCAAAACTCAGTATTAAATGGCTGCAGTGGGGCGAGTACACGCCACGCACCTTATGGACTAGACTGTGGAGCCTTGGTGTCCCTCCAAAAATTAAGACCTTCCTCTGGGCCCTATGTCAGGACGCGCTTCTTACAAGAGAAAATGTGTTAAAGCGGAAAATCAGCCCCGACCCCTTATGCCCAATATGCCGCACCAAGGTAGAAACTACGGAACACTTATTTTTTTCTCTGTAAATGGACGAGAAAGATTTGGCGAGACCCATGCTTCTGCAACCTTACCCCCACCAGCGGTATTTCGAGATCTGACGAGTGGATCATGGAGGCTTTTCAGGCCAAGTCGAACATACCTGAACGCGAGTATCTTCTGTGGTCCTCGGCTCATATGGAAGGCGAGAAACAACGGCTCTTCCGCGCAAAAGCCCCAAAAGCTGCGAGATCTGTTAGAATCGGTGCAAGATCGGTATCCCCGCTTCAAAACCGAACGAGACAATCGCGGCGTCCCAACTCGATCGGCCCTTACCTTTTCAATGGAAACCGCCGGACGCGGATCTCTGAAAGTAAATGTCGACGCCTCCTGGGTGCGAGGCGAATTTCTGTGCTCGGTGGCTGGCCTGGTGCGTGACTCGAGCGGCAAAGTGCTGGAAGGTTATGCATGCTTTGCTAGGGTTTCATCTGCACAGGAAGCGGAAGTGGAAGCGATAAGATACAGCCTTCTCTTTATCCGAGATCTACAGCTTCAACACGTGAGTAACTTACTGATTCAAACACTTACCTGGATCGTGGAAAGTGACTGCTTAGTTGCTGTCGACCAAATACTGGGCCGGGCCGACCTTCAATGGAATTTAAAAGAACCTGTCCTCCGGTGCCGAGAAGAGATGGCCCATTTGGATGGAATTACTCTTATTGCTTGCTCCCGAGACGAGAACCGTGCTGCAGACTGGATTGCACAAAATCACCGTGCCAATCGTCTTCCTATCAACTGGTGGCTTTCTCCTCCTTTAGCTCTTTCTAATATCTTATGTTCGGATATCAATTCCGTTCAGTATTGTAAGACCGCCTTTAAGTAATTAAATGAAGTGGTTCTCTTTTGACCAAAAAAAAGAACTGAAGAGCTCGAGAAAAATTGTTCAAACATAGGTGTATTGAGGGGAAAAAACATGAATGACTTAAAAACAGAAATATTTGCAATTATAACAGGAATATAATTGCCAAATTTAGTAGAGGCCGACTGTCCAAGTGAGCGGGGTTATTTAATCGGATTTTTCCAAACTAAAAAGTCTATGCAAGTAAAGTGAAGACTGGATATGCATTTAAGCTTTTCAAAAAATCATGTAAGGTTGTGCCAAGAGCATTTAACCTGATTTGATATTAGATCTACGTTAGTGCCAATACTGTACCTATTTTGCATGTTATATATATATATATATATATATATATATATATATATATATTGTGACATCCTGAAATTCGAGTCCTCGAGGAATGAATGGATGTGAATTTCGTCAATGCATTGTTGGTTGATCTCACTCGGAATTGATCACTTCTGAGATACTGACCTTAAGAGGAAAGGCTAATGAGGACAGAACTCGTACGACTAAAGAACTTGACCTGGGAAAACGACTTGACGTGAGACTTGCGTGAGGAAGATCCTGTAGATAGGCAAGCCGATTCTAAGGACGACTAAAAGTTGATTCGTGGACAGAACATAATGGAACGACGGGTGATTCCGTTTACCGTTATCGAGCCCGCGAACAACCCTAGGTCGATCCTCAGTAATCGTGTACTTTGAAATAAGAATCTATCCTCCGTAATTTCATGTAATCAAGGACGTCCATGCGTCAAGATATCTTGAACGTGGTTTGGCACAAGTCGGTCACGCGTGAATCCTCAAAGCCACCTGTCAGTCTGAGTTGTGACCAAAATGGCATTAGGGCGAAATTGACATGGCATGAGAACTAAGAATTGGACTTCGAATTATCGGGAATGTCCGGGACAGACTTTAGATGAAGCTTTAGCGACAGTAGACAGAGCCAGTGAAGCCGAGAAATTGGAAAAGGGATTTTCGAACCGAAAAAGTAAGCCCGCGGGGAAATGGGCCGGGCCAAGCCAGTGTGGGCCTTAGGCCTAAGTTAGGACAACCACCAAAATGGGCCTAAGTTAAGCAAATGAGCCCATTGGGCCTAAAACACTATTCATCTTTCAAAGCCCATGGTCCAACTTTGGGCCCAATCAAGCCCAACCAATTTCCAAGCCCATTACTATTCATGGCCAAGCCCAATCCTTAGGCCCACCCACCAATTTCAGCCCAAGGTCATATGTGTAATTTGTGCAAGGTGGAATGACCAAATTGCCCCTAAAAGCAAGTGGATAAGGGCAAAGGAAAAGAGAGAAGATGACATCATGCATGGGGAATTGAAGCAAGCATTCAATGGCCTTAAAGAGATGTGACTCCAGCCCTCACATCACTCTCTCTCTCTCTCTCTCTCCTTCAGCCCCAAACCGTCGAGCTCTCTCTCCCTCATTCTCCCTCTTTTCCAGTTTCTGTTCCAGCAGACATCCCTCCAAAGATTCGAGTTGATTGTTGGCTTCCCGAACGAATCGGCCTTCGTGCCACCCACCATTGTCTTCAGGAGATCCAGACCGTGCAGGGGGACTTGACCGTTCGCCGAAAAGATTCTCCGGTTGTCCCGAATTCCGGCCAGAAGCCAGCGGCAGTCCGACCGCCTGGAACAGTTGTGCTCCAACTGACCTTTCGTCAAAGATTCGAGTTAAAAGTGATCTTTCCGTGAGAATCAGGCTATGCTCCACATACCACCGTAAAGAATACTTCGAGACCGTTCCAACGAGCCCGGTAGCACCTCGAACGGAGCTGTCGTCCATCCCGAAAACCGGCGACAAGACACCGGTCGCTGGACCGCCCGGTTCCGCCCAGCTCCGCCTGGTTTGCGATTTCGGCCCTTTTTCTCCCATTCTGACCCTTCTTTCACCTAACCCAGCTACCAGCCACTCCCCTTTAACCCCTAGGTGCCGCCGGTTGCCGGCCAATCCCTTCGCCGGAGCTCCGGCCAAGCCGTTCAAGTTAGTTTCTCCTCCGGCAAGGCTGTTTTTCAGAGGTTTCAGTGAGAGTTTGGGCTGTGGTTGCTGTGTTGAGCTTGGGACCACCTTGGATCGTCGTGGTAGAGGTCTGGGAGCGTCGCCTCCGTTGTCGCCACCGCGTCGGCGTCTCCGGCCCGCTTAACAGGTGAGTTTAGCTTCTAATCCTTTGATTAGAGCCTAAACTTGCTTAGGGTTGGTTTAGCTAGATTTAATTCTAGTTTAGATGATTTATTTAAGTTGTATTAGCCCTAAGATAGGTGGTTAGATGGATGGATTAGATTAGTTTAGCTTAATCTTGCTTTATTTGCTTGATGTGCTTTATGTGGTTAATTAAGTATGCTTGTCTTTAATTAATTGATGGTTGCTTTAATTAATGCTTTTAATGATTTCTGAATTTAATTTATAGTTTATTAAATTCTGGAAATTTACTGTTCATTCGACACTGTTCACGATTTACTGTTCACGAAACACTGTTCACGAAATATTGTTCACCCGAGAATGAAAAGTGTCTAATTTCATGTGTGTTTAATCCTATGAAGTGATTGGGTGTGTTATTGCATAAACATCCGCATGAATTGAGTGATGATTTGTGAAGTTGAGTGGTGATTGTGAAAATATGAATTTTATTTGGAAAATCCCGGGTGTCGGGTTTTGACACCGAAAATAGATTTTAAATATTAAATCGAACAGTGGGGTTTAAAAAAAAAGAAAGTATCAGTTTTCTGGTTCGAATTAATGTGTGCCCACGCACGACTACTTTCTCAGATGTTTTTAATACGAAGGCAAGAGGTCAGGATTACTATTTTAATCGGGGCATTTGAGTGAAATGCAAAGTGTCCTGGGCCGTTATTGAATTGTCGTGTGTTGGTTAAGAGGAAACCGTCCCGGGCTGTTGAGCTGGACGTGCCCCTATATGGGATGCCCGCACAATGGATGCCGATCGCAGTAGAGGCTGGGCCGACTGGACCGATGCTCCTTCGGGAATGCCATTGATGTACTGACGATACCGTGCTCCAAGGGGGGGAGACGATGCTCATTCGAGAATGCCGTCGACGTACTGACGATGCCGTGCTCCAAGGGGGGCAGACGATGCTCCTTCGGGAATGCCGTCGACGTACTGACGAAGCCGTGCTCAATGGGGGGAGACGATGCCTGGCATTAATGTCAGTAGATAGCCGAACTGCGAGTAGGCTATGCTCTTGAGTGGCAGTGAATAACAATTGGAACGCATAATGGTTTGAGTTGATGCGCCTGATTATGGGACGAAACTGTGTGGCATGTTATGGGACGTGTCATAACGGTTTGGCCTTATAATAAGAACCTCTGTGGTTGATTGGGTTGAGACCCCTGTGATTAATTTGAGTGGATAAGGCATTTAAATTGTTGTATGCATTGAGTATATGCATTGTGCTTTCGAACTATGCCGATGTGCAAGAATGCATGAGAATCATGGTATATGTGATTTCGGTCATGCATGAGTTAAGCACATTGTTTATGGCACGCACGCACGAATCGATAACATGCAGGGTGTGGCAATGGCCAGGTGAGATCGCTTGTGATGCGACTTGTATGTGAGTGATGAAATGTATCATCTAATGGCCATGTGCATGTCATGTATTGTGCTGAGATATAACGTGCAGGGTATGGCATACCAGGTAAGGTTGTATGCGAATCGACTATTGATTGTTGGTTGTTTGCTTGCTTGTGGGGTGGTTCTGAAGAGATACCCTGAGTTGAGTTGGTGTTCTAACCGGGGGCTTAGGGGAAGAACTCGCTGAGATTTATATCTCACTGGTTATTGTATAACCATTTTTTCAGGTCCCTAGTGTGAAGAGCCAGGAGCTTGAAGCGGAAGGGTCAGGAGCATAGGTGGCTCAGTAGTTCTTTATGACTTAAACATTTTGTATAAGCTTGAAGTGTTTATAAAAAGTGTATTTGCTTGGAAATTGTTGTCTTGCTTTTCTATCCCATGTTTGTTGATGTCAGGAGATTAGTAATTCGCTTCCACATGTGCATTTAAAATAAATGGGTCGGCGACGAGTGCCTGGGAACGTCGCATAGCTGATCGACCACAGTGGGATGTACGCGCGCTCGGGATTCGAGGCATGACATACATATATATATATATATATATATATATATATATATATATAAAACAAATTCACTTTATATTTATAGGGTAATTGAACAAAACAACTATACAAATCAACATTTATGACGCGTTTGGTAACGCTTCGTTTTCATGAACATTTTTTTATCGTAAATGATTTTTTTTTTTCTGTTTAAAAACAATTTCTAAGCATTTTAAGCCGTTTGGTAACTATCCAAGATTCCAATTCTCGAAACTATCATGCTAAAAATTTCTACTCCAAATTATTTTTTTTAATTTTCAAATAATTTTATTACTCTTTTCCTTTTTTTTTTTCTTTTTTCTTCTTTTCTTTTTTTCCTTTCTTTCTCTTCTTCTTCTTCTTCAAGTCGTCGATCGCCAACCTTGGGGATGACCAGCGACCGGCCAGACGAGAGCCAGCAACCTCACTGAAGTGTCGCCGACCCTTGGCAAGGTTGGCCCTTGTCGGCCAAGCGTTACCGGTAGCTGGCCGAGTCAAGCCTCGCCGGTGGCCAGGGGAGGCCCAATCGAGGCCCACCTGGCTACCAGGAAGCCTCGCCGAACCTCACCCGGGCCTGGCGAGCCTCCGACAAAGCTCGCTGGATCGGTTGCCAGCAACCGACGAATGGCGAAGGGCGGTGGATGGCAACAAGGGCGGTGGATGGCAACCGCGATAGTGGCGATATATGAAGAAGAAGAAAAAGAGAAGAAGAACAAGAGAAAAGAAAAATAAAAAGAAAAAAATAGGTGCTTGATTCTAGAATTGTTCCCAGGAATAAGAATAAACTTTTTTTTTTAATTCTTGATTCTATTCCAAATCTGTTCCCGAAAACAAAAATTTGACCAAACGCTATTCTATTCCAAAACTTCTCCCGAGAACAAAAAAACATAAACAAACACGGTTTGGCAAGTTGCCAAATAGCCCCTTAGTAACCATAGGAAAAAAATTGAATAGAATAGAATCAATGATCCGTAATCCTATCCAACAAACTATACCACAAATAGGAACATTAAAAAAACCCATTTTTAAGACATTTAAATTCCCAAAAAATCTTAGCCTAGAGTTCGTTAAATTCTAAACTAGAACCCGCTCCTATATTAGACACTCCTAATTAGATACGCAATCAAACCGTTGACATGTGTTAAAGAATGCCTTGGAGTAATCTCTATTCGCATTGATTACGTCCCCTTTTTTTTAGGCATACCGCATTGATTACGTCTGCATATGAAGTATTCTCCCTATCTTTGCCCTTTGACCTTGCTCATCGCGTGCAATCATTTTCACTTATAAATACGCCCCTCACTATCCACACACCTAACAAGAAAATGAAATCACACTTTGACCCCCGCATCAATCTAATAAACGAGAGGAATTTTGAAAAGGGTTAATGAGATTCTTTTAAGCTCTATTTATTTCACTGAAAAAATAAGTGATCTAAAAATTATTTTCTTAAATATGATCGCTTATTTATATCGTTTGAAATAATCGGTCAATCAAAAAAAAAAAAATGTATTATCGAAAATAATTTATATTAAAATAATTTTCATGGACAATAGATATTTTTCTTTCGTTTATTTTTGTAAACAATACGGGCAATCATATTTAGGAAAATATTTTATAAATCATTCATTTTTCATAAAGCAAACATACCCTTAAATCTTTCAAATTTTACGGCACCTCCCGCTCTAGATCATAAATAAACCAATAGTGAATGGTTAATATACACTATCAGCATTGCGAAAACCATGCGATGTCTTTTTCTAACTAGCGCAATTCCCGGCGCAATCGTCTCCATACGTGAGCCTCCGCCCGTGGCGTGTCCTGTTGACGGGCCGATGCTGTTGACCGGCACGATTCAACACAAAACTCTTGCCATCACATTACACTCTTTTTATTGATTTTCTGACGGGGGATGCATGAATGGTTGAATCAAAACAAAACCAAGTATGAACCTTCGATTAATATGAATCAAAATGACGTGAAGATTTAATTGTTGTTTTTGTAGAAGGATTATAACACGCGATCTCGTACTGACGTAGGAGAATTAGGTGGCCCGACTATTTCCGGTGTTTCGGCACATGAACTTGTCCGGAAAGACGGATTAACATTTTTTGGGGCCAGTTCCAAGGAATTGAACGAGCGACATCCCCCATTAAGAAGAAAGAGTCTCGCTCCATTGCAATTTGGAACTTCTGCTTGGACACATGCATTTGAATCTCCAGAGTTATCTCCCCTATCAATTATATAAAATACAGAAATCAAAGGTGAGCTTTGCATACGGAGAAGTGTCACGGCATATGAAATTTGCGCGTCGCAAAAATAAATTTGCTAACGGGTGCCTCGAGACACTTGTGAAGTGATTTTCATGCATTAACTGTTCCAACAAATTGGGAAATCGGTGCATTGGAAATTGAAACTTTTCTCCTGTATGCTTAACCAATGCCACGAGGACACTTGCTAACAAAATCCATAACAAAATTATCCCGTATCTTATGCCTATCATGAAATTCGTTGCATTAAGTAATGAAGCGCAAACATATATGATAACCAAAAAAAAAAAAAAAGGACCTTGATGTACAAGTAAAGAATATTGACAGTAGCAATACCTGCAGCAGCACGCGCCATGTTTCGACCATTTTTACACAGCAAAGAGTTGCTATTCCGCATGTATACCAACGTTCTAATTGCAAGTCTTCCTGCAAGATTGTATGCATCCGAGTAGACAGGCTTGAGCTCATGGAACTCCACTTTCCGCCACAATTCTTCGACAATGTTCCAACTCCAGAAGGGAAGAAGAATTGAATAGGTTGCCTGATAATCTTGTTTCATGTTGTCTGCTTCATATCATGTGCAATGCGGAAGCTGATACCGTCCTTTAAATGGCTTACTGATGTTGGGAGTAACCATTTTAGCACGTTTGGGCCAAGGACCTAAAACAAGGGAAAAGAGCTCCTCGATTACGCTCAATCCTTTTATTGAATATTGATCAGATTGACACAAATATAAACAGTCATTAAACAATGTGAGAGAGAGAGTGAGAGAGAGAGAGAGAGAGAGAGTACTGATGTCACATTTCTGTAAACACCAAGGTTGAATGGATGACGATAGCTCTGCCCAGATTTTCTTGCCAGCCATTGCGCTCGTACTCCTTCATAATACTGACGAAGTGTCCAGTGGCATAATTCTAAATTAATTGGAAGGAGAACATAACTCTCTACATTGTATGCTAAAAAAAAATGAACGAGTACCTCTATGGTTGTCATGTTATTGGCCATGAGGTAGATATGCCAGCACAACAAAGAACCCAGTGTCATGCTCAGGCCAAGCACAGGTACCCCACATGCAACCTGAGGAAAGTATAATTTCTTGTTAAATTCCGAAATCCTCATTGTGCGCAAGAAGAACTTCGCAAAGCAGAGACTACAACAATGGTCACAATGCGCACACACACCAGAAAAAGCATGGAGCATCATAGAATGAGGTCCATTGTCTATCTATTGAACAATGCTAACAAAAAACATTCTATCAAGTGCCAAAGAAAGTCACTATGGTCACAGTGCACACATATGGTTTATCTCATTGAGGCAGTGTCAAGAAAAATAATTACGTGTACTTATAGAAAAGAACAATAGTAAGAAATTTCTTTTACTCCGTTAAAGCAGATCGTAGCCTTGTGTCGCAGCACGTACATAAACCAGCTTAGGATAAGGAGCTAATGTTTTCCAGTGGAGAAGGAGATCTTACAACTATCCATGAAATTTCATGTGCCCCTCATCAACAGCAAGATAAATACACCATGTAGATGAAGGTGAACTCCACCAACAAAACAAGGATCTAATTAAGCTCTGTTCAAATTGAGTGTTTATAGCGATGAACTGACTAATACTATTACTATCAATGCATAACCCGATGAAGCAGACAGCTTCTAACTTACATAAAGACCCGTGGAGTGAGATTGTCCCCAAACTTCCCAGTCCTTTTGGAGAACAGATGCTATAAAGATGACCTAATCATACAGAAAGCATGGATGAGAATTTCAGGAAGGTTATTTCCATCAGTGATTGAGGAAGCTTATTTAATGGTCACATAATGAGGTGAAGTAGAATGTACCGTTGAATAGATGCTTGCTACAGTAGCAAAGAAGACAAGTATAAAAAAGGCCTTGTAGTTCCAGTAACCAACACAGTTGTTGATCCATCGACAGTGATGATCCTGCAGCCAAGGATTTGTTGAAAGGAACCAAAATTTGCAAATATGATTACCTCTTAGAATCTGTAGAAATTTTTTGAAATGTCAAATATTTCTTAGAAGAAATTACACTAGCCACCCTTACCATCCTCAAAACACACCTTCTGCAGGTTCGGCAATGATGACATCTTTGAGGCTTGAATGTAGAGCAAATCTCACATTTCCTTTGATCCATAACCTATCAGTATTTGTTCATCTTTCAACAATTTAGGACTACAGGTAACAATTTGTGCTGCTAAATAGATCAAAAGGCAAATTACCATTTTCTTCCATAAAAGATATGGTATTTTGCTGAAAAATTCATGAAAGTGGAGCTAACAAAACAGGGATATGGTTTATCATCTATCCACTGCAGGGACTCCAATGTATGCCGCATAAAATATCCCCATAACCAACCACATGAGCCCATGTATGACAAAGAGTCATGACGCATGATTTCCACAGATGACCCATTGCAAATCCTTTTTAAGTTTAAAACCCATCATCTCAAGATCATCTTTCTGGAAAAATAGAGAAGACTTCATTGGCAAAGAAATTAAGAGGATATGGTTCCCTATACCAACTCGCTCTGAAGGGGAAGCATCCCATAGGCAAAAATCATGACAGCTATGGATTAATTACCCTCCCCTCAGGGCATTCACACATTAAGCTTTACTAACTACTATACCAGAAGGGGAAAATACAGAGGCCATAGATCATGTATGTAGACTATTACTCTTTGGCTGAATCAAATTTATAACCCTCCTTTATAAAAATTTTATGGATCATCTGAAGTTTTGAGTGATCGAAACTACAGGCACAAATCGTACAAATGGAGGGGAAAACCCCCTACCCTAGTTTAAGTTTTTGCGGGCGAGAGATACCAATGCTTTCAAAGTAGATGAATAAGCAGAACCAAAAAGGTTCAGAAATCATTATAAAGTTGGCACAACTCAAATGAGACTGGTATGAGATCCTCCAAATGTCTGTTTCGTGAGATTTCAAAGAGACAAAAAATAGATACTTTATCCATATCAGAACCTCAAAAGTAAGTTTTGCATCTCGTCCATGCATGTTTCTTCTACAACTAGGAAACTCGATATAAGCTTGATATGAAACACATAGACACATCTATATACAACAAACGCATCCACATATATCTGCACGTAAAATATCTGAATATGTATGTACATATATCTTGCACTGCACGAACAAGGAAACGTATCATCTCGTTGGGAAAAAGAGATTGACCTGACAGCAGCACTTGATCATTACCTCTCTAGAAAGATTGATTACACGATCATGCACATAATCAAGCAAACAAATAATTATAAAAAGGGAATACACAAAGTAAAATTCTTTTAGAGAGTTCACAAGAATCAATCCCAGACCAAAGCCAAAACAAAACCTAATACAACGAGCTATACAGGCATATAACCCCAATCCAATGGCAATGTTCACTTCCTATAAACCAATTCGAAATTTGAAATCTTATGGGTCATCCAATGTGTAGCATAAGCATATACGTATCTGTATCTAGTTCTCCATTCTTGAATATGCAGGACGCACAAGTCAAAAAGCTAATCTGCTCGACCAATTACCTCACTGAAACCGAAAAACATACCCCAATAGCAATGACAACGTAAGCATCGAATTGACTTGTGAAATGGGTAAACTCGGGAACACGACAGAACTCACATTTCTCCTGAATTCTTGATCCGAGAGCTCCCTATCTTCCACATCAGGGACGTAAGAAGAAGGAACGCGTCCCGGGTCGGTGAGCACGCAGACGAAGAAGGCGAAAACACTGTAGAAAGCCAAGAAACTGAAGACCAAGGCGTGGAACGATCCGTCCGAGCTCCGCAAACCGACCCAATCTTCGATGAAAACGAACAAGGTGACGTAATAGACGAAACCCATCAGAAGAAACACGGCGAAAATCGGAATCGACAGGAATCTCTTCCACTCCATCGCGGGAAACGATGTTTGTCGGAAGATGAACTCGAGTCGAAGAAATTCTCGAGTTTACTTCGCAACAGACGGAAGCGAGACGTTTGAACAGATGGGCGAGTAAAACCAGAAGCTGTAGTTTTACCAGTTTGGGCTTGGGCTTGGGCTTGGGCTTTGGCATTTGGGATGGGCTTGGGCCACTAATTAGCCCGTTATTCTTGGACCGGGGGCGAGAACTTTGCATGGCTTTAGATTGATTGCTAATTAAAGAAGAATAGTTGACAAAATACAACACTTTGCCAAAGCAGGGTTCACGAATTAATGAAGATTTAAAGCAAGGTGTTTGAGCACGGATCACTTGTTTAGATACGTACTACGTAGCAGAGCAGAGACGAGAGCAAGAACCATACGGTGGTAGCAAGTGATCTCCATGAAAACTAATTTTGTGCTTAGATCATGGCTTCTCGGAAATTGATAATTTATGTTTCTCGATTATATTTCCCGATGCTCCCTCCCACGTGTAAAGAGGCCTTAAACAAACAAACCACGACATGTATATCTCTTGATCTGTCTTTTGATATCATAATCGAGTTCAATTATCGCTGTTCGTAAACACTTTTGATATTATGATCGAGTTCAATTAACGATGTTCCTAAATGCTCTAGAGGAGCGAATATCGGGAGAAAAAGCCAATGTGTGGACCATTACAGCTATCGATCAGTCAGATTCTACCGGGCTCTCGCGATCGATCTGATTTGAACGAGCAGGTAAATGGTGAAGGGAAAGCAGAAGGTTTTTGTCTCATCACAAGCGACGTACACAGAAGCCGGATCGACGCATCAACTGGGATCATTCAATCGACCGAGAAGAAAACAGAGCAGCGGGGCGACAACGACAGTCACTCGGTGGACGCGCTCGTGTGGTCCGAACACGAGACGCGAAAGCATCCGCGTCGCGGTTCATCGTTCTATTTTGGGAGCATCGTTCTTGAATAGGCCGCCAGGGGGATGGGATGGCGCGGGGAGATCTTCGGGGTGGGGACCGTATCGTTCGACCTCGTACGTCCGTCCCCATCGTGCATCATTGCCCCCGTCGTGCGGACCCGCCCCTTTGAGCGATCGATCGATTAGCCCTCCACGTTAATTAACCTAGTCGTTTCCATCTCGAGAAAAGTGGAAGCATTGTACGAGGGAGCGAAGGCCATGGAAGGAAGGGTTGGGGGGGGTGTGAAAGGATGGTAAATTCAGATGGGGACCAGCCATCTTTCGTCATAAATGGTATAAGTGAAAAGGAAAGAAAAGGTCAAAAAGAGAAGGCTTCGAAGTCATCGAGCCAAAATTAGTGGTGTATATTCAACGATATAATAGCAAACGCAAATTAGTAATCTCAGACGCTGTCATATTTAACTATAGAACGACATCCGTCATATTTGACTGAGTGGCCGACAATGTATCTAAACTTGTTTGACAAAAGTGGCATATATTAAGTGCACCTATAATACTGTTGATTAATCTTTCTGCTAATTACGCATGACTGACAATTTAGGTGGAATACACAAAACACATACATTGTGGGATGCAATCCAAGGAACTCGAGCAGTCTAAGCTCGAGAAGACAGACTTGATTGAGAGAGTAATCAAGTAACAGATTAGGTCGTAAAGACCCACCGAAATAATTTATCAATTAATTAAGTTACTTATCCCTCAACCTGTCTTTTTGGAAATGATGTGCCCTGAAGTCCATTCATTGTCTATCCAAATTTTCACTTAAATGAGAATGCTGCTACTGCTTTTTCAACCCAGAGAGAGAGAGAGAGAGAGAGAGAGAGGGGGGGGTTAATACGTATGGTCGATTGAATGGAGATCGAAATGAAAACTGCTGTTTATACCACTCATCCTAAAGCATCCATAACAGACAATCAAGTCATCGGGACCAAATGCTTCTTGATGATGGTTCGATCAATCTGTCCCTCCTCCTAATGTAAAACCCTTCTCGTCTAAGGCCTACTTGTCCGAATGCATGGACATGGTAAGAGGATTCTGTCATGCTTGCTCTTCTTTTGTAGGGTTTCCAGAAAGGTAACAGTTGAGGGAAAAGAGAGTGATACAGCACAACTAGGACGGGGGCCAATCGATCGCAAATATACTCTGGAGATGAGCAGCTTCCGGTGAGGAGCCATGGAGATACAGCAGCAGAAGACCGCTTTTTTCACATCTTATGCCATATTCCATCCGTAAATAACTTTTTTCGCCTGCAACAGAAGACCTGCCGTTGAGTAATTTGACCCGAGAGAACACGGCATGAATTAATCTTACCACAATAACGAAAGCTACAGCCCCGACTTGTCAGTCTCGAGGAAGAAATTTCTCACAAACATCCTACTTTCTGGCGTGAACTGGACGGACTTTGACTCGACAAGGGAGAGGAAGAAGCTCAATCGAGGGTACAGGCCAAAAGAAGGTAGTCCGATGATATGGCATGCTCATCTCCTAACTACATCTGTGTAAATGAACAGCACGCGGCGGACCAGAACACAGGACACCAGATGCCAACGACCCAAAACCAGAACCACAAGAACGCACTCAGCACAATAGTAAAGAACGTCAAAACGGCCTTTCTTTTTCCCCTCGAAAATCAAGATCGTTAAGCTAATTATATTCATAGCTACTTTAGGTTTAATAAGTCGACAGAGGCCTGGATAGAATAAGAAAACGATTAGTCGATGAAACCACAAGGATGAAAATCTTCTATGGTGCCGACTCCGAAAACCCTAACTCAAACTTTGTTAACAAGAAGAGACAGCAGACACTACACCATTAATTTGCATAGTGGTAGTCTTGCACCCCAGTTAAAAGGCTGGTTTCCAGAACATCTCCAAATTTCACACGACATATACATAGAGGATATTATTGTGCAAAAACATGAGGGAATCAATTATTGGAAGAGAACTAACTTTTCACATCATACATACGAATATACACCGTCACGTTAAATCATTCTAGGAGGATCAATGAGACACAAAAAAGTAGATATCACATCCTCAAAAGGCTACGAGAATCATAGTTTCCACAAAAATCCACCCATGCACAATTTCTGAAAGTACACGGAAAATATCTTCCCGTCTTACACTAATTCTCTGGTGTGATCTCTCAGTTGTACTCCACCATTGCCTTTTTCTTCCTCCCACCATGTGAAGTGTGGACCTCAAGCAAAGGTGGGAAATTTCATCTGTCAATTGCCACAAAAAGAGGACTTTTCTTCTTCTCCTCCTCCTTTCCCCCTGCACGAGAGCTAGTGCCTCCCAAAATATGCCATTGACGCAATAGTTGCATCTTAAATTTGTTTCTTGAAATCCATCATTTTTCTAACCCCATTCTCATTAAAAGAGGATTTTAATTAATTCTTCTAAGCTTCACCTTTCTAATATAAAAGAGTGGCATGTGATACTAAGTAGCTCTTAGTTAAGGGTACTCTCAATGCAACATTGGCTAAGCGAGCTCAAATTAGATATACTTCTTCAAGAAATCCGGCATATGCAACGAAAATCTTGTACGACATACAAATAATAAACACAACTCTAGAATCAGAATGCATAAACTTTTGAGGGGCTAGTCTGAATAAGATACGTATTTTCCCCCTAGAAATTCAATCAAGAAATTAGATTGTAATAATCATGAACAAAAACCTCCTAATCTTGATAAATTAATGTTAACTGGCTCTGAAAAATGAGAGACATCACAATTCGGAGCCAAGTTCCCTCTTTCTTTTGGCTTATCTTCTATGCAGGCGAACAATATCTCATTTATTTTTGTAGAAGACAGTTGCTAAACATTGTCTATATAATATCCTGTTACCACACTTAAGATCGATCTAAAGATATAGAAGTTGGCAGCTACATTGCTGGAGGCAAAAGAAATAAGTCTTCTTAATAAAAAAGATTAACTCATCCTTTTATGAAGATAATTCAATTTCAAAATACAAAATGTTATCCAAATTCCTATAAGTTGAGCTACTAGGGTGACATCTTTCAAATCCTATCTACTAGTGAAAACAATCAAATTGTTTCGACAAATTTCTTAATGTGCTCAACAAACGTTGCCATCGATAGGAAGAAATGAAGCATCATATGGAATGGCTCCACCTAATAATATGTGGCGGAACAAGCCAATCGAATTTAATCAAGATGACAATCATGTTATTTTGCAATTTTCAAAACTCTATCTGGTCTATGCTCCAACCACTTGCAGTTACAAGTCCTAAAATCAGTAATTGAGCGCTCACAACCACATTTTTCTCATCTTATATATGCATTCAATATAAAAATCAAAAGTTTCACTAAGGCACTGAATTTGTTTGACAGATTATGCGCAAACATGGGTTAATTAATCTAGGTTACTGCTCACAGATTACAAAGGATAGTAAGTATCTTACCCTTTATGCCAAGGAAACTTCAGGATCACTCGTTGGCTGAGCACTTCCTCCTTCTGTGTTTACGCACGCTAGCTGCCTTGGCCTTGCTGCAATTAATTGGTGAATGTACAAGACATCCCACTAATTCAATTAATCACTTAGAAATGACAGGAGGAAAGAAATATACATGAACACGTCGTTACAGTCTAAGAAGGCATTTTATATCCAGAGGATAAGAAAAGGCCCTGAAATTAGAAATGTATACACTTCTTCAAATACTCAATAAGTTAAGCTAGGGCCGTGGATAATGGGATACTAGCCATTGATTGCTGATGCAGCATCATCAAGATTCTCAATACTAAATCTCCGTCGGCAAGATTCATGCCTATGCCATGAAATCGTGTGTGAATCTTGATGATGCTGCACCTGCAAACAAATGACTGTGAGCAGCTGCTTGCCGATCCTTTGACAAACCTTCTACGGTGAAATATTTGGCCCTCTGAAGATGGAAATAAAGTTTGCCAAAAAAATGAGAGATAAAAACATATGGAAGAAGAGCAAAAGAAGAACAGGAAGAACTATGGTCCGGAGTATTGTCAAGAACAGGAAATCAAAAGGGAATAGCTTCAAAGATTCCTAATGTCAATGTCTTCGATGTTGTAAATAAGCCCTAGCTAATGAAAACTCCATCCCAAAACTTTTAGCAGGGAAAAATGAGGTAAAGTAAAAGGAAAAAAAGGACAACAACAGATCAGTGGAAGAAAAGACATGGTAAAAAGATATGGCCGAGAATAAAATCCATGTGATAGAAGACACATCAATGGTGATTCCTAGCAAAGAATCATCTCTCTTTTCTTGGCCTCTATCGAGGGGAAAAAAGATCCTGAGCAAGAAGAAGAATATCGAGGATGCTGTGGTGGCTGCCGTGGCGACGAAAGGGATGAAGAGA